>CM045918.1:4884910-6287570 GCA_025169955.1 Salix arbutifolia | reverse complement strand
TGCTGATTGTCTCCAAGTAACCTCCTTCCATTATCTGCAATTTCCTCGAGCTTTTGCCTTGCTAGTATTGGGTTGTGATATATATATATATATATACAGAGAGAAAATGTGACCAAATCAGATTACATTCATAATAAGAATGTTGAAGTCAAAAGGAACAGAATGCATATCAAAAGTATTCTCACATGTAGAACTCTGCATTGTGCCTGTGACACTGAAAACACTTTCAGTGGCTAAGGAATAAGTCTCCAGGCATGATGCATAACTTCATCCATGATAAAAGGACGCAAGGACCACATTACACAATAGCTCTCTAGTTCTCCAGACAATGATTTTAAATTTAATGAATGAACAATTTTCTCCTGCAACAAATAATAGCATTTCTCACTTCAAGCTCTAATGTAACAGAAAACTAATTCATTATGATGTTCATTACCTGCATTACATAGTCTTGCTTTACCATACTGTAAATGATCGCCATCAACACAGCATAATTTGTCATTTCAAGTTCTCCAAGATCCAATGATGACTTTTCCACCAAATAAAAATAAATTTAGCAAGTTAGTTACCAATCCACTTTAACAAGATACGGCATCTCAAAACAAAACCAGAACATGGCATTTATACAAATCTATTTAGTACAAGTAAATATATATAAACAGCTTCGAATTAAATTCAAAGAAAAAAGCGTCATGAACAAATATCAAAAGGAAGGTTTTGGAGATCTCCTGCTGGTTTACAGAATTGTCTTCCATATCAGTAGCAGAAAATTAAAAAAATGGAATAATAACATTTCATTTGTGGTCGATTAGCTTCTAAACAAAATTCATTCAGCCAAAACAGAGTGAATTTAGCACCTATTGTTTTCACTGGAAATTGAAGTGCAGAGACAGCTAAGAGAGGCAACTTAGTGAAGAGAAAACAAATTGAAAAAGTTAATACAAACTTATCATTTGTGAATCAACCATGAATATTATTAATCAGAAATGTTTAAAATTTAGTACCAATCAAAGTTTGGCCAGAACTTTGCAAACAAACAATTAAGGACTAAACCTAGTTATTCTACAGAAAGGATTTAGATAATTCCCTATTAACAGGATTCCTAAGGAAACTGTTACCATGAATGGACCTGTTTTAAAATCTCATATGTCATTGAATTTCCATAGCAGTTAAGGTAGCGTTTGGGAGTGTGGTAATAGTTGTTTCTCAAAGTGTTTTTCCGCTCAGAGATGCATCGAATTAATATTTTCTTATTTTCAAAAAATTGTTTTTGATATTAACACATTAAAATGATCCAAAAACATTAAGAAAATCAAAATTTAGTGAAACGCCAAAAACAAGAGCATTCACTGATCCCATCTGTTTGGGGTACAACCATTTTCAAAATATATTTAAGAAAAATAAAAACTTTAGAAGGCCAGTAAATTGAAAATCTGGAATCTTTTTGAAATTAGAGCTAAACTAAGAGACTGCATGCTATATTTATTCAAACTTCCCCAAAAAATGATAGAAGCACCTATGAAACTACAAGTGCTACCTTAGTAATTTGGTAATTCAAGTATACTGAAACAAATAGATAACTACGGATATGAAAATGCTGGCACTGCCACCAGAAAATGTCCATTGAGGGGTCAGATATTAGGGACTATAGAAATTCGAAAGCATCATCTCAACAGATTAAAAAAAAAAAAAAAAAGGAAAGGAAAGGAAAGGAAATCTAGTCAGCAATTTTCAAGACCCATAAAATAATAATTTCTGAAATTTGGAATAAAAAAGAAGGGAGAATGAGAAACAGAGTATATGACTAATAAAACATCTGTTTCGCCAACCTGGTCAGTGGTTATTTGTTGATACAAATGGTCACCGCAATCTTCATTTTTCAAAGGTGGTAAACATCCATTGGCAGTTTGAATTGCACCAGATGAATCCTCCAAGAGATTTTCAAGTTCATTTAATAAGGTCTTGGCTGCAATTCACATTTCATCTGAGAAACAGGTAGGTGCAGAGAGTGGAAACTAATAGTACTATAATGTTAGGAAAATTAAACTAGCCAATAGTTGCACTACAATTTCTGGTAAATGTGCACACACATTCACATAAATGCTGATCGTATAGATGCAGATAGCAAGTCAAACATGTAATGACATAACAGTCGACCCTTCCAAAAGAAATTACTGGGAATGAAAATCAGAAGATTTATACATATTCCAAGCTCAAAGATTCTTTTGTTAAGATATTACTTAACATTGAGAAGAAAAAATTACCTTGGCTTAAATGATTATGAAGTCCGAGTAGGCATGTATGCACTTCTGTGTGTCAAAGTGCATAGCAATTAGCCCAAAAAGTTTTGCAGAAAAACAGAACAAAAAAATATAAAATACTACAGACAAGGAACTGTAAAATATTGATTACATTTGCGCTTACACTTGTTTGTATTTTGTATGCTATCATGAACATTAATACAACCGGCTTCAATATAAGATTTAACCCTTCTTGTTTCATTTGCTTTGATAATATTCTTTATTAGCTGAGATGTCCCATCTATTGGAGGTTGTCGAAGAAATTCTATGAGGAAAATGAAACAAAACAATGCTATCAAACAAAAATGCAGAAAGGAGAAAAGTAAGTGTTCTAACATCATATTAAACCACCTATATACCAAGCGCTTGCTGATAGCCAGTGAGTAATCTGCTTCCAATACCTGCAAGTTCCTCAAGCTTTGTGACCCTATATTGACAGGACAATTATTCAAAACGAAAATAAGAAGAAAAAAATATATTCAAAATTTAGATATTCACATGGGTGCTCTCTACTCCATATGAAAGAAATTAATGGGCCGTGTTTTACCAAAATCTTATTAGATTTAAGTAAGTAACAACTATACTTTGTATGTGTTCTGTAGCTAAGTTTCGTGTTGCTCACCTAATCAAGAAATCTTGAAAAATATTGGAAACCTTCTCTTTCAGTTCTGGTTTTAATTCGCTTTCCATTCTGCTAACACAACATTAAAGTAAGAACCTTGAATATGAATCCAAATAATCCCAGTTAGGCACTTTATCATATACTTGTTTTGCATTGAGTTTTCTGATCTGCAGCTCCTTCAACTACTAGAGATATAATTATTAACAAGATAACAAGATAAAAGAGATGGAAACAACAAGACAGACACGGTGTTTACTAGTGACTTAAACTTTGTAAGCAACAGTTAAGAGTAGAAATAATACAGCACACATGCACGTGCACAGCCTTTTATAGAAGTTGTTAGTCTGGTGTCCAGTAGGGTACCTATAGGCTATATTGAAACAGCAAGCAACTTGTGTAATCTTGCCCATTAACTCTTGTGAGTAAAATTTCCCTGTACTGGATGGTTGCCTTGACAAATACCCCTGTGAATTGACTGCAGTGTTGTGACCCAAGGTCTTGTCCAGGTTCAATAAATAATAGTTTCCATAACCCTCCAAAGGAAAGGATAAAAAAGGATGGTCAAATATTATCACGCATGCATGAGATGTTTGGGACATGGTGAACTCCTCTCTAACTGAAACACAATTTGCACCCATTCCTTCACTATATAACTTGATGTGATTGATCTAGATGCTAAGGATTTTATGCCATCCTCATTTATAAGCTATCTAGTTTACCAAAGGCTCTGGCAGATGCCAATCTTTTTTCTAAACTATGAAACCACCAGCAGAACAATTTCATGTGTCTCAGCTTATGTACGGAGTTGTTATTCAGTTTGCAGGGTTCTATTCTCTTTCATGCTAAAGAGCTGTTTGGGATTGCGTTCCAAATGGCGTTTCCCAAATATTTGAATTTGTTTTTTCTTAAAATTATTTTATTTATTTATTTGAATTGTTTTGATGTGATGATGTCAAAAAAAATATTTTAAAAATGAAAAAAAATATTATTTTGATGCATTTCCGAGCAAAAAACACTTTGAATAGCAACTATTACCACACTCTCAAATACCCTTTAAGAAGCTGATTGGTGAAGGTTTTTCAGACAAAAATCTACTGATCTTGAAATGCTGCTCAGTGGAAGATAAGATGCAAATGCTTCATATGCAGTTGGAAGCTAGTGAGAAATTCAAAACAGAATATCAAAAGCTTTATGAAGAAGCTATAAATCACTTAAATAAGGTCTCTGAATGTTACAAGAGCTGTATAACTGAACTGGCAAAGAAATGCAGCTCATTAGATGAGAGGTATTCTCGGTCACTTGAAATGCTGGATTCTGCAAAGCAGGAATCCTTAGAATGGAGGAGAAAATATGGAGAGACATGGAATAAGAAGGCAGTTAAAGACCAGGTGAAGGTGGAAACTGTACCGGGGGCTCATGAAGAGGAAGCAAGACTTGCCGATGCTCATGGACAAAGCTCAGTGAGCATGGAAAAAAGGCTCATGAATGGAAAGAGAAGTGAGATATTGCAGTTATTGAATTTAAGGATAATATAGAGAAGGAAAATATAGTGCTGGAATATCCAATTGAGGATGTAAACTGTAGAGAAGAAGCTCCGAGAGCCAAGTCATGCAGTTGCTTGACAGAAAAGATGATGCCCTCCCTCTCCACTCACAAACATATACATGTTTTTTAATTAGTACGGTATATACGACTATATGCACATTAAATCTATCCATATAGACAAGAGGAAACATTGCATCCACATCTTGATTGGTTTGGGGATACAGCATCCTCTGAAGCTGATAAGGAAAAGAATAGCTCTCCAGCCATATTTGTTATAGAAATAGTAGTCTATCTGTGTGCTTCTGCTAGCTTTCATTCATATTCGCATTGCATGCGAGCTGTATTGTAATTTTTACACTACATAATAGAGACCATCTGCTCTTAACTTTTCACCAAATTCTAAACATTAATACACACAACTAACATCTTGTAAAACTACAGAAGATGAAAAGGAGGAGAAGCCAGAGAACGACAGGCATTTGTCCTAAAAATAGGAAAATTCTTGGGCTTAGCATTAGGATTTAGAGGACTGTAACTGTAAAATTTGAATTCAACTAAAAAGACAATTTTGAGGACTGTAACTGTAAAACTTGAATTCAACTAAAAAGACAAGGATATTTTGGATATTTGAAAGTTTTCATAGGGATTACTTTTCCAACAAGGCTTTTGCTTATTTTGCTGATGCATTATTTAAAAACCTTTACACTACTTTCCTTAAGTTTAAAAATAGAGGACAAGGAAATTAAGCAAGATAGCAAAGCTTGAGTTGGCTGAGCAGAAAATAACCACTTTGAATTTGGACTTGAAGGTTCGCTCTATAACCTTCTGTCATTTGCTGATCACTATAATATAGTAGCCTTCAAATTCAAGAAGCTTGGAGAAAACAGTTTTTTTTTTTTTATCTTTTCACATGTATTTTGATTGCTTCATTTGTATATGCAGGGTGTTCAAGAAAAATGGACAAATATGAGTAGGAATCATCAGCTCTGAAGCTTCAACTCAAGGACTTGAATGATAAGTACGAGTCGGTCCAAACTGCTGCTCATGCATTGGAGATGGCAGCTCAGATACTGGTACAGGACAGAATTCAAATGGAGCAGAAGTATCCCATGGAGTTAAAAAGGTTTGTATAAGCCAATGAAAGGTGTAAAGTCACAGCAGAGGAAGTTAAGGTGGCAAATAAGTTTGCTGAAACATCACAATCAGAGGATTCATTCTCTTTTAGAGAGAGGAAAACAAAACTCTCAAAAGCTCAAGACTTGAGTTTTAATTCATTACAAATGAAGAGCCCGAAGCATTAACAAAAGAACAGCTTGTTGAACCCATTTTCTTCTCTACTGTTTTTGCAAGCTCATTTAAAATCATGCGTAATTCCTTTGATTCCAGCCAATTCATTCCAATATCACTTAAAATCATTCATATTGACGGGAACACAGAATTAGCAATTGCTTAGGACAATATTAATCCTTCTTTTTTTCTAGCAAATTAGAGCAACTCTACTAAGAATCCACCAGAATGAACATATTTACCCTCACCATTGTTCTATCGGCAACATTATCAACTAATCGGACAGCTTGAAACACTAAATTAAGCTAGCACAAATCACAAGTCCAATTCAAGCACCTAAAATGACATTCATTGTTTAGTAATAACTAACTGTAGTCGAAACATGCACCAAAACACGCTAAAACAAATCAAAGAATGGCCCACAAAGAATGATCATCAAGACCCTGTCCAAAAATAATCAGCAGGATTATTTAAAAAAAAAAAAAAAGTTTGAATTTACCTCGAGAGCGCGTTTCAATGGAGGGAGGTTGGAACGGTTGCCGCTTTAAGTGGTGGTGGCCGTGGCTGTCAGCAGAGCAAGAAGAGGAGATTTAGAGTTTCATAAATTTTTCTCTCTTTTCAAGGTCACAGAGTTGAATTGCTAGGTAATTGTCAGTTGGGCTCTCACTGTTAATATCTTGTCCGGTTCAATATCAAACCGAACTTTAGGTTTGGTCTCTGAATCGGTAGATTTCCGGGTAGGCTTAAAGGGCTGGGCCTGACAAATGCTACAGAGGGTGTGTGTAATTGCCACGTGGTGTTAATATTAACTTTGAAATCTTCCAATCCAATTCTTGATCTAACTCAACTTTAAAATCAAATTATACGACCCAATTGACCCGAGAGATTCAAAAGTAATTGAATGATCGATGAAAAATATCGTTTGGTTTAAAAAAAATTCAAGATGATTATTTTTAATATCGAAAAAATGGCATATTGGATCGAGCCGGGATTCACAACTTAACCCGTCAAATTCATGATCTGATTGATGGACTCCACTAGGTTTATGAACCTTGTTTTGTGAAAAATTATTTACTTAACCATAAGATAACATAAATATAAGCTAGTAAAATTAAATACAAATCAAGTGTTGGAATGTTTATTTGAAATTGTGATAACATCATATAAAGCAATTGAGACAATTTATGGAGATAAATTCAAAATCAATCGAATTTTGAATAATAAAATTAATGAGAAAAAATAAAATAGAGAAATTGGGTGGAAAAAAAGTCATCTCATTCACCATTTATATGATGTGGGTGTAGGAGATGCATTGAACTCTAAGTATTTTAGTATAGAAAATAATTGTTTATAGGATCACACTATGATTTGGGTGGGATAAAAACATTCTAAATATAAAAAAAAAATGTATTTAGACTGTTAAGAATTATTTGATATTTTTTAACACAGATCAACATGTCAACTTTGAAATCCCTCAATTTGACTATTTATCTAGCCTGAATTTAAAATCAAAACATGTGAGAGTTATCATCACCTCACTTAATTGACATGACTTATTCAAAGATAACATCAATGATTTGCAAAATAGTTTGAAAAGAAAACTCCTTTTGAGAAAAATATTTGATATTATTATTAAATTAGAGCTACATGTTAATCTTGAAACCTCGCAATTTTCTTTTTTCTTTGGTCCAAATTTAAAATTAAATTATATGTGAGTTGTTCTGATATGACCTAATAAACTTAATCGATCCGAAATATAACTCGAACAACCAGAAAAAAATCCTATAAAGAAATGAAAAAGAAAAAAAAGTATATTCCCTATGATATTAACAATTTGCTTTTTTTTTCCTCTAGTCTAGATTTAAATTAAATATTATATGTGAGTTATCCTATATGAACTATTCAACTTAATTAATCAAAATATAACTCGAACAATAAGGGAAAAAAATCCTATAAAGGAATTGAAAAGAAAATAAAAATAAAAAAAACTCATCATTATGTATGAATAATGAAGGAGGGGGAGTCACACCCCATGTTTTTAAGCATAGAGCATAATAAAATAACAATTTCAATATATTATTATATCCCATGAAGATTATGTCTATTTGATTCCCTGGACTCCGGTCGCATGATGGTGGCAGGGGTGCGGCTGGTTAATTTGGAGCTCGGTGGTTTTGGAGTTCGGTGAAGATGGTGGCTATGAAATTCAGTTGGATTATGTGATCGGTGAGGTTGTGGGTTTATGGTTAGAGATCAAAAAAAAGACAATACGGTGACTAAATGACTATTTGAGAGTGTATTTGAGATTGTTTTTGGAAAAATAATTGTTTATAAATATCTTAAAATGATATTTTATTATTTTTTTAAATTATTTTTTACATCAGCACATAAAAATAATCTAAAACTCCCCAAAAAAATTTAATATAAAATAAAGTTTAGTGTTTGGGAAAGAGAATGGGGGGATAAGATGACTAAGTTTCTTTATTCAATTTTTTTTATATATTCAATAGAAAATTTATAATATTTAATATATAAGCTCTTTAGTCATTAAATTAAATAACTTTTATTGATTTTTTTAATACATTAGATATAAGATGTAAATTGTTAAGTTCTTTTTAATTTTTAACATGCAAAATATACCCGATGGGTAAATATAATTTTGACTTTTAAAAGTAATTCTCCTTTATGAAAATATATAAAGTTTTTTTTGGAGATTAAGAAATTTTATTTTTAAAAAATGTATTTTATAGGTTAATATACATAAATGAAACTTCAATTATTTTAGATTTTTATAAAAATTATATATTTTGATTTAAAATCAAGATTTATTATGTAAATTGCAAGGAATCAAAGGATAGAAGGGGTTGCCCGGAGCTTGCGGGCAACAAGATAACCACTTAGCTAGGTGGAGGATGGCCGGTGAGGGTGGTTCTGTGCAAACGGAGGCGTCGCAATCACTCAGCTCTGACTAGTAAAGTGGTGGTCAACAATTAAAACCACATGATGGACTGTTCTGTTGGATTCATAGCTCTGGTCAACCATCTCTTAGCAGCTCTGCATGTCCTCGCTTCTCCGTCAAGCAAAGCCCAGCTCCAGCAGCGGGGCATAATGCATTTACTTTTTCTGTGCGGAAGATAGCCAATCCTAAAATGCACCAAATTGTTTTTATCTTTATCATTCAATACGATGGCTTTATTTTAGTGTCTTGAATTGCAGAAATAAAATAAAATAAATTTATCAAAAACAAAAAGCCCCCCTTACGAGGCCACTTTATCTGTCAAAACCCTCCAAATCTCTGTATCTTTTCATCCTCCTTTACTAACAAACATTATGGCCTCTCACCACCACTGCCAAAACCATGTCTCCGCCCCCACCACCTTTACCACCACCACCACGGCCCCTTGCTTCTGTTTCAGCCACTGTTCCACCCAACCTCACCACCACCCAATATCACCACCGCAATTATCTACTGATCCACTTCTCCAATCCCTTGTTTCTCTCCTCCAGCAACAGCAACAGCAACAGCTGCAACACCACCGATCCCATCTCTTCTCTCCTTGCCTTGACGAACCGAACAGCTACAAAAAGAATCATCGCCAAAAATCAAATCTCCATTTTCAACAAGAAGATGACCCCCAACAAACCCATTTTGTTCTCTCTTCTCTTCTTCAACGAATCAACACTCTTGAGTCCTCCCTTCACCAATTTTCTGCTTGTAGTTCGAATAACCATAACTGTCATTCACATTCTCTCAGAGACACAGCTGCACGTGTTATTCAAACCCATTTCCGTGCCTTTCTTGTCCACAGATCAAGAACCCTAAGGCAGCTCAAGGAGCTCGCTTTTATCAAATCCGGTTTCAACTCTCTCAAATCTTCTATTTCTACCGAATCCCATTTTGATTTTAAGGTTGTTTCTCATAAAGCCATGGACTTGCTCCTCAAACTTGACTCCATTCAGGTATTTCTAAAATGGGTTTCTGCCAGATTTTTTCATAATATTCTTATGGGATTTTGATTTGTGTTTTTTTTTGTAGGGTGGTGATCCTATGATCAGAGATGGGAAAAGGTCAGTTACTAGAGATTTGGTAAGGTTTATGGAGTTTGTTGATGGATTTGCAATAAAAAGGCATGAACTTTCGTATAAATCTGCTAGGAATGTGAGGGCTTTAGGGAATACTAGCAAAGCTAGGGCTTTAGGGAATACTAGCAAAGCTAGGGCTTTGAATGCTAAGAATGGTCATGGTGGCTGTCGAGATTTGACTCAAAGTCAAAAGGAAATAGTGGAGAAATTGAGAAAAAGAGTTGAAAAGATTAGTGGGTTTTCGAGGGTTTGTGAAAATGATCAAGAAGATGCGGAGCTTGAAGGGTTTCAGCAATTGGTTGATGATGACGATCGAGAGCTAGACCGCAAAGTTTCTGTTGATGGAAAGCGTGGTGTTTTGCTGAAAAGACGTGGTGGTCAACCTAGTGTGACTAAAGCTGTTAGTTTTTCTGAGAATGGGAATTCTTATAGGGTAATTAGTGACACAGACGAGTCAGTTATAAACGGAGATGGTAGTTCCAATGATGGGAGTGATAACATTGATGATCATGGGGAGGCTGTGGAGATCCATTTTGCTGAAACTGAGGAAAGAAAAGGATTTTCTAAGGGTGCTGAGAATGACCAGGAAGCTCATTTGGAGGATGGCTGCGGATCAGCAGAGAGCAGTGACAGTGAGAGGAACCCTAGAAGGAATCCGAGAAATGGTGGTGATTTTGAAAGCAATGGATATTGCTTGAATAAAGATGGGAGTTTAGTTTTCTCTGCTCCAGTGCCTGTGAAGATGGAATCAAGAGCTGATATGATGAAGAAGAGAAAGGCTGTGAAAATTGTGACATAGGGGGGCAGTCACTGGGCTTGAATTCTCAAGTCATGCAAAATTCTGTGGCATGGCTGGTGCATTAGGTTTCCCATTGTATTCTAATCATCAATTGTTAGTGCAGTATTGACGAAATGTGTTTGTAGGAATTCCCTGTATTTGTGAGATATTGTGAGATTTGCGAGTGCAACGAGCCATGTTCTCCCAAAGATTTTAGATGTTCAGTGAATAATAAATCCCACAACTGAGATTGTTTCAACTCTTAGTATCTAGTTATTCACCAATCATGTTTCCGAAAGTTCATATGTTAGGAGAATGAATTTTCATCCAGTAATATTACAGTTTGGTAATCTGTCACAGGTAGAATCGTTTACCAGCTTCCGGCGCAACCATAGAACCAACATGTTCCGCCAGCCCAACAATCCCCCACCCGACAGAAAGAGCGCCGCTGCCGCCACCATACACCAGCCAATAAGGTTACAGTTATTGTTGTCATTGCCAGCTTGAAACTACAGAATAATTAGCACAAAAAAAATGAGAGACTATATATATACTCCACTCAACACAAGCACTTATCACTCAAGTGAGATGACGAACAAAAAAAGAGAGACGCCTTTCTGGCCAGCTATTGGACCTTGTACCAACTTGAGAGAAGCTAAAAAGTAACAAATTCAATGAATCAACTAGAAACATGAGGTAGATTGGGAAAAATATGGATGCAGGAGGACTAAACAGTGCTGGAGAGCATGATTTCAGGCAATTCAGGTAAAACGAAGCACATAAGATTGTGAGCTATTTTCTTGCAGGATATTTGGGGATAAAAACAGAAGACCAAAAACACTACTACAACAGAACAAAAAATTGAAAAATGCTCCTGGAATAAAAAAGATTTCTCGATAGATTTTCAAATCACTTGAGAAACAACAATGGACTATAGCCAATAATAAACTCCACGCTTGTCTTATACAAGCATACAAAGAAGCTGGCATCTAAGCAATTGAAAAGAAAAACCTCAATTTGGAGGAGTATTGTCTGATAGCAGCTGCTTGAATTTAATAGAAGTTGATTGATACTTGAACGAACTGACCTCATTAGTGAAAAATTCGGGTATGGATCCTTCAGCTGCAAGCAAGCACAACTATCATTTCCAGGTCAATTACAAAATGTGTTGAATAGCATAACATAACTCTGCTCAATGATTGCTCCGAAACAAGACAACAACAGCAACTAAGCCTCAATCCCTAGCTATTCGGGGTCAGCAGCGTGGATCCTTTAACCATTCAGTTCAATCATAAACCACATATGCCTTCAATTTCGGAACTAAGATTGCTCCAAACATAATCAAAAGTATTATTATACATACAAGACTCTGCTGTGTTTGCTTTCTTCTGGCCTGCGTGTTTCCTCTGACTAGAAATCATGTTCTTATCCTGGAAACTATTACTGGCCACAGTTTCAAGCTTTTGTGCACTGATGGCATTTTCTTTGAACCAGAAATTTTTATCCTGGCTTCTCTTAACGTATTCAATGCTACCTTAAAACTGTGGTCAGTTGCCAGCCCTTCCCCTAAACATTTTATAGCTTCCTGATACAATACATTGCACTGCAAGTTTTCACCCCTGTGAGAATTACTCGCACATCAAGACAGGACAATACATCCAAGATGGCATCATCCTTGGCATTTTTGGTCAATTGCTGTAAAATATAATTTTGCGAGCTTTGAATACTGCAATCACATGTCTGCATCGGATCCCTACAAACTGGAATATCTTGCAACTACAACTAGCTATTTTTTCTGATGTACTCAAAGTGACAAGGTGCACTTTTGTTCTTCATCAAGTTTTGCTACCTCATAAGTGGTGGTTCCTCCATCATCTCCACCTAACTCCACTGCACATTAAAGAGATTAAAAAACCTCATCCTGAACTACAGAGAACAAGTTTTTAGTGTAAACTTCTGCTGCTTGCTTTTCCATAGGAAGCAGGGTCTTTAATATGGGTTTGGTGTAAAAAGTTTCAACCTCTGCCTTTGCTTCTTTTTCGTATAGATCATCCAAAACATTCACATAATGCTCAGCAAAATCTTGCAAGGTAGTTGCATTCCCGTAACCATCAAAAAGTGAACTCACACTCCCACTTTTCTAGGCAGTATGCATGCCTGCAAAGAATGCATCTCTTGCATCGACTGGGACCCACAACTTGCAGTCTATGTAAAGTGATTGAATCCATTCATTTCCCCTAAGATTGTACTTATCAAGAAGCAATACCCAAGTAGATTCAAATTCATCAGGTGTCTCAGTTTTGTTAATGCATGCCCCATTTCCTTTGGCATTTTGCTCATGATGTGCCACTAGCAATATCAGTGGGTTGATTGGGGGGAAAAAACTCTCTATTGCTCTAGTCATGGCAGAATCATAATCAGTTATGATTAGCCCTGGTTGCCGTTCCAACAGTGCCTCAAGCCAGGTCGTGAAAAGCCAAATGAAAGATGATTCTGTCTCGTCTGCAATCAATGCACAACCAAACAACACCGATTGTTTATGATGATTTAATCCATTAAAAGGTGCAAAAGGTATTTATACTGATTGGCTTGATAAGTGGTATCAAAGGCCACAACATCGGAGAAACAATCATATACAATTCTAGATCTCGTGTCAACCCAGAAAACCCTATTCAGCCTATCCTCTTCATCAACCTGTATCGCATGATAAAATGCTGGATCACTAGCTTGCATAATCTTGAAAAAATCCCAGAATATTTTGAGCATCTATACCAAAATTGCCCAGTCGTTCTCTTCCTACATAGTTGATACAATTCAGGAAATTAAATATCATTTTGCCAACAGTTTCATCATCTTCTGTCAAATCAATCACAGGTGCATCTAACCCCATCCCAGGAGAACTTAAAGATTCACTGAAACTATTTTTTGGATCATAGTTCTCCTTATGTGACCTCCAAAAAATGTCACATTCATGGTGTTAACATCTCATGGTTATGATTCTTCTCTAATTTTGCAATATACCACTTCCTATTATCTCTTCTTCTCACAGTCATCAATGCCTGGCAACCAAATCTCATAATAGGCCCAGCACGCCTCCTCCTTGTTTCCTCACCTGAATCCATTTTCTTTGCTTGCTTCTATAGGTGAAGCCCTTCTGTAGAACAGCAAAACTCTCTAGATATAATTGAGTTATCTTTCTTAGACCGATGATACGAATTCACATGAATGTTAAACCTGTTTGTTTCGCATACGCGTTGTAAAAATCCCTCGCGTCATCTTTTGAAATAAACCCCGTGCCCAATGCAGGTTCTTCAACCCTACCATTCAAACATTGAAACAACTCAACATTCACAGTATCAACTCTGTTCCCGACATCCAAAACCATTGGTCTCTCATCATCCTCTACCACACAACATTCATCACCTTCATCTTTTAAAACCACCACATAAGAGTTCACAAGGTCTTTGGCTTCAATTGCAGGCTCATCAATCATCCATGTTATATTTTTCTTTTGCAAAACAAAATCAGAAATTAGAAACATACTAACCCCCAACTTCCACATGGTTTCAATTTGAGAAAAAAGGGACCGTCTTAATTTCCTTATTCAAGTTATATATCTCCACTAAAACAAGTTTTTGTTACAAGCTAAACCATATCGTCGTATTGAACAAACTTGCACATGTAGTTGCTATGATTTCTGATAATGATTTCTAGGTGCAATGTACAAACACTATCAGAAATCATAATACAATGTCCAAAACAGCTACTAACCTTTTCAACTTTGGTTAAGCAGATTAAGGAAGCACACACATAAAGAGTCAGAATGACACATGACACTTTTTTTTTCCTTAACAACTTGAGATTAGCTAAAAAAACTGCTTAAAGCTTTAGTGATGCCAACTACTCGGAATGATAGTTATTTGAAGGCAGCTAAAGCGATCCATTGCTGTAAATTAACGAGCCAGGGGAACCCATTTAAGGTTTTCTTTACTTTCTTCATGGGAGAGAAGAAAGGTATGAGAATTGGAGAAGTTTAAAATAATATTTTTATTTTAAAAAATTATTTTTTATATCAACGCATGAAAATGATCTAAAATATTAAAAAAATAATTTAAAATAAAAAAATAATTTAAAATAAAAAAATATATATTTTTTAAATATTTTTGAAACGCGGTATCAAATACTACCGATATGCAATATTTAATAAAAAAAAATTCTCAATCCTCAAATTATCAAACAATTATTTTTTAAGTGTTGTTTATAACTTTAATCCAAAATATAATTTAAGCAAATTCTTCACTTATTTTTTTTAATAAATAAATAAATAAATAAATAATTTTTTCACTTTTTATTTTGAACTAGTAAAACACTTGTATATATTGTCTAATGAGACATCAAAAACATGATTGTTACTCATTGAAATGGAGCTTTAATTTGTAAACTTAAGAGTAATTGTTATTGTATTTTTTTTTTAACATATTGAGTGATTTTTTTACCATATATAAACATTTGAGATTGAGTTACAAAGAGCTTAAAAACTCTTCAGAGTTATTGTAAATGGTGTGATCTAACCCTTAAATAATCAAAATATTAAAATAAAAATACCCAAGCGTACACTTGGAAGGTAAACTAGACAGTTAAGTGTTTGTTTGAAAGTGTGATGATTAAAATTGTTTTTGAAAGTGTTTTTTGTTCAGAAATACATTAAAATAATATTTTTTATTTTTAAAAAATTATTTTTGACATAACTATATGAAAATGATCTAAAAACACCAATTTTTTAATTTAAAATAAAAATAAAAATAATAAAAATTCAATTAAGAAAAACGTTTTTAAAATTCAATACCAAACAAGCCCTAAATCTAATTACTATAAAAAATCAAGTCATTTTTCTTTTCTTTTCTTTTTAGGGTCGTGTTTATATTAAGGTTGTATGAAAGTTTGGATTTTAGGGTTGATTTACAATAAGAATTAGTTTTAATTTGTCTTCCTAAATCACCCCTCTTAAATCCCTTAATCTATTTAGAATAGCTAAAATTCAGCATCAATGTACAAACACCCATAATCCAAATAGTGATTTGTAGGATAAAAAAATCTATAAGAAAATCTATTAAAGAGTGGAAATGAGTCAAGAGCTTATTATTGTCTTCATTTTTAAGACATACATTAGTGATAATCATGTGGCATAGAGGCTTTTTTAATCTCTCACATAAATCAAAATCACTAAATATATATATATATATATATATATATGAGTATATAGCAAAATGTCAACCCTAACATCTCATTTAGCACTTGACATGATACATGATGTTAAAATATTACATTAGGTATAGTTTATGTTAAGTATGATTTTTGTAATTGATTTAAAAGTTTCTTTTTTCTTTACTTTTTATCCATAGAAAAGTTATTTGGTTAGAAAAAATCTTATTTAAGTCAAAAGTTTGTTAAAAATTGACTCAAAATCTTAATTTAATTTAAACTTGTTATTTTATTCTTTAACTTATGTATTCTAACATAAATCATATCTTTTTTAAAAAAATTGTTTTGAGTCATTTTTACCAAACAAATTAAAGAAAGTTATTTTTTCAATAATTATTTATAAAGAACAAAATCTTGGATTTTGATTAAAAAAATCAACATTTATAGTTGGAACACAAGAACTCTTTATTTCAATCTTTTTTGAACCATTAACCCCTTTATTTTAATGTTATTTATATCATTGTCCAAATGTACCATTCAACAAATTTACATGTATAAAGTGCTTGTTTGGAAGTGTGGTTGCGGTTGTTTTTTAAAGTGTTTTCGTTCAGAAATGTATTAAAATGATGTTTTTTAATTTTTTTAAAAAAATTATTTTTGACATCAGCACATCAAAATGATCTAAAAATATCAAAAATAAAAAATTTAATTTTTTTCAAAAATATTTTCTGAAACACGGTGTCAACACTTCTAAATTCAAGAGTTCGATTACATTTTAGCTAGGTAACTTAACATGCTACGCTCCAAATTGAACTAAAAATTTTTGAACTTAAGAAAAACAATGCTTAGGCTACAAGAAACTTTTTGATATTGTTATTAAATTTGGTTCAATAAATCAAATTTAAAAACTATCAATTTGTATCATTTTCTAGTTTTGATCTCAAATTAAATCGTGTCAGTTGACTTGACATGATCCAGTCAACATGATTGATCCAAATATTAAAAAAATCAAAAGATAAAAAAACAAAGATCAAACACATAAGTCGAAATCCAGTTGGATGACCGGTAAAAAGCAATTTGGCTTTTAATTTTTTTTCTCAAGATGATATATTTTTATAAAAATATATAAAGATGATAAAATATTAGATTGATTCTAGTGAACCTAGGTTAATTCATCAAATTTGTGACTTGAATTATGGACTCCAATGAGTTTAATAATATTTTTCATTTAATTATACATCAAAAAATCAATTCATAATAAAAAAATTACAAAAAAAATATACAAGGTATTTAGGATATTATATCTATAAAAGGCTAATTTGGCCTATGAGAAAACTATCCAATTTGCTGATAAACTCTAAGATGAGATCAGGCCTAATATACACCTATAATGATTTCTTGGATGCCTTAATTACATGCAAGATTTTCATAAAATAAAAAGACTTTTGTAATTGCAAGCCCATATTTCAAAGGCTTAAAAAGGAACCTGCAGAATGAAATCATGGATCCATTCTTTGTCTTTCTATACTGATCTTAGTGTTTTTAAAATTGCTGAGACAAATTCTTCAAAGCTAGGATATGATGGAATTATATATGTGCAGCTGGCCAAACTTGATGCTGCAGTGGGAAGGTGGGAGAATGTTGAAAATTTCAGATAATTTAGGGATATTGTTTGTAAATTATATTTTGAGACCTTACTTAACAATTAAAGTTTTTAGGTGAGATGATTATTTAACATGGTATCAGAAGTTTATTGACCTAGCGATCACGAGTTTGAATCTCACCACTTCTATTCTATTTGATAAAAATTAAGCACAAGATAGTGTGAGTCTGTACAAGTTTCAAGCCCAAAGAGCTTTTACTTGAGAGTTTGTGTTAGAGAATAATATAAATTATATTCTGAGACTTCATCTAATAGCTTAAATTTTTAGGTGAGATAATTTCTTATCGTACGTATATCATAAGATTATGAAAAGAACCTGCCAACTGTCTGATTGTTGCAGAGCTTTGTGATGTGGGAAGATGCTATATATCCACATCAACTGAATAAAATCTTTGGCTTGCCAATGCTAATCCGCAAATACGAATTGTACTCAAAGCTACGGTGATCACCCGCATGGAAGGGCATAATTGATTTTGCTGGTTGCTCAGAAACTATCTATGGAAGACACTTAATTGAACCAATAATTTTCAAGTTCAGAGCATCAATCGGCCATAAATTGTAGCAGATCAGGAGTCCCTTTCTATCAATCTAGCTCATGGCAGGTGCAGAAGCAGCTCGTCTGTTGAATATTCAATCGGAGCAACCTCGTCTCATACGCAGAATCCGTTGCCATCTGACACCTTGAATTTTGAAGAATGTGACCAGCTCAAGTGGTAGAGGGTGGGCATTTGGGAGATATTTTAAAAAAAATTGAAAATTTTTATTTTTATTTTAAATTAAATTAAATTTTTATGATGTTTTTATATCATTTGGATGTGCTGATGTTAAAAATTATTTTTAAAAAATAAAAAAACATCATTTTAATGCATTTTTTTAACAAAAAACACTTTTAAAAATAACTTAAATCATACTGTCAAACAATCACTTAGAGTCATTAGGATTAGTTTTGCAGGACAAGTAGAATCCCGCAGGATGCCCCATCGATTGTACCATAACACATCTAATAAGGTCGACCTAGGAAGAAGATAACTTCATCGAGGCTGTTCATGGCTGCTTCATCCTAAACATCCTGGTCCTTTTTTTAGGATGTGAGGAAACCCATTTAATAAATACATTTTATAGGTCCAGGTGAGCGAGTAAAATCTCGGTTGTTCCAGACTCATATGAAAGATGCACGCTCTGACTCGAACTCGAAACTTATTGTGCAGATCACAAGCTCTTTGTTATTATATCACGCTACTTTTGGGACTCCCTTATCCCTTTTACAATAATGATTGATGTGAAAATAATAAAGGCGATGGGTTTTATTTATGCCATGGACCTATCAGTGATACAGAAATTTCATCGTTTGAAACTTCTCAACCATTTGTAACGTGATTTTCTAGATCGAGTTGGTTTTGTTATTAATACATGTGGAATATTTATATTTAAAAAAAATCATTTTAATGTATTTTTTTTAACAAAAAACACTTTTAAAAACAATTTCAATCATATTATCAAACAGTCACTTAGAGTCATTAGGATTAGCTTTGCAGGGCAAATAGAATCCCGCAGGATGCCCCGTCGATTGTGCCATAACACATCTAATTAGCTCGACCTGGGAAGAAGATAACTTCATCGAGGTTGTTCATGGCTGTTTCATCCTAAACATACTCTACTCCGGAAATGTATTTTATAAGTTCAGGCAAGCGAGTAAAACCTCGACTATCTCGGATTCTTATAAAAGGTATACGCTCTGATTCGAACTCGAGACCTATTGTACAGATCACAAGCTCTTTGTTATTATATCACGCTACTTTTGGGACTCCCTTATCCCTTTTAAAATAATGATTGATGTGAAAATAATAAAGGCGATGGGTTTTATTTCTGCCATGGACCTATCAGTGATACAGAAATTTCATCATTTGAAACTTCTCAACCATTTGTAACGTGATTTTCTAGATCGAGTTGGTTTTGTTATTAATACATGTGGAATATTTATATTTAAAAAAAAATCATTTTAATGTATTTTTTTTTAACAAAAAACACTTTTAAAAACAATTTCAATCATATTATCAAACAGTCACTTAGAGTCATTAGGATTAGCTTTGCAGGGCAAATAGAATCCCGCAGGATGCCCCGTCGATTGTGCCATAACACATCTAATTAGCTCGACCTGGGAAGAAGATAACTTCATCGAGGTTGTTCATGGCTGTTTCATCCTAAACATACTCTACTCCGGAAATGTATTTTATAAGTTCAGGCAAGCGAGTAAAACCTCGACTATCTCGGATTCTTATAAAAGGTATACGCTCTGATTCGAACTCGAGACCTATTGTACAGATCACAAGCTCTTTGTTATTATATCACGCTACTTTTGGGACTCCCTTATCCCTTTTACAATAATGATTGATGTGAAAATAATAAAGGCGATGGGTTTTATTTCTGCCATGGACCTATCAGTGATACAGAAATTTCATCGTTTGAAACTTCTCAACCATTTGTAACGTGATTTTCTAGATCGAGTTGGTTTTGTTATTAATACATGTGGAATATTTATATTTAAAAAAAATCATTTTAATGTATTTTTTTTTAACAAAAAACACTTTTAAAAACAATTTCAATCATATTATCAAACAGTCACTTAGAGTCATTAGGATTAGCTTTGCAGGGCAAATAGAATCCCGCAGGATGCCCCGTCGATTGTGCCATAACACATCTAATTAGCTCGACCTGGGAAGAAGATAACTTCATCGAGGTTGTTCATGGCTGTTTCATCCTAAACATACTCTACTCCGGAAATGTATTTTATGAGTTCAGGCAAGCGAGTAAAACCTCGACTATCTCGGATTCTTATAAAAGGTATACGCTCTGATTCGAACTCGAGACCTATTGTACAGATCACAAGCTCTTTGTTATTATATCACGCTACTTTTGGGACTCCCTTATCCCTTTTACAATAATGATTGATGTGAAAATAATAAAGGCGATGGGTTTTATTTCTGCTATGGACCTATCAGTGATACAGAAATTTCATCATTTGAAACTTCTCAACCTTTTGTAACGTGATTTTCCAGATCGAGTTGGTTTTGTTATTAATACATGTGGAATATTTGTATTTTAAAAAATAAAAAAACATCATTTTAATGCATTTTTTTTTTAACAAAAAACACTTTTAAAAACAACTTCAATTATATTATCAAACAGTCACTTAGAGTCATTAGGATTAGCTTTGCAGGGCAAATAGAATCCCGCAGTATGCCCCATCGATTGTACCATAACACATCTAATTAGCTCGACCTGGGAAGAAGATAACTTCATCGAGGCTGTTCATGGCTGCTTCATCCTAAACATACTCTACTCCAGAAATGTATTTTATGAGTTCCGGTAAGCAAGTAAAACCTCGACTATCTCGGATTCTTATAAAAGGTATACGCTCTGATTCGAACTCGAGACCTATTGTACAGATCACAAACTCTTTGTTATTATATCACGCTATTTTTGGGACTCCCTCATCCCTTTTACAATAATGATTGATGTGAAAATAATAAAGGCGATGGGTTTTATTTATGCTATGGACCTATCAACGGTACAAAATTTCATCCTTCGAAACTTCTCAGCCATTTGTAACATGATCTTCCAGATCGAGTTGGTTTCGTTATTAATACATGTGGAATATTTGCAGAATACGGTGATGTAAAAGCATCTATAATTCGTTGAATTCAGATTTAAAGGAAAACATATTAATTTAAAAGGTTATGCATACGACTCTAGATAACAATTTTTAAATATATGGATTCAGGTATATTTTTGCTTCATTGTTTATACGTTCGTGATAATTTGACATAAATATTTCTGTATGTTATGAAATCTAGTCCTACCTCTTGTTGTTTTGGACAAGCACTACCTCTTCGGAGCTCAACCACTTGGAAAACATGTTAATTTGGAAGATCATCTGTATGATTCTAGAGAGTAACTTTTAAATATATAGATTTATGTATGTTTCCGCTTAATTATTTATATGTTCTCGATAATTCTACATAAATATTTCTATTAGTTATGAAATTCAGTCCCGACACATGATGCCTTGGACAAGCACTACCTCTTGAAAGCTCAACCACCTGACCTGACTGCTCTTCTGTTTCGTCTTCTTCCATGTCTTTGTTTTAGTCCCCAGCAACACAGTCTGCAAGGAATCAAATCAGCAATATCACAAATTAGGAAAAATCTTATGTAGTCTCCTATTTTTATTTTTCCTAATTTTAATTTAATTTCGTAAACAAGATTCCTTGCATAAACAGGATTTCTATATATATACAGGCCTTCAGTGCCATAATTGATCAACAGAAAGGGCCATACCCAGCGTGCTCCTCAGGCAAGCCATTGACAAGGGAATTTAAGATCCTGGGACGCAAACAAATAGATTCAGACAGATGAAATAATAAGTGTACGTGGTTAGAACAATCGAGTTTTGGCCATGTGAATAATCTACTAATCGTGCTTTGGTTGGCACTCTGCTTTTAGAATAAAGCACTCATGGACGACACATCAACTGCAGATTTTAAAACCACTGTCCCCTGCTCACACCTACACGTCATGTGCTCTCTGCCTTTTCTCATGTTCAGATATTCCCTTCAATGGGGCCACTTCAGTTTTGAAGCCAGTAGAGAGGGAGAGGGAGAGGTTATTTGTATTTGGAAAATATTTTTGATAAAAATTAATTTTTATAATTTTTATGTTTTATTTTAAATTAAATTTTTTTGATGTTTTTAGATTATTTTAATATACTAATATCAAAAATAATTTAAATAAATAATATTATTTTAATATATCTTAATAAAAAAACATTTTTAAAAACAAACTCGATTAAATTCCAAATAGTCACGAGATGAGATGCAGGTTTAATTATCATCAGGGATTGTCTCAGCTTTTTTATATATTTTTTCTGAAAAAATATGATGACCGAGGCCAACTTATTATTGAAGTATTTCGGCACATGAACACATAAGCCAGACTGCAACTTACGAGTCTCAAAACACATGCAAGTGACTTTGGTTCTTGGATTGGCCTTTTATCAACAAAAAAAACCTATTATCAAGAAGTAATTGTAAGAAAAAATTATTATTCCACTATGAAACACTACTGATTCTGACTCAAACTCAAAATCTAATTTAAATCATTTTTAAGAAAATATAGAAAAGAATTTATTTTATGCAACTTGCTAAAAGAAAACCATGTAGGTTTAGAAAAAAAACCTACTATCAAGAAGTAATAGTAAGAAAAAATTACGATCAACCACCATGAAATACCACCGACTCGGTCTTGGACTCAAAATCTAATTTAGATCAATTTTGTTAAAAAAAAACCCATGTAAGTTTAGAAAGAAAAAAAAAACCTATTATCAAGAAGTAATCAAAAGAAAAATTAAGATCGTCCATCATGAAACATCATTGACTCGGACCCAAAATCTAATTAAGATAATTTTTTATTACAAAAATAGAAAAAAATTATTTGATTCAGCTTGTTAAAAAAACCATGTAGGTTTAGAAAAAAACCTATTATCAAGAAGTAATCATAATAAAAAAATTATGACCGCTCACCATGAAACATCACCGACTCGGACTCAAACTCAAAATCCAATTCAGGTAATTTTTTCTTTAAAAAACAGAAAAAATTTATTTGATGTAGCTTGTTAAAAAAAAACATGTAAGTTTAGGAGAAAAAAATATCTATTATCAAGAAGTGATCAAAAGAAAAATTATGATCGTCCTTTATGAAACATCATCGACTCGAGCTTAGACTCAAAATCTAATTTAGATCAATTTTTTTTTATAAAAAGGAAATTGATTTGATGCAGCTGGTTAAAAATACAGTATATAAATAAAACTCATTTGACTTTTATTTTGTAAAGATAGAAATTGTGTATGGCTTGTAGAGATCACTTGATTTTTGAAGTTGCTTGTGGCCATGATACATTGACTTTGACAAAATTGAACCATTTGGCGTTAGATTCACAATTACGTAGGCTTGCAGCCGTTCGTTTTTTTCTTCTTCAATATACACTTTGAAGCCATGAGCCGTGACAATGAAGCCACTTACTTGATTGGCTCGGAGACTTGTAATTGTTTTATTTTATTTTTTTTGTCGGTGCCTGCAGCGGGTGTCTGTATATGGCTAAGCAGTCATTAGCACATTGCCGACCCAAAATGACTTGGTTTTCTCGAAACTAGCCGGCAAAAAACTTCATTTTCTCCTCCCATCACTTCTATTTTATTTTTTAAATAAATAGACTGCGACCTAATTTATTTTTTTCCGTGATAAAAAATTATTTTTATTTCAATTAAACTCAGCCGTAAACGAAGGAACATGTCTCTTAAAAATTATAAAATCGTATACTGTACAAAAAATAAAATAATAAAAGATTCTAAAGTAAATACAAAAATCCAGCATACTGTAGGAGAGGACGTGCTTCAGAAATTATTATTTATATATTTTTTACTATATATTATGGTTAAATTCTTAAATTCAGAGTTGCTACGTAAAGAATTTTCACTCTTATAAAGTATATCTTATAAGCGCAGGTGAATGAGTAAAACTTCAGTTATTCCAAGTTCTTATAAAAGATACACGCCTGACTCGAACTCGAGACTTGCTATGCAGATCACAAGCTTTTTGTTATCACATCATGCCACTTGGAGGCAATTTTTCTTTACATACATTATACTATAACTTTTCTTTTCCGGGTTCTTTTTTATTTCTTTCATTTTCCTAGTATAGTATGTGATAAAATAAAATTTAAGAGACATAAGTCACTTTTCATGGTTAATTGTCATAATATATGCCTCATATTACCATTTTAGTTATGGAAAGACAAAAAAGAAAAAGAAAACACCTTAATAAAATCAATATGAAAAGAATGGTAAAATAAAATAAAAATCTGTAACATTATTTGTATTTTATTTTTATTTTTACTAGAAGACAACAATTAAATATTAAAAAAATATTGTCACATGTGGCACAACTACCACTAATGGAGCATGGTAAGTTTTATTATTTCAATATAAAACTCTATTTGACATTATGTTTTAAAAATATTTTTGAAAAAAATTAAAATAAATTATTTTAATTTTTTATTTTAAATTAATTTTTTTGATATTTTTAAATCATTTTCATGTTCAGTTTTTTTATTGTTAAAATAATGCTATCTTAATTATTTAAAAAAAATCTAGTTAAATTTTAATTATATCATTAAATCATTTACATCATGGGATGGTGAGCTACAAAACTCGATTAAATTAGATCCATGTCAATCAATTTATAGTCCATTTGTAGGGCTGAGTTTAATAAAATTTAAATCATTTATATTATGAGATGACCTCGATTAAATTAGATCTATGCCATTCAGTTTATTAGTCAATTTGTAGGGCTGGATTTATGTAAATAATGTTTCTATAATAACTGTATTAGGTGGGCTCAAATGGTTGAACAATTTTATTTATTTAAAAAAAACATAGTTTAATTAAAGTTTTACAAAATTCCTTGGCATTGCAGATGATGTGAAATTTTGAATAGAACCCTAAAGCTCCTTTTCAAGATCGATTAGGCCTGCGATTGCGGTAGTTTTTCAAAGTGCTTTTCGTGCTGAAATATATCAAAATGATATTTTTTTTTATTTTTTAAAAATCATTTTTGATATCAGCACATCAAAATGATCTAAAAACACCAAAATATATTCATTTAAAATGAAAAAAAAAATCAATTTTTCGTCAAACGCTGGTTGCAACGCACTCCCAAACTTTAGACTTGTCTTGCCATCTCTGTTTTTCTCTTGCTGTCATAATTCATGGATTTAATTATCATTATTGTGAGAATTTTGTCCACTTCAGTCAATTGTGTTGGTGCTTCTCTTCTTCAATCAAAATTAATTTCGAGCAAGGAATAAAATAAATTTTTTAGATTTTTTCAAAATTAATATCTAAATTCCCATCAAGAAGGTTGACTATAGATAACCAAGCAAGCAGTCCAATTTATATTAATATACTTATCCGGATCAGGTTACACGTATCTCGATTAATCCTACATGTCTTGAGGTTAATGACCATATAAATCTTAAGTGATTATGATATTAGTAATTATAAGGATAGAACGAGAAACCACAAGAAAAATAAACCTAGGAGTTCCAAGTTGTATTCCAATTTATATTTTATTTTCTCCTTTGATGTCTGAGATGTTCTTTCAAAATCAATGGAAAATGTTTGGGGAAAATCAACTAATTGTGTTGAACGAGCCAACCATGGCGTCCACAGCTTTTTATATAGATGGTCTAAAACAACAAGATAGACAATGGAAGAAAAACTTTTGTCCTAGTCCTTGTTTAAGATAGGCAGTCTACGCCGGGTTATTTTTTTTTTACTATATATAAAAAAGTCAAAGTGATAATAGGGATTTTTTATTAAAAAAAACAATTTTTTTTTAGAAATATGCATCATAGCTTCGAATAAGTAAACGTGATTAATTTAATAAAAAAATTTATATGAATTGAATCTAATATAAAAATTAAATGAAAAAAAAGGATATGATATTAAAAAAAAATCAAGAAAAAAAAAGAAGAGGAATGAGTATCAAATTTGTTATAAAAAATAAAATAAAATAAAATAAATAATAATGGATAAAATTGAAAAATAAAATCAAAATAAAAAATAGCAATCAAAATAATAAAAAATAAATAGATCATCCCTCTTGCAGCGTCTAAATGATGCGGCCTAGTCCACATGATGACACGTGCATTTAACAAATCAATATTTTTTTTAATAAAATATTATTCATTTTTATTCAATTTTTTAAACAGATTACCAAACACGCGTTTTATCCCAATAAAATTTAGGGTAATCCACGGATAAAAAAGGAGAAGAACACATCATGGTGTTATGTGATAGCAACATGTAGAATCGCATGCGGACCCACGACTTTGTATAAAGATTGACCGACTCTTATTTTTCATGCATAATATAATAAAATTTCACCATCCAAACAACACAAGATTTGAATCTATACCCACCGAATTAAAAAAATTCGGGCATGAAGCTTAGGTTATTTTAATTTACAAACAAAGATTTTACGCTCATGAAAAATGGACCTAAAAATACTATTTTGCTAAGAATTCAATAAATCAATTATCAGTCTATCTGTTTTTGCGTCTCAATTTTGTTTTTCTCTCTGTTTCAAAGTATTTTTTAGCGTTTTGATGTGCTTATATAAAAAATAATTTATTTTTTTTAAATATTATTTTTATGTATTTTTAAATGAAAAACAGCTGCTATAATAATACCAAACATTCTCTACGCAAAAATATGATGGAATCTTACTTTTCCGAGTATAAAAAAATGTGATGACCCAAAATTGATTTTTTTCTTTACAATATTTCTTGATTTTGAGTATTCAAGGAAAATTTATTTTGATGAATTATAATTTAGTTTCATGTTATTTGATGTATAAAATAAGAAAAAAAAGAAGAAAAAATTAAAAAAAATTGAGAAATTGGTATGAACCATTTGAATACTCTAGTGAGAAATGATTTGAAAGAATAACTAAAATTAACAAAGCCCTTAGGGGCCAAGGAAAGAAAATCCATGTTTAGGCCACGAACATAGGAGACACCTAAATTTAGGACTAAGGTAAGGATCAAGAGTCAAAAACTCTACACCACACCGCACCACACCGCACCGCACCGCACCACACCACACCACCACACGGTTTTGACTCCTATTTACTTTATTAAAAATAATAATTAATTAATGAAAATTGGATCTCACTACGGACGATCCATCCACCCAATCAAAACAGGAGAGAATAAAAATAAAAATTAGACAAAAACACAAACACAGAACAGAATAGATCCCATTCTCTCGCCCTCTCTCCCTCCCCGTCTCTCTCTTTTCTTTCCTTCTTGATCCATCAAAGGTAGAAGAAGAAGAAGAAGAAGAAGACATTTTTGGCAGAAGGAGAAAACCCATTAGAGCTGTACTGATATATTGCTGTATGTAAATAGACATAGAAACCCATTTTTATTATTATAATTGTTGTTGGTGCTGAATCTCCAATGCGGTCTTTGAAAAGACCACGAACAAGGGAAGGAGAAAGAGAAATAGAAAGGAGAATAAGAGATAACAGAAACAACATTACAAGCACCCAGAAAAGAAATTTTAGCTGTGATAGGCGTGGATCTGATGGTGAGTTGGGTATTATTGGAACAAGTGGGGAGGGAGCTAGAATTTATTGCCTTTGCTAGGTTTGTGCTGGTGAGGCTGCATAGAAAAGGAACATGCAGCTTCACATCTCGCGTAGCATGAGAAGCATCACTATATCTTCTAGCAGCAACAATGGATTTATTGACTTAATGAAGATCAAAGTCGCAGCTCGCCATATCTCTTATAGAACCCTTTTTCATACTATACTTATTCTCGCTTTTTTGTTACCTTTTGTATTCATTCTCACTGCTGTGGTTACCCTTGAAGGAGTCAACAAGTGTTCCTCATTTGGTGAGTTTTTTTTTTTTTTTTTTTGTGATTGTTGCTTCATGAGGTGATTGGATCTTCATTTGATTTGGGTTGTGACTGCTTTCTAATTTCATGATTTTGTTATTGTTTGCATGTATGCATTTGGTTGTGATTGTTATGAGGTGTTTGGATCCTGATTTGATCTGGGGTTTGGTTGTGTTTCACATGTTATGCGTTCGTGTCTTTTTTTAATCACATTTTGTTACATCTACCATATTTTTCATGAATGTGCCTTGTGTTTGTTTTGAACATTTGATGGTTAATACTCTCAATTTGCTTACCTCTTTTTTTGGCAATACTAATACCTTGTTCTTTCTGCTCATATACATGTTTAAATACACTCACGGATTGTATTCGTTTGATTATGATTTTCACATTTTTGATTGATATCCAGGGTGATTGATTTACTTCTAATTTAATAGCTTATTATATTTGTTGGCATAGAAATTTCTTGCAGCCGAACGTATTTCAGTTGTTTAACTTAATTCCGGCCTTATTGATCTTGCATGATTAATTCATGTATTTTTCCATTTTCATTTATTTTTCATGCATGTTCTCACACTTGTAGTAACCAATGAGGCTTTGAACTTGTAAACTAATCGGGGATAGATTTCAATCCATTAATTTATGAATTCTGGGAGATTAGTGTTGATTATTGTTTATGACAAAGATGAGCTAAATAAAGATTTGATGGAGCCTTAATTAATAGCCATTCACTGATACTGCAAACAGAAGCAGACCTCTAAAAAACATAAAATTACAATTGTAGATTAATCATTTGCTTCTCCTGGCTGTTTCATTTTTTTAATCCATTTTTTTTCTTGTGAAACTTGTTTATCGTGTTTCTACCTTAAATAACTGAAATGTTACAGAGCAATCTGGATCTGCTTTTAGATGTCTATACTTATTGGATCAGGGTCTAGGATCACAATTTCATGATGCTGCTTCTGTGTTTGTGGTGGATACTTAATTCTTGTTCTTGCTTTGCTTTTTTGCACCACAGATTGTTTAGGTAGACGGTTAGGACCAAGGCTTCTTGGTAGAGTAGATGATTCAGGGGTAAGTAAGCCTTTTCCTTCATCCTTATTGTTTCAGATTAAGATATTAGCTACTCCTGTACTTTTTGTTAATGTTGTTATTACAAGTTTAATACTTATGCTGGTGGTAATGATGTAACAGAGGCTCGTTAAAGACTTTTACAAGATACTCAATCAAGTTAAAAATGAGGAAATCCCAGATGGTGTAAAGCTCCCAGCTTCTTTTAGCCACCTTGTTTCTGAAATGAAGAACAATCAGTATGATGCAAGGACATTTGCGTTCATGTTGAGGGCTATGGTATGTGTCAAGTTATTGAAACATAGACACAATTAATTTACCACATGGTTTGTTTCCTTATTTTTAACTTACTGGAAGGAGAGCAGGGTTGAAGAATAGGTTTTAACTTCATGGATCCATGCTTGTTTCTGCATCTTTCATTTTGTTTCATACTAGCTATATCCCTCAATGAGAGCTGAATCTATTACAAGTATTAGACATGAATTATATTTGAACCTTTTTGGTTCATGCTCATGTTCTTGTTTTCTGCTAACATTTGAGAGTTTTTAACTGGAGAAATTAATGATATTTGGGTGACACATCTTATAGTAGTTATCACTACTTTTTATTTGCCTGCAAAAGAAAGAAAAGAGATTCCAAAGGGAGGGGTATAAAATATATGATACTTGAAATCTTGTCCCGGTGTATTCTATCAAATAATGATTTGCTGGAAGGGATCTCTGCATGGTTCTATGAACAATTGCTATTAAATTATCATATGCTAAAATGTCATGGACAACTGAAGAGAAGATCTAAAATAATTAGAGCTGTTGCTATTCAATAATTGCATGCTGAAAAATGAATTATCAGTTTCATCCATCAATACCTTGTTTTTATGTCTTGACTGAAAAGGTGTAATAAGAAATGAAATGCCAATTCAATCTATCTCAAACAATTTAGCTGATCCTAACTCCCAATTATAGAAGGCTATTCTATTCTAAAAACGCCCTTTGGATGATGGATTTTCAAGTAGTTATCTGTTTATGCCCTACTCCAGGTCTTATCTCTTCAATTGTAGGCCACAGATCACTAATCCTATCTTCAAACTTACACCTGATTGCCAATCAATCAGCTATTATCATTAACAATGTGATAAATGAGGTGTCCCTAGTTTTGAGACCTTACATGCCATGTCTGATACTGCTTTTATATCAACTATTGTTGCTGCTTATTTTTTGAATGATATTCTCCTTGATGAGTGTCTGATATTGAGTTTTTATTTATTGTTTGCTTGGCATCTTGGTCAGGTTAACACAGGATTGTCCACAGGATATCCTTTTATATTTCTATTCTCTAGGTTGTACTGTTGTGAGAATCTTCTATTGTTGCCAAGGTTTAATTATTTTTTGACTGAAGATACCAGTAATTTAATTGTTTATTTATTATGTGCTCTTATAATTAGTTTGCTGGAAAAAGAAGAGTGCCACCAATTCTTGACCCTTAACTCATGACCTGCTGACATGGATGATTAAATTCTATCATTTTTTTATATAGGCAAGGAAGCTATATGTTAGAGGTTGGATCTGCTAATTAAAAATAAAAGATAAAACATTAATATTATTATTATTATTATTATTATTATTATTATTATTATTATTATTATTATTATTATTATTGTATTGATGTTTATTGTATTGATGTTATATCAGAATTACTTTTTGTGGAAGAAGGAAAAATTAAGAAGACCAAGAATGAATTTACATTCTTAACGATTCATTTTATGAACCAATGAAAGAAAGAGTACTGAATGTTATTTTTGTAATCATTACTGTATTTTTTTTTTCTTGATCTCAATCCTTTTATTTGATTAATATTCAATTCAATATGAGTGCAATGTTGGTGTGGGTCAAGAGTTGGAGTCAAGAGTTTGGGTCACTCATGGTTTGCAGCCTCCTTTACTGGTCATGGCCCCTTTCACACACACACACATTTTTAAGTTAAGTTATTTTGTGGGCTAACTTGCTATTGATATGACTTTTCGTTATTCAATATTAGATTGAATTATTCTACTCAACTTTGATATATATCTCAAATGGTGCAGTCATGGTACTGATACTTTTGTATGTTTTAAGTTTGGATCCTCTATCAACAACACGTTCATGCTGCTTTGTGTCATTGAAGTGGGATGTAAAATTTGTATTTACTTTCTTTTGTCATGTCTTTGATTGATCCATCGATTTCATTTTCATTCTCTTTACTTGTTATCCTTTATCCACATGCATGCATAAATTCATATGAATAGAGAGAGCATTATCCATGCCACTCCAAGAGAAAATAAGAAATAAAATCTGTTGGGTTGTTACGAAATATTTTCAACTAATGTCTTTTTTTTTAATTTATCTTTATCTTTCACAGATGGAAAAATTGGAAAGAGAAATTAGGGAATCTAAATTTGCAGAGCTGATGAACAAACACTTTGCTGCAAGTTCCATCCCGAAAAGCATCCACTGTCTATCTCTACGTCTGACTGATGAATATTCCTCCAATGCTCATGCACGTAAACAATTACCTTCTCCAGAGTTCCTTCCTTTGCTCTCCGACAACTCTTACCACCACTTTGTCCTCTCAACTGATAACATTTTGGCTGCCTCAGTTGTTGTCACTTCTACCATCCAGTCATCTTTAAAGCCTGACAACATAGTTTTTCACATCATAACTGACAAGAAAACCTATGCGGGCATGCACTCATGGTTTGCACTAAACCCAGTCTCCCCTGCTATTGTGGAAGTGAAAGGTGTTCACCAGTTTGACTGGTTAACAAGAGAGAATGTTCCTGTGCTTGAAGCTGTAGAGAACCATAATAGTATCAGGAATTATTATCATGGGAATCACATTGCAGGGACCAATCTTAGTGATACAACTCCACGAAGATTTGCTTCGAAATTGCAGGCCAGAAGTCCAAAGTATATATCATTACTCAACCATCTTCGGATATATATACCCGAGGTGATCTCATATGAAATTTATCTTTTCTGCTGTTATACTTGGAGACTTATGAATTATGATGCATATGCTCTATTTTAAAACAATCAGAGACCTAAGATGTTAAAGGGTAAAAAGGCAACCGAAAAAATATGATGCTACATGTCATGAGGCAGTGTCCTTGTGATTATTTCATGTGCACATAGTAGAAACTCACCTGATCTCACTTGGAAAATCTAGTCTTTTACCTGCCATAACAAGTCAGGATCTAAGTTCAGTGTCCTTGAAATTATCCAGGATTGTTGTGGGAACATTCATTGATCTGTATTGGGAGTGACCCTGTGAATTACTGAAGTTTCTAGATTTTTTAATATATTGAAACATGAATAAAATGTGATGCTTACAAATTGAAAAAGGAAGATGGATATGGATAACAAATGATGATTTACTGAAAGTAAAATGCTTTCTTTTGGAAGGAAAAAAAAGAAGAGAAAATATAAAGAAGTCTGATGTTATGTCACATGTCCAATGGTAACAAAAATTTCTGACATTTCTAATGGCAGCATTAATCTCCTAAGAACTAATGTATCATTAGTCCAACTGTTGAGGTTTGCAAGAGTTTTTGCAATTTTGTTTTGTGCTGGATTTATTTTTTCTTCATCTGTTGGCCCAATATCTTTTCTGATTGGTTATGTTGAACAGCTCTTTCCAAACCTTGACAAGGTGGTGTTTCTAGATGATGATGTTGTAATCCAGCGTGATTTGTCTCCACTTTGGGAAATTGACCTTAAGGGAAAGGTCAATGGAGCCGTAGAAACTTGTAAAGGTGAAGATGAGTGGGTAATGTCCAAGCATTTCAAGAACTACTTCAATTTTTCACATCCCCTTATTGCAAAGAATTTGGACCCTGATGAATGTGCATGGGCATATGGAATGAACATATTTGATCTCCGTGCATGGAGGAAAGCAAATATTAGAGAAACCTACCATTCCTGGCTGAAAGAGGTAAGCTCACTTTTTCCTGCACCATCCTTTTTTGGTCTAATAAAACATGACGATAATATCAAAGACACTGACACTCTCACTAACATGCTCATGCTGTGATATTCGCTATCATAAGTAGTGACTCATTAAATGTGCTAAAAGGTAACCTTGATCTCAAAAATTGTTATGTGAGAAGCATTGCACTAACAAACAAGCATTAATAGCTCCAGCTTAAAAAAAATCGATATGAGAAGGACCACATCAGTAAACAACCTTCATCATCATCATCATCATATTCTTTCATTTATGAAGAATGAAATATTTACTTGCTTGCATGCTCCTCACCTGTGATGTGCTTAGAGGGCTTGGGTAGAAGTAATGCTCTTGGTTCTGTGCACTCTTAATTTATTTGTGAGTACATCACTTCAGGGTGTTTCTCCCTGTAACATTTCAGATATATATGTATATATATTCTAATTTATAGTTTCATATTAGTTGACTGTTGGAATGTTAATCAAATATCTAACTTCTACGTGGATCTAAATTATGGATGAATATCAAACACCACTAATACCGAAATATTTCATGTTGGGTGACTCTTGTATGCATTATTGGCGAGGTTGCGCTTATAGTGATTTGTATATAACTGTAGGCAAATAAGAGATGCCTTGCAACCTTTTTTCCCCTCTGATTCTGGGTTTTGTTTGTGCAGAACCTGAAGTCAAACCTGACAATGTGGAAACTCGGAACGCTACCACCAGCTTTGATTGCATTTAAAGGTCATGTTCATCCAATTGATCCATCCTGGCATATGCTTGGGCTGGGATATCAGAATAAGACAAACATTGAGAGTTTAAAGAAGGCTGCAGTTATCCACTACAATGGTCAGGCAAAACCTTGGCTGGAAATTGGCTTTGAGCATCTTCGGCCATTTTGGACCAAATATGTGAATTACTCCAATGATTTTATAAGGAACTGCCACATCCTGGATTCAGTTTGATCAAGCATATGGGCTAGAACTAGATTTGGAACAGAAAAAGACAAGTGATTTGGGTGGCATGTAAGTTTTTTCACGGTTGAAATTTTTCTCAAGGTCTACTTGAGAAGGCAGGTAGAAAATCATCCAGAAGGGAGCAGAGTTTTAGGTCTGAATTCTGTCATACCTCGTACCTTTGCAGAAAAGGGCCTGATCACCACCAGCACGGGCATGGGATTCTTTCTTTCAATCTTTAACATAGCAATCCATCATTTATTTCTTGGTTGGAAAATGGATACTATTAATGGTCTTCCTGCAGAAAGTCTAGCCTAATTTCCTGGCACCTATATTAGAATAAAGCAAAATACACGAGTTAGAAAGTGCATATGCCAAGGCGTCCTAGTGCTTGCCTGGCACAGGAAAGAGGAAGGCTAGGGCATATCTCTAGTGAGGGCTCCAGCATTGGTCTACAAATGTTTCTTCACTTGATTTCCCCCCTATTGTTGTCATTTTTGTTCGTCCTCCCCATTTTTTCCCCAGACAATTTAATATCATCAAGGTGAAACATAGGAGTAGGTAATGGAGATTGCTTTATTACAGGTCCCGTTAAATCGGGGAACTTTTTAGGTTATATATCAGTATTTGTTATGTACGATTCATGAGAAACATTAAATTGTGCAGAAAATTCTTTTCTTCCAAGATTCTGTTTCTCCTTGGTTTGATAAACATGATGCTAATGTCAGGCTGCGCAAAACCCAATCACAGCTCTCTCATGAATGATACTCGTAGTTTACAAGTTCCATAAAAGAGGAACAAGAGGACCATCTAACCTGCCAAAACTTCTGTGCTGGTCCATGATCAATTTTCCTGTGCAGGATAATGAACTTACGAGGCATTTCCTTTTCCATTTTCCTTTTTGGAAAGTACATTGTGCATGAAAGTATCCTAAAGGAAGAAGAGGTGGTCGCACAGACACAGAAATCTTTAGCAAACAAAAGATTCTTGTTGTTCAAGGAAATTTCTCAGGTTGATGATGACAAGAAAACCATTTACTTGTACGAACATCTTTTTCTAAGCATCCAACAACCGAATTTGGTCGTTCTGATATTTCAAGGCCGAGTTTCCCTGCACCTAACGAATCTCAATTATCTTGAATGCCCCACATTTGATTAGGCCCCTCTTGGAATTTTCAAATCTTTATATCATTACATTAAATAAAATTAAATGCTAAGAGATGACTAGGTTTGGATTATTGCATTTGATTCTTTTACTTTCATAGTTTGATGGCTGCCTCCTTGACAGGGTCCTTAATAATAATCCTAGGTCAGAGTTCACATGATGTTCAATCATCTGACCTTGTCTACTCTCTCTTACACTAATTTGATGCCTTCAGTTTTGACAATTCTAACTACACAACCTCAATATGCCAGCAAATTGTAGCTGTATTCATTCATAAATGACCAACTGTATCTGCTTGGCACCCCTCCATTTTTTTATTTATTAACTAGTCTTTTAAATATTCTAGATAAGGGGTTGGTTATACTAAAGCAAAGATAAAAATCACCCCAAAATATCATGCCATATATATATATATTGCTGAAGGTAAGAGAAGAGATTATTAGAATTTAAGGTAGTGACTTGGAAGCCGAACCAAGTTATGCGACCCTATCCTCGCTTTTGGAATGCTAACCCTAGATATGAGAAGTAATGGTTGATTGAACTTTGATGGCATGTATTCTTTGTTTACATTCAAAATAGGTTGAGGCTAGCACTCATTCTCAAAAGGTCTATATAAGGCATATTGATCCACCTAAATTTATTGTCTTATCAATTAAGAGCAAGAACATGAAAATAAATTGACACATCAATCATGAGTATAAAATTAACTTGTTTACCCTTAACATGTTATTCAATGAAAGACTAATTAGAATTTACAATTCCTTGGCTAATTTTGAGTGATGAGAAAAACACAAATCATCGAAGAGAAGAATGAATATGAAATAAATTCAATAACATCAATATTTATGCACAAAATCAACTCATTTTTCTTAATGCAACATCCAAGAAAAAAACTAAATAAGATTTACAATTTCTGGTTGATTTTAAGTGATAAGAAAAATACAAATCACATCAAATCAAAGAAAGTTAAGAATATAAAGAAAATTCAACCACTTCAAACATACAAACAAAAACATATTCCCAAACCGTTACATCTTGAATAATCTATTTTGTTTCTATTCCCTCAACCCATACATGGATATTGATCTTGACTTTATTACAACTCTAATTTTTTTTTGGTTTTTATTGAAAATTCATAATAAAAACATAGACTAACATAAATATCCATCTACCATATATAAAAACTCATAATAAATTGAAAATTAATCAAGTTAAGCAAAAATTCATTCAAGACTTAAAACAAACCTTCAAAAGCTGTTGAAATCGGTCATAGGTTGTTAGAGCTTGGACTATGCAGTGGTGGTGTATAATTACATATGCTAACACGTGGAGGTAGATGGTGAAGCGATAACATGCAAGTCTTAGACATTAAAGTTGAACTTGCAAGAATGAACAAAACATTTCAAATTCTTTTTACTTGAGAAAGATTATGGTTTCTATTGAATTCTTAGGTTTATTTTCTGCTAGGTTTGGTGAGGAAAATGATGTGATTTTGCCTAATTTTTAGGTTGAAGTTTGCTTGATTTATGTGGTCATTCAACCATACAACAAGTTTCTAGGCGATAAGACCTTTATTTATAGTGTTAAGTATTTAAGAAATCAAAATCTATCAATTAATTATATTTTTTCTTTCTTGAATGAAAATATTAAATTTCAGGAATTTCATGGTAAGAGATTAGATTTCTTATTTTTAAACTATGTAATATTTCTTTCAATCTTTCTTGAGTATGATTTGTGAATTTTAAAATATCTTTATTAAATATTTTCATGTAGTCAAGATCAATCAGAATCTTTTTAGTTTTGTTTAAATACCTACTATATAGAATATGAACCCTTTTTATTTTAAGTCTTTGAATTTTGTGTGTTTATATGATCTTCAATTATATTATTTGATCTTTCATTATCTTAGTCTTTTTTTTTTCATTTCAATGTTAAAACAAGAGAGAGAAAGTCACTATAAAAAGGGAGAGGAGAGAGATATAAGGTTTAGTGAGCTATAAAAAGATTGATTTTGTTGTCAATAAGTTCAACATAAAAAAAGAGATAAATAAAGATGATATTTCTCATGTTAGATAAAATAGATCAAGGTTGTAAAGTTATTTTTTATTTGATTGTATTTTTAATTTATAGAGTGATGAAAGTGTATTTAAAGGTTGAAAATCAATTTATTGAGCTTCTTAGTATATTTTCAAGATCTAGAACTTTGAACTCTAATTGTTTTACAATCAAAAGTGATTGAAATTTAAAATCAAAACATGACTCATTACAAGTTTGTGTGCACCTTATATTTTATATATTTTTTTTTTGTTAAAATGTCTTCTTTTTCTTTTTTTGTTATTTTAAAATAAAATTATATTTAAGTTAATTTATGAAAACAAAATTTTGGGATTATCTAATTATGCCATTTTTTAAAGGATAATTAAAGCATTTTATTATCATATCAATAAATTCTTTTGTATTAACCAAATAAACATAATTTTTAAAATAATATTTAATGATATATATATATATATATGTTATTCTTATATTATTTTTCATATAAAAATGTGTATAAATAACTGATTCTTTATTTTTTTAATTAAGACTTTCTTTCATGATTATAATAAGTTTCTACTTAAAAAACAATGCTTATAATGTAAAAGCATGTTTTTGTCAAAAAAAAAAATTCATGAATAATAAGATAAAGTTTTTTTATTCAAATGTATTTCGATTAAAATAATTAAACTTTTTGACAATTTGTTTTATTATTTTGTTACTTTTTATTCAATAAACCACGTTGTTGATAAAAAAATATATTTTATTATAAAATATGAATTGGAAAAGATAATTTTGATGAAAAAAAATACATTTTTACTTTATTTCCTTCATTACCTTTGCTACTACTATTTTAATGTCTCACATTTATGTTTTCTATGTACCATTTAGGTTTTTAATGTTCTAGTTAGTTATGTTTAGAAGGTTGCGGGACTGATTTTTAAGGTGTAAATAAATACAAAGTAAATCTTTGATCATGATTTTGTTTTTCTATATTCATTATAATTGAAGGACTAGAATGATAAATAGCAAACATAAATGTGTATGCAAGTAACACACAACAATAACAATAACAACATATGAGAGTTTGTTTTTACCATTTCACCCTTTTATCCCTATCAATCTACTTCTCTTTTACTATAACAATCACTTATTATCTTAATAGTGTGATTTTCCCTTCCATTTATCTCTTGCCAACTCATCTCATTCCATCTAATTATACCTTGTTATAACATAAAATCACCCATATCTCATTCACCTGCTATTTCAGCTCAATATCTTTCTCATATTTCTACTTTTTTTTTTTTTACCTCCATGTAACCTACTTTAAACACATGTAAATACTTGATTTCATATAAACATTTTCAATTATCATTTAACGTATAACATTTTTGTTAACTTCCTTTTTATGTGTTATTATTTGTCAAATATCTCTTTAACCACTAATTTGAGGGGGGTGTTAACTTGAAAAAAATCCATTTAATGGTTAAACTTTTTTGTTCTATATGCTTTTAATTTATTTGAAGCAACTATTATTTCATCAAGTACATGTGGATGCCACTATATTCCTTGGAATATGAAATTATGGGCCTAAGGTCATTGATTAATAAAATATTTATTTAACCTATAAATAGTCAAGTAACTATAGGAATAATAGGAAAAAAATAAGTGTATTTTAATATATTATTAAAATCTTCTAACAAATTATTGGTCATGTTTACATAACGTTGGCTATTATCATATAAAAGTGCCTATATTTTAAGGCTCAACTTCTAGCCTTTCTTTTATATGCATATCTTTTCTAATCATAATAACTTACCATGTATCAAAATTTTATTTTGATGAATTTGAAACCTCTTATTTAAGTTTTTTTTCAATATTAGATCCCTGAACCTGATTTTGAAATTACTAACAAAGTGGCGCAAAACAATAAGAATAAAATTCAATCAGCTTGAGCTATATCTATATAATGATATTTTTAATAGAAATATATCTATCTAATATATACAAGGTCTAATATGGATAACGATGATGTATCATTAAACATACTCTAAGAATCATGTTCAATTATAATTCATCATTTATTCAACCAGAGCAAAATCCAAATGAAATACCCACATAAAAAGCAATTTCAATTAATAAATTTCCATTAAACTTCTTATACAGGTGAGTGCCATCAATACATATTAGTGGACAATATTACTTTAACCCTTTAATTATAACTTTAAATGAATAGAAAACTCTCTTAAATATTGTTATATCATCATAAACCTTTTACGATCCCATTAGAAAATTGTATCGAGATTTCATTCTTGGAGTGCTGATAGAAATCTAGGTAGCATTTGAAAAGGTAGCTCATACAAACCAAATAATTGCTCAATTATCTTTTAATAAGTCATATATTTCTTGTAATATTAGACATTAAACTCATATTAGGTACATATTGTAGTTTGAATGGACATAATCTTCATACTTATGTTAGCACTCATAATTGATAAAACCATACTAGTGATAAAATTTGAATCAAATTGATGGTGATCTTTCATAATTGATGAATTAGTATATGTGGGTGGACTTTTCAGCTTTAGGATCTCAAACAAATCAAAAGTTTTATAATATTCTTATAAAAGTACAATTTACATTCTAGATCATTCATGTATTTTAATTGCATAATGATTGAATATAACACCTCGTATTGTAAGAGTTTGCTACATGCCACAACTTAACTATATTAATTAATTATATTTGTTTTAAAATGTTTGTCCAACCTCTAACTCAATACTTATAACTGAATTTCTATAACCCAAAGCCTAATCATTGCATATTATTGTATCATCCCCAAAAGCATTCTTAAATATAGAAACAAGAACTCCCCTATAAATTGATTTCTTTGTTTAACTAACTTATTTTCTTCAAGTATATCAACTAATCCCAAGATGACAATACCTTTATTTTCCTCATCATTTGATTTAGAGTAATTAGTAGTGTGTGCTTGATCAAACATTTTTAGTTTTTTTCTTTCTATTATTTTAGGTATCAATGTTAGGTTTGTTGAACCACAAATTATCTTAGACAAACCAATATATTGTTATTCTTATGTGATCATTGAAGTGTAACTTGAATCTCGAGTACACTCAATATTAAATAAGTATATTTGTTTAGGTCACTATTAAAGTAAAGCTCTATAATTCTCAACCCACATTCGATGACCAACCTATCCATAGACTTCAAACTAAAGTAATAAGATATGGACACAATAATATGATGAATTAGATATTTCGTAACTTATATCCTCCAAGTAATATCAACTTTAATTTTATTATAATTTAACCCAATGCTTACACATTTTTTTTTTAGTTCATTTAGTAAAATGTCTAATCAATCAGTTTGAAATGTTATTTTTTTAATGTAAGTGATATCAGTGTCACTTCTAACAATAGTACCAATATAATGATATACTATCATATTACAATCTTAACACAATAATTAATTTATCTAATTTATAACTATCTAAACCATAATAATCTCAAGCACAAACCAATTCTCTCCAATTCTAAAATAAATTACATGACAAAGTTCAACAATTCTCGCAAGTTCATCACCAAATTTTATCGATTGCAAAACATTGGTTATAATTTGAAAAAGAAATGAAAAAAATAATCAATTAACATAAATTCTCACCAATTAAATAAACCTAGTTAACATAATTGATCAAAATCATCACCAAATTCATCATTTAACACAAATTTTCATCAATAGTCACATATTCTCATCAAATTTATATGGAATTGATTAGATTAAACAAAACCCTATTTCATAAAATTTATGTCCAATTTAAGTAATTTGACAACTCAATTGATGTAATTTATACCTAATTGATCTAAATATAAAATAAACCCTAACATAATCAACAAAACCCTAGTGGGTTACGCACCCCACTAGAATGTTTGATATTTCTGATATATATTATTTTTAAAGTGTTTTTTTACTTGAAATTGTATTAATTTTTTTTTATATTTTTCAATACTACAACAAAATAAAAATATTTTAAAAAATTAAAAAGTAAAAAGTAAAAAGCATAGCTAGGCGACACAAGCAAACAAGGTCTAACTTCGCAATTTTTTTTTCTTGTATACGCCACTTAGTTGAAAAAAAGTACTGGTGTTCTTCACCATTGTTTTAATTTCCAAAATATTTTCTTATGACTATGCTATTAAAAAAAACACACTCAAGATGTGTGTTTTTAACATTATGTGATTATGACATTGTAAAGCTGGGAAACAAGGCTAGACTTGATGCAAGGTTTTAAACGAGAGAAACCTGTCCATTTCCATAGTCATAGGAGATTGCTAAGAGAAGGCAAGAACGGAAGCATTGACCGTAGATTTAGAAGACTTTGAAAACTCCGAAACAGCCTCCTTTGAGGGGATTTATTTGATCTCTTATTTTCCCATTACTATTCGCCATTGATGCACACATCGGTTTTTCTTCTTCTTCTTCTTTCTATTCAAGCTTGGATTTTTGAGCCAAAAAGAGATTGCCCAGATCAGCTTTAAACAAAAAGTAAGCTAATCCATCAAGGATTTTCATTTCTGTTAGATGTTTGCTTTAGTTTTCTGATGACCCGGTTGAGGATTTGGGTTTAATTTTGTGTTCATGGGAGCTTCGTTTTGTATTTTTGTGCTGTTGTTATGCCCCAATGCAAGTTATTCATGTTCTCTGAGTGTTTCTTTTGATTCTATGGATTGGTTTGAGGAAGAACTAGTTAAAGCTTTTCAAGTTGCTGTGATTTGTATGAGATTTGTTGTTAAATATTTACTAAGCGTATCTGTATGTGTGTCACTTCGTGTTTGTGATTTATTTCTATATTTGTGACCTTTTGCATGATTTTGTTGTAAAAATGGTTATTTTTTCTTCTAATTTTGGATAAATTCATCTGGTTTTAATTGACTGCTAGAAATTTAAATTCAAAACTATTTCCTCGATGACGTTTCCTTCTTTACTTTAAGTTTTTGTTCCAGATTGTCATGCCTTCTGCATAACATATTTACATGGGATAAATTCTATTTTCATTTGGCAGAGTACCCAATTCAGAATCTTGGTCAATACTTGTCTTTGTAAGGATCCAAATCAAGAAATTTAGCGGGCTTAATTTCTGATAGAAAATTCAATTGAGCTAAAAGGTCCAAGTAGAGGTGGGTGGCTTGATTTTGAAAGGCTGAATCTTTGAAGATGGCTGGGGTGCAAGATCAGTTAGAGATCAAGTTTCGATTGACTGATGGATCAGATATCGGTCCCAAAACCTTTCCTGCTGCTACAACTGTTGCGACCTTGAAGGAAAATATCCTTGCTCAATGGCCTAAAGGTTAGAAAAGCTTCAAAGGAAAATATTCCTGTTCAATGGCCTAAATACTCTTCTTTATTCAGTTAATATTTTAGAAATTTAGATGGGCATAGGATGGCATCTCTGAGACTCTAGTTTGGGTTGTGAACATGGTTGTTTTTGTTCATTGGCACTCCAGTGGGAATGCAGCTCTGTAAAGTGATTGCATTTGAATTTTCAGTCGCTGGTTATTAAGAACCACTGTCAAACTTGATAGCATAGCAATCAGATTTGTCATGTCATCGTGCTAGACAACATCTTTTAACTCTTTGTTTTTGTAGCTGTTTATTCCTTAGTAAAGACAAGATTTCATGTGAACTTTTGATGCTCTCTATAGTTTCAAGTGCTTCCAAGAAATATTATTCAAGGTGCTTAAAAATCTTAATATTTATTTGACCAGAAAAGGAGAATGGTCCAAGGACATTGAAGGATGTCAAGTTAATTAGTGCAGGAAAAATACTGGAAAACAACAGAACAGTAGGGGAATGCCGGAGCCAACTGTGTGATATCCCTGGTGGTGTTACAACCATGCATGTTGTTGTTCAGCCATCTTCTGTAGAGAAAGGTACAAGTATTCTCCATCACCAGACAACAATGATGGCCAAATTTTTAAATATATTCTTTCTATCCAATCGGCTGTTTCTTGGAGACTTTTTGAAATAAATTATTTTTTTTTGTTTGAGTGCAACTAGCATTGCTTGTTTTTTTTTTTTTTTGTATGATTTTTCCAGATTCTCATTTTGTTTTCCTGAGAAAAAGCCTAGTTTGTGGTTTTGAGAATGTTACCCTGTCCCATTCTCTACCCTCTTTTGGTCTGTTATGCTAGACAGATGGCTATTTTTGTGGCCTCGTCTACTTTTCTATGTTACAGGCCAGGGACGGCATATAGAAATGGTTGCATTTCATCGAGGTCCCAAGTACCGTATAAATTATTAATGCAAAAGTTCATGTCAATTCAACTCAATTATTGGCAATTTCAATACAACATTGATGGAAAGCATTAACTTTTGCAAACTATATGGTGATTACATAATTTCTTTGGCCTTTCTCTGTAGTATAGTTTATTTGAATATCAATTATTTCTAGTGTCTTGTTAAAATTTGTATCCCTTTGTGGCTGAGCAGGGAAGAAAGGGGAAAATCAAGCAAAGCAAAGCAAATGCGTTTGTGTTATATTATAATTTGCACCTCCAAGAGCAGGAATGACAAGGGTAAATTAGGTACATGATAGTCCATTTCGTCTTCCATAAAACATGGTGCTCTTTAAGTTGATTGTAGTGTTCTTTTTCCTTGTTTTGTGTTTCTACAGGTAGAGAGTTTGGTGCTGGTATACGATAACAAAGTTATCAAGCATTGGATTTGATGAGAAGCAATGGCATTTGAACTTATATAATAGATCATACATATGTGCAGGTCATAGCCTCCTTCATTCAGTTTGCATACCCAACCCATTTGGTATACGATGATTGTAGTTAAGTCGATTCAACTCTGCTTTCAGGCAACTGAATCTCATATTTAGTTTAAAATCTATCCCAGATTTTACTTTTTGAATTTGTGTTATCCTGTCATGTATCTTTCATGGTTGTACAATCTGAGAAGGTATTACAATTCATGTTGGCGGTCACCATTTACCTAGTTGAGTGCTGAAAAGCTCATGACTGTGTTCTGAAATGCATTTACACTGTCGGTCCATTCGTGATCAAGTGGATGGGGTTTCAATGTCAAAGGTTAAATGTAGTTTATGAGTATTGCTTTCTAAAAGAGCTTTCATAGTATGAGTTTATTGGTTTTGTAGTATCTATTTTGTGCCTCAGAACCTTTTATATTTATTTTCCTTCAACGTATGTTGCATTTAATTGTTCCAAAGCTACAACATGTGTATAAAATACCATGCAAGAAACCAGAGTCTTACTCAGGTCTCCACTTGGTGCCCCAAGTAGACTAGTCAAATTTGATGGAACCATCTGCCAACCTTTGTCACTTGCTTATTTTTTTCTCAACATTCCTGCCCAATTTGATCGATGTTCTTGGTTGTTTAAGGCCACTTATTTGAATTTCACATGCATATTGTTGGTAGGTTTTGTCTAGAGGCTGGCTTTCAGTCTTCTATTTCTAGATGCTTGGTGGCACACTGGTCATAGATCTAAAATAACCATTGATGGGTCAAAAACAGAGAGCTAACCCTAACTTTTGCTTCATGGTGAAGGTAAATTATGTAGTAGGAGGGCATGAATCATGAAAATGTCAAATTTGGTGGGTTGATGTGATTTTGGTGCATTCAAAATAAGATTCATGACATGGTTTACCTTAGAGTACAAGTAAATTTGTCTGCCAACGAGGGAGTCATTTCTTTGCTTTTAGATCCAGTCTTTGAGGGTCAAGATATTAATTTATTTCTCATAGGTCAACGATATATATATATATAACCATCTGTGTTTTTGTGTTTAAAATGTGTATCAATTGTAAATCCCAGTATAGTTTAGAAATCTTATGGAATTTATGAATGATTAAATGGGAAATGCTAATTATTGAATGAATCAAAATGACTACTTAATACTTTTTGATACAAAAAATAAATTATTAAATATGAATTATTTTAATGGAAGAACTAACAATGAAAATAAATAAATAAATAAATATTTTTTAACGGGGACAATTGTTTGTGATAGTTAGATGGAGGTTTACGCATGAAATTATATCACAAGTTAGTATATTACTCGAATATAAGAAAAATAAATTAAGTAAAGGCAATTGGATAATTGGAAGAAAACAAATCTCTCAAGGTTGACGGATTGTGGCCATGGGAGGGAGATTGTTCTTTGTTCTTCTCTCTTTCATGGGAAATTCTAAAGGAGTTGTTGATTTATTAGTGGGAGAGTGAATTGAAGTGAGGATAGCACTTAAACACTAGAGATAAGGGAAGGTTAAAGAGGAAAAATTGAATTTAAAGAGAGAGAGTGAAGAAATAAGAGGAAGGAAAAAGCTTGAGAAAAATACAACCGAGTTGCTTTTGAATTTCATATTATCATGGGGTAAAGTGTTTAGAATCCATCCAAACAATTTGAGCAAAAGTTATTTTGATCAAAATCATGGCAAAATCAAATTAGGGTATTGGTATAAATTGGAAAAATTGTTAAAAATGATCAAATTAAGGCATTTAGGGTGAAAAAGATTTTTTTTGATTTTGAATCATGATGATAGGAAAAACAAATCATGGTAGAAAAAGCAGGAGTGAGGCGACCAATAGGAAGGTAAAATGTGAGACTTGTTTGGACTCTTTAATGTTTTGTAATTATATAGAGTTAATGTGAATTAATATTATGTAGATAATGTTGTTTATGAAAATAAAGTTATATTATTTGTGATGGTATTATGGTGTAATAAGATTTAGGATACCAAAGAATTTTCAAACTAAAATGTGTGGATCAAGGGATTAAGTGATTTGATGACGAATTTTACAGATTATAATTGACATGGAAATTATCAATTATTAAGGACAAGAAAAATGATGATTTAGCTTCATAAATAAGATAATCGATGTTATTGAGGTTGTAATGTGAAGTTATTTGTGAGACATATAAACTTGAGATAAGAAATTCTATGTTTATGTTTGATAATAAAATGATAACACTATAAGCATATGCCTGAAATAAGTATTTGACAGCTTGATACTTTTATGCTGAATCAAGTAACTACACTTTTAATAAACATGATATGTTTTTTTTATATAATATTGATGTGAGGGACACTCGTTACCCGGTAAAGAGGTTAATGTTCACTATCGGTTGATGAAACTAGTTATCATATAATAGAACTAATACTCGGTAATGAGCAATGAAATTAGTTACCTAGTAATGAGTATAATGCTCGGTAATTAGATAGTGAAATGAGTTAACTAGTAATTGAGATTGTGTCTGACAATAGGTTTGTGACATCAATTTGAGAATGACAAGAACATATGACTTATTGAAGGATAAATTAAGTTATGTGAGTTATCTTATTGTTTGTTTGTTCATTATATGGTTTTAATTATATCTAATGATAAATCAATTTTAGGTATTTCATAACTTTATATAGAATGATAGATGTTTATGATTCCTTTTGTTAACTAATGAAGAAGTGATTAAATATTAATCCTTTTGCAATGTAAATTTAGGTATGTAAATAATGTCAAGATTTATGATATATGTATTACTTTTCATAAGAATCTCTTATTAGGATTTTATAATAAGATGAATTCTTTTAGTATTTTAGGATTAATTTCCCTTATAAATTTATTTTATAATTTCCCTTATAAATTTGTCTAATGTATTAATTTTAAAAATTGAATTATGAATTATGATGTGTTTGATATTGAAACTGAATGTTTTCTATTTTGCTGATATGATGACGTAAGATAAAATTTCATGATTGTTGGACTATGATGGTGACGTGAATTGTGATATGAAAGAAATTGTTGATAGCTTTGTATGGTCCAAAAGTAAGGGAAGCTTTATTGAAAATTGAGTAGAAATATTGTTCATTCATGAGAAATAAATGTTGCACTTAAAAAAATAAATGAATAAAAGGAAAAATAGCAAAATGTATGATTATTCTCTAACCGATGAACTAATTGGATTATCAATCGATTCTGTCGACCATTTGATGGAATGAATGATTAAAATCACTATTGTCTTAATCGATTAATGGAACTAGTCGACTATTTGATCATTCGATAAAAGAAATTTGAGGATTATCAGATGAACGAGTTGACTGAATAGTTAAACTTAATTAATTTGGTTGACTGTTAAACTAAATGTCGACCATCATTAAAAACAATTAACTTTTTTTAATTACTGAAACGGAATTCATGTGGAAATTTTATTAAAATAAATAAGATTGTTACATTTATTCTAATCAAATATCATTATCTTTACCAAACATGAAATAACAACTGTTTATAAGATATTTAGATGTTAAAGGTAGGAAAAAAGACATAATAATATTTTGTAGGGCTATAGATATCATGAGTTTGAATTCGACATTTCATCTAAAAATAATAAGTATTACCACCAAAATACAAATAGACAAAATTACTAGTCGACTCATGCCATCTTTTAACCCCAAGCATCACGAAATTACTTCATATGGTTTATACAATCCTTTTATGCCAACTATTTTACTGGGCATATTTGGGCAAAACTAAAAGTGAAAGTTAAGATTTTATTGCAAAATACTTTCCAACATAAGATCTATAAAATAAAATATTAGCATGTTTAATTAAAACCAATTATGGATGAATAAGAAACTAATATCCTAGAGTTTTTGGTTAGAAAATTCTCAAACCCAAAAAGCTTAATCCCGTGTTCAAAGATTACAAAGTATTTTAGTAGCTTATATAATGGTATCTTGGAATATTAAAATTAGTTCATATGGAACCAAATCTTTAAAGGGTAAACAAATTAGGCAATGTGGGTTTTTTGTTAAAAATGCTCGAACTCGAGCTTGATTTTGGATTTGCGTTAATTGTAAAATACTTTTTCGATACAAAAAATTATATTTTGCTACCCTATGATCATTTACTTGGTAGATATAATATAGTTTATAAATAATGATGGTGTTTGCACTCTATCATGAGCAATATTGTAGATGTAAGGACATAGATTTAAGATTGGAATGAAAAACATATAAACACACATAAATTGTATAATAATTTCTAACCCTAAAACAAACAAGTTCTAAAGCATCTAAGCGATCCATCATGGGCAATAATGTTTCTCTCAATAAATTTGTTAAACAACTAAAATGCAGGATTTAAGATATGCTAAACCATTTTAAATTCTAAACTATCAAAAACCATAATATCTCAATAATCAACAATAGTGACACACATATAGATGCCGTTTTTGTCAAGCCTAAACAACTTAACATAAATCAACAATCAAACTTATCTCAAACACTTGAAGAAATAAAATGTAATTTCTTCCAAAACTTTTATCAAACATCTAGTGTGCAAGGCAAAAAAAAAAAAAAGAGTTTGGAAAGGCATAAACTTAGTCATTTGACTCATAAAAAAAACATGGTTTTAATCCCAAACAACAATTATTTTAAACTGTAAAAGTCTTCCTTAACCTATATAACACACAAAAACCCAAAACAAATTGGTCAAATACATAACCAAATATGCATGGAAATTTTAGTAGCTCTTTTAACAAAAAAAAAAAAGAAAACTAGAAGTCAAACACTAATAAAATAGTATATGGGTTGCATTCTTGGGTAAGAGAAATAGTTGTACATGAGAAAGACACATCACCCTAGTGCTCTTTACTTATAATAAGTTGCAATATTAATTGATTGTTTTTTGTAAGTCTTATTCCTATAAATTAGTCCATCTAAGGTTCAAGAATGGTCCTCCTCAATAAAGAAAGTCCTTATCTTATCGAACTATAACCTAAACATTTTAAATTCTAAATTTTAATGGTGCATTTATTTCTATTTTGTATATTTAATACTTGAAAATATATTTTACAATGTAATTTTTCACCCTCAAATATTAATTCCTAACATCTTATTTTTGTTAATTCATTTAATTTAATACGGATAATATACATTATGTTGTAAAAATCATATCCCAAATATTAATTAAACAATTTTATGATGCTTTTGAGATTGTGGTTAAATTCTAATGGATAATCACAAACTTGTTATGATACTCATTAACTATTTTTTTTTGTTTTTTCAGAATTCTAATGAAAATATTTTCTCTTTAAGATTACTTCTATAAGTTGGCTAGTTAGGTATTGTTCCTCTAGGTACAATATCAATTTGACGTTTAATTCACCTGATAAGTGGTAACCCATTAGGGGTCTCATTAAAAAATATCCTTATAATCCTACAATGATCAAGTGTATCAGTGTTAAAATATTTCTCCTTATATATAAGTAAAATCATAGGCATGTTATAAAAATAAACATTCTTATATTAATTTATTTTTTTGCATAAAAACTAATTTATTTCTTTATTTTTTCCACTGTTTATTCTTTTCTCACCCTTTCTTTTTTCTTTCATCTTTTCATCAAAACCCTATTTCTTTCCATCTAACCTAATCTTTTCTTTCTATGCTTATATTATTGTCACCCTTCCTTAATCTTCATAAGCTTATCTAGGTAATAATGACACAATTATGATTGTCTTTCCATCCTTTTCAAGATAATATCTATTCTCAAAGCCATCACGTTTTTGCTTATCATGAAATTGTCAAGATACCCTAATAGTAAATGGGTAGCATGTACAAGAATAACATCACACAAAACCTAGGCGAATGAATTTTATTTTATTTTTTAAATAAAAAGTTTCTTTTCTTTTTTTTATTAACTTTTTAACTAATACCTTTTTTTTTTATAATTTTATAATATTTCAAAGAAATTATGTAATTTATCCTTAAATATAGATAAGTTGCATTTTCATGTTTTATTTGTAAAACAAAAACAATACCCACACACTATATTTTTATTCAATTCAATTTAAATTATTTTACTAAACATAAACATTTCTTTTTAACTCCCTAACAAAAAACAATAATTATAATAAAAAAGTCTATAATAACATTGATCTTTCCTTTTATATTAAAACGAGCGAATTGCCCGCGCGATACGCTGGGCTTCTTTATCTATGTAGAAAACTGATTGATTTTATACGTGTTGTATTTTGTTATTTTAATATTTAATTAGTAAAATTGTAATTGATGAAATATGTTACAAACAGTTTTTTTCCACCAAAAAGTGATTGAATGTTGCTATTGCTAATTTTTTTTTGATAAAATTTGTTAGAAAATTTGCTAAGAAGATGAAATGATTTATTAGAAATTTGTTGTCACGGATACCCTAGTAAAAAAAAACACAAAGAAGAAACCCGGTTAAAAAAAAAAGGCTGACTTGGACGCCCCGGTTATAAAAAAGTTAAAAAATATGAAAAAAGGTCCCTGTTTATTAAAAGAACAGAAAAAATGAAGCCAATCATAAAAAGAATTTGCAAGGGAAAGCACCTTTTTAAACAGTAATGAGAAAAAAATTATGATGCGCGTAAACTAACCCGGAAACCCCGGTCATGGAAAAAAAATGTATAAGTGGGAAAACAAACAGGGAAGAAAAATGTTAAAAAAAAATGGATCTGGAGATTAGTCGTGGTGTGCATAAGTTGCTACCGATACCTGGGTTAGAAAAACAAATAAAAAGCCCGGTTAAAAGAATAAAACATAAAACACATTTTCAAATAGTGAAAATTACTGTTAAAAAACAAAAAAGGAAGCTTGGTTATAAAAAAAAGTGCAAGGGGAAAGTATCTTTTTAAACAGTAATGAGAACAAAAATCATGGTGCGCGTAAACTAACCCGGGCACCCCGGTCATTAAAAAAAATATATAAATAAAAAAATCAGGGAAAAAATGTTTTAAAAAATGGATCTGAAGATTAATCATGGTACGCGTAAGCTGGCACATATACCCTATTTAAAAAACAAAAAAAAAAGAGAATTCTGAAAAAAGAAAAGAAAAAAACAAATGGAAAGGACCTTTTTAAACAATAATGAATAGTGAAATCACTGTTCATTACTGTTTTAAAAATATTTACAGCTGGAGAGATTTAAACTCTCACTCCCGTGATTTGGCCCCCACACTTAACCACTTAGCCAAATGATTTTGTTGTTCATCCCAGCATGCATTCAAATCATACGTATCTTAGTATATAGTGTTTGTTATTCCAATCCACAGTGTATATGAGTCTGGGTTAATAGAGCAATGAACAGTGAAAAATACCCATTCTGTTTTAGCTTATGCGAGCGAACTTGCCCGCGCGTTGCGCTAAGCTTCTATCTATGTGGAAAACTGATTGATTTTATGCGTGTTATATTATGTTATTTATTTCATATTAGCACCTTAAAATATATATACTAAGCACTTTTTGGAATTGCAATCTCCTTTCGGTATTCTATAAAATAATAATAGTCATGGTGCGTGTAAGCTGATCTAGACACCCTGATTATATAAAAAAAATATATAAGGGGGAAAGAACAGAAAAAATGTTTTAAAAAAGTTAGTCCAGGGATTATTCGCGATGCACCACGTTGGCTCGGAACAAAAGAAATATATACTTGGGAAGAAAAAATCATGGTGCGCGTAAGTTGACCCGGACACATTGGTTATAAAAAAAATAGAAAAAAAATGTACAAGTGGAAAAAAAACAGGGAAAAAAACTGTAAAAAAAAAGTGGATTTGGAGATTAGTTGTGGTGCGCGTAACTTGGCCCGTACACCTCAATTATTAAAAAACAAATTGTAAAAAAAAAACAACAATCAGTTATTGAAAAAAATTTGTAAAAAAACAACAACAATTAGTTATTGAAAAAAAAACAAATTTTTTTTTTAAAACCCGGTTTTTAGAAAGAAAGAAAAATCAGTTTTGTTGGCGGAGTGGTTCGGACTCCAACGCGCAGCATTTTTCAACGCGCAAAGAACCACTCGGCCACAACCATTCATTTGACATTTCTACACTACAAATACAAAAAAACAGCCCTGTATAAAAAAAGAAGACCACCGAGCTCATGTAGGCGCGAAGCAGTGGATGAAATGTCCAGTACACAGTGTTTTGTGTGTGTGTGTGAACAATATTGCTACAGTAAAAGGGCGAGCTGTTTTAGCTTATACTGTAAATATATAATATATATAAAACAAAAATATAAGAAAAACACTTTAGCAAAAAAAAAAAAGAGGGTCCGAGGATTAGTCTTGGTACACATAAACTGGTCTGGACACCCTGGTTATAACAAAAAAATTTAATCTGGAGATTAATTGTGGCGCGCTATAGCTAGCCCCATTCATAAAAAACAAAAAAAATATATAAGTAGAAAAAGAAATAAATTTAAAAAATATAACCAGAAAAAAAATATTTCATGGAAAAAAAATAATAAAAAAAACAAAATCAAGAAAAAACAAAAATACACTATAAAAAAAATTGGATACGAGAACTAATCGTGGTGTATTTAAGCTAACCCGGACACCTCGATCATATATATATAAGTGGAAAAAGAAAAAAAATATAACCAGAAAAAAAAATTTCATGGAAAAAAAATAATAATCAGGAAAAAAAATAATAAAAAAAAAACAAAATCAGGAAAAAAAAAACTATAAAAAAATTGGATCCGAGAATTAATCGTGGTGTATTTAAGCTAGCCCGGACACCTCTATCATATATATATAAGTGGAAAAAGGAAAAAAATATAACCAGAAAAAAAAATTCATGGAAAAAAATATAATCAGGAAAAAAAAAGCTATAAAAAATATTGAATCCGAGGATTAATAATTGTATGTTTAAGTTTATCAAACACTCTGATTATACAAAATAAATATATATAAGTTGAAAAAAAAGTATAACGAGCAAAAAAAATATTTCATGGGAAAATATGAAGAAAAAAAAGGAAAAAATACATAATAACAGAAAAAAAAGGCATGAAAAAAAATAATTAGAAAAAAAACAAAAAAAAGTAATAAAAAAGCAAGAAAGAAAAGCAAGAAACGAATAAAATGAAAAAAGAAAAAGAAAAACGTAATCCGGAAGAAAATAAAAAGTAAAAGGCAAAAGAAAAACAAAAACAAATTGTCAGTCCGGAACTCGCGTGCGCTGAGAGTCATAGCGCGGACAACTGCTCGGCCACAATCAATTTTTTATCATTTCCACAGTAAATATTAGAAAAAATAGTCCTGTGCAAAAAAAAAACACATGCTCGTGCGAAGCACCAGAACAAATTGTCAGTAAACAATGAAAATAAATCTAGCACTACAATAAAAAACCGAGCTGTTTTAGCTCTTTAGTTAATTAACTTGAAAATACAAGCAATCCGTGTAAAATCGAAAAGCCCAAATCATTAAATGAAATATCTCCGTCGCATCCAAGTTACGGCGTTCCTTACACCAGCAACGTGACACGTGTCTGAACACAGTCAAATCATGCTTTTCTACTAATTTTGATTTTGGAGAGCTTTCAGGAAGCCTCTCCGGACCCCTCGCTCTGTCTCTCTCTCTATCTTCTATCTTCTCTTTTGTCTTTTCACTGGCTACACTGGTTCCCCCTTCGATACTTAGAATTCGCTTTCGATTAGAATTCTTTTTAATTTTAATTTCATCTTCTTCCTCACGCTAAATTAAAGTAAAGTCCTTTTCTTTCGCTCTAATCTCTTCCAGCTCCTTTTCTCTCCTTTCTGTCAATCTCCAAGTTGTATTACTGGCTTGCCACCTGCTCAGCCAAAATGGCAACCACCACTACAGCGGCGTCTCTTACCGGAGTGGGTCTGTGTCCTTCCTCTTCATCTCCTCTTTCACGTTCAGCTTCCATCACGAATGCTTTGTTGCCTCAGAAGTCTCTCATTAGCTTCGCTGGAAAGCGGATTTCTGTGAAGTCGCTTGAGTTGAAGAGAAATGGTGCCCGTTTTCAGAGGACTAGTAGACCCACTTCCTTTGTTGTTAGATGTGATGCTTCTTCTAATGGAAGGGTAAGTAAGTAACTTAAGTATCAGTTATTAGTGATGCCATTTATTGAATTTTATTTTATTTTTCGACAGATTACACAGCAAGAATTTACAGACATGGCATGGCAAGGAATTGTATCTTCTCCAGATGTGGCGAAGGAGAACAAGCATCAGATAGTGGAGACTGAGCATTTGATGAAAGTCCTCTTGGAGCAAAAGAATGGCCTTGCTCGCCGTATCTTTTCCAAGGTTGGGGTTGATAATACTCGTCTTCTTGAAGCCACCGACAGATTTATCCAACGCCAACCCAAGGTAATGTACTGCCCTTTTACCCCCTTTCATGCTTATTAGTGTCCATCTAACATGTTTTCGTGTCGGTTCAAGTAAGTTTTTGGTGCCTTGCTTATGGAAGGTGAGATGCAATGTGGTGTTACTTAATCATTTGATCCCTGAATATCAAAACTTTCTTAGCAATGTGGTGTTTAGGTAGTCAATCTTCAATACAATTTAAGGCATTGATTATAAGATGTCTTGGGAATCTGACCAGCACATGATTAGTACCTTAGTGTTATAGGCATACCAGGTTTGGGCACTAGAAAAATTGGCTGACACATGTTACAATCTGTAAGTGGACCCTCCCTCATTTGAAGCTAAAGCATGAAATGTGATCATGTCCATGAACCTATAATTTCACAGGTCTGAGATCTCATGTCAGGTGCTTCTGTGATGACCGAATTATCAATTTATTTCTCTGTCTAATTATGCTAGGTTCTAAGCGAAACTGCTGGTTCAATGTTGGGACGTGACTTGGAGGCCCTGATCCAGCGAGCCAGAGAATACAAGAAAGAGTATGGGGATTCATTTGTTTCTGTTGAGCATTTGGTTCTTGCTTTCACTCAAGATCAACGATTTGGGAAGCAATTATTTAAAGATTTCCAAGTATCTCTACAAACTCTGAAACCTGCAATAGAATCCATAAGGGGACGCCAATCAGTTATCGACCAAGGTTGAATACTTTCCCTGTGAGCATTTTGTGTGTGTGTGTTCAAGATAAACTTGAAACCAATGAAGCTTTTACTTTCTCCGGTTTAAGCTGTGATATGATTCAAGTTCTTGTTAATGGAACAGCATGCTGAGGTCAGGAGGCAGGAACTATTAACCATCTGGGTTGAACTAATGTTCCTGGGGCAAGGAAAAATTTATATATTTCTTTTTAATATGATTGATGGTTGCTAATAAAATATCGATTCTCATGCGTCTCTGTACTCTGCTGCATATCTGTTGATAAATGTTCATAGTTTTGTGATTTTTCTCTCTCAATGCTTTCTGCATGAAGCATGTCTGAAATGTTGTTAGTTTGTTACAGATCCTGAAGGAAAGTATGAAGCCCTGGAGAAATATGGAAAGGATTTGACAGCCATGGCAAAAGCAGGAAAGCTTGACCCAGTTATTGGCAGGGATGATGAAATCCGTAGATGCATCCAGATTCTCTCTAGGAGAACAAAAAACAATCCTGTGCTAATTGGTGAACCAGGTGTGGGGAAAACTGCAATTTCTGAAGGGTAAGCATTTAAATGCTTGATTCTTCACAGAGACAATATCATTAAAGTAGTATCAACTGGGATTCTGGGTATTTCTTAATAATTGGGTTCTTTATCTGACAAGTTTCTGGCTTTACTGATTAGAAGTAATTGACCTTACAAGTTAGTTGAACTTTTTCTGACTTGCTGCTTAAACAACCATACTCAATGTTATTCTCACTATATTACTTATCTCAGAAAACATATTAATATTAAAATAGTGAAAACAGCACTCAAGTTTGTGTCAAGTCCCAAGTGAAGCCTGCTTGTTTTATGGACCTAGGTGCAGTGGGATGTTTTCATAGGGGGTGATTAAATAATTTTTGTCTAGTTTGACTGCCTAAACTTGATCTGTTTTACATCTTGGTGGTCTATTTCTAGAATGTGTAGATTACTGACTGTACTTTTGGACAGACTTGCCCAGAGAATCGTGGAAGGGGATGTACCTCAAGCTTTGATGAACCGAAAGGTGCATTCTATATATGCTCACTTTAAGCTCCACTTGCTGGACCTTTTTTAATTATTTTTCTCTCTCTTTGTGGTATTCAGAGGAGAGGCTTCATTGTCCATAACCTGTGTTTACTGTTTAACCTGGTAATGATTTCGTTAGATGCTTTGCAGCTAATATCCCTTGACATGGGTGCACTGATTGCCGGGGCAAAATATCGAGGGGAATTTGAGGATAGATTGAAGGCTGTACTTAAGGAAGTCACGGATTCAGATGGTCAGATTATCCTATTCATTGATGAGATTCACACAGTGGTTGGTGCCGGTAAGCTGTGCATAAGCTTTACTTTATTCTTTTCCTTCAAGCTCATGTGTCTATATGGAATTGAATTCTCTCAAAGTAGAAATAAATGTAATTTTTTTGAGAATGCTATTACTTTGTGACACATACCTGAAATGTGGATGAAGTTAAGATAGGAAGCAGATTATTCTTAATATAAAAGAGAATGTGAATGTGGCCCATATCAATAGTAGCCGTCCTAACATGTGAAATGAGGTTTGTTAATGAATTGTTGATAATATATCTGATTACAATAATGACCCTCTAATACTTGTATCAGGTGCCACAAATGGGGCAATGGATGCAGGCAATCTCTTGAAGCCTATGCTTGGCAGAGGAGAGTTGCGTTGCATTGGTGCAACAACACTGGATGAATATCGTAAGTATATAGAGAAAGATCCTGCATTGGAGCGTCGTTTCCAGCAAGTTTATGTTGATCAACCTACAGTAGAGGATACAATATCTATACTACGGGGACTGCGTGAAAGATATGAGCTGCATCATGGAGTCCGTATTTCTGATGGTGCACTTGTGGAAGCTGCAATTCTGTCTGATCGTTACATCAGTGGAAGATTTTTACCTGACAAAGGTAATACTGATGCACACAGATATATAACAGCCTAAAAAGCTGGAAGATGATTTATGCTGTTTAGATCATTCATTCATTGTTGACTTCCTGTAATGCATGTTAAGCCAGAAAGGTACGGCGTGCAAATAACAATTGTATGCCTATTTGTCATCCTCCCAAAACTAATGTTAAATCTCATTATCATATACTAAACTTGTATAGAAGAGATATCAATTGTGTAAAAGTTTGTATTTAAGCTCTATATTTGGTCCACTTATAGGAAAACACAAACTTACTTGGTTTGCATGAACATGTATCTCAGTCCTCCTACAACGCCAAACGTGTCTGTACAATTTATTTACAAGTACAAGACCACAAAGTGCTCATGTATTTTTCAAATTGCAGCTATTGATCTAGTTGATGAAGCAGCTGCAAAACTGAAAATGGAAATTACTTCAAAGCCTACTGCCCTTGATGAAATCAACCGTACAGTATTAAAGCTGGAGATGGAGAGATTATCGCTTACAAATGATACAGATAAAGCTTCAAAAGATAGGTTGAGCCGTCTTGATGCTGAGTTGTCTCTGTTAAAAAAGAAACAAGCTGATCTGACAGAGCAATGGGAGCATGAGAAGTCTGTAATGACACACATCCAGTCAATTAAAGAAGAGGTATTATTTTACCATGAATGTTCATCGGAAGTGAAACTTTCTCTTCATCATATACTAGATAAGTCAGTATGAGAACGATTCTGTTGCACACTGCCCCACACAAGTTTTGAAAAGACAAACTTAATGGAGTAGCGAGTGTTAACTCTAATGTAATTTAACTATTATCAAATTTTTTTGCCAGAAATCACTAAAAAAATAAGTAATAAATGCTTATTGATGTGACAATCTCAAAGCTAATGTTTATTCCTTGCAGATTGACAGGGTCAATCTTGAGATTCAGCAGGCTGAGCGAGAGTATGATTTAAATCGTGCTGCTGAATTAAAGTACGGGAGCCTGAACTCTTTGCAACGCCAACTTGGAAGTGCTGAAAAGGAGTTGGATGAGTATATGAAATCAGGAAAGTCCATGCTTAGAGAAGAAGTTACAGGTGATGACATTGCTGAAATTGTTAGCAAGTGGACTGGCATCCCTGTTTCCAAGCTTAAACAATCTGAGAAGGAGAAGCTATTGCATTTGGAAGAAGAGCTGCATAAACGTGTGGTGGGTCAAGATCCTGCAGTGAAAGCAATAGCAGAGGCCATTCAGAGATCTCGTGCTGGTCTCTCAGATCCTCGCCGTCCAATTGCTAGTTTCATGTTCATGGGCCCTACTGGTGTTGGAAAAACAGAACTAGCTAAAGCCCTAGCTTCCTATATGTTCAATACTGAAGAATCCCTTGTACGAATTGATATGAGCGAATACATGGAAAAGCATGCAGTTTCACGATTAATAGGTGCCCCACCTGGTTATGTAGGGTATGAGGAAGGGGGGCAGTTGACAGAGACAGTTCGTAGGAGGCCATATGCAGTTATTCTCTTTGATGAGATAGAGAAGGCTCATTCTGATGTATTTAATATCTTCCTTCAGATTTTGGATGATGGTAGGGTGACTGATTCACAAGGTCGCACTGTCAGTTTCACAAACACTGTCATCATTATGACTTCAAATGTGGGCTCACAATATATACTTGACACTGATAGTGACTTGCCAAAGGAGGAAGCTTATGAAACAATGAAGAGGAGGGTAATGGATGCTGCTAGATCAGTCTTCCGACCTGAGTTCATGAACAGGGTTGATGAGTACATTGTTTTCCAGCCTCTGGATCGTGATCAAATAAACAGCATTGTCAGGTTACAGGTATGTTGGGATATGTTGTTTGGGTTGATCATATTTTTCTTTAGCAAATCTCCTTGCAAAATGCTATAAATTAATATTACATAAAGTGGTTAGAGCTTGTGTGGTCCATTCTTGATTGTATTGCCCAAATTAATGTGTTTTGCATCCTAGTTGACTGCAGTTATCTTGCAGCCTGTTAGATTAAGATTGAGACTTGGTAAATGAGCGTGCCTAGCATTTACCTGAATTGTGGTGCTTACATGTATATGTTCCAAGATGTGCTGGATCTCTTACAACTCTTCATGGAGACTCATGGGAAATGACCTCTTTCTTTGTTAACAATGGAGTAATTTAATTTGAATTTCAATGTTAACCTCATTATGCTTTTTACACGTATTGCATGATGATCCAGCTTTGATGCATTTTTCTGCTTGCCTTATGCCATACTTCCTTTTGCATTTCAGCTTGAACGTGTCCAGCAAAGGCTTGCAGACCGGAAGATAAGAGTATTGGTTACTGATGCAGCAGTAGATCTTCTTGGGACTCTTGGATACGATCCCAACTATGGTGCTAGGCCAGTCAAAAGGGTGATTCAGCAGTATGTTGAAAACGAACTTGCCAAGGGTATCTTGAGAGGGGAATTTAAGGATGAGGATTCTGTCTCAATAGACACCGAGGTTACAGCATTTGCTAATGGGCAGCTCCCCCAGCAAAAGCTAGTTTTCAAGCGTCTTGAAACTAGTGAAGAAAAGGCAGCAGCAGGAAAACGAGCTCTCTCGCAAACTGTCTGAATGTTTCTACCTTCACTACACTATATAGGTATTATACATTTTGTGCAAAAGCTAGTTTTAAAGTGTCTTGAAACTAGTGAAGAAAAAGCAGCAGCAGAAAATCGAGCTTTCTCACAAACTGTCTGAATGTTTCTACCTTAACTACACTATATAGGTTTCATACATTTTGTGTAGAGGGTTCGTAGCTCATGCTAAGTGGCTTTTTCCATCTTGTATAATGTTTCCATTATAAAAGTACAGGTCTCAAGGTTTATGTTCTTTTGTTGTAAGGTATGTACACCGTGCCTACACTAATATTTTTTATGCCATGAGTGGTTGCCGAAGTTGGGGGCGATCTAGTGTTCTTGAAGTCTAAGCACAAGAGAACGACGTAATTATTTATTTCAGGCCAGAGTTTTCATGCATCATCCAGTTGAAGAAATTGGTTATCCATACGACATCGTTTATAATATTTCATTTCAATGAAGCCGTATGAATTGCTTATGAAAATGAAATCTTTTTGAACAGGAGAAAACAAAAGGAAAGGTTCGAGTAACAATCGATCGTAGAAAGTCATTTCTAATGTATTTGGCTGTGCTGCTATTTTGATCTGATGAATTGGCCAGTGCATATCAATATTTGTTTTAACTCAAAAGAATCTCTGTATCATAATTTGTTTGAAGTCATGATCCTCGGGAAAACATCACGACACCATGTGCACGTCTTGTGTTGATTATCCATATTGACGACATCTTGTATAATATTTCATTTCAATAAAGCTGTATGAATCACTTACGAAATCTTCTGAACAGGAGAAAACAAGGTGCGAGTGAAAATCGATCGTAAAAAGTCATTTCTAATGTATTTGGCCGTGCTGCTATTTTGATCTGACGAATTGGCCAGTGCGTATCAATATTTGTTTTAACTCGTTAGAATCTCTTTATCATAATTTGTTTAGAAAAACATCAGAACACCATGTGCACGTCCTGATGATTAGCAGCATATATCTCTCAACCTGAGGTCATGCTAGTGAGGCAGTCTTGCTGCAAAGAACACTTCATGCAATTCAATCTACAACAAGGACAAGAGACAATAGCCAAGACATGCTCAGAGAGATTGTCGTAGATATTTCTAGACAAGAAAAAAAAAAAACTCTTCGGTAGATTGTTCAGCACATGGGCCATCAGGGGAATTTGGAGTGGTTCAGACTGCCTAATTTGCCAACCCGCCTGGCTCACAATGCCTTCCATCATAGAATATTTGAGGAAATGCCATTGTGCCAACTTTATAATCAAGGAAGAGGGAGATTTGAAACTAGGATATTTTGCATAACTAAAGACTAGGCATGGTTCATTTTTTTTTGATAACCAGGGTGTCCGGACCAGCTTGTGCACACCACAACTAATTCCCGGGTCTACTAAACATCCTGTAAGCTCAGTGAGCAGGTAAGACACCACGGATGACAAACGTGCATGGTAGGACTTGAACCTGGGATGCGAGGAAGGGACAAGTCCCTTTTTGACCGCTAGGCCAAGACCCTGCCTGCACTAGACATGGTTATATCATATGGCACAACCATGTCCCGTGATGTTTGCTGAGGTCAAAGAAACCATCGACAGTAAGCTCTTTCACTTGTGCTCTCTTCCTTGATGTTTAGTTACAGTACTGAGGATATGATTCCATGTGGATTATCTACGGCAGGTAGAAAACCTGCTTCTTTTAGAAGAACTTTTCTGCAAGTTCTGGAGCATCAGGGCCCCATCCGGTTTGAGACCGCTCTTGCCCATTTTCATGTACAGCTTCTTTGCTGATTCAATATTGCCTCTTGAACACATTCCATGGATTACCGCCTTGTAGAGGGAGACATCTGGTGCAACTCGCTGCAGATGAAACGAAATTTATCAGTTATTTCTGAACCATTTGCAAAGCTATAACAAGAAAAGGTCCAGAAACAAAGGTCATTCATCCATGTCAGTTCTGCACCTTAGTTTGACAGAAAGGAAAAGACCAAATTTTGAACTTGGAATTTAATTCTAAACTACATAAGCGTATAGACTTGGACCAGCAATTCACAAAAATTCTTTTTCTGGTTCTTAATTTCACAACTACTTGGGTGAAATATGATATTGATAAGAAACTAAATTATTCTGCTTCTTCTACAGGATATTCAATACATGAAATTGACCTAAACAGGCAAAACTTTTATGAAACTAAAATTCAGTAAAGCTAAGTAGCTCATCTTTTATACTCCTGATTGCTTAACAGAGTCCAGGCTATGTGAATAAGTTATCTAGAGTGAATTCAGAGAAAAACACGGAGTTCATGAAGAGTGAAGGCTTGAAGATAGATTAGATTAGTCTTCGAATGTGGTTATACTCAAGCACAAAAGGGATAGAATGTCCAGAAATAAACTTACATCTAGTATTTCCTCCACCTCATCCCAAAGAGACGCCCAAATGCAACTTCTTATCAATGACAAATAGGTAAAAGTGTCTGGAGGGCACTTCCGGTGAACCATGTGCTCATAAACTTCCAACGCAACTTTTGGCTTTTTAGCAACTTCGCAAGCACCAATAACAAGATTATAGGATGCTGTTGAAACGGGAAATCCAGAAGCTTCCACCTGCCATACAAGCTGAAGAGCTCTATCCCATAAACCGAGTTTCTGGCAAGACATCAAGGCAGTGTTGTATAGATGTTCATTTAATTGAGATTTTTGTTCTCTTTTGATTCTCTCAAAGAGCTGAAGAACATAAACATGTTGATTTGCCCTGTATAGACCACTGAGCAATGCATTCCACGTGTACTCATCAGGTGTATGACCCAAAGACTTGAGAATTTTAAAGGCCTTAAATGCTAGTTTGATCTCCCCTGCTTTCCCAAGTAAATTAATCAATGCATTACACGCAATAAGATTTGGCTTCAGCCCATGATCCAACATATTTTGGAAGATATTCAGAGCCAAGTCCCAATTTCCCTTCTTTGAACATGCACCAATTGCAGCATGCATTGTATCCTCTCTTGGTTTCAAACCATTTTGAACCATTTCGCTGTAAGCTTCAATAGCTAGCTCATTCCGACCACAACGAACAAAAATGCTAACTAACAGCGAGTAAGTAACTTGTGTTCCTTGATAGTCATTTGCCTTCATACTTCTCCATATTCTTTCAGTTTCAACCCAATTTTTCTCCTTGCCACAAATAGATATCATTGTGTTATAAACAATTACATCAAAATCCTTCCTCTCTCTGGAAAAAGCTTCCAATTCAACAAACATATCAAGTGCTGAATCACAACCCTTGGTGCCTGCAACTGCTTTCAGTATTAAGCTATATGCATGGCCTGTTGTGATCTCATTTTTCTTCATGAACTCAAAAACCCTCAATGCATCTTCATGCAGTTCGTGTCTTACAAGGCAAGAGAGAAGAGAGTTACAAGCATGTATGTTAGGTTGGAGGCCTGAGAATTCCATGGACCTAAGCAACTGCAGTGCACTTCTAATCTTGTTAGATCTACTAAGCATCAAAATCCTTCTTGATAACTCATTTCCATCAGTTTCCTCTAAAAAAAGTACCCTACTTTCATTCACAGTAACCCTATTTTTTAAAAGTGATGGTGACTGAACAATTTTTTCATTATTAATATCTGCTCCCTGCTGAAGTGGGAAATTCTGTCCACGAGAATCCATGTCGAATTGGTCTTTTCCACTCTCAACCAAGTCTTGTTCTTCCTTTTCATTGGAAACCGACTCATAATTGTCACTGACAATTCCCCAAGGAGGAAATTTTTGTCCAAGAGGGTCCATATCAAATTGGTCTATTCCTCTTCGAACCAATTCATCTTGTCTGTTATCTTCAGAAACCAACTCGGATTCATTACAAGCTACCACGCCTGATCCAATCAGTGAATTTCTCATTGTAATGGACACGAATTGCAAACTCATCTGAGGCTTCTTCAATCGAACACATCCAAACCAAGTAAGGCCCTTCATTGACACGGAAACCACATTGAGCTCACATGTTCCCACATGAATTCTCCTTGTTTTCATAGCTGAACAACCATATCCACCATAGCAATAACTTCTACAATAATTTCTATCTTTGCCATTGTTTGGCAAATACATACCCTTTTGACAAGCAAGCCCATGCCCTTTAATGGTAACTAGCATTGAATTCCTCAACAATTCAGCCATAACTGAACTAACATAAAAAACGAAATATGTAAATATTCACTTCAATCTAAATTCTCTAAATCAAGACCAAACCAACTTGGAAGCATCCCAATTGCATTACACAAACACTGTACAATCCTTTTCATAAATAAAGGAACTATCTTTGCTTCAAAATACTAAACCACCTGCAACTGGAACTACTTTAATGTAAAATACTAAAAGTTTCGAAAATAACATCAAACCCACAAAAGTTAACTACTTGGGCAATTACAAAGTTTATAAAGCACCATCTCTGTAGAAACAACGAAAAGTGAAAATTAGTTTAGAAAGAGAATAGCTCGAGAGAGAGAGAGGGGGGGGGGGGGGGGGGGGGGATGAGGAGAGGCAGAAGATATATAGGATTTATCTGAAGGGAAAGATTATTGTTTAAAGAGTCAAACGGAGCCGTTTTACAGATGGAATCATCGATAACCATGTTAGACGTCATCGTTTTGTGTTTCTTAGTATTTCATTTTGTGAAAAGCAGCTTGCTTTTTACTGCAGGGACTCCTTTGTTAATAAAACAAAGCAAAGCCCTATCATTGGCCATAGAAGAAAAGAGAGAATCATTTGCAAGAAAAAAGGATCAGTCTTTTTCTTTGCGTAAAGAAGTTTAGCTGATGGGTAAGGTTCATTTTTTTTTGGGAAATTGTTTATAGTTTTGTTTCTGGTTCTTAAGTTTATTTATTTATTTTTACTTGCATTACATGCTTTATAGCAGAGGAAGGAGGGGGAGAAGAACTGTTTGAAGTGGAATCATCAAAGAGTGAGAAAGTGGAGGTGGTGAAGGAAGGAGTAGCTTCTATAGCATTATTGCCATCTGGGTCCATTTCTGGTCACTTCATCCAGCTGCCTCACTCCATTTGCTATGGTCTTCATGGCTCTGGTACCCCTAATCCCCACCTCAATATGTATATTTATGTATTTAGATGTATGTTTATGCCCGTGTGGGTCAATGAAGTATTACTGGTCTGGAAAAAAGACATGGATGCGAGGTCTGTACTTGAACTATGGACAGGAAAAGAGAAAAACAAACCAAAGTCTCAAGTCTTTTATCCACTAGAATTTTGGGTGAGGGAATATTTGGAACTTGGAAGAGTGTTATTTGTCAATAACATTTATTTCTCAGATTGTGTTATAATATTACTACAGTTTGGTTTTCATGGTGTTGTTTGCGAGAAATTATAGATGAACCAGCGAAAATTAGTGCTCTTAGAGGTCATCATTTACAGTGTATAAAGATGCAAAAAATTATACGAAGCATGTCTCTTAATATTTGGTTCTTGCTAATTTCTCGTGTCTGTTTTGGCTGATTTGTGAAAGGACGAAAAAGAAGAAGTTATTTTCTTGTATTATTTATGCGGGAAGAAACTAAACCTATTTAGACTCGTAAGTCAAACTGAAGCTTTTTAGTTATTTAAATGCTCATTCTTGCATAAATTATATTGCTGTTAAGTCTTTCTGGCAGCTCCATATGTCGTCCTAACATTCCAAATTCTTTCGATGCTCTCGAGCACTCATTGCACTACTTAATGGTAGTCACCAATCGCACCAAGTGGAGTCTTTCTGGCAGCTCCATATGTCGTCCTAACATTCCAAATTCTTTCGATGCTCTCGAGCACTCATTGCACTACTTAATGGTAGTCACCAATCGCACCAAGTGGAGTCCTGCTTTTGAATTTGCAATTATGATATGACCTATAAAATTATAAAAAGAAAATGTATGCATGTGATATTCTGAGTGTTTTGACATTCAAATAACAAGTGAATCCAAGTGCTTACATGTGCTGGGGAGATATTTTTTCATGACCTGGTCTATTAGACCAAATAAATCATGTTGGGGCATATCAGGTTGGATATAATACCATTGATGTGCCAGCATGTTTGATTTGTTTTACAAAAATTGAGTCTATGTAATAATTTCTCCTGCCTAGAATGTTTCTAGATCTTAGAGATATTTTCTTGAAACAAAATTTGCTTGGTTAAATGTGGGCCATCTTCTGTAAGAATTGATGTAAACTTCTCTTTCCATAAAAACCTACTTTTGATGTTTCTATAAAAACTAAATTTGGCGAATTATTTTCCTATTCTAAACTAATACTTTTATGGTGAAAAGAATTAGCTTGTGAAAGGGAGTGTAGCAGAGGAGAGGATTATCGCCTGATCAAACTTACAATTGTTGACTTCAATGTATGGCATGTTTGTTTCTTTGTTTTCCTTCAGTAATTCTTTCCTTGTTTCCAGGCTGTTGTTAACCAACCTTTTGTTTGTTCCGGTTATCTCTAATTTCTAACAGAGTGGGAAAGAACAAGTTGTTGTAGTTGAGTGTAAAGGTCATGATGCTGCTCGATTCCATAACATTGATCAAGCTCATGGGTAAGCCATCTGGGATTTACTGTTAGTTTTAGATTAACATTTGAGTTGGGAATCAGTTTCATTTCATGACTTTTTTCTTTCCTTTAATTATTTTTTGCTTTTTTTTAAAAAAAACTTTCTGATGTTTTTAAGTTTGTTTTAACTCATGCAAGTTTAGTATCTTCTGTTTTTGTGCTTCATAATTAGTTTATGCATGCAAGTGTGACATATGTTTCTGCAATCGCATAATGAAAAAAACATCAATGATAAACCTCATCGCAGTAATTAGTGATTTTACTGATTTACACAAGCTAGTCCTGATTGACTTTTAGCAATTAATTAAGTATAGTTCATAAACTTCCATGTGTTCCTCAGAAATTATTGAATTATTTAAGCTTGATTCTGATAGCATAGCATTTTGTTACAGCTCATATCACTCACTCAAATTTAAAATGTAACCCCTTTATGTATTTGAGCTTATTACTAGATCCATCTCTTATTAAGAAACTGGAATTTGTTTCTCTGTTCAAATATAGACCCTCGTTGATGAATTATTGGACTAAAATGTGTTATGCTGTCTTAACAGATGGGAAAAGGATACTGTAGGTATGGTAGAAGAAAAGCATGGGAAGAAAAAGATTCATATTTCATTTGAGTGTGAGACACTGAAAGCTGATAAAGCAGCTGAAGACCACATCAAGCAGTTCATGCCAAAATTAGCTGGGCTAGATGCTGTTGGTACTTTTTTTCTATTTGACCTTATTGTCCATTGGATTTTTTTTAATTGTTTATTAGCCCAAGCAGTAAACGTCAACCCCCATGCGGCATTACAAGAAATATGCAACATATTCAACATTTAACTGTCTTTTGACTGATTCAGCCAAATAATAGTTTTGTTTGACGAGCTAAACAAGCTTAGCTTGTGTTCATGTCAATTTTAATAGAGAAAAGTGCTACAGCATTTAAATGTCACAAAATTTTCTGTTCCGTATGAGATTACCATTGACTTGCCAGAACAAGCTGAAATAATGTGTGACGCTTTAAAAGACAGTCAATTTCGCTGCATGTCATTTTGCACAAGTTTGAGTCCTTGATCACACTCATCCTCAATTTAACAGGTAGGACAGAATTATATCTATTGAATTATGGTCATGGCAAGTTCCTTGGAATGCAAATGTCATATTTATTCTCATACCTGTTTTCACTTTGACATATAGTGTTCCAAACTTGGAGCTTCTTTTAAGTAATTTACAGCATTTGGCTTACGCGAGGCGATATAAGAACTGTTTAGAGCTTGAAAAGCCTTGTAAATCAACTTACTGAAGTTTGAAACTGTGCAGTTAACATTGGGCGGATGAGCATTTCAGGATTGGACTTTGAAGCAGAAGATTCTGGTGTTAAGTAGACTATGATTCAATAGAGATATACCTCTGTCCTTGGCTGTATATGCTACTGCATACTATATGTTAATCAATGACAAGAAGCTAGTTAATCATATGCAGCTATACCTTTTTTGCGATTTAATGCTTGATTATGCAACCAAGTTTATTGAGATAAGTCTTCTACATCAAATATATTCACTTTGAAACCAAGGCTTAGATGATTTATTGCTTCGTTTCCCTGATGAAAATAAAAGAAGATTTACTGCTTCAATTCCCTGAAAAGTGAGTATTATATTATTTTGTTTATCCTACTATTCATATCAGGAAAATCCATCCAGACATCTTGAACTTGAGGGCCATGTTAAATTTCGTTACCAATTCTGTTTACAACTTTCCAACTAACATTAACACCAGTTCTGCTCAAAGAAATCGAGTACACCACATTAGGCTTTCTATCTTGGGGAGCTTAGGAATAGCCCTCAGGGCCGCATCTCTTCCTAGCACTCGCTGCGTAGGGGGGGGATGAGAAGGGCACAAAAAGTTCTGAAAGTTCGAAGCCCTACAACGGGGAGAAGGATCTTTGTCAAGTCAACCTGAGGTCTTTTCACTTCTGTGTCCAGTATCAATATAGCACACCAAATGGCTTGCTTATAAACTCAACCAGAGAGCAGGCCGGCAGCCATACAGTGAGAAGATATGCTAGATTCCTATAATTATAAATTATAATTATTGAAGAAAAAAACTAAGTATCAATGAATCCACTGTTCATCCTTGCGGTGGTTTCTTTTTATTTTGTCCCTTCCATTTTGGTCTCTTAATTTGGTTTTTACATTGCTTTGATTTGGAATTCGTCTTGATGATTTGTTTTTATTTTGGATATGGCGATCTCAAGATTTCAAGAAAATGTTCCGTAGCTCCGTTAGTTCTCGGCTCTGTGAAACAAAATCTCTTTTGTTTGGTCAACATCAATGTCTGATTTGTACAGTCAACGAAGGAGTTCATGTTCCTTTTTTAATGTCTGAATAATTCTTTCTTAATCTTCATCTCTTGGTTTTTTGTTGATTATGGATTAGGATTCATGATATTTTGAATTTGTTTTTTTTTATTAAATTAATCTTAATCTCATGACTTAAATACCTAGTTTTGAAGAATAGTTCAAGTTGACTTCATAGTTTTTTAGATTCTTTTTTAATATATTTTTTTTAATTTCATCAATTAAAATTAAATTATCTTCTAATTTAGTTTTATAAAAAAAAATTCAATGACACCATCCTAATCTAATGTTTAGAGTTGGGGACTTCGTAGTTATCCAGGTTTTTTTTTTCCTTTAATATTTTCCATTGAGCTTTGAAATTTTTTCATTTTACTTTATATAAAATTATTATATAGTGTCAAATAATACCTTTTAAATTATACCTTTCCACAATATTAATAAATATTCATTTTATTCGTATCATTACTTTTTTTAACTATATAATTAAATTAGCCATATTTATTAAATCAAAATTCGTGAAATTAACATTTGTCCTCAGCTTCTTTTTTTTATACAGAAAAAATTGACCCAGGGCCTCCCAGCCCGTGGCGTAGCACAATTCTATGACAGAGAGAGACAAATAACAGAGTGGAGTGTCAAGTTGTCCACACGTACTCCATCCTTCCCTGGAACTTGTGAAAATTATGCAGAGGGCATACAGAAGATTGAGCCTTCTAATTTTTATCAAGATTTTCATAGAATCATTGCAGTTACCAATCTGCTATCCAAACACAAACAACGCTCACAGTAAGTAAATGATGATTAGAGATCGTCAGCAATGGCTTCTCCATGAAGCAATTGATCCGGGCAGGAACAGCTTCAGGGAAATATAGCTATCGGGAAGCCTATGCCTTCTCATCCAGATTTGCTCATTCCATAAGAAACAATCCAAGCCTGCTAAGACATCTGTTAGGAAACAGAAAAGAGAAGAAAATCAATTGTAGAAATTTCTGGAAAGGAAAAGCACATATAAAACCTTACAGGTCAGTAAGGCTCAGTGCAGTTTGAACCGGTAGTTCCATGACATATTCTAGATTAATATTTTCACTCTTTCAAAGTACTAATAACAGGCCATATCACAGTTGGGTTCCGACCGTCAAGAAACCATCTTATTTAAAAATTTAAGTCATTAGATAGAACTCTATAATATGATTTATATTATTCTCTAACACCCCCCCTCAAGTGAAAGCTCTTTAGACTTGAAACATGCACATACCCATATTACCTTGTACTTGGTTTTTTCATCAAATAAAATAAGAGTGGTGAGATTCAAACTCGTGTCTGCTGAGTCAACAAGACTCTAATACCATATCAAACAACCATCTTATCTAAAAACTTAAGATTTTAGATAAAACTCCATAATATGATTTATATTATTCTCTAACACCAACAATATAGATGTTGGACAAGGAAATTACCATCTCTATTGCAATTTCCAAACGAGTACTAATTGGCCATTCTTCGTTGGCAGAGCTATGGTTCAACTCCTTCTAATGCAATGATCTGGATGCGCATCTAATTTCTCAAAAGAAAACGCATGCGCTTCCTAACCCGCAAAACCACATGCATTGTATATCATCTTAAAGGTTGTTACTTTGTTGTTCATGACGAATCGAAGATATCTCTTTGACAACAGTCAAAAACTCCCCAAAATAGTATCTCAGTTCCTTTCTAACAAAAAGTAAATTACTCTGTAAAGGAGGGTACCTGCATGAATTCTGACTCACTCCAGCTCAGAAACCTCCTCTGAATCAGACAATGGTAAGAGAGTGCATATTCCAAGAACATGTCCATTGAGGCACACATAATATTCAATGCAGTCGTCATAGGCACCCAGTCTGCAGCTGGCACTCTGTGGAATCATTTCAGCTTGCTGCATGCTCCACAACTTCGCTTTACAATAAGGGCATACCTTAGTTGGGTGAAGCTGTGCCCTCCTTTTAATCAGCATTTTCCGGACCTTTGACATTGAGAATGACTTGAAAATTCCTCGGAATAATCCTACATCCCCTTCATCGCCTTGGTCAAGATGTTCGCAGGGGTCAGACACATACAGTATGTCTGTCCTGCACTGTGGCAAAAGAAAGCTCTTCCCTGATGTCCTAGAAAACCGAGTCCTATAAACAAAATGACCAGGAATGTGAATATTATTGAACAGGCCACCCTTGGTACATCCTGAACAGTAAATAAGCAGCTTCCCAAGTGCCCTCCAATTCCCATCAACGCTGTGACTTCCACTAGACTGTAGATCAAGCATCATCTTTGGAGCCCTTGCCCAGCAAAATGCCTTCCACAATACTCGCTTGGAAAAATCATCAAACCATTTGCATACACATGACAGAGTAGCGATTAACTTAGGGTTCCAGTTCAGCTGTTGAAACACTAAAAAAATCACATCTTCACTTAGATGCCCTTTTATGCATTGACAGCTCGAGGAGTGTATACAACGATATTGCTTTGTTAAAATCATTGTCTCCATCTAGTGAGAAAGTAATACATGATAAAAAAGATAATCAGTACTTGTTGTGCATTCCTATCAAGATCAACATAGTTAAAGGTCAACAGTTTTAGCATTTAACAACCAAATTTGGCAAGTTAATACAGCTGATTTCTATTGGAGAAACAACTATTTGACTGTGCAATTCAGGGGCATGAAGCTTAATAAAGAATATAGCACTGGAACACGGGGCAAAGTAAATGATCTTGTTTACTACCGCATTGGGAAGCTTGTCGATTCTCTCATACAAGAACATGTAAAGCCTAGATCCATATGTTGTTTACATTTATATTATAATAATAAGAAATGTATATTAAATACCATTCATATAATAGTCATGGGAGTGGACACCGTTCACTTATGGAGTCATACACCGACAAATTAACCATGCAAATCATCTATTCTCATTCAAAATGATGTTAAGACAACAAATATACCGACAAACTGTGATCTTAATGAATATGAGCGTGTATGGACTAACAAAAGATATACAATTGTAATAAACTTTAGTTGAAAAACGAAATCCTATCAAACAAAGTCCAACGTTAATCTTTATGTGAGTACTAATACAGCCTTCTGAGCTCCATATGCACTGCACAATAAAAAAGAACTCCAGAGCTTCTATCATGCATAACATTTTACAGAAACTAGCCGCAGTACAAGTTGACACTTAATCCTAACCATTAAAAGCTTTAAAATTTGTTTAAGTTCCATCATCTCAAGCATCACATAGCAAACTACATTCAAGCATCACATAATGCAAGCGAGTTACCATCCAAAACTTGGATCCTCAAGAACCCTTTATCAAACTGCAAGCCACTTAAACCGAAAAATAAAAAATAAAAATACAGTCACTTAATCAAAGAAAAAACCACTTCACATATTCACTTGATTATGCAAAAACAGCACTTGAGGTTGTAGAGCTAAAAAGACCATAGCCCACATCAAAATCAAACAAAAAAAGCAAAGAAGTTAAAAGCGGATAGGATCGTAATTAAAATCACGATAGAAACCCAAAATTTCTTACCTCAGCAAATCAAGTATCCTCTTCTCATGCCCTCAAAACCCTAAAAAACAGATTTACACCCAAAAAAATTGAATCAAAGGCTTTTGGGAAGCACTGTTTAGAGAAAAAGAAGAAAAAAAACACTCACCAAAAAAAAGCCGCGAACTTTGACCACTTACATGCACATAAACACCTTGAGGCGTATTTTGATCCCAAAATAGAAATAATGCCCTCCTGAGAGAAAGGAGCATGGAGAGCAAAGGAAGTGCAGAGATTAGAGCGAGAGAGAGAGAGCAGAAGGCTTTCTTTAGGGTGTATATAGGAGAAGAAAATAGTTTTATATTTCTTGAACAGATACAGTGACGTGCTTATTTTTATTTTTAAATCAAAACCATTCATATCTCGCCACGCAAAGAGTAGAAAGAGCAAGTGGGCTCTTACAGCGGCTCATGTGCTGGTAGTTCATTGGCGATTGCTTGGGAGAGAATGACAGTCAGGTGGATAAGCAGAAGCCACAGTTATGGGTATTGTTTTTTAAAACTTGAGGGCTGGTACGTTAGAAAGGGAAATGAAATGCCAAGAGCACGACTACTGCTACTACACACTGTACTACTGTCAACAGGAGAAAGATTCTGAGAACCATGCACCTGTCCACGTGTCAGGCGTAGGTTTTTTCACAACATATTTTATCATTGAACTGATGGCCACTGTCTGTGTGCCTCTTTGGCATCCTTTGATTGGGTGTATATTTCCATGTTTCAGATTGTGTTTGAGATTCTCTCTTGCTGCTGTTAGTTTATGAATGAATGAATGTGGTAATTGATTGATATTCTAGTGATGATGTTGACGAGCAGACATGGGTTTTGCTCACAGCATTTGCACTGTCTGGAGGTACTGCTTCCAAGTTTTTACTTTTTTTAAGAATATATTAAAATAATATTATATTTTAATAAAGTTGTTGATTAGAAATATATATATCAAATTCAACTCTTAGTAAAGTTGCACGATACTTGCTAGTAAAAGGGATGATTCGGATAACGCAAATCATCAAGGATTTGTAATTAAGTGCAACTTAAATTGATATAAAGTAGAACTCCCTTTTTAGAATTTTCAGCCTTTAAACGTGCAACTTTATTAGGAGTTGAATCATCAAGGATAACGCAAATCAAGTGGTTTTCATGATGATTCGGGTTTGTAATTTCAACTATTCGGGTTTGGATGGCTAAAAGCAGGTTCACATAAGGGCATCTGGTCTGCCCTCTGTAAACACATCATAATAACAAATGGAAGCAACAGATTAACGTTAAATTCAATCACAAAGAAACACGAAACCCCAAAATACAGATTACACGTCATATTTAACAAGAGAAAGCTAACATGCATGATAAATTATGGAAGAATGAAAAATCATGCCATGCAGCTTTCTTTTGCTAGTCAAACTATACAAGTGTGTTTCATTCACAAATAGAATCCAATCACAGTAGGTATAAATTGAAAAGAAAGAAGAAAGATGCATACCCTCTATATATTAGGTTTGTCAAGATCAATACTCGTGAGACTTTCCGTCCAACTCTATATCCAAGCAATCTTATGTCAACTGAAGCAATCGTTTTTACACTTCCACCACTCATAAGCTTGTTAGCCATACTTATCGGTGCAAGCTTGGATTATTTTCCTACCAATCCTTTGAAAAATTAATGGACTTTTGATGACAAAGCATTCACTTAGACTTCATTGTTTTATAGATTTTTTTTCTTATTTTTAGTTTAGCAGACATTTCCAATTCAAGAAGCAGCATTTGCAGAGGGTTTGCCATCTTGGAGGGAGATTACCGTCTCGAAAGCACCAACCAAGGCCTTGACCTTACTTTTCCTTGTCTCTACAAGTTTGCTTGCTGTTTCTTCTATGACATTATTAAACAGACCCTGCGCATCTTTCCTTCCATGAACATCTTGATGCCTCAAAACAAGTTTTCCTGAATCATGTTTGCTGTCAATCACATCACCATCAGCTCCTCTCCTCTTGAAGTTTCTTCGGCTATCAGCTTTGAGATTTTGGTTATCCCCCAACACTCTTCCGCGCCTGAATTTCAACCTCCTTGGACTATTATTCTCAGACTGAATATCAATCACCCTTCCCCTCCTGAAATGTAATTTCACAGGGTTGCCATCTTTTTCCTCAGAAAGAACCATCCCAGACTTTCTATTCCTCCCTCTGTGTTCTGCTTCCAAAGTCTCTGCCTCTTCAATGAACTCGGTTTCATCATATTCAGAGGAAGTGTCATCTTCTGCTTCCGTCACCGTATACTCAGATCCATCCTCATCTTTTTCACTATGGGACATGGAGGAGAGAGATTTTGGGAGGGATGGAGACTTTAGTGAAGACAGAAGAGGTGGTGATGCCTCGACAGAAACATTCTCATTGTGATCAGACTCCACATATTTGTTGTCAGCTTTCATCTTGATGACATACAACGTTTTCTCCTGGATCGTGTCACCATTGGATTCTTTAAGTTTACCAGTGGGTTGAACATAATCGGCATTCTTATGGGTATTCTTATTCTTGTGCTGCTTAGCATTAATTTCTTTAGTCTGAGGCGTGAGTTTCAAGCTCCTATTCTTCTTTGCATTTAGGCATGCAATTCTGGACAATGAAACTCGTGGGGATGCTAGTCCTCTGGCACCACTACTGACTGACCTTCTAGGAGAAAATGAAGCCCTTGGGGATGCTTGTAGTTTCTTTGCACCTATTTTGGAGGTCCCTGTACGCTGTTCGATCTTGATGTCACCATTTCTTCTGGCACCAAAAACTTTTGAAGCATCAGGAGAAGATGATTTTGGATTCAAAGTACCAGTGTATTTTGCAGATAATTTTACTTCTTTAGCTTTGAACAACACTTGTTTCACAGAGACCTCTGGTTTTTTAGAAGATGATGTTAAATCCTGCATAGTGATGCTTGGGGATGACTTGACCTCTGAACCCTTCTTCCTCCCATTAGCTGCTGTCTTTGTCTTCATCCAAATCTCACTTGACCCTGAACCTTGACTGTCAGCTGATTTAGTTGATACTTCCTGTGTCAACGTCATTTTCTTGAACAGAACTTCTCTTGAAATTGGACTTTGGCCATCAAATGATTTTGTCAGAGGTAACCCAGTTGATGATTTTTTCTTGGTCAGAACTTCTCTTGAAACTGGACTTTGGCCATCAAATGATTTTGTCAGAGGTAACCCAGCTGATGATTTTTTCTTGGCCAGAACTTCTCTTGATACTGAACTTCTGCCATTAAATGATTTTGCCAGAGGTAACTCAGCTGATGATTTTTTCTTGGCCAGAGCTTCTCTTAACATTGAACTTTGGCTGTCAAAAGACTTTGCTAATAAACCTGTTGGCGTCATCCTCTTAGTCAGGACTTCTTTGAGCAATGGAGTCTGGCTGACAACTGATTTGGTTGACACTTCTCGCTTGATGATCTCAGGACTATTAGCACTGGGGGATTTGGAATTGGGACTAGGTTTGACCTTAACCACTGATGTACTCTTGTCCTCTGTCTGAGACTCTGCCAAAATTTGGTCATCTTGTGGTTTCTGTACAATCCTTCTAGGAAAGGAACGCCTTGCCTTCTCTTCAAATGCATGATTCCTCCCATATTTACAGAAATCATGACATGAACCAGTAGAAGCTCGAAGATAGTGAGGAAGAATATCCTTGCTTGTATCTGACGAACTTGATTTTCCCATAGAATTTCGTTTTGAATCACCTCTATCAGCCTCAGCTATTGTTGGGGTCACTGCTAGACTGATGCTCGGCTCAGCCATAGGATACACACAAGATGAAGAGAACAAAAGTATAGAAAAGGTAACCCTGCAAACAAAGAGCATCCAGTTATGATGTATATTCTGAACGCCTTATCTAAAAAATTATTCTGGTATTATCCAAAATTTTATACAAATCTTAAAACCAAGGAAGAAAACTCACAAAAATACAATCTGGGATCACGTTGAATGAAAAACTTTGGACTGGAGAAATCTCAACCTTCAACCTGTAAAGTGAACAGCAATCCATTTATGTTTTGAGATCAATAAATTTTCTTGTAAACCACGGAAAATGTTATGAATATCCCACATGAATAGTGAAACAAAAAGGAGTAATATAATAATAATTTACAAATTTCATGAGATAACCAGAAGAACCACAGACTTATCACCTATTTTATCTTCTGAACTTTAAAGAATTCAAAATGTCGAATACTACCAATTAACATGCTTCGATTGGTTATGTTTGAATTGTTTTACATATAAGATACCAACAATGTAAATTAATCTAATTCTTCTGGTTAGAATCAACTTTGACACTGTTTTAAAGGCTAGAATCTTTTCGAGGATTGGATCAAACAGAACTTCCAAGGCTTCAAATGAGATAGCAGAGCACTACACAATCTCATAATAGGCAAAACAATATAAATAAAGAACATAAACAAATAGATAAATGGAATTACTTTATTATCCATGAATGAGAATTTCAACACAAAATCAATCTAATTCAATTCTATGCTATTCCAAACATCCTGGAAACCAAAATAAATCAACCACCGCACCAGAAGCATAGTCACATATCGATTCTCTTATTCATTTAAACTGACTGACAACTGTCAAATACATTAAATCTGAGATCTTTCAATTTCTCAAACCTACTAACAACAATATTCTTCAACATGCTATTTCCATTGCCACATTAACTATTTAACAAGGAGACGAAACAGTATCAATATAACATGCATTTCTATTCATTTCTTACTGCATACATTAACAAGAATGAAAATTGCAATAAAAGCAATCAACCATAACACACCGGTAAAATCCCAATGAAGCTCTCAATCTACAATCACCAAAATCCTAAAATGTTCATGCCACCAAATTAGAAACAAAGATACAATCCAATAATTCACTAAAATTAAAAAGAAAAAAAGTACATTAAAGCAGGATTTTTGAAACAGAAGACACAAATAAATGAGAGAAAATAAGAGCAGAAACGCACCAAGTACAGGCTTTTTATCAAAACCCATGATCAAAACACCATTTCCAAAGGAACCCATTTTTGAAAAAACAAAAACACATCTCGAATTTGTCTTTAAAAAAGGAACTTTAATATGGAAACAAAAGCTATACGAAAAGCTTAAATAAAGAAACGTAACAAGAAGGGAAGTTAGTTTTTTTACATACCTTTTGAGAGAAACTGTATATAAAACAGCGGTTAACCAGAAAGGGCTATGGAAATGTAAGTGAAATGAGGATTTGGTCAGTTTTATTTCTTTAATGATTTAGGGTTGAGAGATCATGCAAGCAACTACGTTTCTTGGTTGTTTTCAGATTTTGGTATTTGGTATTGGTGGGCTAAGGCTTCTTCTCTCTGTCTGCAATATTACGCGGTGGTTGCCACTATATTTTTACATGTCTATGAGAGAGAGAGAGAGAGCGAGAGAGAGAGGTTGCACCATGTTATAATTATACAACCTTTTGCCTTTTTTCTTTTTCTTTTTTCTTTTCTGGGTTTTTTATTTTCCTTCTAGAACTAGCCAAAGTCAAAGATGGAAGTTTTGGGAGGATTTACCTACTTATTTTGGTGGTTAATTTGGAAAAAAATATTGATTTTATTGTATCAATGGAAATTAGGCCTAAATTAATCACGTTTCTAATAATTAAATTGAAATTTTGTTATTATATTAAATGATGGAGATTAATATTTAAAGCTATTTTGAAAATATAATCTGATTTTTCAGATTACTTTTAGATTAATAGGTTCTTTTGGTTTTATTTTCTTGTATTTGTCCAATAAGTGTAATTAGTACTTGTTTGGAAGTATGATTAAAATTATTTTTTAAAGTAATTTTTATTTAAAAATGCATCAAAATGACGTGTTTTTATTTTTTAAAAAATTATTTTTGACATTAGCTTATGAAAATGATTTAAAAGCACTATAAATTTTAAATTTAAAATAAAAAATAAAAATAATTTTTTTATTAAAAAATGTTTTTGAAACGCAATGAGAAACAGAGCCTTAACATTATAATACTATTTTGGGATATAACAGACATAAAAAAAAAAAATACAAGATCACTTGTTTAAAATGCAATACAAGACATAAAAATATAAATGTGTTTTTAAGATAGATTTAAAATGAATTTTTATATTTTTAAAATAGAATGCACAAAGATCTCTTGTTTCATGTCTTCTAATTGTCGCCTTCTTCATCAGTTTTTTTAGAAATTAATTGTTAATAATCAATTATTTAAATTTCAAACGTTTGGATCCGGTAACCAATATTACATTGCATGATTGTAGAGTGATTGTAGTCAACAAATCTTGAATTTGAGTTAATACATGTATTTCTTGTAAAAACTTGAAATAATTACCGAGATTTTTTCGTTCATCTAGATTCACAAAATATATTTTATAGAGGTGAAATTTTCTTGCATCCAACAAAAAAAGAAAAGAGAATTACATTCCTTTTGGGTTTTAGATTCTCAATGAAGCTCTTGAAATTCACATCGTTTTAAATAATTCTTAAAATAATTAATCGTTTCAAAGTATCTTATATTTAATTCTCATTTTGGATATTGTGTAATCTATTTTAACATTTAGATAATAATAGTAAAATTTTCAAAGTTTGATGCCTCTGTTTCTATGAGAATAGATGTAGACTTATAGTACGTAATTGTTTTTGTCAATAATTCAACATCTAATTTTTAAAGAATATCCTTTTTCTAAGATTTTAATGTCTTTGAATTCAAGTAGGAATTTTTAATTAATGAAGAAAAATTCAATTTTTAGAATGTTTTTTATTTCATATTTATATGGAAATTTATTACAATGAAACATTAGTTTATAAACACGATTTAAAATTTAAAAATTATTTTTATTTAAAAAAAAACTAAATGGGTAAATCGAAAAGATAAAAGAAAATTTCACTATAAATACCAAGGATTTTTTTCACTTTATTCCTCTAGATTTTTTTAGGACTTTTTTTTTCTCACTCTTATCCTTTGACATTTGGTTTACAAGTATTGATATTCATAATTTATTTTGATTTGATTTTTATGGTTTGTCTTGGTTTTATGACTCAATTAATGAGTTTTGCGAATCAGTAGCATTGATTGAGGTCATTTTAATTAATATGTTTCTTCAATTTTATATTTTAATGTTAGATTAATTGAGAGTTAAGTTTCATAATTATATTATAATTTGTTTTCTATAGATTTATCATGATCTCATAACTTAAGTCGTAAGTTTTGCTAGATAGCCAAACTGACTCAAATAATTTTTTTTCATTTTTTTAATTGAATTTATGTGTGAATTCCAATTTTATCTTTTAACATTGTGTTAATTGAGAATTGAACTTTTTCTATGAAATTATCTTGGTCTCTTAACCCGAGTTTGATAAGTGAACTCGGGTTGACTCAAATTAATTTTTTAAGTCAATGTTATCCTTCAACATTGGATTGATTGAGAATAATGATTCATAAGCTATTTTAATTTATATTTTATAAGATTATCTTTATCTCATGATCCAGATTATATATCTAGGCAATTGACTATAACTTTAGGGGACAATTGCATTTTTTTTTATCTATATTTATTTTTCTTGTAGACTATATCAGCAAACTATAAATTCTAAAATCTTGGATTAAGAAAAAGACTTGGAATTATAAAAAAAATCCTGTTCTTAATATTTTGCATATGGAAGATATAATTTCCATATTAAAAAAAATGGCAATCACTAGATAATGGATAATCTAATGTTTATTTTGTTTGGTCGGTTGTAAAGATATTGTTGACTTTTCAAAAGAAAAATTAATCTTTTATTATATATGGGAAGGATAACTTTAAAGAAGCAGTGCCACGTGCCCATGTGGGTCAGTTGCCAAATCGCAAAATAAGCAACTTCTATCTTCAAAGGCTACCAAAAGGTTGACAAAGTCACATGCAAAATACAGAACATCAATTAAGGATCAAGTTTAGATAATATTTGTTGTTCGGTCAAAATCATGTGATGGATTATATATATACATATTAATGTATTATATGAAAAATAGATTTTTAAAAATAAAAAAATATTATTTGAAACATTTATAAAAAAACAAAACTTTAGAAAATAATCATTACTACAATATTAAACACTAAATTAAAATATTTATTTTAAATTTATGGTTAATTATTGTATATAGGTACATGACTTTAACTTATTGGAAGAACAAACACTAATCAATATATTTTACTCCAATTAAAACGCGAGCGTGCACGCATGCACACACATATATATCATCTTTAACTTGGTGGTCATAAAAAAGTATTTCATTCTTTTTAAAAATTTATTTCATATTAAGTTAGTGATGTGAGAGAAAAAATCAATTCTTTTTTAAAAATATACGAGGAAGGAATACATTTTAAAAATCATTTTAAAGAAATAAGATAGTTTTGAATGATGGAAAAATATGCTTTATCACTGAATAAAAAATTAAATAAGCAACAACTAATTTTATCCGTTAAACCCACCCATGATTGTTTTAGGGAGTGTTCGGAATGTGTTTTTAAAAAAAAATAAAAAAAAATTATTTTTATTTTTTTCTTTAAATTGAAAATTTATGTTTTTAGATCATTTTGATGTGATGATATCAAAAATAATTTTTTAAAAAAAAAATCAATTTGAAATATTTTTGAATGAAAAACACCTTAAAAAACAATGTTAACCACACTCCCAAACAGGCACATAATATAGTAACTAGTTAAGCTTGATTCCCATTTCTACTTTGTGTCTTGTGGGACTTCATCATCATATCAAGAACTGCGAGAATGCAAATACAATGGTCTGGTTATGATTATGCACCAAATGATTCGCAAAATTAATGGTGGGGGCTTGTCAATTTGCATGAGAATTAAGCTTTCATGATGGCAGGTATCCAATGCACCGTTAATTACTTGATTAAACTTAATTATAACATCCTAATGTGAATGAGTGTAATATTATAATCGCCCTTAATCAGTCTACAATAAGCTCGAATTCATGCAATGTCTAGCTGATTCGTCGGCAAGTTTGTGGCCTGCTGCTGTTTATCACGCCCAGAAAATAAAAAATTAAAAATCTGCAGTGCTTTATGCCTGACATTTCAGACTTGATTGGCTTTTCCAAGATAAAGCCCCTCGCAGCAAGCCTTGCATCGTGGGGAAAAGTAATATGTTGCGTTAACGTTCTCTGAGAAGTAAAGGTATGAAAAAGAAGATGAATGCATGGAGGCAAACCCTAAAGTTTCTGTCAAAATCAGGACCCAAATGGAAGAAAAAAGAGGAAAAAGACGATTGAGTAATAGTAAAAATCACTTTGGATTCTCTCTCTGGCTCTAACACTCTCATGGTCCATGACGCACATGTTTTAGCTTTCAAGATCTGGCTAGCGAGCGTGCTCTTTTATTGTCGTGGTGTTTATCTCGAAGACAAGCTACTCTGAAAAGCTCTCTACGTACCCCACGAAAATGGAAAACAATTCTCTGTTTATATATATATATATAGATAGATAGATATAGATATAGATATAGATATATATATCAATGAGTGGTTTGCACGATCGTGTACACTTACGCCGGGTGAGAATGAAGTTTCAATATAGTTGGTGTAGTCTAGTTTTTTATTATTATTAACGAGTGTTTGGTCCACTTGAGTTTATTTTAATTAATTTTATGACTTCTGAAATTAACGATTATATAAATCTCTAGTGATCGTTATATTAGCAACCACAAAACTTGAATCTAAGACCATAAAGAGAGCAAAATCCTTAATCATAAGCTCCTAGGACATCAATGATTGTGTTAAGAAATTATCTCACCTAAAAGCTTAAGTTATTGGTTGAGATCCCAGAATATAATTTATATTATTATTATCATCGAAGACTCCCCTTCAAGTGAAAGTCTTTTGATCTTTAAACTTGCACAGATTCAAAATACATTATTATTGATTTTTATCAAATAAAATGGGGGTGGTGAGATTCAAACTCGTGATCGCTGAGTTAACAAAGTTCTAATACCATATTAAAAAATTATCTTATTTAAAAATTTAAATTGTTAGGTAAGATAGCAAAATATAATTTATGTTATTTTTTAATAATTTACGTGATGTAGTTATTAGTTGAGGAGAAGGTGACCCTCCAACCAAAATATAGGTTACGTTCTTGCGTATTTATGATAAGCAGTGATTCATTCCAAATATGATTTGCTGATGAAAAAGAGTTAATTAGGGATTCATGCACAAGAGTGGACATTTCCTCTCAAGAACTAAGGCCCTATTTTGTTTTCAATGTAGAGAACGTGTCCGACAGCTCCTGCCTCGTGCATTGACTCATCTTTCTCGAATGCCGGACCCATGAAAATATGTTATTAAATATTTATGCTTAACATTCATCATCGTAAGTAGATAGAAATTAGAAGAGGTTTAGAAGCTGTTTGGGACAGCTTTTGAAATTGTGTTTTCAAAAAATTTATTTTTTTTATTTTAAATGAATATGTTTTGATGTTTTTAGATCATTTTGATGTGCTAATATCAAAAATGATTTTTAAAAAATAAAAAAATATTATTTTGATATATTTCAGCACAAAAAGTACTTTGAAAAGCTAGAGTAACAGCTGTACCAAACAGATACTTAAGGGCTGTTTATGAACCTCGACTCTAGTGGGCCCAGGCGTTTAATATATGACCCCGGAGGTATGGTAGAAGGGGCATTCAAAGCATTAATTTTCAGGAGTATTAAAAGATTGATTGCCCTGCAAGTAATTTCCAACTTTGCGGAAGATGCAAGTGATTGACACATACGAAGCTTCTAGATGGATAGCATATAAATGCTTCTGACCCCATTTCACTAGAAAATTAAGGATAGAAACAGTGTTAGCACGCAAGTTCAAGGAAGATGCAAGTTTTGTTCTTCAAGGTGGAAGCTTGCGTTCTTGGTTTGTCCCGGCAGGAAGCTCACTCTCATCCTCAGAATTTCTTAATGATTAGGTAATTGATTGTTTCTCTCTGTCATGTTATTGTCACTAGCATGAGATGATGCTTAGCCTGGTCTGGAGCAACAAACCAGGCAACCTTCGCATTTTCTCTGCTAGTAAATTTAAATTCCGTGTATTCAAGAGTATATTCTGGGACCTTAACTATAAGCTTAAGTGTTTAGAGAAGTTGTTTCTTTAACATGGTATAAGCACTTTGTTGACCCAGCGGTCACGAGTTCGAATCTTACCCTTTATTCTATTTGATAAAAATCAAGCATAAGGTAATTTGGACATGTGCAAGTTTCAAACTCAAAGAACTTTCACTTGAGGATGTGTTAGAAAATAATGAAAAATATATTTTAGAACCTTAACTATAAGTTTAAGATTTTAAGTGAGTTGGTTACTTAACACTAGAGAGGAGCATGATCCTTAACTGAGGAAACCTTTTAGGGTTTACTGTGACTAAAATATTTATTCATTGCTTAAATGAAAAGTTAAAGCTGTGGGTAACAAATAGAACCTGTTTGATGGAGGTATAATCTGCTTTTAATAGCAAAGTACTCGCAGAACTAGGCTATTTCTACATTTGAACCTTTTCAATATCGTATCATTTGAAAACATCTGCAAATAGGGACTTCAAAACTATGTATTTTATTATCATTTTATTAGAATTCGAGGACAAAGATGATTCATTGACAACTGCATATACTTGTAAGTGAATTTAAGGTGGTGAAACTGATTGGCTAAATATATGTTTCATGAAGTCTTCTTCCTGCCTGAGACAGTCTTCTTCACTGCTCCCACTGAGACTAGAAACTGATCAAGAGATGATAAGGTCTTCATGTCATCCGGTGGGAAGTAACTGGCCGCCTTGCCCATGATTGATACAAATAGAAGAGAAAGTGAAGGCCGAGTAACATAACGCTCTCCCAAGAGTTCATCCAGGAATGCAAATGCCGCTAAAAATTCAGACCTGCCTGCGTTTATCGGAGCAGCAAAATGAGCAGGAATTATCCTCTTGAATTTCCAGTCTCGGACAATACTATCAATCCAATCCCTGACCTGCAGTGTTAACAAGCGCGTGAATTGTCATAGTTTAGAACAAAACTGAACGTACTGAAATTGAAAACACTTGTGCGGACTTTACATGGTCTGGAAGGTTGATAATTCAAATGAATTTCATCATATGTTTGTTAGCACTAATCGTGGCAAACCATAACCAGGCAGAAGATGGTCTGCAGCTGTTCACTTTTTAGGCCTATAAAATCACCTTAGGGAACTTTGCATAATAGTCGTTTCTTTACCTTTTCGGGAACTTTGCTGAAGACCAAAGTCTTCACAATAGGTGAAACAATCAACTTTTGTGACATCTGAGCGAAGCTAGCATTAGGTTCCAACAGATTAGATGGACCAAGAAACAAGATCTGGAGGACCATTCTTTCCCACCCTGCACCAAGAACTGGATTTCAATGTGATGCATATACACTCTCACCCTCAAACTGCATGCAACACCATATTCAGTTTCCCTTATTGGAAGTGGGATTCAAATACTAACCTTTTTGCCGGCTCATTTGGTTATCAACAACTGGTTCCTGAGGGACCTCCTTCCCTTTACTAAGAATTTTAACAGCCAAGCCATTCTTTGCTGATGCTAGCAAGGATTCTTTGCCAATACATTCAGGTGGCCTTCTTGCGACAAAAATTACAGCATCTGTTACCAGTAGTGATCTTGAACGCTTGTGATAGAAAGCTACCTCGACATACGGTCCAATTCCTGAAATAATCCACAACAAATCTGTTCGAATCGTGATTCGTTAAATGAGGTTTGATTCAGTGTGCATGTGCAATCTACATTACCAACTTCGGGCGAGCTTAGAACTTTTTGTTCAATCTCATCAGCCCAAGGGGTAGACATATCCTCATCCTTCAAGGTTTTGGCACGAAAAATTCCAAAGAACTCAAGTGGCAAATTCAGGGGCCAGCTCCACTGCCTTGGTGCCACCCATATTTGGGCCCGTGGAAATTTTCTCGAAAATGGGCCAACAAAGATTTTATGCTCATAAGCAAATGTGGGCAGGACAATGTATTCGACTGGAGCGCCCAACTCCTTCAAAAGCTGGCAGAGTAAGACCAGTCATCAAAATGTGGCCAATTTTGCTGAAGGGATACATTAAATAACCAAATATATGACTATTAGACATAACTGACTTCCCTTCAGTTGTTTCTTATTTCCATCAAGCAAGAAGACAATTTAAGAGTGGCAAGTTCTGATGTTTTAGGAGCAAATGTCACCATTTTTCTCTTATTTTGAATTTTAAGGTAGGAAATATTAGAAAATAATATAAATCATATTCTGGAGCTTCACCTATCAGCTTAAGCTTTTAGATGAGATGGTTTTTTAACATGGTATCAAAACCTTGTTGACCCAGCGGTTACGAGTTCGAATTTTACCACCCTTATTCTATTTGATAAAAATCAAGCACAAGGTAGAGTGATTCTGTTTGCAAATTTCAAGCCCAAAAGGTTTTCACTTGAGGGGAAGTGTTAGAGAATAATATAAATTATATTCTAAAGTCTCACCTAATTACTTAAGCTTTTAGGTACTTCCTTTCACAAGGAGCTACTTTCCTACTGTCAAGTAATCAATGTCTTAACATGAACTAGCATCCAACAGCTGGTTTTCATGTAGGAAAAGGAAACAGCAAACAGATCTACAGTAACAGGTTCAAATGGAATAGAAGTGAGAACCAATAGCTAACTCTAAGCATTTTGCACCTCCTACTTCCTACATGTGTCATATACAACTGTATAGTTGACAAAAAATAATAATAATTATAACTTAAGGCAAGTGTAAGCCATTAAAAGTGGTTTGCTATGGGATAGTGCTTGGAAGACAGATCACTATTTCCCCTAATAGTGGGAAAAGCCAATACCACACTTGAAGATGCAATCAATGGCACATGGCATTGTCTCTGAATGAACTTCCAACAATGAGCATAAAAAATAAAGTAACAAAAAGCATTTCTTGCGTTAAAAGGTATAACCTGAATACACTCCTCCGTTGGTGCAATGGGAGCGTGGACCCATAATCCTCCAGATTTGAGTTTGATGACTGTCATTCGAATGTTTGTTGATACACTGCTGAAGCCTAATGCTTGTTCTTGTTCGAATAGCCATATACAACCCTTCACAGCCTAAGAGATAAAACGGGGGGATCTTAGTGTAATGAAACAGACCTTCTAGCCACAGCTTATATTATTATCATACAGAAGAGCTGTGCCTTTTACAACACTTATGTTTCCCCTGCATATCAAATACAACTCTTTCTCTACTTTCTGGACTATTTTAATTAGAACTAAAGAAAATTTATTCTTCCCATACTGATAGAATTTCATCAAGTGGGATTTGAAACTGAGGACCTCACTGTGAAGGAAGCAGCTCCACCAATTCATCCAGATTTGCTTCGTGGTTTTACGAGACATATAACGATACGTATATATCCATCTCTTAGGCTGACTTCTTTGGTCTCATAATTCATATTCAGCCATGGAAAGGAGCTCCAGCATTAAGGGGTTTGGTGATCTAAATTGCTCTATCCAATATGTTATTGGTTTCCAATTCCAAATGCACAATATAAAAATTCAGGAAATTTTATATGTATTTCATTTCCTTGACGACAGTATAAAGTGATTTCAGGTGTCTGATTTTATATTTAGTTTTTTTAAGAGAATAAGGCAAACCTTTATAGGGTTCTTGGAGACCACAATGTAGATAGAACCCAAAAGCTCAACAAGGGGAAAAGAAGTGCAGAAAAAACATCCTTGTTTGAAAGTTTTTTATGCTGCCATTGTTCTGGGGTATCTCAAATACAACATTTTCGAAGTATATTATTGAAGAGCTTTCATGATTTTCTAATGGTGTGTGAAGAAGTAACATCTTCAACTACAAATTGAAATTGAAACAGATTACTTTATAGAGCATCGGATTCAGTAGACGGTTAAGAATACATTCAATATTTTCCTTATATTTTCATCTAAATTCTAGGAGACCTCATAAATCAAGAGTTCTTAAATTTTATTTAAGAAAACATTCAACATTGGAAAAATATTTTGTTAGAGAATAATATAAATTATATCTAAATCTTATTTAACCCCTTAAGTTTTCAGGTGAAATTATTACTTGACATATATTAACTGGGAAGAAGTTTCCAATCTGCCCATTCCACTCCACAAGTTTTGTTAGTGTGTAAACTTGAAACACAGAAAATATGAAAAACAAACCCCTATCATAATTTAAATTACAGACAGAACACCTGCTAGAATGATGCTTCACCTGATTGAAGTTAGCAAAGTGTACAACAATGCAGCATGAAATATAACCCCGTCAAGCAAGCAAAAACATCAACCGCCACTCAGTTTCACATCATCCATTAAATAGCAGAAACCAGATTATTAAACAAAAAGTGACATTATAATGTAATCTAACTCTCCTACTAGGTACAGAAGTCTATAAGATAGCAAATACAAGAGACTGAGAGGGATAAAACTTGAAGACAGACAAAGTTGTAAATATGCATAGCAAAGGAAGACAAAGCCATTCTCCATTATTCTTGATTAAAATCCTTAACAACCAAAGTTATTGATCATTAAATTCTATTCTGGCCAAGTTGAAGATAAAGAAAGTTACCTCAGTCCTTATAGTGCGCCTATTAAGGAAAGGACCAAGAGGGAAAGGAAACCCAGTAAAGTTTAGGTAAAACCTGCCACCGCCACCGCTGCTGCTGCTAGTGCTAATTGTGGTAGGGGTGTTACTTGCAGCAGCAACCACCAAGCTGAAGCTATCTAATCTCTTGTTTCCGGGTTTTAACTGAAAAGGAACACCCTTCAGGGACCCACCAAAAAAACTAAAACATGGGTCTTTTAAAGAGGTTGGATTCTGCAGGACTGAGGATTTTGGGCAAGAAATGGTAATGGCTGCCACCATTTTTCTTGAAACAGCTGACAATTTTTACCAGAGCATAGATGTTTCAAAGGTTATGGGGTGTCCATAACGTTAATAGAATCCAGAGTTGGAATTTCCCCGGCTATGCTTGCGACACGTGGAGGCCGTATGTAATTGGATTTTCCTACCTGTAATTTTCTAGAAATTTATGTGGGTGGGGAAAAAAAGGGAGAGCAAAGGAATGGAAACTCATGGAGTAAAACATAACTTTCTAAAAACATGAACAACTTAATATTTGGACCAGAAATATTAAGACCTCGACTTGGGAGAGGTAGGAGACGAGAGGCCTAAAATCATAACTGATCACTGTTTCAGAAAATGATTAAGATTGTTTTTTGAAGTGTTTTTTTATTTAAAAATATATTAAAATAATAATTTTTTATTTTTAAAAATTATTTTTGATATTAAAATAATAATTTTTTATTTTTAAAAATTATTTTTGATATTAAAATATGAAAATGATCTAAAACACAAAAAAAACTAAAATAAAAATAAAAATTAATTTTTTTTAAATATTTTTGAAACAAAGACAAATATGAACTTTATACATTAATAATAATAATAATAATAATAATAATAATAATGATTTTTTAGTATTTGAACATTTTCTTTTTAATTCGATTTCATCCTTTCATATATTGTATTTGGTGTTTTTATGAATTGACAGTGTAAGGGCAAGTCCAATGATGGAGCTAAATGAATAGTCAAAACTAAAATATTGTTCTTTTGGTTTTTTAAGTCAAATTTTTCATCTCCAATGCAGGAGGCAATTGGAAAGCCAAAATGGCTTGTCATGGCCGGAAGCTATTTCAACATGTTTCAACCAAAGACCAAAAAATAAAATAATATTTAATAATTGAAAAAACTTATTAGTTTATTTAACTACACAGATCACAGACTCTTACTTCTTCCTCTCTTTTATCTCTTGATCGACACTAAAGTGTAAGTCTTTCTTACTCAAACTAAGTAATTCTTTCTCGTTGTTTTTTTTTTTGTTGATTTTTTTAAATACAGTTTAAACAATAAGGTTTTTTAAAAAGCAATTATTCAATTATATAATTTAATCCTATTAATTGTATAATTAATTGCATAATTAAACTATATACAAAATAATTGCACTATATTTAAATAATATAAAAAAATAGTTCTCCAAAATGGATTTTACTATTGGAGCAAATATCAGCAAAAAAGCTATATACACACTATTCAAAGAGTCATTTTAAGAATTTGGCTATCCAAAATGGCTCTTGCCATTGGACTTGCCCTAATAATCCATTACTTTCATATCATTTCGTACAATCATATTCATGTAAAAATGGCTATTTTTTATTATATTTTATATGGATTGATTTTTTTACATAATTTATGACATCATCATCCACTATACATCCCATTCATACATAATTTTCTTATTAAAATATTGAATTATCTAGTTTAATAAAATTTAAACAATTTTCTTTACATGAAAACATTATTCAAAATTTTATACCTTATTAAAAATATATACAAACACATCAACAATATTTAAAATGGCCTCTAGTATATGCCTTACATCAACTCTTTCAAATTTTATAGCATCACAAATATTTATTATAATCATCCATCCATATATTAAAGTGACCATTATTTTAAAGACAACATAATGATATATTGACTTAAACCTACAAAACCAATATTTAAATATTAAGAATTAATATATAGATCTACCTAATTTAATATTATGACTAAACTAAGATGCCAATTGACAAATGCATCACCACAAACACAAATATAAAGTTGAAAAGCAGTAATAATATCCCACTTTGATATAGTTTACAGGAATTCTCATAAGTGTTAAACTCTATACTTAAACCTTCAAATTTGTGACTAGCTTTTAAAATTAAATGAATTAAATACAATTCTTGATGAAAAGAAAGTTTTAATTAACGAGATATTTTTTTTAATTCTTATTTCAAATCATACAACTTTTTTTTTTATATTTATTCTAATTATTTTTAGTTTTTATAGAATAAACAACATTGTTTAGGAAGCTATATATTTTTTTAAAAAAAAAACACATTAATAAAAAAAAAGATGAATTAAACTACATAATCGTTTTGTTTAAATAGAATTTAAATCATCATTCTTCTTATAAGTCCTTTTGCTATATATAATAAAATAAAACATCTTGAAGAGCCTTGTCCAACAACAAATTAGTCCCCAAGAGGCGCAAAGTGGTGACAAATAACTTGAGATTTGCATTGAAAGTCTTGGGTACGAGTCAGGACGTGTTTATTTTAAAAAAATCTGGGACAACTAAGATTTTATTCGTTTAATCTGGGGCCATAAAGAGTGCCTAAAAGAGGATGAGTTTTCGTCGAATCCAAAATAACAACAACAAATAAAATATTTTAATAAGAGTTTATCTTAGCTTTTCAATTTAATTTTCAGATAGTATTAATAATTTTTTAAAATATGTATTGATGTGTGTATAATTTTTAATCTATACTAGAAAACAGTTGAGAAATCCTGTATAGTTTTTATTATTAAGAAAAACTTTTGATTTGACCGCAATAATGATGTCAAATGAACAAATACTTCCGCATCAACGCTAAGAGGTGATCAATATCAAATTGAACTTTTGATATTGTATTGGCACTTGCATATGTGATATATTTCAGGATATTGTTGTTGCAGTATTCTTTAGATGCTGTTTGTTTTTGTGGTTCAAACCATGTTTGGAAAAAAACCAATGATATGGTGTTTGATTATCTATTAAACTAGCTGTACAATGTTTAGGGCCCACCATTATTATTTCTCAAACCTCCGTTTCATGAAAAGCAACTGCTTTTCATTGCTTTTCACCAACAAATGAAATTATTCTCACCATAGAAACAACAAAAATTACCGTTGGAATTTATAATTCCAAATTAAACCCTTGTCCCTCAATATCTCTGCTCCTTTCTTTTGCTTGTATCACATCTGCGTCTCACACCCCTCACTTCTCGGGGGGTGGTGGGTTATTATGGAGATGGAGAAGAAGTTGAGAGAGAGAGGAGAGGAGAGGCGAGGCGGGGTGGGGGGGTCAAAGTTGAGAGAAGAGGGTGATTCTGGAGAGATAGAGGGAGTGGAATAATATATGTTTATTACTTATTATATTTTTTAATATTAAAATAATATAAAAATTAATTAAAATATAAATAAATATATTAAAAGTATATCATAATATAATTTTTACCTCGCAATCCTAATTTTATTTCAAATGATATTTTACCAGATGTTGTTCCTTAATCAAATAATCAAGGATTACAGAGGTCTTCACGTATAGATTTAGTTTGTGATGGATTCACAAGTAGTTTGATAGGAGAATAAAATTAAGTGTCCAATTTACTTGAATTATTCATTACATTATGAAATTATGATTATTAATACAATATTTATATATATATATATATATATATATATATGTGTGTGTGTGTGTGTGTGTGTGTCTTTTATAATAATTTCACAAGTTGAAAGCAATATAAAAAACTTGGTAACCAAACACATGAAACTGTTTTTCATTAACCTTAAATTCAACCACAGTTTTAACCAAACACTTCAAAAAAAAATTTGAACCGCAGTTAAAAGTGTTTTTCATGAAACTGTTTTTTAATAAACTTCAAACTCAACCACAATTTTAACCAAACAGTTCAATTTCAGTTATCAATCACAACTAAAAATACTTTTCATAAAACTATTTTTTTAAAACTCAACCACACTAAGCTTGTTTTAATTTTTAAAATGTTTTTTTTTTCTAAAAAAGAATATTGAATTGATATTTTCAAAATATATTTTTTAATGATTTAACATATTGATATCATTTTAATATAAAAGAATTTTTTAAGAAACACTCTCACTACCGTACACACATTTAATCCCATTGAAAAGCATAGTTGCAGTACGCAATTCAATCATCTAAAATTGAACAACAGCGCATAACACCATGGCAGATCTTCAAAGGTAGCAGCTTTATCAGCAAGATCTTCGATTTTTCCCCCTTTTCAACACCCACTAAAAGCAAAACAGCTGGTAAATCCAGAAGTTCACTTTATGTCTCCAGAAACAGCATTCACTCCACATTTGCACAGCACTTTTAGGACAACTTTACACGACGTGCCATAGCCAAAAGATGCTGATCCTGCAGGTATTTCAGTAGCTACTTTTGATGACAACTGGTATTTCAGTAGTTCAACAGTTTCATTTCAAAATGAATAAAAAACTACTTCAATTGTATTCCCAGATGAGTGAGGTTCAAATATCTATTGAAATAGTATTAAATACAGAAGATTAATATGAAACACATGTTTTTTGTAATTTCGTATCAACATCAATAACGACACAAAGAAACACAATAAAGATTCAGTCTCCATACAACCAAGAAATCAAGCTCTGGGGTGACAGCCCTCACACTTGATTAATATTTCAGATACCTACAATGGCATTGCATATCCACAGAGACCATTTTTTGGCAGGACCATCATCACCAACAAACCTCCAGAAACTACATACAGCCCTCTAACAAGACAAATCCTACATTTACAGAAGAGCTTCTAACCAAGGACCATATATGAATATTGGGACAGGGGAGACTCGTAGCCATTGAATATCCAAACTCACGGCACCAAGATAAAGATGTGCCACTTTCTAGGAGGCTAAGACGCTACTTTGGATGTCAAGTGATGATTTCTCTCACAAGCCAGTCCAAACTAGGATAAGCAAAGTACAGAATGAGAAATGATGGGAGAGCAAACAAAACAGTGACAAGAATGTACAGGGCCAAAATAGCTGCACTGGCAGGTATTGCATATAGGATGATCAAAAGGAATATGATGACCAATGGAAACTTTGCTGTCAGATGAACAAAGAAAACCAGTGACTTCTGAAGGGAGGAATGTATTCTCCTCACATTGAGGTAGCTGTTGGCGTGATTATGATCATGGTTTGCCCCTGATGGTTCAGCATGATGAACATATGTTCCCCTCCTGATGTTCCCATGGCTTGCCTGATTTCCAAGGGCTAAATTACTGTCTGATGACCAGTGGGGTTGTTGATCTTCACAGAAGGTGCCATGAGACTTTTCTCTATCACCATTCTTGCTCTCAACCATCCAAAGAAGAAAATAATTCTTGCGAGGAAATTTGAGGTTCCCTCGATAAACAAGGCGGAAGGATAACAAATTGCACCATGGACAAGAAATAAAGAGAGGAAGCTGAATAGGTAATGTAGGGAATTTTACAACAGCCCATTGAAGCCCTAGGATGCAATTTTTGCAAAGTGTATGGCCACACCATAAAACATAAGGCACATTTTCAACAATGTTGAAGGATTCCCAGCATATCGGGCACTCTAGGCCTTCTTCTCTGCTAACAATAGAAGATGCCTCGTCATCTGAGTATTCTGAAGGAACTTGAGTTGGCTTTAGAGTGTTGTTCAAACTAACACTTCCAGCCAGGCAATTGGATGCAAAATTCCACATTTTTAATGGAGACAAACGACTATGCAGACATCATCACTTTCAATGGCTGTAGAAGCTGAAAACATACAAGTAGCATTAACCATTAATTCACACTGGATTGTCTCCTCTTGCTAATAAATTCCCAAGTACTTCACTTGGAAGGAAAAATAAGAGCTAGAAAGAGAATTAAACTAAATTCCATGTAGTTTTGGCTGGGGTTCAGTTTAACATCCATTTTCAATTTCACTGCAATCTAATTATGCATAATAGAGTAATCCTGCGTTTAATCCAGTATGTCAAAACAGGATATTTTAATTTCATCAGACAACACTATTATCTCCAAAAGGTGGAAAACTTATTAGAAAGGGGCAAGTTAAGGTGATCGAGAAGGGTAGTCCCAAATGAAAAAAAGAAGTAAAAAAAGGATGCCAAACAATCAACTTCATGGTGTCATGGAACCTCTAGCCATAACGCAATCACTTGTAATCCCAAATACAAAGTAGAAAGGGAAGGCTAAAATGACCCAACAATAAGGGCATATTTTCCAATAACAGAATATCAGGATAGATTACTTGAGCAAACATGCTGATTTTCATTATTTTCCATTTAGACAAATTAATTTACAGGTTAAAGAACCAGAACCAGCGATGTTATTAGAACAAGCTGCATCTTTAAAATGATTTGCAGTCTCCACATGCAATGCTAGCTAGCTATGAGCTACAGTTAACAAAGCAGAAGTTTATACAACAGATAGTGACACGATGACAAATACCAATAAATTGGACTAGATCCATATATGCAAATTCTAATGCCAAACAGAGGTTTGCTACCTTAACTATGCCCTATACTTCTAATCTCTGCTTGATTGACTATATAACTGATAAGCATATCTAGTCAAACTTGCAAACAAACATCACAACGATGCAGAAACAACTAGTTGGGAAAATAGATCATAGCCTTGTTTTCTGGTGTGAGTAGCAAGTGGAATGCAAATGTAGAGAGCTAATTCAATACGTGTGACAACTTTGTACCACGTCTGTCCTTATTTTGCATCCAAACTTGCATATGGATGTTAACTTGAATGGATGCGTGCTTCTGTGCACTCACACGCTCACAAGAACTTCTCTTTTTGACCCAAAACCATGCGTTCATTTCTGTTATTTTTACCAAAAGAACAATCCCATCAAATAAATCAAAATCTTTCCATTAAGGGGCTCAAGATCGACCTCAAAATCACCCAAATCAACTAAAGCTCAAATCAACCATATAAAAACTGACGTGCTTAAATCAGTTACCACCATAAAAACTCTCAATCAGCTTTAAAAGCCTTCGATTCAACTGTACCAGAATTGTACTAAACCCTAGAGAAATTGCAACGTGAACCATAAAAACATTCGAAAGACAAAATTAAAAGCAGTCAATGGCCATTCCAAGAAATAAAATCTTGGAGTTACACAAAAAAAATTCATGAAAACAATCAGACAAGAAACCAGAAAATCCAATAACAAATAGTAATTTGAGATCAAATCCCACTCCTTTTTCATTGTCAAAGAAACATTCCTAACAGTCAACATACAGAAAAAAAACCGATCCATGAAAATCCAATCTCGATGTGGTCATCTAATTAAACAAAGCTAACAACTTTCAACGCCAATCAGAACAAAGAAAAATAAAAGAAACAGTTCATGGCATGGCCTTACCAGTTTATCAAGAAGGGAGCTTAACAGAGAACGAAAAGAAATTAAGAGGGGTTCTCCTTCATGTCTTTCTCCCTCTGTTTTCTTCGAAGGAGATGACGAAGCAATAGACACTTTCTTGGGGGGCTTTTCGAAATTGTCTGGTCCTAGCGGCCGACACGGCTAGGCCGGATGGCCCATGCTGGTGGTCCTTTTTAAAGAGAATATAGTCCCTATTTTCGTAATTCATTAATTGTTTTTCACATTAATATTTTCTATCAATAAATTATTTTTAAATTTTAATAATAAGAATATTCAAATATTTATTTATTTATTTCAAACTAATGGTATTCAGAATTCAGATAAATTGATATAAATCTTGGTGATTTGTATTTAAAATAGTTAATTTTTTAATTTTCAATTTATACAAATAATTTTAATTTCACTACAATAAAACTTAATAATGTAAAGCTGCACTCTTACATACATACATGCATATTCCAAAATTGCATTATGTTCTACCACTACAATTAATATTACTAATATTTTATTTATAAACTTTTTTTATTTTATCTAGAGGATTTTTTTCAATATATTTTTTTTTAATCTCATGAATAAATAAGTTATATGATGTTAATGAAAGCTTTATCTATGACCCTACTACCATTTTATGAGATAATATTAGCATTATTATTCTTAACCTTTTTTTAATTTTTATGTAACTTGAATAGATTAATTCACATCTATAAATAAAAAAATAAAATAAAAAAATCTTGTAAGAAGGAAATTAAAACAGATTACCAATAAGAAACCAAACATGAAATCTATCATGAAAACCAATTTCAAATAATTCAAATGCTTAAAAAAATAAACATTGCATATATATTTTTTAACACAAATATGGGAATGATAACATGTAAGATCGACATGGACGTTGCTACTTAACCCACCAAAGATACAACTCGAGTCATAGACTCCAATGAGTTTAATAAAATTATTATTTTATTTTTGCTTTTTTTTAAATATATAATAGATAAATTTTTATTTTAAAAGAATACTAAAAAAGAAAAAATTAAAGGGATAAAAACCAAGCCTGGGTTCACAAGTTTAGCTTAAAAAAAAGATACCCAACATAATGCTTGAGCCTTTAAAAAACTAGGCTCAAACACATGAATCTCTCAACTAAGGTGTTTGGGTCTCTCAACCTAGTTTTTGGTTTTTGTTCATGTTTAATTATTAAAAAAATTATAAGGGATATGTAAAAATTTATAAGTATGGCTAAAACATAAAAAACTTTATCTCTCAAGGCCATACTCTATTTTAAATTAATTGAATTTCCCTTACATATACCTCCTTCATGTTTTCAAAAAAAATTTTGGTGTCCCCAAGCATATTAGATATATTTTATGCATAATAAGAGTATATTCTCTTTCACTTTCAACCCTATCTTAATCCAATTTTTACCCCTCTCAAATATATATAAAAAATCAACCAAAAAAATATTTCATTAAGAAAAATTCAAGAAAAGGAAAAAAAGAAGGAAAGATAAATGAATAAAAAAAGTTACAACAAAAAACTGGAATTGAGAAGAAATTAAAAAAAAGAGGCTACAATTATCTCTAAATGAAAATTGGAAAGGCAAAGATCCAATTATAAAATATGCCAACATCAACTAACCTAAATCAAGGGGAAGTTAAGAGAAAAAAAGAGTTAAAATTAGCTAAAAATTGAATTGGAAATGTAATATGCCAACACTTTTCAAAGGACTTTATTTTTAATAAAAAAAACCTTCCTTGCTAAGCAATAATGTTTTGAAAAAAAAGGTTAATAAAAGGGTGTGTTTTGGTTTAAAAATAAATCATGCACCAAAACAACATCATAAAGAACTATTTGATATTTTAATTAAACTTGACCTGGATTAGGTTTAAAATTAAACTGTGTGGAAGCTATCCTAACATGACTAAATCATCTTGCCAGTCTAAAGGCATCTTGGTCGACTGATAAAAAAGTGATGAAATCAAGAGCTAAAGATAAATAAGTTTGTTAGGGCATCTCCAACGCTGGAGCTATATGAAGAGCCAAAAGCAAAAATTTGTCCTTTTGGCTTTTTGTGTCAAATTTTTCATCTCCAACGCAGGAGGCATTTGAAGAGCCAAAATGACTATTGTCATCGCTAGGAGCTATTTCTACATGTTTCAACCAGAGAGCCAAAAAATAAAATAATATTTAATGAATAAAATAATGATTTGCTTCCTTTTCCACCGCCCGGAGCTTGAGCTCTCTCACCATCTTTCTCTCTTTGATTTCCGCGTGAAAAATGAATTAAAGGAAACAAAATAATAAAAATAAAATTACAAAAATTAAAAGATTAAATAGAAATTGAGAGATCTAGAATTAGCAAAGAAAAAATAAAAAAGGATATGAGTCATTGTTGTTGCTGTTGAGAAGAGATGTAGAGAATTTGTTTTTGGATTTGCTGGAGAGGGAGAAAGAGAGAGATTTAATTCTTTTTTTTTTAGGAGTGCTCGGGGCTGGGGAGGGGAGTTAACATAGGGGGCTGGTGTGTTTGGTTTTTTTTTTTTTTTTTTTTGGGGGGGGGGGGGGGGGGGGGATAGAAGATGAAGATGGGAAATGGGAGTGAGAATGGGTAAGGTTTTAATCCGGTGGGGGTGGGGGTTAAATATAATTAAAATTAATATAATTATAATCGGGTTGGGGGGGGGAAATATAATTAAAAATAATATAATTATAATCGGGTGGGGGGGTTAAATATAATTAAATATAATATAATTAAAATATAATTATATTGTATAATTATGCTATTATTTTAATTTTTTTTTTAATTTACATATAATTTAAATAATAATAATTTTATTGGTAAAGAGTTTTTTAAAATTAATTATTTAATTATATAACTTACTCATATTAATTATTTAATTGCATAATTGTACTATATTTAAATAATATAAAAAAATGGCTCTCCAAAATGGCTTTTTATCATTGGAGCACACATCACTAAAAAAACAATTTACACACTATTCAAAGAGCCATTTTAGAGATTTGGCTCTCTAAAATGGCTCTTGCCATTAGAGATGCTCTTACATCTCAAAACCTTTGAAGGCAAAAGAATAACACAAATATAGAAAACTACAAAATACTCGATTTTTATTCATCTCCCTCTCTACTTGTCAAAATGCAAATAGAACTTGAGTTAAAAATAAGATAAATATAATAATATTGAATATGAATAATAAGGTAAGGAAATAATCCTTTCAAATAAAAAGCTTGAGGATGAAAAAAACATTTTGACTTGACTTTTTACTAAACTCGAGTTAAAAATGAAATCATATGGGAGTTGCCCCCAACATGATCCAATTGACTTTACTGGTATAAAGGTAACCTTGACAACTATTAAAAGAAAGTTCGATGATGAAATTAAAAAAAAAACATAAAACTAAAATATGAGTGCTAAATTGAAAAATAAAAGAAGACAAGGAGGAGGAGCTTCGCGTATCACATAGTATAGAAGTAACACGGAACACCTGTGTATCCCTACCAATTGATTACATAAATACACATGTCAAATTGTTTGTTTGTTATAAAGCTCAAAACAGATCTATTTATAAAAGAGTCTTTATCTTATTGGATAAAAAACTTAACTGTTTTGCGGTTTGAATTTTAACACTGTATTTGTTATACTTTTAATATCTAAGGATGTATCTTACAATATAGTTTTAAACCTTAAATATTAAAGTCTATAGCTAAATTTTAATAAATAGAATGAACAAAATTATTAATAAAAGGTTTTTGATATTTTTGTCGAACCATAACAGATAATCATAAACTAGTTACAATATTTAGTTTTGCATTTTAAAACATGAGAAAATATACATTTTTTTTTGTTTTTGTGAAAATATTCCAAGAAAAATTTAAAGATTAGACAATATGCAAGAAAATAAAACATATATATTTTGAAATAAGGATTTTTTTTGAAAATTTTGGAGAAAATTAAATATTGTGCTAACAAATTGGTTGAAATTCTTGAAATTACCCTTGAAATGATTTATTGAAATTTTGGGGAAAACCAAATATTTTTAATACGGGATTGAAATCTATAGTGTAAGTTCATGGTATGATATTGTGCAAAATTACTAGAAAAATATGAAAAAAACTCATTTTTTTGAGATATCTATTTGGAGTTTTTTAGAGTTTTTGGAGTAGAAAATGTTATTGAAGTTTTTTGTTTTCTTAATATTATTTTATTATTATATAATATTATAACCAGGTTAGACCCCAATCCAGCCAAGTGGGTATAATTCGCATTAGGGGGTTTCCGGAGTGAAGAAGAAGAAATATACTAAAATGCTGAAAACCTATCTGGTATTTATTACAACAAAATCTAAAAGAGAATGATTTGTTCTTGTTCACTGTGACTCATTGTCATTGTGGACTGGATATCTGCTTCGATGCTTCGTGGATGTTTGCCTTTTTTTTCTCTCCAATGAACAGTGTATTAATGAAAAAACCCCTCGAAAAAGACAAAAAAACATCGCCGCTTTCAGGGGCTCAACAGTCATTGACTATTTTCGGTCCAGTTTGTCTGACCGGTTTTTTTTTTTAATATTTTAGTGAACAGTGCATTAACTATTTTATCTCTCAAAAAGGACAAAAATCAAGCCTGGGAGTGAAGGGCGTTCCGGTAATTAGCCATTTTTTTTTTATTTTTTTCGTTTTACTGTTGGCGCATCGCCGGACGCGCCGTCCATTTCTTCACTCACGCATGTTTCGAACGGAGGGTGCGGCTTGATCCGGCGTCCAAAAATGCCCAAACACCGTCTCCAATGATTTTCAGGCATGTTCTCTTCCACCTGGTGCGGCGCATGTGATGATATGGTATCTGGAAACGTGTGGTTGTTTGAATTCCCCCCCATTTCTCTCTCCTCTTGCGCAAGCTGACATTAGGGCAGATGCTTTTTGTCAAATTTCATTTCAGTCCCTGAACGTTAGATTTGTTTTCTAGCCCTTATTTCTATTATATAGGTTTTAATTTGTTTCAATTGCGTCATTCAATTGAAAGTGAGTATCTATTGTAGTTTCAATTAGGTCATCAGTCTTTTAACTTTACGGATTGCTCTGAAATCCAGAATATATTTGGTATCAAAGTTCTGATTGATTGCAATTTCATCATTCCATGCAAATTTATTATAAAGCCTTAATATTTTCAGTATCAAAGTTTGAATTTTTTCAATTTTATCCTTCTATGCAAGTTAATTATGGATTTCAGTTTCATTTCGGTCCTAATTTTTATTTATAATGTGTCAAATCTAATATTACTGGGAAAAAAAGGCAACTCATAAAAAAAAGAAGACAAATTTACCTAGGTCATCTACAATTAAAAAATATATGAACCCCTTCCCATTTCGATTACACTATTCTTTTTAGGCAGGAAAAAAATTATTTATAACATATGTTATCTATTATAATGTTAGTAATAAAATATTAAAATAACTAATTACAACATGTAAAAAATCAATTAGTTTTCTACATAGAAAAAAGTCTAGCGCAACGCGCGAGCATGCATACTAATTATAGCACCCAAAAAACTCATTTTTAACATATTTTATCTATTGCAATTTTACTAATTAAACATTAAAATAAATAATTATAGCACGCGAAAAAATTTAGTTTATTTCTTAAAAAAATTACAATATATTTTTTTATAATATGTCAGATCTAATATTACCGCGGAAAAAAAAACTCATAAAATTTTTTTTGCCTAGGTTATCTACAATTAAAAAAGATACGAGTCACTTCCCGTTTCGATTACACTATTCCTTTTAGGCGGAAAAAAAATATTTATGACATATTTTATCTATTACAATTTTATTAATTAAATATTAAAATAACTAATTACAGCATGTAAAAAATCAATTAGTTTTCTATATAGAAAAAAGCCAGCACAACGCACGGGCCAGCATACTCGTACTATACTAAAATAAATAACAAATTTTTAAATGTATCGTTAGGAGTTTATAGGATAATATACTAAAACAAACTATAAACTTGAAAATACACCTAATTAAAATATTATAGAATTACTAATCATTTATATTATGGAAAATACATTTATCCATAATTTTTCCAAATTTGAAACAATAAATTCAATTAACTTATGAATTCAGATATTTTAATATCTGAAAAAGAATCAATAATAAAAAATATTCATTCACGGATATAAGCTTCCAATTTTACTCAAAACTCCATGGGGATTTTATGCCTTGTTTGGGCACAGATTTCGTGCCTGTTTGGTACAGCTGTTGCTGTAGTTTTTCAAAATGCTTTTCGTGCTGAAATATATCAAAATGATGTTTTTTTATTTTTTAAAAATTAATTTTGACATCAGCACATCAAAATGATCTAAAAACATTCATTTAAAATGAAAAAAAGGAATTTTTTGGAAACACAATTTGAGAAGCTGTCCCAAACAGCTTCTTCATGTGAGATTCTCTCAACTTCAATTAGTTCTCAAAACATTTTTTTTACTACATAGTTTCAACAAATTAATTTTTTAAGTTATATGATTTTAAACAAATTCTTCTTGTGAACTTTTATCTGTAGATATTATAATACTCCTAATAATAAAATTTGAACGTTTGAGTGACAAGGCAAGCAGCAGTACGGATGAGTACTTTTATATTTTGTTTTTAAAAAGTATGTATTTTATTTTTATTTTTATATACTTTAATTTTTTATGACATTTTTATATTATTTTAATATATTAATATTAAAACTAATTTAAAAAATAATAATATTATCTATACTTCCAAACAAGTCATTGTGCTATTGTTCAAAGTATCCATACTGTCCTCCTGCATGAAAGACTTTTGGCACCGACAAGTCATGCTGCTATTGTTCTCACTAGGGTTGAAATAGCTTTATTGTCTTGAATGAATAGATGACATGACAAGACGAATGTTGTTGAAATTATAATATTTTCTAGGAAGGCTTCTGGTGGAAGACCACTTATTGAAAATTCTAATTAGTGAATGTAATTAGTGAATGGTTATGATTGTGATTGAAATTGTTTTTAAAAATATTTTTTATTTAAAAATATATTAAAATAATTTTTTTAATATTAGTATATAAAAATAATCTAAAAATACTATTTTTTAAATTTAAAATAAAAAATAAACAATAAATTTAAATTTTTTCAGAAGTGTTTTTGAAACACAGAAATAAATAGATACATTTTTAGTTGAAATGCCATTTTAGCTGAGGTGCTGTGACATTTTTTTTTTGCAATTCCTAAATGCTATTTACAATAAAAATTATTTTAGAAATATTTATTGTAACTTTTAATACAAAGTGTTGTGAATGTAATTTCAAAATGAATGCATATAAAAAATCTATTACATAAGTTATATATTCCAAATTATTTAAATAATTATAAATTTTGTAGAATTGTATCACACTCGTCATTAAATCTAATGAAGTTTAATGATATGATGTGGGATAAGATAAAATCTCACACTAGAATCCAAACAAAATTTGATGGATCAATTTAGTTTTTGAACCTTGTTTTGACCAAGATTAAAAAAGCAACTTGAACCCATTTTTTATATCATTTATTCATGCATGACTACAATAATAAAATGGCAACATTGTCATGACATGTATGGAGTTGTCTCCTAGATTAAATTTTTTTGGGGTTTAATTATAAAATTATAATTTTTAAAAGAGTTGTCACCAAATATCATAATTACTAGAAAACTTTTGATATATGAGAGTCTAAGTAAGAATAATAGTTGTGTAAGGATAAAAAATATATAACCCCTATTGTACCCAAACTTTGGTAAACTACTTTGTTGATTAATTATTATTCTATATCTTGTTTCTATTCATTGGTATTATCTATAGTTTAAGGAAGATCTCCCTCTATAAGGGAGACTTTATCTTATCGGGTTAAATTTTAACTGTTCTATGGTCTGAATTTTAGCATTTTACTTATTTTCTACTTTGTATTGTTAATACTTAATAATATAATTTTTTATTCTCAAATAATAAAGTCCAGAGTTAATTTATAATATTTATTGCTATGAATTCATCTAATTCAACATCAAAAGTATGCATTATGTTGTAAAATACATACCCTGAACATCAATTAAATAACATAATTTTTGTGATATATATTTTTTAAAATTTTAGCCAAGTCCCATGGATAATCATAAATTGATTAAGATATCCATTCTAGTATATATTTTTTAAAATAATAAACATATATGTTTTATGTTTTTAGAAAATACGAGTTAAAAACTTCAAAATTTGATTGTATGTATGAAAATAAATATATTTTTGTATTTCTTGTAATGAGTTTTTTTTTTTTTGAAATTTTAGAGAATAATAGAGTATTTTTAATACTAAATTTATATCTTATATTGTAAATCTACAACTTAATATTAAAAAATTTATTTGAAAAACATGAAAGGATCTATAAATAATTTTAAAATGGTCTTTAAATTTTTTCATTTTTTTTAAAACTTGTTTAGGGTTTGCTTAACTAAATACTAAAATAAAAAGAACCTAAAGCTAAATAGAAAGACATTGTGATTGTGAAACATGCCCTTAAGCTAAAATTAGATGCATGAAAAATACCTTAAAGTAGTGTTTGACAAATATGCCTTAAAGACTAAAAAATAATAATTCTTTAAGCAAAAAAAGTGTGCCAAACACATTTTTAGGTGTGGGTTGGTCATGACTTAGGCGCAACCTAATTTGGTTGGGCCAACACATGATCCAAAGTCTTATTTATATCAAATTGTGATAACATGAATGGTTATTTCACGTTTTCTTTCATGAAAAATACATGAATGAAGTGACCAAGTGAAGAAGCAAGAGAGAAAAAGGTTACCTAACCTAAGGAGGTGCTTGTTGGTGGTAGTGCTTCAAGTGGCTACTGGTGCTGTTGTTCCAAAGATCCACGATGGGTCAATTAAAGATGAAGAAGCTGAATTATAGGGCTACTAAAGATGGAAGAAAATGTTTGTGGAGATGATTATTGAGAAGGTTTTTTAGTGTTTTTTTTTGCTTGAATGGTTTGTGGGTTAACGTAAGGTACTATAGGGGTAATATATGGCTAGGATATTAGGTGGTAGGCTATGTTTCAAGTTTATTTTATGGCTGGTGTAGGGAGTTTTTTTTTCTCGTTTCCTTATTTTTATTATTTTCTTCCTTAGTTCTCTTTTGGTTTTCTCTTATCCCTTGCAGTTGAGCTTTACCTTTATTTATTAGGGATGAAAAGGTGTTTAAGGTGTTTCCTAAGCTTGAATCTTAGTATTTGATTCATCTAGGAAGGATTTGAACCACCAACCATTAGCCAACAACATTGTATTGTAATATATATCAAGTTGTTAAAGGTTGATTAAAGAAGTGATTTTGGACCGATATTACAATGACTACATTATTGATCAACAAGAACTACGCTACTCAGTAGTACAATGTCAGGGCTACTAATAGAGAATGCTCTTTGTCTTACATAAGGTGTGAGAAGAAATTACATGACACTATGAAAGGGGCTCTCAATAATCATTTATAAGACCTATGGAAAAAGACAATGAATAATGTCAAACAATGCATTGTTTGAATTTCATTTTTATTTTTACAATGCACTAACCAAAACAATGTCATTTTGAACCAAAACATGTTGTTTTGCTAGTGAACCTTTTACTTTAAATGCAACGTTGTTGTTTTTGGGTTTCTAACCTAAATTAGATCATAAATCAATCTTTTGATATCTTTCCCTAATTGTTTAGTTCGTTCAATTGGATCTTTAATTTCTCTTTTATTTTATTTTAGCAATCAATTCAATTTCACCTTGTAAAATTTTAAATAGATCCTTGAGTTTTAATGTGTTTTTCAATTGGGTCCTGGATCCAATATTTTTAAATTCATTCTTAATTGACATTTAAACTTCTAATTTCTTCGAATTCACCTCTGTTTTCAACTAAATTTGGCCTTGAATTAACCTTAAACTTTATTTTCTTGCAATTGTATCTTTGATTTCATTCAATTGAGTTTTGGAAAATTAAATGTAACCCTTTAAAATTCTAATCCTCTTAATTATGCCTAAATTACATTTTCAACTTGATTTTTCACCAATTAAGTCCTTAATAAAATAAATTTAACCCATCAAAAATCTATATAACTCCTTGTAATTAATGAATTAATTTTTTTAAACTTGAACCAAATTAATTATTAAATTTAATTAAAATTCTAAGTGGACCTATAACTATATCAAACTAGCTTATTAAAAATTTTATTGAGTCCTCAAACTTAATTTTTATGCAAATTCGTTCGATAATTATTTAATCAAACCTTAAATTTCCATTCTCTTCCAATTTTGGGTATAATTAGCTAACCATTTCTGTCCAAAATCTCAGTTTGGTCCTGCTAGATTTTTTTTTTCATTTACCATAATTTATTTTTAATTTTTATTTTTTATTCCTAAGAGGAAAGAAAATTTTAGGGGAAACCTAAATTTGGGTCATGACAATTGTTTTATCATGCGTACGATAGATAGTCTTACAAAGAATTTTAAATAGTAAGTTTATAATGAAGGAAGTATGAGAAATTATGGATTTACTAAATCAATAAATGGTCAATCCTCTTAGAAGTCTTAAACATGAAGGCTTGAGTGAGGGTTTGGAGGTGGACTTTTTGAAATGTGAGGGTTGAAAAGCTCACTTAGAAGAAAAAATGTTAGGGATCAAAGGCACATCATCTAAAAACTAGGGGCTTAAAAATTTACTAAAAAAAGATAGGGCTTAAAATTATACTATTTAGTATGTGATGGTTTGAAAAGCACATTTAGAAGAAAACAAATACGCCTCAAATACATACGATGTGGTATATGAGGGTTACAATCCGCACTAAATATAAAAAAGATAGGATTAAAAAACACACTATCTAAAAGATAAAGGTTGGAAAACACACCTAGAAGAAAAGAGATAATGTTAAAAGATGCACTATCTAAATATAAAGGCTAGAAAACACAGTGAGAAAGAAAGAGATAAAGCTCAAAGGCGTACTATCTTATAAGTTAGGGTTAAAAAATGCATATAAAATAAAAGAGATAAGGCTAAAAAATAACTATCTATTTTATGAGGGATAAAAAACACACTAAAAAAGAAATGTACTTAAAAGGAAAAAGATGAGACAAGAAAACACATTATTTAGAAAGTACACTTTCTAAAAGTTAAGGACTCGAAAGCACACTCAAAGGAAAAAAAACTAAGCTAGAAAACACATTATCTAAGAGATGAGGATAGAAAAGGCGCTTAAAATGAAAAAATTAAGACTATAAAACATCATTTGAAAGGTGAGGGATGGAAAATGCACTCAGAAGAAAAACAATAGAAATCCAAGGTGCACTATTTGACATGTGAAGGCTAAAAAACATACTTATAAAAAGAGATAGGACTTAAGACATACCATATGGCATATGATGTGTGAAAAACATATTTAAAAGGAAAGATATAGGGTTTAAAGATGCACTATCTGGCAAGTAAGGGTTGGAAAATGCACCATCTAATAGATGGGGGTGGAAAATTCACTAAAAGAAGTAATTTCAAAGATGTTGCCTAAAAGACCTTATTGGGTTTTTAATTAGAGAGAAATTTTCGAGGTTTAGAATCTGTCTTGGTTCTTTGTGTTAGAATTTTGATGGATTGTTTCTTTGTCAAAAGCGCTGATAGACTTAAAATCTTACTAGGTTCCTTTGTTGAAAAAGGTTTTTAGGCCGTAAATGATTCTTTCATTGGACTCCCTACAATGGTTAAACTACAATTCTTTTTGGTTAAGAAGCATGTATTTTTTCCTAAAAGAAATATAAACAATTTTCTTTATAAACTTCATCTCTCTAAGCTTCAATCCTTGTAGCAAAATTTCATGGCTCCTTACCTTTTGCTTACTCTTACTATCACTCTTGAAATTGATATTTAGGAAATATATGCTCATTTGATGAGGTCAAATAATATCAATTTACCATATTATAACTCTTATCTCAAATATTATGACTTATTTCATGATGGATTTCCCTAAAAGTCATTATAGGATTTAATTCCATTACTTGCTTTTTTTATTCTATAAGAGGAATTATAAAGCTAACCCTATTATATTTCTTGAGTTGTCCCTAGTCTGACCATGCCCCCAATTATTTGATCTTGTTTTATTTACTTAAGTTTTCTCAAGGATAATATTATACAAAATAAATGTTTGGTTCTTAACAAAAGGTTTCTTTCATAGGAAAACTTACAGAATTTCAAAGCCATTACCAATCATAAAAAAAACATTTTAATGCCAACTTAAAGCAATTCTTTTTGCAAAGAATTCAAGTGATTCCTATGAATAGGGTTTCATGAAAGTTGATTTTTTTTTCTAGTGATGAAAATATGAAGTGACCTTATGTTTCATGAATTATTGGTGAAAAGTGTTCAAGTGTTGCATTGGAAAACATCACTTAACCATCTAGATTGTTTGCCTTTAGCTATAAAAGAAAATGATATTTATAGGTCTAAAAGGTTTTTAAGAGATCTCAAAACTAAGGATCACTAAAGATAATTCCTTAAGCCTTTTTTGGTTAAGTAATTCCTAAACCTTAGGGTTTACTTTGTGAAATGACATGCCTCCAATGTTTGCAGTATTTAGCTTCAAATATCATCATTGTATGAAAAGCTTAATCTTTTTTAATCTTTGAATCTCTTCATACCCCCAATTTATTTAGGCAGTTTAATTGTAACAACCCGGAATTTTTTTTTTTTATATATATTGTTCTATGCGCATGGTTATTAGAATCAACGGACCCGATCACCCCTTAACATTTTAACACCATTAACACGAGTAATATTTAATTTAAAAGTTACACATACACAAAGCATAGTCATGGTTTATATTCCTATCTTACAATAAGTCATTATAGCATTTACACAAAAGGATCTAATAAAAGTTTAACATTCATTACATTACTTTATACAAAATACATTGTAATCAAAATTTCATCTACACGATTCCTTGCAAAAGTAAGCTCCCATGTAACGACTCCTTAGACATCTCGTGGGTGTGGCATTCCTGCAGCAGTATAAATACTTAAAAGAAAGTAATTACCTAGAGCTAATAATATTATTAATGATCGTTCAGTTTAACACTTGAAGCTTAATATGTTTGTAATTATACCATTTTTTTTTCTAACAACCATAATCTTAGACTCGGCCATCTCTTCGGAAGTCATTAGTCAAAGCTAATAAATCTTTTATCCCGGCCATCCCTTCGGATGCCATTAGCCGAAGCTAATCATTGTTTTGTCTTGGCCATTCCTTCGGATGTCATTAGCCGAAGCTAATCAACCTCTTATCCCGGCCATCCCTTTGGACGCCCTAGCCGAGGCTAATCAATCTTTTATCCCGGCCATCCCTTCGGATGCCATTAGCCGAAGCTAATCAATCTTTTATCCCGGCCATCCCTTCGGATGCCATTAGCTGAAGCTAATCAATCTTTTATCCCGGCCATCCCTTCGGATGCCATTAGTCGAAGCTAATCAGTCTTTTATTCCGGCCATCCCTTCGGATGCCATTAGCCGAAGCTAATCGATCTTTTATCCCGGCCATCCCTTCGGATGCCATTAGCCGAAGCTAATCAATCTTTTATCGACATTCAATATTTTTCCGTTTATTATTAACTCCCACACAATAGGGTAGTGTTCACATCGCAGTTGTTCATTATGCAACGAAAGAAAAAGAATGTAAGGGTCGCCTACCTGTTCCACTAGTGGGTTGTGCTTGTCTTGACGATGATCCAATCCCAGCCGCACCACCTGCGACATCAAGGGTCATAATCAGTACACTTGCATTTTCGGCCTACATCCGCCACTGCACTCATTTCAAAAAGTTCATATGTTCATATGCCACAAAATACACAATTCGGCACACAATTTTTCAACCGACTTCCAGTCCCAACACACATGCAAATTTTCAGAAAAATACCCCTGAATTTCAGCATAGATTTTCAATTCAACACACAAAATCTTCCATCATAATTCACAAGCTGAACCCATACATTTCTACTCGAAATCTTTCAACAAGGTTTAGCCGAAATCCATATAAAATTTTCAGCCAAACATACATAAATTTCAACATAAAAACAGCATGTATTTCAGCCTATAAACACATAAATTTCCATCATATCACACATGAATTTTCAGCCTATAAACACATGAATTTCCAGCACATAATACATGAATTTTTCAGCCTATAAACACATGATTTTCCAGCACATATCGCATAAATTTTCAGCCTATAAACACATGATTTTCCAGCACATATCGCATAAATTTTCAGCCTATAAACACATGAATTTCCAGCACATAATACATGAATTTTTCAGCCTATAAACACATGATTATCCAGCACATATCGCATAAATTTTCAGCCTATAAACACATGATGTTCCAGCACATATCGCATAAATTTTCAGCCTATAAACACATGATTTTCCAGCACATATCGCATAAATTTTCAGCCTATAAACACATGAATTTCCAGCACATATCGCATAAATTTTCAGCCTATAAACACATGAATTTCCAGCACATAATACATGAATTTTTCAGCCTATAAACACATGATTATCCAGCACATATCGCATAAATTTTCAGCCTATAAACACATGAATTTCCAGCACATATCGCATGAATTTTTCAGCCTATAAACACATGAATTTCCAGCACATATCGCATGAATTTTTCAGCCTATAAACACATGATGTTCCAGCACATATCGCATAAATTTTCAGCCTATAAACACATGATTTTCCAGCACATATCGCATAAATTTTTAGCCTATAAACACATGATTTTCCAGCACATATCGCATAAATTTTCAGCCTATAAACACATGATTTTCCAGCACATATCGCATAAATTTTTCAGCCTATAAACACATGATGTTCCAGCACATATCGCATAAATTTTCAGCCTATAAACACATGATTTTCCAGCACATATCGCATAAATTTTCAGCCTATAATCTTTCAATAAAGTCCCAACAAAATCACACTTTGAATGCCGGCCAACCCCTTACAAAATCAGCCCCCCCCTCACATGATTTGCAAATTTCGTTTTTATATACATCTAGCTTGTGTATTAGGTAAATTTCCCCTAGGGTTCACTTCTTCATTTTGTTTCATATCCTAAGAGGAAAAAGGAAGAAAGAATTTCATGACTCTACCTCTCGTACCTTACAATTTTTTTTTTGAAAGATTTGAAACTTTTCTTCCTTTTTTTCTTGTTTGCCTTCCTTCCAATTACTCCCTTTTCTTTTTCCTCTTGGCAAAGGTCCACTTTTTTTTTTTTTTTCTCAAAGTTTCAATTTTTCACATATATTCACCAAGTCCTCTCCCTTACTTTAGCCTAGGGTTCGGCAGTGTGGAGTGGAAATGGGGATGGTTCGGTTGGTAGAGGGAAAAAGATAATTTGGTTGGGAAGAGAAGAGAAAAGGTGAGCATTCGGCTGGGAAAAGAAGAGAAGAGAATTTGGCTGGAAGAGAGAAAAAAAAAAAGAGAGGGTTCGGCTGGCAGAGGGAAAAAGAGAGGAGATGGAGATGACAAAAGAAAGAAAATTCCCACTCCCTCTCTCCTCCTGGTATTTATATTAATGAACCGGATTTTTGCTCTTTTTTTTTTCTTTTTTTTGTTTTTTGTTTTTGGGTGTTTACATTCTTCCCCTCTAAAATATGAATTTCGTCCTCGAAATTTAAGGGATTTTTACATTCCGTACCTGGTATTTTGAATAATTCTGGGTACTTTTTCCTCATCTCATCCTCCCTTTCCCAAGTTTCTTCTTCTATTTGAGCATTTCGCCATAAGATTCTGACGATAGGGATCTTTTTGTTTCGTAACTCCTTTTCACCCTTATCTAGTATCCTCGCGGGCCTCATTTCCAGTGTTAAGTCTTCATTGACTTCAACTGGTTTCTGGGGTAGAATTCTGGCGGGATCTACATCAGCCTTTCTTAACAAGGAGACATGGAACACATCATGGACTTTAGCTAACTGTGGGGGCAAGTCCACTTTGTAGGCTACTGGTCCCACCCGTTGTAGGATTTTGAAGGGTCCGATGAACCGAGGGGTTAATTTTCCTCTCAATCCAAACCGCAATATGTTTTTCCATGGGGCTACCTTTAAGTACACTCGATCCTCCGTACTGAATTCAAGAGGTCTACTCCTTACATCAGCATACTTCTTCTGTCTATCCTGTGCGGCTTTGATGCGATCCCGGATGATTCTCACTTTTTCAGTGGTTACTTGAACCAACTCTGCACCATATAACTTCCGATCTCCACTTTCTTCCCAGCACAAAGGCGTTCTGCACCTTCTACCATACAAGGCTTTATATGGGGCCATTCCTATTGTGGCTTGATAACTATTGTTATATGCAAATTCTATCAATGCCAGGTGTTCCTCCTAGTTTCCCCCAAATTCTAGCACACAGGCCCGTAATAGGTCTTCCAAGACTTGAATGACCCTTTCGGATTGGCCATCCGTTTGAGGGTGAAATGCAGTGCTCATATCCAATCTGGTCCCCAAGGCTTGTTGTATACTCGGCCAAAGTCGAGAGGTGAATCTAGGATCTCGATCCGATACAATGGACACTGGAATCCCATGGAGTCATACCACCTCATTTATGTAGATCTTGGCAAGCTTATCCACCGAGTCAGTCATCTTTATAGGCAAGAATAGTGCGGATTTCGTCAACCGATCAACGACGACCCATATCGCGTCATTTCCTTTTCTCCCTTTAGGAAATCCCGACACAAAATCCATCGTTATCATTTCCCATTTCCACTCTGGAATTTGTAATGGTTGTAGTGGTCCCGCAGGCCTTTGGTGTTCAACCTTGACTTGTTGACATATCCCACACTTTGACACATACTCTGCTATTTCTCTTTTCATGTTCGGCCACCAATAGTAGAGTTTCAGGTCTCGATACATCTTAGTGCTGCCAGGATGTATGGCGAACTTGGACTCATGTGCTTCTTGTAGAACCATCCGTTTGATTACTTTGTCATTAGGTACGTACAATCTTTGCCCCATCATCAAGGATCCATCATTCGCTATTCGAAATTTTATTTCTACACCGGCTTCCACATTCCTCCTAATCTTGGACCCAACTTCATCTTGGAACTGAGCTTGTAGTATTTGTTCCCGATACGTAGGCCGCACCAAAAGTTGGGCTACCAACCCACCTCCAACATTAACGTCTAATTTTGCACCCATCTTTTTCAATTCCACCAGTTGCCGCCCCTTCCCAACCGTTAACCCTTCTAGGGTGGCTTTATTTTTTCGACTGAGGGCATCTGCCACAACGTTTGCTTTTCCCGGGTGATATTCTATGGTGCAATCATAATCCTTAATTAGCTCTACCCATCTTCTCTGTCGCATGTTCAACTCTTTTTGTGACATCAGATACTTTAGGCTCTTATGATCAGTAAAAATTTGAGTTTGCAATCCATACAAATAATGTCTCCATATTTTCAAAGCAAACACTACCGCAGCCAACTCCAGATCGTGTACCGGGTAGTTCACCTCATGAGTCTTTAACTGTCTTGACGCATAGGTGATCACCTTCCCATGTTGCATCAAGACACATCCCAATCCCTTCCCTAAAGCATCACTATAAACTACACAACCTTCGGTCCCCGAGGGAAGAGTCAACACCGGAGCAGTGGTGAGCTTCTTCTTCAACTCTTGGAAGCTTCTTTCACAATCTTCCGACCACACCCATTTTTTATTCTTTCTAGTTAGCTGGGTCAAAGGGGTTGCAACTAGAGAAAAACCTTCAATAAACCTCCGATAATATCCAGCAAGTCCCAAGAAACTACGTATTTCGGTGACCGAAGTCGGTCTTTCCCATTTCAAGACTGCTTCAACTTTTTGAGGGTCCACATAAACACCTTTTACTGAAACAACATGTCCTAGAAATGTCACTCTCTCCAGCCAAAACTCACATTTACTCAATTTCGCATATAACTGATGATCTCTCAGGGTTTGTAAGGTTTGCCTCAAGTGCTTTTCATGTTCCTCGATAGAATTTGAATATACCAGTATGTCATCAATGAACACCACCACAAACTTATCTAAATATGGTTTAAAAATCCTATTCATCAAGTCCATGAAGACGGCCGGAGCGTTCGTTAACCCGAACGGTAATACCAAAAATTCATAGTGTCCATAACGAGTTCTAAATGCAGTCTTTGCTACGTCCTCCCCTTTTATCTTCATTTGATAATACCCCGATCTCAGATCTATCTTTGAGAACGCCCTCGCTCCCTTTAGTTGATCGAACAAATCATCTATCCGAGGTAATGGATACTTATTCTTCACCGTTATTTTGTTCAATTGTCGATAGTCAATACAAAGTCTATGGGTCCCATCCTTCTTTCTTACAAATAGGACCGGCGCTCCCCAAGGAGAATTACTGGGCCGTATAAACCCTTTGTCTAACAACTCTTGCAGTTGAGTCTTTAACTCTTTCAGTTCTGTAGGAGCCATCCGGTAAGGTTGTTGGGCTATGGGTGGAACTCCAGGGAACATATCTATGGACACCTCTACCTCCCGTTCTGGGGGTAGTCCGGGTAGTTCTTCCGGAAACACGTCTGGGAATTCCCTCACCACAGGGATGTCTTTCAGTCATGGACCCCCAACTTCGGAGTTTAAGATGTAAGCGAGGTATCCCATACATCCTTTTCTTAAAAGTTTTTGGGCCGTTACCACCGATATTAAGGCGATTGGTCTGAGCATCCTCTCTCCTTCAAACGTCATTTTCTCACCCTTAGGGGTTTGAAATGTAATAGTTTTTGCATAGCAATCCATTATGGCCTTGTATTTGTTCAACCAATTCATGCCTAAGATTAAGTCAAAATCATGCAGTTCTAATGGAATCAAGTCCACCTCTGTCTCACATCCTGATAGACTAACCCTCACATTTGCATACACGATATCTGTTTCAACCATGTTTCCCATTGGAGTTCCAATTATGAATCCCTTCTCTACAATTTCTACCCCCTTTTTCAGTTTAGAGACAATTTTCTTATCAATTAATGAATGAGTGGCACCCGGATCAAACAGCACATGTACTTTGATATCATTTAATAATAGTGTACCTGCCACCACATCTGAAGCAGCTCTGACATCTTCTTGTGTCAAATGAAAGACCCTTCCCGGGGTCCGATCATTTTGTGCTCTTGGCCTCCCTCTGTTGGAGTTTGCTCCAGATTGAGAAGATTTTACTGGCCTATTAACGGTGACTGACTGCTGCGGGCTCTGACTGGGTTGTCCATAACTTTGTACCGGTCCGGAATTCCTTTTAGGGCAATCCCTCTTGTAATGCCCTCTTGTACCACAATAATGACACCCTTGGGTCAAAAACTGGCAATTCCTCCACCTATGCCCCTCCCCTCTGCACACAAAACATCGTCCGGGGGAAACGGAGCAGTCCCCAGGGTGTTTTTGTCCACACTTTGTACAAAAAGGGTAATCAACACCCTTGCGGTCACTGGTCCCCATTGAAGAGTTTTCCCTTGAGTGCGTCTGTCCAATCATCACTCTCCCACTGGACTGCTGATGGGTTGGAAACATCAGATTCCCCTTCTTCTTGTACTGTTCAAACATTCCACTTCTTCCTTTCTTCGGGAGTGGTGGTCTGCCGCTGAAATAATCTCCATCTCTCTTTTTGCTTATAACCTGTTGTCCCCCTTGGCTCTCTCCAATGCAAGCCTCTAAGGCCTGAGCTGCCTCAATCAATTCTCTCGTAGATGTAAACCGCAAGGCGATTAATCCTTGCCTCAAATCTTGTCGCAAGCCATCTCTCAACTTCTCAATCATATGTTCCTCTGTCGGCACATAATATGGGGCGAACAATGAAAGATCATGGAACCTCCTTTCATACTCTAATACCGACATATCACCTTGTCTTAATGCCAAGAACTCTTGTTCCTTCACCTTGCGATGATATCGAGAGTAAAACTGTTTCTCAAATTCCGTCTTGAAATCACTCCAAGTTAGTATCTCTGTTGCACGCCTCAACTGAACTGTTTCCCACCATGTCATGGCTCTGTCTGATAGTAACTGAGTTGCACAATCGACCTTTAAACCTTCCGGTATGCGTATCTGAATCATGGTCTTTTCCACTTTCCTAATCCATCTCCCAGCGATTTCTGCATCCTTTTCCCCCATATACGGTTCACAACCCATTTCTCTCATACTCTTGACTAGTCGCACCAGCGGCACCACGTTATCCATGGTTACGCTAGTCGCAGGGGCAACCGGTGGTATTTGTGCGGTGGGAGTTGTTTGAGTTGCCGAACCTGCCATACCCTCCATTACTGCTTTAACTATTTGTACAAGGAGTCCGGGATCTACATATTGTGGGGCCACTCCTGTTGGAATAGTTGATGGTTGCGCTTCAGATCTTTCTTGTTGCCCTGTTGCAACTGGAGGTACTTCCTCCGTCTGATTCGGCCTTCCGCCTTCTCCTGCTGCCCCAGTTTCCCCTTGTAATAGCTCCGGTAGCATCATTGGAGCATGTGATGCCGTATCATCCAAGGGATCCTCGTCTTGCCAACCCTGGGTACCTTGGTTCCCGCCCCTCCTTTTTCAAAAGAAGGCGGTTCAGTTCGTGTCCCTTGGCGAGTGCGTACCATCCTGAAATTTATCACAGCAACACTATTAACTTTGATCCACTGAATCAAGACCAGGGGCTCTGATACCAACTGTAACAACCCGGATTTTTTTTTTTATATATATTGTTCTATGCGCATGGTTATTAGAATCAACGGACCCGATCACCCCTTAATATTTTAACACCATTAACACGAGTAATATTTAATTTAAAAGTTACACATACACAAAGCATAGTCATGGTTTATATTCCTATCTTACAATAAGTCATTATAGCATTTACACAAAAGGATCTAATAAAAGTTTAACATTCATTACATTACTTCATACAAAATACATTGTAATCAAAATTTCATCTACACGATTCCTTGCAAAAGTAAGCTCCCATGTAACGGCTCCTTAGACATCTCGTGGGTGTGGCATTCCTGCAGCAGTATAAATACTTAAAAGAAAGTAATTACCTAGAGCTAATAATATTATTAATGATCGTTCAGTTTAACACTTGAAGCTTAATATGTTTGTAATTATACCATTTTTTTTTTCTAACAACCATAATCTTAGACTCGGCCATCCCTTCGGAAGTCATTAGTCAAAGCTAATAAATCTTTTATCCCGGCCATCCCTTCGGATGCCATTAGCCGAAGCTAATCATTGTTTTGTCTTGGCCATTCCTTCGGATGTCATTAGCCGAAGCTAATCAACCTCTTATCCCGGCCATCCCTTTGGACGCCATTAGCCGAGGCTAATCAATCTTTTATCCCGGCCATCCCTTCGGATGCCATTAGCTGAAGCTAATCAATCTTTTATCCCGGCCATCCCTTCGGATGCCATTAGCCGAAGCTAATCAGTCTTTTATTCCGGCCATCCCTTCGGATGCCATTAGCCGAAGCTAATCGATCTTTTATCCCGGCCATCCCTTCGGATGCCATTAGCCGAAGCTAATCAATCTTTTATCGACATTCAATATTTTTCCGTTTATTATTAACTCCCACACAATAGGGTAGTGTTCACATCGCAGTTGTTCATTATGCAACGAAAGAAAAAGAATGTAAGGGTCGCCTACCTGTTCCACTAGTGGGTTGTGCTTGTCTTGACGATGATCCAATCCCAGCCGCACCACCTGCGACATCAAGGGTCATAATCAGTACACTTGCATTTTCGGCCTACATCCGCCACTGCACTCATTTCAAAAAGTTCATATGTTCATATGCCACAAAATACACAATTCGGCACACAATTTTTCAACCGACTTCCAGTCCCAACACACATGCAAATTTTCAGAAAAATACCCCTGAATTTCAGCATAGATTTTCAATTCAACACACAAAATCTTCCATCATAATTCACAAGCTGAACCCATACATTTCTACTCGAAATCTTTCAACAAGGTTTAGCCGAAATCCATATAAAATTTTCAGCCAAACATACATAAATTTCAACATAAAAACAGCATGTATTTCAGCCTATAAACACATAAATTTCCATCATATCACACATGAATTTTCAGCCTATAAACACATGAATTTCCAGCACATAATACATGAATTTTTCAGCCTATAAACACATGATTTTCCAGCACATATCGCATAAATTTTCAGCCTATAAACACATGATTTTCCAGCACATATCGCATAAATTTTCAGCCTATAAACACATGAATTTCCAGCACATAATACATGAATTTTTCAGCCTATAAACACATGATTATCCAGCACATATCGCATAAATTTTCAGCCTATAAACACATGATGTTCCAGCACATATCGCATAAATTTTCAGCCTATAAACACATGATTTTCCAGCACATATCGCATAAATTTTCAGCCTATAATCTTTCAATAAAGTCCCAACAAAATCACACTTTGAATGCCGGCCAACCCCTTACAAAATCAGCCCCCCCCCCACATGATTTGCAAATTTCATTTTTATATACATCTAGCTTGTGTATTAGGTAAATTTCCCCTAGGGTTCACTTCTTCATTTTGTTTCATATCCTAAGAGGAAAAAGGAAGAAAGAATTTCATGACTCTACCTCTCGTACCTTATAATTTTTTTTTTGAAAGATTTGAAACTTTTCTTCCTTTTTTTCTTGTTTGCCTTCCTTCCAATTACTCCCTTTTCTTTTTCCTCTTGGCAAAGGTCCACTTTTTTTTTTTTTTTTTCTCAAAGTTTCAATTTTTCACATATATTCACCAAGTCCTCTCCCTTACTTTAGCCTAGGGTTCGGCAGTGTGGAGTGGAAATGGGGATGGTTCGGTTGGTAGAGGGAAAAAGATAATTTGGTTGGGAAGAGAAGAGAAAAGGTGAGCATTCGGCTGAGAAAAGAAGAGAAGAGAATTTGGCTGGAAGAGAGAAAAAAAAAAGAGAGGGTTCGGCTGGCAGAGGGAAAAAGAGAGGAGATGGAGATGACAAAAGAAAGAAAATTCCCACTCCCTCTCTCCTCCTGGTATTTATATTAATGAACCGGATTTTTGCTCTTTTTTTTTTCTTTTTTTTGTTTTTTGTTTTTGGGTGTTTACATTAATAATTGAGGATTATTTTGTATATTTTTATAGTCAAATTGCTTTTCTAATCCTCGTACTTGCCCTCAATATGAAGTATGATACTATTCAATGTTAATTTATAAGAAAAACCTACTAGGGTTAATGGAGATTACAAATGATATTTTTCAAGTTTTATGACAAAATTGTCAAAGATGATATTTTTCTCATGTCATTCGTATGCATTTAAGATTAGTAACCTTTTATTTCTTTCATTGTGATTAGTTGGACATGTAAAATTGTTTTTTATTATGATTATGAGTTATTATTCATTCAACTAAAACTCAATATCAAAGTATTTTATGTGGTGTTTGGTTTATTATTAAGGTTTTTAAATGTTTGGTCACCTCACTAGGGGATCACTTGAATTCCTAAAACTCTATTGTTAAAAGTAAACACCAATTTGGTCTCTACATATGTTCTAATAACTTTGATTTACCAAAATCATTTGTAAAAACACAAAAATAAAGTTTTTTTGAGACTATAAGATTGTAACGAGGTTCTCGTGATGACATCAGGGGTTTGGGAGTTGCTACGTAGTATTTAATTAGGGTTGCTAGGAAACTTGATTGTTCTAGTCTTTCTCAGAGTTTCAAAGGGTAAATGACTAATTGCGTTAGAGAAAATATCAGCATCCCTAACGGGTCCTATCAAAGGTAGCTCACTTTGTGGTTTTAATGTGATATAGAGATTTGAGTGGTTTCCTAACATGTATTTTGGCTTTAGAATATATATTCATATGAATAAATTCATCGTTTTGGATTTGATATGGGAAACCTAAGTAGGTGCTCTGATAGAGTATTGATTAGAAAAATATTATTAGATCATATAATTTGATTCCTGTCAATGAAATTTTCAGTGCGATCAAGATATTATAAGCACATTATAGATCACATTGACAGTTTAATAGAGGTCATTAGTCAAATTCATCTTTATAGACATAAATAAAATTAGAAAGTTTGGACTTTGGATAATACAAGTTCTTACATGATCAGGCTATGCTCTATCATCCTAGACCAATGTTTATACCAAATTTAAAACTATATTTTGCATCCATTAATATGAAAGGGTGTTTTTGTCAATGAAAAACTTATATGATTGTTGTTATGCACTTGCTCCTTCGTAGCTTAAAGGAAAATTATACCAATGCAAAATTATACATGTCCCCTTTGTAATTTTGGTCCAGAAACTATAATTTATATTCTCTTTTAATGCTTAGTGTCTTAGAATTTCTAAAACAGAATAACAAGCTAATGAGGTCTTTCATGATGCAATCCTCAATCACTAAATGATGTGTTTCACCAATGACAAGATTTGCTTTATGGTAGATTTTTGAAAAGGTTGCGGCAACTATTCTTATATAGAATAGTCTGGTTTATTTGGCAAGTTAGGAACAAATTCTTATTTGAGAAAATTAACTCAAATTGAGATTATGTTCTTTATCTATTCTTTTACAAGGAAGCATCTTAGATTCATTTTTACAATAATAAATTCAACAACACTAGTATAGATATGTTAAAGAATAAGGAGTGTATTACTACTTAGAATCCTATGCGTCATTAACTATAATTTTTTTCAGTTTAATTTAGCCCTTTTAATGTATTGATTTTTACTTTCTTTATTGGTTTTCCACCCACTAGATAGCCATCCTAATGTAAGCTCTCATCTTTCATAATAAAAAAAGCTATATAAGAAAAATATTAATTAAGTTAATGTAAGTTCAAAAAAGGGAATAGGTATTAGAAATTCCTATTTTAATCATTAAATTAACAAAAGGTAATAATGAAATTTATTAAAATAAGTATTAAAATTCTTATTATAATAACCACGTTTATAAAATGAAAAGGAAGTTAAAAAAAGGGAATAGGTATTAAAAATTCCTATTGTAATCATTAAATTAACAAAAGGTAATAATGAAATTTATTAGAATAGGTATTCAAATTTATATTATAATTACCAAGTGTAAAAAATTAAAGGGACGTTAAAAAAAGGGAAGAGGTATTAAAAATTACTATTGTAATTGTTAAATTAACAAAAGATAATAATGAAATTTATTAAAATAAACATTAATATTTATATTATAATAACCAAGTTTAAAAAATTAAATAGAAGTTAATAAAAATTGGGAAATATGATAATTAACTTTACATATTGAAAATGAATTAAAGATATTATTGCAGTGATTAAATTAATAACAATTTAATAGTATTTTAATCAAATATTTCAATAAAAAGTTTGTGCTTTTATATAGTAACATAGGTTACTATGTTAGGTTTGAGTTTCTCCAGTGAGAATATTTCTAAAAGATAGAAAAATAAATCTGTATTAAAAAACAAACCAGAAGCAATTAATTTTGTAAAGAAAGATTAGAGATTAAGTATAAAATATAAGGACAATTTTGTGCTAATTACCCGCCGATAAGTCTATAAACTTCGAACTCTTCAAGAAAGAATATTAGAATAGCACATACCAAGGAACCATCTCACCTAAAACTTAAGTTTTTAGGTGAAACCTCAAAATATGATTTATATTATTCTCTAACACCCTCCCTAAAGGGTAAGCCTTTTGAGATTTAAACTTACACAGACTCACATTACTTTATACTTGATTTTTATCAAATAAAATAGAAGTGGTGAGATTCGAACTCGTGACCACTAGGTCAACAAGGCTCTAATACCATGTTAAAGAATCTTCTCACCTAAAAGCTTAGGCTGTTAGGTGAGGTTCCAGAATATGATTTATATTATTTTCTAACACATCTTCTCAAGTGAAAACTCTTTGGGTTTAAAACTTGCATATAATCACACTACCTTGTACTTGATTTTTATCAAATAGAATAAAAGTGGTGAGATTCGAATTGATGACTGTTGGGTCAACAAGACTCTGATATCATGTCAAAGAATCATCTCATTTAAAAGCTTAATCTGTTAAGAGAAAGACTTTATAATATAATTTATATTTATTCTATAACAGCGCAAGCTCTTAAGCTATTTGTTGTCCTGACCTCACAATTTTCATGGACGATTTAGTGTCCAAGTCTTATTAAATAAGGTAAAAGACCAACCAAAATAGCAGCATTAATTGCATTTAATTTATTGGAAGTGATCATGTGGCCTCAGCGACATGAACATGGCAGCATACTGCAGAAGACGGTTCTCCATGCTTCCATTTCCCACATCAGGAATCGCTCGACCCCTCCTCCTAATTCTGTATCGTCGCCAGGCAAATTGAATGTTCACGGCTGCCCATGTTCGCCAATTCGATGAGTAATATCTCATTGTTCGCCGGAGTCTCTTGCTGGCAAATCTGTACCTGAAGTGTTCTGTGATATATCTCAGATCATATGCATCCAGAACAAACGCTTCCGCTGGTTCCATACAAACAAAAGTTGCGGAGGAGGCCGGGAGGCGGTCTATAAATGGGCGGCGAAGGCACCATGAGAGCAGCTCGTCACCTAAAAACCCTCCTGGCTCAAGCACACTTGTGGCTACCATGCCTTTGCTAAGGCATTGGCTATGTTTCACACGTCCGTGCACAACAAAAAACATCCTTAGAACAGGCTCACCTTCGCTTAAAATCTGTTCCAAGGGGCAATAAAATGTTCATAACTTGATAAGTATGGATTGTTGCATAGAAAATAAGCTAACAGAATTATTGTAACTTTATGAAATTGAACCTTTTCATCTTTTGAGTAGACGAGGAGCCTGACCCGATCACAGATGTTATCAAGGATGAGATCATCCAAGTTGTGAAACAAAGGTACCTATAGAGCAAGAATTACTCCATTTCATAAGTATATACTGATTTGACTACGTCAGAATGTTAGTCAATTTTGATCTGCAGACACTTTAATTATGGGAATATTGTTGTTCTACCTTTTTTATGAGGTCTAGGCAAAGATAGCGTTTAATGTCTCTCCGGAGTCCTTCGGGCAATTCTTCAATCCATTTCATCTCGTCTTCTCCTCCCATGACTCTCCATTTTTGGCGTTCGAAGTGTCGGAATCTTTGTCTTAAACCAGTTGGCAACTGTCTTCTCCTCATCCACCATTCCACATCTCGGCGTCTTAGCTGCATCTTTTTATTCTTCGCCATGACCACATGCAAAAATACCTGTCAAACAATAAGAACTCCTCAATTTTGTATTACTCTTTCATATATATTCATTCAAGAAACATCAGCACTGAAATTTTATTACCTGGATGTTTCCTATCAGTAAAGTGAAAAGACTGACACCACATAGCACAATGTAGATACTGAACATCACTTCTAGCAAGTTGCTTGTCGGAGCTAGTTCGTTGCCGAAAGAGCTGCATGCCAATAAAGCATGATAGTAAAAGAAAACTACTGCAAAGAACTAGAACAAGCATATATAAGTCTGCATTTTCCTCATATTATCTGTAGAAAATCAGTTTAAATTTGGGTAATTCATGGGGTCTAGTTGCATCAATTATGCCAGCTTGACTTCCTAATTTACAGTAGAAGTTTATATAAAAGTTCGGGAAGATGATGAGGTTAAATGTACAGCTATTCATACATAAAGTTGGCAAACTAAATTAAGTAGAGACTAATTACCTCAGGTTTAACAGGCCCCAGAATATGGGATAGAGGATCTTGACGGCAAGAGAATTGCTAGAAACAACTAGAAGAGCTGGCGAATATATCCCATAATTGAAGGGTCCATTATCATCCAAGCACAAAGGTTTAGCGATCCATGTTGAGTTTCTGCCACAAGGGTTTCCATATTTATCCGCTGGATACATAAACCGATAGCAAACATTCGTCGAGCATTGCAAAGTGAGATTGCAGTTTCCATTTCTTTCACACTGTTTCTGGAGACATGTCGCTACTCGTTCTGTTGCAAGAACATACCAGCATCCTCCTGTGACCTTTAAAATTCCAAGTAGACTGATTAATGTCGTATGAAGATTAAAGATTCATTTCCTTAGTGGGATTAGATTAGACCTACATGAGAGGCAATTAGGTAGGCAACAAGATTGAGTCCAAAACCCCACCAAATTGTTCCAAATATGTAGCCTGTGACTTTACGCATTCTTCTAGCCAAGCAATAGCTATGGTAGACCTTGGGAAGGAATTGGAATAAGAAAGTCACTAATAAAATCGTCAGGACCCGCTTAATCTTTTCTTCCCTTATGAATTTTGGTACCAGCAACCAAAATATTGCCTGCAAAATGAAGATATTAGAAGCGTTAGTCTTTTTTTTTCTCTTCTTCTTCTAGTTTCTCTATTAATTCGTCATTACATTATCATTTATCAACTTAATTCTTTTTCTTATATCCATATAAGAACACATACATTCTATCTAAATAACACACTGACAAGTGAATGTTTCCACCAAATGTTGATATTAGCTACAACTCGTCATTCCTTGAAGATCAAGTAAAATCTCAAAAATATCACAACTAAATCAGTTTTTGTGTAGATAATATATAGCTAGATAAATGTGGTCCATCATGGTATATTTTTACCATACTTAACTACCATGAAAGTCTTGTATATTGTTATGTAGTGGCTAAATCTCCTTTGATGTTTATTTAAATGGGCGTTTGACATTATGTTTTAAAAATATTTTTGAAAAAAATTAAAATTTTTTATTTTAAATTAAAAAAATTAGTGTTTTAAATCATTTTATGTCAAAAATATATTTTAAAAAATAAAAAAAATATTTTAATATATATCTGAATAAAAAACATTTTAAAAAACAACTAAAACCACACTTCCACACTTCCATGCAAACACTAAATCACTGACACAGCCATAAAGGGAAATCACCAAATTAAAAAGAAATTGTGCTAAACCTGGGGAATTGGCATGATAACAAAAACATCGAACCAGAATCCTTTCAGTGACCTCACGTAATGAGAAGCAATGGCTCGTGCGTTCCACTCGAGCTTCCCGCACCCAAAAACAAGGGACTCCCTCGACACGTACGCCAGCCTGAATTGCAGCCATAGATGCCATAGATGCAGCGCATCCACGCACGAGCGAGCGATTGTCACGATTGCTGCAAACCCTATATTCACGTACAAACAAGGAGCCCCGCCCTTTCCAATCGACAGTGACAATGCATAGAAGAAAAGAGGATCAATGGCCAGCGCAATGCCACGCGTCAACAGCGACACCCTGTTCCATTTCTGGACCCACTTGCTACGTGGATCCAGAATGGACCCAAACGGGCCCTTTGTGTTCGGGGTTTGACAGCGGCTAGGTTTCATGAATATCGGATTGGATCCGGCATGGATGGGTACGAGGGAGGATCCTGCCAGGGCTTGCCATTCGGGTTGGTGGGCACTGTCACAGCTTGTGGAGTGAAATACAGGGACACCAACCTGAGTGCAAGCATAACATTCTGTGGAATCAAAAACAACATTATTGTTGGTGCTGGTGCTGCTGCTGCTGCTGTGTTTGCTTTCATTGTAATATTTGTCACCTTGTTGAAACCAGCTGAGATCAACAGGAAAAATTATATGAATTTCAATATTTACCCACAGGATGCCGAAAGCCACATATTGTACGAGAAAATGAAGGGTGAAAGTTGACCTGGAGAAAGAGAGCGACATAGAATGAAATGGTGAGAGACAGAGAGATCGAGAAATTGTTTAGTGGCCACTGGAAGTACCGCAAGCAGTTCTAATATGTCAGGTTCTGTACGAAGATCGAGGGTGTGCTGTCCGTAACATTACACGAAAGTGGTGTTGCCGTGTGGTTGGAGCATTTTGCTGTCAAATGTCTTTTTTTATCTGTTCCATCAATCTTTCAATATCTAAGGTAAGGACAGTAACTAGAAGTCAAAAAAAATTACGGACGGAACCTGCAGAAATTTAGGACAGCGAAACAAAAACAGAAAAAAGAAGAAGAAAATAAGTGATTTTTTGAAGAATTACACTTGTTATCAAGATTTTCAATATTATTTTGGTTTTTTTATTGGAACATAACGTTCTGGTTTTGGAGTATTTCGGCGTGCTGTATCGGGGTTGTACTGTTCATATATAATTAATTATATATATAATTAAAATATTAATTTAACAAGTATAATTAAAATTCAAGATAAATTAACTTTAAATTATACAATATAAACACAAAGTCAACAAACATAATCTCAAAATTAGAAAAAAAAATCACAAGTTAATCAAAATAAAGAAGATTTTAAGGCTGGAATGGTACCGAGATGTTCCGGCCGGAATTTCCAGAACGGACCGGAATTAAAACCGAGACAAAAACGACGCCGTTTCGTCTCGGTTTTTTTAACGGCACGGCCGGAACGAAACGAAGTTGACAACTTTGCTTGTTATTTTGTTTCAAAAATGTTTTTGATTTTTTTTGTAAATTATTATTTTTTTGATTTTAGATCATGTGTTGATGTCAAAAATACTATTTAAAAAAATACAGAAAATATTATTTTGATAGATTTCTCAACAAACACTTAAAACATGCAAAATTTAAACATGCAAAATTTAGTTAAAACTTACCATTATAAGTAGAATTTAAAGAACATAAGTAATTTTTCTTGGTGGAATGCTAAAACTTACCATACAAAAGAAATAAATCACAAATCCCTGCTAAGGGTTTTACACAATTATGGAGGCATGAAGCATCACACCATATCATATTAAGTTGAATAAAAGGATATAATTAATATGAATCAACACCTTAAGTGATGGTACGGATTTTTTAAGTTTTAGATACCAAGATCATATAATTAACCTTGAATTATTCTATCTGCTATAAAAATGTAGAAGATCCGATATTTTTATTATTCATTTAATGAATATTACATTTATTTATTAGTTCAAGACTAACATGTTATTTGAAATTGTGTTTCAAATAGCTAATTATGAATTATTTTAATGTGTTTATATTTAAAATATTTATTTAAAAATAAATAAATAGCTGTTGTACTTGTAAACGACCTTTATGTCTAATAATAGAAATCCTGACAACATAATTTTAAAAGAGCATTACAACCATCAATCTATTGTTTTAATTTTATGATCTCATGTGAAATATTTCATTGTTAAATTGATGCTTTAAGAAAAAAAATTAAAACACCATGGACCAATTTTGGCAAGTAAACACAACACTATACCTTTTTCCTTTTTTACTATTCATGAGGGGAAGATATAGTTCAATACCTCAATTTTTTATTGATTTAGACGTTTTGGTCTTTGATTTTTTATGATTTGTTTATGTTTCAATACTTAAAACATTAGAGGGGGGAGAAGTGTTATTGATTTTTGAGTCTATGGACTTCCATTCATGAGAGAAGTGTTATTGAAGTATTTTTTAAGTTAAGAATTGTTGTAAATCAAAATCTAGCTAAGTAGAATTTTTATTTGATATAATTATTCTTTTTTTATATCAATTTAGGAGTGTTTTGAGTTTAAAATTTTAATTAATAAGTTTCTTAAAGTATTTATTTAATGTTTTTAAATAAAAATACATCAAAATATTTGCTTTGAACTAAAAAAAACCAAAACCTGACTCTTTAGTCACTTTTTTAATGGTTGTAATATGAACTAACAAATAACACCTCATATACTTTAATTTTCTCTTACTAAAAAGGGGTGAATTTGCTTTGACACACCAAAAATATTAAAAAAAAGCAAGCAAACAAACAAATCTAAGCCTTCTAGATTCACATGTGGTAAGGAACTTAGGTTAGGGACATGGGCCCAATAAGTTGGACTAAACATTTAAGATTTTTTATGGTTTGAAAGCCATTATGAATAAAATACTTAATATGATATTGAAATTATTTTTCAATTTTATACTTTCTTATGTTTTTCTTATGAATATAGTATTGATTGTTTTATGTATAATTATGTATTAACCTTATGCATAAGTTTTAAAATATTTTTATCTTTAATGTTGAATGGGAATAAGATAGCTATACTTTTAAAATTTTATGTCATTTTTTTATATAATATTCTTAATATTGATTCTTGTTTTTTTCTTTTATAAAAAAATTCAACGAAAGTGTTTTTTTCACTAGCATACTAAATATTTACTTAAAATACAATGCTTCTCAAGATTTATTTTTGTCAACATAAAAAAATAAATGCTTGAATAAAATCATTTTTTCTTTATTACAAACATATGTTTATTCCTTTTTAGTTCTAATCATAATTGTTTTTTATAATATGTTTTTACTATTATTGTTTTTTATTCAATGAACTGGACTATTAATAAAAAAAATACTTTGTTATTTGAGAAAAGAATATACATGAATCATAAAAAAAAAAATAATGAAAAAATACATTTCTTCTTCATAATTTCAATAATCACTGTTTTTTATATATATGATTATATAATAAAATAATAAATAGATTATGAAAAGTAAAGTTATTAAAACTAGCTAGTTCTATTATCTTGTTAATAGGTTTTGTCAGTTTATTTGATTGTATATCATCATTGCAATATTTTTTTAAAAAATTAATATTATTAATTTTTAAAATCAAATCAATCAGTTTTTGAACGGGTTATGAGTGCACTCATTATATTAATTGAATTACACATGGTCAAATCACTTCCAATTTAATTTAAACTTCATCAAGAGAAGTCGGTCGATAAGTAAACATGTTAACCTGCCAGCCAAATTCTGAGTTTCATTTTATATATATATACACACACCTGCTTAGAACATAAAATAAATTTCAAAGACACCACCAATTATTTCTTCAGGAAATAAAATAGAAAAAAGAGAGGAAAAAAGCTGCAATTGAGCAAATAAAAGTAAACGAGAGACATATTGAAGAGCCAAACTATGGAACTTGAACAAATATAAGCATACCAGTACTCCATTAGCGTCGTCTCCAGCTCGAGCTCCTGCATGCTGCAAATCGTTAGAATTCAGGCTCAATTTATAGCCACCTGAGCAAGTGTTGCACCCTTTATTTAACACTAATATGGATCTGCGGGACGCTTCTCAAAATTCATGGTAGAGTCATTTTCCAGAGAATTTACCTGCTAGATATCTGCAGACTTCTCAGGCTTTTAGAATTCCCTAACGTATAAGTAGGTGATTTACCAGAAAAATCAAAAACGAAAAAGAAGAATCAACTGTTCTCTAATTTTGTCACTACCTCTAATGTATCCAACCCTAGAAGTTTCTTTGTTCTTTCCTCAAACCTACCTGCACGTACTAATGCTCTCGAAAGCTTGTTGTGTGTTCTCAGCAAGTTCTAATCATGTTCCAGTCGTAACAGGAAATTTAAGGTCATTTTCAGTTCTAGCAATCTGCAGCACTGAGAGGCTTATCCATCAGACCACAGTAACAAAGTTGTTGATTGTAAGCTATAGTTAGGTTTATATAACATGTAATTGATAAGTCTAGCAATAGAGATCAATCAAAATCCTAGCATTTTAAACTTATATTAAGATATTGTAAGCTATTTAATTATTGAAGCACTTCGCATTTTGAATATTTATTATTTTTAACATCAATTGTTTTTCCTTAAAATTTTATTACTTCTTACATGATGCCTATAGATTGATGGATAAAATTGATGGATAATTAATGCTTGTAATTACCAGAATTAACTCATACTAATTTACATTAATTACCCTCCATAAAAATACAATTAACTTGGCATTTGTTTTCTTTTAAATCTAATGCTTTATGTATAAATAAAATTATGAACCTTAAAATAAACATTGTTTACACTCTTTGTTAATGGAATAGATAAATAAACTATTGGCAAAAATAATTTATAAGCCAAATAATATTTTGTAACAAATACAAAACCAACTCCAAAAGAGATTGCTAAAAAACAAGCTCAAATCAAAACCTAAGTCTAGGTCTAAGTCCTGTCCCTAGGACTTGTAACCTAGAGTTGGAGGCCCAAAGCCCGAGGTCTAGGCCCAAGCCTAAACTGAGTCAACAAGACACTTTTTTTAGACTCATTATAGCTCTTCGACTTTTCATTATAAAAATTATAATAAAATCTTATATTTTATATAAGTGAGATAAAAAAATCTGCGTTTTACAAAATATATCAACTAAGAATTTTTTTAGATTAATTTCTCATTCACTCATTTTATTTTAGTTATGTTAATGTTTCTTATTAACAATTTTTTGTTGGAGAATAGTTTACAATAAAGTTTTAACCATAAAAAGGGTAGCTTTACTTTTAATATAGCCTCAAATGTATCAACTAACCATGTTTTTAAAACAAATATCTAACAATATCCCACATGAATATAAATTATCTAAACAATATATGAAAGACTTAAAGATTCATAAAAGAAATGATTTAATGGATCACTACATCAAAATAAATAGCTTTTGACTTTGAACTTTCCATACTAAAGTACTATTAGATTTAGTTGGTTAAAAATTAAGTGTCATATCTTGAACTATTCAATCTTTTATGTAAAATATAACAGTAACTCTCAGATGGTTTTCTAGCTAGATTTGCCCTTGATTCTTACAGTTGTGTTCATTTCACCCTTAAACAACTCTGTTTTCATAATATTTTAGAGAATTCATCATTTTTGTAAATTAGTTAAAGAAACAAATACATTTCTTACTTATATACATGATCTTTCATTAAGAGATTTTACTATACCCCAATTAGAAAACCAATATATAAAAATTACTAGGAGCTTTGCTCACCCTTTATTATGCTACAACTAACACCTCTTTCATCATAGAAATAAGTAGAAAATAATAACTTCTAAGCATTACTAAAAATGTTATATGACATAGTTCTTCCTTTAAATCTATACCTTGGGATATTCAATCAACGAGGTAGGGTTACCATTATGACAGTCTTTTATTTTTAAAGACACTAAACCCATTCTTCATTATAAATTGTATACACAAACTCTATCAAAAAAAACTTCTTGTTAATGGATTCATAATATTTTTCAGTAACTTTGCATGAGAGAATGATATTAATATCATTAGGATAAAATATTTAACAATATTTTATATACAAAATATATGTTTTACTTATATTATATATACAAATTTGTATCCTTTTAATTTCTCAATTACTAATGTATTGGGAAAAAATGATGACACTAGTTTTAGCTAATATAAAATAATCTCTTAGAAATTCTAAAGCCACTCGACTTTTTTTGTAACTTTATCAAGAGCAATAAAATTTAATTTCATTGTGTGTCTTGTAATATGAGTTTAATTAGAAGATTTTCATGATATAATTACTTAACTACATGTAATGAAATATCCATTATTAAGGTTGGAAACCTTAGCATCAAATATTTAATTCACATCGTTACCCTTCTAATATTATTAGGTGTCCATTATAATGAGCCAATAGTCCTAAATACCCGGGTGTTCTGTTTTTTTCTTTACAATTATCTATACTTAGATTACTACTAAATGTACTAGTTTATTAATTAAGCATGCAATATTTGGTCACCTGGAGTTCATAATATACCATAAGCTCTTAATTATTCAAGAATATTTTAATTTTCTTACTCATTGAAATTTATTTTTGGACAAAATATACTTATATCCAGTAGTATTTTCATAGTGTTATCGTCATCTTTGGAAACCTTTTCAAAAAATTTCTCAACATCATGAAGATTATGATAATACCAATCCATAAGATGTCCAATTAATTTTTATTTCAATGTATTGCATCTATAAAACCCAACTCTTTAATATCAAACTTATCAGTTAACATTTTCTTAGTAAATTTAATTATATAATCATTATTGCATAGCATAAATATATCCTTCACATATAGAGATAAAGTGACATAATTTTTATTTATGTTTTTCATTAAAATACATTTATCAACTTTGTTGATTTTGAACTCATTTGACAATATAACCTTGTCAAATTTTGCATGCCATTGTTTAATTATTTCAAACCATATAATGACTGAACAAACTTGCAAACTTTCTTTTCTTGTCCTTTAATACAAACCTCTTGAGTTGTTCAGTAAAATCTCTTTGTCAAGGTCATCATTTAAGATGTTATAACCCAATTATTTATCACCATTTTGTTATATATAATTTGAAAGAAAAACATAGAAAATATATATCTTTCAATAAATTGATGTAGATCAATCCATAATACAACCTATAACACCAAAGGATCCATTAGAAGTGTGAATTGGGCCAATTGTGCCATCAAAGGTAAACAAGTTCAAGGATGCATTCAATGAACTTATTCAAAGTATTTAGACCAAGATAAATTTTAAAAAAGCTATGAAAATGATGATAAGACTGTAATCAATTAAATATATGTGTAACAAAGGCCTCATTCATCTATAATATCGGCCTAATTATTTTACAATGTTTGGGTTGTTCGAATTGGGCATGCAACAACTTTGATTAATTAAGTGTTTTCATTTGTTTTATTGATTCAATATTAGTTTAAAAATCCTCATTTTGTGTGGAAACATTTATTGCAACAAAGAATTTCATATTGAATAAATTAACAACCCAACAATTCTTATCTAATAAGAAAATAAAATTAATAAGGAGTTCACATTCTATTAGTGACAACAATAATCATTGGTTCTTGAGGTTGCTATGTCGTTTATAAGGCTATATAAGTATAAGGTTTGTGTTTTTCTAGTTTATTAATGTGCAACATTAATTAGTGTTTGAACATCATACATTTGTGTTTCTTTCATGTGTTTGGGCTTGTTGTTTTAGTATTTTGAATTTTATTTAAATTGGATTTGATGTTAGCCCATTAGTCCTCTAAAATTAGGTACTATTCAACACTATAAGTACTTTTGTAAGGTTTTATCTTTATATTGATATTTATTATTGTTGCCGCATATTTTGTGGTTTTAGTTGAGATGATATCTTTCTTATAATTCGTTAGATGAAAATTTATTTTTCTTATTCACGATTCCTTATAATTCGTTAAATGAAAATTTAATTTTAATAGTTTTGGAGCCAAGTGATTTTTGGATCTTAAAAAAAAATTAAAATTAATGCTTTTGTTGTATGTATGTATTAGGGTCACTTAAAATTAGAAGAAAAACTAAAACAAATCGTTCTTTCATTGTACACACAGACTAAAATTATTGTGGATTGGAACAGTGAAATGACGATTTTACCCCTCGATGCGCCTCAACTTTAACCCTGAAATCAAAGGTAATTTCACATTTTCATATTTTCGTGAACAATAAAATAACTCTTCTAGCCCTTAATAAGACAAAGGCATAATTTTGCCTGCAGGGGTATTATGGTCCTTACACATGTTTAATAAACAGTGCAAGGATCGTGCAACTACCGATCTACCCTTTTTAACGACAAAAAGGAAGAATTGGAACTAGGGGTGAGTTAATAATTTACTTTGTTTTTTTTATAATTCTTTAATTCAGCATGAACAGTGATAAAAGTGTGTTAATATTGATGTGCCCCCATAAAAGACACAATGCAAGAATTGGTTGTGGGGGTGATTAGATAAATGACCATTTTTAAAATAATATTTCTAAACGACTATAGCATGCGTGTCCAGTGAACGCACTGACGGTTTTCGGGCATACACCCCTTTCGTGTAGGCTACTCCGGTGGTGAAAAATTTCCATCTGGCATGTCACCGAGTGTGTCTCCATGTGCTCTATCTTATGGTGGAGCGCGTTGCATCCAAAGGTGGCCGGAAAAGTTCCAGTTAGTCGTTGAACGTTTGTTCCCTCTATTCTCTCCTACTAGCAAAAAGTGTCCGACAGTCCTTAGTGTTATGGATGAATTCACTTCACTCCCTAAGCTTTTGGTTGTGTTGTATGGTCCTGATTGCTGGAATACAAGTTTAATTTGTTTCAATTTTGTCATTGAATGAAAATTGATTATATATTGTATTTTCATTTCGGTCCCTAGTCTTTTAATTTCCGGATTGGTTTGAAATCCCTAATATATTTGGTATTAAAGTTTTGATTTCTTTCAATTTTATCCTTCAATAGCAATTGATTATAAATTCGAGTTTCATTTTGGTTTGAAATTTTTCATTTTTTTCAGTATCAAAGTTTAGATGTTTCAATTGCATCCTTTAAATTAAAGTTCATATATATTTGTTTTTTATCTCGGTCCTTATACTTTCAATCTTTGATTTTATCATAATTCCTATATATATATATATATATATATATATATATATATATATATATATATATTTGAAATGGTTGTTATTTTTGTCCATGCTTATATGTACATGCTCTTGCATTTTGATCTTAATTTTTATAATTTCCTCTATTATTAACTTTTATTTAAATTTTAATATGTGTTGGTGATCATTTGAAAAATAATATTTAGTATTTTTTCATTTTTTTTATTCTTCAAGTCAAATAATATTTTAAAAAGTCATCATTTTTTTTCATTTTTGTATTTTTACTTTTTTGTTAATATTTTTTTGCTATTAAAATTTCTAAGTATTATAGGTTAGACATTCAAAATAATGATAATGATTATTTGTAATTTTTTTTCTTATAAATATATGAGGCTGAGTATATATTTTTATATTTGTTTAATATGAACGCCTTAATATATATATATATATGACCTATTTGTTTTCTTAAAATAAAATAATAATTTACTATCAGTGTTCTAAAATACTTTTAATATAATAATATGACAAATAAATCTTATAAAATAAAAATAAAAAATTCTTTTTTTAACAGAAAATATAGTGTCATCGAGAGCATGCCCAATAATAATTAGAATATTAATTATGTAAATAATATTTATAATGACAGCTATAAGAATTATAACAAAAATTCATTAGTCAATATTATTTATGTGGAAAATAACTTTTGTGGTTTTTTTTTTATGTATGATATTTCAGCTTTCATATTACGTTAGAAAAATATATGATACCACACGTTGACAAGATAGGTAGAAAAAATATGCCAAATTATCTATAATAATAAAATCAAAATTGCCCTACGTTTCACAACAGCCAACACCAAATTTTTGAAGATGTAATAAAATTGTTAATTGTCCTAATTTTTGTTTAAAATACCATACATCTAAGTTAAATAACCAACTTAAAATTTGAAGTAACCAATTACAACACGCACAAAAACAATCAATTTTCTACATAAAAAAAGCTTTTTTTAATGGATTTTATCAAAAGAATTTTAGTAGCAGCAACATTCAATTACTTTTAGATGGAAAAAAAAAATTCTTTTCTAACAAATTTTATCAATTATAATTTTTCTAATTAAATATTAAAATAACTAATTATAACATATATAAAATTATTCAATTTATTATCTAAATAAAAAAACTCAGCGCATCGCAATAATTTCACTCGTAAATACTATGGGAAAACCATTTATTCGAATCAATTGTTGTTCATCTATAGGCAAAACATAAACGCCCATGAATAGTGGCGTTATATAAACTTTCACAACAATCCTAACAAAACCATCAGCCTGGTTTCTAGCTTTGGCATCAGCTGTGGCAACGGGCCAAGGATACACTCAACACAAACCTATCTATCCACTCGTGATTCCAAGGCATCCTGTTATCGATTCCTTACCTTAATGGCTGGACCATTGAGACTTGCGTGCTTTGGAAGTATCATTTTATTTGTTTTTTAAAATATTTTCATTAAAAAATATATTAAAATAATAATTTGTTATTTTTTATATTAATATATTAAAATAATCTAAAAAAATTAATTTTATTTTTATCTAAAGTAAAATTAAATTATTTGTTTTTAAAATTATTTATAGAGTAATTCCAAAAAACCCGATAGACTTCTTTTATAACATGATCGTGTTTGACATTACATTTCAAAATTATTTTTGAAAAAAACTAAATTTTTTTATTTTTATTGTTTACTTTAAATTAATTTTTTTTGATGATTTTAGATATATTTATTTGTTGATATAAAAAATAATTCTTAAAAATTAAAAAATATCATTTTAATATATTTTTTAAATAAAAAACAATTTAAAAATTAATCTTTCTTTCAAACATTCTGATGATGTGTCTGTCAAAATCGGATGTGAGTGGAAGATTCCTGGAAGGTTGAGACTTACCCTACAAAACCATGTTTGTTTGCCGACGAATGAATGAAAGTAGAAATAGATTCCACTTTTAAGCTTCAAAGTTCATGTCCTTTCAACTTTGTCGAAGATTTTGTGTTGATCTGCAAAATATAATGTGATGAAATAATGGAGTACAGGTGGCAATAATATTAAAAAAGGATTCTTGTCAGATCAAATGATCAAAAGAACCGGCACAACGCGAAGCACGGTTTGTAAAGTGATTCTTGAAAGAGATAATCACATTTTATACTTTTTTTTTTATTTTTAATATTAGTAAATTCAAATAATGTTTTTTTTTAAATATAATTTTTATCTCAAAAGCGCGGTTTATAAATAATATTTTTTATTTTAAAAATATAATTTTGATACCAACTCATCAGAACAATTTAAATAAATAAAAATTCTTAAAAGTTAACAAAAACAATGGAGCAATCAATGCTCCAATTAAGAAATGCACACATAATTATTGTAAATAACTAAAAATTATATGCGTAATCTTGGAGAAATTAATTTCCTAAATAATACAATAATCACTACTAGGATATAGTTTTAGTATTTTCGTACTTTGTATACTCTTTTTTTTAATCCTAAACAGCACAAATAATTTCTTTTTATTTATTCATCTATTTTAAAAGCATTAATTTTAGCCTTTTTTAATATTATAATTTAATTTTCTTGTATAGTACTCAAATTCACACTAGCTACATTGCAATTTAAATTTTTAGTTTTGCAAGTTTGGTAATGGTTACTTTTCAAAGTATATTTTATTCAATAATAAATTAAATTAAATTAAATTATATATTTTCATTTAAAATATTAACATAAAAAAAACAAAATAAACAAAAAAATCAAATTTTGGCCAACCTCCATTTGAATCCTCCATTTGAATCGCAGTACCATACGAAGACTTAGATTTCAATGTAATGACTTGAACTATATATTTCAATGTAATTTCATAGCTGTTTGCTTGTAATGTAATTTGAGTGTTGGCTCAACTATATATTATATTAATCAACATATACTACAGTTTTTTTTTTTTATATATAGATTTAACATGAAAACTTTCTTGAAATATAAGTTAAAAAAGCAATAATTTTTAGTTTTTAAAATCACAATTATAAATCTTTTTATTTTCTGATTCGAGGAAACTTATTCTTTAGAAAACGCAATTTGTGGTCCTAAATGAGCGAGTATCATTCTAGTTGTCCTAAACTCTTACAAAAAATATATGTCTTGACTCAAATTTAAAATCTATTATACAGATCATAAGTTATTCGTCATCACAACATAACCACAATTATAAAACTACCAGAACAATAAACATAAACTTGTCCAGACACGAAAATAAGTTGTTTATATATATAGATTTCGAGCAACATATATCTATATATATATATATGCTGGCAACCTATGTTGCTCGAAATTGGATTTGGGAATCGAATACATGTACTTACTCTAAGTGTCTGATATGAGAAGTTTCATTAACGTTAGGACAAGGGAACCTGACAAAGAAGTGTCCAGAAATTGAAGGTCACGTGTTTAATTTATGTGTATGAGCCCATGCTTTGTTAATATACTTGCTTTGTCTCCGTCTAGCATAGCACAGTGTTTCAGTAGATTGATGTCCCGAGTAATGTCACGGGCCAAATAAGGGCATGAATTCAGCTGCGAAAAGAGTGAAAATGGAGAGATGAAGTGTGCTGTTCAAGTGTGCTGCCCACTACGTGCAGACGAAGCAACGATGAAAATGGCATCGACGTACAGATTGGAGAAATAGATGTTTTTTCATGAAGTTGTTGGCTCAATTCTGTAAAAAATAAAGAAATAAAGTCGATGTGAAGCATACCAGCCGTTGATCATGCCAGGCAGGCTCAGTTCCATGTTTTTTGGCCTGTAAATATTAGAATCATTTATGAAGAAGATGCATTAATTTGTCTATAGTAGAATATTATTATCCATGCACCGTCAAACTTTTCAGGCTCAACCAACTCAAAAAGTCTCAGAAACAGTAACGACATGGCTACAAATGGTGTAAATTCTGGCCACTTTCAAAGATAAATTCCCCGAATAAACACAAACTATAGAAACCTGAGATATGAAGAAGATTGAATCTGCAGAAATTCTGTGTTCTTATTGATCTCTTCGTGTATTTATACGAGCATATTGAACTCCTAACAAGAAGAAGATCAAATATGATTTTGGTGTCTACAAATCGGATGCACCATTCCAAATTCAGACTGTTAATATATTTTAGTTTATTCTAATAATTCTCCCACTACTGCAATCTGAAATTAACTTGCATGCTGCAAGATTTGTGAGGATTTTCATGTTCTTTTTGCTGTCACTTGCTGAGATGGTAATCTCAAAAGACAGGTCAGGACATAACAACAAAGCTAAAGGAAGAATCCAACAATTAATTTATCGATGGCACCGTAAAAGATTTAAACGTGAAAAGAGCTCTGGCAGGTGTAGGCTGATCAGTTTAGGGTTCCACGGCATGGAAAGGGAAAAACTGCAGTTGCAGAGGGAACGAAAAGCTTGGCATCATAGAGGCAATGAGGGAGAAAAAAAACTTATAACTAAGAACTGTTAGAGTATAGAAGATGTATTCGGTATAGCAATAACAAAACCCTTATCAAGTTTTTATATAGTAAACATTGATATGACATAGCAACAAATAAGAAAAAAATAATGAACTCGTACTCGTAGAATTGAGCCGAATAAAAGAAAAGGAATCAGTAATTTAATTTTAATTAACATTAAACCGAACTCACAATTTTTAAAGTAACCTACAACTGTTACTATTACACATCAATATTTATATATCATTAACATTATCATCATCATCATCATCAATTTTCTATCTTTAAAAGTCAGGGTTTTGAAAACCAAAACAAAAAGGAAAAAGGGAGAAGGTAATAGTCTAGTTACTTTTTCTTCTTTTTGATTCGTCTTCCTTTTCTTCTATTTCAATTGTATACTTTGTGCCTATCCCAAATCATCCTCTCTAAACTACCTAGTCACCAAACAAGTTCATATTACACACCGAGATGCTCTAGTTTTGTTTTTTTGGTTAAGGAATTAAGCTTACGTAGCCCAAAAGCTGCATGCAACAATTGCCAGCTTCTTCTTAGTTTGCAGTCTAATCAATGGATTTTTCTCCATCCTAAGCGACAAGTTCTTAATTTAGATAGCATCAAACTAGCTCCCCTAACTATGCCGTGTCGAAAGTACCTAATCTTGCCGAGCTGCCCCAGTATTTCAGACAGATGTAGGTGTAGTGTCGGGTTAACACCAGTACTTGCATGGGGGTCGAGCAACAGAGCCTGCAACATATTAATATAGGTTTATTAATTTTATTTTGAAGATGAAATGGAATATTTTTTGGTGCATATATTCGAGGCAATGAGTTATAATAACTAAATTACAAGAAGTTTTGTAGTAGATAAACGTTAACGGAAAGGATATAGCAGAGTAAATACGGAAACACCGACAATTTTTTTACTTTTTCTCTTGTTATAAACCGACAGAATTATAGTGAGAATAGAAAGAATAAAAAAATATATACACATAAGATGACATGTGACTTTTACATATACAATTACATACAAAAAGTTTTTTGTCGGTAAATGTCGGTAGTAAATAAAATATTTTATTAATCCAAATATTGTCACTATTATAACACAATTCTAGGTTATTCCTCACAATCTGCCTAAAATAAAATAAAAAATTAAAAATTAAAATAGAAAGAGGTTGGCGTTAGTAGAAAAATCAAGGTAAAAATTTTGGACGAATTCGATAGCTCGATCGTACCTATATTGTACCTCTATTGGCAAAAATAATTTATTATTGGATACATCTGCGTGAAAATTAAGTTAAATGCATAATTATATTTTTTATACGCCAATTTGATTTAATCGTGGGCCATTTTTAAGTATAATTATGTTTGAAAATTAATTTAGGGACCAATTGAAGGGTTTAATTAAGTGCAAAGACTTAATTATACTTTAAATTGGTCAAATTAATTTTATTAAGGGCTTAATTGTCAAAAAATCAAGTTCGGGAGCTTAATATGGGTTTAATTGAGAAGATTGGAACTTTCGGAGACCAAATTTTACTTTTACTAAGTTAATTGGATAAAATCAGGGGTGAAATTGAAGAAAATTGAGAGTCATGGTCAATTAGGGGTCATATTGAATAAATCCAAAACCAAGGACCAAAGTGAAAAAGACGCATAGAGCTAAGCTGCTATTGAAATTTTAGCGGGGAGACAATTGCATAAATTTAAAAGTTTAAAGTCAATCAAGAGCGCAATCAGAACAATTATAAATTAAGGGACCAAAGTGTATTTGCACCTTCTCCAAAGTCCTGCAGACACGACTATATTGTTTAGTCACCTGAACATTACAGGCACCCAGCTGCAAGTGACGAGGAGGCAACCCATTACTGTCACCAAGGTTGTCAAAATCACGATCTTGACACGACAGGAAGGGACTTCTGAAACTCGAATTGTAAAATCGGATCATAAAATCATACCTGACATTTTCCGTACAAAAATCATAAAATCACAGCTAAAATCGTGTAGGTGGAAAAATTGTAAAATCATAAGTAAAATATTTTTCAATACAATACAACACAATTATAGCCAATTGGCCACAAAACTTCATTAGTTAAGGTTCATAAATGATTTAATTAACTTAAAAAAACAATTAAAAAATAATTATATCCATAGAATTTTATTAGGTAAAAACTAATAAATTTAAAACAAATATTCAGCTGGCGTGCAATATAAATTAAAATCAATCTCATTTTCATATCCCTTGCTATTTCTAAAACTTGCATCAATAGCAGCACTATCGAAATGATTATTAGTACTACCACTGGTACCAACACTGATATTGCAAATATTAGCTCCAACTCCAACAAATTATTCCAGCATCCGCACATGAAAATAATTTATAAAACACCAAATTTTTTTAATTTAAAATAAAAAGTAAAAAAATTATTTCTTTCAAAAATTCTAAATATAAATTTTAAATTTAATATTTAAATCAATACATGACAACCAAGAAATTTTTTTTGTCTAAGAAATAGTCTATGGCGTGCATTTAAAAAATTTGAAATTCAAACCATAACAATGATTTTCAAACCATTTAAACCATAACACTGGATGGAGAGAGAGAGCAAGGGGGACGAATTATGGGGGGGTGGCAACCTGGTAGGGGCGCAGGGCATGGGCTATGGTGTGACAGGGCATGGGTTTAGGGGGCTTGGTGCAGACGCAACATGAATTACTTGGGATCATAAAATCAGACTGATCCGGTCCAATTTTACGATCTGGACCGATTTTAGCATTTTTTTCCAACTTTAAAGAGAACTGATTTTTCAACCCGATTTGAAAAGTTTTATTGAGTTGACTCGCAAAATCGTACGATTTTACGAGTCAACTTGCGAGTTTAACAACCATGGTTGTCGCAATAAGCAGCCAAAAGGTTACCTCCTTCATTTATAAATGGACACAAAAAACATTAAAGAAGGGGTGACTCGAACATAAAAAACACACAGACAAACCAGCGAAAGAGAAAAACAAAGAGTGACAATCCCAACTTTCCTCTACCGTTGATCAAGACCTTGCCTCGTACCTCAATGTCAGTGACCACCGCTTCACCACAGAAGCCTGCAGCAACTAGGCGACTCAACAGCAGTAGTAGCCACAACCACCACTAGCCAGCTTCACCCCCCCTCGGCAGTGTGAGTTTTCTGCCACCAACCACCATCTTGTCTCCTTCATCAACACCGTTAACCTCACTGTGACCTCTAGTGCTAGCAATAAGTGTCCAGCAACACTAGTAGGTTTTGGTAGCTCTCCCGACCACCACAGACCACCAATTATGATGCCACCACAACCAACAGAATTACCTCGACCTATTCTACCTGACGGTAGTGATAGCTACGTCAATGTCTCCCTTCATCAACTTCAATTTTTTCTATTCATCGTTCGGTGAACTGTATGGGGAGTGAATTAATTCACTCCCCTATCCCACTGTTCACTGCATGTGAACAGTAGGGGTGGGCGAGCTGGACTTGTTATCCAGCTAGGCCACTTGAAGTAGGTGGGCTACCCGGCCCACGTGGTCCAGGAGCCCAGCACGAAGTAGGTGGGATGCCATCCTACCAAAGGGATGGGTCGTTCGGCCCATCTGGGGTGAGCAATAAAGCCCCCAAAATGATGGGCCTTTAAGCTCATCGAGGCTGGATAGCCAGCCAACACAAAAAAATACAAAAGCAATATTAAAAAAATAATTAAAAAATACAAAAAATTGCATGAAACAATTTTTTTTTGCTTTCATGCTTACGGTAGAATTCCAAGGTTTTTCCAAGCATTTTTTTTGTAAAAAATATAGCATCTTTCTCGTGTTTTGAAATGAAAATTTGATATCGTAACTGATTTATGATTATTCGTTACAATTTGTCCAATATAGCAAAAAAATTAAAAATTATTTTTTTAAGCTATCAGGGTATAAAATTACATTGTTAAAGTACACCCACATATAGTAAATAAAAAGGTTTCTAAATGCAGTGTAAATTTTTTCAAATTTTAGAATGGTTAGGTTTTCGACTCCTAATGAGGTAGAGACTCTCTCATGAAGAGAGATCTACTTCAAGCCTTAGGAAAACTAAGGGATAAAAAACCAAACTTAGTAAAACAATCAAACAACATTGCAGCTTATCTTAGGTAAGGTGCATTAGAGGTAATGCATCTTCCCCTTTCACAACAAGTCCCCTTACCTAGACTCTCGTAGACCATTAGGTTTTCTAGTGACCTTAATACTAGGTGATGACTACTAAGATTTATAGTCACAATTTTATGATTATAAAACCCCTTTTTCCTCGCACCGTCTCCCCTCCAAGGATTGCCATGCCCAAACCATGAAAAAAAAACATCGTCACGACAGTCACTATGCATCTTCTACAAAAGTGTTCATAGAGGAAACCCTATGTTGGTGTGTATATGAAGAAGAATTTATTTCTCACAAGATCATGGTAGAAATGATGGTTAGGTTAAATTTTAGTTCCAACAACCGTCATGGAATTGTAAATGATAGCACTAATTCTTAAGGAAAAATGGTTATGGATGCGATGAGAATGAAATATAGTGGTGGGGGTGAATGTCCAATCATAGATGTAGAAACTAATAGAGACACAACCAGGTTTTTTGATGATTTAAAGGACTACGACAAATCATTACGGAATGGGTGCACAAAACACACTAACTTATCAGTTATGGAATAAGTGTTCACCATCAAGTCAAATTATAGATTGAGTAGGTTAGTTACGAAAGAATTGTCGAATGGGTGAGAAATATTTTACTAGAAATGAATACGCTAAAATAGAACTTCTATACTGCCAAATTCATGATGAAACCTCTCGGTCTAGGATATCAGAAAATTAACAAGTGTCTAAGCTTTTAAATATTGTACTTCCTTGAAAATATAGAGTTGACCGAGTATAGAGCATATTGGGTATCCTCGTTATAAACACAAAACTAGCAAGGGAAAAATTGTTGTCATACATAGAAAACTTATAAACTTTCCTATCACACCTAGACTATAGAGGTTGCTCATATCATAAAAAATATTAAGCATATGACATGACACCATTCACATGATACAGTTGATAGAGTGATGATGCACTCTTTTAATGGTGAAGCCTAAAAACACTTTAACTGTATGCATCCTCAGTTTTCAATGGAAGCAAGGAATGCACATCATGGTTTACTTTCAAAAGGATTTAATCCATTCGGGTCATTTATCTCTTTTTATTTCTGTTGGCCAATGATACTCACGGTATACAACTTGTCATCAAGAATATGTATGAGGTTGAAGTTCATGTTTTTATCTATGATCATACCTTGTTTATATAGTCTAGATCATAACATATATACTTGTTTTTTACTGTTTATTGATGTGTTGAAGGAGTTGTAATCATCTATGTTATGACTTACGATGTATCAAGAAAATAAAAAATTTCAGATAAGGGCAACTTTGATGTGGAGTATCAATGATTTTCCTGTTTATGGAATGGTTTCTAGGTGGAACATACATGAAAATTAACATGTCTATATTGTATGAAAAACAACAACTCATTCATGTTGACAAACAAAAATAAAGCATATTTGTTTTATTATCACTAATGGTTCTTGCCAATGGATCATAAGTACAGAAATAACAAAAATGACTTTTTTTGTTAGAAGAGTTGATAGAGATGTTACACCACCGTTATCATCGAGTGAAGAGGTGCATGATATGGTGTTGGAGTATGGTGATATTATGTATGGTTTTCAATTTGGTAAGCAAAAGTTTCCTGGTTTTGATTTGACCTATAATTGGGTAAAATGAAGTATTTTCTCAGAGTTTTTTTATTGGAAAACCAATCTCCTCCGCCATAACCTTTATGTTGTACATATAAATACAATGTGTTTGAGAATATTGTCAACACAACTATGGAATGGAATAGGAAAACAAAGGGCAACATCAAAACTAGAATGGATATAACTTTGTTATGTAACCAAAAAAATATGGAGTCAGTTTATGATGTGTCATGAGTAGCGAAGCTTAAAGTCAATTTCGCCTTAGATAAGAATTCACAGCTACTAATTTACAGAAGACTTAAGAGTTTGCATCTACTAATGTACATGCCTTAAACATTTCAAGCTTGGTGATTTGGAGGATTGATATTGTATCGAATGAATAGCCATGATTGCCGCATGTCTAAACAAACACTCATTCCATAACTTACTAGGATTTATTGTCAAAATGGATATGAGATGCACTTTTAGAGATTAGTCACTTCTTTAGAAATATATGTTCCAACAATTTACAAACACAACACTTAAAGAGGATTGAAACAAATATCATCCAAACAATCTAGAAACATAAAATGCTAATTACTCTTTTTTTTCTAACTTGATAGAACATCTACCAATGCATATACAATATGAGGCAAATGTTAGAGGCCAACCCAATATAGAAGGTTTATCCATTTGAGTGGTCAAGATTACACATACATAATAATTAAAACCATATTTTCCTTTTATACACAAATCAAAACATTCATTTAATTTCATATAGATGTTGCTACCTAATTTTGACACCCTTGAAGAGGTATTTTCGAACAAAAACAAAAAAAATTGATGTAGTTACGTCGTTTTCAGTATTTTGCAGCATCATCTCATTTTTTTCAAATTATTGTTTATTAAAAGCATTAAGATTTTAATGCATTATTTTTAAAATTTATGATTTTACACTTCTATTTGATGTTGATATTTTTAAGTTTCGATAAAAACAAAAAATACAAAACATAAAAAAAAAAAACCTGATGCAGTTACAGGCACAACCTCCCTTGCAACGTCAAGCCTTCTCTTCTCCTCTTTGGTAGCAGCCGCTAGTTCCCCTTTTCTCATCTACCTCTCTTCTCCTCTATTTCTCTCTCTAGCAATAGATGCCAGTAGCCCCGATCATCCTTCAAGCTGTCATCCACGACTACTTCCTACCTTCAACCCATTAACACCTTTGTTCTCTTCCAAATCAACGACAGTGGTTTGTGAAAAATCTGATTTCAAAGATGTTTTCAAAACATGAAAGAACAAAGATGTGGGAGAAGGAAAAAAACTGATTGGTTTTGTTTGTGTTTGCCTGGTGTTGTGTTGTGTTTGCAGGTTACCATTGAAGACCACCACCGATGAGGAAGATAGGTAAATGGAAGTTTTGCATGCCCCCTGTTCTGTTTCTTCACCGGCGGTGCGTGGTACCATGCTCCGCTAGTGACGGCGGTGCGTGAATCGACGAGCTACCAATGTTCTTGTTGTAACCATAACTATTCTCGGCGAGAAAGCATGTTGTTTCCGTGTAAACGACCGAATTCTAAAAAATTCCTAAGCATATTTTTTTTTGTAAAAAAATCACATCTTTTCATGTTTTGAAATGAAATGGGATATCGTAACCAATTTATGATTATCTGTTAGATTTCAGCCAAAATATCAAAAATCTTTCAACAGTCTTTTTGTTCATTTTTTTAGTTGTAAACTTTAATTATCAAGATATAAAAACTTACATCTTGTATAGTACACCATCAATATTAAAGTATAATAAATGCATAGTTAAAATTTGGACTCTAGAATAGTCAGGTTTTGACCCAGTGTGGTAGAGACTCTTTCATGAAGAAAGATCTACTTCGAGCCTTAGAAAAGAGCAATGAATAAAAAATCTAACATAGAAAAACAATGAAACAATAATGCAACTTACCTTAAGTCAAACGTATTGGTGGTGATACGTCTTTTCCTTGCACAAGTCAGGTTTCGACCTAGTGTGGTAGAGACTCTTTCACGAAGAAAGATCTACTTCGAGCCTTAGAAAAGAGCAATGAATAAAAAATCTAACATAGAAAAACAATGAAACAATAATGCAACTTACCTTCAGTCAAACGTATTGGTGGTGATACATCTTTCCCTTGCACAACAAGTTCCCTTACCTGGATTCTCGCAGTCTATTAGGTTTCCTAATGACCTTAATAGTAGGTGACAACTCCTAAAAATTATAGTTATAATTTTTTATTATGAAAAACCCCCATTTCCCGCGCGTTGTCTCCTCTCTCTATGGATGTTGGCATGCGAGGCAAGCAAAACAACCATCATTATGACACATGTTACACATAGTTAGTTTTCATTGTCCTAAAACCCATAACTGATGCGATCCAACCATCAAAGGATCCATTGGAGGTTCCAGTTGGTTCAGTTACTAGACTTAGGGCTAAGAAGTTCAAAGAAGCTTTCAATGGACTTCTTCAAGATACATGGGCTAAGGTGGACTTCAAGAGGATTTGTAATAATAAAGAGCAAGCCTTGATTAATCTCATTCATGTTCAAGAAGGGCTTGTTGGTGGAACCAAGACCATTACACAAGGATTGAGAGAAGAAGACTAGATCCGGATAGTTTGATCTTTGGTTACTCTTTTAGTAATAACTGGATCTAAATATCGAATTTTCATGTGATTCTAGTTGTGATTGAAACTAGACTTCCATACCTTTCCAACGGCATATGGAATGCCTTCTAATTCCTTAAGATGAGAGAGAACCATCCGTTTTAAGTTGGGTATTGCTGTTGCCCGACAAAATGCGGAAACAACGAACTTGTCTTATTTAATTAGTTGGGCTATCAAATTTTAATTATTTTGAAAGGAGACAAATTGTTTGGGTTTTTAGACTTGTTTATTTTTTTATATTAATTAGTTTGGGCTATTTTTATCTTGGGTTGATTGTTATTTAATATGGGCTTTTGTGAGACCCATTAGGGAAACTAGGGTTTTGGCTTGGAGTATAAATACTCTTTAAGAATAATGTTAGGGTAATTTTTTGAACAATATTTTCCAGCATTGTAGCCGTCTTTGGTTGCTTCATCTTGGTTCTTGATTGAACTTTCAACTCTTCAAAGAATTGACCATTCTTTGTTGTGAATTTATACTTCCTTTGCTCGTCTCCAGGTGTAGGCGTTGTGATCGAGTTGGTTTATAGTCTTGTTGCCTTGGAGCAAGTCTTCTATTGTGATAAGCTCATTTAATTCTCAACAAACTTGGGTTAGATTGATCTTCGGGTCGTGAATACCATTAAATTTTGCTAGGGTTCGCATCAATAACTCACTGAATCCTAAATCTTTTGATTACACAATGAACAATTTTTCATGTGGTTAAAAACACATTAAAGTACTCTAGGATTATTTTTATTTATCAGAATACTTAATTTCATCACAAATTTGTTCTTAATTGCATTTGTGTGTACTTCATGTACTAGGTTTGTAAATGGTGTACTTTATGTACCTTGTCTTTAATAAGTCTAGGTCCTAAATGAAAGGTTAAGTGTTATAATAGATATTTTGTCAAAGGACATATGTTTCATATTTAAGAAAATTGGTAAGGTAGAAGGACATTTCTTTAACAGTGGCATTTATGTTTAGGGATCTACTTCAAATGAGTTTGAAGTTAACTATTATGAGAAGTTAAAAGAGGTAATTAAAGTGCAATATTATACCAAGAAAAATAGAGTATTTCTATTCAAATGTTATTGATATGAAACCATAAACAGAGGAGTTAGCGAGGATCCTCATTATGGTTTGGTCAAAATTAATTTAAAGGCTAATATTCACATGTTTTTTACACATGAAACTTTTCATTTTAAAATGGTCATTCATGAGTTGATTGGTTATCTTTAATGAAAACCAAACCCAAGGTCATGTTGAGGTTATTTTGGTCAACAATTAATTCAAAGAGAGAAATGATGTTTTTCAACTTGGTGAGTTAGTTAATCTATACCAAGTTGATTCGTCTAATGACCTAGAAGAAAATTCAAATTTTCACATCGTTGAGAATACTTTTGTCGATGCTAAAGATTTGATCTATAGCAAGTTGATCCCTCTAATGAACTAGAAGAAATTCAAATTTTTACATTGCTGAGAATACATGTGTTGATGCTAAAGATTTGAATGATGTCTTGAGCTTCAGTGGGCTTACAAAAGTTCATAAAAATGATGATAATGACGAAATCAACATTAAAGATTGTGATATAAGAATAAAATTTTGATTAATTAATTTTAATATAATGACAATGATGTAAAGTTATTATTCAATGACAAATGAATATATTATGCAATATTATTGTTGATGTTATTGCATTGTGTGTGCAAGTGTGTTATGTATTTACAAGATGTATAGATAAAGAATACAAATAAAATCTTGCATCCAAAACTATTTAACACCCCTGTAAGTACTGATTCACTAGTTAATTTTGGCAGAATTTTTGTTAGCCACGAGCACTGTTCCCTTCCTTTTTGGCACTATTAATTGTAAACATCATACACGAGAATGCCGATTGATTAAGTCCATCAGTATTTACCACTAGCGATGAGAAATTGTTTCCCTTTTCTCCTAGCACTGTTCATTGTAAACATCACACAAGGTGTTGCCGACAAATTAATTCTGTCAATATTTTTCAGTAGGGAAGGGGATTGTTCCTTTTCCAGGGGACTAACAATTAGTTTGTTCATTTACTATTGACTTGTTTACCAAAAGTAAAACTGATATAATGAAAAGTAATTGGTAATATTTGGAGGAGTTTCAATTTTTTTTGTATAAGTTGGAAATTTCCATTTGAATTCACCGACCGCATCACAACCAGCATGTACATGAGCATTTCATTTTCTTTTCCATCCTTCTTCTCCTCTCTCTCTTTCACATACACATACCGTCAATTTTCTCTTTCTTTTCAAACCTTTTCAACCTTTCTCATATCTATTATTCTCCTCCATACATTTGAGGCATGTCTTTCTCTTCTCATTTTCCATTGTTTTTTTTAATTAACATCTCTCTTCTAGTTTTTACCAGTTGTTTTTTCTTCTCCTTTCATGTTAATTTACAAGAAATTTAAGGTAACTTTTCTCTTTTTTCTTCTCTTTTGTAGTGTGTACTTTACATTATTTGTTCTAAATTATTTTTTTATTGTAATGGTATTGGAGTGGGATTATAGCATTAATTTTAATCATTTTTTCTTGTGTTAATGGATTATTAATGGTTATTTTTTTATGTTAATAATGGATTTTTTTATGTTCTTTGCATTAATGTTTTAATTTATTTTTATATTATTTTTTGTTTTTCTTATTTGAATTATTTTTGCTAATATTATTAATTGCTATTTTTTTAGATTAATGATTAAATAGAGAGATTAAGGTGTCTAGTTAAATTATTATTATTATTGTCATTGCTTTTTTGATTTTTTGTAGGGTTAGAACATATTTTTTCTAAATTTAGCATTAGTGTAAAAATATTATAATGTAAAATTAAAAATATTATATGAAATTAAATTATGAAATTTGTTAGAAGAAATAAATAAAATCAACAGGTATATAATATATATGATGTGTATTAGCAAGTTTGTAAGTTTTAGGAGCTCCTTCGTATAATGGAAGTGTTGTTGAGATTCTTTTATGTAGGAACCATTTAATTTTGTTTATCCATTAATTTGTGTAGATGCCTAGAGGAAAACTCATCATGCGTTGCCAGGACAGGATCACTGCTAGTTTTTTAAGTCGTGATTTTGAGGACCATGAGTAATAACACAATCACGAACAAGCAACTGAGGCACATGCATTGACTCATCACCTGGGTCGTTGAGTGTGATGGTGCAACTTCAATGGGGAGTCCCTTCTCAATGAGATCTAATTACCTGCAAGTACTGAGCCCAATGAAAAAAGAACCTTTCAATGCATGTTTGTTTTTGTTTTCATAATTAAATTTGTTTAATAATTTTTTAAAAGATAATTTTATTTAATGATTCAAGTTGCAAGTTTACAAATATTGAGACTGCAAGAACAATAATAATGATCTTCAAATCATCAATTGAGATTCCATTATTTTAATGAAGTTGGGTCTCTAAAAATCCTGAATGGAGACTACGAGTCAATGCATGTTTTACAGAGTTTAAGGTTAGTATAAACTTAAATATTTTTTTATTATGTTAATTTGTTTAGTTTATTAAGATTTATGAAATTTCATTTTCCTAAACTTTTACTGCAATGAAAGATTTTATTGGGAGGATGTTGATCATTATGTTGTGAGAATACTGTGGGAAAATCACACTACAGCTAGGTAATTTTTATTCCCTTGGTAATTTTATTTTATTTCTAAATACCATAGCTTTATTTTTAATTTCTTCACAAATAATTCATTTGTATCGTATAGGTTGCTCGATTTTGGTACGAGGAACATGAAATAGCAAAATAATATATGTGAAAAAGAGAGCTTCCAGTTTGGAACAAAATGATAATCTAGAAGGGTTTTGTGTTGTCATACATCTTAAAGGATATATGGTCGGATTACATTGAGCACGTGATAACCGAGCATTTCACGCGATGCTTAAATTCCACTAAATAGAACCATAACCAATATTTTATAGGTTTTTCTACCACACACCTACAACTCCATGTTGTTCATTTTGCATATAAAGTAGGTGATAAAAAAATTTAATTACATCATTTTCTTATAATTTTTGTTATGAATATTTTAATTGACAACATTTTTTTCCTCTAAGATATGACTCTTGAATGTGATCCATTGGTGATGCAACTTTTTTATTGGGACACATGTATAATAGTGACTCCCAAAAAGGGGTGCAACAACATTTCATGGATAGTCGCGCTCGACAATTCATGGTATGTTGGTTTTCTTCAATTATTATTTTATTAAATGTTTTTTGACCTTATCTTTTCTTTTTAGGAGACATATAATACTAGTTGAAGGATAAATATGATGACAATCCTTTGACCTGTTCAAATTTTGATACGAATGTGTGGTTAAAGGCATGATCGTCCAATCGATGCAATTGAAATTGATTCTTTGAACTCTCTAACACTACGATCAAGAATTTATGAATAACCAGTAGTGTTTTAACCATTGAAACCTCTTTCAAATCAATTTTGTTCGCGTAAACTTTGGAGTTCCGAACAGGTTTAGCCAATAAAGGGAGTCATACGAAAGCCAAACTTATACCAAAATGACTAAACTACGCCGAATGGTTATGCAAATGCAATCATATTAAGGTGATCCATGTGCTACTCCTTTTTTATCTCATGGTCTCGACCCTCCTCCTCCGCTTGAACCGTTTCACATTATTGTATTTGAATCTTGAATGTAACAAATATAAATTTGTTATAAATATTTGATTTTTAAATTAATTTAATTAGAAATATATTTTGATTTTGATATTATTTTAATTATTTTTAAATATTTTTTTATATAGTAGTGACAGATATTTTATCGGTATTGTTTAGAGAGTTGAAAAATAATAACTACAAATATTATTGCTACTATTTAATCACCAAAAGAATTATCTATTACTGTTGTCGTGGGAAATACTAACATAATATTTTTTATGGAATCAAGGATGATGTTTCTGTCAGTGATACATTCAATATACCAATTGAATTGAGTGGGTAATTCTTTTTTGGCATGTTTTTTATGTGGTAATGCCATTGATATATTAAATATTAAGGGACTCACTAATTGAACAAAAATTATCGATGAGAGTTGTAATGATGCATGATTGTCATCCATGAGTTTGTAAGATAAGTATCAATAAATAGTGAGTATAAATACCGACGGATATTTACTTTGGTGAAATTGTTAATTCTGATAGTGAAAGAAAAACCTATTCTAACAAAGACTACTTAAGTATGTGGTATAAGATTTGGATAAGCTTAATGAAGCACAACAAACTTTCCTTGCACAAAAGGTATGTGAAAGAAATAAATAAATGATCATCAATCTGGCTTGAGCAATTAAGGATCTGAATGTATCAAGTTTTCTCTTCTTATAAAAGGTAAGAATTCGTTGAAATATTATAGGTTAAGTCCTTGCTAGCAAGTAGTTTTAAGTTTTAACACAAACTAATGTCTGAAGATCAATGTGATTAAAATATGTTAAAATCCATGGTTCATGATTGATATTGATATTTCACGAGGATGTCAACATTTCTTTCTCAATCATTATGTGTCAAATTACGAAAAACAAATCATAAATATTCAATTGACATAAGGTTTATGGTATTTAATATTTTTAATATATTATTCTAATAATATTTATTAATGTTTTATCTTCATCACACAGATAACAATGTTTTATATTGAATTTGCTTTTAAGACTATAATGGATTTTTGTTTAAAGAAAAATGCTTGAAATTTACAAAATATCCCTACAGCAGGTTGGTCCTTGATTTTGTAAGTGTCTCAATTTTATTGTATTATTAAATAAGATATAGTTGAAAAACACATTTATTAATACGAGTTGATTCCATGAATTGGGTCAAGAGATTGACAATTTAACAAAAGATATTTAACTTTATAGAGACCACGAACTTAAATGTGGGTTTGGTAGGTTAAAAATGGGTAAAATAAATTTAATTGACTTTTTTTTTAAATTTCATCCTTCAATATTAAGTTGATTTGGAATTAGAATTAGAATTTTTTTTGTCTTGCTTTTCATAGCATTATCGCGATTTGAAACACAACTCTTGATTTAGATTGGTGGTCAATTTTGCAAGCTTATACTTATTATTATATAATTATATAAAAATATTTTTAAGAAAAACCAAAGTTATTAAACCTAATAGGGTACATGATATAGATTATAGGTTTGGAAAGTTAAGCCAAGATGACTTGGGTTTATCTAATATATCACCATCTTAATATTTGTAAAAGAAGTTATCTTAATTTTTTTATAACCAAAAACATATTTTTATTAGTTGTATGGTTTGGCTTTAGACTCATCAAGTCTTTTGGGTAATATTAGGGCAACTATCACACAACTTAACATGAGATCTAAGCTAAGAAAAAAGTCTAGTAGGTTTCAAGGTTGACTTGTTCAATTGAGTTTTATTATGTTATCAAAGATTTTCTCATGACTACGATTTTTTTTTAACATTCAGAAAACGTTTATTGACTGAACGAACAATTTAATATAGGTTCAATTATCTAGTTATCTCGTTTATTCTGTAATAACAACTAAGAAAGTTGATATTTCAAATGAAACTCTACTAAAATCTTGTTTGAGATTTGTTTTTCTTCATAAACTATGATATAATATTAGATTTTATATTATTTAAGAATGTAGGGTTATTACAAAGCTACTGCTTAGTAGATACCAAATGAAGGTAATGCCTTGTATGTCATCCTTCATCAATCTACAAGCTATTTTAAGATCATTCAGTAATCCTCTAAAGCATACATCTCCTCTTGTAGCTTTTGAATAAAGTCTGATTTGCCCTATGTTTGGCAATGGCCTTCATCACCCTTGTAGATATCCAACGCCTCTTAACCTACCTCCACTTTTTATAAAAGGAGGGGAAAGTAAAAGAATTAGACCAATGACAAGGCTAGAAAAAACATCCCAAGCCCCTATCCATCTTTTATACAAACACCTTGAGATAAAAGTCCAACAATTATAACTTTTAAACCTAGGATTAAAGATAGAGATATAGTGACTGCCACCATTAAAGAAGCCTTTATGACTGAGGTTAGGGCCCTGGTGTCCATAGGGATGAAGATCTTTTTTTTTTAAAAAAAGAGTAGAAACACCATAATAATTTAAGAATGTATAAAATCTACTTGACCCCCAAACTTGGGGAGTACAACTTCCCCTAATTTCTAATATTGCAGAAATCCTAACTCTTTCCATTTCTCCCTAAAAAACTATATCCTTAATGAGAGAAAACTTATCCATGATCATGGGTTGTGCTTTATCTCTTCTTTAGTAATGGTCTCACCCATATCAAGAATCATGGATCCCTTTGTTGCAGATAAGATTTCCTTTGTAAATCTAGAAGAAGTCTCTCTTCACATCCAACTATTAACCTTATATAAAAGCAAAATAAAAAATGAGCTTTAGATATACAGAAAAAATGATAATAAGGGTACAACTTTTCAACATGGTCTGGCAATGCCTTTTGGCCATCATATTGACATCGTACTTGATTGAGGTTAAGGCCAACATAAAGCATGATTTATCCTCATTTAGGCTTAAACAAGGCCTATTTTCACCCCACAAGAAGGTATCTTTTAGTACTGGGAATAATCCCAAATTCGGTGCATACTCGTCCAAAGATAATAATCCTAATGTACCTTATGATCAACTAATATGTCTAATGGTGAAGGTAAAATACTAAAGTATATCATTAAGCTCAAGAAACTTGTCAAAAGCTAATAACATCACTCATATATTAAGGTGCTAGTTGGTCCAAGGCCCAATTTATAATACTTGAAGATATCCCTCACAAACCCTTAAAGAGGTAAATAATACTATAATTCTTACATACATAGGAGAATGGTAATCTTGTAATATCTTCAGATATATCCTTTCATCTTTGGAGGGAAATTGAACCATATATTATATAGGTTGTCAACCATAGGCAAAATAAACCTCCTTTATACCTAGAGTACTAGGAGTGTCATCCTCAAATGTTTAGCGTGGCTTTTTTTTTTTTTATCTAGAGCTCCCTTGAAGCATTGGTAGAAAGGCTTTCTAGCTATAAGGGCTATTTTTCTTACCAGACATGGACATTAAAGTCCCACCTCCTTCAATCTTAGGTTTCCATCTAGTGTATCTTCCCCCCTCACTATTTGTCCAATTCCAAATTAAAACCTGAGCTAGTCACCAAAAAACATGCCTCTACTCCTAGGGTTAGTCTGACTCTATAAGGATCCATTTAGTTTTATTTAAAATAAAAGAAAATTGATAAGTGGAAGTATCAAGAATGAAACTTCTTAAGAAAAGGTAAAGATCTAAATAAAATCTTCAAATATGTATTTATAGAGATCGCAAGAAAAAATAAAAAGAACAAAAAGATGAATGAAAAATATTATAGAAAAATAACTTTCACTCTTATCGTTCAATGAATAACCTGCCATGTCATCTCAAATCTCTAGAAATCCATTTAAGTATTTTGTTAATTACATGTCATCATTTTCTATCTCAATGGACTTCTAATAAGGATGAGCCATCTAGCCAAAAGAGGACAAAAAACTCTCAAGTGGTAGGTAAAACATCTTTCTTGAAATATGACTTTTCAAAATCTTGTAGAGGGCTAATGATTTATCAATATATTGTATACATAACTCATTAGCTTAAGAGGCCCGTGAATGAAATGAATAAAGATATGGTGATGCCATAACTTGCATAAGCTTCAAAGACTACCAAGCCTTAATGAGTTAGGTCTAGTTTTATTTCCAGACCCAACACCTTTAGGCTTAGCTATGAGTTGAGCCCACACTCTTATAGGTCTAGGAAGATGTCAGACCTGAATTACTTGGACTTTCTTTCATGTTGATTCCAAGTATTTATGGGTCTAGCAAAATATCACTCAATCCCTATGGGTTTGGGTTCTCATTAAGCCCAAACACATATACGTTTAGCAAGATGGTAGACCTAACCATCTTGGACTTGGTTGCGCACTGAGCCTAAATGCTTAGGAGTTTGGAAAAGTGTCAAATCTAACCTCATTGGGATTGGTGACATATTGAGCTCAAGTGCATGTGGGTTTGGCAAGATATCAAACCTAAATCCCTCGAGCATGGCTACACTCAAAACCCAAGTGTATGTGAGTCTGACAAGACACTAGACCTTAAGATAATCATTTCCTTACACATCTAGCAGTATAAAATTCCTCTAAGAACTAATTATATTTTAATTTACGTTAATGATATGATAGGATTATTCCCAGATGATAATGTGTGTGGAGTTTTATGAAAGAAAAGAAATACTTGCATTACAACTCTCAATATTCCCATCATTCTCCCTCCAAAATTCCAGCATGTGACTCAAAAAATGTCACTTCACAAACTCATTTTACAATTAGCTTCTCAACTAGTGCCCTCTGTATATTGCACAGTAATCTTGGCTTTCATAAAAAAATGATCGATCACACATCTTGTTACGTTGGCATTCCTCTCCAAGCTTTTCCAAGTGTATAATCCTTTTATGATCTCCCAAGTTTCCTAAATTGTTGTATCCAAAACCAATTATTCCCAATAATGTTATAATAGGGTTATTCCATCCAACATTAGATACCATTACCAAATAAGGTATAAAAGTTTTCTATATCTTTATTGTTTGTCCATCAATGCCAATGATATATAAGGGTAAGTCCTCTCAACATTAATGTTGTGTAAGAAGAGATTTTCATCAACATTAATGTTGCTATGAGAGATGTTTTTCTTACTAAGATATTTAAGAGAAAAATACTTTTGGCCCTTTGATCAAAACAACAAAGTTCAAAGTATGTAAGAGCAACTCCAACGCCAGTGCTATTAGAGAGGCAAAGGCAAAAAAGTGTCATTTTAGCATTTTTGTTTCATTTTCTCATCTCCAACGGAACAACCATTTTGATAGCCAAAAATGGTTGTTCCCTGCATAATCTGCTATTTGTAGCAACTTAAAATAGTAAAGCCATAGTATAGAGAGGTACCTTTAAAACAACAGGTTTCTCGGATAAGCCATAGGGAAGGGTTTCCAACTCAACAGCTCTCCTGACAATCCTAATGGGCAATTCCTTACGAAGAAACTAAGCAGAAATTAACAAGTTCCTCTCAATAGAAATTGAACCAAACTCCATCATGTAACTTAAACTCACCCCAATTTGTTTCATGCAACCCCATCTCTGCACTTCCACGAGCATGCTCTTTGACAATATTTCACATGCTTTCTTGGTAGGCATCACCACCATGCATCCCTCTCATATAAAACGGTAAAGCATCAAACTTTTTCTCTCAAGATGTAAAAGAAAAAAACTTGAATGGAGAAATTGAGAAATAAACAAAATGGACAAGTAGTGATTTGGCGAGGGAAACAAAGTGATCTTTTATCCCTTCTCTCTTCAACTCTTATGTCTGGTCAGAATTTAACTAGAGGTTAATGGGCAGTTTCCTTCTGAGTTTGTTTTCTTACTGCAAAGCAACACATATTAGCTTTGTGAAATACTTTCATATTTAGAATGATAATTAAAAAAAAATTAAAAAAAAATTATAATGTTGGAGGGTTTTTTAAAAACAGTTATTTAATTATATAAAATACTCATATTAATTATATAATTAATTGCATAATTATATTATATACAAAATAATTACACTATATTTAAAATGATATATAAAAAATAGCTTTTCTAAAAGGCTTTTAACATTGGAATACAAATAAACAATATTTACACTATTCAAAAAGTCATTTTGTCAATTTAGCTCTCTAAAATACCTTTCTGCATTTGAGTTGCTCTAAAGGATTTATGATCTCTATTATCTTATCATACATTCTCAAAAAATTTATTAAACAAAAGCTAAGAGTAAACATTCTTGTTTTTAGAGTTTAATGCTCTTTCTCTTTATTCATTACTCTTTTAATCTAAACTCATTAACTTAATCATCGGAGGATCTTAAACCTTACAAAAATAGATTGTTTGCGGTAAGTAAAACTTCTACCAACAATCCACTAATCTTCATGTTCTCAAGACTAAAATATTGATGTGAATGTGTAATTATCCACTTTCCAAATAATCAAATTATATTCTTGAACATATTAGATCTTGGAAGATGGTAGAACAAAAGTTCTAATATAAATATTATTCAACTCATGAAGACAAATTACAGCGTGTCGATACAAATATTTTTACATTGCGTTCAAAAATATTTTTAAAAAAATAAATATTTTTTTATTTTAAATTAAAAAATTGATGTTTTTTCATGTGTTGATGTCAAAAATAATTTTTTTAAAATAAAAAATATCATTTTGATATATTTTTACATGACTTGTAAACAATCAATTGCAATCGACATCTTTTGTGTTTCTCATGTTTGGCCTGCATCTAAAAAACACGCATTCAAGGGCAAATTAAAGAAAAGTGCATCAAATAGAGCTAGAAAAAGAAAATAAAATCCAAGAAAGTGGGCTCTTGCAACTTTTTCTTTTTATCATCGATGGTATTTACAAACTTGCAAGTAATTTTGTCAACAAATATGTGGTAAAATCATCATTTAGGTCATGAATTAGACAACAATGCTCGTTGGATGTTAACTTCAATGAACAAGGATATTCCTCTCAACATGTGAAGTTTGAAAAACAGGGGGGAAATGATACGACTGGGTCCTACTAATCTTTGGATTTTTGGAGATAAATATGAGAGAGAAACTAATGATAGGCAAAAGAAAAACCAGACAGATCACCAACGCTGATGCACAGCCACCTTAAATAATTGTTAGAAGACAAGAGCTTCTTTCTACGGGGACCCTTCAACAGGAGAGTGGTCGTTTTCAGTTGTATTTATCCGTACAAGTCATGCATGGTGCCACAATATTCGTAGTCTAGACCCTAATCTAACTGTAAAATTGAAGCAATAGAACTCTCGTAGCCATCAAACCATTGTTGATTTGTTTGCTATATGGAAATATCCTGGAAGATGAAATCAAAGGCAAAAATGATGGTAAGCACTTAAACCCTCTACTTCCTGCCTGCCACCATCTCGTGATTGCACACCTTTCTTCTAATTGCACTTGGGATGTTAAGTAATTATTTTATCTAAAAACTTAAACTGTTAGGTGAGATTTTAAAATATGATTTATATTATTCTCTAACATATCTCCTAAAATGAAAGCCCTTTAGACTTGAAACTTACACAGATTCATACTATCTTGTGCTTGATTTTTATCAAAATAGAATGGGGTGGTGAGATTCGAACTCGTAACCGTTGAGTCAACAAGGCTTTGATACCATGTTAAGAAATCATCTTACCTAAAAGTTTAAGCGGTTAGGTGAGATCCCAGAATATAATTTTTATTATTTTCTAATATGAGATAACTCTAAACTCTATAAACCCTGAAAAAATCTTACATGATATTAATTAATGATTCTACAGTAATATGAAATCATATGCCGAGCTCCATTTGAATTTTAAGTATGTCTTCAATTTATGATAATTTTTGTAGTTGTGGGTTTTTTTATAAAAAAATAATTAAACAACCATATGTTTTGTTAAAACTAATTGAGATAGATTTTTGCGTGTAAAATAATAATAAAGAAAATCTTTGCTAATGGAAAACATGTGTAAGGCAAAAAGCCCAAGTTATTAAACTGACTATTTTTTTTCCATGATTAAAGAAAAATAATAACTGTGGTCCAGAAAAGAGAGAGAGAGAGAGAGAGAGAGAGAGAGAGTTTTATTAAATAGCCAACTAAATAGTTGAAGAGTTAATTGCATGGGGAAAACTAAAACAATATAGAAGTCAATCAGGCGTGTTTGGAGACATCCATGAATAATAGACAGAAACAATTTGCATTTTCAAAGAATCCAACCGTGTGAAAGCAATCAAAGGCATCTATCTATATATATATATACACACACATTTATGTATTGTGTAATTCAATTCTCAGTTTCTGTATCATGTGATAACCAACGTATACGGCTAGTACCGTCTTTCGTCACATCGTTGAAGTGACATAGTTGGGGATGACAGGTGAAGAAGGAAGATTTAAGATGAGATGGCAGAAAAGGATGTGATCTTTGAGGGCAAGAGACATTGGCCTCCAATACGGAATCTCGATCAAATCTTTATCATTGCTTGATTTTTAACTAATACTTTTGCAAAACAAAGGATCCGTGGATGCCAGTTAAATAACAAAATATTAGAATTTTATTGACTTAGCGATCATAAATTTAAAACTCATCATCCTCGTTAATTTAAATTTATTCTTTAGCAATGGAAGCTACCATAAACCAGGCCCTCAACAGCTATTGGTGTCTCTTTTATGAATCTTTGGCTATTAGGGGTAAGTGGAATGTGTATTTTTCCAAACTATCGGTGCAAGTAGAACCTTCATGAAATTTAATTATCGAGTCTCCAGTAAAATAAGCAAGCAGGCTTAAAGAAAACTATTTGTTTTGCAGTCCAATCTTGAAATTTGTCGCAAGGTAATACAGTCTCCATACATATATAATAATTGAAAAGGACAAAACTATTTCAATTATTCATATTGTCCTTTTCATTTCCATTTACGTTTTCTTTTTTTCTTCGAAATATAATAATTAAGGGGTGATCACATGCAGGCTAGCAATCTTAAGAGAAGAATCCAATAATGTTTATGCTGATTATTTCTCTTAACAGTGACCTACCCTGCAAGATACATGGTCTTTAAGATATGATCAAGTCCAAAAAAGTCCTGAATTAATACCCTGCAAGATACAAGGTACACGGAATATCCCACCAACTCGATCGTTGTCTATTGTTTGATGCAAAGATCCTCTTCAGTTCTGATGTGGTGAGATAAAAATAATCTTACCCAGATCGATATTGCTCATGGAAAGTGACAGATACCGTCTAATTTAATTAAGGACCAGCAGTGCTGAATAGCTCTTAATATATGTAATGCTGATTCTAGGCTGTGTGCTTTTCTTTTGTTTTTTTCTTTTCAGGAATCTAAGTTTCAAGATTTTATCATGGGATTTATTATCACTGTTAAGGAATCATCTCATCTAAAAACTTAAGTTGTTAGGTAAAGGCTCAGAATATGATTTATATTATTCTCTAACAAACCCCCTCAAGCGAAAGACTTTTGGGCTTAAAACTTGTACACAGACTTACACTATCTTGTGCTTGATTTTTATCAAATAGAATGAGGGTAGTGAGACTAGAACTCGTGTTTGTTTAGTTAACAAGATTCTGATACCATGTAATGAATCATTTTACTTAAAAACTTAAGTTGTTAGGTAATATCCTAAAATATAATTTATATTATTCTCTAATAATAATGATAAAGGAGAAAGAAATTTGTTGAAAGTGGCAATCAAACATGTTAGGTGATGACAAGATTTTGCTTAATAATTTGAACGGGGACAGGTTTTGAGTTTCTCTTTAGCTTTGATGAAACATGCAGTTGAATGTGTCCTTGTTGTGTAATGAAATTCCTTAGAGAAAGTATAGGCAACATTTACGCAAAGCATTCAAGATAGGTGATAAGTGAATTCTTTATTTCTTGTCAGCAGTAACTCCATTTGTCGCCTGCTTGCCTTCTGATTTCTTTGTCTAGTCAAATTATATATCTTCATCAGAATCTAATTGAATTGTAGTGATCGTTTTTATTCATAGTTGGATAAAAGTAAGTCAACTCTTTTTTTCCTTGTGCTTTTTTCAACCTAACATATCCGGTCCAAGAAAAGTTTTTCTCTAGGGTTACAGGATATTTTGGGACTGTATATATCGAGCCTCAAATTTTTTACTGTAAAAATAATTGGATTCTCAAAAAAATATAATAAACAACGTGTCATCTATTCATTAAAACAAACATCAAGTGCGTAGGCATGACATCTCGAGCCTATGCATACCATGGGTTTTCCTCTAGAGCTAGATGCACGGGTCTAGTTTTCCAAACTCATATGCACCTAGGTTTTTTTGTCGAATATTGCTTATCTTTTTCTTTTTCTTTTTCTTTTTGGAATTGAATTATCTTTGAATAAATTTAATAAAATACAATGTATTAACCTAATATGCAAAAACAAAAAAAAAAAACTCACTATCTCTAGATATCTATTTTCTCATATTTATCAAAATGGGTAAAAATAATTAATTCAATATTTTATTATTATTCAGTTAATGCTTTCACAATCATATAAAAGGTATTTATTTAAAAGAAAATTTTTTTCATTAAAAAAACATGGTTTTTCCAGAATAAAAAAGAAACACATGAATAAAACAAGGAAGTTCTTGCTTGAAAACATTTTTTTTACTTTTTAATTCCAAATCATTAAAAAAAAAGATTATTTTTTAAAATTGTAATTACTTTTAATTTTCCTGCTTATAAAAAAGATAAGTGACTTTAAAAATAATATATATATATATTTGTATAATTTCTTGCTTGGCCTTCAAGTCTTACCGTTGGCCTTTCAATTTTGAAGCGTTCCTTTCAACTGTTGGTAATTGATGAGACGGTAATCGAATCAAAACCCTACGTTTTGACTGCGAAGGGACGACAATGAAAAAGGAAAAAATAACCATTTTTCTTTAAATAAAAAAAGAAATAGTGGATGTAAATTTCATGCTATCCTCACGTTGCTGCTGCCTTTATTATATTTATTTTCATTATACGTAACATATGCACAATCAAGCACTCCCATCTAACATAACCTTCTTCTTCGGTCTTGTTTGATACTGTATTATAAAATTATTAAAAAAAAACATAAGAGTTTTTTATTTTTATTTTAAATTAAATTTTTTTGATAATTTTAAATTATTTTCACATGATGATATAAAAAATAATTTTTAAAAAATAAAAAATATCATTTTAATATATTTTTAAATAAAAAATATATTAAAAAACAATCTCAAATAATTTCTTCAACTCGATAGTTTTCTTCTTCTTGTTTTTCAAAACTCCTCACTTATACATTTCTTTTTCTTTATTTTTTTCTCGTTTTGTGTTGCTTAACATAGCACTACGACAGGGTTTTTTTTATTACAAACTTTCTAATAAAAGTTAATTAAATGACGACTTCCAGCGTTCTTCATAGCAAGTGGGATTATTATTTCTTTTCCTTTTATATGGTGTGGCTAGAGATTCATTAAAACAAAAACACCTTTTCAGAAGCCAGCCCTCCGACGAGGAGGAGGTTTGAAATTGAATAAAAGTGTATAGAAATAAAATAATCAAATTGAATAAAACATTATTTTAACATATTAATTAATTAATTATTATCAAATTGATAAGAAAATAATAAATCACTTAAAATTTCAAAGGCATAATGAAACAATTAAGTTATCCTTAAGGGAAAGAGAATTTGGCTTTTGAGGAGATTTTAGTCTTTTGCTTTTTAAACAAAGGTCAAATGATTCTTAGGTTGGCAATTGAATATTCTTGATACCTATTTTATCCTTGGGTTGTGCATGTGGTCAATACTTCTTGGATTTAGCATCAATGCAGATTTTAAAATGAAACCTTTAATTTATTTTGCTTTCAGATTGGGTCCATCACCCTCTGATCTTTTTAAATGTTAGATTTTTTCTTTTTTCTTTATTATTTTTATTGTTATTTGTTGTAGTTTAGATAATTTTAGATTTTTTTATGATTTAATCCTCTATTAGTTTTTTAATTGAATCTAATAATCATTCTTTTGATTTTTTACTTTATAAATTAAAAGTTTCATCTTTTAATATTTTATAGGTTGAAAACTAAGCTTCTTGATTGGCACGGTCAAGGATTTCAGTGGTTATAAGTTTGAAAGATTAACTTAGGTTACAGAGATTCGCCCATGTATGCTTGATTTTCCTTTACTTTTTTAAATCTTGTGATTTTTCATTTTTATCCTTCAATATTTATTCAATTAAAGATTGAGTTTTGATTTTTTTTATTTTCTTTATATGGGATTTTCACTTATTTTGAAAATGACATGGTTTATCTCAAGTCTTATTATTTATCATTCTTTGTTAAATTTAATCTTTCTTTTAAATAATTTTATTTTTAAATTAGATTAGATTAATTAATTAAATATAAGCATAAGTTATTCACTTAATGATATTTTATTTGGTTTGTGTTTTAGCGTTTTGCACTTACGATGTGTGTAGTCTCTTTTGGTGTGATCGTGCGACCTTTCATAATAATTGTAGAATCATCTTGGTGAGCTCTTTCTCATATGGGGGTGGAGTCGATAGTAGAGTGACACTAAGTCTTCAATGTGATATTCTTTCTTATCCTCCCAATAATGATATTGACAGCTTATTTTTTTTATAGTTAATTGTTTTTTTTATCGCTTTATTTACTATTGATGCATTATTTTTTTAATCATATTATTAAATTAATTAAAATTATTTTTATTTATTTAAATGTTATGTAGCTTGAACATCTTTCTTATGTTATGAAAACTTTGACATAGGGTGCAGTGTAATGTGATCTGTATATCTAGTAAAAACAAAAGGCTATTAGGATAAATATCCAAAAGACTTTGAAAAGTTTTAAATATAGATTAAAAAAAGCATCTCCTTAAAAAACTTCTTCATTCCCTTAATAAAGATTCCTTTGTTGGAAATTTGTTTATCATAATATTTAGTTTTTCAAGAAAAACATTATAAGAACTATAAAAGAAAATCTTAATAAAAAAATTATGTTTTCATTATTATGCTATAGATGTATTAAAGAAATATAATAATAGTATAATATAATATTTTTACGTTATAGTATATTTTTTTTAGGTTTTTTTGAGTGATCATTCAATAGTAAAAATCTTTTCATAGAAAAGTTATAAACAATTAAAGAGAAAAAAGATAAATAACAAAATACAAAATAAAACAATGTTGGATAGTTTTATAAAAAGAAAACATTATAATCTTATTCTTAAAGAATATATTCTTAATATATTTCCATAAACTAATAAAAATTATCCATAATGGACCTATAAAAAGAGGCTAAGAGCGTAGGCATTGTGGTTTAGCATGCTCAACCCATGTAAAAAAAGGCAGCACACATGGGTCTACAATGTCAAACCTACATGTTTAACCTTTTTTTTTTTTTTTTGCTGAAAAGAGCAAACGACATATCATCTTTTTAAAAAGAAATATTAATAAAAATGCAAATGATGTAGGTTGTACTTGATAAGTTTTTTACCATTAAAGAATAAGACATAGGGCTTTTTACCAAAAACTTATTTTTAACTAATAAATCAATCTTTCAACTCAAAACACCTTAAAATTTGTTCAAAAACACAATCAAACAGGAAAACAAAATTCTCTTAACTCTTATCTACTCTTTCTACCATAGTGAAGTTTTAAAACAAGCTTAAAAGAACTTCTCTCATCAAATGAAAACTATTGATACAAAAATCAGTTTTCTTTATTGCTAAAATATAGTAAACTAATGACTTTCTCTTTTCTTCTTTAGTTTTTTAACAATGTCTATCTATTCTCTTTAAAACAAATGCATTGAAAAATAAAAATAAAATTATATCAAAATTAAAATTAGAAAAACTAAATACATGAATTTAATATAGAAGAAAAATAAGGTGACAAAAAACCATTTTTTCCACGAATGTGAGATTGATTAAGTGTTTTCTTTGTGTTTTACATTGTAATCCTCTCTTTTGAATTTGTTTTTCATCATAATTTCAAACTTAACCTTATAAAATTAGATTAGAAAATAATTCAATAAAAAAATTAGGAAAAAAATAAAATATGTTAATACGACTAATGAATAGTGGACTCCAAAAGTTCTTAAAGTATGTTTGTTAGTTAATACAACTAATGAATTTTTTTGGATTTTAAAAACTCAAGATTTATTTAAGGTTAACAACCTAAGTTTCTGATTGTTCACTAGTATATAAAATAAATTATCTCTACCATTTCACTAATGATAATTATTTGTAAATCAGATCATGATAGGGATATGAAGTTACAAGAATCTTGCTAACAAATGTCAAGGAAGGTTTAGTGATACTTGCATTAAAAGATAGTGTTTTAGGAAACAAAACTTCAATTCAATGTCAATAACAAATTTTATAAGACATTTTTTTAACATAAGATTTGTCACTACTATTGTTGTATTTGGGAATAGATCATTGAATTATATTACCTTCTAGATTTGATTTCTATGATAACATAATTTATATTGTCATATCTTTATGAGTCATGTTATTTATAATATATTTTTCGCTTAATTTGATCAACAATAGAGATTTTATGGTTGCATAAACCTTGATTTGTCCTTTATATAATGGTGGTGAAAGCTTTTGTAACTCTTTTGATATCATAAGATCATTCATTCTTATCATCGACAATCTTGGTAGTTTTTTGTATTTAATATTATGTTTCTTAATCACTTTAGATTTTTTAACATAACAATTTCAAATGATCTCTCTTTCTAAAGCTTTGTGACAAATATTAGCTATTGTTGAACTTCTTTAAACTCCGTATTAGAATATAGGTCAGTTATTGAATGAGCGTTTGAGATGTCATTTAGATGGCCAATTAGATAAATTCCCTCACCATCTTATTTTTTTGCTTGTGTAGCTAATATTTCCTCATTAAAAAGTAGCATCTTTTATAAAGGTGTAGATGTATTATTGTTTGGTTTTGATGAACCTTTTCTTGAGGTTTTACATTCCTCTATAATGATTTTAATACACTCTTACTTTATTATAATAAAAACATTATTCTTCATTGACTCTTTTATTTTAGATGATCATGGAAAATTTAGCTAATAAAAATGAGTCTCTCTATTTTTTTTTAATTATTAATATGTTTCAATGAAAACATAAAGAACCAATGAAAGGTTGTTTTAGTTAGTGATAAACCAAACAATTTTAACTTCATAAGAGCATTTGATGTGTTGTCACTATATTGGTTAGTGAATTTAACAATTTTTATTCCTTATAAAATTATTGATTCGAACAAGAATTATAGGCTAATTAATCCATAAGTCTCATTCGTTTCCTTGCCTCAAGGTCTCCCACTCCAATTAAATCTTTTGCAGTTGATCATTTTGCCTTGATCGATTATGATTGCTTGTTGTCAATTAGGACTTTTCAAGTTTTGTGTGTTCACGATTGATCTTATTTTTTCTTGCTCTATTTAAATATAAATTATTATTATAATTCTCACCTCGTTGACACGTGAACCGGTCTTTACTGCGCGCGCGCGCATATATATATATATATATATATATATATATATATATATATATAAAAAAACTTGAATCACTCGGCCTTACCAACACAAACCCCTGATTCAATTGTGTGATAATACATTGGGAAAATCAAAATAGAATAAAATCAAGCAAACATAACTAATTAACTACATGTGTCCAGCATGCATCTGCATAACTAGTCTCTGTGTCCGATGACATATGCCGTCCCTTTTATTAGAAGAAAAAGAAAAGGAAAATTTCATCCAAGTGGGCAGCTCGGAATCTCAAGAGATCGATGAGATGACAGGACCAAAACCTCCCAACGTTATTGATTTGTCTGTGTAAGAGCTAGCTAGCAGGTGGGGTGTGGTCCAATCTGGCTGTACCATGGGAGTGGCTACGTCTCACCTCATGTGCTCTGGTGTCTTGACCCCTGGTGGACCCTTGGTTCATCATGGACACAACAAAGCCGACCACCACACGTTATTCCGTATGCGAGTGGTGTGGCTCTTGATCAATCCATCCTCCTCTTTGCCTCTTCATGATCAGCTACGTGACAGATCCGTCTATTATAATCCACCCAAAATCCCATCCCTCCCTTCTCATATCATCTCTACCAGTAGCCCCCCTCTCTCTCTATAAATATTACTTTCTCCTCTTTTACTCATTTGATTCTTCACCGTCTACCTCTGTCTTCCCATGGTTCCGATCTTCCGATCATGCCTTCCCAGCCCAGCTTCCACTTCTCCCTTCCAAGGTGTATATCTTCCTCCTCCACTCAAACGCATGCATGCACGCATACCTTTTCTTCTCTTAATTTGTATGGCAACATAACACTGTTTTCTCTTATTATTATCTCTTAATTTGTATGGTTCCGCAGGTGGATTGGAGCACTTTGTCACAAGAACAGCCAAATAGAAAATGGTGACAATAGTGACAACAGCAACCTTAACATTGACGACAGCAATCCAATCTCTAACTCCATAGAATGTTATGCTTGCACACAAGTAGGTGTTCCTGTCTTCCACTCCACGAGCTGTGACCAGGCCCACCAGCCGGAATGGGAGGCCTCCGCTGGCTCATCATTAGTCCCTATCAAGAACCGGCTCGGATCAAGAAAGGGCCCCACTAACCGAGGCCAGTCACGCCGGCCGATCGGTCCATTAGGAACCGTTCTCGATCCACGTAGCAAGCGCGTACAGAAATGGAACCGGGCTTTCCTGCTAGCACGTGGCATGGCTTTGGCAGTTGATCCTTTGTTCTTCTACGCTTTGTCAATAGGGAGAAATGGGGCCCCTTGCCTGTACATGGACGGTGGACTGGCCGCAATCGTGACCGTCCTTCGTACGAGTGTGGATGCCATACACTTGTGCCATCTGTGGTTACAGTTCAGGCTGGCTTATGTGTCAAGAGAGTCTCTTGTTGTGGGGTGCGGGAAACTGGTGTGGGACACACGTGCCATTGCATCTCATTACGTGAGGTCTCTCAAAGGCTTCTGGTTTGATGTTTTTGTCATTCTTCCCGTTCCTCAGGTCAGAAATTCCTTCTTGGCTCGCTTTAATTGATTTTCTAACCAATTTCTTGATTTTGCTCGATCAATCATGTGTTTTCACGTCAAAATATAAAGTGACAATGATTCCAGATGGATGGATTTTTACTAAATGACATAGATCAGTACTGTGCTGGCTGAAGATATAGATAGATAGGGTATCCTCTATTATTCATGCATTATTATTTTCTTTCATCTTTTGGGGGTTTAAGGTTTCGGTATGGTTGCTTGCTTGCTTGGTATCTTGTTGGGCCATGCAGTTTGTGTACTTTTAGGACCAAAGATTTCGAAGTCATTATTTTCTAATATTTCAAGATTTTGCTTTGTGTTAATCAAATGGCATAATCAGTAACTAATATGCTCAAAAAATAATATTTATTATGTTATTTAAAATGTGAAGTACGTGTTTTTTATAAAAAAATTACTATAAATGAAGCGAAGACAACTGATGAGGTAAACTCTTCAATCATACACACAAGCTGGTGAGGTCCCATGGCGGATTTGCGATCTAAAAGATCGGGCATATCTTGGAGTACTGATGTCAATGAAGCTGTGGTACTTTTGGCCTTCTAGCTAGTTGTGGTGCTGATAAAGGGATAGGTCTACGTACTTCAAAAGTATATATGGCCAATATTTCACACGTATGCATTTTAAATAATAATAATATTACATATTTGTACTGTATACATTATTAAGAAGAAAAAACAGCAAAAAGCTTGCAGGAAATAAGTAAATAGGAAAGCGACCTTGGGGCAAAAATTTATAGATCGAGTTAACTCATGTTTCACGTAAGTTCATTATTGATGGTCGAGTTTAATTAACCGATAAATGAAATCTAGAAAGCGCTACGCAGTTTAATAATTAATGAACCCACAGGTGAGGGTGGGGAAAGTGATTGTCAACAATCATGGAAATCATGGACCACGGGCAAACAATAATGGACAAACAAGTCTCTCTCTTGATCAGCTAGCGTTACTGTACCTGCTAGTAGAAGGCGAGCTGTACATATAGAGTTCAACATGAACTCCCAAGTTTTTACTTCTATGCTCATGCTTTTCCATGAACTCGCAAGTACTTTTATCTCCTGAATGATCTCTATTGTTTAGTGGGTGATGATGAGCTTTAGATTGATGGAACTAAGTGGCTTGCGTTTATCTTTATCTTGATAAAAGATATTGATTTGACAGTTTAACCATTGTCACAGTACTGTTTGATCTTGTTTCATGGCAAATCAGCAAATTTAGATCATGCAAGTGCTGTTTTTTTCTTGATTATATTAAAGTTCATCAGTAAATGATGATTACTTAATTTTTCTTCATTTCTACTATCTTAGCACATGGTGGGTGTTTGCTACTAATTCTGCCACATGTTGGCGGTTGAGGCTTAGTTCATGATCATACCTTTACTCTTATTTTTGCAGGCTGTATTTTGGTTAGTTGTGCCCAAATTAATCAGAGAAGAGCAGATAAAGCTCATAATGACAGTACTTTTGCTGATCTTCTTGTTCCAGTTCCTCCCTAAGGTCTACCATTGCTTATGCTTGATGAAAAGAATGCAAAAGGTCACAGGCTATATCTTCGGCACCATTTGGTGGGGCTTCGGCCTGAATCTCATCGCCTACTTCATCGCCTCTCATGTAAGCTACTGGTATTTCTGTGCTAATGTCAAGCTTCCTGTACCATCACAACAATGGCGGGAGTGCGATAAGCTTCGTTTTTTATTCCCCTTTTCTTTACTTTTGCAGGTTGCTGGTGGATGCTGGTATGTGCTCGCAATACAACGCGTGGCTTCATGCCTCAGGCAGAGCTGTGAGAGGAGGCCTAATTGTGATCTCTCTTTGGCTTGCTCAGAGGAGGTTTGCTATCAGTTCCTGTCAGGAGCAGGCACAGCTGGAAACCCATGTTTTGGTAACATAACCCGTACTGTTAGAAAGCCAATGTGCTTGGATGTTAATGGAGGTTTCAATTATGGGATTTACAAGTGGGCTCTTCCTGTCATTTCTAGCAACTCCTTGTCTGTGAAAATTCTTTACCCCATTTTCTGGGGTTTAATGACCCTCAGGTAAATAAATGATCATACAACCATGTTAGTTTCACCATTTTTGATATATACTCCGCGTCTCTTGGATCCAATTTGTATGCTGTCTGATGAACTTGTTAACCTTCAGGGTCAGATTTGAACGCCATTATAGAGTCCTCTGCTGCTTTGTTATATTGACATCTAAATATAAGAAAAATCATGATTTTAGATATTTCCCGAGGTTTTGCAGCAGTCATTCTTTAGTTTGAGAGTCCTGAACTTGATAGGTCGTCGAAATTCTTGGGAATCCTAATATGTTGGGCCTGTATGTGCAGCACTTTTGGCAATGATCTTGAACCAACAAGTCACTGGCTGGAAGTAATCTTCAGTATTTGTATTGTTCTCAGTGGTTTAATGCTCTTCACTTTACTGATTGGGAACATCCAGGTGAGCTGAGTCACAAACTCTTAATCCTCCGATCCTATTGATCATCAATAACCTGTTGAATGATGAGAGATTATGATTTCAACAAAGGTGTTCTTGCACGCGGTCATGGCAAAGAAGAGAAAGATGCAGCTGAGATGCAGAGATATGGAATGGTGGATGAGGAGGAGACAGCTACCATCTCGTTTGAGACAGAGAGTTCGCCATTATGAACGGCAGAAATGGGCAACCATGGGAGGTGAAGATGGGATGGAACTCATCAAAGACTTACCGGAAGGGCTCCGGAGAGATATCAAGCGCCATCTTTGCCTAGATCTTATCAAGAAGGTATAGAAACAACCACTTAGAAATGATATCTCAGAAGTTATTCGGAGCCCTTCAGGTGACTGTAATTTGTTTTCAAAATATTTTTCAGGTGCCTTTGTTCCACAACTTGGATGATCTTATTCTTGACAACATCTGTGATCGGGTTCAGCCCCTTGTTTTCTCTAAAGATGAGAAGGTAAAACTTAAACTATATTTATAAATCATTTTACTGACTTATTTACTGCAAACTAGTTCATCTTTTCTGTGATTCCATGATGATACAGATAATTAGAGAAGGAGACCCAGTGCAAAGGATGGTGTTCATTGTTCGTGGGCGTATAAAGAGTAGCCAGAGTCTTAGCAAAGGCATGGTGGCAACCAGTGTGCTTGAACCAGGAGGCTTCCTGGGTGACGAGTTGCTCTCATGGTGTCTCCGCCGTCCATTCAGCGACCGCCTCCCGGCCTCCTCTGCAACATTTGCCTGTATTGAATCGACAGAAGCATTTGGTCTCGAGGCAAACAATCTCCGGTACATCACAGATCACTTCCGCTACAAATTTGCCAATGAAAGACTTAAGAGAACCGCAAGATATTACTCATCGAACTGGAGAACATGGGCTGCAGTCAATATACAATTGGCGTGGCGACGTTACAGAATGAGGACTAGGGGACCGGTGATTCCTGTAACAGAAAGTGGAGGCACTGAGCGGCGGCTGCTGCAGTACGCTGCCATGTTCATGTCGATCAGGCCACATGATCATCTTGAATAAACCATTGTTAGCTGTTCTTCAGTCATTGTTTCAATAAAGTCGTGTTTCTTTCGGCGGAAAAATCATCACCAGAAATCGAGCAATGAGCAAAACAACTAAGTTAAATAATTTCTAAGAACTTCAAAACATCTTAATTTGTCCATTAGCTCACCTGGTTAGAGGAGCTCTAGCAGCCTAGCGGGCCAGGCTGGCTGGGCTCTCTTTTCATTTTCAAGAGCTTTGGATAGCGGGGCTAAGAGCAAGTCCAATGATAGGAGGCATTTTTAAGAAACAAATGATAGAAATGGCTCTTTAAATAGTGTATAAATGGCTCTTGAGGTGATGTGGTCTCCAATAGTAAGAGTCATTTTTAAGAGCTATTTTTTTAAATTTATTTTAAATAAAATTCAATTATTTTGTATATAGTGTAATTATACAATTCATTATACAATTAATAAGAGTAAGTTATATAATTAAATAATTGCTTTTGAAAAACCCTCTAACAATAAAATTATTATTTTTTAATTATATTTAAATTAAAAAAAAAAATTAAATATAATTAAAAGACCTTCAATATTTGAAATTTAAAATGTAAGCTACTTATTTTATGTTTTTCAAGTAATTGTATGTTTTTTTATGGTTATTGTATTTGAAGTTAATTAATGTTACTTATTGTCTTTGAATGTTAGAAATTTTTTAAAAAACAAAATAAAGACATTAATAAATAACCACTAAATTCAAACATAATTAATTGAAATACAATCCATTACAAATTAATATCTCCATTTTTTATGCTAACTATTATTATTATAATTAATAATAATAATAATTATAATTAATAATTATTATTATTATTATATAATAATAATAATATTTAGTATAAAAACTCCCCACCCCCACCTGTTCGTTTCCCTCCATCTCACACTTAAAAAAAACCTAACATCTCTTCTCCTTGCTGCGCCGCCGTCCCCCACACACAAACACCTCTTGCTCATAATCTCTTATTCCCTGGGCAAACTTATCACACAATTTTTTCAACAAAAAACACGTTTTCCTTTCTCTCGCGAGCTCTTTTAAAGCATTACAGAAAGAGTATTTTGCCTCAGAAAGCTCTCGAGCTAGCTTCCGGTGGAAGGTCTCCGAGTGCTTCCTTGACTTCCTCTCATCTTCCAGCTCTTCTTGCACTGAATGAATAGCAGATTTGATTCGGTTTTGATTTTCCTTGTTTGCGTTTGCTGTACAACAATTTTTTTTCAATTTTTCAATTCATTGGTTTGCTGTGGGTATGTTGGTTTGCTGTGTTGATTTTGCTTGGCATTTAGAGCAGTTTTTATTGGTTAAATCCCAACTGTCACAAAATTTCCCAACGGTCACATTTTGGGTTTTGGCTCCCCGGCCAAAACCTGTGGGGATGCCTCCCGAAAATGGAAGAGGAATTTTGCCTCTTCATTTGACTCTCCCCGTTAGAGTGACAAATTTAACAAAAAAAGCCATTTTAAAAAAAAATGGCTTTGCCTCCTCTGATGGCTAGTCCCATTGGACTTGCCCTAAGTGCTTAGCAGGAATAAGATCCATGGATCTAATTGTGCTAACACAAACATCTCTTGTCCATAACCCTAAAGCTGATGCTTCATATGGTTTTTTTTTTCTCTTTTTAATTCTAGAGTTTAGACTACATCTTACTTTTAAGCTTAATTCTTAATCGTAAAAGTCAACGAAATATAATAATGATGAACTATAAGTGCTTTGGGTTTATTTATTTTTTCTTTTTTAACTTTATCGTTTAATGTTGAATTTTTATTTAGTTTATCCTTTAGTATTTTATTGATTGTAAATCTATTTTCACATGTTTTATCATATAATAAAATAAAAAGATAATTCAACCCGATAACTTGATAGGATTTTGTCCTAAATTTTCTAAAAAACTATTATTGGAAAAAACAAATATTATTCACTTTTAATATAAGAATAAAAAGTCTAAAAATAGATTAATATCTAAAATATTATTACAGATAATAAATATCATTCGCTTGAATATAAGGATACAAAATATAAAAATGGTAAATATCCAAAATATTATCAGGGATAATAATTTTAATATAAGGATAAAAAATACTTTTACGAGGTTAATATCTAAAATGTTATCGTGAATATTATAAATCATTCATTTTTAATATAAGGATAAAAAATACAGGGGATTTATCTAAAATATTATTTGGAATGATGTGTTAGCAAAAAATTCTAATTTTACCTTGGAAGAATCATCAACAATAATTGCTGAAAATATTTCACCTTTCCAAACCAAGTTTTGTTCATTAGAACAAACTTGTCATGGTAGGCTAATAAAAGACAAACATAATCAAACTACCATAAACACAAAAACAATGCAAATTATCTGAGGCAAAATATTCTAGTAGTGTTAATATCTTCCTTTTACACAATGAACAGTTCTATATCCAGTATCTCTAAAAAGCTAGTTATGGTTTCTACTAACCGTAATACTAAGTGTCAACTCTTTTTCTCTTTTTCTTACTGATAAAGTAGCACAAGAATTTCTTGTACTTTCACACTCTGGACCTCGTGATCTAGGAGAATTATTGTCATGATAATGCACATATGCGACATGTATGGCCCTCCTTTTAAAGTAAATGGTTTGTCCTAAAAGATTAGTTAACTGATTCATTTCCCCTTTAGAAAAATATTTTGCCTCTGTCTAAGTTGAATGTCTTTTTATCTTCTATTTGTTTCTCAGTAAGGGGCGGCATTAGAGGGGTAGGCCTCTATTTATCCTTCAAATAAAAATAAACATGTAATAAATATGAGATACTTGTAGAAATAAAAGGTAAATTGACAATAAGATTACCCTTAAAGGGTGACAATAGTCATCATCTAATTTTATTATTACATGTCAGGTTTTACTTGATATAACTTATAGCCTAAAGATAGGTTAAATTCTTTAAATGAGCAAGGTAGGTTTTCAATATAGTCTCAAAAAATGTTGTATGTGCTTATTGACGATCCGTGTAAGGATAATTTAAGAGTTTTGCAAGGAGTGAGTAAGGCACGTAAATCCAATATCTCAATGCATGCACTCGAACCTAAGTTTGGTGCTCCACCTTCTTAAGAATTTTCATTAGTGTTTTCATTGCTATTTGTCATTTTATTAGCAATGGCAGTGGAAGTTTCATGGACTAGAGATAGCTTTTGGACTTATACAACATATATTTATAATTAGAAGGTATATTGCATCAAATATTTTTATAAAAGTGTTATAGTTATTCTATGTTTGTTCTCCCTAAAATGTTTTATTTGAAAACATGTCAAAGTAAAATATTATGACCAGTCTTGAAACTATAGTTCATTTATTGAAAATACTTTCAACTTGCATTATATAAAACATCTTACAAACTATCAATTTACAATATTATCTAACAACTTCAATCATCATCGATGTCATCATCATTATTATCATCTAGTCATTCCTTTGTCAACACCTCCTTTACTACTATTGCTAATCCTCCATGACCACTACCTTTATCTCCTCACCTCTATAACATCTGTTATTATCCAATTCTGGGTTATTCCTCTAAATCTATCTAAAATAAAACAAAAATAAAAAAAATAAAACAAAAGCGACTAACGTTGATAGAAAAATCAAGGTGGAAATTTTAGAATTTTTCGAGTGCCCGATCGTATGTCTTTTATGCCTAAAAATGAAGAAAAATACAGATTCAAGTCTAAAATAATTTATTATTGGATAAATCGACTTAAAATTAAGTTGAAAGGCGTAATTATATTTTTATGGGCCAGTTTGATTTAATCGCCGACTAATTTAAAGTGTAATTATGTTTAGGAATTAATTTAGGGCTCAGTTGAAGGATTTAATTAAGTGTAAGGACTAAATTATACTTTAAATTAGTTAAATTAATTTTATTAAGGGCTTAATTGGTGAAAATTAAGTTTGGAAGCCTAATTTGGGTTAAATTGTGAAAATTGGAATTTTCGGAAACAAAACTTTTTCGGCTGAAATCGGAAGCTAAAATTGAAGAAAAAACATCATTCTTCCTAGTTTCCCTTCGAAAAACTCCTTTTTGTTTCAAGATTTCTGTATTTTTAATGATATTTTTTATTTTGAAAAAAAAAACTTGTCAAGGAATTACCGGAGGAATGCTTGTGCCATGCTGGCAACCATGCTCTGCAACTCACTCCCCACTCGTGTATTGCAACACACAACACACCATTCTTGGAAATCATTCTCTTGGTTGCAACCTACATATTTAGTCTATAAAAGGGGGATAATTTTTTTATAGAACGGGGGGGGGGGGGGTGAAATAATACTGAAAAACTAGGGGAGAAAACACAAACAAAAAAAACACAAAGAACACAATGCGGAAGACGATATCACAGTGTAAAACAATTTGCACCAACCACCACTTTTTCTCTTCCTCTTGCTGGCAGGACCACCCATCATCAGCTTTCTCTCTCTCTCCGCTACAATACCAACTCCGACAACTCTCTCCATCTTCTTCGGCAGCCTCTCCCCATGCTGCAATAGCCTAGTTCGGTTTCTCCTTCAACAATGCAGCAACAGACCTCTAGCACAGGCTAGCCCCCTCGGTAGTGGGTGAGTTTTTTTGTCGCCTACCACCACCCGGTCTCCACCCGCAGCGCCGACAGCACTTGCAACAACCCAGCTTTTCTTCCCTAACTCTGGCGATGCAGTGACAGCTTGTTGCAGCACCACATGCCACCATTTACGACGCCACCACCACAGGAAGAACCATCTCGGTCTTCTCTACCTGGCAATAATGGTGAGTGAGCCTCTCATCACTATCGACCGACCCCCTTCTACTACTCACATAATACGTGAACAGTACAAGAGTGAATTAATTCACTCTGCGGTATTCATGCAATACGTGAACAGTGCAGTGAATTAATTCACTCTACACACACATTTTTTATTGGCCTTAGGTCGGACTGTTCTCGGCCCAGCGTTGCTGGTTGGGCCATGTCCAGTCCAAGCTTTTGTTGGGCTCTTCTGGCCCAGCTTGGATGGCCGGCTCATTTAATTGGACCAAGCCCAGTTTGAAATATTTTTATTTTTCTTAAAAAATAAAAAAAAACACATTTAAAAAAAAACAAAAAAAAATATAATTTTCATGCGTACGGCCGAATTCCAAGGTTTTTCCAAGCATAATTTTTGTAAAAACAAATATAGCATCTTTCACATGTTTTGAACAAAAATTAGATATCATAACCAATTTACGATTATCCATTGGAATTTGGCTAAAATATCAAAAAAAATATTATTTTATTTTAGTTATCGGGGTGTAAAATTACATTATAATGTACACTCATGGATAGTTAAAAAAAAAGAAGTTTTTTTATGCAGTGTGAAAATTTCCTAACTTTAAAATGATTAGGTTTTCGACTCCCAATGAAGTAGAGACTCTCACGGAGAGAGATCTACTTCGAGTTTTAGAAGAGATCAACGAATAAAAAAACTGACTTAGAAAAAGCAATCAAATAACAATGTAGTTTGTCTTAGGAATGGTGCACTAGGGGTGATGCATGTTCTCCTTGCACAGCAAGTCCCTTTATCTAGACTCTCGCAGACCATTAGATTTCCAAGTGATCTTAATACTAGGTGGCGACTCCTGAAAATTATAGTCATACTTTTATGACTATAAAATATCTCTTTTTTACCCCATGCCATCTCCCCTCCAGAGTTCATGGCAGGGCATGGAAAGTGAAAAAACATCGTCGCGACAACATTCACAATCACTATTGAAACTAGAGTCATCCTCCGGAGAAAATAAAGTGATTAACTCAAAATAAAACTGAATCTTTTTTACAAAAATAACAAGTGTTTGCTAATAGAAGGTCAACAACTTGGAACAAAAAAATATTGGTTAACAAAGCCTTGACCAAAATTACAAAGGTTAGACACCTGAGACTAGCACAAGGCAATTTTCTGTCGTATGGTCTGCGGGATTTTGTATTTTATTTATTTCACTAGCACTAGGCGATTTTTTATTTTATTTTTTAATCTTCGAGTTCTTCCAGAAGGGGACAAAAAGCACACTGCAAATTTTCTGAATGGCATCCAAACAGACCCTTGAAGTTTCAGTTCAAGAGTCCTTCCATTCCTACAAAATCTATTTTTTGCTTAGATTATGACAGATTTGGGGGGGGGGGGGGGGGGGGGTTCATAGATAGATATAGTTTTAGAAGTAGCCCTAAGGTCACGGCTTATTTGTCTCCAAATAAAGGGCTGAGAGGTGAAAGACCAAAAAACTTTCTCCAAATTTAGAAATTCAATATCCAAGTTCTACAGGATTTCTCATTTCACTTTAATAGCAACAAAAGAAAAATAACATGGACATTATCATCATCATCTTCTGCTGGCCTCCCTGAACACCTTTCCTACGTGCCCGTCGCAAGCTTTTTCTAGGGTTTCTAAACCTTCCCTAGATAATAGCATTTGACATAGAATTATTAGCTCCATGTTCAACTCAGGTATGCATGCATGCAATGTTTATGTCTGATATATTAAATTAAACTACATTTTTAATTAACTAACTGTGGTTTTTTTTCATAAACTGTGAAATGCATTAAGATTATACCATCAAATGTCTCATCATCAGGATTCCATTTTAAACATTTCATAGTTTGGTTTTTCATTTCGGCTGTAGCTCATATGAAATTTTCTGTCATTTGAACCAGGTTCCTTGGTATCTCAAAGGAGCCCGTTGTATGATCAGCTAAATGGGGTTGAAGTTTGCGAAGCAGGGCCCAGGAAAGGCTTCGACCACGGATTTGTCTTGTGCTCAACTTTCATTGATTAATTGTATCACCAAGAGTATTTATATTCGCAACTGGGTATCCAGGCATCGAAGGCGAATGCTAGTTGCTGGTTATGATCTCGACATGTCGTACATCACAGGTCGCATATTGGCAATGTCGTTCCCTGCAGAGCGTGTGCGAGCAATGTATCGAAATCCTCTCTGGCAGGTGAAATCTGTACTGGACATGCGACATGGGGAGCATTACAAGGTTCTTATTTGAATGGAAAGCAAAAGAAAATGACTTAATTTGACAGAACTCTCCTACTTATTAATTTCTCAAGATATTCCCTCATAAGGCGGCCACGCATTGTGTTGTTTTGGTGACCATTACTTGAATAAAATCAATGCGTAATCTTCTTCTTCTTTAGGATTGGAAGAGTTTCCACGAATGGAATGTGCAGAACTCTTTCTTGGGAATCCATTAAATGCGTAGTCGTGTTTAGCTTCTGATTTTGTCCCACATTGATTACTATTTTATCAATCAGTTATCTCTTACTTTTTGTTGGTATTTCGCAGATTTATAATTTGTGTATTGAGGAAGCTTATAATCCATCACATTTTCATGGACGTGTCGAGACATATCCTTTCGACGACAACCATGTCCCACCTCTTGAAATGGTGAAGATCTTCTGTGAGAGTGTGGATTCATGGCTATCATCTGACCCAAGAAATATCGTAGTCATTCACTGCATGGTATAATTTTGAAATTATGAAGATGTGTTTAGCAAAAGCTGAAAGAGAAGCTTACTGGAGTCTTTTTATCTTGTTCTTTTCTTAGTTTCAGTGTTTTTCCTTTGAATTTTGCAGGCAGGCAAAGGACGAACAGGCTTAATGGTATGCGCCTACCTTGTTTACAGTGGCATGACACCTGAGGATGCTCTTCAGCTATATGCAAATAAACGCACCACCAATAATCAAGGAGTAAGTCACTAAGAAAATGTTGCGATGTACGTAATTGACAGCGGATGCAACAATTTGCTGAAACTCGTTTACACCAAAAAATGCATGTGTGGTTCTAGGAGAGTCTGAGGACCTTGAACATGTATTCATTTCTGATAAGGCTTAAAAATCCTTGGAAATGCTCGTAGTTGTATAATTGATAGCTCAGAATTTTAATGGTGAACTAGGGTTTAGTTCAATTAAAAGGCAAGTTCCCACCCAATAAAATACAATGTTATGGATTTGTTCATGATGTACACATTACCAGAGTCACCTAATATCTAAATTTTTCTGTTATCGATCTTTCATACATGTGAATGGTTATCTATTGTGAAGAAATCATTTCACTTAAAAACTTAAACTGTTAAGTGAAGCTCCAGAATATGATTTATATTATTCTCTAACACACTTTCTAAAGTGAAAGTTTTTTGGGCTTGAAACTTGCAAACAAGCCACACTATCTTGTGCTTGATTTTTATCAAATAGAATAAGGGTGGTGAGATTCGAACTCGTGACCGCTGAATCAACAAGGTTCTGATACCATGTCAAAGAACCATCTCATCTAAAAATTTAAAAACTTTTAGATGAGATGATTCCTTCTGTTTTATCTTTCTAATTAGATTCTTCAAGAAGAATCAAAAGTCCCCTTGAATATCTGTTTATCTGCTCCCGTAGGGAGTTTGATAGAGTATTGCAGAAGATGAAAATAGATTACCATGCAGCTAAACACATTATCATGCATGTGCTGCAGGTCTCGATACCAAGCCAACGTCGTTATGTGGGATACTGGGCAGAGACACTTTCTTTTCCCAGGAGAATTGATGGTAGTCATAGAGGTGATTTTCACACACCTCCTGAAGTGATCTTGCCTAAACCTCGCGTCAGAGAATTGCGAAGAATTCGACTTTATGACATGGTTAACACTGAATCCATTTTCTTTGTCGTCTCAGAGTTACAGGAGGTAAGCACTAGGAACTCCCAATCGGATTTCCAGGCACATCAGATTCTTACTTGCTAGCTTATGGTTTTTTCCCTTATGAAGAGTTAAGTTTGTAGTGCTAACTATATGATCTACCGAAATTCTTAAGATTTAAGGAGCAAGTTTGGTGTTAGAAATTACTATTATATCTCTCATGACACAATTATGTTGTTGTTTATTCAAACTCATGATCATAGAGAGAGATCATGGGAATCAATTGGGTTCAATTGCCTAATTTTATCCTTGATGGATGGATGGAAGAAGAAAATTAGCCAAGAAATTAATGAAAGAAAACTTCTGATTTATGTCTACCAGTAGCCGTAAATAGAGTACATACGCTATTATTTATATATAAATCAGGAACCTCTTTCATTAATTTATTAGCTAATTTTCTCCTCTCATCAAGGAGAAAATGAGACAATTGATCCTCATGATCAATCCTCGTGATCTATCTCCATGATCATGGGTTTGAATGAAAAAAACATGGGTGTGTCATGAAGGATAAAATGATAATTTCTAACATGTTGTGCTAACTACATGATCTCCCGAAATTCTTAAGATTTAAGGTGCAAGTGTGAGATGCTAGAGATTAATGTCAGGCACGTGCAGGTCCTCATCTGTGGTCATATCTAATATTACCAGGAAATTAATAGCCTGTCAATCTGAAAACTAAGTGGAAATAAATTGCTTGAAACTGTGCTATGAAGCCATTAATTGTTTACTGGATTTCCTAGCGCGCAAGACACGTTCAGTGATTCTTCTTTTTTTCAGATTCCTGGTCAGCTGTACCGTCCACCGGTGGAGGTTGCCAAGAGTTGCCTGCGACCACTTAAGAAAGGATATCAGAGAAATATCAGTCCTCAATATTACATCTCCTTCACGGAAGGCAATGAAGAAGAGGAGGAGGAGGATTTAAAACCCGCAGAGTCGCGCCTCATTGTTCAAATGGACACAGAGAGTCCTATAATCTACCAGAAGACCACTCTTGATTATTATTTTGATAAGCCTATACGAGTAAGTTGCGATGGTCAAATCTTTAACATTTAGGAGCAGATGAAATTAAGCGTAGAACGTTAACATGGTTGATGCATGTGACATGGTATCAGAGTTTTGTTGACCCTGTGGTCACGAGTTTGAATCTCACCACCCTCATTCTACATGATAAAAATTAAGCACAAGGTAATGTGGATTTGCATGCAAGTTTTAAGTCCCAAAAGTTTTCACTTGAAAAGTGTGCTAGAGAATTACATAAATCATATCCCGGAGCGCCAACCTAATTACAGCTTAAGTTCCTTGAGTTAATTTACCATGGAGATTATCTCAAAATGACCATAGCATATGCTCAGGCCTATTTTCAGAACATTTTTCATTCTTATAAGGTCGTGTACTTGCTGCTCTTAATCAAAACCAGTAACTTGAAATTAATGATAAATGATTGGCAGGTGAAGGGAGATGTGCGTGTCATATTCTACCAGAAAATGATAGGAGGGCGTCTCTTCTATGTCTGCTTCAACACAGCTTTCATTAGGAATGGCTTGCTGCAGGTAAATTCTATCAGTTACAATTTTGCAGCGTTCCAGAGTAGGAAAAAAGATGACAAACCTGTGCTTTAAAGGAACAAGAATCAGGGTAGATCAGAGATTTCTCAGAGTTTTCTTCTCTAATTTGCAGTTCTCAACACAAGATTTGGATAAAGTGGGGGCCAAAGGTAGATCAATCTGTGGCCCTGCCTTCTGCCTGGAGCTGCTCTTTGCTCCGGCTAATTCAAACCATTCAGGCACGCTTACTGGGGACGTTAATGGTGGTGGTGGTGGTGGTGGTGGTGATGATGAAATTAGTAATGAATCTTAACTCTGATATCTTATATATCTATTTGTCTTGCTGTCTACTTTTTCATGGACAGCAGGCATTAGGGATAAGATAGAGTTAAGATTCCAGAATTTGAGGGCATTTAGCAGAAGATCAGATGTGTAAGTAACTTTTTGCTTCTTCTTTTTTGATCTCTATCGGTAATAAAATTCCTATTCTTGCTGGTATAGTGAAAAGCATGGCCATATTGCTATGAAAATTTAGGTTTACTCTAAGAATGATTGATCTGAAAAACTTGTTTAAATCATTCCTCTGGTTATAATTTCTTAAAATTTGTTTTGATAGGTGAGCAATCATTAGGGGGTGTTTAGGAATTTGCTTGGAAAATGTTTTTGAAAAATTTGAAAATTTTTTATTTTTTATTTTTACTTTAAATTAAAAATATTTTGTATTTTAGATCATTTTTATATGCTGATATCAAATTAATTTTTAAAAATAAAAAAATATTATTTTAATATATTTCTAAATAAAAAACACTTTAAAAATCAACCTCAAACACACTCTCAAATAATCACTAGAGTCTTGAAACTCAACTCAACTCAACTAATTCAAATAATCTTGGTCTATTTTGGACTTAATCGGTTAAATTCTAGTTGTGGTGTTCCAATTTCATTCTATTTGTTTTGTTTCATGAATTGTGTTTTTTGGCCTTTTTTTTATATATAAATCCATGTTTTTTTTTTTTTGGCTAATTTCATTATTTAACACTTGGTTTATTGGCTATTGGACTTCCAAACTTGTTCTGGTTTGTTTTCTCTGTAATCATCTCAGTCTCATAATCATGTCATGAATTTGACTGGTTAATCTCATTGATGTAATTTTTTCTATTTCTCAATTGATATTTATTATTTTATCATTCAATCAACATTTTCTTGATTATGAATAAAGCTTTGTAATTTATTTTTGATTTATTTTCTATAAAGTTATTATAGTTTTATGACTTGAGTCATGGATTTTGCGTGTTAACTTAGATAGATGACTTAAATCATTCTATTATATCTTTTTTAGATTAAATATGTCATAATTTCCTTATTCAACAATAGTTTATTAGGAATCGAGTTTCATAATTTATTTTAACTTGTTTTATTTTAGATTATCAAAGTCTCATGATCAAATCCTGAGAAGAATAGTTTATTTGAAAGATTAACTTGAGTTATCAATTTGAAAAGAAAATAATTTGATCTTGAAATGATACATTTTAATTTTTTAATTTTTGATATTAACTTATTAAAAAAATTGTAATTTGATTTTTTTTTTATGCCAAACACACTTTTAAAACTTAAAAATCCAAGAGAAGCCAACACAGGCCTTTTTGTTCGTTGTGCTAAGTAAAGACGAGTCAAGTCCAAAACTCTTGAAAACATTTAACCAAAAGACAATCTTATCCAAGTCCAACCCAACCTGGAAAACGACACCGTTCTTCCAAAGGATAGACTATAGAGTGTATATACCATGTTAATTTTCGTATAAACTCGCAGAGACGCAAGTCGTTCATCTCTCTCTCTCTATCGCTCGGACTCTTTCAAGTCTCCTCCCTCCTGCTATCAACGATCCTCAAAATGCTTTCCCGTTAAAATTACAAGAAATAGTAATTTCTTTTTTTGTTAACTATTACCGTATAATCCATCAATCATGGCAACAACCTCAAACAAACCTCAAAGATCTCTCGAAGAAATCGAGGACATAATCCTCCGCAAAATCCTCTCAATCTCTCTCACCGAGTCCTCTGATTCTCGAGTTATCTACTTAGAAATGACTGCTGCTGAGATTCTCAGTGAAGGCAAAGACTTGAAGCTCAACCGCGACTTGATCGAACGTGTCTTAATCGATCGGTTGTCTGTCCAAAACCCTAACGCGGAACCTCCTTTCAACTACCTCTTAGGTTGTTACCGCCGCGCGGTTGATGAGTTGAAGAAAATCGGGAATATGAAGGACAAAAATGTCAAATCAGAGCTGGAATTGTCGATCAGGCAACTTAAGAAGTTGTCGGTTTCTTATTGTAGGATTCATTTGGGAAATCCTGAGTTGTTTGGGGATGATTCGAATGTTGTTAAAAAGACTGGGAGCTCGAATGTGTCGCCGGTTCTGCCGTTGATTTTTGCAATGGTTGATGGGTTTAATAGTGCCGGAACTCAGCCTCCGCCGCCGGGGTTTTTGGAGGAGCTTTTTAAAGAAGGGGATTTTGATAGTTTGGATCCGATTTTCAAGGGTTTATTTGAGGATTTGAGAGGAAATGTTTTAAAGGTTTCTGTCTTAGGAAATTTTCAACAACCATTGAGGGCTTTATTGTTCTTGGTTAGTTTTAACGTTGGTGCTAAATCACTTGTTAGTCATAAGTGGTGGATTCCGACAGGGGCCTATGTAAATGGGAGAGTTATTGAAATGACAAGTATTTTGGGTCCTTTTTTTCATGTGAGTGCATTGCCAGATAATACCATTTTTAAGAGTGAGCCGGATGTTGGGTGAGTGGTCTCTGTGTGTGAATTTTTTGGTGTTTTGTTTTCTTCTTGTGTTTGTGTTATTGACATGTTGTTGGTTTAAAATGGCAGGCAGCAGTGTTTCTCTGATGCCACAAACCGTCGACAGGCTGATTTGTTATCTTCATTTACTACAATTAAGACTCTCATGAATAATCTATATGGTGGTCTAGCAGAATTGCTTCTTGCTCTACTTAAAAATAGTGATACTCGTGAGAGTGTTATTCAGTATCTTGCTGAGGTGATAAACAGAAATGCAACAAGAGCTCATATACAAGTAGGTATCTCCTTTACATGGAACTTTTTGAGCTGTAGCTATCGTGTATATTATTTGTTAAAAGCTTTATCTTGAGCTGTAACGTTGCTTATGAATCAACATGTGGGTATTGATTTTGTTCGATATATTCAGAAAAGGTAAAAGTTGACATCTTTTTTGCTCAACGGGAACTTGCACGATAGTTTTCTATGACAGAATGATTTTCAGTTTACATGAATTGTTTTTGTGCATTAACAGTGTCGTGTAACTGTCACAGGTTGATCCTTTATCATGTGCAAGTTCTGGCATGTTTGTCAATCTAAGTGCTGTCATGCTTCGGCTCTCTGAACCATTCCTAGATGCAAATTTGTCGAAAAAAGACAAAATTGATCCAAATTATGTGTTTCACAATAACCGTTTGAATATGAGGTGATGAACTGCTTAATATATCATATTTTATCACATTATTGATCGTCCTGGTGTTCCTAATTATTGGTTTTCTTCATGTGTTAGAGGGTTGACAGCTCTACATGCATCAGAAGAAGAAATTACTGAATGGCTTAATAGTCCTGGGAAAACTGATGTCTCTGCAAAATCTAGTGACGAAGAAAATCGCATGTTACTATCTCAAGAAGCCTCCAGTTCTGGTAACAGTGGTGAAAAGGTTAAATACTCATTTATTTGTGAGTGCTTCTTTATGACAGCAAGGGCGCTCAACTTGGGTCTGTTGAAATCATTTTCTGACTTTAAGCATCTAGTTCAGGTAATGCATACATGCTTTGTATCTGGACCTGGATTTATAAATCTGTTACCACAGTTTGATTGATGAATGAAAATATTTGTCCGCCTTTTAAATTAATTTTGTTAATAAACATCATGTCAGGACATTTCTAGATATGAAGATATGCTCTCCAAGTTTAAAGCTTTGCAAAAGCAGACGCCATCTCCGCAGCTGCAGATGGATATTGATCGTCTTGAGAAAGAAATAGAGCTGTATTCACAGGAAAAGCTTTGTTATGAAGCTCAGATATTAAGGGTACCTTACATCTTCTCTCTTGCACCCACCTGCTGTTGACATATTGGAAGCTAGTTCTGAACATTAGAAGTTTGTGTCTAGTTTGGCTCTCTTGTGAGGTGATAGGGGTTTGAGAGCTCAAGTTTTATCCATGTCATGTTTGAAATATGATCCTGTTGGACTCATCAGTTGGGTAGCTCTCTTGCTCTTGTTATATTTTCTTTGGCTGGGGGCAATCACTTTGGCCAAACTAGCACCTTTCTTCCAATTCTCTCTTACCCTCCATCTGTCTCCCTGTTCTCTCTCATTTTCTGTTTGAATAGTATGTTCATTGTTGAAGATTTAGAACTTCATCAGCAGAACTTACCAATCTAAAAAGCTTGCTACTATTTTTATTCTGCTGATCTTTACTTTTTATTCTTTTTAAAGGATGGAGCACTTATTCAGCAAGCACTTTCTTTCTACCGGTTGATGCTGGTTTGGTTGGTTAACCTAGTCGGTGGATTTAAAATGCCTCTTCCATCAACTTGCCCAAAGGAATTTGCTGTGATGCCAGAGCATTTTGTTGAAGATGCCATGGAATTACTTATCTTTGCTTCTCGGATTCCAAAAGCTTTGGATGGAGTCATACTAGTAGGCTTAATGATTAAACGTTTTAACATGCAATTTTGTCTTTTATATGATATGGGAAATATTGTTTTCTTTGCAAGGGCACTATCTATGAAATTATGAAATTCAATTATGTTGTTGATGTGTTCTGTTTTGCTATTTTTCTTGCTGGGCAGGATGATTTTATGAATTTCATTATCATGTTCATGGCAAGTCCAACATATATTAGAAATCCTTATTTAAGAGCAAAAATGGTTGAAGTATTGAACTGCTGGATGCCACGGGGAAGGTGATATATCTAATTTCACTTTGCAAGTATAAAATATTGTGGAGATTTTGATTAAATTTATAACTTGAAGTTAGGTAATTACAGCATCTGTTTTTCCATCTGCAGTGGTTCATCTGCTACAGCTTCTCTATTTGAAGGGCACCAATTGTCGCTTGAGTATCTTGTGAGGAACCTCTTGAAGCTTTATGTTGACATTGAGTTCACAGGTTCTCACACACAGGTGACGTGCCCTAACATTTGAGTTTTAAGTGTTGATTGTTTTCAGTGCTAGAATGTATACATACCGTAGGGAATAAAGAAAAGATGCTTTAGGCCATTGCCTTTCAAAGCTTCCTGGTTCACTTGGCATATTCTTCTTATTGGATGTGCACAGTAATCATGGATGGGTACAGGAAAGACCTGCAAGCAAAAACTACTTTTATTTAAACATAATTTTGACAAATAAGCTTGAGAGTTCACAGAAGTAACGGTGACTTTTTGGCTGTTATTCGCAAGGACGGGGTGTTGTCTTGCATTATCATCAATCTTCAACATAAACAGCAAGATATTCTTTTCCTGCTTTCACTAATTTTCTGATTAGCAATTCTGAAACCATTTACTCACTCCTTTGTTTTAGATGACAGGATACTTCCTATTGTGCTATAAGCAACTGTTCTAGTTATCCTCTGATTTCTGGCTTCGTTGACTATTAGCCGTCTTTGCTCTTTGTATTCCAATGCTTGAACATCTCAATCTATCTATGCAGCAGCCTTCGATCAAAATTTTCTTCTGGCTTAATCATTTCAAGTCTGATTGACTAGACCACTCTATATAAAGAGAGATTTGGTGAATTGAGTATCTTGATTACTGTCTATTAGATTACTTTCTTTGTAGATGAAAAATATGAAGTCAGAAGGATATAAACATGGGAAGGTGATGCCTTTGTAGAACTTTGATTGCTCTTAAGATTGATTAACTGAGATTTATTGGCTTTATTGCCAGACTCTTGAATAAGAGGCAAGGAGTGTCTGGATGGATGGTTGGTTTGTCCAAAATAAATAACCTTAGCCCCCCCCCCCCTGTTAACATTTCGGTTCTGCCCATTGTCATAGCAATCAACTTGTGATTTTCTTTGGTTGCATAGGTTGGGCATACACATGCAGACTAGAGGTCTTTTCTTTTCTTCCTTTTCCTTACTGGCTTGTTTGGTAAATTGAGCATTTAAAGTATTTTCTTCAATGAACCAATTCCAACCAGCTGTTATATTGAAATTCTTTTTTTCTGTTTTGTCATTTTCTATCCTTTAATTCTGATTACTGTTCATTTATTTTCTAATTGTCGTTACTAATAGTTTGCTGTCTCAAATGTTGAATATTAGCATTTTTACATTTATCACATGTTAATATTTGATTTTGTGTCACATCTGGTACAGTTCTTTGACAAGTTCAACATACGGCATAATATTGCCGAACTTCTTGAATACCTATGGCAGGTCCCTAGTCATCAAAACATTTGGAGGAAGGTAGTGCAATTGTGTTCTTCACCTCTTTTGGGTTGATTATATACAGTATCTCTTGCTCTCTCTCTCTCTCTCTCTCACCCACACACATGTGCGCACTCATGAAGAAACCTACTGTTTTATGCTGTTCCAGATCGCCAAGGAAGAGGAAAAGGGTGTCTATCTGAAGTTTTTGAACTTCCTGATCAACGACAGCATCTATCTTCTTGATGAAAGTCTGAACACAATTCTTGAACTCAAAGGGTTAGAAGCTGAGATGTCCAACATCACAGAATGGGAACGAAGACCAGCTCAAGAGAGACAGGAGAGAACCCGCCTTTTCCATTCCCAAGAGAATGTCAGTTTGTATACTCGTGCATATGTGTCTGTCATTATCCACACATTTATAGTGAAGTCAAAATGCTTAATTGGATAGATATGTCTGGTTTGTTTCAGACCATCCGCATTGATATGAAGTTGGCAAATGAAGATGTGAGCATGCTGACATTTACATCAGAACAAATTACAGTACCTTTCCTGCTTCCTGAGATGGTAGGGTATATTTATACTTTTAAATTTCTATATGTATGCTGTAATCACTTACAAGCAGGATAGCCACATTCATCATTAGCTTTTAATGTGTTTGTCCTTGTTAAATTCTTCCTTGATGCTTTTTGAATAAATATTTATTTCTGCCAGGTTGACAGAGTGGCCAACATGCTCAATTACTTCTTGTTACAACTTGCGGGTCCCCAAAGGAAATCTCTCACCCTGAAAGACCCTGAAAAGTATGAATTCCGCCCCAAACAGTTGCTTAAGCAGGTTAGTCTCTCTTGCTACTGCAGTCAGTTTTCTACCTTTTTCTCTTTTGTTTTGTTCAAAGCAGTTGCTTTGACAGGTTAAGATGATATTCAAATTTGCTTTTTTTCGTTTTTTTTTTTGGTCTGAAACAATATCAAATTGTGACTCCTGAACATCCTTTATTTTCTTGAATTTTATCCTGTTGCTTCTTTGCCTTGAGGTTTAGATTTTGGTTTAGAGGTTATTGTTTATACAATGGTGAATGTCTTTAGATTGCAACCACTGTGTGTAGGTTCAAGTCTTGATACTAGCAACTTCATGCAATATAAAGTTGAGGGGTAGGAGCTCATCCTAACTCTCCTGAGTACCCAGCTTCATTGGGGCCACTATCAAGTGGTGCCAAAGTTTATGTTTGGGAAATTGTGCAGTTGCACCTTGTCTGTTGACTAAGAACATGATTTTATATGCAGTTCAAGCACCAATTCTATTATACTATAAATGCTTTGTTTTCTTGTGAATTTTCAAGCTCAACAAGGTGTCTGATCCAGTTGATTAAGGTTGTGACTTTGAACTCTCTAGGATTCTGAACGTTGGATTGAATAACTCTTTGGATGCAACAATGAGTTTTACCTGGCTTATTCATGAGTAAAATAATTGTGATTACCAATTTTTTTATTGTCATGATACTGTGGACTGTCATGAGTGAATTCCCTACTTCTATTGATTCCGAATCTCTACAAATGAAATCTGAAATCATCTTACTAAAAGGTAACTGGGGGAATCAGTACATGTATTCTTGTTTCTGATAGCCACGTTACTGTCAGATTAAATCCTCTCTGTAGGATATTGTATATAATATATCATTGGAACCTCTAAGATGAACCTAACTGTCTTTTATTGATTCATTGAAGATTGTCCATATATATGTTCATCTGGCGAGGGGTGATACGGAAAACATATTCCCAGCTGCCATCTCAAAGGATGGGCGGTCATACAATGAGCAGGTAACTTCAATGTTGCAAAGCTTCTATAAGCTTATCATTTATGATTTTAGAATCAAATGTTCATGAGAGAATTTCCTTGGTTCTGTTCTGCTCATAATTTTAGCAGCTGATTGAATACATTGTGACACTGTTTCTCTGCTCTAGTTATTTATTGCTGCTGCTGATGTCCTTCGGAGAATTGGTGAAGATGATAGGATCATCCAGGAATTTATTGAGCTCAGTACAAAAGTCAAGATTGCAGCCTCTGAGGCAATGGATGCCGAAGATACCCTTGGAGAGATACCAGATGAATTCCTCGACCCAATTCAGGTACGTTGCTATACCTTTCTGGGAAGGGAAGTATCTTGGGAGTCCATTTATCGAATGTGGAAAATTTTCATCATACATTTTTTTGCAGGCTGTTATAATGAAGGATCCGGTGATTTTGCCTTCTTCAAAAATCACAGTTGACAGGCCTGTCATTCAAAGGCATCTTCTGAGTAACAATGTAAATCTTTCACTTGTTTCATACCTTTTATCAAATTGTGACAAGGATATTGATTAAGTTCGCTAATTTATTTCATGTGAGTGCAGACGGACCCCTTCAATCGATCACATCTTACTGCAGACATGCTGGTTCCAAACACCGAGTTGAAGGCAAGAATAGACGAGTTCATCAGGTCCCAGGAATTGAAGAGGCATGGGGAAGACTTTAGATTGCAGAGGGCCAAAGAAAAAATCCAAACCCCAACTGAAGAAATGTTGATTGATTAGAGTATATCTGTCTATTCTTGAATTTGGAATGAACAGGGTTTCATATTTCGCAAATCAATGGAAAAAATTCCACAAATTAGTGATAATGGCAGGCAGGGGAGCCTGGAAAGGTTGTAGGCAGCCGCATATGCAAATACTCTTACCTTCAGACCTGTGTTAAATGTTCTTGGATGTGTATAACTTAACTATATGCGTACATAAGGTGTTTAATTAATTCAACAATGGCATACACCTTGTTCAAATATTTTTGAGTCTCGGTAAGCATTGCTTTCATCATGCTGCTCTGCTAGTCATTTTCAAGGGGAATTGAAGTAGAAGGATGAAGAAATACAGAAGATAAGACAAGAGCTATTGTCAGTAAGGAACCGTTAACCAGATAGAGTTACCGTTCGTTAAACGCACCGTTGCATTCCAATTTCACCAATTTCAGTGTGTTTGTCCGTGTTTAAAATTTTTTAAAAAAATTATTTTTGTTTTTTACTCTAAATTAAATATTTTTGATATCTTTAATTATTTTAATGTATTTTTAAACGGTGAAAATCTCAACCAGCAGCAGCTGCTTCCTCCTCTCTCTCCTAAGCCCGAGCTTTGTCAGCAAACAATGGTTGCAGGGGAAAAGCATCACTAGCCTCTGGTTCGTGTTTATCTCCCTAAACTCCACAATTAACAATCAATCCATCCATCTATCCTCATTAATTTAAACGAATTTCCATTCCAGGGTAAGAAGAGGGAAGGTAACGCTGCCAGATACGCTACGAGGTCTCAAGCTATTAAGCAGCTCCAAGTTACTCTAGGCTTTTTCAGGTTAATCTTTCTTTCTTCGTGTAATTTCGTTTTCAGATTTTATTTTACATGTAGAATTAAAGAAAATGATGAAATGGGAAAGACTGTAGGAGACTAAGTATTCTAAAAGTATATTTCCAAGACAGAGAAAGAGGAAGTTGAAAGGAAATAATCATACTTAATTTCATGTCAAAGACATTGCTATTATTTCTTGTTATAAAATGAAGATTTATAATCATTGCTGCTATACAATTAAACATATTTATCGTGAATAAAATGCAGTTGTTGATGCTCGGCCACTAGAAATTATAATCTTGGCTTTGACCTCCATATCTATGATGAGGCTCCTGACTTCATTAAAGATATTCTTGTTGTGGATACTAGAGGTGTTGTGAGGCCTGTTCTGTTGTTTTGTAGGCTGTTGTTTTTGAGATTTTAGCCCCCATCTTACCATAAACAAAAGACATTGCCTTCCTTCAGCATGAACCGCTACTTGAAAAGTTTAGAGAAATAAGGGCTTACCAGATGAAGATAAAGAAAGCTGAGGCTGAGAAGAATGCTGATCTTGGCACTCTTTTCGAACTCGTTAACCTACTTACAAGCCAGACAGGGGTGTTAGAGAAAGGTTTGTCAAACTTCCATGATTTCCTGCAGTGTTTTGGTGAGTTTGTGGTTCGAGATTGAGGATCAAAAGATAACCTGGTCAACTCCTCATGCAATGCAACAAGGTTTGCCAGATGATGTCAACTTCAGTTTTATGTTAACCTTTTTGGAGTTTTATGAGGTGAGACTTCTGTGACTTCTGGGTTTCACTAATATCTATGTCACATCTTGTAAATAAGACAAAGAGATTGAATATAATGCAGTGAATCTTTACTAACACTATAATGCATATTTATACAAGGTGATGGCTTTACAATAGGAAAGAAGAACTAATCTGCAGATCTCCTATTCTAAGTAGGAAACATAATTACAATAGAAATCTAATATCTAGATATCTCCTCTTCTAAGTAGGAGACTTCAACACTCCCCCTCAAGTTGGAGAGTGAATATCCTGAACTCCCAACTTGCAAACCATAGGCATAAAGATTTCTTTTCCGAGGGGTTTGGTTAAAATATCAGCTAGCTGATGTGCAGAATCCACATGTCTTGCAGTTACAGATCCATCTTGGATTTTATCTCTAATGAAATGGCAATCCATCTCAATATGTCTAGTTCTTTCGTGAAAAACTGGATTAGCTGCAATGTGTAAAGCAGCTTTATTATCACAATATAATAAAGTTGATTCTTGATGCGAAATTCCCAAATCCCTCAATAGATGGCGAAGCCATGTCAATTCACAACAAGCTCCTGTCATCGCACGATATTCTGCTTCAGCTGACGGGAGTGAGACTATCTTTTGTCGCTTTGATCTCCAAGATATCAATGATGATCCAAGGAAAACACAATAACCCGTCGTGGATCTCCTAGTGAGTGGACATCCTGCCCATTCTGAGTCGCAATAAGCCCTCAACCTGAAGTCACTGTTTGAAGAGAAGAATAATCCTTGGCCAGGAGCCTTCTTTAGATAACGAACAACTCGAAGAGCTGCCTCCATATGAAGTTTTCGAGGTTGTTGCATAAATTTACTAAGGACATGTACCATGTAAGTAATGTCCAGCCTTGAAACAATTAAGTAAATTAATCTGTCAATCAATCTTCTGTACCGGTTCGGTTCTTTGAGTAAGGTGCCTTTGTCTAATAATTTTAACCCTTGTTCCATAGGAGTATTAATTGGGGCAGCACCCAACAAGCTTGCATCTGTAATGATTTCTAGTGCATAATTACACTGGGATATAAAAATTCCTTTCTTGGAAGCCGAAACCTCAATTCCAAGAAAATAGTTCAAAATGCCAAGGTCTTTGAGATGAAAATGTTTATGCAAGAACTCTTTAGTGGCAGTAATTCTAACTGGGTCATTCCCGGTGATTAGAATATCGTCAACTTATATCAAAAGAGTAGTGAAAGACTTACCTCGTTTGTTGGTGAACAAGGAATAATCAAACAAGATTGTATATAACCAGCAAAGCAAATTGCTTCTGAAAACTTTGCAAACCATTGGCGAGATGCCTATTTTAGCCCGTATAGTGATTTATGAAGGCGACAAACAATATGATCCTCCCCCTGTCGCTGAAGCCCTGGCGGTGGAGACATGTATATCTCCTCAGCTAAGTCACCGTGGAGAAAAGCATTGTGGACATCCATTTGGTGGAGAGACCAACCACAAGAGGTGGCCAAGGCAAGTAGGCAGCGGACAGATATAATTTTTGTCGTGGGAGAGAATGTTTCATGAAAATCCACACCTTCCAGTTAGGTGAATCCCTTGGCGACTAGGCGTGCTTTGTAGCGTTCGATAGAACCATCAGAACGGTGTTTAACTTTATACACCCATCAACAACCAATTAGTGTCTTGCCAGCCGGGTGGTGTTAAGGTCCAAGTACCATTTTCCTGAAGAGCCTGCAATTCAGCACACATGGCTTCCTGCCATAGAGGGTTTGCCACAGCGTCAGAGTATGATTTGGGTTCTGTGACAGAATGTAGCTGAGGAACAAAAATTTGATTTGCAGTGGTAAAGGTGATAAGAAACAAAATTAGCCAATGGATAATGTGTACCTTTCGTGAGACCTGGTAGTGAGGAGACCGATTAGGGTGAGTAAACATTGGAGCAAACATAATCGTGAAGCTTGGCTGGGGGGAAGACAGTTTGTCGGCTGGAGCGACGAAGTAGTGTATTAATTGGAGGTTGATCAGTTGGGGTAGGGTGGTTTAGTGAAGGCTGATCAGGTGGTAGGGAGGGAGGAGCAGAGAAGATGGGTTGGGATGGGTCTTGATGATCGGCTGTGTTGGGTAGTGGTACAGATGGGATGTAAAGTTTAGGGCGGCGTGTGTATGTGCGGAGAGTGGTAATGGGTTGTGGAGATGGGGGAAGGGTGGGTGGCAGATGAGGTGAATTTGAATCGGTGGGAACAGGGGACAGAGGGGCAAGGGAAGAGGCAACTGGAGTTGGTGTGGGAGGGGATGTAGGCAATGTGGAGGATCCGAAATCAAAGGAACGGGTGTCATGAGAGAAAAGAGGAATAGGACCAGAAGGTGGATGTGGAGTAGAGAAAGTGGATTGGGGTTTGACCGAAGCATATGGAAAAATATTTTCATAAAATCACACATCGTGACTGGTGAAAAATTTTTGAGATGACAAATCGAATAATTTATATGTTTTTTGACCGATGGGATAACCAATAAAAACTGAAGGGATGGAACGGCTGTCAAATTTGTGAAAAGGATGAATGTTGGTAGCATAGGCTAAACAACTGAAAACACGAATATAGGAAAAAAAGGGTGGTTTAGAGTAGAGAAGTTCAAAGGGTGTTTTGAAAGAGAGGGTGGAAGAAGGGAGTCAATTGATGATGTGTACTGCAGTAAGTGCACATTCTCTCCAAAATTGGATGGGAAGATGAGCGTGAAATTTTAGAGCTCTGGCTACCTGTAGGATATGACGATGTTTGCGCTCCACAACCCCATTTTGTTGAGGCGTGTAAACATAGGAATGTTGAAAGATGACACCGGTGTCTTGAAAAAATTAACGGAGTGAGAGAAATTCACCACCATTGTCACTTTGAAAATTTTTAATGTGAGAATGTTTAATGTGAGAAATTCAAACACATCTCGCTACTTGATTCTGTTGACGTTGATATCCTTTCCTTTACTTTGCTAACTTGACCATATAAATTGGGAATTAATATTACATCAACCAAACTTATTGAAACAAAAGAAACCTTAAAACCTCTGTCGATAAGGAAGCATTTCCCTTTTCACATGATAATTGCTAACAAGCAAGGTTAAAAGAGTTGCCTAACTAAAGTCTCATTTTCATGTTTGAACTTGTGAAATGAAACCTCTTCGGATGGTTGTCTCATAAACCAAATGATAGTGCCTTAAGGCTGGGGATAATTGAGAAGCTAAATCAAATTATTTATCGTCTTTTGATGCCTCAATTGAATTAACTCTCCTAAGTAGAAGTGTTTGTGGATAGCATACTTTTGGTTTTAGCTTGCATACTTTTATTAGGATTACTTGTTGTTTATTTGGGTGCAGACTTTTCCTGGGTTTGTCGATTTTAGGATCTATCATTCAATAAACGTGAAGTATCCACCCATTCTTGGTCAAGTTCCTAGAGAATCTTTGCTTTTTGTAATTCCTGCATTTCTTGGGATGGAGAAGTTGCGCCATATAAGGAAGCTGACAAGAGCATTACTTGTCAGGTTTGTTAGTTTACGTAAAGGAAGGGTGCACAAGTATGAGCAAGCTCATGGACATGCTAATTCTTGGAAGCATTTTGCATTCATTCATGCAGACATTTGCTATTATGTTTTAATGGAAATCAGTTTCAAGTTTATAATTTGACTGTTTTCATTTTTCAAGATTGTTGATAGGCCAACCCCAGGTCACAAATATCTTTCGAGAGAATATGTTCAACCACAGTGGATTTACGATTGCATTAATGCACGGATCGTTTTGCAACTGAAGCTTATATGGAGGGAAGTTAATTTTTAGGAAAAACAATCTGAAGTTATTTTCCCTTGTTCAAGTGTCTCTGTTTCTCTATGATTTGATCTTATTCACTATTATAAATCTTAAAACTTAAGCAGCATATTTCTTGTTCTGACATGTAACAGGATTCCTCCACCGCACCTGCCACCTTTTGTTCATAATGAGGCGGAAGGCTTTGTTCCTAATTATGAAGAGACTATCAAATGCTTTGCAGGCTGCTGCAAAAAATGAAGTCCTTCCAATGACTGGTGCTAGAAAGGAAGCTTTAGATGATCCTCAAAATTTACTGGTTGAAGGTTATATTAGTCGAGCAGAGACAAATGAGGCTGACGAGACAAAGAAAAAGGTATTTAGTGTTAAGGAACCTTCTCATCTAAAAGTTAAGCTGTTAGGTGAGGTCCCAGAATATGATTTATATTATTCTCTAACACACACCCTCAAGTGAAAGCTCTCTAGGCTTGAAACTTGCACATAAGCCTACACTACCTTGTACTTGATTTTTATCAAACAGAATGAGTGTGATGAGATTCAAACTCGTGACCGCTGGGTCAACAAAGGTCTAATGTCATGTTAAGGACCCATCTCATTTAAAAACTTAAACTATTAGGTGAGGTCACAAAATATAAATTTTTTTTTTGTATCTTACATAATGACTAAAATATGAAATCTTGTTGTTCCATTTATGTATTTCTTACCTTGTTTCTCTGCTCACATGAACACACTAAAGGAGCGAAAGATGCCAGCTAAAAAGCTCAGAAAATTGAAGATGCTAACTCGAGAACTTCCCAGCAAATAGTTGAAGAGTCAGATTTACTTCCCTTGAAGTTCGCATTGAAAATGCCATTGAATTTTGTTACTAGAAAGTTGTTAGATTAACTTGAATAGTGTAGAGTGTGAAGTTGAACTTCCCCATCATTTCTTTAGAAAGAAAAGGTCTGATGCTTAAATTACCCCAAACTTGTAAAATGTAAATATTTTAAGTGATAAATATTAATTTAGTAGTAATTACTTTCTTTTGTTATATAGATATACATATATTATAATTATAATTCAATTATATTACAATTATAAGAAATTATACTGTTCCTCTTAACATTTTAAAAATTCAAAAATGTTATCTTAATTAATTTAATATCTGAATTCCCTTATAAATATAATCAGCAAGTCAGGTGCTTGAGTTGTATCGGCAAGTCTAGGTGAACGAGTAAAATATCAGTTGTTCTAGACTCTTACAAAAGATACAAAAGAATAACCTCTGATCGATGGAAAAACTAGAGGTTGACTTCAATGTTGAAGGTGTTGTTTTCAAAGTTATTAATACCATTTCAGTTGGTGATTCATTTTTCTAATTGGAATGAAATGTTTCGATTTAGGAGTGTTTTGGCGTGTTGTTTCGAGGTTATATTGTTTATGTATATTTATATATATATAATTAAATATATTAAGTCAAAAAAAAATTAGATCAAATCCAAAAATAAAATTATTTAGAATTGTGCAATTTAATCTAAAAAAAGACACAATAAAATGATTTTTCTGAACAAAATTATGAACATGTATAATATTATGAGAATGTCATCCTCAATCTTGTAAGGTCATTATATTCTCTGATTGCTCTTAAATTTTAACATAATATATATAAATATGTCAAGAGACTCCTCGTAAAATTTCATCTTAATCTAACAGTCAGATTAATAGATATGATTGATATTGTAAAATTATTCATTATTTAAAAAAACACTACTTGGCCAAATAGAATGGCCGAAACGAAACCGATATGTTTCGGACAGTATTTGGTCAAAAAAATCCAAAATGAACTGGAATTTAAACCGAGATAAAAACAATGTTGTTTTGTCTTATTTTTTTAACAGATACAAAACGTTTCAGCTATTTCAGCCAAAACGGAATAAAATTAACAACTACGGTTGTTTCTGCTACCAATGCCCTAGCAGAGAAAAACTTATTGCACATCATATTTGAGTTTAAGAGGAAATAACAAAATAAATTTGGAATAATCGTCTAGAAAACTCACATAATATTTAGTACTAGCAGTGAAAGCAAAGGAAGCATCAATAAAATTTTAATCCAGAGGTTTTGAAGAAACAAATGAAAATAACTTATGAGATAGATTATGACTTTTAGACCCTGTTTGATATTACGTTTCAAAAATATTTTTGAAAAAAATAAAAATAAAATTATTTTGTTTTTTACTTTAAATTAAATTTTTTTGGTGTGCTTAGATCATTTTCATGTGTTGATGTAAAAAATGATTTAAAAAAACAAAACAAAAAAACATCATCTTGATGTATTTCTAAGAAAATATTTTAAAAAATAACTTCAACCACATCATCTAACAGACTGTTGTATATTTAACAACGAGGCACACAATGTGTAAGTTTTATTGCTTGAAGTCAAATTGGCTAATTGTGTTCGAATTTGAACCTTTCATAAACAAGTTTCATGTTTCGCATGTTAATTCAGAAGTATTTTTGGAAAATTTTGAATTTTATTTTATTTTTAAATTAATTTTTTTAGTATTTTTAGATTATTTTCATATGCTGATATAAAAAGTAAATTTAAAAAATAAAAAAAATAATATTTTAATATATTTTTAAATGAAAATCATTTTAAAAAACAACTTTAATCACATTATTAGAAGAAAAAAACATTTAATTAACAACCTGAGTAAGCACAAGGGTAAGATTGAAAACTATTAATTTTTATTGAAAAATAAAAAAAATCCTCTTTTTAACGAAGAAGAGCATACATCCTCTTTTCTGGTTTATTTTCTTATAAATACAATATTATTTTTCTTATGTGTAAGGGAAAATAAAAACGTGGAAATTAATATAAAGAAACCAACCTGTACCCATTTTCAATTCTTGAATTCCCTCCACAAATGGGAAAGACGAAGAAACCTTCCTCCGCTGCTACCCGCCACAAACATGCACAAACCACCGCAAGTCCTCATCAATCCACCGTCGCTGATTCTTCTTCGGATATCATAAAATCGGCGTGCGAACAAGCATTACGGGATGTGAGTAGCAACCCTCAAAAATCCCTGAAGAGAATCAAAGACTTGATTTCCAAACACCCAAACTCGGCCGCCGTCCACCACACCCAAGCCTTTGTCCATTTCAAAATCTACTCTCAAACTTCGAGTTCCTTCTCCACTCTTAAACAGAAATACCTCAACAACGCCGCTGATTCAGCCAAGAAAACCCTATCTCTGTTTCCCAACTCAATCACTCTCAACTATCTAAATGCTCGAATTTTCATTAAATTTGCTAAATATTCTAGTGACTATCAAAGAATATTCGATCACTGCTGGAAAGCGTTGAAGGCGCTCCCCTCAGGCTTGGGTCCAGGCGAAGACATTATAGCTTCCCAGCCAGAAATGGGAGGAAAAAGCCAAGAATCAAGAATTCTGAGATTGAAACAAGTATTACTCGACGTGATGGATAGGACCAGTATTGAGTCTTTATTGATTGGTAAAAATGTGAAAGAGAAGATGAAGGAGAGTGCCTGCCTTAGGATTAAGGTTAGGGTTCCGATAGACGAGGAGATGCCTAGTAAATCTGAAAGAAACGAGAAAAGGAGCTTCATTAAAAACGAAATTAAATTTTTTAGGGATTGCGAAAAAAAGGTGTGCGCTGGTTTTGTTATTAAACATCCCCAAAGCATTCTGGACAAAGTAAAGGCGGATGCCAGCAAAATAACCATTGCTTCGAACTACTGGAAGGAAGTGAGTAGTGAAGAGAGAAGAGGATTGTTACAAGTGAGTATTGATGAGATTGCAGGCTATTACAAGAAGCATGATCAATTAGTGGCAGACTATTTGTTGGAGGCCGTAGACTTTGCAAGGAAGACGAACAAGTGGAAGTGTTTGAAATGTTTTTCTTGTGCACTGTTTTTTTTTGAATGGAAGGAGTTGCGCAGTCATGTTTTCTTGAAGCATCTTGGGGGTTTATCAGAGCATCAAATGGAACTTGTGCCCTTTGGTTTGGAAGATAGCTATGTTGAGGAGATTGAAAATGGGGTGTGGAAACCAGTGGATGTAGATAACATGGCGCAAGAATTGTCAACATTCAGACGTTGCAAAAGCGACGTGTACCAAGAAAAGTGTAAGATTTATAGTGATCAGAAGAAGTGGATGTTCTGTGATGATGCTGAGCGCCAAGAGTTGTTGAAGAAAATTCATCGATTGCTCAACTTGTTCTTGAAGAATCAGTGTCTAGCACCGCGAATCTTGTCATGGATGTGGGACTATACCATACAGGAGTTAGAAGAGAGTATACAGCTAGGATTTAAGGATCTGGTTCCTATCCTAGAACAAACCCAAACACCCCTGTCTATTTGCTTTCTATGGCTTGAGCAACTTGAGGTGGTGTTGGACTTTTTGGAAGAGCTGTCTAAAGACTGTGATTTAGAGGACAATATATCAGATGATGAAGGAGGTAGCAAAGAGGAATTTTGTGATTATGAGCCCATTTATTTTAACAGTGACTCTTCATGCCTCGTATTGGATAAGAAATTCATCAGATCAATGCTTGATCCAGGAGAGCATATAAACATTGTTCCAGATGAGGGAACTGCAGTGATTCCTTTTGTTGAGAACCCTGAAAAGGATATCCAGTTTGATCGTAAAAGATTTGTGAATTGGTTGTTTGCGAGCGATAAGATTCGGGAGCTGCTAAATTCATGGATAAATCTCAGAAAACTTGATAAAGAACTATCGGGGATGGTTTTCCAATTTGTTGAAACGGATTTTAGTTCACTAAAATACTTCTGTGAAAGAAAATGCAGGTTGTTAGAGTACCAAGAAACGTTTACTGATGTTGAGAATATATGCCTTGAAGAATATAAGAGGAGGGAGGAAATAGCGGAGTATAAAGAACAAAATTTCGCATCCCTGTTGCTTGAACGGCAAGATGAACTTGTTGATGCTCAGTCTGATATCATAGGGAATGAGCATGCTTGTATATTAAATGTTCTGAGATTTGCACAATACATTGGTCATAAAAAGTTTGGACTCGATGAAACATTGATCAGCACATGCACTCAGTTCCCTGATTTGGAAGGCCATGAGGATAAGGCGAATCGAGATATACTGCTAGATGTGTGTGTCAAAGAAGCAATAAAGATGGAGAAACAAAATGTGGTTAGAGAGGTGGATCTACAAGTTTGCAATTATAGCTCAACTTTACTAACCCTTACCTCAGCGTTTTGCTATTTGATCTTAAATGTCATTATTTATTCATGAGACGTTTTTGCATATGAGTGTATTATATATTACAGATAGATATCATTGTAATTTGATGCTTATATCTTAATGTTATTTTAGATTCTCACCTAATCATTCTTAATGTTGACAAGTCCTAAATTCAATACTACAGCGAAAAAAATACAGGAACAGAAACATTAATTTTTCTTCTTGTGAACTCACTATGTTAAGTCTTGCAGTTCTGCAAACATGATGTTTTAATCATGAAGAATGTTGCTAGCATAAAGAGGATGGAGCTGAAATTTGTGTTGGTATCTGCTCTTGACTATCAATTCATTCTGTTCTATATGGTGAAGTCTTTTATACGGGTTTGTATTGGACCGTCTCGCTCTTGGCTGTTTTATTTGATTCTGTTGTGATCCTTTTATCCAATGTATGCCCTCTTTTGTAAAATTTCCTAGGCACATCTTGAGGATCGTGCTAACAAAGATTTTGTGAAGAAGGCCAATGCTGCAGAAATACTTGTAGCAATGGCAGATCTAGCTCCTGAACCCAGCAAGAGTATGATCAAAGGAAGTGATGATTTGAGAAAAACACGAAAAAAATCTAAACTTAAAAAGCACAAAAATCAAGGGAAGGCCATGGATGAGGTTTAATCTCTGGACTTTGTTCTTGTTTTCTTTGACAGGGATCATTTTTCTGGATGATTAAAGTAGTTGATAACATTATGATAAATTGGCAAATGTCTGATCATCTTACCTTTTAGGGAGCTGGTGGAAGCCAGGAACATCTTCCTCTGGACAAGGAAAATGCGGAAAAAGAGTAAGTCAACATATATTTGGTTTGGCATTTTTACTTGCCTATCTATCTCCCAGTGCCTTTCTTTTTGTTTCTCTGTGCTGCTAAAGTACATTTTATTGAAAAACAACATTATCACATGGTTTTAATTTTCAAGTTAATATCAGACTGAAGATAATTTCCTCATGTTGGTGAGCAGCTGCCATTCCATTGCATCTGATGGTGGTTATTCAGATTTTGGCATTGTTGTTTCCACGAGCACTGAAGATTTGAAACAAATGGAAGAGGAACATAGAAGCAAGATTGGTTCGAAGGTGCCTCAGAAATTATTCTTGAAAGAGGAAGAATCTGGGAAATCACCAAGTGGCTCTGGCATGTTTGGTGTTGGACTGAAAAATGATATCGGTGAAAATAATTGCTTTCTAAACGTGATCATACAGGTTCTATCCAAATCATATTTTGAGTTTGTACCTTTTCCTAAAGGAACTGTTTTATTTCCTTATCTAGTTCTATCAGCTTTTAATTCTCTAGTCTTTTATTGCTCTTAAACAAAACGCAGTGCTTATGGAATATACAACTGGTTCGGAATGAGTTGTGCAGCATAACAGATTCAGGACATGAGCATATTGGAGATCCCTGCGTTGTTTGTGAACTAGCTCAGGTATTCGGTGAACTAAGTGAGGCATCCACCCGTACTAGGAGAGAAACTGTTTCTACAACCTCCTTAAGGCTTGCCATAAGCAAATGCTCCCCTCATAGCTTTCAGGAGGTTTGTAAAGAGAATGATGATATATTTCCTCCACTTTTGCACTCAATTTGCAGTGTACTTGCAGAATTTTGAAAATGGCAATCACCGAGCACTTTCCTTTGTGATTGCAGTACTGACAATACCTACCAAATTCACAGGGACAAATGAACGATGCGGATGAGATTCTGCAAAATATTTTTGCTATTTTCCATCAGTCCTTTACTAGGTGCCCAGCCACAGATGCCTCATCTGAACCAGAGAAAAGCAAGCGGGTAGACCGCCAGCAGTGCACAAGCAATAAATGTTTAGCTCATAGAGTCTTTGGTATGGACATTTATGGGTATTGTGACAGCTGTGGTCTGCAGTGGAGGCATCAAACGTTTTCTGATTTTTCACACTATATACGTTCAAGTCAGCTTAGAGAAAAAAAGGCAGTATTTGCTATTTGTTCCCTTTCTTTTGATAGCAAAGTTGCTTTAGTTCTTTTTTATTATTATTGTAACAGATGCCATAATAATTTTTATCCCATTGGCATTTGTGTGATTAACTAACCATTGTGCAACAGAACAAAAATCAAGCTAGCTCCTTTGATGAACTTATGAAGCTGTTACTAATGGATGATCGCTCAACTTGCAATCGAGATGTTGGAGGCTGTGGAAAACCTAACCGAATCCAATTCATTCTTCGAACACCTCCCCAAGTCTTTGTTTGCGGTAAGTTTGTGAGTGGGTTTTAGAGATTTGTAGTGTGGCATATTCTAAACATTAATGCTGGAATATTTAATAAATTTTGATAAGGTTTGTATTGCAGTTCTCAGTATGCAGACTGCGCGAGAGAGTAGAGAAGATATAAGAGATACTTTAACAGCTTTGGATAATGAAGTAGATATTGGTGATGTATATCTAGGTCTAGGACCAGGGAACGGATATTGCCTTGCTTCAATGGTATACTTCATGAGCTATGCATGCATGCATGTATAATCGTCTCGACAAAATTTGAATGCTTCAGAAATCCTTTTATTCTGGTTTGATTATTATTGCAAATATACATTTAACTTATTTTACTTTTTCAAGTTGAAATGATGTTTCTTTGGCTGCAGAAATCTGTGTTTTGTACCGAAAAACTACTTACGAGATAGAACATTTGCATCATTTTGACTTGTAGGTTTGCTATGGTGAGCTAAACTATGTAAGCTTTTGTTATAGTCGTGAGGGTAAAAGATGGACTATGTATGATGATGCGCATGTGGAGGTATGGAAATTCCATTCCATTGCTTACTTTGGTTAAGAAACCTAATAATGGGATAGATTTTCTTTACACTTTTTTGCAAATGTAATTTGTTTTACTTTGTACAGGTCATTGGGTTTTGGCATAATCTCCTTGACAAGTGTGTAGATAAGCTCTTGCAGCCACAAATTCTTTTCTTTGAAGCTGGCATTATAAAGGTGGCAGGTTTTGACTTGTCCTGTTATTCTGATAAGCGTTTGGACCTGAATAAAGTAGTAATATTCTCATATAGTTAACATGAATTTTGTTGTTATTATGTTGAGAGATTTTTATTTGTTCCATTGTCCAGAGTCCACAATTTGATGATCTCAGAAAATTAAGTAGGAGTTCTGGCATGCAATGCAATCTAGGAGTTGGGGAAGCGAAGCAAGGTTAAGATCCCTCATATTAGTATCTTTGACTATAGCATTAATAAAGGTCCTTTACATAGGGGGTCTTTATTCTTCAACTGCATTATGTGTTGAACTGGTCCATCAGCTGAAGATATTCCTGAAGAGACGTTGCATAATGATTGGCAAACTGCAAAGGATGAAGGTGGGAATTTGCAAAGTCATGTACAAAATGAAATGAAATTTTCCTGTCAGGATAAATCTCAAGGTAATAGCAGTACTGTTTAGATACTTCTTTTAGCTTCATTTTGGTATGCATTGAATTGACACTAATGCAAGATTTGCTAAATAAAATGATTAAATGGCAAGTCTTCTGCCATATGCCTGCTGCACTAAGAAACCATGAATGATCACTTTAGAATATAGATTCAGTTTGTTATATGGGAAAGTTCTTTTCCAAATCCGTGGGCTCTCGCATAAATAGCTTCCCTCTTTCAAGAATAAACCAGTCCACGAGTGTTTTCACTGTTTGGATCCCCAGCAAACACAGAAAGGATTTATATTTCATGTTTATTATTTGAATTTAGATTAAAGAAATCATTACATGCTATGCTAGACAACATGTGTACTGAAAAGTATTCAGATATATGATTTACCTGAAGGGTATATAAATGGAAAAGTTGAAAGGCAGGCACAAGTATATCAAGACTTGGAGTTAAGATGAAGAAACAATATGCTCTCTTTCAAACTAGTTTTTTTTTTTTGGAGAATCTTTTTCAAACTAGATGAACAATTATAAAGGCACCATCACTCTGAAAATGGTTCCTTTTAACTTCCAGATGCGTTTCGAGTGCAAAAGCATGTTCCCTTGCAGATGGATCAAAAGTTATTGAAAGAAGAAGAAACTGGAAAGTGTCCAACTGATTCTATGGTTGATTACATGGATGGATCTGAAATAATGGGTTCTGGGCTGAAAAATGATCTCGGCAAAAACTATAGCTCCTTAAATGTGGTTATACAGGTTCAGTTGCCATATTAGTCTGAATTTTGATTATGTTCCTTTTTGAATATTGATTGTTTTCTTTTCCTATACAAATTTTTGCCACTTTTCGAATCAGCAAGTCCTTTTTTGTTTTTGGTAAAGTGCAGTCCTTATGGCATATACCACAGTTTCGGAATGAGTTAGCTTGTAAAACAGCTCCAGAACATAAGCATATTGGAGATCCTTGCGTTGTTTGTGGATTAGCTGAGATATTTGTTAAACTAAGTGCAGCACATATAAATCCTAGCAGGTTTCGGAATGAGTTAGCTTGTAAAACAGCTCGAAAACATAAGCATATTGGAGATCCTTGTGTTGTTTGTGGATTAGCTGAGATATTTGTTAAACCAAGTGCAGCACATATAAATCCTAGCAGAGAAATTGTTTATCCAACCTCCTTAAGCATTGCCATTGACAAATTGTCCCCTTGCGGAGATCTCTTCCAGAAGGTTTGTATAGAAAATGTTGTATATGTCCTTCACTTTTCTGCTTTCAGTTTTTGCTGAAGTTACAAATTTTAATGAACAAGCACTCTCTTGTACCATTGCATTTCTGACAATGATATACCAAATTCACAGGATAAAATGAGCAATGCATTTGAAGTGCTACGGATTATCCTTGATTCTCTTCACCATTCCCTCACCAGTGTTGAAGATTTCTGTCTATCTGAATCAAAGAAAAGAAATTGTGTAGGATCTTTAGAGTGCACAACTGACACTTGCTTGGTTCATACACTCTTCGGCATGACAGTTTTTAAAAGTGTTAATGATGACAATTGTGGCCTGGAGTCGAGACAACAAAAGCATACCTTTTTCTTTCACACCATATCCGCATTTGAACTCAGGAAAAAGGCAGAATCTTCTTTCCTTGACAAAGTTGCTTGTCTTCTTTCCCAAACACAACAGATATCATGTTAATACTGTTGATATTTGTGTAATTAGGTTTCAAATTTGATTAGGCAGGGATCTAGCTCATTTGATGAGCTTTTGAAGCTCGTTCTGGTGGATTATCATTTACCTTGGAAACCAGATGCCGGTGGATGTGGAGAAAACCACATCAAATACTTTCTTCAAACTCCCTCCCATGTGTTCACCAGTGGTAATTCATTGTTTACAATTATATAGTCTGTCATATTGTCAACATGCTGGAAAGTGTACTGGTTTAAAATTTCATGGTTATTTGCAGTTCTGGAGTGGACAACTATATGGGCTTCTAGAGAAGATATCAGGGAAACTTTAGCAGCTCTTGCGACTGAAATAGATGTTGGCATTCTTTATCAAGGTTTAGAAAAAGGAAAAAAGTACCACATGGTTTCAGTGGTATACTTCACACTCCTAAAACTACACTAGTGTATAATTTCTGTTTTTTCTAACCCTAAGGGATTGAATGAGTTGAGCATGAGTTGAGTCGTGGCTTTGGGTGGTTAAGTGCACAACAAGGGTTTGAATCCCACCAGCTCATTGAAACTTTGCCACAAGGAGGTGATTGTACCTTCGACTGGACTGGAGAGGACTTATCTCTAGGTGCACAAGTTGGCATGAGGAGGCCCTTAACTGTAACATAAAAATAATTGTCCTGAATTAGCATAGTGATTATTGCGAATAAAGAAATACTTTAATGCGTCATCTCTAGTTGCTTCATGCGTCAATTTAGTTGCGTCCTGAAAATTATTTACTGTTAATTCCTGAAAGAGACCAGTGAACAGAATATTTCATTGCTAAAAGCCATCAATCGATTTTGTAGGTTTGCTATCGTGGGCTACTCTACTCATGCTTCATTTACAGCGATGAGTACAAAAAGTGGATGTTGTACGATGACACACATGTGGAGGTACATTCCGTGGTAAAGAAAGTTGTGACAGATTTTATGCTATCATGTTCATAACTATAATTTGATTCGTGCAGGTCATTGGGAGTTGGGATTTTCTCTGTAAAATGTGTGTAGAGAGGCACTTCCAACCACGGATTCTTTTCTTTGTAGAGAGTGCACCAACTGAGATAGATCAGAATCTGCCTCGGAAAACATTTTTTGAAGAGGAAGAATCTGGGAAATCAGAGAGTGGTTCCAAGGACAACTATGAGGATAGCTCTGGTATATTTGGTGTTGGACTAAAAAATGATATTGGTGAAAATAATTGCTTTTTAAACGCGATCATACAGGTTCTATCCATACCAAATTTTGAGTTTGTACCTTCTACTGTAGGAACTGTTCTATTTCCATATGTAGTTTTATCAGCTTTTAATTCTCTAGTCTTTTGTTCTTAAACAAAATGCAGTGCTTATGGAATGTACAGCTGGTTCGGAATAAATTGTGCAACATATCAAATTCAGGACATGAGCATATTGGAGATCCCTGTGTTGTTTGTGAACTAGCTGACGTATTTGGAGAACTAAGTGAGGCCTCTACTCGTACTAGGAGAGAAACTGTTTCTACAACCTCCTTAAGACTTGCCATAAGCAAATGCTCTCCTCATAGGGATAGATTTCAGGAGGTTTGTAAAGAGAATCCTGATATACCTCCTCTTTTTTTGCTCTCAATTTGCAGTCTAGTTACAGACTTTGAAAATGGTAATCACCGAGCACTTTCCTCTGTGATTGCAGTACTGACAATCCTGCCAAATTCACAGGGACAAATGAACGATGCGGATGAGGTTCTGCAAAATATTTTTATTATTCTTCATCAGTCCTTAACCAGTTGCCCGACCCCAGATGCCTCATCTGAACCAGAGAAAAGCAAGCGGGTAGACAGTCAGCAGTGCACAAGCAATAAATGTTTAGCTCATAGAGTCTTTGGTATGGACATTCATGGGTATTGTGACAGTTGTGGTCTGCAGTGGAGGCATCGAACGTTTTCTGATTTTTCTCACTATATACATTCAAGTCAGCTTCGAGAAGAAAAGGCAATATTTTTCTATTTTTTTCCCTTTCTTTTGATGGCAAAGTTTCTTTAGTTTTGTTAATCCCATATTACAGCAAACCAGAATAGTTTTTGAACAATTAGCATTTGTGTGATTAACCAACCATTATGCAACAGAACAAAAAGAAATCTAGCTCCTTTGATGAACTTATGAAGCTGATGCTAATGGAGGATCGCTCAACTTGCAATCAAGATGCTGGAGGGTGTGGAAAACCTAACCGTATCCAATTCATTCTTCGAACACCTCCCCATGTCTTCACTTGTGGTAAGCTAGCGGGTATTTGAGTTAGAGATATGTAGTGTCCTTTTCTCAGCATTAATGCTCTAATATTTACTAGTTTAAGATTGTTTATTGCAGTTCTTGTGCAGACTGCACATGAGAGTAGAGAGGATACAAGGAAAACTTTAACAGCTCTGGGCACTGAGTTAGATCTCGGTGTTGTATATCAAGGTTTAGGACCGGGGAAAAAGTACTGCCTGGTTTCAATGGTATACTTCACCTGTATACAACTTCGCTAGTGTTAAATAATCTAGACTATGGCGTGTGATTTCTAATGATTCGATCAACAATGATTTTACCTCTTCTTGTCCGGAATTATTAGTGTTGTGATTATTCCAAATAAAGAAGAAAAAAATATTTATTTACGTTTTCTAGCTGATCTGGTGCTGCTGCAGGATCTGAAAGTTGTTTATTAGATTGCAAAAAATCATTTAACAGAATCTCTTTTTGCATCATTTAATTGTAGGTCTGCTATCGTTGCCAACACTATGTATGCTTCAGTTACAGTCATGAGCATAAGAGATGGACCTTGTTTAACGATGCTAATGCTGAGGTAAATTCCATTTCTCAATTGTAAGGAAAGTTAATGTAATAGATTCTTCTCTTTTTATTATACATTGTTAACTTGTTTGTAGAAGTTATTCAAATTTGATTTGTACAGGTCGTTGGGTGCTGGGAGGATCTCCTAAGTAGATGCTCACATGAGCAGTTTCAACCGCAGATTCTTTGCTTTGAAGCTGTACAGTAGAGTAACCATGAGAAAACTTGGTCTCTTCATTTTATTTGATCAATTGATGTAGGAAAAACCTGTAAGTACGTAGAACAGGCATATATTGACATCATGGAAGAACCCTAAATGGAGTTTCCTGTCTGACCCTTCATTTTATATCCTTGTTGAGGATTTTTCTTAGCTGTGAAGCGTGATTTGTAAATGGAAGATGACTGCTTAGTAAGCCTATCTTGCAGGTTCTACCTTTGGCACTGTAATGACAAAGATGAAGCATGATTTGCATCTCATGGATGATCCATATTTGGCATGCAACTGTAGCAAACACTAAGGTTTCCACTCCTTTTCTATACTAGTCCTTTTTTAACATGATTTAAAATTTTATCGTACCAATTTACTTATAAATATTTATGATAATAAATTGAAAGTTCTTGTTGTACCCCTTTAGTTATAACTATAATTATAGCGTTACAAATTCTTTTGAATTTTTATTTCTCAAAATATTTCTTTTTGTTTCAAATGGAGTTCCTGATCATGTCAATATAATGTCAAATGATAAATTAATTCCACAAATAATTTTAGTATAGTATAATTTTATGAATATGAATTATTATTAATATTCAATATTCATTAAGGTTTTTCAAAAGAAATGTTTTTACATGGAAACCTTTTCATTTTCATTGTTTGGACAAATCAAAGAAAATATTTTCTCATAAAATCAACTATTTCCCGTTCATGATTTTTTTAATAATGGTGATGAGAGAAAAGTTATAATGTTTATGATAAATGTATCCATAATAATAATAATAATAATAATAATAATAATAGCGACGGCGCTAATGATCCTAGAATACTAATGATTGTTGTGGTTGTAATTATTATAACATTAATAATAAAATAATATTTATTTTAATAACGAGATGATGATGGTGGCGGTTGCAATTGTTTTGGAATGGTATGAAGGCTTATATGATGAGATGTTGGTTATAGTGGTGATGAAGTGATGGTAATGATTGAATGGTTGGGGTGGTAATGGATATTATGAGGTGGTAGTATAAGGTGAATATTTTTTCACCTTTTATGAGGTTAAAACATTATTCTTCAAACTAGCATTATAAGGTTTGACTTTTTTTTTTGTTTTTTAGCATTTATTTTGCTCCGATAATTAGAAGGAAAAAAATTCTTGAAAAAGATATTTAGAAAAACATTTATCACACAACAAAATACTTTAAAACAATTTTGTTATGTTGTAGTTTCTATTCTTATAAGATGCTTTACAAAAACACTAAACACAAAATGTCTAAAAGAAATAATGACATATATAAATACCTATACTTTGTGTTTTTATTTATTTGTTTTCTTTTATTTAATTACTTATATTCATGAAGTAATTGATGAATTAAGTATCTGTTAATTTTGTTATTGAAATATTGACATGGTAGTTAACTTTAGCTAGGTGAGCTATTGTTGATAATTTTTCAATATATGTTGTTTTATTTTTTTAATGATAATAATATATTTAATTATATTTTATGATTTATTTTTTAATTTGTGTACATTAATTGATTTTTTTATTTGAGTACTTGAACTTATAAAATTTAGTGAATTATAGGGATGACAATGTGTATACATGAGTTGACTTCTTTATATTTATACCTTATCCATCAGGTTTTAAATATCTATATGAATATATTTTATAATTATTATTTATTATTCAATAAAAAAATAAAATCATAATATATATACACACACTTAAGTTGATTTTGAGAAATATTCATTTTTTTTTTTTTTGTCTATTATCCATCGAATAAGGTAAGTATTTGTAAATATTCCATCTATTTGAGCTAGTATCTACCATGTTCGGATTCAATTGTCTACCTTAGTCAATTAAGTACATCCATTAATTTGTTTTACAAATATGCTTATGTGATAAGCACATCCATCTTTGTTTTCATCTCTTTTTGTAAGGAAGACATATTTAATCTTCCATTTAACAAATATTTAAAGTTTATGATAACTTATCTTATAAGCTCCTCTTTCTTTCTTTTTTTAAATACATCGAATCTTGATAAGTGTTGGTCACTTCTATATTTACCGATAACTTGAAATTTTTCATAACCCGGTTATGTTGACTAATCTTGTTAATAATATGAAATAATTGGTGTCATTAGTGGAGTGTTGGTGATGGTAGTGCTTGAATAAACAAGAAATTGTATTAGCTATAAAAGAGGTGTGATATGTGTAAGTAGGTTGTGTTGCATTTTAAAGACTAAAAATATACATTAAGGTGTGTGTCTGGTAGGGATAGTCTGGAAAAATTAAAAAAAAAAGGATAGGAGATAAGAGAGAGAAAATAGTTTTTTTGGTTAACCTAATTGGCTATAATATTTTTTATTGGCATGTGAAAGTGAGTAGGTTAGCCACCATTTTTTAATAACATATTTTTATCTATTTTGACCTTATTTAATGGTCATTTATAGTGTCTAAGAATTCATCTTATCGCGATATATAGTTATAAAGGTGTAGCCATATAGTTTTAATATGCCTTCAACATCCCTTTTTATCTTTTTCATCTCCCTTTTCTCTTTTCTACTTTTTATTTTATACCACCTTATTCCTTGTATTTTTATCCTGTTGGACCTTTTTATTTTTTCTTTTAGCCATTGAATTTGATTACTTTTGTATGGTTGACTATATATATATAAAAATGCATGCTTAGAGGAATAGAGTTTGAATAGTTTTTCATGTTCCTATTATAGTAGAAAACATACTTATTTAAAAATATAGAATATTTTGTGATCATGAAAGTACTTTTAAAGCATTATATAAGGAGATGATATATAAAGACATGATAATTTCCATGAAGATCTCATTATGAAGATTTTTGTTAAAGATATTGATGATATGGATAATTGACTTAAAGATAGATTTTAATGGTGACATGAAAATCTCATAATTAAAGTTTTAGTAAAAATATGACTACCTATTTGGAGACATGACTAACCCAATGAAGATCTTATCGTGGAGATTTTATTAGATATGGAGACTTATTTTGGATACATGAAGAATTCAACGAAGTTATAAGGAATCATTAATGATTTTATTTTAAAAGGTCAAAAAATAATGGATATACAATTTTAAAAACTATTTGATCTAAGGTAATGTTTCATTAGGACTTTTTCTTGTTTTTTCAAACTACATATTCTTTTTCAAAAATTATTAGAGGTACCCTTTAAAGATCAAATTTTTAATCTTTTTTTTCAGGGCATGACATTCCTTGGTATCAAAATTATGGTCATAAAAAAAGTGACAAAACTTGTTAGGGTTTTTTATGTTTGTGTCACTCTTTATAAGAGATTAGTATCATATAATTTTTTTTCCTAAATGACATCCAAAACCATAGTATATGTATTGATATGAGATAAGTAAGGCGGGGGTATGCCCCTAAAATCCTGTATATTTGCTTCCTTTTTTTTATCTATAAACGAAAGCTTGTTAAAAAAAAAAAGTATTGATATGAGGTTTGGTTAAGAGCTTGGAAAATTTTAGATGATTACAAATGGATCATTTGGTACTCATTCTTCTTGGATACCATAGTAGGAGACTAATGACATTGAGAAGATTTTACTCTATTAAGAAAAGTTTACATACATTCCTATAAAAAAATATTTTTAGATTGTAATGATTAGGGCTTTAGTGGCAACGAGTTTGGGAAGATTTTCATGTTTAACACTTTATTAAATCTTTGAATAAATTCTCTAATGTTATTTAGCCCCATTTATGTTTGGCAAAAATGGTTAACAAACTTTCTTGTAGCATCCCACAAGTGGGTAATTATTTCTTATTAGTTGCGTAAGTGACCTATTTTGGCCTACTCCAATGGCTTTTCTTGGTGACTATACGAGGGTGTTTGGCTGGCATTTCAAACCACGGTTTGAAGCTTTTTGTTTTTTATTTTTTATTTTAAATGAATATGATTTGGTGTTTTTAGATCATTTTGATGTGCTGATGTCAAAAATGATTTTTAAAAAATAAAAAAAATATTATTTTGATATATTTCGGCACGAAAAACACTTTGAAAAACTACAACAACAGCTCTCTCAAACACCCTCTAAATTCGTCTTATTAATATGAAATTGAGATCTAGTGCATCGAGTTGGTAAATGAGTTTTGCCACGAAGAAATGAAATCATAATGTATATATATATATATATATATATATATATATATATATATATATATATATATATATATATATGAAGTGTAGACCTATTTATTAAATTTGTCTTGGGAATTAAATAGCTTGAGGCTGGTCCTCAATGGTAGACCTATTTATTAAATTTGTCTTGGGAATTAAAACGGGTAGATATAAACACCCGAGACTTTCTGACCTGCTACCTGTGGCAATGAATGCCTGCACACGTGTACTGGTAGATTTCACAAGAAGACTGCATTCTAATCTTTCCCATCAGCGGCTGAAACAGTGTTGTTGTCTGGTTTTGTTTGGATCTTGTTTAAAATTTCACTTTGTTTCCAAATTTTAATTATAATGTTCTGATATGGTGATGCTGGTTCTGTTTTAGTTAAATGGTATTTTTTTAAATAATAAATAATTTTATAATATTAATTATATCTTTTAATCCGACCATTAGATTGAGATGAAATTTTAGGAGAGTCTCTTGATATATTTATATATATTATATTAAAATTTCAGAAAAATCAAATAATATAATGAACTTGCGAGATTGATGATGAGATTCTCGTAATATTATACATGCTCATAATTTTATTTAGAAAAATCATTTTATTGTGTTTTTTAAATTAAATTGCACAATTCTATAAAAATTTATTTTTGAATTTGATCTGAAAAAAATTTGAGTTAATATATTTAATTATATATATATATACACATATAAAGTAAAACGCCTAAACAAAACACTGGAACACTACAAAATTAAAACATTTTATTTCAGTTAAAAAAAAAATCTAGCTGGGCTGAAATTCAGCAAAGTTTAGCCCTTCAGATCTACTATTATATAGACAGCTTATCCAGCTACTAGCTCCATTCAAGAATATACTGCAAGCCTGCTCATCCAGCTCTTCTTTTTCTTATACAAGGAGGTAGAATAGCCACCATAATGTCAAGTTCTGGTGGCCGGAAACTTGCTCATGTAGCTCTCCTCCCGAGTGCTGGCATGGGTCACCTCACCCCCTTCCTAAGACTCGCTGCTTTACTCGTAGCCCGAAATGTCCAGGTTACCTTCATCACCCCACATCCAACAGTCTCACTCACTGAGTCACAAGCTCTATCTACGTTCTTCGCTTCCTTTCCTCAAGCCAAGCAGAAGCAGTTTCACCTCCTTCCAGCTGAAAAGAATTCGTTTGACCCTTTTTTTAATCATATCGAACTCATCAAGAGCTCCGGTCACCTTCTTTCCCCGCTTCTCTCTGCTCTAACTCCATCTCTTTCTGCTTTTATCACAGACATGACCTTGGCCTCTGCAGTTATTCCTATCACTCAAGCTATTAGCCTTCCTAATTATGTTCTCTTCACATCATCTGCTAAAATGATGACATTATTTCTATCCTACCCCGCTCTAGCCGGCTCAAGAGCTCTGGATGATTTAGAGGAGACGGGTGTCATCAAGTTTCGAAACCTGGAACTGATGCCCAAGTCACTGGTTCCCCCACCACTTTTGCAGAAGAGCGATAATTTCTTGAAGAAAAGTTTCATGGAAGATAGTGGGAAAGTGATAGGATCAAGTGGAATTCTAGTTAACACATTCGTAAGTTTCGAGTTTGAATCACTCGGAAAGATAAAGGATGGCGAGGTTCTGGAAAGGCCACCTTCAGTTGTTGCCATTGGACCTCTTCCACCATATGACTCTGAGAAGAGCCGGTTACAGTTAGCTTGGCTCGATGATCAACCAGCCGGATCAGTTCTGTATGTTAGCTTTGGCAGTAGGACCGCTCTGGCGAGGGATCAGATCAGGGAGGTGGGTGTCGGGCTGATAACGAGTGGTAGCAGGTTTGTCTGGGTGGTAAAGAATAATATAGTTGATAAGGAAGATAGTCAAGAATTGGAGGAGGTAATTGGACATGAATTGATGGAGAGGGTCAAAGAAAAGGGATTGATCGTTAAGAGTTGGGTGCAGCAGGAGGACATATTAAGCCACCCAGCAGTTGGTGGATTTTTGAGTCATTGTGGCTGGAACTCAGTGATGGAGGCTGCATGGAATGGAGTGAGGATCTTAGCTTGGCCCCAGAATGGAGACCAGAAAGTCAACGCAGATGTTGTGGAGAGGATCGGGCTAGGGATCTGGGTGAGGAGTTGGGGTTGGAGCGGGGAGATGCTGGTGAATGGAGCAGAAATTGCAGAAAGGATTAGAGAATGCATGGGGAATGAATCGTTGAGAATTCAGGCGTTGGGGATCAAAGAAGATGCTAGGAAAGCTGCGGGCTTCGGTGGGAGTTCTGACAAGGGATTGACTGAACTCATCAGCATGTGGAACCAGTTCTGAAGTCGCCAGAATCCTATATCCTTCTGAATCTTTCAACTCGCATTGTTCTGAAATTTTTATTTATTTTTGTATCATTTAATCTTTTTTCTCATCAATAAAGCTCACTCTTTTATAGAGTGAAACAATCCCATGAAAGTATGAAAGATAAAACTTCAAGAGAAATTTTTATTTTAGATGTCAACCCAAATTATGCGTATGCACAGAGATACACATGAACAGATAATAAAATATACAGACATGAAATGGGTAAATAAATTATAATATAAACTGAAACAAAAATATCAGTTCAGTTCAGTTTAGGACGAGCTTGGTCTGGGTGCTGAGCTGGTGGAGGGAAGGTGGTCCTGTGGCCGCTAAGGCTAAAGTTAAGAAACCATCATGAAAGCATACCTACTCGATTTCTCTACCAGATCTACGCAGTCTGATTAAGAGGGGTGTTTTAAAATGTTTTTGAAAAAAAAATTCTAAATTAAAAAAATAGTGTTTTTAGATTATTTTTATGTGCGAATGTTAAAAATAATTTTAAAAAAATAAAAAATATTATTTTAATACATTTCTGAATGAAAAACAACTTCAACTACACCATCAAACAGACACTATTTTTTTTACAGGAAAGAGATTTGCAAAAGAAACAAAGAAAAAGCCAGCCAAGATTGCAATACAACTTTATATATATATATATATAGATAGATAGATATAGATATAAGCACTTTTATATACAAGATTTTTGGTAACTGATGGGCTAAAAAACTGCATAAAATAATGACATGATAAACAAAGAAAGAACTGTTAAACAATAAATTCATTGGCAATTGACTTTCTAATTTATTGGAGCTGATTTTGACTTTGATTGTTTCAGACTGGAAGGCCTTTTCTTTAGTAGCAAATGAGGCAACCATCAATACTCCTCCTTGCATCGTTTGTTGCAGACACCTAATTGCCTCTCAAGGTTTCAAACCTAGCTTTTGATAAATGCTTATGTTTTGCAATAAACAAGCTGTATTCTTAAAATGCTTTGTTTTACAATGAAAAACTAGATTGTTAGAATATATATTGCAGCTTGATTATCAATATACATCTTAGTAGCTTTTGTTAGCTCCATGTTAAGATCTTAAGGCTTGATTTGTAGTTGCTGCAACATGCTCGACTTCTGTAATTGATCGAAAAACAATTTCTTGCTTTTTTTAACAACAAGAGCAAATTCATAATCCAAAACTAATATAATAGCCTAAAGTATTCCTCATGTTATCAAAACAACGATCGCAGTCACAATCAGTGTACATTTGTAACTCAAAATTTTGAATACGAGTGGATTGAATGCCATTATCAAATATACCTTATTATTCATTTTTTTTGCCTTGAAGAGGATTTCACTTGCACAATGCATGAGTCTAGATAATAAGCTTACAGGATGCATGATATCCGATCTTGTGTTGTTGTGAGATACATTAAACATTCAATAAGGTTTTTGTAGACTCCTTTTTCTATTTTTTTTAGCTTCATCTTACAAAAGTTCTCTTTGGGTGTGCTCATAATTTTGCATTCTTCCACATTGAAATTCTCTAGAATCTATTTGACATACTTTTATTGACCAATAAAGATCCCATGTTGATTTTGTTGCCCTTTATGCTAAGAAAATAAGTCATTTCTCATAGGTCTGTCATTTCACTAACTATCATTTCTGTCATCAATTTTAATTTGGTTTACCATTTTAGGATTGTTTCATGTAACAAATAGATCATTACCATAGAGTGAAACCACAATTACATAAGTGTTAGTGTCTTAGATGTATAAAATTGATTCACTTAAACTTATCTTAAAGTTAAGAATAAGTAAATGCTTATCAATCTTGTTGTACTAGGTTATTGGAGCCTATTTTAAACAATATAAGACCTTTGGTACATAAACTTTGTCTTCTTTTTTATTAACAACAAATCCTTTATGTTGTTCCATAAAAATCTCCTCCTATAAGTAGTCATTTAAATATATTGATTTCACATCAAATTGTTATATTTTTTAACATTTTTGTGTTGCAACAATGAGTAACATCCTAATAGAGTTAAAGTCATGTAACTAGTGCAAAAGTCTCTCAAAATCTACACTAAATATTTGAGCATAACCATTAACCAATAATCTATATGATGTTTATTGATGGTGCCATTTGTATTAAACTTTGTTTTATAGACTCATTTTACTCTAATAGACTTTTTACGGCCTATCCTATCCCTTATTCTCATGTTTGATTTTAGATCCTTTTTAGCTTCCTTAAATTCTAAAGGCTCTAACACAATGGTGTTCTATCTTTAATCAATGTCATCAAACATTATAATTCCTCTAATTAGTGCTTTATCAACGTGATCACTTACTTTGACTTCTTTCTACATCATTAAAGTTCAACTTCTTAGTTTAAATGAACTTGGTGTCTCTACTGATTATCATCTTTCCTAATTGAGGTTGATACATTTTATAGCTTTTTATAACATCATTATAGCCAATAAAAATATTAGCCTCAACCTTTTTAATCTCTTTTAACCTAAAAAATCTAAGTAAAACACAAACATCCAAATATAATTAAAATTTTGCAGTGAGGATATATAAGTCTTCACATGAAGTCTTGTTTTGTAATACTCTTGTTAGCAGCTTATTGAATAAAAAAAGTGCAATGTTCACTACTTTTACCCAAAACTTCTTGGGTAAATCTTTCTTAAATAATAGACACCTTGAGATCTCCACAATTGTTCTGTTTTTTCTTTCACTCACACTATTTTGTTGAGGAGTGTAAAACACTATATATTGATTCTCAATCCTTGCATCTTCACAAAACTTGACAAAGATATATTCCATGTGATTGTCAGATTTTATCACTTAAATCTTATGACCACCTTAATTTTCAATCCATTTTGTAAACTTCAAAAATAATATTTGTTACCTTAAACTTAGACTTTTGGAAATAATCTCATTACATTCTTGTGTAATCATCAATAAAAATAAAATAATACATGTTTCTATTCAGAGATTTTGTCTGCATAGGTAAGCTTTTATGTATCTCTCCAAGTCTGGTTTTAAGGGAATGAAAATGTGTTTTGTTTGCCATATTGACATGAGGCTATATTAAAAAAAATCTTTTATATCTAGCATTCCCTATACCATCTTTGTTTTTTGCATGTGCAGTAACGTTGCTCGATGAAAATGCCCTAGCCTCTTGTGCTATAATTTTATCCTTTTTGCTATGTTTGGAAATGCAAGTGACTCCTTTTCCATCTAATCTAATAAGAAGCTTTTTCCTTTCATCTTCATATTTTATATTCTAATCTAATAAGAATACTACAAAAAATAATGACATGATAAATAAAAAGAAAGAATTGTTCTATTTCAATTTTATTTGTAATGACCTCGTACCTTGTTGGAGTTGATTTTGACTTTGATTATTTCAGCCCTGAAGACTTTTCTTTAGCAGTCAATGAGGCAACCATGAACAAAGAGCAACTCTTCAATAGAATCATTCAACTTTGCATGACAAAGTTAGAATTTTGGAACATAAAAAAGGTTTGGTGGATGAGTTCATTGTTGAGCAAGCAAAATTAGTGAGAGAGACTCGTTCTTCAATTGATATAAAAGTAAAACCAAGATTAGAAAATTGTAAAAAGGAAAAACAGGAACTTTAGAACTAAACTTCATGGTCAAAGCTGAATTCTTTGCTTTTGGATGGTTTTCTTTTTTATATGTTTTTTTATTGTTTAATAAATAATTTTAGTCTGAATATATTTTGTCTCAAGATAATAACCAATCGCTGCATTTAAACTAAACCACAGAAAATTTGCTTAGACTCCTTGCTATGAAGGAAGATTTCAGGCGAGTTTGGAGTTCATTGTACAAATATGAATAACACTGTTGTATGTACTCTGCAGCTCAAATGACTGTTTTGACTTCTGATAGCAATTTAAAACTCTGCTCATTGAAGTGAGTTATTTCTCAAAATCAAGATTTCTTGAGCGGCCAAACCAAGCAGGCAGAAGCTGAAGCCACAAGTGTCCTATTTCATACAAGTTAAAATTACAGACTCAGAAAATACAAAATGAATCTCCTTGGCATGAATAATATTGGCAGGCAAGGCCATGACAATTCATTTCTGAATCTAAATGACCTGCTCTCTAGCTATTGGTGCGGTAAAGGGTTATTAGTAGGATATCTCTGCCGTGGTGGACGCCTTGTCCTCTTTCCCCATCCTGTTACTTCAAGCCCCAGTTCTCCACAATTTGGATGCTGAGCTTGCGGTGGACTCACGGCAGTAACTGTTGGAATGGCAGCAGAACTCGCTGCACGCTTTCTCCCCCTTCCTGCCTTGCTCTTAGGGGAGTTTCTCTGAGATAAACCTGATTGCCAAGTACCTCCGGTTGCTATAATCATCCCTTCAATCATCTGAAGATCGTCAGTAACATCATTCCTGGACAAGGAGACGAGACCGGGAAGTACATCTCTTTGAAAGTCCTTCCGCTGCCTTCCTCTCCTCGCCTGACCTCTCCTACGACCTCTTGGCAATGATGTTTCATCTTTTGTGCTTTCCAAAACCACAGGCTCATAATCAGGATCTTCTACCATGGTTTCAGTTAAATTTAAGGTCATATACTCAAAAAAATCAACCTCATCTGGTGTTGAATCTTCACAATCATCATTACCCTTGTGCACTGAAAGTGATCCAACATCATTCTTAATGTATCCCTTGAAAGAAGAAATTATCTCTGCAAACCACTGAAGCGGATTATTCACTTCAGCTTCCAATATCTGGTGCCGAGCATCATCTTGAAACTGGTGCACAACAGACAGTGAGATGTCCACTAAAGCCTCAGCTGCAGATATCAAAAAGCCTTCATGAAAGTCCTTGAATTCATCTGTTATGGACTGAAATGGTTCTTTAAATTTGCTTTCTAGAAATCCACCTCCAGACACGATATCCATATCATTTTCTAGGACAATTGGCGCCTCCAAATCTATCTGAATTGCAATCCTTGCCTTGTTTATTGGAGCTTGAGCCTCTTCTTCAGTCACGCTCACATTCAAATCAATTGAATGTCTTAAATTAGCTCTACAATCAACTGAACAATTTGCCACATTTAAACTGTTTGTGTTTAGGATCTCCACGGATTCAGATTCCATAGCATCTTGATTCAAATCAGTATGAAGTAACCCACCTTTAATAGAGTTAGCACAAGTAGTCTCTGAAACACAAAAACCAGGCTTCAGGCCAGAGCTGGCAGAAGGCAGGTCTTTGGAAATGGGCTTTTCAAAAGTGGGAACACAAAGGATCTTCTTATTGCTTGAACAATCACCTCTGATTCTTTTTTCTTCAGCATCATGTGCATTTGTTGCTGATGATGAATCCTGAATAATGTTTTGACAGAGGTCCTTCATTGTTCCAGCATTGCAAGCAAATTGGTCAGCATATTTTCTTTGCAACGAATCCCAATTCACCTGTTGAAAGTCAGACATTTCACCAGAGGATTTTCCATTACAATGTGAAATAGTTTTCATCCAAGACAACGCTCCTAGTGGAGTTTCTTCCATCTCTTGAATACCAATGGAAATAAGATTTGAATCAGAAATTGCTTCATTTGGGTAACTTTTTGGAGGTACTGCATTGAGGTTTACTTCCTCTGCAGATTTTATATTCTCAGACCAGCCTGAAGCCCTTGAGTTATTTGGAGGATTATGTTTAGTAACTTGTTCAAAAGCAGAATTACTAGCACTGGATCCATTTGAGTGACCAGCCAGTGCCTTGGACTTCAGCTGAGAAATGAGGGAGATGTCATTTTTGTAGGACAATTCAACTGCTGGTTTAGGATTAAAATCCACTTTTTCATTAACAATCGACCCATCTGCAGAAACTTCACGACATTGCGACAATGTGGCTGAACTCTTATTTGATTCGGGAAAGGTATTAAAGCAAGGGTTTCCCTGAAGAAATATTGCATTCTGTCTCAAGCTAGCTGGAGGCCTCTTCCAAGATGAAATGGAGGATGACTCAGAATTGACTGCATTAGATTGAGGAGCAGGTAGCGGCGGAAGTGCATCTGAAGTCATAAGAGATACATTATGATTTCTGTTGGAGATTTCTACACCAAATATTGTATTCTTTCTCAATTGTTCTGGTTTATTCTGATCAGACACTTTGGCATTCATGCAGCCAACATGAGATGCTTCACTTTGTGTAGGCAAATACTCTCCATAAAAATTTCTACTCAGAGTTACGGTGCTTATATGGCCTGAAAGAAGGATTAAACCATCAGTTGAAACTGAATGATCCTACACAACAATAAACATATTGCAAGATTTTTCAATTTTCTCTCTCATTATGAATCATCTAAATGAAAAGAAATATTCATATTGGAGGTTTTACTCTCTGATGACAAAGCAGTGTGATCGAACTTTAGAGAGTAAAGGAATTCAAATACCATAAGCTTAACTCATTATCCATGAACACATATGGACGTTAACCTTCACATGCAAGTGCATTCAATTGCATAAAATTTGCAGTCAAAACTTTATTTATTTACATTTTTCTTAAGTCAAAGACATTCCTTAGAAGTCATACAGAATCAATAACAATGAGAAGTTCCTTTTACATTTTCCAGAATTTTCAGAACAGTGACCATTGAGGTTTCTGAATATTCGTAAAAATATGGGAAGAGCATTTCCTTACAAGTACTTGGATGCTTATTTAGAACTCTTAGAACAAAATGGTTGTGCCAGAAAACGATTCTTTTTTGTGTGTGTGAACAAAGCAAATAGTTATCTTGAACTAAATGTTTTTAATGATTCATTTCAAAATTTGGTCACAAAAGAGTTGATTTGGTAAATTTTAATATTTCAAAAGAATTAAGTTGCAATAGATTTAGAGTAAGAAAAATCAATTCACCAGGTTATCAACAGTAAAGATAACAAACATGGTATAATAAACCACATCAATGATTTGATATATATATATATATAAACATATAAAAACCTCTACTAGGCTACTAGTAAAGTAGTGACTCATGCAAACTTGCTCATTCAAGAAAAAAAACGTCATTGGCTGATTTCAACAGGAAAAAAACTCTAGAAAGTGTGCTGAATGAATCCTTACCAGAGTTGAAGTTAAAAGGTGGTCTGCCTTTGTTTCCCCATTCATTATCTAAAAGCATATTTTGTTGGCTGAGTCCCTCCTCCTTTTCTTTAAAGGGTCTTCGAGAAACTTCCTTTTCCATAGATTGGAAGCCTGAGCATGAATTTGCAGATAAATCCCGCCCTTGTATCTCTTCTTTCAAGTACGTAACCTTGCCAAGAAAAGGAGTTGTATCATATGCTTCCTCAACCTGGAAAGGTTTGTTCAAATCTGTTACACCTCGAGTCCTCCCTGTATTGGAACTAAAAGTATCACCATTGCAACTGGAATGAACACTACTCAGGGTGGACATGTTGCCATTTTTCTCACAGGTAACCCTACAGTTCCAATTTGGAGGGTCTGATTCCAACCCTGATCCACCAAATGCCCCTTTTTCTTCCTCTGCATCGTTTATGTATTTGTCAGCTGGTAGCTCAAGGTCAAACAACTTCCTCTGAAGCTTCTTGTGATTGTATTCAAGAGATACATCATAGTTAATCGTGGATACATTGTGCGTAGAACCACATCCAGATTGCATGTTCTGCAAATTAATGGAACTAAAATGTGATTGGACACTATCAGCACCTGAAGCAGATGGTATATGACAATTCATTGTCACCAAAGGCAGACCAGAATCATGCCACCTGATTCCGTCCCCTTTAGGTGAAAAGGTTAAAGGATTTGATTGAAATGTTCTCATGGGATCAAGGCATATGACCGATCCTTTGCTTCGGACTTCATTCATTATTTCCGTTTGTATTTTGTGAAGCCGATGCAGTTCATGGACCTGCATAATTGAATTTCATAAACTTATATATGATATTTCCCTCAATCAAATTTAAATTATGGATGCAAAACAAGGACACTTTCACTCTATATTTCATGAACTCAGTCAGAAAAGTATAGAAAATCAAATTTTATAGATCAAAATATAAAAGTGAAAATAAATCATACCTGATGTCTGAATGTGTTTTCTTGCCTCAATATGGTTTGCCTCAAGTGTTCCTTGTCATATCCAGAGTATCTATTTATTTCTGGCTTTGCAGCAAGCATGCCATGGTGCTGCTCATAGGCTTTGTTTTCATGATGTGAAGGCCAGCTACCATTCCCACTACTGTCATCTAAATCCTTCGTAGAATTATATCCCGGCATATACATCTTATACAGAAATTCAGTTCCCATTTCTGCAAAGACTGCAAACAACTTAATAAGCTCTAAATTAACATGCCAACACTGATACAAAGGATATCTCGTTTTCTTCTATCACAAATGAAAAGGTTTACATGTCAACACTATGGATTAGAGAGAGAAAAGTCGTTGCAGCACATAAATCTTCATCTTTGCAGTCATAAATTATTCATCAATCCCAGTACATAGAAAGAACCCTATGTTATCCAAGCAGTGTTATCATATCATTTCCTCCTACATGATTGACATCGGCTAATTCGGTAGTGAAATCAAAACCCAGCTAACATTTTTAGTAAATCTTCCATATAAAGAACTCACTTTACCACTTAATGTAGCAACAAAATAGCAGATTATGAACAAATCTTGAGAAATCTAGTCCATAAATAATGTCAATTAAAAACAACGTATCTCAGTACTTTAGTATGGAGAGAGATCCCATTCTACTGTCAAAGAAAAATAAAGATGTTCTCTAAATATGTTTGCAAGAAGTAGAGGCGACAGCTTAGAAACCCATGCAGTTACCTCAGTCAAGAGCTTCTCCCAAGCTGCAAGTGCTCTGAACTAGATATAGGACAGCATTTGTAAGGGTCAAAACGAATGTTCCAATGGGTTTTGCATGATGAGTATCTTTAGGAGACCTGATCTATTAGAGCCTGCCATAATTTATGTTACAGTAGGCAAAAAGAGGTCAATCCAAGCACTGAAAGAGGTTAAAAGTTAGAAACAGCGCCACAAGAATTCATGAATCCCTATTTTTCAGAAAATGCAGTTTCCAAGCTTTAAAGAAACACTTTGTTGATACACTGGAATTTAATTTGTAGGCAATAGAAGTGTATTTCGTGAGGATGGGAGATCAGAATATAGTAGTATCTAAAAGAAACATTAAAAATTCATTTTTCAACGGACACCCATATCAAGCCTGTGATTCCAGTTGCTCAAATCAAGGAAATGGAAGAAATTGGTTTTGTTTCTCCACCGACAAATTAGAAAGAACAAGGACAGAGAATGGAAGCTGTAACATGACAACTTCATACACTCGTATTTAAACAACTAAAGTTGACCGGCCTAGTTTAGCATATAGATTAAGGTTAAAGCATAATTGAGAGACCAACATACAGACAGACAAATCAATCATCCAAAAAAAAACGGGGGGGGGGGGGCGGGTTGGGGGTGATTTACCTTGTATATATCAGTATCCTCTACCTCCCCATATCAAAACTTGAGCTCAAATTCACATAAACCCTTGAACTCGACTACAACTCCATTAAAAATCCCATCTGAAGGAAGAAAACAAAACCACAAAGACTTTAAAAAAAGCGGGTGACTTTGTAATCAATTATCAGACAGAAGAAATATAATCCAAGTAATAAAGAAATATATATACAGGAGAGAAGCTCCAATCTCCTGGGCCAGTATCGATGATACCGTGTGAATTGGATTGAAAGATCCCCACAATCCCAGATAAGAATAAGAGAGAGATCTTATTTTTTTTCTATTTTCTTTCACAAAGAAACAACGACTTTGGTATATGTCAACTTATGGTCTCACTGAAATACCTTGCTTGAGCTTGGGTTCCATGATATCTATCACTTCGCTTTCTTATTCTGTATTTATTATTTCTATATTATTTTTTATTATTTTTCATTGGGATTTCATGGATGTGAAAGATATGGGGACATTTGTTTTCACATTTTCTAGATTCTCTCTACCTTCCATGCTTTTTGGGTACACGCAAGTAAAGTACCTTTTTACAAAGATTTATGTTTCACTCTTACAACATCGCTACAGTTCCACAAGCAGCTGGCAACTCTTCAGTGGGCCATCTTTTTACCACCCTCACACGCATCTACACTCGCGTAGCACATATAAAAATAAAAATAAAATCTTGATTTAAAAAAGATATATATGAGTTAACACTCTGAAAAAAGAAAAAAATATATTAAATCTGTAGTGACTTTATTATTTTTCTTTCGTGAAAAAAGTCATTAACAATGATTAAGATATTTTTTTTATCCTCGGATCAAATTTGTCAATTTTTCACTTGGATATTTTTATTTCTATTAATTATACAATTTTAATAAAAAATAAATAATATACTTATTTTATTTTTTATCTTGAATCAAATACAATAATCACGTTTTTAATAATTAAAGAATAACCACAAGGAGCTCAAAAATTACCAAATATTTGATTTCCAAAACTAAATAAGAAAAAAAACAAAATGGAAAAAGGAAAATACTTTCCTAAACTAAATAGAAAATAACAATAATTAAGAAAAATAATCTCTCCAAACAAATCCCTTGGTATCTCTCAAGGTTAAAGAGAACTCATCCTTGAGTTCAAATTGTTTTTGTCTTGATCTCATGATATCCAATCAAAAGTCTTCAACCCTTTACATGCTTAACTTTTTCATTAGAAACATTAATTATATTAGCAATATTCTTAATCTCTTTAACCATGAAACTAATTTTAAAACTTGAAAATCTACTAACTTTTATATGAAGTATAAGAACATCAAATTTATCCTCGTCAATTCCAAACTTCTCCACGAACACATGTTAGGCACATCCTTCACAATGTGATGGATTAAGAGTCGTCTCAAGAATTACATCTAATTTGGTTATATTCTCATCAACATCACCAACAAAAAAAAAATTGCATCCACGTCATCTCTTGTAGGGTCTGTATTATCCTCATAAAATTTTAGTTGTTGATTTGATTAGGATTTCAAATGATAAGGTAGAATTTCTCGTGAAGAAAGATTTCTCTTAAACCTTAAAAAATCAACGAATAGAGATTTGACCTAAAAAATCAAATAACAATGTAGCTTATTTTAGATAGATATATTAGGGATAATGTGTCTTTTATTTACACAACATGTTTTTTTACTTAGACTCTCATAAATCATCATGTTTCCAAATGACTTAATAATAGGAGGCAACTTCTGAATATTATAATCATAATTTTATGATTATACAAAACTCTTTTTTCACATAATATATCTCAGGAAGGTCAAAAATGTTGTTGTAACAAATACTACCAAGTAGCTTAATGAATTGTAGGTGCAACACAACACAACAAAGGAAAAGGAAAAGCATCTACCTATATAGTGGAAGATTTATTTGGGTTTTTAAGGCTCTAAACCCCTTTTTCAAGTTCTTCTCTCCTCCCTCTTTTTTTTTCACTCTTAAAAGCCTCCTCACATTTCTTTTCATGATCTTCTCCCCTCCCCTAGTATCCAAAAAAAGACTAGAAAGAGTTGATATCTCACTCTTTTTTTTCAACTCTCTATTACAAGTTTTTAACCTCTCTTCCCAAGTCAGCCTCTTTCTTATTTTTTTCTCTAAAAAAGAAAAGCAAAAGAAAATGCTATGGCATTAGGAAAGGTTTTTTTTAATACACACACACAAAGACATATATTTCATAAAATTTAGTTCTTTTCTCCTTTTCTTTCAGAGCGGTATGAGACTCTAAAATTTGGATCTCTTAGATTTTTAGGGCATTAAGGCTTTTTGAGATATCTTAAATAAAAAGAATTCATGAAACTTTTAGGCATCATCCACCATAACTTAAGCACAATAAGCAAATGTAAGTAAGCATTTGAAAACAATGAGCAAGACTATTTTAAAAGTCTTCAAATCTGAATAAAAGAGAATAAAGAACAATCATAATTTCAATATGTTCCCAACATCAAATATACATTAACTCTGGCATATAATCCGTGGGTCTCAAAGTTTAAATGTGATTTTGATATGTGATGTTCTAGGATGGGGTCCTATTCATGGACACGAGGTAGTTTATCCCTGCAATAATGGATTCTCAATTAATTTGATGGCTTGCATATAGTTGGTAATAATATGGATCATATAGATGATAGATGGATTTTAAAATGTGTATATTTATGGGGGGGATTATGGTAATATCTATAATTTTTATGATATGTCACAATCTACTCGAAAACCAATATTAGTTGTCCAACAAACTTAAGAGTTTCACATTTGAATTAGTGCTTCACATAAATACAATTAAGATTTACTATATGAGGAATGAGAAAAATGATAAAAATATTCAAACTTTGTTTGGTCATATATCAAACTCCAATAATTATATGACATTTAATGAAATGAGAGAGGTTGTAGTGGTGGTGATGGAGAATCTTGTAATCAATTGCAACTAGATGGCTTTCGATACATTAGCAGTTATTGCATCCAGTATGAAGGATCTGAACTAAAAATAAAAGAATTATCTTTTAAAAATATTTTTTAGAAAATTATTAGATGGTGAATTTGATAATCCTTTTTATAAGTTCCTTGTGTTCCGTCCGTAGCGACAATTTAATAATAATTATTTTAAAGAATAATTATTAAGAAAATCTTTTAAGATTGTTTTTTCATTTTTTTTGGTTACATGGCTACTTTTCTTTAATAAAAACCATTAGAGACTGCATTGTTCCCTTGCAATGTAGACATCAAATTGTCATTGAAGTTTTGGTTTTTTTCATAATTGGTCCATGTACTTTTTTGAGATGAGAGAGAAAATTGTTCTACAAGTGAGATTAAGGTTCTAGTTAAAGGGAATTGTCATATGAGAACTTAGATTGACTGAGTTTTTTTTCAAATTTTGGTTTTAGTTAAAAGGATCGTCAGTTGAGATTTCAAATTAACCGAGTTATTTACAAAGATTTTGATACTAAAATAATCACTAAAATGTAGAATTGTAGGTCAACCATGCAATCAGAAAACATCAAAAAATTCAACCCTACAATGAAAAAGAATAGTGAGAAGAATCAATTGATTGTTATGAAATCGTCAGATTAGGGTTTCGGTTTGAGAAATCTAGTTTTTAAAGATAGTTGGTGTATCTTTACAAATTTACTACACAATGCAATAACAAGTGGTTACTTCATAGGTATTGTCAAGAGAGTACATCTATTGCTACCTGGATTTTTATCCTATTGTTAAAGCATTTTAAAAAAAAAAATATATATATGTTTTTTTATGTATTTTCAACGTCATGTCATAAGTATTTGGATTTTAAATATCTTTTCAACAGGCTTAGCTATTTAACCTATCATTTCAAATAATTGATTTTTCTCTCTCATTTGACTTTAATATTTTTTCTATTTAAAAAAAACAAAAAAAATCAAAATATCCCGTCCGAATCCCCACTTTCCACCATCATCTCTCACATTCTCTCCCAATCACCATCTAACTCGTAACGACAAACCATTCCCGGACGCCGTCGTTTTTTCTCCCCTAGTCTCCTTTTAATTTACACCACACAACCTCAGCCTCACACCCCTCCAGCATACAACACATCAGCCCTTATCAAGCCACAGCCCCTCATCCTCATTGTCCATCGTGAACCTCTCGGCCCTCCCTCCCCGTGTAGCAGTTAAAAGTGTAGTTGTGGTTATTTTTAAAAATATTTTTTATTTAAAAATATATTAAAATAATATTTTTTATTTTTAAAAAATTATTTTTAATATTAATAAAATAATTAATTTAAAATAAAAAAAAATTGAAACAGAGTTGCAAACAGGTAATTATTATTCCTGCCGGTCTCTGCCCCCAAACAAAAGACCCATCTTCATCCTCCCTCTCATGAGAAATCCCTAAAACAAAAGCACCATCCTCATCGTTTTTGTTTCCTCCCCGGCAACCTCTTCTCAGCCACTGACCTCTGCAGTAGAAGACCGCCATTGATAGCCCAGACCCGATAAACACAGATCATACCATCAGCAAAAACCACATGTGAATCTATCCACTAGCCATTATTATCCACTAACAACAAACCACACCGAATTATTGCAGATGTGTGGGTATCTAGCTTTCATAAACTTTTCTCCTTCTCTTTCAGAGGGAATGAGACTGTAAAATTTGGATCTCGTAGATTTTCAGGGCATTCAGGCTTTTTGGGTTACCTTCAATCAAAAAATTCATGAAAATTCTAGACATCATCCGCCATAACTTAAACACAGTAAGCAAATGTAAGTAAGCATTTGAAAACAATGAGCAAAGCTACTTTCGAAAGTCTTCAAACCTGAATGAATTGAACTAAAGGGGAATAGAGAACAACCATGATTTGAATCTGTTACCAACCTCAAATGGACATCAACTTTGGCACAGATCTGTGGGTCTCAAAGTTTAAATGTGATTTTGAAATGTGGTGTTCTAGGATGGGTCCTATGCATGGACACGAGAGGTAGTTTGTCCCTGCAATAATCGATTCTCAATTAATTTTGATGGCTTGTATATAGTAAACTCTATAATATTTATGATTATGATATGCCACAATCTACTCGAAAACCAATATTAATTGCCTACCAAACTTTTGAATTTCACATTGAATTAGTGCTTCATACATACATGTACAATTAAGATTTAACATTTGAGAAATGAGAAAAATGCTAAAAATATTCAAATTTTGGTTGGTCATATATCAAACTCCAGTAATTATATGATACTTAATGAAATGAGAGAGATTGTAGTGGTGATGGTGGAGTATGCAACTAGATGGCTCTCGATACATTAGCAGTTATTACATCCATCTACAGTATGAAGGATCTTAACCAAAAATAAAAGAATTATCTTTCAAAAATATTTTTTAGACAATTATAAGTGTTGAATTCGATAATCCCTTTTACAAGCTCCCTATGTTCCATCCATAGCGATAATATAATTATAATTATAATTATTATGAAGAATAATTATTAAAAGGATCTTTTAAGATGTGTTTTCATTTTTTTTTTGTTACATGACCACTATTCTTTAAGATACAAAAAACCATTAGGCATTGCATTGTTCCCTTGCAATATACTTTCCATTGTTGTTGATATATAAAAGAGACTAAATTGTTCATTGAAGTTTTGATTTTTTTTCATAATTGGTCCATGCATTTTTTGGTATTTATGTTTCAATCCTAAAATTTTATTTTTATCACATTTTATCCCTAAGTATTGAGACATGAGGGAGAAAATTGTTCAAAACATGAGGTGAGAGGACAACTATTGAAAAAAGAAGATGAGTGAGAAAGTTTTTGATTAACCACATTTCAGTAATGAAAAGAGAAATTATGTTTTGAGTTTTTTTAAATATAAATAAATATGGGATGAAATTTGAGTTTTGGAGTCCTAATAACTAGAAAATTCTTTTTTGATTTTGATTTCTTGGTCACTAAAAAACTTAAGATTTTGGTTAAAAAGGGTCACCAAATAAGATCTCAAGCTGGAAAAAAAAAGATAAAGATCAAGGTTTTAGTTAAAAAAAGATTGTCAAATGAGATCTGGGATTGACCGAGTTGTTTATGAGATTTTAATTTTAGTTGAAGAGGATCATCATATGTGATTTTAAATTAATTGAGTTATTTATAAAGCATTTGATACTAAAAGAATCATTAAGATGTAGAATTTTAAGTCAATCATGCTATCAGAGAAAACCAAAAAATTCAACCAGCATGAAAAAGAAAAGTGAGAAAAATCAACGAAATTGCTATGAAATTATCAGATTAGGGTTATAGTTTGAAAATTTTAGTTTTTAAAGATAGTTGGTATATCCTTACAAACTTCCTACGCAATGTATATAACAAGCTTTTACTCCATAGGAATGTAAAGAGATGGCATCTATTGCTACCTAGTTTTTTACCTTATTTTAAAAGCTTTTTTAGATTAAAAAAACTAAAAAAAATATGTTTTTGATGTATTTATGTTGTTTTCAGTATTTTTAATGTCATCTCAAAAGGATATGAATTTTAAACATCTTTTCTCTCTCATTTGACTTTGATGTTTTTTCTATTTTGAAAAAAAAAAACAAAAAAACATAAACTAAAGATGAAGAGAAGAGAAACAAGGAACATAATTTTATTTTTTTTATATATCCATATGAGAGAAAAGACACAAAGAAAGAATTCTGAGGATTAAAAAGATTTTCCACACTTTCCCAACACTTACACAAACACAAAAACATATAAACCTAAAAAATTAATCTTTTATTATCTTTACAAGAGAGTCACCAACCACCAATTAAATCACATTCCACACAACCCCAACTGTCAACATCCATTATATCTCCCAACCCACACCTATAGAACAATGGTCATATATCAAACTCCAATAATTATATGATACTTAATAAAATAAGAGAGATTTTAGTGGTGGTGGTGGAGTATCTTGGAATCAATTGCAACTAGATGGCTATCGATATATCAGCAGTTATTGCATCCATCTACAGTATGAAGGATCTGAACCAAAAATAAAAGAATTATTTTCAAAAATATTTTTTAGAAAATTATTAGGTGGTGAATTTGATAATCCCTTTTACAAGCTTCCTGTGTTTCGTCCATAGTGACAATATAATTATAATTATTTTGAAGAAAATTATTAAAATATCTTTTAAGATCCTGTTTTTATTTTTTTGTTACATGACCACTGTTCTTTAAGATTAAAAAAACCATTGGGCAGTGCATTGTTCCCTTGCAATATACTTTCCATTGTTGTTGATGTATAGAAGAGATTAAATTGTTCATTGAAGTTTTGATATTTTTTCATAATTGATCCATTCATTTTTTGGTATTTATGTTTCAATCCTAAAATTTTATTGTTATCAAGTTTTGTCCCTAAATATTGAGCCGTTCAAAATATGAGATGAGAGGACAACTATCGGGGGGGAAAAGATGAGCGAGAAAGTTTTTGATTAACCACATTTCAGTAATGAAAAGAGATATGATGTGCATCATTTTTTACAAGGGTTCATCTAAAATCACAATTATTTTCATCCTCGTTTATCATTTTTTACAATTAGGAATAACTTTATTTAACATTGATTTACTATTTTTTAGGCCAAGGTTTACATTATCAATTCAACAAACTATTTTTTTCTTTATTTAAAGATCAAGTATAATATCTAGTAACATATCATAATCCTCTAAATATTAGAAAAATCATACTTGGTTTGACTTAAACTTTCAATCAATAGTTTTTTAGTGTTATTATTATCGTTTAATTATGTTCTCATTTATACATTATACCATAAAGTGAATTTGCTTTGTCAAATCATGTTTGGTCTTAATATCATAGTCATTTGTTATTTGAATAATATTTGAAACTTTTTTTAAATTTTATTCCATATTGTGCAAGATTCTCACAATAAATATTATTCAAGAACATGTGGAACATTTTCTATAATTCACCTAAGGTGATGAATCCTCTCTTGATCATTTAAATATCTTAATATAATTTATGTTATACCTAATATTTACCTGTTATTACTCTTGCTAAGATAATGTGTATTTAAGATCAAAACATATCATTCTTTATATAAGATAACTTGATAATCTTAAGTATAATGATCAATTACATAACTATCACATGAATTTTTCCATAAGAACAAGTGATCTCTCCATATAAATTTTCATGAGGATCTATTTAGTTTACATATTATGATAGCGACTGTTTTTTTTTTCATAAAGAAATAAATATAATATGTATAAGTCTTAGAATAATTATTTGACTATAAAGAGCTATTATTAACACTAAGGACTTTAGATCTCGAACCCTCACAAATAGTTATTTGTTTTAAAAAAATCACCATGAAAAAAGCAAATGAGTTTTAAAGGAAAAGGAATTACAGGAAATTTAAAGTCCATAAAATAAGTTAAGTAATGTTGTAAATAAATGATTGTTAAAAAAAACTCTTTGGGAATAAGAAGAATAAATTATGGAAACTTGAACACATGATCCTATAAAGGTTCACTAAGTTATTTATTGACAATTTTAAAAGACTATCATATGCTATAAGTGTCAATCAAGAATAACTCATTCATATGTGATCAATCACTAATTGTTTATATAATATATAAGTTATTACAAATAATTATTGTAGTTCAATAATGGCAATATAATTTAACCTCATATATGATAAACTTGTCAATATATTTGATTCCCTATTTAAGATTAATATAATTTATTATGTTATATTAAGATCCTTATTGCATTTTATTGTAGTATGAAACTTACTAATTCTATTAGGTTATACCATTAATTTTGTTATTTGATGGTGCATGGATTTTATTTTATTTAAAAAAAAAACAATTTTTGAAGTCAAGTCGAAACAATTAGACTATGACCAATTCCAATGTATAAATAATTCACCCTTTAAAAGTCATAAATCTCATACAAATAATTCATATTTTTTTCAACAATATACTTCATACATTAAATTATACCTAATGTATTTTTATTCATCCCATGTATTTCCATATTCACTTAGCCATTTAGGGTAGGCCTATATTGCATGATTTTATAGCCTTTTTAGTTAGGACTAAATGACTACAACCCTAGAATTCTAGGTCTTGGTTAAATCCCAACTCATAGTGGTTTGTTCAATCCTACCTTGACCACATCTCTTTTATTTTTTTTCAAGTTCCCAATAAACATGCATATAAACATTTCATAAATATAAATCTTAAGAAATACATGCAATGTTTTTATATGAAGTGCAAGTAACACTTTTCTATGCTAATTTTATTTACACCAGTTAACATCTCCACTAATAGCATATTTAGCACATCAACCAACCTAAAAAAACTTTTAAGAAAAATATTATCACAAACATTAATACAAATTTGAAATTAAGATTCCAATAAACTATATGTAATAAAGAAAAAATGCAAGAAAGCTAAGATTATATTTTTTTGATAAAATCTCAACATAACGATTACCTGAATTGATGCACCAAAATTGTTGGAATAAAACCTCTATGAAATAATTATATAAACAAATAGTAATGAAAAGTATAAGGAAGACATCATAAAAATAGTTATTCTATAATAAGTCAAGACAATTCAATAAAAAAAACTAAAAACAATGATTATCCTCTCACACACAAGTAATAATATGTAACAATAACAATACATATAGAACTTGAATCATAAATCTTATTGGAGAAAATTTATAGTGTAAAACTTAACCAAACCATAATGGCTTATTGGACTGATATTAAGCCCAATATAAATAGAGTCTAAAGCACTTCAAAAAATTCTCAACCATGAAAAATAATAATAAAAACTCAAGTTTTGATTTAAAATTTATGTTTGCATAAACTAAACTCCCATAAACAAATCAAAAATGAATTTTTTTCTTAATAATACTTATTGGTCGCCTCTTGTACCCTTTTAGATTAGGATTGCTCGCTAACTTTATTTTCCTTAACAACAACTTATAAGAATCTAAAATAAACAAAGATAAGCTTTAAGATTAATTTCCTTATGCTAACTTACTCTATCTCAATAGTAGATACAAATTGTTGAGTTGTCAAACCTATCTAATATAAAATCCTTTACTTGTATAAATATTTCCACGCATATAATAAAGATTCATAAACTAATATGAAATGAATAAAACATATGGAAACACTTAATTAATAAAGACTAATGCATGTTTTTATTTTGATAGCTCATAATTATAAAATAATTAGGCCTATATTATAGATGAATCAGACCCTTCTTACACATAGATTAAATTTATTAAGGTTTAATCATCACTTGTTATAGTTTCTTTACGATTGGACTTATTCCAAATGCTTTGAATAAGCTCATTGAATGCATAGCTATGTTTTTGCCTTTGATTTTGTAATTAGTCCAATTCACACTTCTAATGAGTCCTTTATAGTTTTAAGTTAAATCCTGAATTGATATGCGTCAAACTTATTCATTTATGACAAGTGCAACACTTCACATGATGACTCAATTTTCTAGAAAAATAATTTAATGAGTTTATATCATTAAATCCTAAATATTAATTAAAATTCAAACAATTTATTGTAATATTCATGATAAAATATGTGTTACAAATTTGATAAATATAGAAGACTAGAAAAAATAAAACTTAAGACAAATAAGTTATCATAATAATTGTAATAAAAAAAAGTAAGATGGATACTAAAACATCAATTTAGACTTGGAATTGATATAAAATAAAAATTTCTAACATGTATACTAGTAATAAAAATAATTATGCTTAAATGAAAACAAAGAAAAATACTTGTTGAAGCACTTTAAAGTGAAACTTTTTTTTATCAACAATGATAAATCATTTTAGTAATGCAACCAAACACCACCAATTTGGTTTAGATACACTTCTAAACCAAGGTCTTTAAACCAAAGTAAAAGCACAAAAATATCTCTCAACAAAATAAACATAAGCTCTATAATTAGGAGGAAAATCAAAGAATAGACTAAAACAAGAAGGGAGGAAAAGTGTATAAAATTCTGAAAAACATTGTATTAAACTCTCAGTTCACCTTTTTATTTTATAGTGGATTTTGAAAGCTAAAAATATATATAAAAAAATATGATAACAATTAGAATTAGTTCTCACATCATCAACATTTTATTTGTCACCATAAAACAAGATTAAATCTGATCACAATGGCTATAAATCTATATTTCTTGAGCTAAAAAAACTTTTCAAATTTGTAATAAAGCTTTAAGAAGAGACTGTTAAAATTCATGGGCTAGATTAGACAAACATTAGGTTGAAAGAAACATAAAAATAAATAAACTCAAGTGGTTTATTATCCACATATCCTTATATCCTTATTGCATAAACAAGAGGTTAAGCAACACTTTTAAGCTAGATTCAATGAGTCTAATAAAAGCTCACCTAATTATTCTTTAATGTTGTTTAAAAAAATAATGATAGTCATAAATCATGTTTTTAAGTAATTGGACATATAAATGTTATCTCACTAAATGATTTAGAAACAACCATGATTTTAGAATGGATAAGCATAAAACCTACTTTACTTTTAACTAATCATAGTAAACTCTTATTAATAGACCATTGATAGATTAGACACGCAAATTATTAGGAATAAAGACAAGTGGCAATACAGTTTACCTTAGGTGAGATGCTTTAACACAATAATATATTATTTTTAGCATAACCAGACACTTACCTTATATCTTTAAAGACAAACTAGAATTTTGAGTGATCTCTTTCTATTTTTACACTATTCATGATAGCTTTTGTTTCATTAGTTTTACCATAAAATTGGGTACAACATGTAATATAAACTCTTATAAGAAATACCAAATGTTCAAAATTAAAAAAAAAATGCTAATTGGTTTTTAATTTTGAAAGTGGATAAAAAATCACATTATTATCCTTTAAAATGGGGTTGTTTCAATATTTTTTCTTTAAAGAAAGACAATGAAATCTACTACCATTTATTATGTTAACAATCGATAAATGAATGTCAATGTGCAAGTTGAAGTAAAAAGAATGAGAACAGATGAGTTCACATTATTAGATTAGTAATCTATAGGGATTACCTTTTTAATTGGGTTATTTTTTACCAATTATTTTATTATTAATAATTTAATTTATAATTTACTAAGAAATAAAATGGCTTGGTAATTGAATCTTATATGGAAAATTTGACTTGTTTTAGGTAAAAATAAAACTTGTTAAAAAACTCTCAAAATATAAAAGAAAGAAAAAACAAACCAAACCATGATCCATGATTCAAAGATGCATAATATCCTCACAATAAGCCTAAGGACATCGTATTAAACAAAACATTGGATATTTATCTAACTACATTATTCCAAAGGGCAAACAAATTTTTATATCAAGGGGATCAAAATCTCTCTTAATGAACTTATTAAAATGGTAAGGATGAAAAAATATATAAAAAAGTAATTTCATTTAGGTTTTTGAGATTTTTTTGTGACAAATAAAAAAGGTGTTATAAAAAATAAATTTTCTACTAGTTTTATTTAGGAAGGTACCTTAAGTTTAATTTGAATAAAATACAAATACAATCAAAATATCTTCAGTTATCCATGAGTTTGAAAACAAAAAAAAAATACTAAATAAATCCTAAGTTTAAGTACGAGAACATTTAACATACCATGTTTTTATTCAATGTAGATTATTTGTGGTCCATATTAGCTTAAAATAATGATGAAAAGATAAAAATACATATGTTTATTAATAATCCAAGTCTTAACCTCAAACACAAATATTCTCTTTTCTCTTTCTCTTTAACAAAGAAATAAAAAGCTCTATCTTTAAAAGCTATTAATATACATAATCAATTTTAATTAAAAATTTTCAAGAATCAAACAAAATAACATCTTCTCAAAAGCCTAAAACAAATTTTCTTTCCATGCTCAACAAATTGATGAGACACTTAATTTTCACATCAAATTTATAATTCTTATTTCTCTAGCATCTTTTATCTTTTTTAAACTCTTACTCTCTTTTGCCTTTAATCTCACTGCCATTACTACCGCCACCATAACCACTTGTATTGTTTAAATATTTATAGACCTAGTTCATATGATTCTATTTAATTTCAAGGACCTAAGTTTTAGATAATTTGTTAGTGGACATCATCTCAAATATCTGGCTTCAAATTTAAATCAAGATTCAATAGATGGTGCAATTGAGAATTTTGAGCATCAAGAATATAGATTTTATGATAGAGTTTTATCATTTATAAAGGAATAAATTTGAATTTCTCATTTGAATTTTTTTTCCTATTTAATTAATGTCAAAATACAACATTTTTAGCTTTTTTATTAAAAAAAACTTTTCTTTATTTTTAGTGAGGCTAATAAGTGTGTTTAGGTCAATTTTATGGGTTTTTTTATATTTCTAGACTTTAACCATTTGAGTTTTGTTTTTTGTTTATTAAAGCCTTGAGAAATACTAGTTTTATTGTTTATAAATTTCATGTGATTTCTAATAAGCTTTAGGTAATGTCCTTTGCTTTATAAGCTACTTTTCAATAGCTTTCAAGTATTGAGATTTGAATAATATGGTATTAGATATGTTGATATTTTTAAGTAAAGATAACTCTATTAATTATGAGTTCATTTATAGGTTATATGGAACTCTTGGAATTGAATTAAATTCCAAGAAATAAATTAAATCTTGTGTTTGGAATTCTTTTATGGATGTTAATTAGAATTCCAAATGAAATTCAAATAATAAAAAATGGATTAAAATAAATTAGAGAGGAGACCCTCTAATCCGCAAATTGATTCTTTTTAAAATTAGCACTAAAAACACTATTCTAAAAGTACATTCTTTTTTATTATTACTATTAACATGAACAACCATTTCACTAGCTCCATGACTCCCTCTGTGTATGTTTTAATGTTTGACGCATCATTACTAAGATCTTCATGTACTTTTAACCATCACTTTCATCTAATTTTTTTGCGAAGATAAAAAAATCATATTAAAAAAGAAATATATGTCATTTATAAAAGTTAAAACATCTAATCATCGACACCTTTCAAAACAATAAGCATTGTAATTTTTTTTTATGTATAGTTTCCATTTAATTGAAAACATAATCTTGGCTTATCATTTTCATATCAAATTAACAAACTTTATATTTTTGGAAAATCTAGTTTTATATAAACATAATGTATAACAATAAAAGGTAAAGTGCATTCCTAGTAACATCTTCACCTCCATTTAAACATGACCATCTCATTTAATAATTTATATTTTCTCTTTACTTGCTAGTTGCTACCATATTGAAAAGTTCAATATCATAATCAATGTTACCTTTGCCTTGCTTCAAACACAACAATATCCTTGTATAAAACTCTTGCATTCTAGAAATTTTCATGCAATTTTAAATTAAAAGCAAAATAATTAAGATTGCTAATTCAATTCAAGTTCATAAATATTTTAAATAATATAATTAAATTCAATGATGAGATTTAGTATTTATTTCAAATAAAAAAACTACATGAATTCAAATCACATATGTAATTGAATTCAACTCCACTTGTAATTTGACTATAAACAAAGTGTTAGATGTAAGGGTGTTACATGTAATTAGTGATTGGTAACGAAATAAAAAAAAAATAGAAATGGTGTTAGGAAGAAGAAGATGACAAAGAACAAGAAAAATAATATTTTATTTATAAAGATACATCGGTAATAACAAAATTATAATAACAAAGGTATAAGATTTAACTCTTTTTTAATTGAGTTGGCAAATCAATAATTCAAAATATATTATAAAATTAATTTAATAATAATAGGATATAAACAGTAATAAATAAATAAAAATATTATATGAAAAATATTCTCAGTGCCTGTTTAGCACAGCAGTTGAACGGTCATTTGATCAAATTTTGAATTTATTTTTCATTTTAAATAAAAAAAATAATGTTTTTAGATCATTTTGATATGATGATATCAAAAATAATTTTTAAAAAATAAAAAAAAATATCATTTTAATATATTTCTAAACAAAAAATATTTTAAAAAACAACCACAACCACAACCACACTCTCAATCCGTAACTCCAACTAAAAAGATATAAGAATTTTACGAATGTCCCTTTTTAATTTGCCAGTGGAGGTAATAGTGGTGGAAGGTGCAGTTCCCTGTCTTCTCACCTAACCCCAATTTGACATCTTTCTTTTACAACTACCACGCCCAATCAAACGGGAAACCTTTCGGCTTTTGGCCTGTTTCGGGCTTCAAAGTTGAAAGCTTTCTCTGTATATTGCAACTTTGCAGGTCTGTTTGGCCGCTCTCTCTCTATATACATTATGGAGGCTAAGCTATTAGGAACTTCTTGCCCGGTTTTTCTAGCTTCTAAAGAATCAAGATTTTCAAGGGCTAACTATAGTTTGGGTCTCCGAACCGGGCAGAATGGCACGACTTTAAGAGTTAGCTGTCCAAAATTGACAAAGAGACGCATTCTGTCAGTCCAAGCATCTGCTGCATCCATGGGGTGAAGAAACATTGATCCTTTTGCTTAAATTAGTTAACTTGGTGTTCTTGATTAGCAGCTTCATGTTTTATTCTGAATTTGATTTTGCCATTTTTTGTTGCTATTTTTCTTGTTCGTTTTTTGTTTTCTGAGACTTTTCTTTGCTGTTTTGTTCGAGAATTTTCAAGTTTTGAGGGTGAAATTTGGGTTTCGGTTGGTTGGCAATGTATATTTATAGTATGTAACCTGGCATTATTTCTTATGATCTATGGATTCACAAGCTAAAATTGTTTATGTTTTTGGACACAAATTGTTGCTTTATATTGAAGGGCCTGATGCATATCAACTTCCAACTTGCTATTTGCCAGTCAAGTTTGAAAGTAGTTTTCCTTATTTCTGTAGGCTGAAAAGGATGAAAAGGGTGGATGTCAGTGAGAATTTGACCCTAGATAACATAAGGAGTTCCTTGATTCTACAAGAGGATAGTATAATATTTAGCCTCTTAGAGAGATCTCAATACTGTTATAATGCTGATACCTATGACCCTGAAGCTTTTGCATTGGAAGGGTTCCATGGTTCTCTGATAGAGTTCATCCTTAAGGAAACTGAAAAGCTACATGCTCAGGTATGTTGTGCTTATTCCTTTTAACTTCTGTTAAAAGAAGATATCAATTAGAGAATTCATGAAGTTTTCTTGAATTGCATCTGGTCATTAGCTTGGCAGATACAAGAGCCCTGATGAACATCCTTTTTTCCCGGATGACTTACCTGAGCCAGTGTTGCCACCTTTGCAGTTCCCACAGGTAAGACATGTAAATAGATTCTGTAGATATATTATTAGCTGTCTTTTCCAAATTTACATTTTTATTATGCCATGGACCAAGCTCCCACGTAACATATTTATATTTCAGTTTGATGATTCCTTTCAGTTTAGGAGGAACTGCTTGTACTGTGATTGAAACAGTGCAACTTTGGAACTGATTATTTAGCCGATATATTGTGAGGATTGTGCCATAAAAACTCACTGCATTGTTTTTCATTAGTTTCATCAGACCATTATGGGCATACAGCTCAAGATATACACTGTTTATTTTCTCTTGCTATATGCAACAAAATCCCATCTAATTCTGAAATTATGACCTGTAGTTAGATTTAGCTTTTAGTTTTTGCTTGAGCATAAGAAAGAAATTTCTGGCATGCTAACTTTTTAAAAAAAAAAAGGAAAAGAAAAAAAGAGCTCTCTATCCCTCTCTCTTGCCGCATGTTCAGATTTTACTTTTATCTATTTTCTATTACTTCCTCTTCAAACCTGTTCCTTTCTTGCCACACAGGTACTACATCCCATTGCTGATTCAATTAATGTAAATAAGACAGTATGGGACATGTATTTTAAAGAGCTCATTCCTAGATTGGTCAAAGAAGGAGATGATGGCAATTGTGGATCAACAGCTGTTTGTGACACAATCTGTCTACAGGTATGCATTTAACTAATTAACTCTGGGCTGCTCTTGATACTACTGTGATCCTTTCAAATCTCAACCTAGACACAACTGATCTTTGTCAATCTAAGAGATTTACAAACTATTTTCTTGATCTTCCTTGATACTTTAGTTCTAGTTTTGGTCTGTGAACTTTGATATATGTGCCCTGGGAAGATATTGTTAATAAATTTGTTACTTTTTGAATGGGGCTAAGATTCTTAATTGGAAATTGCATTTGACTCATTCTAGTGGCCTACCCTAACAGATCCTACTATTAAAATAAGTCTTCCTTTGCTGTTTGGAATCTTCCTGAATTAATGAGGTAACAAATGGATAAATGTAGTTGGGTGCATTTGACTACTGAACCAAAGTTGGTTCTTCTATGATGTAGTGACTCTTGCAAATACGTGCATTTATTAATGGTTCATTTCATGCAAGGAGCTGGACTTATCTTTAACCTAACAAAATCCTTATCATTTTCCCTTCATATATATGGTTATTGCTGATGGGCATTAATAACACGAGTCACATTTCTAGGACAGTGAAGCAGATGTTGTCAGTGCTCATTTCTATGAATCAGTTTAAAAATGACCTCCTCTGATGGAACTGTCTCAGCATTCTCATAAACCATGTTATTACATGAGAAGTGACCCGTGAGGGCTTTATTACTTTTTCAAGTAGTCAAAAGGTGGCATTTTGATGGCACTATTGCTAATCAGTTTGTGGTAATGTGGATTACATGGCTTGGGATGCTGATGGAGCAAGTTTTGCTAAAATTGAGTTTCCAAAGTTATCTCTAATGCCTTATTCATCAGTGGATTAAATTTGGATTCATATCCCTTTTCGGTACTTTGTGCCTCTCACATGTCTTTTCTGAAAGAATTAGATTTCTTGTATATTCTGACACAAGGGATATAAAATCTGTACAGGCTAAAAGGGGAAAGAGAAGATAAAAAGAACAGTTACCTTTTTATGCCGTTCCATGTTTGGCTGAAATTTGAAAGAAAAAGAATCTGTTCTTACAATTTTTCACAACTCTTCAAGTTTCTGGTGCACATTTTTAGCTTCATCGGGCTCTGATGTGAATATGGTTGTGTAGTAATTACTTCTCAACTGCTATGTTCCCAGCTTTTTGACCAATTTAGCCCAAAAACTTGTTATCCTCCCAATTCTTATCTCCTTTTTCAATGAACTGTTTTGTTATTTTTTGCTTCCATATCTATGTAGCTTATGCTTCTTATTTATAATGCAACTTAATGCTGGTAAACGAACAAACTCAGAACATATTCATGTAAATGGTGTTCAAGAACTATAATATGTCCTAACTGAAGCATCTCTTCTCTCTTATGGATTACACCCAGTAACTCTTTAGTTGACATGCTTATGCATTCCTGTGATTTCAGGCTCTCTCAAAAAGAATCCATTATGGAGAATTTGTAGCAGAGGCTAAATTTCGGGCTTCACCAGATGCATATGAGGCTGCCATTAGAGCACAAGTTGTTACTGCAAGATCCTTTCTTTTCCTTTCAGAGCGCGCAGCTCACAGTGTATTCTTCTGTATTCTCATCTTGGTGTGGTGTTCATAATTTTCAGGACAGCGAAAGACTGATGGAAATTCTGACATATCCAGCAGTTGAAGAGGCAGTGAAAGAGAGAGTTGAGATGAAAGCCAAAGCTTTTGGGCAGGAAGTGACGAAGGACGGAGAAATAGATGGAACTGACCCCGTCTACAAAATACGACCAACCCTGGTTGCTGATTTATACAGTGAATGGATCATGCCGCTGACAAAGGAAGTTCAAGTTCAGTATTTGCTAAGAAGGTTGGATTAAGCTTTGCAATGCCTGCTATGGTGGGAAGGTTTGCTTATGAAAAGCAAATCTATATTGTATTGTATAAAACTACACTTCATTTGTGTTAGATTGCAAATCTAACTTTTCTACGACTAAACATAATTATAGACAAAACTTGTAACTTTATTTCAATTAATGTAGCTGTTTAATTCGTTTTTTATTTAGATTTGATACCTGGTGCTGTTTAAGAGCGTGGTTGAGATTGTTTTTAAAAATATTTTTTTATGTAGAAATGCATTAAAATGATTTTTTTATTATTTTTTTAAAATTATTTTCGACATTAGCACATGAAAATGATTTAAAAATGCTAAAAAAATCATTTTTTTTCCGAAAATTCTTTTGAAATGCAATGTTAAACACTCCAAATAAACAACTAGTCTTTTGACTAGTAGATGTTTTATTTGAAATATTTTATAAAACAAAATAATTTATTTTCAATTTCAGTCATAATGTATTCTTTTAGCTTTTAAATAGGGTGCTTAAAAAATTCATTGCAACCATTTAATTAGTTTTTTCCCATCATAATTGGTCCCTAGTCTTTTGATTAGTAATTGTATTATTTGAAATAATTTATAAAATTAGATTTTATTTTTTGATTTCATCCCCATGGATCTTTTCATATGTTTAATTTGGTCATTTATTTTAATTTCTATTTATTTTTTAAAAAATGTTTTATAGAATTAGCTCTTTTTTTTATTTCATCCTATTGGTTTTTTTCTTGTCAATTTTTTTAGTTTGAATTTATTTTTTGTGAATTCATCGTTTAAAATAATGTATTTTGACTTTCATTTTTTTATTTTATATTTTTCCTCCGTCTTGATTTTGATTTAATTTTTTTTATATTTTCGTGAATTTGTGGCCTTAGAAATTTTCAATTTTTCCCTTATGATATTTAATTTTTTATGTTTAATATTTAAATTTTAGTTTTGTTTCCTAATCAAAACTTGCTCCTTTTTTTAATTTTATTACGGGGTCCGTAATTTTAATTATTTAAAATTCATCACGTGGATTTATTTGTATTTTTTAGATTATTGATTTTGTTTTTCAACTTCTTCACGTTTTAATTCTAAAAAATAGACGGTTATAATACTTTAAAAAAAAAAAAAAAATCAGCACGGCTGGTAGTCAAGTTCCCACACAGGAAGAGCACAAGAAGCCCCACCGAATATTTCCGTTGGGTTGCGTTTGATTTAGAATCAGGTTAAAATTGTTTTTACAAAAATTGAAAAACAATTATTAATATTTTTTATTTTAATTTTTTATTGTTTTTCGATTATTTTTCTAATATTAAAAATAATTTTTAAAAAATAAAAAAAATATTTTAATATATTTATAAATATAAAATATTTTCAAAATTAATTTAATCCACATTTCCATATCACAAAATGTAAAACGACATGCATTACAAAAGAAAAATATGACCACTTGGGCAGACAGGGTTAAAGTTACGGACTCCAGTACCCGGTTTACACTGGATCCAATCCCCTGTCTTGAAGAAGGAAGCAAACCAGTATTAACTGCTGATATGCTCACGGACAACGCTGAGCAATGGGACCGCTGCATGGTAGGGTTCTTTCCTGGGTTTCGGATGAACTACCACACAGTGAACACGATAGCTAACAGAATATGGAAGGCTGGGGGACTAGAGTCAGTAATGTCCACAGCAAGTGGGTTTTGGATATTTCGGTTCCAGAAAGAAGACCAGATGCGGGCCATTTTAGAGAGGGGACCATGGATGTTTGGTGGTAAAACTATGATTCTACAACAATGGCACCCTCAGTTTCTTTTTGATAAAAATCGAATCTCAAAGCTCCCAGTTTGGGTACGTATTCATGGCCTCCCTTTTTCGCTATGGTCTCGCAAGGGGCTCAGTGTTGTTGCAAGCATGATGGGCAGACCTCTCTCCTGTGATGAGTCTACCTTTTGTTGCACAAGATTGGACTATGCACGTGTCTGTGTAGAAATAGATGCAGCTAAACCATTCATCAAGAACTTTGATCTACACAACCCGCTCTCTGCAGACCCTCTTCATATTGAGGTGGAATATGAATGGAAGCCAGCGAGATGTGAAAGGTGCAGGGTCTTCGGGCATGTTTGTACAGGTGGGAGAGATTACGAAGAGAATGAGGAGAGCAGATCGATTAACAATGAATGTGCCCCAGTAGAGAAGAGCAGATCAGCTGCCTTTGAACGTGTCGCAGAAGAGAAGAACCAACAGAGGGTGGGGATCCCCCAGGATGGACATACTATGACCAACAAAAAATCCAACCTTACAGGTAACCACACCCTCAAGGTGATTATAAAGGGAACAAATGAACCTAGGCCAGTAGGCCAAGTCGAGGAAACCATTACAGAACCCAGGTACCCCAATGAGAAGGTAGCTTATCCCAGCACGGACAGGAACCTTACAGCTCAGGAGGAACCATCCACGGTGGCGGAACAAGCCAGGGTTCTGAAAGGTAAAATGAAGGAGGTTGAGTCAAATGTGTGCACGGTAAATGATTCATCATCCCTACAAAGGCATGATACTCTAGATGAGGAAGAATCCAGTGCAACTACAACCACAAATGGAGGCAATGCTAATGGCAGGGACACATCTCCCACAGAGTTCACCAAAGTGAGAAAGAAGGGAGGGAAGAGAAATGGGGGGGCCAGGCGCCTCTAAAGGTCTGTTGACCCATGATCCTCTTTTATTTATTTTTATGATAAATATAGGATGTTGGAATATTAGAGGCTTAAATGGCCTCCAAAAACAAAAAAAAAGTCGTGACTGGATTAGGAAGAATAATCTGAGTATGTTCAGCTTCGTGGAAACCAAGCTGCATGTGACAAATTTGAAAAAATGGCAAACTGATATGGAGATGAGCGGGTGGCAGATCATCTCAAATGGGTCGAACTCTGAAGCAGCTAGAATTGTGGTTGGCTGGGACCCAGGGGTGTGGAATGTGGACAGAGTGAGCACATCCACGCAATGGGTCACATGTAGGGTACACTCAACTCTGCATAATTTGGACCTTACAATTTCTTTTTTCTACGGGCATAATGCTCCAGCTGCTAGACAGGAGATGTGGGAGTACATTCAGGCAAATGGGGTGAATTATAAGGATCAAGCTTGGGTCCTCATGGGTGATTTTAATGCAACAATGAAGCCCACTGATAGTGAGGGAGGAGACCCAAGCTGGAACAGTCAGAAGCAGGAGTTTGGCCAATGCCTCCACCAAGCCGAGCTTCACCCAATCTCTTATAAGGGCATTAAATTCACCTGGGATAATGGGCAACAGGGGGAGAACATCATCCTGAGGAAGCTGGACTGGATAATAGGGAACACAACTCTGGGCAAGACTTGGCCGAATGCTACAGCTTATTTCCTCCCAAGAAGTATCTCAGACCATAGCTCTATGTTTCTGCAGCTCGGTCAAGACCATTTCCATCCCAGACAAAGCTTCAAGTTTCTTAATTTCTGGGCAGACAGGGAGGATTTTATACCTCAAATAGCTAAAGTGTGGCAAGTGCACATCCAGGGCAACCCCATGTTTCGGCTTACTTCTAAAATGCAAATGGTTAAAGCAACTTTGAAGCATTGGCACAAGGTAAATAGAAGTCACATCTCGGCTCGGGTGATCAAGGCTAAGGCAGATTGGGATGAAGCCCAAATAAGGCTCGATGCAAACCCGAGGTCTCAGGAGGCAGTTTGGTTAGAAAGGAGTAGGGCCAGCAATTACTCTCGGCTATGCAAGGATGAGGAATCCTTTTATAGGCAAAGGTCTAGAATACAGTGGCTTACTCTTGGGGATAAAAATACCACCTTCTTCCATAGATCTCTCCTTCACAGGCGAATGAGAAACAAGATCACTTGTCTAGAGGATGGTGAAGGAAATTTTTTTCATTCTCAAAAGGAATTGGGGAGGGTAGCCGTGGACTATTACAGGGGCCTAATGACTAAGGAGACAAGGAGTGGGGTAGGCGAGCATGAGTATGGTGGGTTTCCTAAACCTATCTCAGAGAGTATGAAGAATGAGATCTCTGTCCCCATCACAGAAGAGGAAATAAAAGCTGCTTTGTTTTCTATATCTGATGATAAAGCCCCGGGCCCAGATGGTTTTTCAGCTAAATTCTTCAAGACGGGATGGAGCATTGTGGGAGTGGATTTTGTTGATGCAGTTCAACACTTCTTCCACACCAACTCTATGCCGAAATGCGTGAATGCCACAACCCTAGCTCTTATTCCAAAAGTTGAAAACCCCATGTCAATGGAGGAGTATCGACCAATATCTTGTTGCAACGTCATATACAAATCCGTTTCCAAGGTCCTGGCGAATCGTCTGAAAAAAGCTTTGGAGCAAACGGTAGGGAACTCTCAAAATGCTTTTCTCCCAGGTAGGAATATTGCAGACGCAATATTATTATCCCAGGAACTCATGCACAATTACCACCTCCAAACTGGTCCCCCTCGGTGCACAACGAAGATTGATTTGCGAAAGGCTTTTGACACCATCAGTTGGGAATATATTCTGGAAGGGTTAAGGACTATAGGCATTCCTAATGCCATGGTGAACTGGATCAAAACCTGCATCACAACTCCCCACTTTTCAATTAACATCAACGGGGAATTACAGGGATGGTTTAAATCCTCAAGAGGCATTAGGCAAGGGGACCCATTATCCCCTTACCTTTTTGTGTTGGCTATGGAGGGCCTTAACGGTCTCACAAAAGAAGCCACAATGAATCCAGAGTTCCAATTTCACTGGAGATGCAAAGCTAACCGAATAACAAATATTTGTTTTGCAGATGACCTTCTGATTTTTTGCCATGCAGACAAAGCCTCTGTTGGGATCCTTAAGCAGGCCGTGCACCTTTTCATGAACCAATCCGGGATGAGTATCAACTTTGCAAAAAGCTCTCTTTTCCTTTCAGGCATAGATCGGAGGTTGACAAGGGACATCCAGAACATGCTAGGGATTCAGCTTAATACCCCCCCAATATCCTACCTGGGGGTCCCTTTAATAACAAAGAGGCTAACCAGGAATGACTGCAATAAACTGGTGGAAGTTATAACAGCTCGCATAAAGCTTTGGACCTCAGCCACACTTAGCTATGCAGGCAGACTTCAGCTCATAAAATCCACCTTATTCTCAATGCAGGTATACTGGTCAAGCATGTTCATCCTCCCTGTGGCGGTAACAAAAAGTATCGAGTCCATAATGGCAAGATTCCTTTGGAGGGGTTCCTCTCTGGAGAAGAATGGGGCCAAAGTGAGTTGGGAGAACCTTTCCTACCCTCTAAAGGAAGGAGGCTTGGGAATTAAGCGTATGCAGGACTGGAACAAAGCAGCTTTGTTAAAGCTTATCTGGCGGCTTTTCACCACTAAAGACTCTAGTTGGGCAGGATGGGTGCACTCGGTTCTTCTAAGGGGTCGTAGCTTTTGGGAAGTCAAAGCTCCAGCTAAATCATCCTGGACTTGGAGGAAAATCATGGAGAGTAGGAAATGGTGCAAAGGGCTCTTCAGAGTGCTCATAGGGGATGGGAAAGGGACCTCCCTGTGGTTTGATCAATGGTTGCCAGGTGGAAGGAGTTTGTTTGATACTTTCCCAGCTCGTGTTCTTGCTTCTACGGGTCTAAATTGGAAGGCCAAGGTAGATACAATCATTAGAAATGGGGTTTGGACATTCCCTCAGGGGCACCACACCCTTCAGCAAGCTTGGAACTCTATAAATTTCCAGCCCAATCAGCTTACCGAGGACAAGATCATTTGGCCAGCTCAAATTTCAGGTCAATTCTCCATCGCCTCAGCCTGGAACTTACTTAGGAGAACAAAAGGTAGTTACACCTTGCATGGTTTGATTTGGTATCCTCAGCATGTCCCTCGGTAGTCCCTGATTTTATGGCTGGCTGCGAGGAGGAGGTTATCAACAATGGATAGACCAATCACGGGAAATGTTTCTGGTAGTCGATACTGTGTTTTCTGTGGAACGGAGCCAGAATCTCATGATCACCTGTTCTTTCAGTGCCACTACACCAGCTACTTCTGGACCAACCTTACTTCCCTTACTCACCAACAATGGCCAACTACCAACTGGGCAAATGTTTTACGTTGGACAGGAAAAAAGTACGCTAAAAAGAAGAGATTTAACTGTATCCTAGCAAAGCACATCCTAGCTACAGCAGTATATTTCTTATGGTCAGAGAGGAACCACAGAATTTTTCAAAGAAAGAGCAAGCCAGCTGGAATTCTAACTCACGAGGCAACCATCCAAATCAGGCTGTTATTGATGAACTACAAGGGTTATATTCCTAACTATGCCAGAGAGAGATGGAGGATCTGATTTTGCGAAGGGGGATTCCCAAGGTGAGCTATCTAATTCTTTCCATGGGAGTCAATTATTGAAAACTGCATGCAACTGTTCTCGTGCAAGCAAGCTGCGTCTTTCTCCCTTCCTTACAGGCCTTGCGAGATTGGGCCCTTTGTGCTTCGGCCTTCCGGACTTTCAGCCTTCCGGACTTTCCCCTTAGTCTGCCTCATTGCAGGGCATGCTTGGTTTGGGCACATTTCGGCTCTCTCTTGGAAAATTCCAACAGAGCCTAAGCTTTTATTGATTGTTAGCCTCTTCTTTTGTTTTTTCTTTAGCCAAGCGGATTGTCGCTTCCCTGCTCCTTTAGCCCGAGCCCTTGTGCCGGAGCTAGCAGGCCCACTGTAATTTTGCTTCCCTCTTTAATCCATTTTGAATTTGTTCAAAAAAAACGACATGCATGTGGTGGGCTCCATTATGATGATGATGCTGCGGTTGCGAGAGCAATGGGCACGTGATCACGGCCTCTTTCTCTGTAGTTACCACATAATATTAATAAAAGTATCGCTTTGTTACGTGTTTTACTGGAGGTTAAATATTATTTTTAATACACTTATAATTAGTTTTTTTTTTATACATAATTCTTTTTTTTCTAAACTAAAAACCTCAGTCCGTATACATAATTAAACAAATTTAAAATCATATTTTACTAATAAATAATTAAAAAAATAATCAGAAATAACTAAAAACAATCAGGAAATAAATATATATTAAGCTATTTAATCTTGTAAGATATAATATTTATCCGGTTGTACTCGTTGAATTTTCTCATTCTATTTATTTAATCAAATGATGATAAAAATAAACATATATATTAATTTAATAAAATAAATAAATTATGCAAGGTTGTAAAGAATATTATCTGAAAATAAATATTTTTTATTCTTTTAAATAAAGTTAATCTATATAAAAATTAAAGAAATATATAAATGAATCAACATAATGAATCACGATAATATTTTTCAAAAACCAAATACACATAATACATAAAAAGATTATATCAAAAAATAGTAAATAAAAGAAAAACCACATAGAAAGAATAATACTTGTGGCATAAATTTAAAAATTATTTAAGAAAAAAATATAAAGATAAAAAATCACCCATGTAATATAGCTTAACTTGTCAAACTTATGTTCTAGGTTATATAATTGAGTTCAATAATATTTTTTTCTTAAATTTATATTTAACCTTAAAAAAATAAAAAAGAGCCAAAATAGCTTAGGCTCCCAAGCCCTGGCCTAGGCATGCGAGTCCTTGAAGCCTAGGCCCAAACACTTGTTTTATTTGAAAAACAATATGCATGTGACCTATCACTTGTGAAAGATAAACAATATCTCACTTGTAAGCTCAAATTCTAACCATCCAATGATGATTGGAATGTTGGGTTTTCTTTTTGTAAAAATAAATAAAAATTTTAAAGTCATTTGAACAAAGAAACGTCTCACCAACATCCTTTAAATATCTATAAAACAATTTATATACTCAAAATACCCCCAAAAAATCAAAAAATATGAAATTCAATTGAGTTAAATTTATTTCTATAATCCTAAATATGATTTTTTTCCCCAAGAACTATTAAGGTTCTAAACAATCATCATCAAGCCCTTCACTTCTAATGGAACTTTTGGACAAAAACCAAATCTATTTTGGTAGTCAAAATAGATTGTATGGTGAATTTCTCTCTAATAGTTGGAATCTAATGATTATTTTCTCACTTTTCTCTATTTAAAAATATTTTTTTATACCCAAAATGATTTTGTTTTAATCTTAAGAGATCTATGTCATATATTTTATGTTATTTTTAAAGAGGATCTAAATGTATTTTTTATATAATATCTCGCACACCGCACACCACCCATGTTTGGAGCATTTTTAATTTTGGTGTCTTTTCTTCCCATTCCACCATTGCCTAATAAATTGCAATCAATTGGCTTCAATTAAGATCAAACTTACCAAAATAAAAAATTATATAAAAATTCTGTATTTTTATGTAAATAATTGTAGACCAAAATGAATTAAAAAAAAACAGTGACATTTACAATATTTTGTGAGGGGATAAACATATTGTTTGCACAATATTCACCCCACATGTTTTAGTTTAAAAGTTAAAGGTTAGAAATGTTATTGAATATAGTTGAATCGAGTTTTAACTATATAATTAGATTAAAATTAAAATTTAATATTATTATAAATTTATGGATTGAGTTTGAACTTATAATTATATTGAACTTTAATCTTAAAATTATAAACCTTTTTATGTAATTTTTTTTATTTGAGCAAGTTGAATATATTAAGTTGGTCTAAAAGTTTTGTTTATGTTATAGATATTTAGGGACTAGATTTGTATTAGTTATTTTTTTAGGTTTGTATTTAGAGACAAATCTATAAGTTTGACTCTAGGTGCCATAACATTATCGTTGTGTCTAATTTTCATACCCCGTGTCACCATTAAATTCTAGTGACCTTCTTTTTCTCTTAAGTAAAAAGATATTTTTTTGTTGTTGTTTTAAATAAATCTAATAGAAAGCTACTAACAAAGATTTTAGACCTGAAACATTTTACATAAACTAAAAATAAATATTCAATTCACAAATTATCAATATATGAAGAAAAAAAAGTATAAAGTATGCAAGGTAGATCAAGCTGACTGAGTTTCAGAAATCTTGACTTGTTAATCTAACCCGTAACAACTATTTCTTAAATTGATTGACCTACTAGTATAAGCAAAGTTGTCAATACCGTTTTGGTTAGTGTTTTGTTTTTTTAATTATAACAGAATGTTTTCGGTTTCGGAGTGTTTCAGCGTGCTGTTTCGGAGGTTGTACTGTTTATGTATATATATGAATAATAAAATATATTAATAAAAAAAATAGTTCAAATCCAAAAATAAACTTATTTAGAAGTGTGCAATTTAATCTAAAAAAAGACACAATAAAATTATTTTTCTAAACAAAATTATGAACATATATAATATTACGAGAATGTCATCATTAATCTCGCAAGATCATTATATTCTCTGATTGCTTTGAAATTTTAACATAATATGTAAATATGTCAAGAGACTCATAAAATTTCATCTCAATCTAACAGTCGGATTAAGAGATATGATTGATATTGTAAAATTATTTATTATTTTTAAAAAATATTATTTAACCGAAATGGAACGGGCAAAATAAAACCGGAACATATCGGCCAGTGTTTGGCCGAAAAAACCCAGAACGAGCTAGAATTTAAACCAAGATAAATATAACGTTGTTTTCTCTCATTTTTTGAACTGATACAAAACGTTTCTGCTATTTTAGTCGAAACAGAACGAAACAAACAACTATAAGTAGAAGTAATAATCATATTGTTCAATTTTGATGAGTTGAGAGAGGTTAGATAATTTAAATATTATATATGAGTTACATTTTTTAACAATCTTAAAAATAATTATGTATACCATGCAAATAAGACAATACTTTTCCATGTATATTCAAATTTTCTAGGATTGTTTGTAAGAAAATAAATCAAAATAAATTCAGAGATAGTTTAAGAGCCACTTTGTTTTTGTTTTTGTGTTTCAAAAGCACCGATGAAAAAAATGATAATTTTTATTTGATTATTTTATTTTAAATTATATTTTTGATGTTTTTAGATTATTTTGAGATGCTGATATTAAAAATATTTTTTAAAAAAAAATTATATTATTTTGTTGTATTTTCAAATAAAAACACTTTTAAAATTAACTATTATAACATATATCAAACAAACTCTAAACTAAAGTAGTAAATAACTAAAGTTAAATGTAAATCAAGATCAAAATAGGAATGTTTAAAGACCTTGTTGTTGGAATGTCAACAACAAAATTATGAATTGGACTATCAAAAAAGAAAAAGTTGAAACAAAAATTGAAATGCAGAATCCATATTGCCTGCGAAAGTTAGGGTTTTTATAGTACTGAAAAGATGAAAAGCACGAGCAACAGCTATAAATGAGATTAGAAAAGAAATATAAAAGAGCACCAGGAGACAAGAAAGCTTAAAACGTTTGACGTTTGTCTAACCACGAGAGGTCTCCTCACGCTGTAACACGTGCACGCAATTACCTTTTAACAAAGTTATGTTTGATTTTGTGTTTTTAATTATGTATTGATATTATATATATATATAAAAATTAGTATTCCAGTATATATATATATATATATATATATATAAATTAGTATTCCAGTATATTTGTTTTTAGAAAAACACTATAAAAAAACACAAGAACACAGTAACTATAAAAAAATTAGTACCTTAATAATCCAAGATTAACTATTCAGAATAAAAAATCAAAGGTAGTTGTGGATCTCTAGAAGCTTACAAGAAACCTTTTTCTCGAAAAGCACCAGCACAGCAAAGAAAGGCCTATAATAACACACCACAGACTCATTAGCTAGCTAGATTGAGCTAAAGAAATAGAGAGATAATGGAGAGAGGAAGTGGGTTTGGTTCATCCACGATGATGGTGGCACTGGCAATGCTTGTTTTTGCCATGGTGGTGATGGTACCTGAAGTGTCTGCAACTAGATGGACAGTTGGATCTAGCATGGGTTGGACTAGTAATGTCAACTACACTATTTGGGCTCAAGGAAAGCATTTCTACAATGGTGATTGGCTCTGTAAGTAGAGACGTTCTTTCTTGCATGAGTCTAGTTTCAGATCTGTTTTTATGTTTATTTAACTAAGTTTCTCTGCTTTCTATCTGCATGCTTTTGCTGTTTTTAGTGAAAGGTGGTGTAATGCTGTTTGATTTTAGCTCACTTTCTTGGTCCTGGAGCTAGATGGTTAGATCTATGAGTGGGGGTGCCTTTAGAACTGGCTGATAGTTTTCAAGTTTTGAGCTTTTTCACTCGTTCTTGGATTAAGCTTCTAGTATGCTCTTCTTCAAGAGATTTCTGCCTGCAATTCTTCATATGTGCGTGTGTTAATTATTAGCATGTCCTTTTTACCAATGCACGAAGTTTGTTACTAAATTTGACTTCTGAGAAAATGCTAAAGAAATCAAAGTGAAAATTGCTTAAATTGCTATTTATTTCGTTTCGGTTTTATCAGAAGCTAATGGATATCAATTGAATGCTTCTTTTAACTTATTATATAATGAAAGTTACATCATATATGATGAACAAAATGCGATTATTACTTGATTTGATGAGTCTATGGATATATTATTGTTTGTCTTTCGGTCGTTAATTTTCTCGAGCTTGGATCACAAATTTTACCCTCTATTGCTGCTATAAGAAAGGGTCAATTGCTTTTCTGCATTCTCAGACTTCTTGATGATAAATTCCCCTTTCTTTAACGTTCTTGCTTTACTCCCTTTGAACTGTTCTCTACTGTATTGTGAATTTTTGGTTTCTGTTATTTGTCGTTCCATTTAAGTAGCTGGTTTCAGTAGTTAGGGCAGTTTAACCAATGCTGCAAATTCAGCCCATAGTGGCCTTAACTGGTACAGAACCTCATGCCTCGAACAGATTATGGACCAAGTAACCAACATAGTTTAGGCTAGCCAAGTTTATTAATCAACATCTTTTAGTTGGCCATCGTTTTCTAATGCGCTATGAACGGTTTGTACAAAAATGTGAACATATACATTGCCAAAATCCACACACCACCAAATTGCGCATTATATTTAAGTCCAAATTTGAGGCTCAACTCTTACTTTGTTATCATTGCACATGGCCAGTTCATTTTGATGAATTTTCCTTCAATGGTACCTAGACAGTATAGATGGATTTAGAATGTACGGTCTAGTCTTTGATTGCTGCTAAGCTCGTTACCAGCGTTTATTGCTACATCAGCAAGACAAAAAATCAGCATGTTTTGATACTACTAGCTAATGTTGATGAACAAAATCAAACGATAAGATTTTTTCATGATTAATGAGACATGCCTTGAAGTTGTTATTAATTAAGTATTCCTTTCAAATTTTTTGCTCATGTATTCCTGTTTAAGTACCATATGTGTATCATGTGGAATTTATTCATTTGATTCCCAAAGCTCGAACCTAACTTCAAAATCTCCGCAGTTTTCGTGTATGATAGGAACCAAATGGATATTTTAGAGGTGAACAAGACAGATTATGCGACATGCAACTCTGAACATCCTCTTCACAATTGGACCAGGGGAGCTGGAAGAGACGTGGTTCCACTGAACGTCACTCGTGATTACTATTTCATTAGTAGTAAGGGGTTCTGCTACGGAGGCATGAAGATAGCTGTCCATGTAGAAAACCCCCCACCCCCACCAACTGCTTCCGCTCTAAATGAGAAGAGTGGCTCTCCAGGTTCCATTTTCACAAGCCAGTATGTTCTACCGACTGTTTTCGTCATCGGTTCACTATGGGATGCATTTGTCCGGTTCTTGTAGCCCCTTGTTCCAGCACTTCTGTGCATTCATTCAAGAATGTCCACTTTGCTTTCAGCATTTCCTTAAACCAAATTATGAAAGGAAATTTAGTCTTCTTTAATCTCTTTTTTCCCTTTTTTTTGTTGGGGTGTTGTTTCATTCATGATAGTTTACTGAAATTTGGATGTCTTGATGTAATTCAGTCCACGGTTTTGATGTGTTGACCTTGTTAATTGAAACACCAAGGCATGGTTTTTTCTATATATTGTGGAGTTGAGATGCGTGATCTTTGTGGCAATGCCAATTGTGTATGCGCTGTCTGAAACTTTACGGGTCACTTTCCATGTGGTAGATGACCTAATTTATGTGAAAATGGCCACTGATTGCGGGAGCTGGATCGATGCAAGGCCGGTGTATTAAATGTTCTTTCTCGTAGCAGGAATGTTTGATCAAAACACAATTATTTTGGCATAAAGTCCTCGCCAGATTCAATCATTCACATGGTGTGTCATGCTTAAAATATAGAGGTTCACTCCACAGGTCATTATTTTCCGGGATGCGATTGAGATTGTGAGTCAACTTGTCTTCCCCATTTTGAGAAATTGAACTCCAAGAGCCTGAAATTATCCAAGAAATGTAGGCGAAACTTCTTTTAATGTCCAATTTCTTGTAGCAATTTGTTTTAATTATTGTATCAAACGTGTAAAATCAGACTAAAAACTTAAAATACATCAAACTTGTGTTTGACTTGTAAAATCAAAATAATTTTACGAGTTTGCAAAAAGTGTCAAATTAATTTCTATAAATTAATTTGACCAAGATTTATTAACATTTATGCTATCTCTAATCTCATAGTTTATGTTCATCCCTTTGCTTGCCCATCTCTGACATTCCAGCTCCATAATGTCCTGCATTTTGATATAATTTATTTACTACTCTCTACTAGTATGCCTTTTCTAATTCAAATGGGATTAAAAAAAGAAGAACAGTCCTTTTAAGATCACTAAATAAATGCCACATGAGTATATTACATGTCTATTACCTTGATTGTTGGGCCTGTTGGATCATCAAGGACTTGAATTATGATTCGATCTGAAGGCCACATGGGCTGACAAATTATCATTCATAAAAGGCCTCCTTTTGAAAAGGCCCATATCAGTGCTACAAGAAAATAACAGAGGCGAGCAGTGGAGAATGAACAGGCAAGCTCCCAATCTATATGAATGTTAACTTTAGTATTTGTTGTAAGATTAATCGAGATGTACGTAAACTGATTATACGGATTGTTTTAGTCCAACAACAAGCCCCCGGGCTTTGTTTCGGGGCGCACTGCTTTTTTTTTTTTAATAGAAACAATAATGTCTAAATGCTGCAAAAGGAATAAGAATTGATGGCTTGAGTTAACCAAACCGGGTTCAATAAATATATTTTATTTTAATTACACAATAAAATAAAATAAAATAATTAATGGATGCATGGTTTAAAATGTTTCTACTCCAACAGTAAACTTGTCATTTTACTCCATTTTTTTTTATTTAAAAAAAGGCATTTCCCCTTGCTTGCTAGTGTCATGAATTTTTATTTGAAAGTCAATTATATATATATATATATATATATTATTTAATGAATAATAATTCATGAAAAATATCCCTAAAAAACAATGTATTTGTTTTTGATAATAGGGGAAAAGCACTATTACAATATTCAAGTAAACATTACTAATAGATATATTGCTACAGTGTTTTCAAACCACATGTTGAAATCTTTAATAAAATGTCGATAGAAACCTGCAAATCTTTTTTTTTGTTAGAAGTTGTTTGGCGCGGCATTTCACCCGTCACGCCGCAGCTTTTCAATTTTTTTCATTTTAAATAAATATATTTTGGTGTTTTAAGATCATTTTGATGTGCTGATATCAAAAATAATTTTTTTTTATAAAAAAAAACATCATTTGAATATATTTCGGCATAAAAAGCACTTTAAAAAGCTATCACAACCGCCCTCCCAAACAGACTCTTAATTTTCTACAAATGGCTACAACATGTTGATGTTGTTCTCATAATCAAGATTTGGGAATTCTATAAAAGGTTTTTTTGGGGGCCAGATTGGATTCAGCTGCCGTTTCCTTTTTGTTTTTTTTTTTTTTTTCTTTTTCAAAGTTTTGAAATTTAAAACCAAAGAATTGTTTGTTTTGGGATTTCCCCCCCCCCCCGTAAATCTCATTTTATAAAATAAAAAAACTACCTAATTTGGTTTTGAGAAATAAAATATGAGAATTTGGAATTCGATCTTTGCATTAAAGGAAGGGATAGAAACCTTTAATATTTAAAAGAATACAATAAATGACGAGTAAATAAATAAAAATGCGGAAAATACCTGAAAAATTAAAAAGATTCAAAATGTGAATAAAGTTTTAACTAAAGTGAATTATGACAAAAAAGTATTTAAATATAAATTATTAAATTTTGATATCACCTATTAAAAATCAGTATAAAAAAGATGCTTGGAAGGTGGAAACAATACCCCATAATTATAAATATTACCCCACAAGTAGCTTGCTTGGTCGGCTATGAAGGGAGAAGAAAGAAGAGGGTGAATTCCATTTTCTTGAAACGTCTTAGAGAAAAACTAGAGAAAGAAGAAAAATTAGCGATCCAAAAGGATTTAAACTGTTAAGAAACCATATCATCTAGAAGCTCAAGCTTATAGGTGAGGCTCCACAATATGATTTATATTATCCTCTAACATACCCCCTCAAGTGAAAGCTTTTTGGGCTTGAAACTTGCACAGACCCACATCACCTTGTGCTTGATTTTTATCAAATAGAATGGGGGTGGTGAGATTCGAACTCATGACTGCTAGGTCAATAAGGCTCTGATACAATGTTAAGGAACCATCTCACCTAAAAGCTTAAACTTTTAAGTGAGGCTCTAGAATATGATTTATATTATCCTCTAACATAAACAATATAATCCTTTATATTTAGAGTTTTCTTGAGAAAAGATTTGGAAAATAGTGATACTAATAGGATTTAAACAATACAATCCGTTGCAAATTAATTTGCAACCGCAGGAATGCATCGGATTATTTCCGTTGCAAATTCCATTGCTAATTAATATTAACAATGAATTTCTTTATTATTTGCAAGGGATCAAGCCATTGCTAATAACTCTTTTTTTTAAGTAGTGCAAGGAAGAAGGTGATAAATAACAAGCAAAGAAAAAACAAAATCTTGATTTGTTAGCATTTGGAGGTTTATTTCTTTTGGGTAAGGTATCTAAACCCTAAATTAGTAAGTCCTTGCTATAACGATTAAGTCTCCATTATTCTTTGTTCAAATAGGAGATTAGGGTTCATGATGAATTTTGGAGAAATGAGAAATTAAATCAAATTTATGTTTATGATATAAAATATGATTGAAATAGTAAGAAATTTTGAAAGAAAAACAATACCCTTTTTAATGTAGGTGGCAGGCCATTGAGGTGAGTTGAGGGGGTAAATGATTTGAATTTTTTTATTTTATGACATTTGTGTTTATGAATTTAAGATGATGAAAATAGAAAGGATTAGAAAGGTAGAGAAGGGTCTTAAATTAATGACCTAATAAAGTTGGATATGAGATTAAAAAAAATAGAAAATTGTCTGTTTGTATTTTATTTATATATATATTTTAAAAATTTTAATTTACTTTTTTATTTTTTTTATTACACTGTAATATTCTTTTATATTGTTAGCAGATTAACCAAATGATACTAGTGATAAATAAAATAAACTAATTTTTATTTTATTATTGTTATTTCTTTCATCGTCCTCAGTATTCTTCGATGAAAAACAAACAAAATATCAATCCCCAAAAGTATTTATTGAAATTATAATAAAATAAATTATTTTTTATTATTTTAATTGAAGCAATGAATCTCCTGAATATTTTGGAAGGCTCATTACATCAATCAGTACCATGTTCTCAAATACTCTTAATTTAAAGAGTTTTTTTTTTCTTTTATTATAAGTTATTAATAGATTGATTAAGAGTGTAGTTGGAGCTGTTTTTTCTAAGTGTTTTTCGTTCAGAAATGCATTAAAATGATATTTTTTATATTATAAAAACTAAATGTTTATTTGACACTACGTTTCAAAAATACTTCTAAATAATTGATTTTTTTTGCTTTAAATTAATTATTTTAATGCTTTCTGATATTTTGATTTGTTGATGTAAAAAATTATTATTAAAAAAATAAAAATATATTATTTGAATAAAAAATATTTTAAAAAACAATAACACCAACATGCAACAATCATAAATAATTTTTAAATTTAGAGAGTATTTGACAGTGCGTTTCAAAAATATTTTTGAAAAAAAAAATATTTTATTTTTTATTTTAAATTAATTTTTTTGCTTTAAATTATATTTTTAATACTTTCTTTATTATTGAAAAAGTAAAAATATATAATTTTTAAAAAACAATAAGATAATCATGCAACAATCATAGATAAGTTTTAAACTTTAATGAATTATTTATTTATTATTTCCAGATCAGATGACAGTTACACATCACCACTTGGCCCCATTGCACAAATGCACATAAACAGGTCAAAAAAGCGAGTAAGGCCATGCGACGTTGCTGTCAAAGTGCACACAGGTATCTGATAAGCCAACTTACCTTACCAAAAATGATCCTCCCCATTTTTGACTCTAAAAGCAAGCGATCATGGTCAGGTAGTGTCATGTGAACATCCTATAGATATACATATACACATATATATTTACACTCTACAAAATACACCCGCTAGCAGGTTCTGGTAGAGTCCTGAGAGTGACAGCAATGGAGAATTCAGGGAGGACGACAGTTAGAAAAACAGCATGGTCCATGGCCATAACAGCAGTGACTGTGATGGTGATTTCGGAATGTGCGGCTGCCGAGCAGCTACATAAGGTGGGCTCAAGAGGATGGATCCCAGATTATAATTACACTGACTGGTTGAATCAGAGGCATGAGCATTTCTACGTTGGTGATTGGCTTCGTATGTAAAATTTCTCTCTTTCTGTCTCGCCAGCATGAATGCTCTTATCGATTTCATTCTCATACATGTGCTAGCTTTTTCCTTCTACTCTGTCTGGGTTCCTGGCATTCGAAATGAACAAACATGTTAGATGTCCGAGTATTATCTGTAAGGGGTTCCTCCCATTGAATTAAACAAATGATTAAGATTGTTTTTGGCTTGAATTGGATGTAAACTGAATTAAACAAATGATTTGATAGAATTAAAATTTTGGAACCTTTCATTATATCAGGAACTTTGAAAATTTTGATAACAGTGATAGCTGATGTTGAGTCAGAAAATTGAAGATTGAGCTTTAGCCTGGGGGGGGAGGAAATAGGTTAGGTTATTGCCCTTGGCCAGATTTTGGATGGTCACCATTGCTTTGCTGTTTATGGTAATTTTCTGCTAAATACAAAAACTTTCTTATGAACAAGGTCTTGGAACAGTATCTGATTTTTTAACCAGAAATCAATGGTGGTATCACCAACCCAACCCTAATGAAGGAAAAAAAAATTCAACGTGTAGCATCAAATTGGTAGATAATTGAGATGTATTGATGTTTTCTCAAGATTTTGCTCGAAACAAGGTAAGAAACATGGGTTTCATGGGAAAATCCAATGCTTTGGTTATTTTTGGATCAGAAATAAAGATGAGACTTTATTTCTTTCGGATAATCTTGTGCTAATCTTGCATTGCATTGAGCTTATCCATGTACAAAGATAAAATCTGACACACCAGAGATTTTGTTTCTAATTTTTTCTTCCTTCTTTCAGTTTTTGTGTTTGACAAACACTCCTACAATGTCCTGGAGGTCAACGAAACAAACTATGAGAGCTGCAATGACCAAGGCTTCATAAAGAACATTACTCGCGGCGGCCGGGATGTGGTTCAACTGACGGAGGCAAGGCCTTATTACTTCCTGAGCAGTGGAGGGTATTGCTGGGGTGGAATGAAAGTTGCCATCAATGTTGAAGATCTTGCACCTGCCCCAGCACCTGCATCAACTAAAAATGTTTCCCCATCAAATATACTCAGCAGGAAGATGATTGTATTGATTGCTTTTTGTGCTGCTATGGCATGGTTCGTCCTTTTTCTTTAAGCAGTAGCAGCTGAGTGGCTGGGCCATTGAAAGAACAATGCGGGAAAATAGTAGCTAGAGTCATGGACACATGAACTTCAGAATTTCTTTTCCTTTTCCTTTTTTCTTTTACTTTGTCAGATGCTTTGCTTTTTCTTTCGTTTTTTTTAATCGTCATGTGGGTTTTCCTTTAGTGAACAACAGCGGTTAATGTGATGAAGTTCTACAGGTAAAATGGAAGGGTTTGATCGGATATTTGCGATTCTGAGCTTGGTTTTTCACTTCTCATCTGTTGGAATGAGTGCATTTTTTTTGTACCTGATAATCTATAGAGTGAGCAAAAATTGTCCAATTTCAGTTCTGCATCAGCGAAAGTTCCAATCCTTTTTACCATTTTTTTCCTTTTCACTTCAAAATCGTGTGAATTAGAGGTTGTTTATATGTGCTTGCCATAATGTTCTTCTTTTTACAAATATATAGCAGTAGATTAGCCAGCACAGTGTATCAAGAAGCATCTCAAGAAACCTTTCTGGGTTTCGCTTGCCTTTAGTGAGGCTATCTAACCATTTCCAAAGTGGGTTTGATTTTATACCTTCATTTATCCTTTCGTCTAGCCTCTTTTTGGAATTTGTTGGAGAATTTAAACTCCAAAAACTGGAAATTTATGAGCTAAATTTTCTCCTTTCATACTGCAATACTTGTTCTTCATTTTTGTGAGTGTCACCACTGCAGCTGGCGCTGCCATCCGCATTACTTAGATTAGGAACCTAAAAATCATTCTTTTATGTTTGCAAACCAGTAAGTGGGCATTAACCCTTAGCTATCACACTTCTGTGGCTATTTACGTATAATTAATCATGTAGTTCTTCAAGTTATGAATTGGAACATCGATGATTTCATGATCCAAATTTGGGCAAAAATGAAGGGGGTAGCGTATAAGAAGACAGATGCTGAGAGAATGGTATGAAGAATGCTTCACTATATATTAAATGCAAAGACATGTAAATAGGAGGAATATCAAAATGAAGTGAAGTTGAGATTAGAGAAGACTAATGTCAGGAGTGCGGGTCTGGGCCCTGGACCAGTTTTTCTTGGAAGCTAAATTATCCACGCCAACGTCTATGCATTGAAAGACAATGTTCTGAAGAATGTATTTTGTTTACGGGACATGAATTTTAATAACCACCTTCATTCTATTTGATAAAAATCAAGCACAAGGTAGAGTAAGCCTATATACAAGTTTCAAGCTTAAATGGCTTTTACTTTAGGGGGTATGTTAGAGAATAATATAAATCATATTCTGGAACTTCACCTAACAGTTTAAGTTTTTAGGTGAGATAGTTTCTTTAACACTTATGGTGATTCTAATTTGGTGTGTATGAACTAACAGAATGAACAGCAGGTGAAGGGTTTGCAGTTTTTATTTTTATACCTGATTGCATCTTGCAGGTAGGATTTAAGGATCAGATTGGTGGAGGATCTGTGCAATCACTTATGAGGCAAAGCAGAAGGTCGTGAGAAATGTTGTGGATACTCTATCTGATATTCTGGAGATAGACTCAGAGGATAAAGTCCAGATTAGTGTATCAGCAGATTCAGATTTGGGAACCATCTTCTCTATCACAGTTCCTGTTTAGAGTTTTAAGCCTGAGTTCATGATGAGGAAGATCTTGAGGCTTTGACTAGTATTCAGAATAAGGGCACCTGTGGAATATCATGAAAAATATCAGTAAAACCTTTTTGATTGTTTTTTTCTTGCTACTGTGGGAAGTGGTTAATGTAATTCTGTATGTGATAGGCTAAGACAGTCTGTAGATTAAACCATTTTTGTTTGATTAGCTGGCTGGATCATCATGTACTGTTAGAGAACTTGCATTTTATTGCCAAATGAGAATCTTTGCTAGATCTTTAAGGTGTTTTCTGACAAATATTTCTGCAGACTAGATGCTTTGGCCTCTTGGAACATTGTTGAATCTGTTTTCTTCTTTTATTTTCACAGCATTGTCCATAGACACTGCTTGTTAGAATGCAGAAACACTTGTTAAGCATATATATATATAGAGAGAGAAGAAATCTTGGGCTCGTGCAACTAATTCACTGAATCCAGATAGCAATGAGCGCATTCTGTACAGATTCATAACTGGTGTCTTCTCTACGTATTTCTGCATAAAAAACTCAATACAAATACAGTAACTAGCCCACCTCTATCTTCGCAGTCCTTTGCACCAGTTAGTGGTTATATACAAACCAGGTTGTCAGTTTCGTTTTGTTGTGACCGAAATGTTTCTTACCAGTTAAAAAAATAAGACAAAATGATGTCATTTTTATCTCGGTTTAAATTCCGGCTCATTCCGGATTTTTCGGCCAAATACTGGCCGAAATGTTCCGGAATCGTTCCGCCGGTTCCGTTTCGGCCAAATAGTATTTTTTTAAATGATGAATAGTTTTATAATATCAATCATATTTCTTAATCTGACCGTTAAATTGAGATGAAATTTTAACATGTTAAGATTTCAGAGCAATCAGAGAATGTAATGATCTTGCGATATTGATGATTACATTCTCGTAATATTATACATGCTCATAATTTTGTTCAGAAAAATCATTTTATTGTGTCTTTTTTATATTAAATTGCACAATTCTAAATAATTTTATTTTTGGATTTGAACTAAATTATTTTTAGAATTAATATATATATATATATATATATACATACATAAATAGTACAACCCCGAAATGACACGTCAAAACACTTCAAAACTGAAACATTCCGTTCCAAATTGAAAAAACGAATCACTAACCGAAACGGAATTTACAACCTTTGATACAAACTACTAGCGTGCTGTTCGCAGTAGACTTGGTTTTATGTCTGATTCCAATGTGAGCTTGCAAATTAAGCTTTTTATGAGCTCTGTTTCACCACTCAATTGTATTTTCATTCGGTTGTTTTTTCAACCTTGCTGAAACCTGAAATCGATGATAAGGGTCAGCCAATCCAGGCATGGACACTCCAAGTTCTTTTCCTTTTCCTTTGCTTTTGTTTTCTGTTTTTTCTTTTCCTTATCCTTTTCTTCTTTTCATTATGGTCTCAGAAAATAAGAAAATCTGTCTGTCAGGTCCATCTGATAGGAGCAATGCGATCTTGGTCCCTCTATTCACTCTGCCTCAAGATTTTCTGGGAGGCTTCTTATCTCTACAATTTGGAAAACACCAGTAGAATCAAGAGGCCTATCCCATATATGCAACAAGTTCAGCTCCTTTTGTTCCCTCCTTTTACGGGCTTTTGATGAAATTCAATCATATTATTGAAGGGAAAACTGATGCAATCAAGCAGTTAGAGTATGTTATTCTAAAGATTCTGTTTCTCGGTTACAACCAATTTCATTCAGTTACAGCTCAAGTTTAGTTTCTGTTAAAGTCAAGTTAGAAATAAACTGTGGTTAAGTCAAGCCATTAGACTCTAAGGCAAAGCTGCTATATAAGGCAGTATAATTGTTCTTCTTTCAAGGAAATTGAATATAAGTACACATTTCTGTAAATACACAAATCTCGTTGCTTCTGTTCTTCGTAAACTGCAGATAACTTGATCACAAATTGGTATCAGAGCTTGTGGAGGAAACAAAAATGGCAGAGTCAAGTCATTTTGCGCAACCTTGCATACCTAAATTTGATGGAGATTACGAGCACTGGAGCATGCTCATGAACAATTTCCTAAGATCAAAGGAGTACTGGAGTGTGGTTGAAAATGGATTTGCAGAACCAGCATCAGGAGCAATATTGACAGCAGTGGAGAAGAAAAATCTTGAAGAAATGAGATTGAAGGACCTGAAGATCAAAAACTACTTGTTTCAATCGATAGACAAGACCATCCTAAAGACAATTTCTCAAAAAGATACAGCCAAGCAACTATGGGATTCCATGAAGATCAAGTATCAAGGCAATGCAAGGGTGCAACGTGCTCAGCTGCAAATACTTCGAAGGAATTTTGAGGTATTAGAAATGAAACTTGGGGAATCAGTGACTGACTATTTTGGTAGAACACTGTTGGTGGCTAATGACATGAGAAACTTAGGGGAAGAGATACCTGATGTCAAGATCGTTGAAAAAATCTTGCGCACACTCACAGAAAACTTCAATTACATTGTCTGCTCAATTGAGGAGTCAAATGACATCAACACTCTCACAGTAGATGAGCTACAAAGCTCATTATTGGTCCACGAACAGAAGCTCAGGAGGAACAGAGGGGATGATCAAGCACTGAGAGTGGATGATGAAAGATTTGGGAGAAGAGGTAGAGGGAGAAGCACCTTTAGAGGAAGGGGCAATGGGAGAACTTCTCAGGTGTTTAATAAAGCCACAATAGAGTGCTTTAGATGTCACAGGCTTGGACATTTCCAATATGAATGTCCAAGCCTCAATAAAGAAGCAAACTATGCAGAGCTGAGGCATGAAGACGAAATGGTTCTAATGACACATGTTAATCTGCACAAGATGACTCAGAAGGGTGAAGATGAAATGCTGATGATGACCTATGCTGAGTTGCAAAAAGAAAAACAACAGGATGCATGGTTTTTAGACTCGGGCTGCTCAAAACACATGTGTGGAGATCAAGATTGCATTTCTGGAAAACATCACAGAGAGGCCATACCGAAGAAAACCATGTGGAGAGCAACACAACCTCTGGAACTTGTCCATGCAGATATTTAAGAATGTAATACCCTGTCGACTCAGTGAATCGTGGACTTGCATTTATTTTTTTAGAAAAACAGAAGAAGACTTTTTTTAATTTTTAAAAATATTTTAAAACGAAACAGTTATTACATTCTTAAATGCCCTGTTCACCTAACTCGCAACCAAAAGTCTAGGTTAGATTGATTCCGATTCTATTCTCTTAGCTATATTTATTTTAGCTATCCACAATAATAAGGACCTGTTTGGGAGTGCGATTGCGGTAGCTTTTCAAAATGATTTTCGTGCCGAAATACATCAAAATAATGTTTTTTTATTTTTTAAAAATCATTTTTGATATCAGCACATCAAAATGATCTAAAAATACCAAACCATATTCATTTAAAATAAAATAAAAAATCAAATTTCGGCAAAATACCGATTGAAACACATAGCCAAACAGGCTCTAAATTCCTCAACTTTTAATAACCTTTCAATTTCTAACTATTCATCAAACTTATGTTATTTGAGTTTCAAAGTTGAGTATGCATGAATGTTCTTATTGTTTCCAAAGCCATTGAGATTTTCCTAATTCTCCGATGAAAGAATCAATCGATATTAACAATCTAGTAGGTTGTGGTTGTTAGTACAGGAGACTTATACTATCGTTAATTCTAGGATTTGTTAAATTAGTCTAGGTGTGTATGAACTGACTGGACACCTATGTTATTAAAAAAAAAATCAATCGATGTTATTTCTTATTTTTGTTAGCATTCCTCGGTTATTAACTGCATGGTGAAAAATGGGAGTCGATGAAGCTTTTAGCTCGACAATAGATTTTGAAGATCATAAACTATAAATCAATGGAGTCGTGTCCATGACGATGACAGCACCTCTCTCTCAAACTTGAAGGGAATGACAACGTTGCTGGGCCCTCATGGGCCTTCAATTCTTATCTCCAGCAGCTAAAAAATAGTTTAATATATTAATGTAAAAAATAATTTATAAAAATTAAAAAATATTATTTTAATATATTTTTAAATAAAAAATACTTTCAAAAACAATTTAATCATTTAAATTAACTCTCTCTGAACCGGCGGTGCTCCTCCACAGCGAAAGGTTGGAAACTTGGAATCACGTCTTGTTAACAGTGACCCAGATGTGCCCTCAACAACAACCGGCACTCCTGCCACTTGCGTTTCATTTATGAGGCTCCATTTATGAGGCTCCATTTATGTCAACCATTTTCTGTGTGCTTTGCCATGACGTACGTGTTCCGTTCTTGAATTATTAATTATGGTCTTCGAATTTGAATTTTCAAGGGTTCTAGCCATCTATTTTCCTCTTTTATTTTTAAAAAAATAACAATTAATAATATATAAATAGGCAAGACCCAGTCCACTTACAAGGATTGCCATTCTATTAAGGTAGCATGACAGCTAGGCTAGGTCCAAACCGTGCTGAGAAAAATATATATATATATAAATAAATAAAACCCTTAAAAAATTTATAAGTTGTCATACATATACATACATTGGTACCTTCATTATAACCTATCACTATTGCAAGCTTACCTCTGAACAATATATTTTGGTTCAAATTTATTTTTTTAATATATATATAAAAAGAGAAAGCTACAAGGAGCATTTGACTAGCTGAAAGAGCCCTTTTCATTTTCATTTCTTTATGTGTTTAGCTTTGGTGTATACTTTCAGGTATAGATTAATAATAATAAAAAATAATCATGAATTTTATATCATGATTTTAAAATAAAAATCACTTCATAACGCCTCTTTGTCTCCGAGAGGCGTGTCATTATGGTAAATAGTTTCAGATTTGTCTTATAAATTTCGAATTTAAGTTAGGACATACAAAAAGTTTATAATATCTAAAATTTTATTCGTCGAACTCAAAATTTATTATATAAATTATAAATTTTTTATTATCACGAAACATGTGCATTACAGTAATTGAGATTTTCAGATTTGATTTGATGGACGATAAGTATCTTGTGAATCTAGGGCAAAAAAAATCAAAACCCAAGATCCATGCCCAGTTGTCTCCAGCCCACTTGAGCTCCTAATAAATTCATGGGACCCCACAACCCGATCAACTGGATAACTTCCTCCCACAGGGCTCATAATAAATTCCTTCTTTTCTTGAGGATGTGAGCAAGGCACGGCGATGGTGTTCTTTACCGAGAGAGCTGTCACAGTCTCATAGTTTTATGTTATTTCCTCCGCGCCTCTCCACGTATCCTAAAATCTGGAGACCACGAATTCTAAATTCCCCTCTAAATTTAAATTCTTGGCGATGGAGAGTCAACGTTACTAGATTAATCTTGTTGAATACATTAAATTAGATATTCATGTGTTGTTTTTGATATATCTGGAGTTATAAATAGAATTTTATTGCAATTCTAGATGAGAGAGAAACTAGACATTTTAATATTTCCATGATAAGTAATTTACTCGTACGAGAGAGAACTATATATTTAAAATCATGACTGAAATCTATTAGGAATTTATAAAATTAGAGATTACAAGGGAAAATTTTAGAATGAAAAACTTTGTTTCTATTATCATATTTTTTATTTAATGTTGGATAATTATTTCTAATTTAGGTTTTTTAAGCATATTAAACATTGTTTAGTACTTTATTTTAATTATTAAATTTATTTTAATTAATTACTAATTTAGACGCATTAACTTGCAAAACTAAAAGAGATTTATTAGGATTTGTTATGATGAAAACAACCAGGTTGTCACTGAGTTGTTGTGTGTACTTCCTTCCATTTAGGGATTTACTTGTATTGAAAGTTTTTATTTTGAGATATGTTATTTTTTGATATAATTGTTTTTTAATTTATATTATCTATCTTTTTTATTTATTTAGATTACTAATTGATTCTAATATTATTAACTCTTTTATCATATTTAAATATTATCTAATTTATTGGTCGAAATTGTCAGTAGATAGTTAAAAAAATTACTTACAATTTTATGATATGATTTTATATTATATTTTTAATTTTATGATATGATTTTACATTATATTTTTAATTTCTTTTTTGCCACCATTAAAGGGTAGAAAGAATATGATTTCGAATTTTAACACTATAGAAATGACCTTGTGGTCTATAAATTCACCAGACATTATCTGGATCTTAATCATATCTAAGTTAACATATATACATCATTGATACAATGAAGAGAGAGAAAAGTCAAACAAAGAGGCTTATTGTCAACGATGTGGGGCACCCATTTCTCCAAGTTGAGGCGTATTTAAAAGTCATGAGTGACGGTCGTGGAGGGCAACAAGTCAGTTAGAAAGAAGAGAGCTCTCTTTCCGGTCTTTATGGTTTTGTTTCATTTTTAAGCAAGTTTGGTGGGAATCTTACACCCTTCTCGAACCCATTTTTCACGGATATTTTTTTCTGGATATTAGAAAAAATTATTTATGTAAACTGTATTTTTTGGATTTAGTTAATCGAGTAAAATTTTAGTTGTTTTGAACTCTCATAAGAGATACACATCCTGACTCGAACTCAAAACCTGCTATTTAACTCGTAATCTCTCCGTCATCACGTCATGTTTCTCGAGGACTATATCATGCTCCTTAATATTTCTATCAGATTGCATTCTTATTATATATTCACATAATAAGAATGGAATCTAGAAAATCAAATATAGAAAGATTAATTTATTTTTAATCCAAGTATACATGTACCCCTTAACTATCAAACGATAGCCTAATTATCCCCACTACTATAATTTATGATAAAAAAAAAACCCACTAGATTCTTGTTTTATGTGACTGTCACCTAAAAGGTTTTTAGAGTGATGGTTAGTTGGGCAATGGATGTCTATGTGGAGGGCTCAATTAAAAATATTTTTGTTTGAGGATTCAATTGGGATTTAAGTGGTAGTTGAAGGATAAACATATCCTTTTATAGCTTTCCTTCCATTGTCAAATAGAATCATCTTCGAGTATATTTATTGTTATATTTTAAAAGTATTTTTTAAAAAATATATTTATTTTTTTTGTTTGAAATTATTTTTTTAATATTTTTAGATCGTTTTTTATACATGTTAATGCTAAAAAAATATTTAAAAAAATATTATTTAATACATATTTAATTAAAAAATGTTTTGAAAAGAAATCAATTTTTTTATTTAATTATTTATCAAATTATATGAGTTAAATAAAACACAGAAAAAGCAAAGTCGGATAAATTTAAACTTTTTCAAGATTTTTTATTTGCTCGAGTGAGGACAAAGCCAAAGTACTGTTTGAAAGTCCTTTCCGTGAGGGTGTTTTTCTTTATTTACCTTCCTATGACTGCTTAATAAGTACGAGGCTGACAGTGGATAGAATATACTAAGATTTTTCACAATAATATCATATATATTATGCAATATTTTTAAATTATTTTAATATACTGATATTAAAATTACATTTAAACCATTATTTTAATATATTTTTAAATAAAAAACATTTTAAAAAAATCTAGAATTTTTTTAAAATATATTTAAAATACAAAAACAGAAATATTCTTAAATAATACCAGCCCGAATGGATAGAAACCAACCTTTTGTGTTTCCCTTCTGTAACAATAAATGAAGAGAAGAAGTTGGAAGAACCTCAAATTGGTCCTCGAAATTTCAGAAATTATTTAATCGAGTCCTTCCATCCATGTTTTCAATATTCCCATCTAAAGCAAAATACACGTGCAATAAACAAATTTACTTTGAGAATTATTGACATCAGTGGCACAAATGAAAGAATTAAAAGTTTAAGAACTATATTTGTGATGTAATAATACTTAAGGACCATCTTGAGGCTTCCCCACAGAGTTTTGTCTGAAATTAAAAAAATAAAAATTACAAGGAAAAAAAGGAGAGAGAGAGAGAGAGAGAGAGAGAGAGAGAGAGAGAGAGGATTTTTCAATTCATTTGGTGTCCGTGGACTTTCCACTGAATTTCAAGATAGCACGAAATCCCTCGAAAAGGCAGATAGATAAATTCGTGAAAGACACTGAGATTTCTTCTAATGGTTCCAGACAAACAGACAGAGACTAAGAGACAAGGCTAGAGGAAGCAAGAACGAGTTGAGGAGGAGGTGGAGCCGTGGAGGAGTTCCAGTTCTTGTCAGATTTCACAGGCAATAGAAACCTAAACAGAAATCATACTAGGAAACAAACACTTCTGCAATTAGCTATCTTTCATTTATCTTTACCTAGAAGAAGAAGAAGAAGAAGAAGAAGAATGGCTGAGAAGCAACCAAACCTCACAACAACAGCAACAGCACCTGGAAAGCCAACAATAACTCTTCCACCAAGACCGTCCATGGAGACCTTTTTCACAGGTGGCTTAAGTCCTGGTCCCATGACTCTAGTCTCCAGTTTCTTCGCTGATACCCCCTACCCAGAATCAGATTACCGTTCTTTCTCCCAACTTCTTGCTGGTGCTATGGCTTCTCCAATTGCCAGGCCTGCTTTTTTCACTGACCATCCAATACCCAACAACAATACTAATACTGCTACTGCTACAGCTACAAAAGATGATGCTTTTTATAGTAATAGCAATCTGGGTTTTAAGCAAAGTAGGCCTATGAATTTGGTAGTGGCTCGCTCTCCGTTGTTTACTGTCCCTCCTGGGTTGAGCCCTTCTGGTTTGCTTAACTCTCCTGGCTTCTTTTCTCCTCAGGTACTTTGTGTTTTTTTGTTTCTTTTCCTTTTTCGATCTATGGATTTTCATGTGAGGATTTTTAGCTCGATTTTATATGCGGTAATTTTTAGAAAATCCTTGATTAATTTTGGGAAATGTTAGCTTATTACTTGGTGCTGCTTGTTTTCTTGGTTCACCTGTCAGGTTTGTTTAAAGAGAGAGATGTTAGTTTGAGTGATTTTTGATTTGTAATTGAGGAAAGGAGTTACATTTATGAGCTTAAATGATACTGAATTGAATTATTTTCTTAGTAGAAGACTTTATTTTTGGATGCAATATAGTTTCAGAAAGGAAAGGTTTGTTAGGTGTTTTGATTCTGAAAAAGAATCTTTCAAAAATTGTTAGTTTTTGCTGGCTAGAACATCTGGACTGAAACGAAACTAAGTCGATTATCTTGTCACTTGATAAAAATCATCTTCTGTTTTCGTACTCTAATGCCTGAAACCAAGCGAAGTTTTATCTGTTCCTCATCCAAATTGTGGCCGACACTTCTCTCTATTGGCTTAATATCATCAAAGGTCTGATTTCTTGTGCGGCTTCAATCTTTACCTATCATTACTCTCTATGTTCTTTCTCAAATGAGAGCTTTGGTGTAGCGTAAGCTTATCTTGTTGGAAATTTTTGGTTGACTTGGCTAGTTCGGCTGATAGGAAAACATGATCTGGACTAATAATTTGATAAAAAAAAAAAAAAATTGGCAGCCGGATGAGATATTGTACCACGTAACAGTTATTTGGAAACTAGTGGAGCGATCCATTGGTGTAATCTATATGATGGAATTGAAAATCTCTTGAATTTTTTGTTTTTGAATACCAAATCTAGAACCTTAGAAAGAGATGGGCTTTCCACAATTGATGCTTGTGTGACATTTTTGCAAGTCTGGGAGCATTTGACATGCTGCTGATGCTTGCTTCATATTACTGCAGCAGTGACCAGTGTTAGGTAATTAAATATATATACATCTGTTTCCGTGCAGAGTCCCTTCGGAATGTCTCACCAGCAGGCCTTGGCACAGGTCACAGCTCAAGCTGCATTACTCGCCCAATCTCAAATGCATATGCATGCTCAGTATCAGACTTCAGCAACAGCACCTACAGAGTTATTGACGCGCCATCCATCCCTTAACCCTGGTGAAGCTTTGCAACAGCAGCCGCAGATGCCACACTCAACCTCTGACACCAAGAATTCCATGGTGGAACTGGCAGAGTTTTCTCATTCTGAAAGGAAATACCAACCTCCTGCTGCTGTTGATAAACCTACTCATGATGGCTACAACTGGAGAAAATATGGGCAAAAGCCAATTAAGGGTAGTGAATATCCAAGAAGCTACTACAAATGTACACATCTAAATTGTCCAGTCAAAAAGAAGGTGGAGCGTTCCAGTGATGGCCAAATTACTGAGATCATATACAAAGGCGAGCACAACCATGACCCGCCTCAATCCAACAAGCGTTCCAAAGATGGCAATGATTCAAATGGAAGCATCCGTTCACAATCTAAGCCAGAAGATGGTTCACAAGCTCAAGCTGGTACTGCAATCAAGTTGACCGAAACATTACCTGCTCATTCAGTAACTAGGAGGGATCAAGAATCTACCAAAGCAAATCCCTCAGAGCCACCTGGATCCAGTGACAGCGAGGAAGCAGGTGATGCAACTGTGCATGAAGAAGAGAGGGGTGATCATGAACCAAACCCAAAGAGAAGGCAAGTTTAAAATGTCTCACTATTTAAAATCATGCATTCACTTCTCCTGATAATTTTCTGAGAAAATTTATTCTTGGAGCGCAGGCAAGTGAATGTTGTGACATCTGAGGCAACTTTACCTCATAAGACAGTTACAGAACCAAAAATCATTGTTCAAACAAGAAGTGAAGTTGATCTTTTAGATGATGGCTACAGGTGGCGCAAATATGGCCAGAAGGTGGTCAAAGGGAATCCTCATCCAAGGTGGTTATTGCTTTACTTATTTTTGTTTATGTTCTTCTACACTATCCAAGTGTATCCTAGGGGCCTTTCTGTGAGCACAATACTTGCACATTACAATGTATGCTTCATCCCAGATCCAGCTAATAGTCCCTTGTCAATTTAAAATACTAAAAATATTTGGAAAGTTTTTTCATTGCCTCTAGTTGTGTGTGTTTCTTTTATTATTTGAAAAGGATTTAAATTCTAGAGTAAGAGAAGGCTAATACCTAGTTATGGTTTTACTAAATCTATGTTACCAAAAAGAAATTGAGGAGAGCAAGCAAGCATTTTTTGCATGAAGTGGCTGTCAAGATCCCATTTGCTGCCCTGTAATTGCAAACCAGGACGTTAACTTCTGCTTTAGAACCATCAGGGAGAAAAAGTTCTGCTTATATTCTTAACAATTTTTTTTGAGAAAAAAAAGACCAAAAGAAAATTGGTTTGACATTGAACCTTGAATCTTCATATTACGAGTTGTATGCTGATTTTTAAAGTAAGAGGTAGAGGATGGTGGTTTAAACTTTGGGTTAGAAAAATGAATCAAGTAGCAGATACAAGAGACGGAACAGGCTATAAAGATGATCCTTTTGAAGCATGAAGGCTGTCATGCTTGAAAATAATTGCTGCTATGGCAATCTATAGATGCCACTAGAGGACCCTGTTTCAAGCCTGTCATGATTGTGCCTCAAGCAATTAACTTGGTGACTAAGTTTGAATTTCAGAAAATTGAAAGAAACCAAGGGAGGACTTTATCTGTCTTTTCTAGTGGCTTTTCATAACATGCATAGTAGCTTTCAGAACATTGTCTGCCTGGTTCATGACAACAATCCTTCAGGTTTTTCAATGCTGATCCTTCTCGATGGAAACTTGCGAATCTGTGTTAGGCCACCTTTTAGCAGAACTTTTTTCTAAATGATTTGACCACTTGATTCTTATTTATTTCATTTTGCAAATTAATTAGTTAGTGAAAGCATTTCATTGTATCAAGATTTTCAGGTTTCAGAGAGGGAAAATTTTGAAGCGTCAATCAAAGTTGCATCACTTTTTTTTTTCTTGTCATGATTGATTGTAGTTAAAACTATTAAAAAGCCTTATTTCTATCATCGGGGTTGCATTGAAGTTATTTATGATTTTTATCTTATTCTGCAAAGAGCCTCTTTTGCTCTTAAATCATGAGCTGTTGTCAATTTTCTCATACGACTGGGCCATATGCCTCTTTCATCTTTTCTGTGGCTGACTTTTGTATTATGTGTTTGTTTTAGCTCAGAGTCTTACATTGCTTCATCTGTGATCCCTCTTGGTTATGAATTTGTTAGTTCACAAAATCCTTTAGATTTGGCTTGAAAATTGTTTTTGATACAATTAACCAAGTCTGGGAATTTTTTAGTATACTTCTTTTATTTGATACTTTTTATTTGCTTCCTATGTGAATGTTAAGAGTACTTGTGACTTGTGGTAGGGGCTTGGGAGTCACCTCTCTCCAGGTCCTGGCCCAGAGAGTTATGTTTACCTTAATATCCTCATTGATTATCTTCATTGATATTGCTCTTATATGCCCATGTTGTTTGTTGCTCAATAATTATCCAAAATCCTACACAATGCCCATGTTGTTTGTTGCTCAATAATTATCCAAAATCCTACACAATGCCCATGTTGTTTGTTGCTCAATAATTATCCAAAATCCTACACAATGCCATGTTGATATAGTTCTTTAGGACTGCGTTGTTCCTAGCTCTAATTTTTTGAGACCCAACGCAATGATTTCCAAGATTATACTCTGTGGTTAACTCAGTATAGCTACTCACAGCTGTTGCCTGTGATGATTCAATCAAATCTTGGCATGTTTTCCAACATATTGGTTTCCTTCATAACTTTCTGTGAGGACACTACTGATGCATTATTTATGCCCCCAGGAGTTATTACAAATGCACCAGTGCAGGATGCAACGTGCGGAAGCATGTCGAGAGGGCCGCAGCAGATCCCAAAGCCGTCATAACTACATACGAGGGAAAGCATAACCACGATGTCCCTGCGGCCAGAAACAGCAGCCATAATACAGCCAACACCAGTTCATCCCAAGTGAAACGTCAAAAGGTGGTGCCTGAAAACCATCCCTTGCTCAAAGGAATGGAGTTTGGCAACAATGACCAAAGGCCAGTGCTTCTACGGCTAAAAGAAGAAAAAATTGCTGTATAAAATACTCTGCTGATAGCTGGTAGACAATTATGAGGGCAATTCTAGCCAACTAACATGGTACAAAGAAGAGTCATGGAGAAGAAAATAATTATTTGAAGTTGTGAGAATCCAGCGATATTGGTTTTGTTTCTGTTTTTTTTTACATTTTTGGGATAAAATGTAGTGATAATAGTTGCTGCATCTGTTGACCATTTGTCAAGAAATGCTGTAACTGATACACACGTACGATTGATTCTGTAAGTGCTGCTGTATATGATTGATTATTCACGCTCAGTGGAGATGACAATAACTAATGTTTGAATATAATTTATCCTTTCTGTGAATGCTATCCTTCTCAGTGACCATGCCAAGCTGTTACCTGACAGTCCCCAAGGGATTACTTTTTGCCGTGTTCAATAGAGTTCGTCGGATTCTCTAAAGTTTTTTAAGACGTGAGATTCACTTGAAATTCAAACAGCGATGGGTGGGATGAGATTCAGAGATGGAAAAGAGCTACTCCTACATGTGTAGCCAATGGCCACCCAAAAAATATTTTATTCTGTATTTTTTTAAATTAAATTATATAATTCTAAATAATTTTATTTTTAAATTAATATATATATATATATAAACAATCCAATCCTAAAAGACGGCTTCGAAATACTTCAAAACAACCAAGATATTTTATTTTAATCGAAAAAAAGAAGTAACAACCAAAATAGAATTAATAACATGTTCAAGGATGGTAAGGGCAAGTCCAGCCCTGAAGTCAAATGAAGAGCCAAAAGCCAAAAGATGTACTTTTAGCATTTTTTATCAACCTTTTCAGCTCCAACAGGGCAGCTATCCAGTCAGCTAAAATGGCTCTTCACTCCAAAGTTGTAAAATCCATTCCGGTCGCCGTTCTGGTTTTGTGATTGGAACGGAACGTTCCGGTTTCGGTGCATTCCGGCGTTCCGTTCCGGTTTCGTACTATTCATATATAATTAATTATATATATATATATATATGAAAAAAATAAAATATTAATTTAACAAGTATAATTTAAATTCAAGATAAATCATAAATGAACTTTAAATTATACAATACAAACACAAAGTCAAAAAAACATAATCTCAAAATTAGAAACATCTCTAAAATTCCAAAATATTATGAAAGTAAAATGTTCTAAAATAAAAAAAATATATACATTAAACATTTTCTACATCATTAATATAAAAATAAGGATCTTGATCTTGCGGTGGAATATAAGGAAAGTCATCAACAAGACATTCTAATAGTTGGTCATTTCCACCAAGCTCATTCTCCTCATTTAAACATGTCTCTTCATCATCTAAATTTAAAGTAGAGAAATGTGCTTCGATACTCTCCCAACTTATATCCTCTCCATCAAGAAGATTGGGTTCTTCACAAATCCATTCATTTAATAGATCAATGTTATCAAGGCTAATGAGATCTAAAGCAACTCTTGTTTTGCTCAAATTCCTACAAAGAATAAACATGAAAGAAATTAAAAAATTAATAGCAATGTAATAGAAAATAATTATTAATATAATAGTATTGATATTTTACCTCTGTTGAATCTTTAGATTATAGCGAACAAATACTAAATCATTTAATCTCTTGTGCTCAAGCCTATTTCGCTTTTTGGAATGGATGTATTCAAATACACTCCAATTTCTTTCGCACCCAGTTGCACTACAGCATTGACTAAGAACTCGAATTGCAAACTTTTGAAGTTCTTCAGTATCATTGCCGAATTGCTCCCACCATGAAACTAGATAAGAAAATTTGAATAAATCAAATATTATAGATAAAAAAAGACATTATATTGTAAAAAATAAAAGTTATTACCTGGATTTAACTTTTCTCTTTGACGAATAGCTAGGGGCATGCCAAAATCACCAGATGCTTTCTTATACTCCTCAATTTGGCCACTAATGATATCTTGAATATCATAATCAGGAACCAATCTAGTAATTGTGCTAAGCAAACCTCGAGTTACCTCCTTTTGTTTTGAAAAAGAAGGCCTAAAAAATATTCCAGGATTAAGAAAACATCTTGCTGCATGTAATGGACTATGAAGTTGCTTATCCCATCTAGCATCAATTACCCGAATATATGGTCCATATTGAGACATTCTATTTTTCAACCTTCTTTTGATGGCTTCTTTTGTTTTATCCATTACCTCATATAAATATCCCATTGATGGTTTTTCTTCACTGTCTGCTAACCTTAGAACTCGTACTAAAGGCTCGCTGACGTTGACAATATGTGCATATCTCGGTCAAAAGTCTTTATCTTCTAAAACTATAGCAACAATTTCCTTTCCAACCCGACTTTTGCCATAACTTGATTCAACCCATTTTGTGCAAGTAAACATCTGTCGAAGCTCATTCTTAAACTTCAGTAAACATTGGATACTTAAGAAATGGGTAGCAAACCTTGTTATGCCAGGACGACATAAATCATTTCCATTTGTGAATTCTTTCCTCATCAAAGCTAAAACCCATGCATGATTATATATAAACTTAGTTATATTTCTTGCATTTTTAATGGTTTCATCAATGATTGGAAAATATCTTGGATCATAAATATTTTCTAGCATTAAATCAATGCAATGGGCAGCACAAGGAGACCAAAAAAAGGTTTCATACCTTTGCTACAAAGCTTTCCCGGCAGCCTTAAATGAAGCCTCATTATCACTAACAAATTGGACAATATTTTCTTGTCCAACTTCTTTGACAACTTCATCAAACATCTCCAGCAATGTTTCTTTATCTTTTCGAAGTCCTGAAGTGTCAACAGACTTCAAGAATACGGTGCCTCTCGGAGAATAAGCAAGGAAATTCACAATTGGTACATTCCTCCTATTTGACCACCCGTCAGCCATAATTGAACATCCATAAAGTCTCAAATCAGCCTTGATACTTAAAATGTATTCATGGACATCATGAACTACATCTTTCAAAAGTGATCCTCTTAAATCATGATATGATGGTCCTTTAAACCCAGGTCCCATTGATGTTACGGCATCTATCATTGGCTGATAATAATATGAATTAGCACTATTAAACGGTATATTAGCATCAAACCACCATGTTGCTATGGCTTTTCTTGCATTGTATTCCATCTCTTTAGAAGCCATTGCATTTCTAATACTAGGTTGCGAACCTGGGGTAGTTCGTGGAGCAAATAAAGGTATCCTTCTTCTAGATGTACTTGTTTCTTGCACTGTCAATCTTCTATTTGTTTGTGAACGTATATCACCCAAATGAGGATTTGCAGCATCACCCTCTTCAACTTCTTCATCATTGGAAGTTGATTGATAATTTCCAATATCAGTTCTAACTCCTTTTCTTTTCTCTTTCTCCGTTGTCATGTCATCTAGCAGTTGTTTCATTTGCCATTTAACATCTGGAGGGACCCTTTTACAAGGTTCAACCTCACCTCTAATACCAGCAAGGTGATACTTCAAACGAGTAACACCATCACCATTGATCCGTTTGTTACAATGAATACATATACTTGCATTCTTTGAACCAGCAACCACCTGTCCATGAGCCCATGCTAGATCATTTGATCTTGCTGGAGCTGAAGAAATGGAAGTCCCACCACTAGATGAGTTTTCAGCCATGTAATTTAATCTGTTGTAAAAAGATAACACAATCCAAGTTAGATTTTATATTGAATTGAGAACTTCTCTAATAATTAATATAATAAATCAAAATATAACTGGATTATAACTCAGACATGCATATTATAAAAGGGTCCTAATTTGTTGTTGATATAAGTTAGCACCATGAATACTTCACAACATTTACAAGTGTTGGCATTAATTAAACAAGATAATTAATACGATAACATAGCTTAAAATGAGTCATTAATGATAAAGTATCTTAAAAGAATCTCATTTATGTTATCTTAAAATATCATAGATAATTAATACCTTGACAATTGTTTGATATCTATTAAATATTTACATTAATATCATATCTTCTACATCTCTTTAACTCTATTTCTTATATTATATTTATCCTTAAACTCTTTGTGGATCGATCTCGGCCAACTCGGGTTAATTGTTACTTTGCCACATAATCATATCAAGTGAAACAATGGCTATCTAGATTATATTGTGCTAAAGAAAATGGACCCAAATTCTGCTACATTTCACTGAAAATGACATGAGACCTTGCACAATCCAAGAACACTGAACTTGCATTTTACAAAAGTGTGCAGCATTCCCAAGCTAACAAATAAACAGGGCCTAAAACAATCCATTGTGAAACTTAACATGGACATTTGATAATTCACTCCTGCACGAGTTGAACGTATGAATATACACAGAGAAACACAGAGAGGAAGACCGTTATTTAGAAATGACCAGATACACAAAAATAAGCTGTCAAGTTGGCAAAACACACATGAACTAAAACCAAGTGAAGAAGACCCATAATCAAGGTGATGTTCTTGTGATAGGATAGATAAGGCACGACTAACCTAAGCTTCCTTACACACAATACAACTGCCCAATTTTTTCCTCAAATTTCTAACTTTAACATTGCAAACTGTAGCAGCATACAAAAAACCAAAACAAAGAAGAAATTTATCAAATTCATTAAATGCCCTTGAATGATCTAGTAATCAATACATTTCAAAAGATTAATTAATTTTTCATTAATTTCTAACAAAACCCAAAAAAAACAAAAAAAAAGTATAAAAAATCAAAGATTAATTAATTATAATCAGTGCATTCTCTTTTCAGTTTTCAATGGAACCTAAGTACCTAACACGAATACACATTATAAAACTCACAATCAAAATTCTTTAAATCAATCTCCAGTTACCAGTCTCCACACATCAATCTTTAAATCAAAATTCACAATCAAAATTCTCAACAATAGCAAGTTCAACCCATGCATTCAAGCATCCCCATTATAGCAAACAATCTTTAAATCCATAAGTGTAGTCGGCAACACATCAATCCATCAGCAACAAATGCCCAGTTTTACTTTTATCATTTATGCACAGTTTTGGGATGATTTGGGGACTGTAATACTAATATCAATCCATCAGCAACACAACAATATCAATTATTCACACATTCCATACATAAATGCCCAGTTTTATCATTTATGTCTAGTTTCATCAATTTCAAATTTTCAATAAATTCAAGGATTTGAGGACTGGAATGTGTACCTTTCAGTTGCTGAGAAGAGTAGAGTTGGGGAAGAAGTGAAGAACCGATGAATTGAGCTTTGGAGAAGAAATGAAGATTTAGTGGTGCCGCCGTGTGGAAGAACAACTTCAGGCTTGCTATTTTGAGTTAGGGATTGAGATTTTCAGGTGAGGGATTACTGGATTAGATATCGAAAACTTGAGATTTAAGTTGAGAATTGAGATGAGCAGCAGCAGCAGGTTATGGGAATTGATTTGGGAAAGGAAAATAGGAAAGAAATTGCTTTGGGAATTGCAGATTGCAGAACCGGGGATGATGTTTCTGTGTTTTGTAGGGGTAAATGAAACGGCGTCGTTTTAATTTTCAACCCGGAACGGAACCGAGGCGTTCCAGCCGGAATTGGGCCGGAATTTCCGGAACGACCCGGAATTAAAACCGGGACGAAAACGACGCCGTTTTGTCCCGGTTTTAAGAATGAAACGGAACGTTCAGGCCATTCCGGCCGGAAAGGAACGGATTCAATAAGTTTGCTTCACTCCCTCTGATGCTATTTGTAGCATCTCTGAATAAGAAAGCTAAAATATTAAATAATGCTATATATTCGGGGGCTGGGGCTATGGGTGTCTGTGTGTGTGTAGGTGATGGCGGGAGAGAATGAGAGGAGCTTTTATGGTTTTTTTATGTGGGTGTGTGTGTATATATATATATATAATAATAAGTAATTATATAATAATTACTATTAATTATAATAATAATAGTTAGCATAAAAAAATAGGGGTATTAATTTGTAATTAATTTGATTGAATTATTTATAATAGAATATATTTTAATTAATAATGTTTGAACTTATTGATTATTTGTTAATGTGTTCATTTTGTTTTTTTTTTAGTTTTTCTAATACTGAAAGACAATAAGTAATATTAATTAATTTCAAATACAACAACCATAAAAAAACATAGAGTTACTTAAAAAACATACAATAAGTAGCTTAAATTTCAAATATTGTGGGTTTTTTTTAATTATATTTAAATTCATTTTTTTAATTTAAATATAATTAAAAAAATAATTTTATTGTTTTAGAGTTTTTCAAAAACAATTATTTAAGTATATAACTTACTCATATTAATTGTATAATTAATTATATAATTAAACTACATACAAAATAATTGCACTATATTTAAAATAATATAAAAAAATAGCTCTCCAAAATGGCTTTTACCATTAGAGCACACATCAACAAAAAAAAGCCATATAAACACTATTTAAAGAGCTATTTTATAGATTTGACTCTTAAAAATAGCTTTTATCTTTGGACTTGCTATGAGAGAGAAGAGAAGAGCAAAAGGAGGGAAAGAGAAGAAGCTGCCATCCATAACCTAATCCATTAACTCTTTCTTAAATGGAAAAAACCTAACCCCTTCATCTCCAGATTTACCAGGCGAACACGCTAGGAATAGTAATGGTTTTTATTGATAGGGTCCAGTGTAGCTGTTAATGGTGGTAGTGGGCTGCAACCACTGTAGGAAGAGGTCGTACTCGCAGCTTCTTTCAACATCAATGAAACCTAAACACCACCACCAATGCAAATTAACTAACTGAAAATAATAACAGAGCCTCTTCCCCAACCTCAACGGTTACATTGCACCTCTCTCTCTCCCTCCCTTCCTCTCTCTCTCCTCAGTCTTAGTTTCTTTTTAAGGCAAAGGCAAAGGCAAAGGCAAAGGCAACATACTTACATGCATGTACTTTCTGTCTTGGAAAAAAGAAAAGAAAAGAAAAAACATGAAACAAATCGGACCCACGACCACAACATTCCTGTCTATCCCTTTAATCTCGGAGGAGACTCATTTTTTTGACACATTAACACAGAAACCCTACGCAAATCTCGCAGGTTACACAACACACATTATTCCTACATTTCCCAAAAATAACATCAAGTACTCTGTTTTCTCTCTGGTTTTCTTCTTTTTTGGATTGATTACTAATGGGGATGCCCTCAAAAGTTTTAATCTTGAGGTAATGTGGTAGTGGCCTACAGAAAATAAACCCATTTTCCCGATCTGGGTCGGGTTAATGGGTTGCATTTACTCCAAAAGGGCGGTGTCTGTGGTCGCTGCCACCCCTGCTAATTTACAACCACCATACTCAGCGGCTGTTTTTGATCTTGACTCAGCAAATCCATCTGGATCATTGGATTTTGAGCAGAATCAATACAGCAAGGATAAAAAAGATAAAGGCTATAATATTTGTAGAAAAAATAGCTTGTCATATAAAGACGGTGGCCATAATGAAGGGGGGTTGATATATGAAGATCAACAACGTCATCATCATCATCATCAAAGTAGCAATCATGGAAACAATAAAAGGTTGAGGAAAAGAAGGACTTCTGGTAGTGGATCAATTAGTTTCAAATTGGGGTTCTCGAGTAGGAATGTTGGGGTTGAACAGATTGCTGCTGGATGGCCTTCTTGGCTTAGTGCTGCAGCTGGTGAAGCCGTTCATGGTTGGGTGCCTCTAAGAGCTGAAGCTTTTGAGAAATTAGATAAGGTATTTTATATTTCTCGATTTATTTTCTTTGTTTTTCAAGGTTTTTATGATGATGATTATTTGATTTGGTTTTAAGTGAAGAAACACAATTGTTGTGGATTCTTGTAGATTTTTCATGTTCTGTTTTTGTTCATTGCATCTTATGGTCTTCATAAATCAATTTTTGTTTACTCATTGATCATGAATTTTATTTAGTTTTTGTGTTGTCTTTTTACTTTCCCTTTGGTGGAACATCCTTAATCTAGTGCTAGAATATGGCTTGGCCTGGTAGATGGTTTTGGATAAAATTAGTTTGGCCGGGTTGGTGGGTGAGAATAGCTATTTAGCTAGAAGATGAAAGTATATGTAGAATCTTTTATTCAAAAATCAGGTCCAGAGAAGCCAAAGGGTGGTGATGCTTGGCGATGCTCTTTGCAAGGGAAAAAGGGGTGTTGATGGAATTGAGAGAGAATTGTACGAGTCCATGCATTCTTGATGCTATTAAGATCGAAAGAAAATTATAGGTGATTTGTGCTGTCAGGCAATAAAATCTCATTAGGTTGACTGTTCAAATTGTTTTCCTGTGGCAGCAACCCTGCCTCAAGGTTGAGGCTTGAGGCATAATCCTACTGAGTTATGATATCACTAGACAATAAGATTGTGGGCTCAGTTAGGCATGAACCTCAATTTCTTGAGTAATAAAATGCATTTATACACTGCAAATATATTAAGATGCGTAATGAATATCAGAAATAGATTCCTGATTGAAATACAACTTGAATTTGAACCCAATCTTAAAAGTGGGATGTCCCTCTGCTGTCTGTTGTCTGGCAACTAATGTTCCAGTTGATGGGTGCTTCACTTTTTCCTTTTTCAATACTTGTGCTAAAATGAGTGATTCAGTTCTTATATTTTGATCATTTTTTTAACTCGTAATAGTTATTCACTCTAATCCATGATTTAGATCGGACAAGGCACTTACAGCAGCGTGTTCCAAGCACGTGATGTTGAAACTGGTAGGATGGTTGCCCTGAAGAAGGTTCGCTTTGACAATTTTAAACCAGAGAGCATTAGGTTTATGGCCCGTGAAATAATGATTCTCCGCAGGCTTGACCATCCAAATATTATGAAGTTGGAAGGAATAATTACTTCTCGAATGTCAAGCAGCATTTACCTCGTGTTTGAATACATGGAGCATGATCTTTCAGGACTGTTGTCATCTCCAGATATCAAGTTCACTGAGTCACAGGTAGGATAGCATTCTATTTATTCATTTCATTTGAGAGGATTTTACTATTGAGGTTATGTTTCTGGATATTATATATGTTAGAGAATAATATAAATCATATTCTGGAACCTCACCTAACAGCTTAAACTTTTAGGTGAGATGGTTCCTTAACCATATACAATTGCTGTAACACAAATCAGAGTCATTTCCTCTTGACCATCTCTGTTCTTTCATGACACTGAAAATATCCATATTTTTCTTCATTTAATTGCCAGACAAGTTTAATTTGACATTTCTTTGCAGGTCAAGTGCTATATGAAGCAGCTATTATGTGGAATAGAGCATTTCCATTCACTAGGTATAATGCACCGGGATATCAAAGCATCCAACATTTTGCTAAACAATGATGGAATTCTGAAAATAGGAGATTTTGGATTGGCCAATGTCCTTAATTCAAGGAACCAGAACCAATTAACCAGTCGTGTGGTGACTTTATGGTATCGTCCTCCTGAACTTTTGATGGGCTCAACAAGTTATGGTGTATCAGTAGACCTGTGGAGTGTGGGCTGTGTATTTGGTGAAATTCTCTTTGGGAAGCCTCTACTTAAGGGGAGAACTGAGGTAATATTTCATTCCTACATATGTTTGTGTTAAGCAATGCATGAATCTAAAAAATTGCAAAGATATGTAACCAAATTAGTCTCCCTTAAATCCTTTTCTATATATAATCTCTGGTTCTTCTCATACTATAGGCCCTAAAATAACTCCTGAAGTTGTATCTGCTCTGTTGCTTTCTAAATTTCATTGTTATACACAACTTCGAAAGTTCTGTTTGGCTACCCTTACTAGCATTTGATGAGAGTTAGGGTGCAAAAGAAGAAACTGAAAATATTGGAAGACCAAATATGCATGGATATTATCTTTATCAAAAAAGGCAAACACAATTTTCTTGAGTTCAAAATGAAAAAAAAACAGATATTCAACATTTATTATGGATTGCATATTTTCATCGTTTCTTAATTGGCTTACTTCAAAACCTTTTTCGGAAGTTCAATATATTTATCATGATCCTTCAACTTGCAGGTTGAACAATTACACAAAATCTTCAAACTTTGTGGTTCACCTTCTGATGACTTCTGGAAACGATCTAAGCTTTCCAATGCTACCATGTTCAAACCCCAGCACCCTTATGAAAGTTCTCTTCAAGAAAGGTGCAAAGATATTCCAGCAACTGCTGTGGACCTGATGGAAACTCTTCTCTCCATAGAACCAGAAAAGCGTGGGACTGCCTCCGCTGCCCTTTTGTCTCAGGTTTCTCCCAAACTAAAACCAATCCTCTAACCTTTCAGTTTCAAGATTGAAGATCTAATTTGAAAAATAATATTGCCTTTGGCTATTGCAGTTTCTGATGTTTCAGAAGCCTTTGCTTTTCACTTTTGAGTGGTGTTCTCCCTAAGTTTTTCAGATTTAGAACTATGAAAACCTTATAGACTGAATAAATTTTATATTTTTTTGTTCAAACATTGAGCCATTCACCTTTTCTCCTCTTAGATTTCTCCCTATTTTTCCAGTATTTCAGAACAATGCCATACGCATGTGACCCATCAAGCTTACCAAAGTATCCACCTAACAAGGAAATGGATGCCAAATATCGAGAGGAAGCACGAAGGTACACACTTTGTTACACTTTTGATATGCCAAATATGGTTAGGTAAACAGGATTTTGATATGTTTGCCACTGAATAACTGTTGTACCACCAGGAAAAAGGCTGGTGGTAGAATGCGAGATCCAGGACTCCCAAGAAAACCAAGAAGAGTTCATCGGACATTCCAAGAACAAAACTTCAATAAATTTGCACCAAAGGAGGTACCTCCTCTCTCTCTTTCTCTCTAGAGAAGTGGGCTAGTTCCTGATACTTTGTTTTCGGTTATGCAGGAACTGAAAGATAACTCTGAATTTGTTCGTTTGGCTAATGATAATAATGCATATATGAATGGAAGAGGTGTGATCATCAGAGGGCAAAATTTATTTTCTGACACAATCTCAGAGACAGGCCAGGCAACAAAAGGACATTATTCTTTCACAGGACCAGCACCAGTCACAGCATCAAGTGGCTTTGCATGGGCAAAGACACTGAAAGAGGATACTACATCCACAGTATCTTATGATCCATCTGTCTCATCAAGTCAAATTAGTGCTGTAGATTCATCAAGGTTCAACTTTGCAAACAGTTCCTTTGACTTCACTGACTCTGAGAATGGAAAAAACAATTTCCTTGAGGCTTCTGCCAAGAATGTGATGCAGAAGCAGCAGAACCAATCTGATCCCTTTGACTCTCTCGATGCATCTGAGGTATACTATTTTAATGATCTCAATAGAACTGAAGATACAGTTGTGGTAAGAACTAATCCGATAATGTGACTTCAGCCCGTGAAATTTACTCTCAAATTTTAACAATGTTTAGAAAAAAAAATGAGCAATTTCTGGTGTTATGACTAACTGCATTAAAATAACCTGGTAGGACCACAGTAAAGAAAGGGAGAAGATTGAATTTTCAGGACCATTGTTATTCAGGCCAAATAAAATTGAAGAACTCTTGCAAAGGAATGAAAGTCAAATACGTCGAGCAGCTCGAAGAACAAGGTTGGCTACTGGTGAGGATTCTACATCTTTTCTAGCAAGCCTATGCAGTCGGGGATACTTTGAATTCCTGAGATAGTTTTTATCTGCTACAAATTAGAAATATTTGCATGTTGAAGGATCTTGCATGTTGAAGTGACCAAATATAATGCACCTGCTAAGGGATTTATATTTTTTCTACTAAATGAGAAACTTAAAAGATTTTGCTTTTGCTTTTGCAGAAATGTGATGCAAGGATTCTACGACCGGAAAATCCTTCAAGTCCTTCAAACAGGCAATAAATTGTGCAGAACTCCTTGCCAACTCGGGACAATCATAGGCCTTGTGTCTTTTATAGTGCTTTCTATTACTCTCGAGTTCAAACGGCTTCTTTTTGACATATTAGTGCTACCTTTTAACACGTGTTCAAATCCACAAATTCCGCAAAAAAATGGGGTTTTTGAATTTGTACTGGACCGATCACATATATAATGGAGAGTAGTGCCCTTTTCAACCAAAAGAAAGAAAAAAAAAGGAGGAAAAAGCCTTGTCTGATGTACTGTTCATAACATTTGATTCTAATAGAGGAAATCATAGTCATTAGGGTTCTTGCATCAAAGATGAAAGCTATCAGGTGTATTTATCTTTTCAAGTTTTGAAAGAAGCACCAAATCTAGCGATACCCCTTTAGGCTTTAGCATTAGATATTGCAGATGTAGAGATGAGTTGCTGAGTCTATTCCTAGCTTTGTGGAGACATGAAAAAAAAGTTGATCACCTCTGTTAACCTGTCTTAATTCAGCCAACGAAAGATATGCGAAAGAAAAACAAATTAATTTTAGTTTTCTCCAAATTTAATTACCTATTTGCCGAGCATCCTAATTGAATGTAGTAACCTTAGAATATAAGGCCATAGTTATATCAATATCTCCGAAATTGCAATTAGTTCTAAATCTTTCTATAACACCTGTCTTGAATTTTGGTAATACTTTAACGAAGAGAGAAGAAATCCTCCCTTCATCCATAAGACAAATAAGATGAAGATCGAAGCTTTTACTTTTTTTTATAGATTATTTAGGAGATTTGATGAATTTTAGACTTAATTAAGATGAATATGTTATTTTTGTATGGAACTATCTTTTAAAAAGATGATTAGAGAGAGGGTTATGACTCATTATCTATGGGTTTAGCCCATTGATGAACTCATATGAATGATAATGATAATTCTTAAACTCAAAAGGGAGACCTTTTTCAAGTATTGAGTGTGATCCACCAACCACCTTGTCAAAGAAATTAAGACCAGATTGCTAGAACTAGGAGACTAGCCGAATATGCTAGACACCAGCTTGGCTCACAAGCTAATGGGATGAAATTGAACCTCACTAATAGCATCATCTATGGAGGGGGGGGGGGGGGGGGGGTCATCAATTACTCTTTTAGAGTCGGGTGATTGTCACCTCCATTTACTAATAGAGTTGGAGCCTCGAGGTTTTGGAAAGCTTTCAATGGGTGCCAGTGAATGTTTGTTCAAACCATGTAACTTTAGGAGTTGTCACCAACCAAAAACTCCACTTGACATGGTAGATGATCATTGAGTATAGGTGTTGCCTTTTTGCTCGCTAATTATATCTTCATAACATCCTAATGAATTATGTTGGTATGGAAAGAGTTCTTTGGACGACCATCCAAAAACCTTTTATTGAAGAAAAAACATTCCCTCTTTTATTTAGGGCGAAAACTACAATCTCAACAAAAATGTTATTTGGGATACTTTAAAGGAAGATAAAAATGGATCATAGTTAATGACTATGAATGTAAGTTTCTTGTATATGATTTAAATTGTTCAAAGTGATTATGCTTTCCACTTCACAGGTTCTATCTTATAGCATAACCCCTCTTAACTTTCCAAAGATAGGATGAATTCACTTGCCCTTGTGAGATAACACATTTATTTTAGAAGGAATGAACATCTTCCTAGTGCTATGACATAACTTACCTTTAAAGAGATTGACAAGGTCTCCCTGGTACGATCATACCTCTTTCCAAGGATGGGATGGCCATTGCATTTGCAATAGAGATGGATACATTTTTTTAGGTCACAAACCCCTCAACCTTCCAAGGATGAGATGAATTCACTCTATGTAATGTCATAACCATTTATTTTGGAAGAAATAAATGTCTCTCTTAGCTATTATATAATTTACCTTGAAAAGAATGGACATAATCTCTCTAATATGATCATACCTCTCTTCAAAAATACGATAAACAATACATCTACAATGGGGATACAGATGTTCTACCCTAAGATCAAGCCCCTCAACCTTTCAAGGATGCGATGAGTTTATTATCCCTAGTTTGATAACACATTTACTTTGAAAAGAATGAATGTCTTCCTGGTGTTACAATATAATTTATTTTAGAAGGGATTGACATAGAATGAATGTCTTCCTAGAGTTACAATATAATTTATCTTAGAAGGGATTGACTGAGCCTTCCTAGTATAATTACACATTTATCTAAAGGTAGGATAAACACCACATCAACAAAAATGTTATTTCCTTTGAGGAACAAAATTTGTTAGTTTTCAAATTAAGTTTGAAGCTTCCCAATTTGATTCTCTACCTGAAGATTTTTTAACAATCTATAATGGATATATCTAAACTAATAAGTTAAAGCTTCATCGATTCCAAGAAGGTAGAATCATCTTAAACCTTGTTCAGGTTAAATTATTCACTTCACATCACATCGATTAAATGTTCAACTAAGTATAGCCAAATGAATTAATATCAAATAAAAAATTCAAAGAATAAGGGCTGAAATAAAAAAATATATAATTAATTCCAATCGAAGGCAAAATTGAAACAAATAAAAACCTTAGGATCTGAAACACTTTCGACGACCAATAGACGACGCACACGTTGCCTGAAACACTGCTAGTGCGTCCGTACGACGCGCCTGCAGTAATTCTGAAAAGAAATAATAAAAAAATATTGAATTACTTATACACCCATGTACCGAGTGATAACCACAAAAAACCAGGCTTGAAGTACCACAATGCCCCCAACTCCAGGCCTTCATTTTTGTCTTTTTCAGGGGGTATTTGCGTAGTTTCACTGTGCACAAATATGTGAAAAAATAAAAATACTCCCACTGTTCCTCATTTTTTGTCAACTCCCATGGGTAAAGTGGTAGTTTCATTGTGCAATTTAAAATGAAAAATACCAAAAAACCTCAAACAATCTGAAAATACCACGCATGTCCCCTGAAAATGTCCAAAATACCCTCGGTTCCGAGGGTTAATTTTTCAGTATGAGGGGTAAAATTATAATTTTACTATTGAAATCCAAAGTAATCTATGTCTAGGGACACAGGAAATCGCAACAGGTTTTTTTTTTTAATATATATATCTGCTTAACAATGTATATATAATAAAAACGCATTTAAAAAAAAACAAATTCCATACAAATGCACGCACGCACGCAACATTGTTTTTGTGCTTTCATATACTGGCTTCTAGCTCAACCAAATAAGAAGAAAACAAAAATGGAAAATATGAACAAAATAATAAAAAATCCATATATCATTAAATTACAGCTCTATGAAAATCTCAATAAAAGGAAAACAAATCTGTACAGGAGACTGGAATATCAATGCCCTTCGATCAAGCAAATATGCCCGTGCGTGCATGTGTATATATATATATATATATATATATATATATATATATATATACACGAAACCCTAGTTTCACCTTCACGTTTTACAGAAGGAAGCCCGTCCTATTCTCAGAAGAAAACGAGAGAGAGGCTATCAGCGAGAGCCGTCCCTGTGTGGTTAGCTGTTTCTTCCCCTATATCATTTTTCTTTTCTTGAAATTATTTCTGACGGCATTAACTATGCCATAGTTATTTAATTGCTACTCTTTTGGCTGATAATCATGTAGTCATATGAACTCATGAGATTTTAAATAATATCGATTCCTGATAAACTATTCTCACAAGAATGAAAATAACAGTTTTTACATACCATCATCATATACAAAGATTTGTTATCGAAGATATCGTTTCAATTTGTCTCGATCCATTTATTTCTTTGAGATTTGAAAGGTCACAGTACATAACAATGGTTAGCTAGCCAGCTAGGGTCATGGAGAATAACTGAACATACATAACATTGGTTAGCTAGCTAGCTAGCTAGGTATGGGGGAAGTGCACATAGATTCACCACTAGCTGTGATCCTTGGATATATATATGGTGAATATATCTCTATATATTTGAACATTAAAGAGAGTTAATGTAATCTGTTGGATAAACACTAATTTGTTTAGTTAAAAAATTCCTAATTAATAAAGCGTGTATGCATTTAAATATATATTTTGCAGTCAAAATGGGTGATGTAGAAATACCAGCACTCGTTAAGCAGATTGTTCGAGGTCTCAGAGGCTTAGCTTTCCTTGCCACTGTTCTTGCAACAAGTTTCATGGCTGCCAGCCATGAAAAGGCGATCTTCCCTTTCGATTACAAAGCAGACTACACTGATCTCATGCTCTTCAAGTACGTTAATTACACCTTCATATATATCATTTCTGGTCTTCTACTACTTTTTTCTAACACTTTTTAGTCCATACATGCTCTCTCTAATCTATACATACATACATATACATATATATATATATATATATGTATATGTATCCATGATTCAGGGCCTTTTTTGGTTCGAACATTGCTGCGAGCCTCTACAGCCTTTTCTTTGTATGCCTTCCTCCGAAGAGCTTGCTCTGGCGATTGGCCATAGTTTTAGATGTGGTATGAACAAGTTGTCTTCTACTGCATTTTTTCTTATTAATTTATTCATGGATATTTATAATTTTCATTGGCCTTGCTTGAGAAAACTGGGTCCAGCCATGATCAACGATAGAACACAGATGTTATTTATGAAGATTTTACAGTTTTTTATACGTTTTTTCTCTTCTGTAAGATCATGTTCGGAATCCTCGCCGCCATTGATTCAGCGGCGATGGCAGCTGCGTATCTGCACAAGTATGGAGATTCTCAGGCATTATGGCCACCAATCTGCAGCCAAGTGCCCACCTACTGTTACCGTGTGATTTTAGCAATCTCCATTGGGTTCGGTGGAGTCTTCATGTTCCTGCTGATCATCATTTTTTCCATCTCCGCCATCTTAAACCCTCTCATTCTCGTCTAGCAGACTCATCATCCTCATCGTAGCTATTTTTAATTTCTTGCAAATTTGTACAGTTCCTGCTAGTAACAATTTGGTCTCAGTGACATTAATGGCACTGTTGGGGTTTTTTTTCTCCACACTTGTTGGTGAACTACTTCTTACGATTATATATATATTGTGAGTGCTTCATATATATTCTCTTGGTACCACTCACAGTTGTAATTCTTAACCCTTAAATATATATATATATATATATATATATATATATATATATTTAAAATAATTGTATTATATTTAAAATAATATAAAAAATAACTTTTATCATTAGAGCACATATCAACAAAAAAATCATATATACACTATTTAAAAACTCTTTATAAAGATTTGACTCTCCAAAATAATTAGTCTCTTTTTTCCCTATCTCCTAGTCTATTTTTTGCATTTTCCCTTCGGATATTGAAAGCTTTCATTAAATTTATTTTTTTTTCAAATTTAATCCCTATTATTTTGATTTTTTTTTTATTTGCTACAATCTATGAAATTGGAATTGTTTTTCAATTTTATTCCCATTCAATTTTTTCATATATCATATTTGACCATTCATTATTTTATTTGAAAAACTGAGTATTTTTTACAATTTCATCATACTTTAGTTTTTTTATCAAATTTAATCCTTTTTTTTATTGCAATATTTCTTACCTTGATGTTTTTTATATTTCATTTTTCAATATTTAATTAATAAAGTTTTCAGTTTTTTATTGAGCTCAAGTCTAAGATTCAATGGATCACGAGTTTAAAATTTCAACCGAGGTATGAGTTTTTTTTAAAAAAAAACTCATTTTTATTCGGTTGATCATTAATATTTATTTAATTGAAGATTGGATTTATATCTTCAATTTATTTTTTATTTGTTTTCTTTGATATTTTTTATTATTTTTAGAAATAATACATGTTATCTTGAGTTTTTATTTTTTGATTTTTAGTGTCGCTGAGTAGTCATTTTTATTAGTGTCTATTTGGAAGTGTGATTGCGATAGCTTTTCAAAGTATTTTTCATGCCGAAATACATCAAAATGATCTAAAAACACCAAAACATATTCATTTAAAATAAAATAAAAAATCAAATTTTCAGCAAACACCGATTGCAACGCACTCTCAAACGTGATATTGGTTGTTTATGATCATGAGAAGTCTATGATGGGACGGCAGTGAATCTCTAGCAAGCCTTTTTTTTTTCTTCTCTCGAGTATATTATTAATAATTTATTTTTTATCATTAATATTGTCAAATAAATAGTTTATTGTTATTGCCTTTTCTTATCATATTATTAATTTAATCGAGTTTAATAAAACAAATAAATATTTTTCCTAAAATAATACCCTTTTCCATCGTGTGATTTTATTTTATTTTTGCGTTAAAATGCTTTTATTTCCACAATATTATAAAAGCATGAGAAAGTCTGAACAAAGATACTCATCTTGTTATTATTATTATTATAATAAGGGGCGTTTTCGTTTCAAAAACAATTTTTAAAAAAAAAACTTTTATTTTAAATTAAAGTTATTTAATTATTTTTTATATATGTTATAAAATCAAAAAATTATTTTAATATATTATATGTTACGATTTTTTTAAAATATAAATGTTATTATTGTTTCAAGATTAAGTACAAATTTGTCTTAATTAATTTGAGTTTTCAAAAACTTTTTCTACGCATATTTAGAAATTTTTATTCTTAGTTTTTATTATAAATTTTTTATTTTTTTAATAATTTTCATATGATGATTTTAAAAATAATTTTAAAAATATCATTATAATACATTTTAAACAAAAAATAGTTTTAAAATCAATATCCCAAACAGCTGCTTTACATGCTCACACAATCATCGAGGCTAGCCATGGATATTGTCCATTACTTACCCTTCTTGTTCTGAGCTTTCGCAGGTAAATAAAAAATCATTTTTATTTTCTTGTTATTCCATATTTTTTTGTGATGTTTCTAGCTCTTGGATTAACAGACCATCTTCACATATTGTTTTGAATTTGAAGCAAGAAAAATGAACAATCTCTACGATTGTGTATTCATACTTCCTCTTACAGAAAACTCCATGACAATCATCTGGCAGCAAAATCCTGCGTTATTAACTCAAAAATCACAAGCACTGCAACAACAAAACTCATGGGATCAGTCAGTATCTGGCTGACTGATTCTCCATAACTTTTTATGAATAAATAAAAAATAAATTTTCTAATATTGCTCAAAAACTAATTGTTTATTTAAGAGGATTAAAAGATGAAAACAACAGCAATTAATGTTATTTGTAAAGCTTTGAAGAGTTTTAATCTCTGGAAAATAGAATCGGTGCGAAATTGAAAGCCAAAACAGATTCTGGAAAAAATAAGGAAGAAAAGATGTAGGAGAATACCCTCGCCTTGACTGCAAAAACTAGAGCAGCAAAGCAGCCATGGAGTTCCCTGTTTGTTATTGTGCGCCCAACGCACTGACGTGCGCCACGATGTATACCCTCTCTCGTGGAATACCACGCCACCCCTGACTTAAGAGGTAAGCGCTCGGCCTTGGGCGCTTTGCTTTAGAGCTTGCCTCCTCGCCATTCTCTTCTATTTATACCAGAGCAACCCTAATTTGCGTTCTTCCTTGTTTTGCCACTATACGTTTTCTATATTTACGCTTGTATCCCTTTCGTTTTATTTCAATATATATAATACAAATATCCCGTTCCGGCAGGTGCCGTACGGGGACGCCAGCAAGGCTCTCTCTCTGTTTTTGTTTAAACAATGTATTTGGAAGTGGATAAATTAATATTTTTATTTTTAATTAATATCATACCAACTTGGTTGATTTGTGAATTAAATTATTTGGTTTTTTTAATTTGTAAATATAGCTATTTTAAATTTATCTAATTAACTCGCTTTAACTTGTTTGTTGATTTGTTAAAAAAAAAAATTGATTTAAAAAAAAATTAATTTATTTTAAATTTATCTTATTAACTCGCTTTAACTTGTAATTCAAACCTTAAAACGAGACCGTAATTTCATTAAAAACATTCTTTAAATATTATTGATCTGAATTTATTTAATTAACTCGCTTTAATTTGCAATTTAAATTTTGAAAATTGACTGCATGAAAACAAAAATTCTTACACAAAAGGGGTGAAGTGAGATTTGTCCTCCAACTATCATATAATTCTCAAATTGGTACAAAACAAAAGGGCAATTCTCAATTGAATCCCAGTCTATCAACCATCACTCCACTGAAGCCATCATTAAAATTAATGAGCAAGGAGTCCTTCGGACAATAAAGGCAAGAACTTTTTATCTAGAAGGTGAATTGGGTAATGTCTACTACCTAAGGACTCAATTGGGAATTTGTTTTTGTTTGGACACCCATATGAGAAATGGATGGTAGTTGGCAAAAAAAAAGTGATTAAAAAATAAATGATATTTTTGAGCAACACTAAGTATATATTTGTCTTTAAAAAGACACTCCCGGCATTAATATAATACATCAAGACAATAAATTTCTCTCCATCTTTGATCTCAAGAAGAAATCAAACCGTTTTGAGACAACCTTCGAGATTCCGCCTCCAATTCATAAGATTCATTACCAACTTGCACAGATACAAGTTCTAATGAATAGGAGTCATGTCTTGGTTGCAGAATATGAACACAAACAATTATAACAACATTTGTATTTTCATTATTTACGTGTACATCAAGTAATAAACATATTTCACCTTTTCATTATTATTAGCAGGGATATAGAAATGATTTCTTCATCTTCTCCATGTGCTTATTTTAACCGCCATACCCACCTCACCATCCATATTAGTCATCATCACGGGTCATAAGCCTCGGTAGTTGACCACGATCCACAAAATCAATTTTGTTCAATCTCAGACAGCATAGCACTTGCTCTGGAAGTTCTTCTTGTTTCTGTGCCTGTTAATACAAGACAAGTGTTACGAGTTTGAGAGCTTCGGAGTGCTCGTGATCAAGTATAGGCAGCTTAATAATTTACTATCCAGTTCCTTAATCCTCCTCTTGTGCACAGAGCAAGTTCCTAGGAAGCAACCTTGTAGGACAATCTAGGTCAGGTGATAAAGGTGGGGGTCTATTTTAGTGATCCTAGGTTCAGCATAAGCACAAGGAAACTTTTACATGGATAGACACTGATGCCGGACAAGCCCGAATGTCCTGCGGTGCAGAGTGCATGCGACAAGTTAGATTGATTACCTGGATAGTTAGACCCAGATCAAGTATTCCATTTCTCAGACGGTCTCGAAATGACTCGAGTCCCTTTCTTGATATGTAGCCGAAGCGATGGATATCCAGATCAATCTCGAAGTAATTAGGACCCTGCATGAACAATAGGATGGGTCATATATCTTTTCCCTTGAGCACTTCATAGCTAACACTCTTTCAAAATGAAGGGTCAATGAGCGTGTTTGTTCTCGCACACAAAAACGTCTGTTTCAGTCCCAAGAAGAACAGGAGTTAGGGGAAAAAACTGAAAAGTCAACTCATTCTATTATTGCTCGTGCCATATTGTACAGACAAGAGACATTACTGCTCAAAATTTGAAAAGCAAATTATTGGCCTGTTGGCATCAATAAATGAGTGTGCAAGATCAAGATTTTATCCCTTTTTAGGCAGTCCATGATTCGAAATCCTTCCCCTTTGTCCTGCTGGATTACAGTCTTGCATACAAAGCTACATCACGTAATCACTAGGATGGAATACTAGCATATTTCACAGTGGAAACAAAAGGAGAGGAAATTAACTAGGAAGTAATTACTGTGTATTGTAGCAAAATATGAGAAAGAAGACCTCAAGTCTATTATTATCCAATGAAATTTCAACAGCATAGTTGTAGATCGTCCGCAAACTAATTTGACATTTGCCTGAGCCAAAAATAAATTAAATCATGCTTTACCTTGAAAAATTCATGCTGTGGACGAGAAAGAACTGGCTTTTCATTATAAGCATTAACAAGCTTTCTTTCAGTAGAACTCAAATTGAGATCTTCAGGATTAACCAGCCCAGTCATGATCTTTAGCCTTTCTCTGTATGGAACAGTTGTGTCTTTTGCAAAACCTCTTACTTTTTCCATCTCATCCTCAATTAATTTCTGTCACATTTGAAAGAAAATCTCAGTCAACCAAGACAATAGCAACCAAATATTAGAGAGCACACGGTGTGTTGAAACGCAGGAAAACAAACTATAAAAAAATGAAAAATATTTTGAAGAAGTCATTGGATGAAATATTATAGTGATTTCCTCATACAATGAGATTGAGGGGAAACAATTGTTTTTCCCCAATATGTATATTATGCACGGTCTATTTATTTCTTCTCTCAACATGATTATCACCCAAAAGGCCCACTGAAATTGAAATCACCCATTTAATTGTCATTATGCCATGACATTATAGGTTCCCCTTGATGTCGTAGTCCTTTGGTAGAACAAAATGATGCTACGAAGGTTGTCTGAATCCAAATGTTCTAATGAGTGGTGGTTTCTAGATAAAATTATTCAAGAGCTTGGGATTTGGGACCTTGTTGAAGCAAAGTCAACATCTAATGACAGCTCAATGATCTGTCCCAATAAATGCTAGACAATCCACTCGATGTTGCACATCTTAATCAACAAGATACTGTACACAAAGCTTAGATTCCCGGAGTCCATCAGCACCCATCAAAAAATTATTTGAAGAGCATAGGATTTGGGAACTGTTGAAGCAAAGTCAACATCTGATGACAGACATATCGTGTAGATGAAGTCTCCACTATGCTTAGTAGTGCTCTCTCACTCTCTTTTCTTTTATGGTAATGAAATGGGGTTCTATTAAAAGAAAGAGATTACATCTCCCTAACCCTAAACACATCCATCTGCAAATTTCTCCTAGACTAGCTCTGCATCAAGTTAGCATCTGCAACATCAAGGGACATAAGAAGCCGAAATAAACATAGCACCTACACTGAAAGGTTAGCATCTTTCAGTAAACCCTTAAAAGAAAGTATAAGTTTAACACCTTATGATTTATATTGCGGAAGTAAAGCACGCTGGTGAGAGAAAGACAATTTAAAACAGAGATACCTTGATATTGTCTTGACATTGGGAAGAAATGTCTTTCTCTAAGTTTTCAGAAACCTTGAAGTACAGTACAAGACTCATCCCTTCCCCATTAGTATCACCAAGGAACATTGCAGCAGGATAGGTTGGCATCTGCGAGGCATCAAGAAGGTTCAATATAACATGAGAAACTGCTAACTTTACAAGTCAAAAATATTATAATTGCTATTTTTGCAGGACACAGGATACATTGAACAAGTACCATGATCTATCAGAAACGTATACCTGAATATTTACTATTAACAGAGGAGGGAGTTTCCCATCTGATTTAAAGTTTGGAAGATCAAGGTGTTGAGCTATGTGATTTATCTTTCTTGGGCAGACAAATAAATCAACACCAATTGGAGTGTATGGACTGTGAATTGGAGCAGGGCACTTCTGCTTATCTCTGCATTGTAAATCATTCCAAAATTATATCATTACGTATCATGGAAAAAAATATAGACCAACTACTAGTAATAATAGCCTGACCAACAAATAAGGACGATTAAAGTAAGTCAATGGCATACTTGAAATAGGTCATGCCACGAAGTTTGAAATTTGAGGGTGGAATTTCAGACCAACATCCTGCAGTTGGCTTCTCCCCCGTAGCACGTGGAATAACAAATCCTGCTTTAGGATGGTACAAGAATCTTTTTGAAGGGCCTGAATACATATATATCAACAAGATTAACGTTCTATGTCAGCAATCCATGTGCTTCAAGCACATAAACTTGAATGTCTTGCAAACAAGAATAAAGTGAAAAGTCCAAAATTGAGGCTCAGTACTGTACTCAAAGAAATGTATAGACTGAGAAAACTCATGCTACCTTAAAAATCTATAAGTTACATTAGGAAAATAAAAATAGACAACGAGAGAAAAGTGGTGCTTGGAAATCATGGAAATACACGTTGATAAAGAAAAGTTGAATTTCAGCTGTGCAACAAAAAACTTGAATACTTACAGTGTTCGCTAGCTTCTTCTCCATCACCTGATTTCCTCTTAAAAGAAAGCCTAAAAACTGATAGCTTCCCTTTTGGAGCTGAAGCAGATAAAATCTTGTCATTGAAACTTACAGAAGGAACCAATCGAGATCGACCAGACTTCAAGTTATTTTCCTGAGAATCACGTCTATCCTCTTTTAGACCTTTGAAGCTTCCATAGGAATTATTTAATAATTTCTTCCTTCGAATTTCATCAGCTTTACTAAAATGTGAAAGATCATAACCCTGAGCACTAATAACTGCAAATCCTTTGGATTCCTTGTATTCATCTTTTCCTGTTTTTGACCCATCTATCTTCATATAACTTTCATGGTATTCTTCATATTTATAACTGCCATCCGCATAACATGAAGAGCTTTCATATTGAAGCACTTGTCCGCTTGAGATGTTCCCAATTGTAGAACCCACTGATGAAAAGCGGTCTGCAAATAATATATATATATATAGTGTACACTGGTGAAGAAGAATTTCACATTAACATCAACAACTGGAGTTACTTTACCACATACTCTACATGTTAAACGGCAACTGATGAAGGGAGATATGGCAGGAAACTTGTCAACATAAAACCTCTAGAAATACATATAGCTAGGGCGTTTTGACATATTACCACTACGTCCTGAAGAAATCAGTGCAAGTTAGATTTTATCTCAGTTTTATATGTTGAGATTAAATGAAAAAACATGAAGGGGACTTTCGATTGAATTCATTTCATCATTAATAAAAAGAACCTTATTTATCTTCATGAAATCTTAATGAAATGAGGGTAACATTTCATGAAAATAGTTAAAGAGATATCAGCGTTCACTACCTCCAAGAACACTGCAGAATTCATCATCAGAATCTGACTCCAAAATACTGACTGTATCAAACCATGGTTCCTCTTGGAGTACTGCAAACAAAAACTTTTAGATGTCAATTGCGATGTTCTTGAGCAGATAGAAGAGTATGTACAGGTGTCTGTGGACCCTGTTCGGACTACAGAGGCAACGATAAAGGCTGCAATCATCTTATATAATGGTCTGAAAGATTGTTCCAGTGGGTTAAACATTCAGAACAAGAAAGAACAGATGGTAAAATTGGTAAGTTTTAATCTATCATATAATCAATAATCAATGGACCCCCTTTTTTTTTTAAAAAAAAAAAGAGCATAAGGATTACACAAATACTCCATATTTAGAGATACAAATACATTAATTTTGCATTAACAAATGCAGAGGAGCTTCCATCTCAAGCTCACTTTAAATTTTGAGATGGATACCAATCCAGTCAAGTAAATACACATGCATTTATAGCAGTGACCATCAACATCTGACTCCAGCAACAAGAACATGCATATCAAAACTGAAAGGAATAACACTAAATCAAGAGCTAATTTTCACATTTGCTCTTGCAACATAAAAATATGAATTCCTAATATTTCATCAGACACCAGATACCCAAAAATTTAAATATTCAAAGTTAAAAGGGTGTATATCAACAGGATGATCAATTTGAACCAGGATAACAGGGAATCATCTATAAGTTTGAAGATTAGCCAAAACAGAACAATAAGGAACAATATTTGGATTATCAACTCTTAAAATCTTCTGTGAATTTTGATGAGATATGCACGTGTAATGAACTTCAGCTGCTTCAATTGTAAGCATTTAACTTATGATGAAAAGATAGGAAGTCATTGCAAAATCAGTGTGTTTTATAAGAAATTGGCCAAGAATTCGATTTATTCATAAAACATTTCTACCAAATTGGTCAAAGAAGAAGTATTGATCGTAGCATAGAGTGTGCCATTGCCTGTATAGTCTACATGCAATTAAAAGTTTTGGGTTAGTGGACTTCATATTTTGTGCAAGAATGACATATTAGTTTGATGATGCCATGATCCCATTTGGGACTAAAACAAGATCCAGCCAACAGAATCAAGTATGCCAAAACAATGGTTGATTAGCATATTTCTTGATAAACAGTGAGATGGAAAAAAGTACCATCAGAGTCTACTTGACTGAGGGACCATTGCAACTGGGTGAGATGGAAAGTCGAATTGGAGACTCCAGATTTTCTGCAACTAGTAACTGCACCATTCTCAAAATTCATATGAACAAATTAACTAACAGTAAAATCTTTAACACATCTGGCATCGCTAATCCTTTCCTTACCTCCATCCTGGACAGTATTGGATATCTTCACAAGATGTCTGCCCTTACGATGGCACCTTTTATGCAATTTAATCTTTTTTGGTGGTGTTGATACGCAGCTACCCATTGTAGCTACCTAATTATACTATCCTCTGCCAAGAGCAAAAAATATTCAAAAGAGATTCGAGCCCATGAAAAGGAACTTGAAGACTGATCTGATGATTGAAAACACATGCTCGCCAAAACTCAACAATCTTTTAGCAACTCAATATACAGTATGTGAACAAGCATATAATCCATTTTGTGTAATCAAGTATCATTCTACTAATTAGTTCAACAAAACTTTATAGAAAACCATTTGAGCAACCATTATGATCACAATTCACAAAATATCCTGCAAGCTATAATCGCAGACTAACCTCCGAAATTGGTAAAACAACCTAGTGTCCAAACATCTAATCTCTAGTCAAGCAGGTAATTAACAACTGCAAGACAAAATTAAATATGGCAAAGGGTCCCCTTCACATAAGGCAAAAGAGGACAAAACAGGTACAGCACAAAAAAAGAAACATATCGAAGGAAAATCATGAATAAGTTGATGTTTGACGTGGTAACGTGAAAAGGAAATGCACACTCACGAAAATGAAAAAAACAAAAACAAAAACAAAGCGAATGACAAGAATATATATATATATATATATATATATATATATAGTATCATTAAAAACCTAATAAATATGATCATAAGGGGAAAAAAATTAACCCATGATCTACGATTAAAATTTCAGATTTCCCATAAATACACATTACAAAAAAAGACAAAAATCATTGCAGTACAGAAAAAGAGAAAAGAAAATCCCTATTCAGATGAATGATCATTTCGAACAAAACCCAGATTAGAAACATCCAGGTAAATCACAACGCCATGCATCATCAACATAAACATAGAAAAAAATCTTTAAGAAAAAAAACACGTCATCATTCAACTAAACAGAGATGGTGATGATGATGATGATGGAACATTATCAACCTATAAAAAAGATTAAGCCTCAGTTTTGCAGAAAGAATTGATCTCCCTCGTCTCTCTCGGCAAGAACAGGAAGACAGAGAGAAAGAGGGAAGGGAGGTTCCAGGGAATGGCGGCGGGTGATTGAGGTAGGGGGTCCGACGATGTCGGATCCGGGTCGAATAGACAACAAAATCACCACTCCTCTTTTGCTTCTTCTCTTTCTATATAACAATTATCTATTAAAAAAAACAAAAGAAAAGGAAAAGCTTGAGTTGTTTCGTTACTAATAAATAGGTTATTTTTAGTGGGTTTTATTCAAAAAAAAAAAAAAAGTTATTGTATTCAGCGCTAACATGAATGCAACTGTCTTTGAACAAGGTCTCCTGTCCTTCCCTTTCCTTTTATTTATATCCTAAATTCGCTGGTTTACAGACAGAGACAGAAGTAGAGAAGGAGAGAGTCTTGTGATTTTCTGTTATTTGTTTTTTGTCTGATCTATTTTCAGCTTGACACGTCACGTTTCTTAGATCATGTCCTTTTTCTTAAAACAGATAAGCATTTCCTTTTTTTGGTAATTAAGAATCAGTCCCTTCTTTATTTAGTAGCGAACATACCAGTCTCCATTTTCTTAATTATTTCTAATTTGTCCCTTTACAGATTTGATCTAGCAAGTTCATCCCCATCAGCTGCTCTTGTCAATGAAATTCTGTGAAACTATTATATGATTCATTAAATTAGGGGTGGGAAAAGGGTGTAGATGAGACATCTTTATCATGTAACTTTGTTAATTGAAAAAGGGTTGATATTAGCAAACTTTTAAAGGACAGGACTAATTCGGTAGTTTCTATATATATTGAGGACTATTTGTAATTATGCCTATTTTCTTTTATGATGCAGCTGTGGTGGTGTCATCATTCCTTTCCTTTAATTTAATGGGTTGGTTAGTGGTTACGAGTTAGAAACAACAAAAAACAAATTAATAGATTTATTTAAGGATCCACTTCAATTAAAATATGTTTATTTAGATGCAAAATATAAACAAGCTCTTATAAGAAGAGAAAAATTCAGACATAATCATTGTTTTAGTTTTCCTTTCAGTCCAACATCATAGTATTAATTAATTGATTCTGTTTTATTGTAATGTATTGAAGAGTGAAGTAATTTACAAGGCAACGAATGAAAATGACTATATGTTCTTGTTTTATGGCTTATAATTACTTTCACATATAAATATGTAATTTTATAATAATTATTATCAATATTTATACCAACTTTTATGTCTTATTGTATCCATTTACTTGCTTTCGTACTTTAACATTAGCTTCACATTTGCCATCACTTTTATTCTATTTTAACACTATAAAATCTATTAATTTTTATAATTAGTCTTTACGAAGAGTTCAGCCTATCAACAACCACATAAATCAATTTATTATTTATCAAGAAATTATTGTGCTGGATTTTGAAATAAACAATTTGACGCTAGAGAGGAGGGTCATAAAATGAAGAAATCAAAACTTAATTGTGAACAATTTGAATAGAATTCTGGTTGTTATAATATACAACAGTGAAAAGAGAAAGAAACTCGCATGTTTAAAAGTAACCAACGTAACCAAACAATCTCTTTGATGGTGGATACCATAGCACTATACTCTGTTTTGATTGAAAATCGAGAAAGAAAAACTCTCGTATTTGCAAGTAGTCAACATAACCTCACTTGCAAAAACACCCCTTATTGCTTTGATACATGCATGCACGCATGCTGTAAAAATTATTTTAAAATGCACCTTATCCTCCATTGAAAAGCACAACTTATATTTTGTGTACAATAAATATATATAGTACTCTCTATCCCATAATAATAAAAAAAACTTTCATTAAGTATTTATGTAATAAACCTTGAGATGAGATAGTGAATTCGTATGTCTAAGGTTAAGTCGAGCAAGAGAAAAATATCTTATTACCCCTCTACGCGTATGGTAATATCAATACTTTCTGAATTTTTTGTCCCTAGCATTAATTTATTTTTGTTAACCCTTGAACTGGAAACATTTTAAAATTAATTTCTAATAATCATGAAATCAACAACCCCTTAATAGTTATAACAAGTAAACTATTTAATTTCTCAACAATTATATTTTATCAACTGGTGTAACAACCATTCAATTCCATAAGAATTTTCAAATGACTATTACATGATGATTACCTATAAACAACATGTACTTTTGCAATCAACTATATTTTTTTAGTGTGATGTTTTTCTTTTACTCTTGTTCAGGTTATTTTTGTTGTTCTCTTTTATTGAGAAGAAACTTGTTAGATTCTGAAGGTTACGCTACTGTTGAGGAAATATCATTAAAAATAGTACAAGTACACACCTCAAGTTTATTTGTTTTTATCTCTGTTCGTCGTATTAATATGACAACAATATATACTAAATATTTTGTTTGTGCTTCGCCATAGACCAAACCATATTTAATATATATTGGCCTTGATTTGTACAATCTATCTTAATATCAAATTGACCATAATTATTTTATATGATCCCACTCTCCAATTATCAATTGGAAAATATAGCTTCCTAGCTATTTCTGTTCTCTTGTTGTGCCTTTTCTTTTTTATATAAAAACAATTCGAACAAAATTTCTTGGAAATGATTTTGGATTTGTGAGTGTGATTGAAATTGTTTCTCAAATTATTTTTTGTTCAGAAAAATATTAGAATAATTTTTTTATTTTGTAAAAATTATTTTTGACATCAGAACATCAAAATAATATAAAAATATTAATTTTTTTAATCTAAAATAAAAAAATTTAATTTTTTTTAAAAATACTTTTATAACATAGTGCTAAACAGGACATTTGTAGATAGCTACAAGATAATATCTTTAATGTGCGCATGCGGCTTCACAGTATAAAGGTTAACATTATTGTCACATGCATACAATCTTATCAACGGTCACTATTATCAAATAACCTAAAAGGCATCGCACCCTCCACTACCTAAAAGGCATCGCACCCTCCACTATTCATTACTGTAGCACCAGACCCGCGCGCACTGTTCACTCGCAATTTGATTCGGTGTGGCGCGCGAGTTCATCCGCCTTATTTTTTTTTGTCTTTTTCCTTGATGAACAGTGTAGTACCGGTTTTGACCCCCATAATAGGACAAAAAAACGCTCAGGGCTCAGGGTCAGTGTTGTAATTGCGCATGTACGGACCGGTCCGGTTCGGTCCGGTCCGCCGCGCTTTTTTTTATTTTAATATTTTTTGAAAATGGCTAAATACGGATATAGCCCCTAATAAGACAAAATTTATGAATTAGGACCAGGGGTGTAACCGTAATTGACCAATACTTTTAATTATTATCCCGAAAAGCTGTCGGCGCGTGTTTAACACGCCGCTGACAGTTTTCCGCTCACGCCCTATTCAGGTGGCGCGTGGGTGGTCATACGGTGGACAAAAAAAGGATTCCGGCGTCTCAGTCGCTTCGCCTCCGCGTGTTCTTTCTCCCGGGCCGGCGCGTTTCCACCCCCTGTGTCCGTGTAGGCGGCGGTGGCCGGTTAAACATGTTTGTTCCGTTTCTCTCTCTCCTCCTGGAACAAGTGCAACAGGGGCCCTCAGGTTTCTTGATGTTCTACTTTAGTCCCTGGACTTCTAATTTCTCTGTGGTACAGAGGAGAAACCAAGTTTTAACTTTGCAATTCGGTCTCTTCCCTTTTAATTTAGTCCTTTGATCGAATTTATTAAATGTTTATATTTCATTTCGGTCCTCCTTCTTTTGCATTTCCGGATTTAGTTTAAAAACCTTAATATATTTGGTACGGAAGTTGTGATTTTTTCAATTTAATCCTTTGATTACAATTGATATTATATTTGATTTTCATTTCGACCCTTATACTTTTAATCTTTGATTTTAATCCCTATATTTTTTTATATTTCTAGAATAGTCTATGTTTTTGTCAATGCATATATAAATATGCCCTTAGCTTTGGTTTTTAATTTTATTTTGTGTTTATAATCATTTGAAAATTTATAATTTTCCCCTACCTTTACTCTTCAATATTTTTAACCTTATCATTTTTGTTTCTATTTTATTTTTTTATTTTATCTTTTTCTAAAGTTTTTATGATTTGTTTAGGCTTTCATTTTTTTTTCTTTCATTATAATAATAATAATAATAATAATAATAATAATAATAATAATAATAATTTACTTATTTTTTTCCCTTACTCTTATGTTAATGTTTTTTAGTTTATGATAATAATGATAAGAATTTAATTGTTTCTCTTGCTTAGTCTTTTGTTAATGGTTTTTTTGTTTTTTCTTCTAAGAATAATTTCAGAATTTTTTTTTATTAAAGTTTTTTTTTTTTTGATCTTTTGTTAAAGTTTTTAAGATGTTTTCTATCTTTCATTTAGTTTTCTTTCTTTCATTACTAGCACAATGATAATAATAATAATAATAATAATAATAATAATAATAATAATAATAATTTAATTGTTTGAATATTTATTGAATATTATCGCCTAATAATAATAATAAAATATTAATATATTATTAAAAGTATGTCAAATTAATTATACATTTGTATATTTGTGTCAAATTAAAATATATTAAACTGATTATATGTTTGAATATTTATTGAATATTATCACCTAAAAATATATACAGAGAGAGAGAAAATGACCAAAGATTTTTTACAGTATTTACCTACATTATCTGCAATTAAAAAATATGCGAGACACTTCCCCTTTCGATTACACTGTTTTTCTTAGACGGCAAATAAGTAATTATAACGTGCAAAAAAACAATTTATTTTTATAACCAAATTACAATATTTTGATTTATTTATTGAATATTATCGCCTAATAATAATAAATTTTTTTTAATATATTATTAAAAGTATGTCAAATTAATTATACATTTGTATATTTATGTCAAATTAAAATATGTTAAACTTATTATATGTTTGAATATTTATTGAATATTATCGCCTGAAAATATATACAGAGAGAGAGAAAATGACCAAAGATTTTTTGAAGGAAAAAAATTAATATTAGTATTCTTAAATACATTTAATATAATAATATGATGAATAAATCTTATAAAATAAAAAAAATTGCATCCAAATATTAATTTTGTGCTCTTTTGTTCATGTTTATTTCTTGAAAAAAATTTACAGTATTTTCATTTTTAATATTGCAGGTCTAATATTACTGGAGAAAAATGTTACTCAAAAAAAAAATGTTAACAAATTTACCTACATTATCTGCAATTAAAAAATATGCGGGACACTTTCCCTTTCGATTACACTATTCTTCTTAGACGGCAAATAAGTAATTATAACGTGCAAAAAAACAGTTTATTTTTATAAATAAATTACAATATTTTGATTTATTTATTAAATATTATCGCTTAATAATAATAATAAAAATTTAATATATTATTAAAAGTATGTCAAATTAATTATACATTTGTATATTTATGTCAAATTAAAATATGTTAAACTTATTATATGTTTGAATATTTATTGAATATTATCGCCTGAAAATATATACAGAGAGAGAGAAATTGACCAAAGATTTTTTTAAGAAAAAAAATTGATATCAATATTCTTAAATACATTTAATATAATAATATGATGAATAAATCTTATAAAATAAAAAAAAATTGCATCCAAATATTAATTTTTTGCTCTTTTGTTCAAGTTTATTTCTTGAAAAAAATTTACAGTCTTTTGATTTTTAATATTGCAGATCTAATATTACTGGAGAAAAATGTAACTCAAAAAAAAAAGTTAACAAATTTACCTACATTATCTGCAATTAAAAAATATGCGAGACACTTCCCCTTTCGATTACACTATTCTTCTTAGACGGCAAATAAGTAATTATAACGTGCAAAAAAACAGTTTATTTTTATAAATAAATTACAATATTTTGATTTATTTATTGAATATTATCGCATAATAATAATAATAATAAAAATTTAATATATTATTAAAAGTATGTCAAATTAATTATACATTTGTATATTTATGTCAAATTAAAATATTTTAAACTTATTATATGTTTGAATATTTATTAAATATTATCGCCTGAAAATATATACAGAGAGAGAGAAAATTACCAAATATTTTTTGAAGGAAAAAAAAATTAATATCAGTATTCTTAAATACATTTAATATAATAATATGATGAATAAATCTTATAAAATAAAATAAATTTTCCTCCAAATATTAATTTTTTGCTCTTTTGTACAAATTTATTTCTTGAAAAAAATTTACAATATTTTGATTTTTAATATTGCAGATCTAATATTACTGGGAAAAAAATACAACTAAAAAAACACAAAAGGTTGACAAATTTACCTACATTATCTGCAATTAAAAAATATACAAGTCACTTCCCCTTTTGATTACACTGTTCTTTTTAGACGGCAAATAAGTAATTATAGCATGCAAAAAAAATCAGTTTATTTTTAAAAACAAATTACAATATCTTGATTTATAATGTGTTAGATCTAATATTACTACAGAAAAAATTCAACTTACAAAAAATAAAATGACAAATTTACCTAGGTTATCTACAATTAAAACATATACGAACCACTTCCAATTTTGATTACTCTATAAAGTATGTTAGACTAATTATATATTTTAATATTTATTAAATATTATCACCTAAAATATATATATATATATATATATATATATATATATATATATAGATAGATAGATAGAGAGAGAGAGAGAGAGAGAGAGAGAAAATGACCTAGGATTTTTTTTAAATTTTTTTTAATATCAATGTGCTTAAATACATTTAATATAATGATATGATTAATAAATCTTATAAAAAAAATTACTTTGAATTTAAATTTTATACTCTTTTGTTTAAGTTTATTTCTTAAAATTTTTATTTCAATATTTTCATTTTTAATATTTCAAATCTAATATTACTGGAGAAAAAATACAACTCAAAAAAACAAAAGATAGACAAATTTACCTCCATTATCAACTCAAATTTTTTTCTTTTGACAAATTTACCTAGATTATCTACAATTAAAAAATATGCGGATAACTTCCTATTTTGATTACACTGTTCCTTTTAGACAACAAATAAGTCATTATAGGATGCAAAACAAAAATTATTTCTTTAAAAATTTACAATATTTTTATTTATAATGTGTCAGATCTAATATTGTTGGGGAAAAAAAGCAACTCAATTTTTTTATATACAAATTTACCTAAGTTATAAAAAATATACGAACCACTTCCCATTTCGATTACACTATTCCTTCTAGGCAGGGAAAAAAATTATTTGTTACATATTTTATCTATTATAATGTTACTAATTAAATATTTAAACAACTAAGTACAACATGTAAAAAATCAATTAGTTTTCTACATAGAAAAAACCCTAGGGCGATGCGCGGGCAAGCATACTAATTATACCACGCAAAAAACTTATTTCTAACATATTTTATCAATTGCAATTTTAATAATTAAACATTGAAATAACTCATTATAGCACGCAAAAAATGTAAGTTTATTTATGGAAAAAAATTACAATATTGTTATTTATAATGTGTCGAATCTAATATTACTTGGGAAAAAATGCATCTCATAAAAAAAAATAACCTACATTATCCACGATTAAAAAATTTACAAACCACTCTCCATTTCGATTTAACAAATTTTATCAATTATAATTTTACTAATAAAATATTAAAATTGTTGAATACAATACATATAAAAATAATAAATTTTCTACATAGATAAAAAAACCCGGCGCATCGCGCGGGTAGATCGCTCGTCATCTCTATATACAAACTGAAAACCAACCATTCATATTCATCATGCATGGATTTTCTCCTTCTCCCTTATAATATTCAGGGATTATTTTTCTCTCATGCTTTGTTTGGTCCACTAGATCTACATCTAGCGAATACTTGGTATCCTATTGCATGGTGAGGTGGATTGAAAATTTCAAAAAAAAAATTTAAAATATTTTTCACTTAATTATAAGATAATAAAAATAAACAATATAAAATTGATTATAAACCAAGCACAAACTCAATATGACAATAAACAAGCACAAATGAAGAATAAACCAAATATCATGATTTTTTTTTAAGACTACATTAATCTTATAGAAAAAAAACTAAAATAATTTATGAAAATAAAATCAAAATCAAGCAAAAATTGAAAGATAGAATTGAGAAAAAAAGATAGAAATAAAAAAAAAGGTTAACTATTTTAAAAAAAAAAGTAAAATACAAAAACAAAGTCATCTTCTTCATTGTTCATATGAGCAGTGAAGGTAATGCATTGCACCATAACTTTTTCAGTATAGAAAGTATAATGCTAATTTTCTAACTCGCACTATGTAGTGGATCATATCAAAATTATTTTGATTGTAAATAAAATGTATAGACCATAAAAAAAAAACTGTTTGAAATTGGTGTTAAACCTTGAATTCTCCTGACCCAACGCTTTGCCTAGATAACATTTAAAATTAACCCGCTAGGGTGCTGTTCTAACTTGATCTAATCAACTTGATAGGTACAAAAACAACTTGAATTATTGGTAAAAAACATAATTGAACTTTTAAAAAAATTCAAGATATTGAAGTCAATGTTGATCTATATATATCGAGATGACATTAGATCAACATTGACTTCAATACTTATCCCACCATACTCATGACCTAGGTAGTAAACTTCAATGAATTTAACAATTTTATTTTTTATAACTATTTTTCATATTATAATTTGAAAGGCGAGTCTAAAGCTAATTTGGATGACTAATAAAAGCATGATTTAATAATAAAAAATATATATATTGATTTTTTTTTAAATACTGAGGCATCGACATATTAGATTGACTAAAGTCTCGCATCTTAACTTGTCATGCCCGCAACATAGATCATAGACTTTATGGGTTTTATTATTATTTTAAAAAAATCTATTTTTAATTTAATGTTATGATATAAAAATAGATACTTATAAAATTAAATAATAACTAAATATCAAGATGTATATTTAAGACTATAAAAATTTCAAAAAAGACTATATGAATTATAATGATAGAGTATAAAGAAAGAAAAATAGAATAAAAAAAATCTAAAAATCATTCAATCAAAAGAAATTGAAGATAAAGTTTTTTTTTTTAAAAAAAAAAGGCATGGGAGAACCCTATTAGTAAAAGAGCTAAATGAGATCGGTGGTTTTCTATTCATAGACTGTTCACGCACACCCACATCCACTGTGGACTGGGGTGCGTGATTTGCTGTGGTTTTTTTTTTTTTTTACAGGTTTCTTTTTTGGTTTTTAAACGGGTATCCATGGCAGCTTACGCGCACAACGACTAGTCTTTGGATCCATTTTTTTTAACATTTTTTTCCCGCTTTTTTTTCCACTTAGACATTTGTTTTTTTTCTCATAACCGGGGTGTCCAGGTTAGTTTACGCGCACAATAATTTTTTTTCTTATTGTTGTTTAAAAAAGTACTTTCCCTTTGCACTTTTTTTTATAATCGGGCTCCCTTTCTTTGTTACTAACAATAATTTTCACTGTTCAGTACTGTTTGAAAAGTTGTTTTCTGTTTTTTTTAACCAGACTTTTTATTTGTTTTTTTAAAACTGGGGTATCCGTAACATTTTATGCGCACCACGAATAATCTCCGGATCCACTTTTTTTTAATATTTTTTCCCTTTTTTTTCCACTTATACATTTTTTTTCATGACCAGGGTGTCCGGGTTAGTTTACGCGCACCCCGATTTTTTTCCTCATTACTGTTTAAAAATGTGCTTTCCCTTTACACTTGTTTTTTTTAATAAACAGGGACCTTTTTTAAAAAAAATTTATAACCGAGGTGTCCAGGTCAACTTTTTTTTCTTTCTTTTAACCGGGATTCTTGTTTTGTTTTGTTTTTAACTTGGGTATCCGTAGTAGCTTACATGCACCACGACTAATCTCCGGATTCATTTTTTTTTAACATCTTTTTTCCTGTTGTTTTTTCCACTTGTACATTTATTTTTGTTTTTTTTCATGACCGGGTGTTCGGGTCAGTTTACACGCACTATAATTTTTTTTCTCATTACTGCTTGAAAAAGTGATTTCTTTTTTTTTATTTTTATAAATTGGGCTTCTGTTTTTTTTCTAAATGACCGGAATGTCCGGGTCAATTTACGCGCACAATAATTTTTTCTCATTAGTGTTTGAAAAAGTGATTCTTTTTTTTATATAAACCGGGCTTCTTTTTTTTTCTAACGAGGTGTTTTGGCTAGCTTACACGCACCACGATTAATCTCTTTACCCATTTTTTTTTAAAAAAAATCGTTCCTGTTTTTTTTTCAATTATACATTTTTTTTTGCCTTTTTTTTTTATAACCGGAGTATTCAGGTTAGCTTACAGGCTACAATTTTTTTTCCCACGTATATTTTTTTTATCTCTAGACCCACGTTTTTTCTTACATTTTTTTCCTGTTTTTTCCCCACATATACATTGTTTTTTGATAACCGGAGTGTCCAGGACAGCTTACGCGCGCCATGAATAATCCCCGGAACCACTTTTTTTTTCTATTTCTTTTTCCTACTTATAATTTTTTCTTTTATAACTGGAGTGTCCGGGTCAGCTTACGGGCACCACGACTATTATTTTATAGAATGGATAAAGGAGATCGCAATTTCAAATAGTAATTAACAATTATTTCAACTATGGTTTTTCGCTTTTCATTACTCTTTGAAAAAAAACCCTCTTTTTATATATTTCTTACATAATTCTTATTTCTGTCCATGTTCATATCTACATGCTCTTAATTTTTGTTTCCAATTTCTTTTAATTCCACTGTTATTAAAAAAAAATTAATGATTAAATTTTAATTTATATTGGTAATCATTTAAAAAATAATATTTGTTATTATTTCTCTTTTTTTTATTCTTCAAGTTAAGTAATTTCTTTAAATATAATAATATTTATTTTTTGTTAATATTGTTAGGTATTGAATTTTCTAATTATTACAGATAAAACATTCAAAATAATAATAATAATTATTTGTAAGTTTTCTTTACTTTTAAATATATCAGACTAATTATATATTTTGATATTTATTTAATATTAGAGCCTTAATGTATATAAATGACCTAAGTTTTTTTTTAAAAAAAATTAATATCATTGTTCTGAAATACTTTTAATATAATAATATGAAAGTAAAAAAAAATATGAAATTTTTTCTCTAACAATAATTATGGTCTCACCAATTTTTAATATTTCCATTGTTATTAAGGTTATTTTTTTTAATATTTATATTTTAATTTCTGTTTATGATCATTTCAAAAATGATATTTTCTATTGTTTTTCCTTTTTTTTATTCTTACGTTCAAATAATTTTTTAAAATCTAATAATATATTTTTTTAATTTTGTCATTTATTTAGTGTTTTTAGTTGCTTTTCTATTAATATTGTTAGGTCTTAAAATTTCTTATTATTATAGATAAGACATTCAAAATAATGATAATGATTATTTGTAATATTTTTTTCCTTATCAATATGTGAGACTAATTATATATTTTGATATTTATTTAATATTAACACCTCCATTTATGTGTGTGTGTGTGTGTGTGACCTATTTATTATTATTCTAAAATATTTTTCATATAATAATATGAGCAATAAATTTTACAATCAGTTTTATATATAGAAAAAAAATATTTTTAACAGATTTTATCAAAAATGTTTTGGCAATAACAGCATTCAATCACTTTTTGATGGGAAAAAAACATCTGTTTGTAACAGATATTTTCAATGATAATTTTACTGATTAAATATTAAAATAATAAAATACAACACACATAAAATCAATCAATTTTCTATATAGATAAAAAAACTCAACGTATCGCGCGGGCATATCGCTCGTTTACACTAAACAAAATAACTCTTAAAATGGATGAACTTCATAAAATGAGAAAGAGTTTCTAATGCCATTTAAACTCTAAAATAAAATAAAAAATTATTCTCATAAAAGTAAAAGATAGATAAATATAATATTTAACTCTAGATTCTCCATTTTATGAAAATAAATTTTTTATCTTAAAGGTCAATTTTCTTCCCACAATTTTTTTTATTTTTTATGTATGTAAAACATAAAAAATATATTGATTAGAATAATTTCTTCAAAACATTAAATACACACAAACCAGTTAAAAAACAATTGTTGTTTAAAATTCACTAAATAAATAATTTAAAAACAATAAGAGAGAAAGGTTATTAATTTAAATATAAATTAAAGAGTTATTTGAAAAACTAAACACATAAAAAACATATCAATTAAAAAAATTACAAAAAAAAGAAGAAAAAATGTTAGGCCTATACGCCTGGCCTATTTTCAAAAGAACCACTTGTCTGGATTTTCTGGTTAATGAATTCACTGCTAAATTTAAGATCGGGGTGATGCACCCAAATAGATCTAACTAGTTTGATTGCTCGCATTTAGTTGCGGCGGAATAAATAATTTTTATAACTGTTCAAATTAAAATATAATATTTTTACATGTACAGTTTAATATAATGAAACAGATCAAAATACACTATCATAACAACAGTAACATGAAAGTGTTAACTTCTAAAATTATCATTACTATTATTGTCAAAACAATAAACATTATTAAACTACCTCGAGAAAAAAACACAAAAAAATGAAAAAAAAACAAGTAAAAACAAAAAAATAATAATTATTATTATTCTTAATATTATTATTATTATTGCGTTAATAACAAAAAAAACAAAATTAAATCAAAGACTAAAAGAAATCTAAAAACAATAACAAAAGAGCAAATAAAAAAATAAAATAAATAATAAAACTAAAATAAAAATTATTACCTGAAAAAAAATCATTTGACTTGAAAATTTAAAAAATTGAGCGTACTACGTTGCAGGCTGAGGCAAATAATTTTTATTATTGTTGGGATTAAAAAAATTAATAGGATTTGTTGGTCCAAAATTAAAATATAATATCTATATATACGAAATTTAATATAATAAAACAGATTACCACACCCTATTATAAAAATAATAACATTGAAGATTTAACATCTAAAATTATCATTGTTAATACTGCCAAAACAATAAAATTATTAAATTATCCTGAGAAAAAAAACACTCAAAAACATCAACAAAAGAGTAAGCAAGAAAAATAATTAAATTTATTATTATTATAATAATAATTATTATTGTGTTAATAATGAAAAAAACAAAAATAAATCAAAGACTAAAAAAATCCTAATAACTTTAACAAAATATCAAACAAAAACAATAAAATCAAAATTATTAGGTAAAAAAAATTCATCTAACTTGAAAATAATAATAAAAAAAGAGCAAATAAAAAAACATAATAGATGATAAAACAAAAATAAAAATTATTAGCTGAAAAAAATCATTTAATTTGAAAATTAAAAAAAAAATTTGTTCAACGTTGCGGGCTGAGCAAACAATTTTTATAGGATTTGGTGGATCAAAATTAAAATATAATATTTATATATGCAAAATTTAATATAATAAAATAGATCAACACATCCTATTATAACAATAGCAACATCGAAGTCTTAAAATCTTATATTATTATTGCTATTACTATTAAAACAAAAACAATTATCAAATTATCCTGAAAAAAAAACTCAAAAACATTAACAAAAGAGTAAGCAAGAAAAATAATTAAATTCTTCTTCTTCTTCTTCTTCTTCTTCTTCTTCTTCTTCTTCTTCTTCTTCTTCTTATTATTATTATTATTATTATTATTATTATTATTATTATTATTATTATTATTATTATTATTATTATTATTATTATTAACTAAAAAACATTAACATAAGAGTAAGCAAGAAAAACATTTAAATTATTATTATTATTATTATTATTATTATTATTATATTGTGTTAATAATAAAAGAAACAAAACTAAACGAAAGAGTAAAAAAAAATGAAAAACTTTAACAAAAGATCAAACAAAAAAACTAAAATAAAAATAAAAATTATCATTGCTATTACTGTAAAAAAAAAATTCTCGAGAAGAAAAAACTAAAAAACATTAACAAAAGAGTAAGCAAGAAAAATAATTAAATTATTATCATTATTATTATTAACTAAATAACATTAACATAATAGTAAGGGAAAAAAATAATTAAAAAATTATTATTATTATTATTATTATTATTATTATGTTAATAATGAAAGAAGCAAAAATAAATAAAGACTAAAAAATCCTAAAAACTTTAACAAAAGATCAAACAAAAAAATAAAATAAAAACAAAAAATATTAGGTGAAAAATATTCAAGTGCAAAGGTAGAAAAAAAACAGAAATATCAATTTTCAAATGATTATAAACACGAAATAAAATTAAAAACCAAAGCTAAGGCACACTTATATATACATGGACAAAAATAGAGACTATTCTAGAAATATAATAAAATATAGGGATTAAAATAAAAAATTAAAAGTATAAGGCCGAAATGAAAATCAAATCTATTATCAATTTTAATCAAATGATAAAATTGAAAAAATCACAACTTCCGTATCGAATATATTAAGGTTTTGAAACCCAATCTGGAAATTAAAAGAAGGAGGACCGGAGTGAAACATTAACATTTAATTAATTGCAATCGAAGGATGCAATTGCACTAAATCAAAACTTATATAACAGAAATCAGCACCATACACAAAATTAAACGTACAGGGACCGAAGTGAAAAGCAAGAAAAAATGGGGGCCTCTCTTGTACTTTGCGTGCAGGAGAGAGAGAAATGGAACAATCGCCTTTAACCAGCCACCGCCGCGTATACGGATGCCGTGTGATGAAACGCACCGCACCGGTAGAAAGACCACGCGGAGACACTTCGACAGAGACGTCGGTAGCCCACTTTCGGCGACTCTATGATCCCACACGCGCCACCTGAATAGGGCGTAAGGCGGAATACTGTCGGCCGCGTGTCCCGCACGCGCCGACAGTATTTTGAAAAAACAATAAAAAATGATGGTAATTACCGGTCTGCCCCTGTGCCTAATTCATCAATTTTGTCTTATTAGGGGCTATATCCGTATTTAGCCATTTTCAAAATATATTAAAAAAAAGGTGCGGCGAACCGGACCGGTCTGTACACACGCAATTACCACCGCACCCTTCCAGCGTAGAACCGTGTTTTATCCTTTTCAAGGGACAAAAACGTTAATACACTGTTCATTGAAGGAAAAAAAAAGTAAACGTACACGTGCGAAGCATAAATTGCAAATGTCCAGTCCACAGTGTTTACACTCGTATGTTACAGGGAAATGTTGATCTCTTTTAGTGTTTGTTACTAGTTGGATTGCCCGCACTAAGTTGCGGGCATAGTGCGGGTGAAACAAATAATCTTTATAACTGTTAAGATTAAAATATAATATTTTATTATGTAAAATTTGATATAATAAAAAAGATCAACATCCTTTATTATAATAATAGTAAATCAAAGTTTTAAATTCTTAAATTATCATCATTGTCACTGTCAAAACAATAAACATTATTCAACAAATCTCAGAGAAAAACAAAAAAAAATATTAATAAAAAAGCGCGTAAGAACAAAAACTAAAATTATTATTATTATTTTTAATATTAATATTAATATTAATATTATTAGTGTTTTAATAACGGGAAGAAAACGAAATTAAATCAAAGGCTTAAAAAAAACCTAAAAACATTAACAAAAGGACATATGAAAAAATAAAATAAATGAAAAAAACAATAAAAATTATTGACTGGAAAAAAAATTATTTCACCTGAAAATTTATAAAAAAATATCACTACGTTGCGGGCAGAGTAAAAAGTTTGTATAACTGTTAAAAGAATAAAAATTATCAAATTATCCCGAGAGAAAAAAAACCTAAAAAACATTAACAAAAGAGTAAGTAAGAGAAAAACATTAAATTATTATTATTATTATTATTATGCTAATAATGAAAAAAAAAAAAAACTAAAAAAATCATAAAAACTTTAACAAAAGATCAAACAAAAAAATAAAATAAAAATTATTAGGTAAAAAAAGTCATATGACGTAAAAATAAAAATAAAAAACAAAAAAAGCTAAAAGAAATAACAAAAAAAAAATACACATATCAATTTCCAAATGATCATAGATAAAAAATAAAATTTAAGAACTATTTTTTTTTGAAAAAAATATACCAGCCCAACAAATAAGAAAATAACAAAAATTAAAAATCAAAGCTAAGCACACTTTAATATATAAATATATATAGACAAAAGTAAGGATTATTCTTGAAATAAAAAGAAATAAAGGGATTAAAATAAAAAATTAAAAGTAATAGGGATGAAATGAACTAAAATAATAAAAATTATTAAATTATTATGATGAAAAAAATAAAAAACATAAAAAAACATAAAAAACAAAAACTAAAATTATTATTATTATTTTTAATATTAATATTAATATTAATTATAAGAAAAAAAAAACGAATATTATTATTGAGTTAATAATGGGGAAAAAATCAATCAAAGAAAAAAAAATGTCAATAAATTATTTTTTTCAAAAAAAAAATAAATGAAAAAAACAATCAACGCCAAAATAAATAAATAAAAACGTCAAAATAAATAAACAAATAAAAAAAACAATCAAAATAAATAAAAATGAAACAAAAATCATAAGTGAAAAAAAAATCAAAAAAGCAAACAAAAAATGAAAAACAAATTATAAAAAATGATATTAGCTTTTGCTTATTTGCGCAAATTTATTCAACAAATCTCACGCAAATTTTTTGCTTATTTGCGCTAGGCAGGGGTCGAACCCCCGCTCTCTTAAGACACAGGCGTGTCTGTTTGTCAGTGAGCTACATGCCCTTCTTTGTCTCTTCCTGTGAAAGAATATATAAATAGTATTAAAACGTTCAAAAACGAAAAAAAAACACTATTGAAATCCACAGTGTTTTCACTCACAATGCACAGTGTTTTCCTGATCTCTTTTAGTTATATTTACGAGTTGGGTAGCCCGCGCGTTGCGTCGGGCTTTTTTGATGTAGCAAACTGATTATTTATGTGGCAAACAAAGAATTTTTTAGTTGGTAGATAGAAAATTGTATTTTTTAATTATGTTGTAATTTTTTTTTTATGTATTGAATTAGTTGATTATGGTTATAAGTTTAAGTACTTGGATAATAATTGAATTGATAAATTTCAAAATTGTAAGCAATAAAATTTATGAAAGATGAGCGAATTGTAATTTGGATATTGAAAAACTATAATTTATTAATTGTTGTGTATGTTATAATTTATTTAATTGGTGGATGTAAATCTGCAATCAATAAAATAAATGAAAGATGAATTTTTGTTTCCTTGAATTGAACGTGTTGATAGTTGAGTTTTTTTTAACAGTAATTAAGCATTTAATCGGTTGATAGCAATATTGCAATCGCTCAAATCTATTAAAGATAGATTATTTCTTGTTTGTATTGATTTGGTTGATTGCCACCATTATTTAACCGGGTTGGAGAATAATTTAATTGCAGTTTGTGTTTTAATTGTGTGTCGATTTATTTAATTCATAGATTGCAAAACTGCAATGCATTGATTATTTGGTGTGTTTTAATTGGTTTGACAATTATATAACCAGTTGTTGGGAAAAATATAATAGATGAAATTAATTAGAGATGAATTTTCTTTGTTGTAGTCAATTGGGAATTCGTTGGTGGCTGGTTGTGTCGTAATTTAATTTTTCTTCAGTCAGTTGCGTTGACTGGTACAACATTTTTTTTTTACAGTGAATTAATAGATTGTCTGGCGTGTAATATTTTTTTGTAGTTTGTTGATCAATGGGTGAATGTGTTTTAATTGGTTAATTGTTATTGAAAATGAGTTATGTTTTTCTTTGGAAATGGATTGATTGTGGAGTGTAGTTTAATTTGTCTTCAATTATTGACCGACGAACCAAAGTTTGAATGTGGGAAATTTTAAATTTGATTTCACACCTGTTATGCTGTGTATCTTATATTTTATTTTTTGTTGATTGGATAATGACTTGGACTGTTTTGCTGATTGAGGAAGAGAAGCTGTAATATTTATAGAATCTTTGTTATTTGGTATTGTGTTGGCTGTGTGTTTGTTTGACTACGAAGCAGAGCATAGAGCTCTGTTTTGTTAGAAGCAGTGTTTGTTTGACTATCGATAATCACCAATATCTCCAACAATTAAGCCACCAATATCATCTGAAGTTGGATCATTATATTGTTTGGTGTCAAATGTTTTTTGACCCAACAATTGCAATTTATATCCAGGATTGCCAGGTTCGGAGAGTTTTTAGGACGCATGACGAAATAAGTCAACCAAACAATTAGTTGAGGCACGTATTTCAATAAGATCAGCAACAATAGTCTCATCCAATGATGAATCAGAGGTTGAATGCGGAAATTGTGACATCCGATTTGAAACCTCATTTGCAAGATCATAAATATAAAGTTGTGCAAATTTTGGAGCATTGTCATTAGAAGGTAACAAAGATCCCATAAGATGATGACATTGGCCATTTATCTTAAAAACATACGGGCCAGACTGACGATTAACTGAGTGATCAATATTTGCTCCTATGGATGTAAAAGCAAACATAGAGTTGTAGGCACGAATACTTCTACGAAACATGTTGGATTTCTGGCCAAATAGACTGTTAAGCAAGTCATTAAGAGGATGAGGTATTGGTGGTGGTCGTGGAAGCTTAATTTTTCCACCAAGACAACAAAGAGAAAATCTTGGATTGGACTGGCTTGAATGTGCGAGACGCTCATTAAGCCAAAAAAGTGCGTTGCAATGACAACAATTGAATGTTTTGTTTCCAAAGTCAATGTACTCATGTGAAATTCCTGGGCATGAAAATTGAGTGTGAAATGTGGCAATAAATACATTGGAATAAATTTTTTTGACAAATTAAAAATAAGGAAAATAAATATTGGACGAACTTTTTCTCTTTCTTTGATGTGAAGCCTGCCCAGTTGATTGGTGGTCATTGAGAAAAGACCTAATATCATGACTGAAAGAGGCTGACTCTGATGGAACAGGGTCTTCAGCAAACAATAAAGACGTTGAATTTGATGCGCAAGACTGATTGGTTGTTATAAGAGCCAAGGATTGATCATGTTGATTATGGGGGGTATCGATGTTTGAGAGGAAGAAGCCTCGCCGGAATATAATGGAAAACGTTGACTATGGGTGAGGAAAGGATCATGATGTCTGTGATACCTTGAAGATTGCACTAACACACCAGATGACGACGAAGGAGCATCATTTTCTACATTTGGTGTGCTAGATGAACAATCTTCTTCATGAGTGAATAAACGTGATCCTCGCAAGCGTTGTCGACGGCTAGTCATAGGTGCATGTATTGAAACTGGAGGGATAAAATATTGCAAGAATAATTAACATCAAATGGAGAAGAAAATAAAATCTATTCTAAAGAAGCATAAACATGAGGGCAATGAGTATGGGCAACGGCAAGTGAAGCAATTTGGTCATTTTGGAACGAAGTAGTCAAGTATTCGAGGCGCGAGTGCAATAAAATATTAAACGTGTTGGACGGTGGTGATATAAATCTTAAGCAAGTAAACATATTTGTTGATCATTTGCAAATGTAGAAGCAATTGTTTGTGTGCAGGAAACAATTTGATTATTTGTCTTGTTGTAACTGCCTTCGTAATAAGATAATGAATAGTTACGAAAATTATAAATCGTATAACCAATGATAGATGACATATTTCATGCGTGGAAAAGAAAAATTTGGCGATCATGCATCAATAATTTGATGATCTATTTAATTGATAAATAGTCGAGAAGCATATTATAAAGCATATTAATTGTTTTAAAATTGTTTTATAAAATAGCAGGAAGATTTGGTAACACTTACTAACAATTATTCAGCTTTTGTTTCTGAGGAAAAAATTTGGGGGTATGTTTGAGCTATTCCAAAATTGTTTCTACCAGCAAGCATTAAAACTTTAGTTGATGAGAGAAATTTTTTGTTTTTAGTAGAAGTTAATTGAATCGATGCATGTAATTAAATGAATGCTGAGATCGTTTTAGCTATTTTTAAAATAATTTTATCAATAGATCATGGAGCTGAAACTGATAGAAGTAATTGAAGATAATATTTTTTCGGTGCATGGAGATGACTGATTGTTATGTAATTTTTTAGATGTCTGGTTGATAATCTAAGGAGGAAATAGTAAAATGAAAAATAAAATTTTTTGATAACCATACAATGATGCAACACCATATGAGCAAGACTAACAAATTTATAGGAGTTGTAATATTTTAACGCATTGAATTTTGTTTCTTCTAGCAATGTATGTGGTAATTGTTGGTTATAGCACTATAAGGAATGCGTTTAAAATTTAGTGAATATCTATTTAGCACTATTTTGTTTTCATCTAATGTTGCGTAAATGTTTTTGTATTCGATATGATTTTTATTGATTTTTCTTGGATTTTACAACAATTGAATATTTTGAGGTTGAGCTACCGTAAAAAAATATAAGTATTGTTTGATGGTGATCATAAAAACTTTGATGAACCAAAGATTTTAAAATCATTGAAAACATGGAGTAAATTTTTGTTTTTTTACAATGTATTTGCTAATTGATAGGCCACATAACACCCGGAAAAGAAGCTCTAGTGATCAGTTTATTGATCACACAACCAAACTATCATCACCATATTTTTTGAGGATGAGATGTTTGTTTTCATCATTATAGGGTTATTTGATGTGTATTGACCCAAATGAATGCCGATATTGTTTTAAATGTTTTTAGAGATGTTAGGTTATACTATTGAAATAATGTTTGAAGTAGAAATTTTTTTTTGTATGTTGAACATAAAATAGCAAATTATGTAATGATCTCTAGAGACTTTTTGATTCTAGCACAACATCAGGTAATACAATGGACAACGATGATACAAAAACAACAATTGCATAATATTATGCCAGGGGAAAAATATAAACAACAATCAAAGGTAGAAGTATATTTGTAAGTAAAAGCAAATAAAATATAGGTAAAGCAATTTGGCGAACAAAGTCCATATAAACAACATTCTTGTCGACAACGTAAAATGTAATTGAAAGAGTTTTAATGCAAATTACATCCTATAACAAAGCAAGGACAATAAATGGAAAAAATTTAATGTGATTAAATTTTGTACATACCAGTGCAGGAATTACAGCATGTTTGAACCCGAAGTGGTAACCCAATAAGCTAAAAGGCTGGAGTATCTGACAAAGTAGCTGTGACAGTAGAAAAAGATTGTATTAATATGTGCAAGAGCATTTTTTGATGGCAGTGCAAAAATACAATTGAAAATGTGGATTCCCGAGTAACAAAGTCTAACAAAACATGATAAGGAAAAAACTTTATGCTGCAACATTGTTGTTTTATGGAATCATCTTCAGCACGACAATGAAGCTATAAATGCATGGAAGAAGTGCTATAATTAACTACAAAGACATTTTTCACCATGAGGATTCATTTCTCATAGAATATATTTTTTATTGTAAGCTGTATTTGGCGAACGCAAAACAGAGGTGGTGTGTGTCATGACATAAGAATAACATGCAAGTGAAAAGAATTCAAAAGACTGTAATTAATTTGGTAATCTATGCGTAGATGGTTTAGAGTAGATGGTTTAGAATTAAACATTGTAGGTATCTAATTTATTATTGTTTTATGATGCTCTAGAGGTAAAGTAGGGCCAAATTTTTTTTTTTTTTTGGGGGGGGGGGGGACAAAGTGAAATTGTTTCTAACTCAAACAAAGCAACAATACAACGAAATCAATAATAATTGCAGAAAACAACAACATAAAACCGAGGCTACAACCATTTCAAAAACAATTGAAATAACCACATCAAAATTGCTTTTCAATCAACTGTTAAATAAGCAAGTGAAACAAAACAACTAAAAATAAACCTAAGAAAGCACCAACAACAAAATATCAATCCAATCGTCAATTGAATGCCGGAAAATGAAAACAGCAATATAAAACCAAAGCAACAATCGCGGCAAAAAATATGTTGAAATAAGCATACTCAAGTTCCTTTGAAACTCAACAAATGAGCCATACAATCAGCAGTTGCAATCAGAAATTGTAAATAGCAATCATAAACGAAATAAATCATTTTATCGGGGAAAAAACCAAACACAATTAAATGAATAAAAACGCAGCAACTATAAACTAAAATGGAACAACAATCCAACAAATGAGCCATTTATCATTAATACTCTACAAACAAACCTAAGAAAGCACCAACAACAAAATATCAATCCAATCGTCAATTGAATGCCGGAAAATGAAAACAGCAATATAAAACCAAAGCAACAATCGCGGCAAAAAATATGTTTAAATAAGCATACTCAAGTTCCTTTGAAACTCAACAAATGAGCCATACAATCAGCAGTTGCAATCAGAAATTGTAAATACCAATCGTAAACGAAATAAATCATTTTATCGGGGAAAAATCAAACACAATTAAATCAAGAAAAACGCAGCAACTATAAACTAAAATGGAACAGCAATCCAACAAATGAGCCATTTATCATTAAACAACTAAAAATAAACCTAAGAAAGCACCAACAACAAAATATCAATTCAATCGTCAATTGAATGCCGGAAAATGAAAACAACAATATAAAACCAAAGCAACAATCGCGGCAAAAAATATGTTGAAATAAGCATACTCAAGTTCCTTTGAAACTCAACAAATGAGCCATACAATCAGCAGTTGCAATCAGAAATTGTAAATACCAATCGTAAACGAAATAAATCATTTTATCGGGGAAAAAATCAAACACAATTAAATCAAGAAAAACGCAGCAACTATAAACTAAAATGGAACAGCAATCCAACAAATGAGCCATTTATCATCTTTAAATTGCATTGCAGCAGGCATAATTTGCAAAAGATCAATCTATGTTCGAAATGCTGATGGTGTAATGAGATTGTCACAATTGTAAACTCCTTCTTTACCCTCCTAAGCCACTGTTTTATTTGAACCGACCCTTTTTTTTTTGCAGCAACACTCTAAATGGTTATCCTTCATCAATTATAATTTTTGATGATAAAAAAAAGAAATAAACCAAGAGCTAACCGTTGAAGCATGCAAGTGTTTACAATAAGTGCACAGTTAAGAAATGCACCCGCAAACAAATAAAGAAGCGAAAAAAAAAACTTACCAATTACATCAAACCAGATAATCAGCCAATCGATGAAGGTAGCAAAAACCAAAACAAAGCACCGCAAAATTGCACGACGAAAAATCAGCAGCCAATTAACAGCCTTTTAACCAAACAATGGGCAATGAAATTGACTGAAGAAATCCAAGCAAACATGTAAGTTGAAGAGGAAATAGAGACAAACACAATGACGCGCCATTAATGCAGAAAACAAAGGTCAAAAACAGGGTAAGAACCAAGTTTAACTGACAGAAAGAAAATGATAAAAAAGAAGAACGAAGAAAGATTTCATCAAAGCAACAATGCAAAACAGCAACGTAAAACTTTAAAGGCGCAAAAAACAAAGAGTATTTTTTCAATAGAAAATTGAAAAAAAAATTGAAAGCAGCAACGTAAATTTGAATCAATGGTTCTTGGTGAAAAAAATCAGATAACAAAAGCAACAATTGGAAAGGCATCAAAACAAAGCATCAATCTAATTGGCAATTGAAAGCAAAAATTGTAATTGGCAATTGAAAACAGAAACTTAAAGCAGCTACATAAAGTCGAACGAAAGAAGTGCATAAAGGAAAAACCTAAGACAATTGAATTTAAATTGTTAATAATCCAAATATAGTCATCTATTAGGCAATTGACAAACAAATTGAAAGCAGAAACAGAAATGAATCAACAATTATTGTGCAAAACATTACAAATTATGAAAGCAAATGAAACCGCATCAATAACAAAGCAATTATCCAATTGATAATTGAAAGCTAAAAACTGAAATTAGCAAACATAAGACCGGACAAAAATATTTCTTAAAAAAATTCAGAAAATTGAATTGAAATTGCTCCTTACAGCAACAAACAGCAACCACAAAGAATAAATGAAAGCAGCAACATAACCAAACTAACAATCATCGCAAAAAACATTAAAGATAATTAAAGCCAATGGAAAGGCATCAACAATAAAGAAGGCACTTAATCAGCATTTGAAACCACAAATATCAACATCTCAACCAAAAGCAGCAACATAAATATGAGTGAACAATCATTGCATGAAAAAATTAAAAGAATCAAACATAAATTGTCGTTCAACGCAACAAAGCACCCCCCGAATACAAATGCAAAGCAGAAATTGACAACAGTAACATAAACAAAAATGATAATTTTTTCGGAAAACAAATCTAAGAGAACCAACGCAATGCCAAAGACACCACCATCAAAACAACAATTGAACCGGTAATTGGAATAAAAAATTAAAAGTAGCAACATAAAATTGAAGCAACAACCATCACACAAAAAAAAGTAAAACAATCACACAGAAATTGCTCATCAATCAAACAAATCAACCATCAAATAAGCAATTGAAATCAAAAACTAAAAATGAACTTCAAAGGCATCAACAAAAAAAATCAATCGAATCGTTAACTGAAAGCAGGAAATGAAAGTAGTAACATAAAACGAAAGCAACAATCATGGGAAAAAATATTTTGAAATAACCACACTGAAATTGCCGTCCAACCCAATAAATCAACAATTGAAACTAAAAGGTATAAATATGAATTGGCAACCGAATAAATCATTTAGTTGGAGGAAAAAAATAAAGACAATCAAAGCAACTCAAAGACATTAACTATGAACTGAAATTATATAGCAACTAAACAGATGAGGCATCAAATATGCAAGAAGAAAGAAACAGATATAATCATTTGCAGAGAGAGTTTAAACAATATAAATTTGGATGTCAGCATGGCAATCGACAGAAAACAAATTAAAATTCAATTTCCAAGCGAGTTATCAGCGAACAATTGCCTTGATGGCTGGCAAAAATTAAACGCATTCGCAAAGAATTAAAGAATTCTAATAACAAATAAAACTTACGAATTACAGCAGCACCAATAAGCGGCCAATGGATGAAGACAGCAGAAGCCAAGACAAAGCAGCCAAAACTGAACGTTGAAGAATCAGGAACCAATTACATATCTTTTAAGCAAGCAATGAGCAATGAAATTGAACGATGACAGCCAAGCAAACCATATATGCTCAAGAAGCAACAGAGTAAAAAGAAATGACTCACCGATGGAGAAATCAATGGCTGGAAACTGGTGAAAAACTGAGCTTCATACAGAGAGAGAAAATGATTAATGAGGAGAATGAACCACCGAAACGTTAGGAATTGTAATTCGCAGTAAAAAACGAAAAATGAATCGTATAGCCACCTATGTCCTCGACAGTGTTGTGACCTCTGTTCAGCTGATGTGGAGCGTGGTTCCCCGCAGCTGACGTCCATTTAACTCACAGCTGTGGAAAAGATGGGATAAAGTTGCAGCCGTTGTCTTAAATTTCCAGGTGGCAAGGCTTTTGGCCACCGTCAAACGCACCCAACGACAAAAGACATTAATAAATGTGAAGGAGGGGCTGATTTTTTTTGGCAGAGGACACAATTGATGATGAGATACATTAAAGAGCTCTGGCGCATCGCAACTCTGTTTTCAATCTTTAATTTACGCGACTTTTGAATCCCTTAAAAACAGCAGCGCATGCTGTCGCGTGGAGCTCTGTAATTCTAAAAACGAAAATGTAACACCGGTTTGTATTCTGAGAAGAAGCCGTGCACTCTGTTGCATTTGAAATTGAAAAACAACCGTGTGCACTCTTCAATCGCAGAACCAGCGGCACACCCTGCTTTGAAATTGTAGACAACGCCACATATGAACTGGACGGAATGCAGCTTAAATGTTGTTATGAAAGTGTAATTGACGTGGCGTTTAATTGACGCAGTGTTAAGACCGAAAGGCAGTTTTGAAATTGGAGCAGCAGCAGTTTATTGAGTGGCTCGGGGTCTGATTTTAAAATTTGAAAAGAACTGCAATTGACGCAGCGTGACTTCCGGTTTTTGAGGCTCTGAACTTGACGAAAAAGCAGTGCACGTCCGTGTAAAATTTGAATTTTGATAAAGCAGCGCATTGTCCTAAATTGCAAGCCACGCAGTGTTTTTTTTTAGAGTGTAATCCACGCAGCGCCCACCTTCAAAAGCAGCATTTAATTGAGATCTGAAATCTGAAGAGAAGCAGTGCCTCGTATCTGATTTTAACATTTTAAGAAGCAACGCGATGCTCTGATTTTGAAACGACGCAGCGTGTCGTTCCTTCGCTAATCTTTTGTTTTTGTTCGAAAGTGCAATTCACGCGGCGTTTAATCCACGCAGCGCCCACCCTCAAAAACAGCGTTTAATTCAGATTTGAAATCTGAAAAGCAGTCGTGGCCTCGGGTCTGATTTTAAAAAAATTCTAAGAAGCAACGCTATACTCTGATTTTCAAATGACGCAGCGTGTCATTCCTCTTTGACCTGCAAGCCACGCAGTAGCGTGCACCCTTGATTTGTCTACGCAACAGCGTCAACGATTTATTTATAAATCCTCTAACAATCACAACGTTTGAGCAGCTGTGTGACAATTACAGCATGGAACAGCCGATCACGCACCCCAGTCCACAGTGGATCTGGGTGTGCGTGAACAGTAATGAACAGTGCATGAGCGATGCATTTTAGTGTTTTTGTTAAGAATAATAGCCTTTTATTTTCAAAATGAATTTTCTTTCAATTGTATGCTAACGAGATGCATTAAATATTTTATTATATAAAACAATAGAAACCAATATTGTTTTCAAAGAAGAAAAAACATGGGAACTTACAGGTCTAAAATATAAACAAACCTATCTGATTTTAAATTTTGATATCAAAGCTTTTTTTATTCCAAATAAAAAAGAGACAATAAATATTAAAAATGTGAAATTATATATATATATATATATATTATAAATATAACTAAAAGAGATCAGGAATTCACTGTGCATTGTGAGCGAAAACACTGTGGATTTCAATAGTGTTTTTTTTTCCATTTTTGAATAGTGCTCACTGGGACTGTCGGTTTGATTCGCTATTTTTATGATACTTATATATTGTTTCATAGGGAGTAACAAAAAAAGGCCAGTGGCCTACTGGAAAACAGGCGCGCCTGTGCAAGGAGGGCAGGGTTCGAACCCTGCCCAACGCAAGTTACAATCTGATTTTTGCTTCTTTTTTTTTCACTTATGTTTTTTTTTCATTTTTATTTCTTTTTATTGTTTTTTATTATTTTTATTTATTTATTTTGACGTCAAATTATTTTTTTTCTTATGTTTGTTTTTCATTTTTTGTTTGGTTTTTTTTGTTAAAGTTATTGATTTTTTTTTCTTTGATTGATTTTTTTTTCTGTCTTTTGAACAGTGTTTCAACGATTTTAACCCTGATAATAGGACAAAAAAAGGTTCCGACTGAGGGTCACGAATGTAACTGCGTGCGTACGACCAGTCCGGTTTGGTCTGGTCTGGCGCAACCTTTTTTTTTAATATTTTTTTAAATGGCTAAATACGGTTATAGCCGCTAATGATTTTTTTTCAGCTAATAATTTTTATTTTTGTTTTATCATCTATTATATTTTTTTATTTGCTCTGTCTTTTAGTTTTTTATTGATTTTTTTATATATATATTTTCAAGTTAGATTAATTTTTTTGCCTAATAATTTTGATTTTATTTTTTTGTCTCATCTTTTGTTAAAGTTATTACAATTTTTTTTGTCTTTCATTTATTTCTGGTTTTTTATTCTTTATTAACACAATAATAATAATAATAATAATAAATTTAATTATTTTTCTTACTTACTCTTTTGGAATGTTTTTGAATGTTGTTTCTCTCATGATAATTTGATAATTTTAATTGTTTTGACAGTAATGGCAATGATAATTTTTTATGTTAAAACTTTGATTTTGCTATTTTTATGATAGGACGTGGTAATCTGTTTTATTATATTATATTTCGTATATATAGATATTATATTTTAATTTTAGACCAACAAATCGTATTAATTTCTTTAATCCCAGCAATCATAACAAAAAATTTCTCAGCCCGCAACATAGTGCGGTCAATTTTTTTAATTTTCAAGTGAAATGATTTTTTTTTCAGGTAATAATTTTTATTTTTGTTTTATCATTTATTTTATTTTTTTATTTGTTCTTTTGTTAATGTTTTTAGACTTCTTTTAGTCTTTGATCTAATTTTGTTTTTTTGGTTATTACGGAATAATAATATTAATACTAAGAATAATAATAATAATTTAAATTTTTGTTCTTACTTGCTTTTTTTTTTTCTCTCGAGGTCTTTTGATAATTGCTATTGTTTTGACAGTAAGAGTGATGATAATTTTAGAAGTTACCACTTCGATGTTATTGTTGTTATAACAGAGTATTTTGATTTGTTTCATTATATCAAACTTTACATGTATAAATATTATATTTTAATCTGAACAGTTGTAAAAATTATTTGCTTCGCCCGCAACGAAGTGCGGGCCATTAAACTAGTATTACCTATAATATAAAAGGCGTGGGCAAAACACTGTAGTAATCCACAGTGTTTTGCCACGCCATTACAAAAGATAAACATGTATATATATATATATATATATATATATATATATATTTAGCCATAATGAAAGGAAGGAAATGATATATGTATACACACACGTAAAGGCATAGCACAAGGAAACGATCATTTCCTTCATATATATCTGTTATGCCATTATATATATATATATATATATATATATATATAATTCTTGGTTTTTTTTGTATTAATTCTTTTGGTTTTCTTGGACAATATTTTTTTTTTGTCCATATTTATATATTTAGATTTTGTTTTATTTTTTATCATTTTATTTTTTGTCAAGATTTTATTTTTATTACTTTCTGTTCTGAAATTTTAATTTATATTGGTTACACTGTATTTTATTTTTAAAAATTTCTTTATTATTTTTCTGTCCTAAGATTTTGATTTGTTGCAGTTTTGTCATTCAATTGAAATTAATTATATATATTGTTTTTTTTTTGACACTTATTCTTTTAATTTTTTATTTAGTATTGATTCTTTTCTTTTCTATTTTTTTAATCTTTCTTGGACAATGTTTATTTTTTGTTCATATTCATTCATTTAAACTTTTGGTTTTTATTTTGAATTTTTGTCATTTTATTTTTTATTGGGATTTTATTTTTATTCAGTTCAATTCTGAAATTTTAATTTATGTTCGTGATCATTTTAAAATTAATATTGCTAGATTTTTTTCTTTTTTTTCTTTTCTATTATTTTTATCTAATTTTCATATTAAATGATTTTATGATTTTATTGTTTGCACAATAATAGTGATTGTTTTAGTGATTTTTTTAATTTTTTTGACAAAATATTATTTTTTAATTATTCGGGTCAATTTAATAATTTTAACTGTTATAGTAATGATAATAACAGTAATGTGGGGATGAATTTTCAATTTATATGTTTTTTCTTTTTGGAGATAGAAAATTAACTACTTATTTTTGTTATTTCATTAATACAGGTTCTTTCACAATTTATATTTTATTTATTGTGTTTAATTTAAATTGAATTATAGAATAAATTAATTTTAATACAATGTATTCAATAATTCAGATATTTGAATCTTCTTGCTTTTTTTTTATAATGATAATTTTATACTGGTTATTTCATTAAAACCTATTAAACGAAATAAATTATATCCATTTAAAATTCATATATTTTATAGAAAATTTGTATTTCATAAGATTTTTACACAGATTTATTATTTTATCCGAATTTATATTATAATAAAAAAATGACACATAATTAATATTTTTTTGTGATAAAAAATATGATTCCGGCCGCGACAAGACGCGGGTGCCATAGCTAGTATATATATATAAGAGGATGAGAACACCAGAGATGTAAAAATTGGATAAACCCACAAGGTCATCCCTTAACCCGGGGCCTAGACTTATCAAGTTTTAAAAGATAAAAAAAGAGTAATTGATATGAAATGACTCACTTAAAAGCTTAAGTTGACCTTTAACTCGATCAACCTAGTCAAACCCCGATTCAATAATCATTAACTTTTTAAATGATACAAAACAATTTTTTCTTTTAAAATGATTTTTCTTTTGCACGCTTAATCGAAGTTAACCTGCTGACCTATTCTTAGGTCTTTATCTTAGTTCATGTTTAATAACTATCAAAACACGTAAAAACAAAAAGAATAAATACCAAAGTTAACTTGTGAAACTCGTGACTTGGATTATTAGAATATGATAACCCCATGTAAAAAAGGGAGGAAACCAATACTAATTTCCAACCAAACTAATGCTAAAAAATAAAATAAAAAACTCAATTAAAAATGATAAAAAATAACTCAAGTCAACCTAGACTGACATGTTAAGCTTGGTTTCTAGGTCACGAGATCAAGATAACTTCATAAGAAAATTACAAAGCTTCATTTCCAATAGTTCCTGTATTGAAGGTTAAAATCGAGAAAAAAAACTAAATCAATGAGATCAAGATAAATGCTATACAAAGAAAATTATAAAAAAAATATGACATCTAATTCCCAAACAACTTAATATTAAATTATAAAATTAAATAAAAAAAGAAGATTGAGTTGTTGAATGGTGAAAATAAAAAACTGCATTGATAAAAAAGACCTTAAAAATAAATTGAGTCAACATGGGTTCACATGCCAAACCCATACCCTGAGTCATGAAATTAAAATAATTTTATATAAAAAAAATACAAAGGTCAATTAAAAAGGACAAATTGTTTTTTGAACAAATTCAACATGTCAAACTTATAACCCATGTCACGAGATAATAACAATCTTTAAAAAACAAATAAAAAACAATTATAAAATTTAATTTTCAATCAACTCAATAGTAAAGAATAAAATAAAAAATAATTAATTAGAAAAAAAAAGCTGAATCAATTAGTATTAACCTATTAAACTCGTGAAATAGGTCATGAGATCAAGATAAACCCATATAAATTAAATAAAAAAAATTATAAAGCCATATCTCTATCAAATATATTGTTGAAGGTTAAAATTTAGAAAAAAACTTTAAATCAATGAAATCAATATATAACACATAACACGACAAAAAAACATGAAACATAATTTTATAAATAATCTAATATTAAAGGATGAAAATGACATTAAATAAGAAAAACATTAAATAAAAAAACTGTTACTAAATGATTTAGACATGTTTTTTTTAATCTTTTGTTAAATAAATAAAATAACTATTTTTCTCTCTGTATATATAAAATAATATGATCATTGAATCATATTAAAGGTCATAATTGTTGAAATATTGTTATTTTTTCTTGTATAATAAATATTGTTATCATAAAAAAAGAAAATAAATAATGAAATGTGGCTGCTACCTGCTAATGACTCAGCATGTGTTGTCAGTTGTCACATACACCTATCCATGGCTGCTTTCCGTTTCGTTCACCTATTTTTTCTAATTAAATTTCTAAAAAAGAGAGAATATTTATAAATTACCCATACTTTTTTTAATGCTTAATTTTCACATTTCATTTTATTTTTTTCTCCTTTTTTTATTGAGATGAGAATCTACCGCAGCTTGCTCCTCATTTACCATCTCATTCCCAGATTTACCCCCGACACCTGAAAAGAATCCCGATGCCCACACAGGACATCATTGCCATTAATCAAAACTCTAAGGGCAATGCAAGTTATTAAATAGAATGTGAGAAAAAAGGAGGAAAAAAAGAAAGAAAGAGAAGAAGGTGGGTTTTGTTGTCTTCTCGAGAGAGAGAATCTGTAACTCCCAGAGAGAGATAGAGAGAGGATAAACAAGAACCAACCACAGGAGAGAGAGAGAGAGAGTTAACAACAAAAGTAATTAGTCTTTAGTACAAATAATAATTCTCATCAATCCATGATTACAACTGTCTCTTTATAGAATCTTGTAATCTCTCTCTCTTCTTCTCTTTTTTGAGCTCGGATTCTCACATTCTAGGTAAGTTTCTGTGTATTTCTTTGATAGTTAAATGTTTGACCTAACTGATTTTTTTTATGGTTATATGTAAGATCTGTGGAAGCTAGGGTTCTTTACTTGATTCAAATTTCCCTTTTTTTGTTCTATCCTGTGCAATTGGAGCTTTATTTGATCTGATTTTGATAAGTTCCCTACCTGATTTTATTTTGTTAACGGGTTATTGATTTTGTTTTTTTGTTAAGGTTGAGTTGTTCAATTAGGGCTAAAAATGCTCTAATTGAGTGTGCGTTATTTAAATTGGATGAAATCATCAATTATGAGTGTGCGTTAGGGATTAACTTGTCTTTCTGTGAATTCTTGGGATTTATGCGATTCTTTGAGTTAACAATTTGGTGAATTTTACTGCTTTGTAAGAATTGAAATTGCTTGTGATTGCCTTTGTGCTGTCCTTGTTTCATTTGTATCTCTGGTCGTTAGTCTTGCTTTTTTACTGGATTGTAACCATGCATGCTTGCTTATGAGCATGCTGTTTTTATTCATCGGGTGTTGTTTCTTCAAAATCTTGGGAAATAAGGGAACTACTTAGACTGTAGAATTTATAATAGGGCAGTGGTAAGAGCTGTTGTTTATTGAAGTGAGTGTTTAGATGCTCTATAGATCTCACTCTGGTGAAATTATAGCTTGAAACCCCATCAGTGGGACCCACAGACAGGGTTTTGAATTTCAGTTAGGATCATGATGCCGTGGCGATCATGGCAGAAGCTCAGTGGTCATGGTTGTTTGCCGTTGCTTGGTTGTAACAAACTTAACAATTTTTCTTTAGTGAACAGGTTTTAATAGTTTTACTATGAATGAATATCTTCATACTTTAAATGAATAAATTCCTGCATTACCTTATTACTTGATTAAATTTTTTTTGCAACCGAGTTTAATATATATACATACTAAGAGATGTCTCGATGTGCTCTTGAAAGTAATACAATGACAGTGTCAAGTGAAGTGACCACAATACATTGATTGGTGCAATGGCTTTTACTGGCAATCAAAGGCTGATAGAGGTGCTGTTCTGAATGGCTCCATTTCTTCATGGCAATTATTTGATTCCAATAATTGATTCCATGCCCACAATATGTGGGTTTTTATCAACGAATCTGGAGACTGTTCATATGGGTGCTCTTGAATCCTCTGTTCATAGCATGCTACAGAAATTTCCATACCTGTTTTTCATAATTAATTCCAAGTGATGCATTGGGTTGTTGATTGTTGCATGCGAGTTAGCACTTGTGTCATTGCCTAAAGGTTATTTCTACATATGCATGGAATGTTGTTTTTTAGGCCAACTTCTTTAGTTATATATTGAACTAGTTTACTTGAAATGCTTGATGCTTCCAGTTCTAAGCCCACCTCAACATGCTAGTGCATACATACAACACATGGTCTATTTGTGTAATTGATTTCATGTTTCTCTGAATTTATATTTTTCTCCATTCCATTTGAGTAGGAAAATGGACGGGCCATCTCACAGAGGCAGCAGTAGCGTGGATATGTATTTACCAAATTACAAGCTTGGTAAAACTCTTGGAATCGGTTCCTTTGGAAAGGTGAAAATAGCAGAGCATGCATTGACCGGGCACAAAGTTGCTGTCAAGATACTTAACCGTCGTAAGATAAAAAATATGGATATGGAAGAAAAAGGTATGTATGATCCATGACTCTTTTTCTATCAAAATGAGTAGTTTGCTTGGGTAATCTGGTGTTCCATTATCTTTTATGATGGATGTTTCTATCTCGTGATTTGCATGGATGATATTTTTCCTGTAATGATTATAACAGTATTTATATGATTAAATGGAGGTCATATGAAACCTGAAAGACAGAATGCTATACGAAGACTATATAAAGATTTACATCTGATGAGGTTATTTTAACAATTGTGTTGGGGGGTTGAAGTAAGGTTTTGTTCTTCTCCTCGTGCATGATAATTTTGTTAAAATTTTCAAGGACTGATGCAGTTTGTTTTGATTGGCTTATGTGTTCCCTCTTCTTCCCTTTTGTAGTGAGAAGAGAAATCAAGATCTTGAGATTGTTTATGCATCCCCACATTATAAGACTTTATGAGGTTATAGAAACACCAACTGACATATATGTTGTCATGGAGTATGTGAAGTCTGGGGAGCTCTTTGATTATATTGTGGAGAAGGGTAGATTGCAGGAAGATGAAGCTCGCAATTTCTTCCAACAGGTATTATTGCCTACTAACATGCATCACAGTCCTCTTATAACTTACCTTCATTTTCTCAATATAGTTATAGTGTGCAAAATTCTTTGTTGGTGCAGATAATTTCCGGCGTGGAATATTGCCATAGGAATATGGTTGTTCATAGAGACCTCAAGCCCGAGAATCTGTTATTGGATTCTAAATGGAATGTGAAGATAGCTGATTTTGGGTTGAGCAATATAATGCGTGATGGTCATTTCCTTAAGACAAGTTGTGGAAGCCCAAACTATGCTGCACCAGAGGTATGAAGTTGTGGAATTAGTTGTTATAAAGATTTAATTGGAAAAAAGAGGCACTCCCTACACCCATCTATTTGATGTGAAATACAGGTGTCCATGTATTGGTTTTAACTTGAATGTTATTTTATGCATGATTTGTGTATTTATTTGTTTTGCAGGTGATTTCTGGGAAACTGTATGCTGGACCCGAAGTAGATGTATGGAGTTGTGGTGTTATATTGTATGCTCTTCTCTGCGGTACACTACCTTTTGATGATGAAAACATTCCCAACCTCTTTAAGAAAATAAAGGTATTGGGAATTCTTTTGACTAGGATCAAGGCATAACCAATGACCTTTCATTCAATGTTCTCATGGCTTTAGGTCAACAATATCTTTAGAATATTGTCTAACTTATATAGTTTGTAGACTTATGTTTCCATGTATTACTTTTATCTTATAGATTCAGTTCTCTAAGTTTAGGATCTTTTTCACATTTCATTGCCCATGGATCTAACTTTTGTGTTCTCTGTCTATATCATTTTGTTCTTTAGGGTGGTATATATACTCTTCCCAGCCATTTATCACCTGGCGCAAGAGATCTAATCCCAAGGATGCTCGTGGTTGATCCTATGAAGCGAATGACCATTCCTGAAATTCGTCAACATCCATGGTTCCAAGCTCGCCTTCCCCGTTATTTGGCTGTGCCCCCACCAGACACATTGCAACAAGCTAAAAAGGTTCAGTTGATTTTTGTTTCATATGTATGTAGAGATTTATCAAGCAATTTATTGAACCATTGGGTTGTCATTGCTGCAGATTGATGAGGAGATTCTCCAGGAGGTTATTAAGATGGGATTTGACAGGAACCAACTTATTGAATCTCTTCGCAACAGAATACAAAATGAGGTTTGAACCTTTCAAAACTCTGATTGGTCTCATAAAACTCGTTTTGTATACAATATTCAGATATGGTCTCATCACCTACCATTCTTTTTTCAGGCTACTGTTGCTTACTATTTGTTATTGGACAATCGATTTCGTGTTTCCAATGGCTATCTTGGAGCTGAGTTCCAAGAAACTATGGTGCGTTTGGCTTCCAAGTTTATTATAGAGAGGAAGAAAGTTGTGTCCCCGTTGTTTTTTATGTTTAGGAAGTCATCTTGAGTTGATAATGTTTTTTAAAAGATTTGAGCCTCTAAATTTTGGCATGGTATGCGTGTGTGTGCACATGTGTTGTGCCTAAGTGGGATATCACTCCATGCACTGCTGTTTCAATCATTTTATGATCAATTTTTATATTTTACTCAATTCCCCCCCCCCCCCCCCCCCCTTTTGTTTCCATTTTCATTTTGACCCTTTTTTATCTGCATTTTATAGGAAACTGCATTCAATCGAATGCATCCAAATGAACCTTTGTCTCCGGCTGGAGGACACCGCCTTCCAGGATTCTTGGATTATCAAGGAATAGGTTTGAAATCACAGTTCCCAGTGGAGAGGAAATGGGCTCTTGGTCTTCAGGTTAAGTTTCTTGGCTTTTTAGGTGTTTCCAATGGTGTCAGGATGCTATTAGTCATTTTCTAGTATGAGTGAAGGGGGTTTGATTGTTTGATCTGCTAAAGAGTTCAAGGTTTTTGATGCCTTCCTATACAAGTAACATGATATACAAAGAAAATTGAAATCTACTTGTTTACCCATAATGTGTGGGAACTGTAGGCAACTATTTCAAGTCATAAATGATGGAGTGAATTGCTTTATTATGACTCCCTGTGGTTATGTTATAATTATAATTGATCATATTCTCCCCCTACTCTTTGACAGTCTCGAGCCCACCCTCGTGAAATAATGACAGAAGTTCTCAAAGCATTGCAAGAACTGAATGTAGGCTGGAAGAAAATTGGTCAGTACAATATGAAGTGCAGGTGGATTCCAGGCACTGCCGGTCACCATGAAGGAATGGTTAACCAACACTACAATCATTTCTTTGGGGACGAACCCACCATTATTGAAAATGATGGAAACATTAGCTCACCAAATGTGGTCAAGTTTGAAGTTCAGGTGACGTTAACCATTCTGATTGCTTCTTTAATTATTGCACTTCGACCCTCCTAGAAAGAATTTATACAGGAAAGTTTGTCACTAGTTGGGTCTGGTGTGTGGACAGAAGATACAGTGATTCCTTTTTTTTTTTTTTTATTTCCTTTTATTCTTACTTATTTTTTCTTGGTGTATTGCAATAGAATGTGGTTTCTTTTCAAAGTGTTTTTTTATGTATTAAATAATATATGTTTTTACATTTTAGATTTTATTTTTGATATTAACGTAATAAAATGATTTGAAAACAAAAAAATAATTAAAGTAAAGAAAAAAAAATAGTATTTTTTTAAAAAATGCTTTTGAAATACAAAAACAAACGGGATTTATGATGCCCTAAACATTTTTCTATTTAGTCATCTCCAAATGTATAGGATCATTATTTTTCATGTCAGTTGCACTGTAGATTGTTGCATTGAGCTGAGTCAGAGTATTTATGATGGCTAATATGTTTGCAATTGCAATGCTGGTGACAGCTATACAAAACTCGCGACGAGAAGTACCTGCTGGACTTGCAAAGAGTGCAGGGCCCGCAGTTTCTCTTCCTGGATCTTTGTGCAGCTTTTCTAGCTCAGCTTCGGGTCCTGTAGGTAGCCTTTGGAGAAGACCTTTGCCATGGATCTCATGTCATGCCTGTGAAAAGGAATTCACTCATGATGTAAATAACTCTTCGGCCTTAGCCTTCGCCTTCAATTTTCCCTTGGTTTTATACGGGTAGTAGCTGCTGCTTGAGGCCAACAACATACAGTGCAGTTGGTTGAAGCACCATTAAGTAGTCTTGTTTCTTACAGTGGTTTCATCTTCATCTAGGATTTCTCTCAGAAGTTTATGTAACCAATGGGGAACATCTGTTTTCTGAGAGAGGATAACCGAATCTAACTGATTTTCATGAAATTATGCCATCATGGTCAACTATAATTGTGCATGCGCATGCTATCCAACTAGACTTGTCCCACAGCCAATGTTGCCAACACTGAGTGATGCTACCAATCATTTTCTTCCTTTTTCCTGCATTGGATTCAGAATGATCCCTCAAAATGGGTATTGCTTTTGAGAATATGAAAATAGCTATTAGTTTATATCATCTCATAATTTCACTATGGATTGGTGTTGCATTTTCTTCTATCTTGTAATTTTGATCCTCAAGTTTCCTCTCACATCATTTGAAGGTCAATTGTTTTCAATTTGTTATGAAAGGATGAAATTGAAAGAAGGGTGACCAAATTGAAAAACACAGAAATTTGATGGTTGTTTTGAAATCGACTCATAACATCAACTTTAGTCCCCTAACCTTTTGATTTACCCCTTTGTAGTCCCTTTTGTTCTTCATAAATTCTTTTTTGACCAAAATTTTGTTTTTATTTTATTTTTCAGTTCTTGTGTTGAGATCTAAGAGAGAAAGTTATTGGCTTTCTGTGGTAAAGAAAATATATTGTTTGTCATTTGTCTTGGTGTCAAGCATTCCATTCCATGAGAATAGTCCTATCAGGATGTTATTTCAATCCAAGAAGATTTTGAATATGAAGTTCATTTTTTTCTAGACTTTTTTTCAGGCAAAAACGAGTTTATTCAAAGTTTATTTGGATATATAGCGTTGTTATTATTTTGTGTTTTGGGTGAAAGAACATGGTTTAAAATGAAATTTTAGGTGTGAAACATCTCTCCATTGATTTCTTAGCGGCCCCACTAGGAGGTGCTCTTTTTATTAGCCACTTTTATTTTTTAGAAAATTTTATCCAATATTTAATTTATTTTAAATTATTTTTCATGATTTGTTTTGTTTTTTACATAGAAATCATGGTCTTGTCTAAAAGTTCTGTTATTTTTTTGGGTACTTGATTCTGCAAACATTTCTTTTTCTTGTTATTTTTTTTGGTGTACTTCCCAAATCAATTGAGTACTTTTAAGTTTAATTTCACATTATTAAATTTTTTTTACTTGGGAGAATAGATTAGCAGGGCCAATCCTTTTTTTTCCATTTCGGCAACAAATGAAAAATATATAGGGACTGTTTGGGATAACTATTACTGTAATTTTTCAAAGTGTTTTTCGTGTTAAAATATATCAAAATGATATTTTTTATTTTTTAAAAATCATTTTTGATATCAGCACATCAAAATAATCTAAAATACCAAAACATATTTATTTAAAATAATTTTTTTTTAAACACGATTCGAGAAACTGTTCCAAACAGCTTCATATGATGTAGATTGCAGACCACTAAGTTATTAAATGTACAATTTTTTTAAAATTTCTCTCTCCATCCCTGCAACCGATCTGACTCTTTTTACTATTATCTTTATTTGATATCGGCAAAATTATGTACGGACAATTGGCTGTATCGCTGCAGAGTAGACGGGGGACAGATCTACGACAAGCTTTGGGGGAGCTTGACACCCCAAGCTTTTTAAAAAACTTAATTTTAGTCCTTAAATTTTCTATTTTTTAAAATTGTTATGCCTTTTAGCCCCTCCAGAAAACAAAATATTTGCTCTCCATCCTTATAGTTTATACGAGCGATATGCCCGCGCATTGCGCTGAGTTTTTTTTATCTATATAAAAAAATGATTGATTTTATGTGTGTTGTATGTTGTTATTTTAAAATTTAATCAGTAAAATTATAATTGATAAAATCTGTTAGCAGCGAAATTTTTTTCCCATCAAAAAGTGATTGAATGTTGCTATTGTCAAAACTTTTTTAATAAAATTTGTTAATTTTTTTTTCTATGTAGAAAACTGATTGTAAAATTTATTGTTCATATTATTAGATTTAAAATATTTTAGAATAATAATAAAAAGATCATATATATATATATATATATATATATATATATATATGAAGGTGCTGATATTAAATAAATATCAAAATATATAATTAGTTTCACATATTGATAAGGGAAAAAACTATTACAAATAATAATTATTATTATTTTGAATGTAATATCTATAATAATAAGAAATTTTAAGACCTAATAATATTAATAGAAAAGCAACTAAAAAACTAAATAAATGACAAAATAAAAAATATTATTAGATTTTAAGAAATTATTTGAACCGAAAAATAAAAACAAATAAATTCATTTTTGAAATGACCACGAACATAAATTAAAATGTAAATATGAAAAACAAATAACCTTAATAATAGTGGAAATAATAAAAATTGGTGAGACTATAATTATTGTTAGAGAAAAAAATTCCATATTTTTTTAACTTTTATATTATTATAGTAAAAGTATTTCAGAACAATGATATTAATTTTTTTCTTCAAAAAAACTTAGGTTATTTATATATATTAAAGCTCTAATATTAAATAAATACCAAAATATATAATTAGTCTGATATATTTAAAAGAAAATAAAACTCACAAATTTGGACAGAAATAACTTTTACAAAATTCAATACCTAACTATATTAACAGAAAATAAATATTATTATATTTAAAGAAATTACTTAACTTGAAGAATAAAAAAAAGAGAAATAATAATAAACATTATTTCGATAAAATTTGAACATTAAATAGAGAAACTTAATAACATTGGAAATAAAGGAAAATTAAAAAGAAAAACGAAGAGCATATATATATAAACATGAACAGAAATAGAAACTATGTAAGAAATATGTATAAAAAATAAAGGAACTAAAATAAAATCCAAGATTAAAATTATAAGGGATGAAAAAAAAACACATATGTAATAAATTTAATTTAAATGAAAAAATGGAAATAAATCTAAATATTGAAATTAAATAATTTAAAATAAAACCAGAAATTAAAGGAATTAGGACCGAAATGAAACTGAAATTAGTTATTTGAATATTAAATTTAATTGTAGATAACCTAGGTAAATTTATCAACTTTTTTTTGTGAGTTGTCCCCCCCCCCCCCCAGTAATATTAGATTTGAAATATTATGAATAAAAATATTGTTATTTGTTTTTAAGAAATTAACTTAAACAAAAGAGCATAGAATTAAAATTTGAAGCCAAATTTTTTTAATTTTATAAGATGTATTCATCATATTATTATATTACATGTATTTAAGAATACTGAATTTTTTTTTAAAGAAAAAATCCTAGGTCATTTTCTCTCTCTCTCTATATATATTTTTAGACGATAATATTCAATAAATATCAAAATATATAATTAGTCTCACATACTTTAATTCATTGAATATATATATATATATATATATATATAATTAACTTGACATATTTTCAATAATGTATTTAATTCAAAGGACAAAATTGAAGTAAATTCAAACATTGGAATAAAATAATTTAACACAAAACCGGAAATTAAAAGATTTGGGACCGAAATGAAACTGAAATCCATAATTAACTTGCATAGAAGGATAAAATTGAAAGAAATCAAACTTTGATACTGAAAATATTAAGGATTTATAATAAATTTGCATGGAAGGATGAAATTGAAATCAATGAAAACTTTGATACCAAAAATATTAAGAATTCCAGCCCAATCCGCAAAATTAAAAGACTGGAGACCTAATTGAAACTACAATATATAATCAATTTCAATTGAAGGATGAAATTGAAACAAATCAAAACCTATATAATAGCAATAAAGGCCAGAAAAACAAATTATAAAGTTCAGGGACTGAAATGAAATTTGATAAAAAATAGCTGTGCTAACGTCAGCTTGCGCAGGAGGAGAGAGAAATGGGGGGGGGGGAATTTCAAACGACCATTGACATGTCTACGGACACCGTATCGTCACACGCGTCGCACCATATGGAAGAGAACATGCCTGAAAATCATTCTAGACGCCGGTTGGGTGTTTTTGGTTGCCGGAGTAAGTCGCACGCGGTGTCCAAAAGACGCGTGAGCGCGGAAACGGTCGGCGCGTACAGAGACGCGCCAACAGTACATCGCCGAAAAAAAAGGGCTAATTACCGGATCGCCCCTCCCTGCAACGCCTGTTTTTTGTCCTTTTCGAGGGACAAAATAATTATTGCAGTGTGCAAGTAATTATTTAAAAATAAAAAACCAGTCGGACGAACCGGGCCGGATAGAAAACGGTCAATTACCGTTGAGCCCCTGAAACCGGCGGCGTTTTTTATCTTTTTCGAGGGTTTTTTTCGTTAATACACTGTTCATAGATTAAAAAAAAAGACAAACATTCGCGCGCGATGCACCGAAACAAACATCTAGTCTACAGTGCGAATGGGTCTTGAACTACAGTGAACGACGGACCTCTTTTAGGTTCTTTGTAATGACGATGGACCTCTTTTAGGTTCTTTGTAATGACGACAAACCTAGTTAAGATTTTCTAGTTCCGCCACTGCCTCCATTTGGTGGAAAACCGATGGAGCATCAAGAGCAAGCATTGGTTGAACCCATAATAGTTGGCTCTATTTGATCATCTCAGAGAGGGGGGGAGAGACATGTTTTTCGGTCGGGAAGTCATCCTCTTGAAAAATCATCTACTGTATTTGATGTGATGAGTGAGAAATGTTTGAATGGCTCATGCCATACATAACCACGGAGACTCCTGTTCTTGTCTCTATTTACTGCACTGTTTTCACCCTTGAGATTGTATTTTTTGAGAATGGTAGAGCTCTGATGGCGGATTCGTAGAGGGTTTGATGATAATCCAGAATAACGAACGATACATCATGAATGGTAACCCCATCACCCTAACTTCAAAGCGTGCGAAGGTGCTCCTGCCATGTTTAGGGTTTGATCGTACTTGCTGATTCATTTTTAACAACAGCTGACTCTATTGTTCCGTAGAAGCAATGTTGTTAATTTTGTTTTGTTTCGGTTGAAATAGTCAACCTGTTTTGTATAAGTTACAAAAACAAGATAAAACAATGTTTGTTTATCTTATTTAAAATTTCGGTTCATTCTAGAAATTCCATCCAAATTCCGTCTGGAATGTTTCGGTTTCATTCAGCTCGTTCTGTTTTATCTAAATAGTGTTTTTTTGGAGCAATCAGAAAATATAATGACCTTGCGAGATTAATGATGTCATTTTTGTAATATTATACATGTTCATAATTTTGTTCAGAAAAATCATTATATTATCTTTTTTTAGATTAAATTGCACAATTCTAAATAATTTTATTTTTGGATTTGAACTATTTTTTTTAATTAATATATCATATTTAATTATATATATATACATAAACAGTATAACCCCGAAATAACACGTCAAAACACTCAAAACTGAAACATTGTATTCTAATTAAAAAAATGAATTACCAAACGAAAATGACAACCTTAGGTAGAAACAACCAACTGCCGTGGTTAGTTTTTCCCCCCTGTTGTTGTGTTTTTGTTCGAATGAAAAGAAATACTTCATCATAGAGTGTTGGAATGGCAACCCAAATGTTCCAACCTACCAAAAGAAGATAGCAGAAGTCAAAGGGAATAGGTTTTGGCTGATGGCGGTTTGTTTTCACCATAATATTCTGTCTCATAAATCTCATTGCTCTGCTACCTCCTCAGAAAAGAATCCAACGACAAAAAACTAAGATCCCTGTAATGGTTTCTCTGGTCGAAACCAGATATTGTTCATCACTACTCTTAGCTTCAGTTCTTGCATCATGTTTTGCTTTCAAAACGTTTTGCTTCCCATCTTTAGATTTTCTTACTGGAAAACAAGAACTAGAATTCTTGACAGTCACCCCACTAATGCTTACAAAGTGATTATAGCCTGCAGGTGGGGTCTTAGCCTAGCGGAGGAAAGTTCTCTTCCTCTGCACCAAGGTTCAAGCCCACTATACACACTTGTTATTCCCGCAGTGTCTTATTTGCTCATTGTGGGTCTGAAAATTAGTTGTGGTACACGTAAACTAACTCGATCATCTCAGTTATAAAAATAAGTGATTATAGCCATTTAAGAATTAAAAGAGCAAAACAGACACACCGTTCTTTTTTGCTTACGGTCCATAAGAGTCAATCCAGCCTCAAATGCTTCATAGCTCTATACATCTGAGTTTTCTTCAACTGTTTATGACTTCTGAACTTGATACAAGATTAAAAGCTACTTTCTGTTGTTGTCTAGAGAGCTAAATAAAACATGTCAACAAAAAATATTGAGAAAAATGGAATGCGGGATAGGTAATTGGAGCATGAAATGCATATGAAAGGAAGATCCTCTGTCAATTAGTTTATGAAGCAGATTGGCGGTAGATCAAGAGTGTTCCAAAGTGACAATTCGCCATCATTAATCATAGAAGCGGAAGAAGATTTCATTTCCATCAAGCTTTGCGAGTAATCATCCTGTTTCTGCATCACTTCCAACCTTTCTTCTTCTTTTCTATTCTCATCCTTTTTACTGTTACATGCATTTCGAAGTTTGGCTAACTGATCAGAACGTCCCTTTCCCTTGGCATTTCCTGATCCAAGCTTCAGATTTAAGCATTCAGGAATCCCATTAAAAGCATAGAGAGAAGCTGAGAACTTCCTCTCATATTTCATTCTCTTCATGGCTGCTTTAAGCATAGAAGGCTCATCTCCATAGCACTCAGGCTCCACTGGCTCCTCTATCTCTTCAGCAATCTCAAAAGGAGAGTAGTAAAAAGGAGATCCAACATCATCAAAGAAATGAAAATCCAAAGCTCCTATGTCGTTCCCTTCTTCCTCTCCCTCTCCATCTTCTCCTTCACCTCCCAAGTTGTTACCATCACCACTAGATGACTGTGCCACATCACTCCAGCTATAGTCGAAGTCCCATTCTTTTCCTAAGCTATCTTCTTTCTCTGTTAAGCATGGCACAAGACCTGCTGTCGTGCAATCAAATTCACTAGCAATAGTGTTGTTGGTGTTATCGTTGCGCATGGAGTAATCGTCTGTATGGTCGAGGAAACCAGTGAATTGGGTGTCTGAGAAATCGGATGCTGGTTCTCTATATTCCTCCACTAGTTTTTGCTGCTGGTTGTAGGGCTGAGTGGTTGCAGAAGGATCACAAGATTTGTTTCTTGCTGTAATCCTTTGGATTAGAAGGTTAGTAATCTTCGAGGGAAGAGCTGGAGTTGTTGAAGAAGTTGGAGAACAAGGCCAGAAGTTTGTTCTTGTATTAGCACCACGAAGCAAGCAAGCAGCTTCATCATAGGCTCTAGCTGCTTCCTCGGCACTATCAAAGGTGCCTAACCACACCCTTATTTTCTGTATGGTGTCCTTAATCTCAGCCACCCATCTACCCGATGGCCTTTGTCGAACACCAACAAATCTCTTTCTAGCTCTCCTAGCTCCTCCTAGTGCTGCTGCTGCAGCAGCTTCCTTGACCATCTCATCCCAAGCCATGGTTCCTTCACCAGAGCTCTTGTCCTCAGAACTTCCACTGACCTTTCTCTTCCTAGCCATATCTTTCTCTCTTTCTTAATTTCTACTTCTTTAGATTCTCTTCTGTGCTGTTTGAGGTTATGCTGATTGCTTTGGCTATGCTGTGTTTTGGTTGGTCAAGTGGCATTTATATGAATGTATTTGAAGATCCTGTCAAATGAGAATAGAGAGTTGAAATGGTCTTCTTGTTTGTTCTTAGTTTTCTGTTCTTCTTTCAGTTTAAGCCTCTTATGGAACCAGGTGGAGTGTTCTTTTAAACTACAGTGAGGGATCACCAGATGGATATATTACGAGGTGCTGCTGATTCTACGAAATTTGCTTTGACTCAGACAAAGGGTATCAAGCTTCCTACAATGCTGTGTGTGTGTGTGTGTGTATGTGTGTATGTGTGTGTGTGTGTGTGTGTGTGTGTATATATATACACACACAATGATGAAATCTAAGCCTGAATGGGTCAATCTACCCTTTTTCATCAATCTTTATTGTTTAGACTTGTTGATAGAATTGAGTTAAGAAATACAATTGATTCCCGGAAGCAACCTGTGGTGAACACCCAGAAGACAAACATAGAGATCATCACTGTCATGAAAGAGACTAATTGTAGCTTTTTCTATTGTAAGGCATAGAAACGTTTATGCATTATTTAACCAGCCAGCGACAAAAACAAACTACAGCCCCGACCATTTCCATGAGCTCACACAGAAGTTGCAAATTATCGCAGTTCACGCTTCCTATTGCTCTCTCGTGTTCTTATACTCTTCTTGTTAAATTCATAGAAAGCTGAAAACCATATAGTCATCAGCATTCGCAGTTGTCCCTGGTAAAACCTCGATTCCGTTTTGTTTTGTTCCGTCTAGAATGGCCGATACATTCTGTTCTAATTGAAAAAACAAAACACTAATTAAAACGGAATTGAAAACTTTGGTAAAACTATAAAATAAAAGGAAAACCTGCCATGGAAGTCATCTTCAAGCTCCAAGAAGTCACTTGGGATTATTAGTCATGTGTAGCATAAAATCAATCTATTTTGCTCTCGTCATTGCTGATAAAAGTCTAACAATGTCGATTTCTCCAAAGCCCCACCACAATAAAGCCTAGGAGCATGATGAATATATATAAAATGAATATATATAAAATCCCATTTATTTATGAATCAATATATTATATTAATCCATCTTTTGGAATATTATTATCATGATACCATTAATTAGTTGTAAAAAATAGCATAGCAAAGCCTTATTTAAATGTTGAAGTGACGGTGACATGCCGAGATTAGCACTAAATCACGAATTGGTGGGAGTATAACTAAATAAACTAAAAACAATTTGCCAAAAAAATGTTCTTACTCTAGTACCAAACTCATATTATAATGGATTATAATAGTAAAATGATTGTTTTATCCCTTTAATTAAATAATATTTGGCTTAGTAGGATGAGGGTAATAGGGTTTTTTTTTTTCTTCTGCTTTATAAATAAAATATACTAAAATTAGTTATTTACCCGCGTTTCGTCAAACCTATGAAATAATATGAAATATTAAAAAAAAAGTTTTATGGAATAAAACTTTTATGCACGATATTTTAAAAGAGGGATTTCGATTATTTTCTTGCCAATTTCCTTATAAAAATACATAAAAAGGCTAGATTAAGAGCTCTAAAGGAAGTTTAGAGAGATCAAGGAAAGGAATTTCAAGCTTTGGTTGAGTTTATGATGCTTGAAAGTATAGATTTTTGGAGCTAGAGAGATCAATTAAAAAGTGAAGAGAAATCGAGTTTTCCTTTGCAAAATCTACCTTGAATTAGTGTTCTTGGGAGGCACACCATCCACATAAACCAAAATCTACCGTTAAATCTTGTGTCAGCATGCTCAACCTTTAAAAGGCATCGATGATAAACACCGCCAGTCCCCCCCCAACAGAACTTTTATCAGACACCTCAGAAGCAGGAACACATAATACCTGGACATCTGAATGGCAATGACATATAACCTAATGAAGAAAATCACAGGAAAAAAAAGACATGGTGTAAACTATAATGGTGTTAAACATTCAAAAGCTACAAAAAAAGTGGAAATACAACGAAACATGTATTACTATGACTTCCCCTAAGAACCCTGATTTGGAAATTTACTATTTCTTCACCAGATGCATTCAGATTTGTAGTCCTGAAGTGCAATTCTGGGAAGAAAGTAAGATAGAATAATATGAGTGCAGAAATTCAGTTAACCTGTCATCGGCTTTCAAAGCAACGAGATGTTGAATATGTCAATTTGACTCTTAAAATAAAGCTCTAATTATCAAGACGTCATGAGAGGAAGGCTATTTTTTATAGATAGGTGGGAGGCAGGGGAAGCAAGCTACAGACTGAATTGCTACGACACTGCCATCGCCTTGTACATATCACAGCCAAGTCAATTATCCAAATTGAAAACTTCGAAGGATTGACGTCAAAGTAACGTTTCGCTTACCTGGTTGCAAAAGATGGTGTATCCAAGGTAAATGTCAACTAAGAGAAATGGAAAAATTTGAATTTGATGGGATGCTAAAGAATAATATAAATTATATTTTGAGGTTTCATCTAAAAGTTTAAGTTTTTAGGTGAAATAGTTCTATGATATTGTATCAAAGTCTTATTGACCCAGCAGTTACAAGTTTGAATCTCATCGCTTAAAAACTTATACTTTTAAGTGAGATGATTCCATGACAGGAGATGAACAAACGTTATACCCAGAAGTCTGAAGAAGATAATAGTGAGGGGATCAGTATAGTAATGAATTGATGGAACCTCAAACTTCATCCCCATGTTTGCCTGATCATTGTCTTTTCCAAAAAAACTGTAAACCAGTGGAATCAATCGGAGGAGTTCTGATGATAGATTTGTCCACACTTAAGTCAGGAAATATGAAATGAAGAGCGATGCCTATACCCAGTATAAGGAGTCCATTTTCCTTGCGAATCTAACAAATGGCATAAAGCCATTTAATCTTTGTAAGAATCACAGAAAACTGAGAAGAAACTCTGCAGATAATAAGGAGAAAAAACGAAAACGGTAAATAATAATACTAAATCAAACAGAGATGCATTCCTACTTGACCTGGGACAGCTTCAGCTAGCACTGTGGGAATATTTTTGGGCTCCAGGAAGGCATTGACTTGATAGAGAGCTGAACCTGACAGTATATTTGCTGAGAAAACGTTCCATCTGGTAAATCATAGCAGCTTGGAACAAGCTTCTAATGCGAGAAATGTATCCTTCAATGGCGGAAAATGTTAACATCCTCGGCGGAACAAAAAATGAGGAACAACTGAACTTGGAAGATATCCTGTAATGACTTGACCAACAGCAGTTCTGCAGCTCAAAAAATTGTCCATATTATCTACACATCGAACATTAGACTAATTCAAAGGACTTGATATATTTTAATGGGATTTGAAGTACATGAAATTAGCAATTCAATTCTTTCCAAGCCTCTCTACACAAATCCCACTAAACCCAATCCATCTCCAAAATCATATCATAAATGACTGATAACTATCGAAATTTGAAGTTCAGAGCTAGACTTAACAAAATCACAAACTTTAATCTCATATTTACTTCGATGGGATTGGCAGGAACTGATACTGAAATCAATGAATCCAGGTGGAAGCTAAAAGGAATAAAACCTTTATTTATGCTGATTATTCATCGAGTTATTGCAAATATCTGCAAGCATGCACTTACTACAGCCGTTTCGTAGTTCTGAAACAAAAATTGCTATTCAAATTTACTTTCCCACCACAAAAATTCAATGTCTAGCCTTCATTTATGGTTCTCAGTCAAATCTGTCTAGACAAGAAAAAGGGGTCAAGCAGGTTATTTTATGAAAATCCGGGAACAAAATCTTGACATGATTATGCTTCCTCTCCAGATTGTTTTTTAAGGTAAAAAGCCCCACTGATTCTTCAATCTATCCTTTCAATTACCCTGTTTAACATTATATTTCAAAAATGTTTTTGAAAAAAAAACATTATTTTTATTTTTTACTTTAAATTAAAAAAATTTGGTACTTTCGGATCATTTTCATGTGCTGATGTCAAAAATAATTTTTTTAAAATAAAATAAAAATTATTTCGATGCATTTCTGAACAAAAAATACTTTAAAAACAATCTCAATGACACTCTAAAACAAAAACTTAATATGTCCTCGAAAGATTTTTCTATCTCTAATATATCTTTTTGTTAATCTTTCATCATCCAAAAGAATAAGACTACAATCTATGAGTTTCACTTGACATCTAATGAGCCAAGAGATCAAAGGCTCAAAAAAAATATAAACAAAAGGTTTTGTTTTTATCAAATAATCGACTCGAGAATGGTATATTTCGTATAAGGATGTGTCTTTAAGAAGTTAAAACCCTTTTTCTAATAATAATAAAAGGTTTTGATTATCATTTTATCAAAGAATTGGTCTTAGAATTATACATTTCTTATAAGAATCACATGCTTAAGAAGCTAGGACTCCATTGTTTTCATATGGAAATCAAAATTTCATATTGAAAAGATGATTAAAAAAAGTTCAACAATAACCAAGGAAACGATTCGAATTCCAATTTATTATCCATCTTCCTTTCAAGTCCAACGATTGTATTTTAAAAGTAAGGATTAAGCCTTATATTATGGTAGATCCTAAATCACTACCTTGGGTGTTAGTAATTATTTTTATCTTTAATAAGAAAAAAAATGTATTATTTTAGAAAAAAAAACATAAAAATATATTAAGTATAATTTATCATTAAAAAAAAACAAAAAATAATTTATCTTACATATACTTGTTTAGAGAGATTCTCATTTTTTCTTTAGTATAACCATCTCCTTGTCTAAAACCTTTAAGAAACTAGTTATCAACTTGAAACTTTGTCACTCCCCAATGGATGGCATAACTACAAGTTTTATGACACACAATACCAAGTGTACATAAACAACTATGATTTTCAAAAGATACATGACAAAATGACATAAGTAAGTAAGCATGAGAATACTCATATTATATGCATTCAAATAAGTAGTTCCTACCATGAAGAGTGTTTTCAAATTAGACATTCTAGACATGAACTCCAAAGATAAAATATAGAGCCTCAACAAGTGTGATTCATATAATTGACTATTGTCATCAATCTTTTAATCAATCTCAATAGTGCACTTCATATAAAATAAGATTTTAAAGAAAATTGAGATCAATAACAATATAAATTTCTTAGAAGGACTATCTTCCCTACCAAGTTGGACACTTTTTACCTTGTCATTGAGTGTTTGTCTATCTAAAGTTGTGTGCTTGCCAAAGTCAACTTAAATAATTATGATGGAGTTAGAAAACCAAGAGATCATATTTGATACTATAACTCATTTTGGACCTAGGGACCAAAGAAATTAAAAATAATATTTCCACACCAAAAAATAACTTTTCTAGAAAATAGAAGTTTTTCTAAGGAAAAAAAACTAGGTTATCATGTCAAAAATCAAGTTTCCTATCAAAATTTACCAAACCATTATTTCACATGAAAATATTGGTCAAATTTCTTCATCAAGGCCAAATCTATCATTTTGCAATCAAAATTGGCTAGAAATATCAATTCACGGTCAAAACAAAGTTCATCGCGACGATATTAATCAAAATCTATCTTCCCATCAAGTTTGGCCAAACTTATCATTTGGGATTCATAATCAAATTTGACACGTCAAAAAGGTCAAAAGTGATTTATTCGGGTGAAATTCATCATTTCAAGGCTAAACTAGATTATAAAACAATGTTTGATAATGAAAAATATATAGTTTTTAGAGATCAAAATAATTTGTTAACATTGATTTTACAGTGTGTGTGTGTCTAACACATTCCACCCTTAAAAATATTAAATCTTCATTCAAAAATATTTACCAATTACAATTTCCCATATAATGTTACAAAAAATATGTAGTTGAAAAAGAAAGAAAATGATAAAGAAATAAAAAAGAATTGAAAAAGAAATACAATAATGAGTGAAGTTGAGAAGAAAAGAATTGAAAACAATTGGAGTTAAGGCTGAAGTTGTTAAAATAAATTGAGAAAAGGGCTGAAATTGGCTAAAACTTAAGAATTAAAAATTGAAAAGTCAAGGGCTAAATTGAAAAAGGCTAAAAATTTGAAAGGTTTTAATGTCGCGAGGGATGAAATTATGAAGATAATGAGACAAAAGGAGTGAAACAAGCTAAAACTTAAAAATTGAAAAGTCAGGCTAAATTGAAAACAAAAATATCAAGGGAAACTTTTTAATTATTTAGGGACTAAATTGAAAGAAATCTAGAGATAAAAGTCAAAATTAAAAAATCAAAGGATTAAAATGGAAAAGGTACCAAACTTGGAGGACTATTTTAAAAAATCTCTTTTAAATAAACGACATTATGTTTCAAAAACAATAATCCAAAACGATGTCACTTTGGTATGGGTGAAAGAGCCATTTTATTGAGTTAGTGAGAGAAAGAACAAGATAGAGTTTTTTATTAAAAAAAATAGTAGTTTTGAACACACAGATATGAGAGAGAGACATGGGAAGGAAAGATAAAGAAAAAAAGAGAGAAACTTGAAGTTAGGAGAGAAAACTATCTAAAATCTCTCTACCACCAATACAACCACCATTTTTGTCACTATAAGCCACCAATATTTTTTAAAATCAACAACTTTTCATTCATGTATTTTTGTTGGCTTTGAAATAGTATTAGTTCTATTCCATAAAACTTTTTTGTTGTATTTTTACGTGCTCATGTGTGTGTGAAAATATTTTTGGAAAGACATTACAATTCATTAATGCATTCTTTTTTATATTTTGATTTATTTTATTTTTATTGAAGTTAAAATAGCTTTAAGATTATTTTATAAAATCTTGTTATTGTATTTTTAAGCTCAACACTAAGGCATACAAAAAGAGCAAAAAAGGATCAATTTGTGATCGATTGACATTTTTAAGCTCATGAACAAAACTAAGAACACTACACGAATTGAGATGTTGGCTTCAATAAAGAAAAATTAATTTAATCAATATCTCTCCCCTATAAAGAATAAAACAATTACATGAAACCCCAATAAACTTTCTCTTTGATTTTGAAACATAACTCAAACAAAAAAGGAAAGAGATCATTACATCCCATAATGCATTGTCTAAGATTAGATCATCTCTAAAGATTATAGTTTGAAAAATCTTGTAAGCTTTTTTAATGAAAAAATATTGTTCCTATGTATGTTTTTATATTTCCAAAACATGATCTTTATACAAAATCTTCATATCTCCAATGAGATGTACACACCTCTATATAATGATATCTATAAATATTCATCATGACAACTTTTTCATTCATGCTATAATGTTACTAGCACAATTGTTATAGCAACACAACTTTCATGTTCACAAAACATTCTCCATTTCATGTAAGAATGTTTGTTTCTCTAGATATACTTCATTCGGCTAAATGACAAAATCATTTGTAGTTGTAAAACTTCTCCATGTTACTCTAATTGTCACTCTTGAATGAAAAATTACGAGCCTTTTAAACTATATGGAAATTCAAAGATTAGATGTAATTGATGGGCTAAAACACCCAAAGGCTCCAAATCTTAAAAAAACAAAAACAAATATCAAGATGTTTGATTTGAGCCTTGACCTAATAACATTATTCACCATGTTGTTGCTTTAGTGGAAAACTTGGCTATCCATAAAGTTTTATAGGCCTTAGCGCAAAACAAAACCTTAGACAACTCAAATATATATACCATGTCATTTAGGCCTCAAGCCATTTCTTAACTATTCTAAATTTGAATCATATCTCACGTAAATTTCTTGAGAGCCTAACATTAGCACACATAACATTGCAGTGTTGCAACCTTTATGAAGTCAATGTGATGCCATCAATTACCCATTTTAGAAGTCATAAGAACTTACAAAATTTTCATATGGAAACTCCTATAAAAACTATTTGAATGGTCTATAAGAATATTCTTTTACTCATCTATCATAGTCTAGGTGATCATATCATTTTATTGGTTATGTATATAGTCTTTTATTTTTATTGGTAAGGAAAATTGATATAAAATGACAATGCAATTATTTTATCCTATGAGAATGTAGATATGTTATCCTCCTCCTCATAGGTAAGTTGTCCTACTCCTTTTGAGTTAAGCCATATGATCTTAATGGTCAGGGTGTATAAATACCTTAAGCCATCCATACAATGTAAAATTCAGAATAGACCACATAACATATGATCATCAACATACATCCTCCTACACTCTTTCTTCTCTTTACTATATCTCATTCCCTCGTATAATCTATGAACTTAAGCATTAAAGGGTCTCCTGTCTTGAATGGTCTCCTGTCTTGAATGAGACTTGTTTTCATGGGATAGTGTGTAATGACCTAGCTTACATGTATGCTTCTATCAAGCAACTATGGACAACCCACATCTAATTTGAAGTTTTTATGACTTCATCAACATCAAATTATAAGTTTATAATAAAACCACCATTGCCATCTAATCAATCATATTTTTTAAATAAGCAATTTTTTTTTATTAAAAGTAAAATAAGAATAAAAAAAACTTATATTTTTTTCTTGATTAGCACAAATAAATATATTAGTGATAACCCACCAAGTTTGCTAGAAAGTTTAACTTCAGGAATAAAAAGGAGAGGTACAAAGAAAATTGAAGGGTAAACAAAACCCTAAACATAAAAACATACAACTCAATTTCACTTAACAAATGTTTTTATTTTTCCAAACACCAAAACCTTCAAAAATCTCACATAATCAAAAATTAAATAAATCCACCGCCGAAAATCTCAAAATCAATCCAAAGATAGCCATAGTTATCAATTTGTTTTCCTTCCCCGACAACAAATCCGAAACCTATACTATGTAAGTCAAGTATTATGTGTTTCAAGACTCAAACCTATAAAAATCTTTGGAATTATTTACTATTTTGATTGACACCCTTATTTTTTTTTAATATATTAACTATAATGTGTTCAAGATTTCTTAATAATTAATAATGAAAGATATATGAATTTCCTCCTAAGACATTATTTTTTTATTGGATACAGTTTTTTTATTTTATTTTCAAATCTATAATATCATTTTGTTTTTGAGTTTTATGAATTATGGATCCAAGAATAAATATTTCACATCTCTATTTAATATATTTATTATCAATAATTTAACAAATTTAATAGACATTTAATTGAAAACATTGGAGATGCACGTATAACTTAAAGTACTATATACTCTTAATCATATATATATATATATATATATATATATATATATATTAAAAGAAAAAAAAATTAGAGACTCAACTAAAAAGGTTTTAAAAATATAGGTACTGAAGTGGTCGTTTGGTAATGCGATTGAACCTACATTTGGAGGAAAAGTTGTCCATCACCGTTTGATTATCTTTAAAACTCGCTGCTTCTGATGTTGAACACCGCCACAAAAACGCAAGCTTGCCGTTGGAAAATTTATTATTCCAAATCACCACAGCAAAACCTCCGATCACACAACACCCACATTACCACAGCAAAACCTCCGATCACACAACACCCACCTTCATTGCAAGAGAAGGTGCTGCTCCACCACCATCGTAATCTAATGGTACCTTTTCCCATCTTAAAAGGTTGAGAATAGGTGCATGTCCAAGTATGAAGAATCTACTCTCCCTCGACTTGTTACCAAATCTCACGAACTTGGAAGTGATTGAAGTTGATCACTATAACCAAATGGAGGAGATAATAGCAATAAAGGATGAAGAAGAAGGCATGATGGTTGAAGATAGCAGCAACCACTACGTTGTCACTAATCTCCTAAATTTGAGATCTGGGGCAAAATATATAAGAGAGGTAGAGGAGATTTGAGGAGAGAAATGGGGGATGTGTTTTTAAGCTTAAGGAGAGAGAACTGGAGATGGGTTTTCTTTTTTAATGCTAATTAAAATAAAAAACAGTGGCTGGAATGTTATGTTAATTCACTCTCACCGTTTTCTTTTTCTTTTTAAATCTTTGGTTGGGCTGGACCTCTCTCGGCCCGGGTTAAGTCCAACAGAGTTAGGTTTTTTTATCCAACTTGGTTGGGTAGGCCCATTTAATTGGTTAAACCTAGATTAAAATATCTCTATAACTAGATCGCAGATGTTGTTACTAATGATATTGTTACCAAATATTTTTCTTCGAGTAAATAGCAAGGGATCATAGAGACATTCATGTATCGATTTAGTTCGTGATGAAATTGCAAGTAGTTTGATGAGAGAATAAAAACAAATATCTGTTTTTTTCATGAATTATTAATTATATTTTATTGTTATGATTATTAATCTATAAAATTTTAAATATATATGTGTGTGTGAGAGAGATAGTCTTTTAAAGTAATTTCACAAGTTGACAGCAATATGAAAAACATGATAACCAAACACACGAAACTGCTTTTCATTAACCTCAAACTCAACCACTATTTTAATCAAACACTTCAATTTCAATTATAAATTACAACTAAAAATATTTTTTATAAAATTATTTTTTTTAAACCTAGACCACAAAAGCAATCATAATCTCAAAAACACCCGAAGTTTTCATTGTGATGACATCATCGAAATACAAAATCTAAACCGGATACTCCCCGGTTCTCATAGAAGAGAGAAAAGTAATCTCACAATATGGTGCACATACCAAAGACAACACAGCAGACAGGAGCTATATGACCGTGCAAACTGACACGTGACATATCATCAGCCTCTCCTCCCACTATAATACTCTTTCGTGTCCTGTCCCAAGCAAATGTGCATTGTCGTTTAAAAAACCATCACCGACGCCGATTTAAGAAGCTCCGGTTACCAGAATCCGATCAGTTTCTCCGATTATTCCAGGTAATTGAATTCCCGATCGTGATTGATTGAACTGAGGAGTTGGGTTTTGATAGATAGAGAGGTGAAAAATCAGAAAAGATGAGCGAAATATTTGACGGATACGAGCGTCAATACTGCGAGCTCTCTGCTAGTTTATCCAGAAAATGCACCGCTGCACTTGCTGTTGTTGGAGGTACGTACGTACTCTCAATTATTTATTTTCTTTTGATTTTGATTTTGATTTTGTGCAATAATTATTTATTTGAACAGAGCAAAAGAAGCAAAAGATATCTGAAATAAGAGCTGGATTAGAAGATGCTGACTCTTTGGTACCTATAGAAAAAACTTCAAATCCCGATTCTCCTCACCCAGGAATTTATGCATTATTCTTTATTTTATTTTTTAAAATTCAATTTTGCAGATTCGGAAAATGGATATGGAAGCGAGAAATTTGCAGCCGAATGTGAAGGCAGTTCTTCTGGCTAAGTTGAGGGAATACAAGTCAGATTTGAACAATCTGAAAACTGAGGTTAAAAGGATGGGTTCTGGCAATCTCAATGCATCTGCTCGCGATGAGCTATTGGAAGCTGGAATGGCCAATTCCTTGACGGTATGTCACCCTCTCTCTGGGTTGGTTTGTACTCTTACGCATTTGTTCTGGTAGATTTTATGTAGGATTATGATTTTCAATTATTATTATTATAATCTGTATTTTGGTTCAGCATCAAAACTCAGAAGCGATCTGGGTGTATATCTTGTTGAATAAATTAATAGCCAGGTGTGATGTGAGCAAACATTTCGGGTTGGTCTAGGAGTTCAGTAGAGTTTGCTGATCAAGTGTTTTTCAATTTGAAATGTATCTAAATATTTATTTATTTATTTTTTAAAAATTATTTTTGATATCGACATATTAAAATATTTCAAAAACACTAAAAATGACAATTAATTTGAAGCTAAAAAAATTCAAAAAACTTTAAATTCGCTGTTGGACCACAATGCCAAACAGGGCTTCGTGTAGTTCTGTGGCCACTTGTATGAAAATCTGCAATGTTATTCCAAGTCTCTTTCTTCGTCTTAGTGTTGAATATATATTTTAACAATTGTGGTTTGGACAACTGGAATAGGCCTCGGCGGATCAGAGATCAAGATTGATGACGACAACAGAAAAACTAAATCAGTCTGGTGACAGAATTAAGGATAGTAGAAGAACTATGCTTGAAACTGAAGAGCTTGGTGTGTCTATTCTTCAAGATCTGCATCAACAGCGACAGTCTCTCTTACATGCCCATAACACGGTATTGATTTCATTCGCACCAAACTGCCGTCTCTGAACATTGTTTACTTTCATTCTAGTAAGTCTGTTATATTTTTTTCATTATTTACTAGTGATATTTGAACCTGTTAGATGACAGTTATAGTTTGCGCGACTCCGAATTCTGAATTCTGATGCATTATTAGCAAGGCAGTTTCCTTCTGATCTTTTTAGGTGTTAATCAGTGCTTTACTATAAAGGGTCTAAATGATTTTGGGAAGTAATGGAATTAGGGTTTGGAACTAGTAACGCCATATGTCCTGTGCTTATTTTATGGTTCTTCCGATATTTACAGCTTCATGGGGTGGATGACAACATTGGTAAGAGTAAGAGAGTGCTGACTGCCATGTCAAGGAGGCTGAACAAGAACAAGTGGATTATTGCTGCCATTGTTGCTGTCCTTGTGGTTGTCATCAGCTTGATCTTGTACTTCAAACTCAAATAGCCAGGACAACCCTAGTTTCGGACCCGTGGGTTTTATCAAGACAAGACTTGATTTTTTTTTTGTTTTTGAACTAGGTTGTGTGATTTTGCAATCAACTGATATGAGTGAAGTGTTTGATCTATACATGGTCGTGTGCTTTTTATCCATTTTAATATTATGGAGTGAATTTTGATGAACTCATGATGACATCTCTTTCCCATTGCGGTATTAATTTTTGACATGAGATTAATTCAGGAATTTACACAGCTGACTGGGAACAGAAAAGCTTGCTCACACCGTGAAGAAAAAGTGATCCCCAAGCAATCGGAGAATTTACCAAAGATTGCTGCTCCATTCTGCTTTCTGGGTGACAAACTAGAAGTCATTGCCATATTGCTGAGGATTCATGAAAGTGAAAATGGAAGCTCTGGCTGGGACCTTAATTTTATCAAGAAAAATACTAGGTACTAGATAATTCCATGAACTATGTCGTGGTGCGACCAAAAAAGTATAATGCCCATCTCAAGGAAAGTGTTTTGAGAGTATTATTAAATCTAACTAATCAAGTAAAACTTAAAATCTCCCCATTAGATTCATTGCCTAGCTCTTTAACTTCAATTGTATTGATATCACCTCATAAACTTAGCAGGTTAAAGAAAAATTCATAATTGGTAATAACATGCTTTGATTTTCATATTTTTAAGATAATATTTCTTAATTTTTTTTAATTAAAATAAGGACATATTAAATCAATCATGTCAATATAGGTTAATAAGGTTAAATTCACGATTTAAGTCATGAATTCTATTGAGTTCAATAACTTTTAAATTATTTTTTATTTAATTATATGAAAAAAAAGAAACGATTACAAAAATGAGCACCAACTCAATGCTATTTTTTTTTTATATCAAGATAACTAAATAAAAAATATTTATATTGAATTTATAATAAAAATTTCATTTATGATACTAAATAAATTTAAAAATGTAAAAGGAAATTAATTTGTATATAAAACAAAAAAATAATATTATTCATGTCTTTTTTTCATTTTAAAAAAACTCGTAAAAAGCTTGTAAATGAAAATTAGAGAAAACCTCTAAAATAATTTTCAAAACTTAGTATAAATTTAAAAAACATGAAACATATTTTTTTAATTTTTTAGAGAAAATTATATTATGTTTGAACCAGAAATTATAATTTGTTTTACTATAATTTGGAAGAATCGTTTTACAAGTTATATGGAGCAGTATTTGTTTTTACAGTGAAATTATGTTTTTTTTTTAAATAATATATATATAATACATATTATATCACTATAATTAATTTTTAATGAATCCAAATTTGAAATTAAATTGAATTCACCGTAAATATTAAAAGAAATTAATTATGATATATTGATAATGATGGACCGAGCGCCCCTGTCTGGTAGCGCCATGCATTAACGGCTAACGGTTATATTTTGAAGAAACAAAGGAAGAAGAAGCGGCAAAATGGCTTGTCTATTATAAAAATGGCAGTCTGACTCTTCACAGCTCAAAAGGAAGGAAGGAGACCCATCTGTTTGGTTTGGTAGCTTAGAAAATCCTCAGAATAATCAAATCACATCCTGTCCAAAACCCTATTCATATGAAATGTTCAACCATCAACTTCACCACTCTCCAATCCCTCCCTGCCCACTTCCGCTCTCTCCTCCGCTCTTGCGCCCGCAACTCCTCTCTTTCCACTGGAAAAAAACTCCACGCCGTTATTCTAACCTCCGGACTTGCTTCTTCATCCCCAAACACCTTCCTCCTTAACGCCCTCCACCACTTGTATGCCTCCTGTGGCGTTGCATCCTCTGCACGCCACCTATTCTACCAAATTCCCCGTTCACATAAAGACGTTACAGATTGGACCACCCTGTTATCCTGCCTTGCTCAACACCGAACAAAACCTTCTGATGGGTTTTGTTTCTTCAAAGAAATGAGGAAGGAGGGTGTTGTTCTTGACGATGTTGCCATGATTTCTGTGTTTGTATTGTGCACGCGCGTGGAGGATTTAGGGATGGGAAGGCAAGCGCAAGGGTGTCTTGTGAAGATGGGTTTGGGGTCTGGGGTTAAGGTGTGTAATGCTGTAATGAACATGTATGTGAAGTCTGGGTTAGTTGAGGAGGTGAGAAGAGTTTTTTGTGAAATGAATGAGCGGAATGTGGTTTCGTGGAGTACATTGTTGGAGGGGGTGGTGAAATGGGAAGGGGTGGAGAATGGAAGAGTGGTGTTTGATGAGATGCCGGAGAGGAATGGGGTTGGTTGGACTATAATGATTGCAGGTTATGTGGGAAATGGGTTTTCTAGAACAGGGTTTTTACTTTTGGATGAAATGGTTTTGACGTTCAGGTTAGGGTTGAATTTTGTCACACTTTCTTCAATTTTATCCGCGTGTGCACAATCAGGTGATGTCATGATGGGGAGGTGGGTTCATGTTTATGCTTTGAAGGGAATGGGAAGGGAGATGCATATCATGGTGGGTACAGCTTTGTTGGACATGTATGCAAAATGTGGCCTGATAGATATGGCATTCAAAGTCTTCAAGTACCTACCAAAAAGGAATGTGGTAGCGTGGAATGCAATGCTTGGTGGGCTAGCGATGCATGGAAGGGGTAAATTTGTGTTGGATATATTCCCAAAAATGATTGAAGAAGCTAAGCCAGATGATTTAACTTTTATGGCTGTCTTAAGTGCTTGCAGCCACTCGGGTTTAGTTGATCATGGTTACCATTATTTTCATAGTCTGGAATCAGAATATGGAACGACACCTAAGATTGAACACTATGCTTGTATGGTGGATCTTCTAGGTCGGGCTGGTCATTTAGAAGAAGCTGTGATGTTGATAAAGAAGATGCCAATGTATCCAAATGAGGTTGTTCTAGGATCCCTTTTGGGTTCTTGCAATGCCCATGGAAAGTTACAGCTTGGTGAGCGAATTCTGCAAGAGCTGATTCAGATGGACCAGCATAATACAGAGTATCATGTGTTGCTTTCGAACATGTATGCCTTAGAAGGAAAGCAAGACAAGGCCAATTCACTCAGACAAATCCTTAAGAGTAGGGGTATTAGAAAGGTCCCTGGAGTGAGTTCTATTTATGTTGGTGGCGATATTCATCAGTTTAGTGCAGGGGATAAGTCACACCCTCTGACAAAGGAAATATATCATGCATTGAATAATATGATTCAAAGGCTGAGACTGGCTGGTTATGTACCCAATACTACCACCCAAGTTTTTGCAGGTTCTGATGGCAGGGAGGATAGCAGTGAGGAGATGGAGGAGAAAGAGCAGGCATTGTTCTTGCACAGTGAAAAGCTTGCAGTCTGTTTTGGGCTTTTAAGTACAAAACCTGGTGCACCTCTTTATATATTCAAGAATCTACGCATATGCCAAGATTGTCATGCTGCTATTAAAATTGTTTCTAAGATATACAACCGAGAAATTGTAATTAGAGATCGGAATCGTTTTCATTGTTTCAAGCATGGTTCATGTTCTTGTTCTGATTATTGGTAATCATGACTTCATAGCAGATATTTGAAGAATCTAATTGATGAGTCGCATCATGAAATCCCGCTTGACTGAAATGTTTTAGTTTTCTATTAAAATCTGCTCTCCCGTACAAGAACTCATCAGATAACAACATAATTGTTTTTGGAATCTGGATTTGATCATCGTGGGAGGGATTTAATTACAAAGGGGAGGTTGAAGAGTTGGTTGAGGTTGAAAGAAAGTTGTTTGCAAGTCTGATGATGAGTTGAAAAGGAAGAGACGGAATGTTTTAGTTCTCTCTTGATTAAAATCTGCTCTCTAGTACAAGAACTGGTCAGATAACAACATTATTTTTTTTGGAATCTGGATTTGATCATCGTGGGAGGTATCTAATTACAAAGGGGAGGTTGAAGTTGAAAGAAAGTTGTTTGCAAGGCTGATGATGAGTTGAAAAGGAAGAGTCTTTCACAATGTTACTCATCTAGATTCTTTGACGGCATTTTCTTATACATTGTTTTCTGAATGGGGTGACGAGAATCAGATATCCACCATAGGCTACTGATAAGAATGGTGGTTTTCTAAGTGCAATTGTTGGGTAAGCTTTGTGTACTGCTGCTGCTGTTGGTTGAAAGAGCATGGTGTCTCAGATATTTGAGGAAATAGTTGCTCTGCCTGGTGGAACTCTTTCTTTTGTTTTTAAGGTCGAATCGTTACTTTCCTACAGTCAGATTCATCATCTAACAAACAGGATTGAAATCTGGTTGGGTAAATCAAAGAATTCTCAGAGTCAAAACGTTGCCATTCACCAAGGGCACAGCGAAGGCTATTTACAGGAGCAATTGCTCAATCAGAAAGTTAATTATCAAAGAGAACATGCCTTATCGACCAGATCAAGCACCGTGTTGTACTAATTTATTTATTTTCATTATACACCATGGTACTTGAATACAATTCTGTTCATATCTTGCTTGAATGAAGCATTTCGAGGGCCTGGTTTTGGTCAACAACGTGATGCTAAACTTTTCCTTCTCTTTCTTTTCCCATTGTTTATATAAATTATGAATGCCAGTGAGGAGTTAATGTCCAAGACTTCAGTAGTTCTCTAAATTCCTAGCTACCAATTGTGTTCTAACGGACGAAAATGAACAGAAATCAGTGTTTGCAAATAAGAAGTGAACAAGTAGTGATTACAACTTAGCTCAGAATCAATTAAGTGTTTTGAAGTAATATCTGAACAAAATAGATGATACTGTTGGCGATGTAGCTCAAATGGTAGAGCACACCGATTCTGAGATCCCCCACATCTCCGGTAATCATACATTTCCACAGAAACTCATTGTTATATTTAACATTTTTTGGCCAGAACATCCAGTTCTGCACAACTAAAACAATGGGAGATAGTAATCCTATCATGTTTCACAGATTATTTTTGCAACACAGTATCATGCAGTGCCTGCCAAGGCTAAATTTTTAGATATTTCTCCTCGGAATTACAACATCATTCATCAAAAAAGAAAGAAAAAAAGAAAATCGAAGTTGATAATATCATGTCAAACTACAGTTATTTCCCTCGTAATTTGTATGTCTCCAGTCAATCCTGGTTTCAACTCCAACATTGACAAAATTAGAAACACTATGTGCTATCCGGATAAAAATGTTGAACAACTCGAAGTCAGTTGTACTCCATTTGGTCTTATTTTTTTAACATTTGCTTTGAACTTCGAATGAATGAGCCTCGTAAGATGCAACTTTTATGTTGATCCATAAGTTCAAAAGGTATGAATCTATCAAACCCGATTCTTAGGTTTCTCCTGCTTGAATTTGCTATAATCAGTGAGCAAGCTACTATTAACTTTACGCTTCATGTTCTCCACCAATCCCCTTAATACCTGTTCTTGGAACATAAATTTCAAACTGGTTGATTAGAACAAAAATATTCAAACAGTCATGCATGCACAGATAGTATATGTACTAGTAATTGTTAGATTTCTGTTAAACCATTATCAAAGAATACTATCAGTTTAAGGAGACTGTTATGGCCTCACCGTCTCCGCAACAGGGTTGCGAACATTTTCAGGAACCATAGCAAGCACAGGAGGAAGAACAAAGCTTATATTCATCTCTAGTTGACCTTTGAGCCTTGTTCGTGCTCCCCGTCTATCAGGGTATAATGCTCCTTTTACACCAAGAGAAAATTGAGATGGTTGAAAAATATTATCAAGCCCTTGAAGCTTCCACCTGATCTGCAAGAGAGTACTTCCATATAGAGCTGACATGAGCAAATATAAAAAAATGTAATTCTGAAATTCTCATTGATGACTGCTCGAGAATCTTTAAAGCTTACAACATCAAGCTCGAGAACCTTCGTGATCTCTTCAGGAACTCCTGGTGGGTAATCTCTCCCTCCTGATTTACATCTCAATCTCATCTCAACTACCGGCCAGACAGTGAGGAACAAGAAATTTATGGGCAACATCTGGATTCTCCATTCTTCCTGGAAACATTAAACACATACATTACAGAGAGATTCTGCTTATTTCAGATGAAATGCTTATTTCTATGACGCTAAGTACAAAAAAGTCAAACTATTGCATTTATAGAAACTAGAACTTATATTGCAAGCAAGCTTTCGATTTGTGCCTGCCATTGACCCATCTAGCTCACCTGCACAGTCATGCATGAAATACTAATGGCATGTTTGGCAAGGTATCATGTAATGCAAGATAAAACATGCTTAATTATTAAGAATGCAGTGTAATCATATTGAATGATACATTTCTTATATGTTTATAAACTTCTATAATAATTTAAATAGGATTAGAATTTAAAAACATGTTCCCAGGAGGAGCACAACAAAGCAGTTGCTGAGCCTTCTTCCTCTTCTTGTTACTCAGACCAAGCTTGATATTCAGTTAATTTCAGTGGCGGCGAAATATTTATTCCTTGTCTTCTCTTTAATCAATTTCCATTTTCCTTGTCCTGTTCGTATATAGAAAACTTCAACAGCAAAATTTGTTTTCTTGTTCATTTTGTTTTTGCAGCAAGCAGGAGCAACAAACTTGGTGAGTGGCAGTAACTGGCATACAGGGGTCCTAACCATGCTGGTCCTTCATTGGATCTGGATGCACAAAGGCCAGTCTCACTCTCAGTCCCTTCTTCAATTTCTTTTGATGAGCCTCATCTTAGTGATTTGTTTAGAGTTTTATCAGCAACTTGTTTGGTGTGTCCAGCAACTAGTAGCTACAAGCTATACTGTTTTGTCCTCTGATTTGCCAATGGTGTCTGCGCTTTCCTGCCTTTCATTTCTAGCTGTTTGGAACTTTGCATTTGTAGCAAAACTGTCTTAATCGAGCGAAGCCTTTGTTCTTTAGCACTGTCTCCTTATCAGGTTCTTTTCCAAGTGTGTTTCGGCCTATTTTGATTTCTCCAAACAGAAACCCTTTTTAGAATTGATCAAGAGAACTCCTGCCACTATGCTCATATTTCCAAGATACTGCTAACACCATGGTGCATGGCAATCATCCATATTGTACCAACAAATGTAATTAACATCAGTCAGCTTCTGTAGAAATTCCTTGGTGAAACGAGCACCGTTGATTAGTGGATTCCATCGTCACCAGAGAAAATAGCAGTAGAAATTTTCTCAATTTCCAATCAACAAATGAGAATCATGTTAAGCTGCTCATGGAGAGGAAAGTTGGGATCCCACAATTAACAATCAATTGGACAGCTTAAATAAATAGTGATCATTCTATGGAATGAGAAAACACTGCATACCATTTGACTAACTGGTGGTTTGACAACGACATGAAAAAGAATTGATGGAAAACAGCAGCAAAGATTACTGACGTCATTTAATTCTTGACTGCATATACAATCAGAAGGCCATTCAAAGAAAGTTTTTTTTATAAACCATACGAGGCTTTACATGTCAAGTAAATAAATGGCCCTTAACAAATGATGAGACAGATTCTAAATCATTTCAGTAATCAGCACAGTGAACTCAATTTTCAAAAGATCAAGGAAAACGAGGGAAAAGAAAAGGAATTTGCATAAAAGATAACAAAAACCTCATTAAGTTGTCGGCTCCTCCCTCTGTCAGGAAATATGGCTTTGAAAACTCTAGGCTTATCCTCCAAATATCCATCAAAGGAAGCCTGCAAGGAAAAAAACCCACCTGTGTCAAAAGCACATAGATGGAGAGAGAGAAGGGGTGGAGGGGAGAATTGGGGGTACCCCTGGAGACTCATAGAGAGGGATATCAGTGGTCATTCTTGAAGAGTAGGTGGCAGAATTCATTGCCATCTGATTCTTGATCAAAGGCTTCTTCAATTTTGGTACAGAAAGTGCATGGCATTGCCGCTCATGCCTATTCAGCTTTTCTCTCCATTTCCTTGAGCAAAAATGTTCAGCAAGCACCTGGGGCTGGCATGGGACACAGGACCTTGCTGCAATTTCACTCATTTTCTTTCTGCTAAAATTAATTTGTCTTTAGAAGGGCAAGGAAAGCCTATCTTATTGGGTTTCTTGAATTTCACTCATTTCCTTTCAGCTTCTAAAGTTTTTGTTTTTAGATGGGAAAGGAAAGCCTATCTTATTGGGTTTCTTTACCTTGTCCAGTTCGTCACTACGCAAGTTCTTGGAGATTAGAAAGGTAGGCTCATGCCTGCTGTTCATGACATGTGGACCCACTGTCTGTTTCCTTTTATTTCTGGTGGCTGTGAATTACAGAGGGTTTTAGGGTACCTGTGAATTCATCTTACGCAGTAATTTTCTCTTCTTTTTTTCCTTCTCTTTTTTAAGAGAATGTAACACGATCTTGTATTTGTCCCTAGAATTTTACTCTAGGCAGTGAATTTCCATTTTGCAGAGGAAAATTGGAAAAAGTTTTAAGAAAAAGCAAACCCCCAACACAGTTGTAATTCTTGCCTCTCCAAAGTCCACAAAGAATAACTCATTATTTGCTCAATGAATAAGATACCCGATGCATCAATATGGAAGAAATAGGGCACAATTATCAGATCACACAGGCCAAACTTGTATTACATCACAGAAGAACGCGAATATTTTTACCATTTTTTTACAGTTCTTCTGCAGAAAAGTATTGCACTTTGGGCAACAAAGACTTTACATGCTTCCATTCTTTCATTATCTGCTGGGAGCTTGCTTCATTCTCCACTGTTTGTTCATGCTTTTTACTGAAGCTTATGGTTTCCTATCCTTAAGGCCCTTCGTTGGGATAGCCAAGGCACCTTTCTGGATCTTGGACAGTGAAACAAAATGCATCAGAAATTTGATCTGCTTCTTCGTTCATCAGTGTTCTTGGCCTTGTCACTCATTTTGACGGGCAACTACCCAAAGCACCTGTTACTTAACTAATGCAAATACATGTGCTCCACCATACGATGGAAAAGAGAACTGAAATTAGGTATGAACCTCAACTAGGGCTTTATTTTTCGTTCTTTTTATTATTTGTGGGACAGATATTTAGTGGGGGAATAAGATTAATTACTACGAGATGGCAGTTCTTCCCTCAAGAAAAGTAGTCAAAGTTCGAGTATCAGGCTAAGCAACACGATCCTAGGCTTGCTTAACACATTCATATGGTTCATTAGAGGGAAATTTTATTTAACGTTATTTATCAAGTTATTCCATCCTAAATGTCTGATACATTCTTCGAAAGAGTCCCCATGGACGTCCAAGGTACGTTTATGAAGTCCCTCGATAGCCAGAAATCACATATCTGCATGGATGCGATAATTAATTACAGCAGAACAAACCACCACAAGAAAGAATGTCAAGAGAACCAAGATAGGATCTCCTAGCCAGAGAACCCTGCAAGAACAATGTATCAAGGATGATGGTATTGCTGTAAGCATATTATAGCAGCAAGTTCAGTTGGCAATTACAAGGACTAATATTTCTTATAAAATGACAACTCAAGAGAGCTATTAAAACCAGATCTCCGAGACACAAAGCTCGTAGGTAGAAAATCAAATATTCGAGTGATCGAAGAAAGAGATGAAAGAGCAGAGTTCTCTGATTTTGCATTTCATATCTCATCTAAAACCAGAGAATAACAGGTTAAATAACTGTAGAATTGCACTTCAGCAATAAACCACATAGTCTATGACTACAAGTCAGTTATTAGGATAGAAATACCAGTGTGCGTTGTCAAAAACACAGGAAAATCTCCTTAATAAACAGACATGTCAAAAACTTGGACTCATAGAAACACCAGATAGAAGTAGTGAATGTTACATAACTGTAGATTTAATTGGAGGCCCAACTGCTCAGCATAACTCTAGGAACATACCAAAACCATTAATGCGAACTGCATAAAACAACTAGATAACTTCTACTCTACATGATTTAATCTATCACAAGCTATATAATCAAGTTGAAACAAAAATGAAGAACAGTAAATAAATGTTTGATAGGAAGAGGAAAAAAAAGGCAATGCAATGCAATGGAAGAAAAATTAGCACGGATTCCTTAACCTACTACATTTCATTACATCCAACCAAAGTTACAAAGGAATTGACAAGTGGCAGTTGGATGAAGTAGTAGTGAAGAATGACATGTAATTTTCTCTCTGAAACAATAAGCCTACATCGGAAATCTGACAATTCTCATCTTTAGGTACCTGGATATTCTAACAGATGTCAAAATGAGATTTTAAAGTCAAATCTGAACACTTCAAAATGTTGTAAGGATATTAAAAATATGCTCAAGAGGTTCTGTGTAAAATTCGGAATCAACAATTTAATTTCCAACAAATCCTTTTGGAGTCCACTCTAAGAGTCTAGGGTCATGATTCAGCTCGGTGTAAGATATGCATTTCCCATTTCTATCATTGAACAATAGAAATCTTAATAACAACAGAAATAAATACTGTAGCTTCGATGCCAGTAGTGCACCAAAACTACACTGTTCCGGCTAGGGAGCAGATATGTAAAACTTTAAGGACATACAGAGTTTTTGTGGTCAATAGAGTTTAAAATGCCAGGACATTTTCATCGCATAAGAAATCATGTTGGCTGACATTGATCAACCTATCAGACAGCTTATGGATTTTACTGAGTCAGTACAATGCTTCCCAACTTCTCCAGAAGAAAGATGCTAATATTGCAAAAACCTTGACTAGGAACTTATGGGAGCAGGAACAATAGAAAAGAAAGGTGAAATCCAATAAAAACCCACCTTGGAAAGACACAACCAGTTGACTCCTGGGAAGATTTCATGCTGTGAGCAATTAAAAGATCAGCTGATTTGCATTGGATATGACAATGTTCCAATAGAGCAATGCTATTCCCAAAAATAATGTCCATGCGGCCTTCATTGTAGCAAGCTTTCAAATACTGCTTCCCATAATGCAAATAAAAGAGTATCCCCAAATAAGGAAATACACAAGCATGTGATTTTGGGTTTGTGTCCATATGATACCTCCTCATAAATTTTAGAACTTCAATAATACATTTGCAGGATACCATAGTGTGCGCGCTGGCTCGTTATTGACTCAGACAATGTTAGCCTTAGGCACCAGAATCCTAGAGAAATAACCAAACAACTAACTCATTTATTTTCAAATAATTACCTGCTTCCCACTTATAGGAACAAGCTTGTTCTTGATTGATTCAACCCAATTCATGATGTTTGTCCAATTACAAAGGTAGAATATCAGGCCTGCAATTTATCAATGAGTAGTAAATTGATGCACAAGTAAGTTTGAATAATGATGCAGTCTTATAATTGGCATTCCATGCCATTCAGTTGTCACGTGGAAATGCAGTTCACCAGGAAAGGGAATTACTTAATGTCACTGTATTTAGCATCCATTAAATTAACATGTTTGAAAAGTAAAAATGGAGTTCTTAAATAATTAATGTCATCAATAAACATGAACAACGAAGTAAATGATCCATGAAACCAACCAAATGAGACAGTTAATATACCTGTCACCCAAGGAACAGGCAATTATAGAATTCATACCGATCAGATGTCACTCTAATTGTCACAGCTTGACCTGAACCTAGGGTAAAAGTAGATAAAAAACACAGATCAATTATATGACAACTTCAAAACATATATTAAACAATTCAAAATGGTTCGCTTAGAACAATGTAGATAACACCTCGAATCATACATTTTGACACAACCAATGGCTAAAAGAAAGCAATTATCAAGTACTGTATTCACCTCCAACGTTCACAGAACAAAAAGTTAATTTCAAAGTATGCATAGAAAAAAAATCATTTTTTTCAACAAACCAAATGAACAATTAACAAAGACCGCAATTACTCATCACACCAATGAATACACTGGTATATAAACAAAAGGTCCCAAAACCTCAAACACAATAAAAATCCAAAAATCTTATTCCGTCACAAGAAGTCGCCACAAAATTGACAACAGAAGAAAAGGAAGAGCCTTCATTAAGCATAAAGATTAGTACATTACCTCAAGAGAAGATTTCTCAAAAGTGATAATCTCAGTAATAAAATCCTCACTTCCACAATCACAGTCCCAATCATAAAGGTCCCAGTCGCAATGACCCTCGAAGCCTGCAGTACAAAAACGCAACGTCAAAAACCTCCAAAAAAAACACGTGTCAAAAACCCAGATGAGCAAGTTAGAAAACACGTAAAATCATTGCAGCTGGTGATGATCGATTTTGGTAGAAGTGTTGTTCCAGGTCAAGCTATCAACTTCTGGTCTCAAGCCCGCAAGAGTTAAGAGATTCTTGGTCCTGACACGCACACAGGTTACCTGAAAAGACAATGAGATGTTAAATGACAATGAGATCGATTGCTTGGACAAATAGATGTTTGTGATTTGTTTAACGTTGTTTTTTAAAGTTTTTGATTTTTAGAAAAATATCAATATTTTTTTAAAATTTTAAAATTATTTTTAATATCAACATATTAATTTTTTTATTTTTTTATTTAAAAAAAATAAAATTCAAAATTTTAAAACATACTTTTAAATAACAGCGAGAAGTGGAAAACCATAATGAGTAATTAAAAAATAATACTGGCAAAATAGTCTTTTACATGTTTGTTTGCTTTATGGGTGTTTTTATTTTTTAATATTTTTTTCGTTTGTTAACTATGGAATCTTCATTGCTTTAATGTTTTGTCAATTTTATAATTTAGATTAATTTAAATTTGCTATAAATTTATATTTAAGTATATTAAATGTCCATAATTCTTGAATTTAGTCTCTTGTATTTCCATAACCCTTGAGTTTATTTTCTTCTCGTATAAATAAACCACTTGTTTTGTATTCTTTACACTTTGAAAAAATAGAAAATTCATAATAAGCAAGGTATTTCTCTTTTATCTCTTTTGTTTATATTTTGATGTTTATGCTTTTATATGTTAATTATTTATTATTTTTATAACACGTTATCAACACAATACTCTAACTAGCTTATATCAATTTTAATATTTTTGCTTTTCATTATTGTAATTTATTTTTGACAAATTTTCTTTCACTATTATTCATAAAAAAAAGATTTATAGTTTCCAAAGAACTAGTATTACAAGTTCCTAAAGAACTAGTATCCCAAGTTCCTGAAGATTTAATAAATTAAAAACAAGTTCCTGAAGAACTAGTATCACAAGTTCCTGAAGAACTAAATAAATTAAATACAGTTCCTGATGAACTAGTATTTCTAAAATTAAACAAAAAACATTCTTAAAGGACCAGAAGAATTAAATAAATTAAATACAGTTTCTGATGGGCTAGTATTTCTAAAGCTAAACAAATAACATCTTTAAAGGAATGGAGAATTAAATAAATTAAAAACAGTTCATGAAGAACTAGTATTATAAATTTTTGAAGAATTAAATAAAATAAATTTAGTTTCTGAAGAACTATAATTTCTAAAGCTAAATAAATAACAGTCTTAAAGGATCGATTTTTTTCTTCTTTTATCTTTATGATTTTATTTAATAAGTTATTTCTTGTTTATATAGATAAAAATAATATCAAATCTTACAAAACTTGAATTTATTGCTTATGATATCTTTAGAAATAATTATTTGTCATGAAACATAGGCGTTGAGATTCATATGGAAGTATTAATTTTTGAAAGACCATTAAAGAAGAAAATAATGTGACAAAATCTAAATAAAAGATATGACCACCAAAGTTCATACTTCTCAAGCTTGTTATAATTGGTTGCACCTGAAGTTGCAAGATTTTAAATCGATCAATGAATATAATTCCGCTCCTTTTTAAAATTACCTCACATCTGAAATTGTATGGTAAAGATATCATAGAAAATCAAATGTTAGAGAAAACATTCTCTACTTTTCATACATTAAACATTGTCCTGCAGCAACAATATAGAATACATAATTTTAAAATGTTCTAAACTATTCCCTAAAGTAAATGAATTTTTTTTCAAGAAGACAAGAAAAAACCAAGGATGTAGGTATGAAAAAAAAATAGAAAAGGAGAAGAGATAAAGCAACTCATCATACCACCATAAATGAAGACATGACGAACTTAGACAAGAAAAAGCAAGGATTTGCATAATTCAGAAGATAAGTTATAGGTGTGGTATGCATGGTCATTGGTTGTGTACCTATCATACACCAAAACATCTTATAAATTTATATCAAGCCTCTCCAAAATAAAATATAGTTGAGACTAATTTCATTCATAAAGATGATTCTGAAAATCATAATGTTTATGTTGATGTTAATATTTATCTTGATGTTTTTGATTTCTTTAAAAACTCTGATAAGATAGAAAATATGCTTAGTGGTAGAATCATTAGAGATGATTAATAGTTTTTATTTGTATTAAAATATTTATGTTATTATGTTTACAATAAATATTATTGATTTGGCTTAAGTTAAATAATAAACTTTGATTATATTTTAAATAGTGGCATGGTCTTTCATGATCGAGATTTATGTCTGATAAACAGTGTAACAACGCACATAATTCTTAAGGAAAATAAATACTTTGAGTATTTGACATTATCCAAAGTTAATGTCACGACAATATCAAGTCTAGTAGACATGATTAAAGGCTCTAAAAAAGCTAATATCACGTTACCAAAAAACACAAGATTGAGCATCAAATATGCATTATATTCACCCGAGTCTAGATAAAATTTACTCAGTTTTAAGGATATACATGCTAATAGTTATCATATTGAAACAACAGATGAAGATAGAAAAGAATATTTGTATATTACTAAACATATTTCAGGTCAGAAGCTTGCACTTGAGAAAATACATGCTTTCTCTTCTAGAATTTATTATACGATCATGAAATCCATTGAATCAAACGTTGTGATACACTTGAAGTTTTTTGATCCAAAATAATTTATGGTTTGACATGATCAACTTGGACATCCAAGATCAATAATGATGAGATGAATTATTGAGAATTCATATGGATATCCTTTAAAGAACCTGAAGATTATTTTACCAAGTAAAAATCCATGTGCCGCATGTTCTCAAGGTAAAATAATTATAAAATATCTCCATCAAAGGTTATTATAGACTCACCATCTTTTCTTGAAAGAATTCAAGGAGATATATGTGGGCCTATTCATCCACCATGTGGACCTTTTAGATATTTTATGGTTTAATTGATGCATCAAGTAAATGGTCACATGTTTGTTTGCTTTCGAGTTGAAATATTGTATTTGCTAGATTAATAACACAGATTATTAGACTACGAGCACAATTTCTGATTATCCTATCAAGAAAATTTGACTAGACAATGTTGATGAGTTTACTTCCCAATCATTTGATAGTTTTTGCACTTTTATTGAAATTAATGTTGAATATCCTGTTACTCATGTACATACTCAAAATGGTCTAGTAGAATCATTTATAAAATGACTTCAATTAATTGCAAGACCATTACTTATGAAATCAAAATTGCTTATATCTGTCCAGGAATATGCTATATTACATGTTGCATCGCTACTTAGAATTAGACCAAATGCTTACTATAATTATTCTCCTTGCTAACTTGTTTATGATATACCACCAAATATATTTCATCCATGAACTTTTGGTTGTGCGGTATATGTGCCTATAACACTCCCACAAAAGACTAAAATGTGTCCACAATGAAGAATAGGAATTTATGTTGGTTTTGATTCTCCATCTATTATTAGATTTCTTGAACATTTGACTGATGATGTTCTTAAAGCATGTTTTGAAAACTGTCATTTTGATGAGATATTTTTCCATCATTAGGGAAAGCAATTTCAGTGCCTAAATCACAACAATAAATTACTTGGAATAACCCAAAGTTATCAAATTCAGTGCCTGAAGCACAACAAGAAATTATTTGGAATAACCCGAAGTTATCTCATTTTGATCTAAGGACAAATCAATGTGAACTTGAAGTTCAAAGGATACTCCATTTACATAATATTGCAAATCAATTACCAGATGTTTTCACTAGTAGTGAAAAAGGTAGTTAAATCTCATATTTTTGTTGCCAATGCTCCTTCTAGAATTGAAATTCTTGAAGGAAAAAATGTCAACATAGCAACAAATGAATCTATACCACGTCTGAAGCGCGGGAGACCTATTGAAGCCAAAGACAAAAATCCTAGAAAAAAAACTCTAATGAATAGATGATGATACTCTTAGAGAGTCCTCATCCACAAAACAAACATAAAATATTGTGTCCAAATCATCTCCTAATACTGACCCCCCTGAAGATGGACCTTTTTAAGAGAACCAAGTACTTGAAAATAATAAAATCTTCATAAACTATGTTCATACAGGAGAGATTTTGGTGCGAGATAAAATTATCATAAATGATGTATTTGTATTTAAGGTTGTTTTGGCATCACCAGAAGTGATGATGAATTTGAATCACAAACTAATGAAGAATGTCGACATAGAAATGATTGCCTATATGGAAAGAAACAATCTAAACAAAGTTAAACTCACTTGCAAAATATGAAGTATTTGGACTTTTAGTCCATACACCTAAAAGTATTATACTCGTTAGATATAAGTAGGTATTTGTTAGAAAATGAAATGAGAACAATGAAATTGTGCAATATAAGGCACGACTTGTTGCATAAGGTTTCTTGCGAAGACCCAACATTGATTATGAGGAAACTTATTCTCCAGTGATGGATGCAATCACTTTTAGATTTTTAATTGGTTTAATGGTCTTAGAAACATTAGATATACGTTTAATGGATGTAGTTGCAGCATAACTATATGGATCATTAGATAAAAACATCCATAACTAAAGCCTTTTGCAATGAACCCAGAAGTGTTTATTATATTAAACTACAAAAATCTTTATATAGGTTGAGGCAATCTAGTTAGATGTGATATAATCATCTTAATGAATACCTCTTAAAAAGAGGGTTTGAGAATGATGATATTTGTCCGTGCATTTTATTAAGAAAACAATATCTGGATTTGCTAGTATTGCAGTATATGTTGATGATTTAAATATTATTAGTACTTCTAAAGAGCTCACATAAACTGCAACCTATTTGAAAAATGAATTTGAGATGAAAGATCTCAGAAAGACAAAATTTTGTCTTGGTTACAGAATGAATATTTTTCAAATGGAATATTTGTACATCAATCAATGTACACAGAAAAAGTCCTAAAACATTTTTATATGGACAATGCTCATCCTTTGAGTACATCTATGGTTGTTCGATCACTTGATGCGAAAAAAATCCTTTTCGACCTCCAGAAGTGGATAAAGAAATTCTTGGTCCTGAAGTACCATATCTTAGTGCTATTAAAGCACTTATGTATCTTGCAAATTGTATAAGACCAGATATAGCTTTTGCAGTAAATTTATTGGCAAGATATAGTTTCACTCCTACAAAAAGACATTGGAATGGATTCAAACATATCCGTGGAACAACCAAACTAGGTTATTTTATTGTGGATCAAATTCATAATTGATTGGATATGCAGATGTAGGTTATCTCTTTGATCCCCACAAAGGGAGATCACGAACATATTATTTATTTACCTATGAAGGTACTGTAATTTCTTGGAGATATGGTAAACAAACATTAATGAATACTTCATCAAATCATTCAAAGATTATCACGATACATGAAGTAAGTCGAGAATGTATATGGATAAGATCAATTATCCAGCATATAAAGAAAAAATACGGATTGTTAACCATTGAAAATAGTCTCATAATATTGTTTGAAGATAATGTTGTCTACATCACTCAACTCAAAGGAGACTATATTAAAAGAGACAAAACAAAACATATCTCACCAAAGTTCTTTTATACTCACGAGCTCTAACAAAAGGGAAAAATTGATATTAAACAAATCAGATCAAGTGATAATTTAACAGACTTATTCACAAAGTTTTCACCAGCCTTAACTTTCAAGAAACTTGTCCATAAAATTGGAATGCGTCTTCTTAAAGATTTGTGATAGAACATGTACTTTTGAGGGGAAGTCAATACAAATTGTACACTTTTTTCTTTGCCTAGGTTTTTTTTTACCTGTTTTCCTTTGCAAGGTTTTAATGAGGCAATTTGACATTGTTTTGATGAATCCTGAAGTATTCATATATGGATCTTGAAGTATCTATATAAAGTTCTCTATTGAATTTTAAAGTACATGGTCATTCAAGGGAAAGTGTTATAAATTTATATTTGTGTGCAGTAAATATCCATGACTCTTGAATTTAGTCTCTTGGATTTCCATAACCCTTGAGTTCATTTCATTCTCCTATAAATAGACCATTTGTCTTGTATTATTTATACTTTGTAAAAATAGAAGAATTCATAATAAGTAAGGTATTTCTCTCTTGTCTCTTTTATTTATATTTTGATGTCTATGCTTTTATATGTTAATTTTTTTTATAACAAGATTAATATTAAACGCTAATGATGTTTAAAAGTTACTAATGATTAAAATAGCTTAATAATCTATTATTGTTGAATTAATTGAATGTGTATTTTATACAAGAGTTAATTATAACACCGATATCCAGGATCACTTGTGATGAAGATTAAAAGAGTGATAAATTTATAAAAAATAAAAAATTTATGAAACTTAATTTTCAATAAATTTTAAATTTATTATTGACGGTAGAAATTAATATAAAAATAAAATGCAATAAAATGACTTGAGTTTATACGAGTTAATCTGTAAAATATTTGATTTGTGTCATAAGACCGAGATAGTATTGTAAAAAATAAATCAAAGTAAATCATGAGGTTTAATTTATAATCAATTTCATATTAAATGATAAAATTTAGAAAACACCTATTAAAAAAATTAGAAAAAACTAGATTTAACTAAGATAACTCGCCAAATCCATTATTCAAGTTATAAGACCGAGATGAATGTATATAAAGCAAACTAAAATAGATCGTTAAATATAATTTTCAATCAATCTAATTTTAAAAGATTAAATTGAAATAAAAATCAATTAAAAATAATAAAAAACTTGAGTGTATCAAGTTTATCTGTGATAAAAGTTATGAGATCAAACAAATTACATAATTACATATGAAGCAAACTATAATAAGTTACAATATCCAAACTCTAATAAACTAAATATCTGTTTAAAATTAAGGAAATAAAATATAGATTTAGAAAAAAAAATTATGACTATATATATATATATATATATATATATATATATATATATATATAAAAGAGAGAGAGAGATTATAGTAACACTCAACATTTGTATTCGTTTCTCATTTAAATCAACAAATAAAAAATATAATTAGCAAATTAATAAAACAAAATCAAGTGAATATCATATTTCAGTAGATTAAATATTATAAAATAAGTTTAATTCACAATTTTTTAAATTATCAATTATATTTTTTTATTCATTAACACATATTATTCTCAATTTATCTAAATATATTTACACGTAAACTTGTAAATTTAAATTTAAAATTTCTTCTAATAAAAAATTATTGAAAATATTTGTATATACAAATTTTCAATGGCAAATAAAATTTGACGTCGGCAGAGCGGAGGTTAAGAACCAGTATATTTATAATGGGCCCACACCACATTCAATTACAACTTGGCAAGCATTCCCACAGTAAACGACATCGTTTCGTGAAAAAGAAAACCATATATGAACGATATTGTTCCACCCTTGGCTTCCTCGCGTTCCCCTTTCTCCCTCTTTAAGACAACGATCACAAAACCAGAGAAGAAGAAAAAAATGTCGTACTACTCCCGAGCAGAGGCTGACCGAGTCGACGATTACGATGAGTACGATCCCACACCATACGGTGGCGGTTACGACATTGCTTTAACTTATGGTCAGCCAATCCCACCGTCCGATGATACCTGCCATCCAATCAGATCTTCCTCACAGTCCGATGAGATCGACTACGATCGTCCCAATTACTCCTCGCATTCTGAGCCATCTGCTTACGCTGATGAAGCTCTTGAAACTGAGTACAGCAGCTACTCCCGTCCCAAGCCTCGACCCGGATCCACTTATGGTGGGCCTAAGCCGGATAATGAATTCCAGCCCGGATCGGAGTATGGGTCTGCTGGGTATGAGAAGCCGGCTCGTGAGGAGTATGGCTCTAGCCATGGGTCTGCTGGGTATGAGAAGCCGGCTCGTGAGGAGTATGGCTCTAGCCATGGGTCTGCTGGTTATGAGAAGCCGGCTCGTGAGGAGTATGGCTCTAGCCATGGGTCTGCTGGGTATGGCAAGCCTCAAAGTGAGGAATATGGGTCTGGTGGCTACGAGAAGTCTAGCGATGATTCCGGGTATGGGAGGAGACCCGAGTACGAAGATGGATCTGGCTATGAGAAGCCAAACAAGCATGAGTCTGATTATGGGCGTAAACAAGAATCGGATTACGGGTCTGGTTATGACAGACCTCAGACTGAGGAATATGGATCTGGTTATGGGAGGGATCCCGAACCTGAATATGGTTCTGGATATGAGAAACCAAGTGAGTACAAATCGGGCCATGGGAGGAATCCCGCATCTGAATATGGTTCTGGATATGAGAAACCAGGTGAGTACAAATCGGGCTATGGGAGGAATCCCGAATCTGAATATGGTTCTGGATATGAGAAGCCAACTGAGTACAATTCGGGTTATGGGAGGAATCCCGAATCTGAATACGGGTCTGGGTACGAGAAGCCCAGCGAACATGAAGGCAGGACTGAGACGGAGTACGGATCCGGGCATGGGAGGAGGCCAGGGTCCGAATATGAAGAAGGTGGGTCGGAGTATGTGTCTGGGTATGGTAGGAAGCAGAGTTATGGGGAAGAGGGAGAAGGGTATGGAGGAAGAAGCCAACATGAGAAGCCAAGTTATGGAGATGATTCACCTAAGAGGGCTAGCTACGGAGGTGGAGATTATGAGAGGCCTTCTTATGGAAGTCGCCGCAGTGATGACGACAACGAGGATCGTAATAAGTATCGTGATGGTGATGAAGAGGGCCATGGACGCAAGAAATATGTAAGCTTTTTTTCTCAAAATTTCGTGCTTCCTTATTTTTTATGCCTGTGCTTTTTTTTTTTTTTCCTTTTCTCGATCTCTGGAGATCTAAGTGATCCAAAATGATGTTCAAAATGCCTAATCTAGGACATGTTTCTTGAATTTGCATTTTGAGAGTACAGACATATGATGCTTTCTGTGTCTGAAGCAACCCTCTTATAATTGCAAGATCACTTGGTATAGACTTGATTTGGTTCTGAAAAAAATTACAGAAAGAAATGAAGAGGAAGACCAATGCACTTGACTTGAGTCCCATAAGTAGGCATTTTTGCATTGGTTCATTGGATTGTTTTTAATGAACTCGAGTTTAAGATAAGAAGAAGATCGGACTTCAAATGGGGGGGCCTGATGTGAAAAACATTTGATTACCAATTAAAGTAATATAACAACTGCAAATGGTATTTTTCTTAGTTTTTCGTCTGGAAAATTTAGGAGTTGCTTAGTATTGTATGCACATCCTACAAATGCACAAACGAGATTCATGGTATTTTCTCTTCTATTTTTGTTATTTTCTCTTCTACAAATGCACAAACGACTGTATGTTCCAGTTATAAGTAGGTGCAGTAGAACTTTATTTTGTTTATAATTCATCAGAAAAATTAAGGAGGTGCTCAATCATTCACATCCTATGGCTCAATTGAGAAGATTTATGAACAATGGGTATTTTCCTTTTTATTTGTTACTACTAAACTATACTTTCCAGACACCTGTTTACATACTCTTTTTGGTCCAATCATCTTTTTACTGAGCTCAAACTTTTCTGTTCAGCTCTATGTTTACAGAATCACCTTTTTAAACAAGAAGTAGCAGAGCACTGAACATAGCTACAACTTTGATTGCTTACATAATTACGTAATGCATTGATGATCTTACTTTTTAAGTCTCAGCAGCAAAATTACTATGTCCTTGTCTTCTTTGGGGGTATTAGGTGAAATGAATAATAATAAAACTTCATTTCTAACTTACCTTGAGAGAATTACACGATTTGAGTGCCCATCTCTCTGCAAAATACAGCTTCCATCAACAAAATCATGCATAGAAGAAATTTACCATTCTTTTCTTGTACTAAAATCTGTCATTATCTTAATCATACATCCAATTGGCAGGGAGATGACAATTCTGATGATGATGGAGAGAAGAAGCATCACTACGGCCGTAAGAACTCTGATGATGATGGAGAGAAGAAGCATCACTACGGCCGCAAGAACTCTGATGATGATGGAGAGAAGAAGCATCACTACCGCCGCAAGAACTCTGATGATGAGTGATCAATGGACTGTAAAATGGGAGTCATGGCACTGTTAGCTGCTACTACTAAATAAAGGCTAATACCATGTTTCCTTCTGATTGAACTTTTGTTGAGTGTTCTTTGCAGATGCCATTTTATATGGGTGCAATCTGCTGTACTTTTTAATAGCATTCCAAACTTATAAGTTTGGTTTGTTCTCAAACTAGCTTATAATAACAAAAATTATGTGGTGTGATTTTAATCTTTCTCCATTGAACTAGCTTTGTTTGATAAATTTACTAGAATGTTTAGCAATATAGTCTAGTATCTACTGGAGATTATGCATAGACACCTTTTACAGGAAAGTTGTTTGATGATGATTGTATGAATGATGGGTTTAGGAATGGTAATGCTGATGAGTATGTGAATTTAGAGGAAGGAAGTAGTGATTCCGAAGAGGATGCTATTCCTATTACTAGAGATGATGATGTTTGTCATATGGCTGCTGTAGTTAATATTGGGAAACAACAGTACAACAAATAGTAGTGCCAAGAGAAAAGAAAGAGAACATTTAGAGTTGTGTGGTGGAAAAAAAAACAAAAAACCTTATGGAATTGGAGCTTAGTTACTCTCACGTTGGGATCAATTATTAGGACATGAAAGGGTGTAATGTTGAAGAGGTTATGACTGAGCTTCATTATATAAATGGAATTATTTTTTGTGATGACTTTCATTGCTTTACTACCGAGTACTTATGTTTAAGGAGGAAAAGAAAGATGTGGGCTTCAATAGGAGATCAAAGATGTTGGCTTAATGGCTACAAAAAATGTATGAGTAAAGTTTGAAACTTAGACTATAAGAACCTTTTATGTTAGTTATGCATATTAGAACTCTTGTTATGGTTATCTAAAATTTTACTTTACATGTTATTGTTCATTGCATTGCATTTGCTTTGATAGTTGCATGTTGTGATATCATAGTCGCACAAATTAATTATCCTAGATTAAAACACTTAAAATCATATAGAACAAGTAGGAGATTGATCCCACAAGGGTGGTTTAGTTCAGATTTTTATACTACACATCATGCAATGAAGGGGTTAAGCCGATGATTATCTAAATTAAGATAGAAATAAACAATCAAGAAAAATTAAATAAACTTGAAATTTATTAAAAAAACTAACTTTGGTCGCAATTAAATATTCGTATGGAAATCAAAACCAATCTTTAAAATGAAACTTCAATTTATATTTTGATTTTTTTTTTTAATGTTGGTTAGTTAATAGATTATTCATATAAGTAATCTTAACCGATAAAAAATCACAGTATCAAAACTAATGATTTAGTTCAATGACATACTTAATAACTAGATAAATTGATTAATTTAGACAATAGAATTGTCCATAATTCATGTTGATTTGTTCAAAAATTCTCCCTAAGATTAAATAATATAGATTCACCACAATTATAAAGCTTAACTGTTTTACAAGTTTATATACAACAATTCCTATTTTGATAGTAAATTTAGCAATAGATTATTCACAATAACAACTTAGAGACTACTCTAGCAATTAAGATAAACAATCATAAGAAATATGCATAGAAAAACAAACATATTCATTCATCATATAAACTGAAAATAAATGGAAGAATAAATTTCATAATTCTTGAAATCCAAAGGTTTCTATGTCCTTGTAACCAAGAAAAATAGTTTAGCCTTCCATACTCATTAAACAACTACTACAAAAGATGAAAGAATGCTTGAATTTGAGTTTTTAGGAGAGAGAATTTGGGATCTTTTTATTTTAGCCATCGCCCTCTGTTTTTTTTTCCTTTCTCTCTTTCTTTTTATAGCCTAGAAAACCCTAGTTCTTATTTTACAGAATTATCCTCTCTTAAGTAAACAATTTTACAATTAAATACTTCAATAACTATTTTTCTAAGAAGAAGAAATAATCTTCTATAAAATCTCCAAGCTTTGATTTTAAGGAGTTAAATTGTAGAAATAAAGACTTGGATGTCAGTTTAGATGCTTTTAGACATAATTTGGTCTTGTTTCTTCACAAAATTTGTCTATTGACAGAATTCACATGTTATTTTAGAAAAATCATATCTTTCTCATATGAGCTCTTTTTATGCTTAACATTTATAGGATGATAGGTTTTGAAGTCAAGAATCCAAAAAAAAATAAGTTTGCATCAAATAGACTTATATAACTTAAGATATTCAAGTCGGAATGACCAAAGTTAACATGAGTGAAACCTGCACGATGTAATGGATACAAGGTTTTTGGGCACTCTTGTTTAGAGGAGGAAACAACTGCGCACACCTCCCTCCCTAGAAAAAATATGGTTGAATCTAGTCCACCACAAACTACCCCCAATACCCCATCTCCTCCTCCTCCTCTTGCAAACACCACAACACTGCTAGAAAAAAAGCCACCAGTCTTAATATAGAGCAACCCCCTAGTACCACCCACCTAAAATAGCAAACCAAGACCACACCCCCTCCCAACCCCCCTATGGACGACCCTACCTTTGGCACACTCCCCTTGGCAAACGGGAATTCTTCAATTGAACCTACCACTGTCAACCCAAGCTCACTACTCCAGTCTATATGGAAAACAAAATAGCAACACTATTTAGCCAAAGCCAAGAAACACATGAGACCGATGAAACTTCTCGTCAACAACCCCAACACTACCCTATGACCATGAAGCAAAATCCCCCTCCCTACCCCCAAAATAGCGCGCAAAAGGAAGGGTGGAAAGAAAGGTGGCTAACTACCTTTAGCCCATGCAGTACCTAATCATCAGAAATAAATGTGTAACATCGGGAGTTGGTACATCTGGGGTTTAAACAGTTGTAAGAAACAAAAAATGGTCCATGACTGGACCTCCAACAATAGCCTTGATTATAATCACAATTTTAGAAGTTAAGATAACAATCGAAAAGCATGGCTTCATAGTCCAAATATGACCTAGTCTTCATCAATGGAATTACATCTCCAATGGGGATAATTCCCTCACACGTCGTATCCTAATTAGTTGGAATACTATGAAGGTTCACCTAAACTGCATTCATTCCTTTCAACAATGGATTACATTTGAGGTGACACCCCGTGAGAACTCCACCAACTTCAAGACAACCTTTGTTTACGGAAACAACACCCCAACCAAAAGAGTGCCCCTGTGGAATTACCTCAACCAACATTGCATAACCTTTTCAAATGCTTCTTGGTTGATACTGGGAGATTACAATGCACCCAAATGACAAAAGTAGATGAAGTAGGGCCTAGCAAAATCACCACAATGATTTCAACCACTACATCCAGGAAGCAGAGTTGATGCAGCTTCCATGGGAATTGGTGGACAAACCTCAACATAAAAATGACATAGGAGTCAAATGGATTTTCAAAACCAAGTTGAATTTTGATGGTTTTATGTATAGGTATAAGGCCATATTGGTTGTCAAAGGATTAGCTCAGATGTTTAGGGTGGATTTTTCTGAAACATTCACTCTAGTTGCAAGGATGGATATGATGAGGATGTTATTGGCGTTTGATACACAAAAGCGTAGACTTTACATCAAATGGATGTCAAGTCAACTTTTTTGAATGGATTTGGAGGAAGATAGTTGAACAACCTGTAGATTTTTTATGCTTACTTGCAGACGTAGGCTTTATAAGATATATAAGTGAATCTACTTCTTACATTAAAGGAGTTGAAGGATAGTTACTTGTTGTTTCTCTATATGTTGACGATTTACTAATAACAAGAAGCTGTGAAAAGCAAATTAAGAAGTTCAAATAAGAGATAAATATATTCTTAAAAAATGATAGACCTTGGAAGGATGACATTATTTCTTGGCATGTAAATATTTTAAAAAAATGAAATATTTTTATGTCAGCACAAATATGTAAAGGAAATTCTTAAGAAGTTTAACATGGAACAATGCAAGTTAACTACAACACCAATGAATCATAAGGAGAAGTTCTGCAAGGAAAATGGAGCTGGAAAGGTGGATGAAAAACTATATAGAAACCTATTATCAAGATATATGCATTGTGCAAGTGAGATTCATTTTAAATCAGCAAAAAGAATCCTTAGATATATAAAAAGCACAACTGAACCAACTTAGTCAAGTTGGAAAGTTCAATCTTGATGGATATTCTGATAGTGATTGGGCAAGAAACAATGATGACATGAGAAACATCTTTGGTTATTGCTTTAGCTTTGGTTCAGGTGATTTTTCACGATGCTAAAAAAAGAAGAAATTGTTGCGCAATCTACAATAAAAGTTGAATACGTTGTTGCTATTGCCTCTACAAACCAAGCAGTTTGGATTAGGAAATTATTGATAGATTTGAATCTAAAGCAACATGAAATTACACACCTATTTATGGACAACCAAGCTTCAATATCAATCTCAAACAATCCAATATTTCATGGCAGAATAAAACATTTCAAGATTATTATTTTTTTCTTTGTAAGAGAAGTACACAAAAAAATGAGAAGTGAAGCTATTTTACTATAAAATAGAGGAACAACATACAAACATATTAATAAAAGCACTTCCTAAGCTCAAGTTTGAGTATTTGAGACAAAAAGCGAGAGATTGTAGCTTCAGAGTCAAGGAGGAGTCATTCTCAAATTCTTGACCGAGAATGACTCTAGAAGCAAAAATAAAATCTTTGTAGAATCACCGGCTACTTGTTTATACTTTCCATGGAAAGCTTACCGGGCATCCTGTGGAGATCAACTCATCAACCAGCATTCATGCATCACTAACAAAATCACTCATGTGTGTTTTGCAGACGACATGTTCTGCCATGCAGATAAAGAGTCAATAGGGGTCCTAAAGAATGCATTCGACACATTCACAAAGTGCTTAGGACTCACAATCAACCATGAAAATAATGCTCTCTTTCTAGCAGGGATAGGAGAGAGTGACAAAATCATTTTTCAACAGCAAGCTGGAACCCGAACGAGAACCCTGCTTAGGGGTGCCACTGATAACAACCCATCTTAACCATGTCGACTGCATCCCACTGGTGGAAACAATCCTCACCAAGATCCATCTATGGCTGAAAGGCTGAAAACTTGGAATTGAGCTGCAATCCTAAAACACATCTGGAACCTGCAAACAAATAGCCAATCCTTGTGGGATGAGTGGACTCACATTTGCCTCCTCAAATGAAGATCTATATGGAGCATAAAAAAAAACCCTCAAACTCCTCTTAGGCATGGTGGAAAATCCTTTAAAACAGGGACTGGTGTAGAGGAGATTTTTGCACGAACATAGAGTATGGTGCATCCTCCTCACTATGGCACGACTGCTGGCTACTAGGAGGCGAAAGGGTTTGTGACCTCCTCCCCTCCCAAAATTGTATCCAGTGCAGATCTCAGCTGACATACAAGAGTTTCAGAGATTATAAATGGTGGCAACTAGGCATTCCCTGAGAGCCACCATCACCTGCATGCTGTATGGAGCTCCATCCCTCCTTACACAATTGGCCATACCCTAAACCAGCTCATATGGAAAAATCATGCTTCTGGAACCTTCACCATTTCTTCAGCATGGGAGAAGCTAAGAAGCCAAAAAGCTATAAACCCTATCCTTCAACTGTTATGGTACCCTGGACATATTCCCCTGCCAATCGTTCATCCTCTGGCTAGCCTCCTGAAACCGCCTCAATACCCTGGACACATTGCACGTACAACGTAGGAATCACCACAAACACAACGTGCCAACAATGCAACATGCAAGATGAATCCCATGAGCACCTGTTCTTCAATGGCATTACGCCAAAACAGTGTGGTCAACCACCTCCTTGCATGGCCACCTACAATGACCTTATCTTCCATGGCCAAGACAATTCTCACAATGACAGTCTATTTCCTATGGTATGAAAGGAATAATCAAACCTTCAAGAATGCCAAGAGACCTGCCCACAGTCTCAGTGAAGAAATCCTGCAACACATAAGACTCCACCTGATGCACAATAAAGTTAGCAACCTCCTCAACAACAACGTATGTACAAGGTGGAACATTCAGCCTACCTCCAGCCCTAGGTAGCAATAGTGTCCCACAGTTTTTTTAGGCCAAATATTTGGTTACTGTATGCACAACCATGTTGTTCGTGGGTATGCCCCCTAAATCCTGTACATTTGTTGCACTTCTAATATATAAAATAAAGTTTTTTTTTTTAAAAAAAAAGATATAAGTTTAGTAAGTCAATTTGGGTTACATGTATAAATTCTGTACAATTGCCTCTTATTATTAAGATTACATATCTATTATACTAACGTGTTTTGACTTGCGTTGAATGTTTTTTTTTACCCAATTTCATCATTTCATATTGAATAGGTTGAAAATTGAACAATATTGTTTTTTTCTCTTGAAAAATGATTTTTTCCCCAGTTATCTTGGTCTATAAGTGAGTCGTTGAGTTTTTTTCTTTTTTAAAATATAATTAAAGCATCTAAACATTATTTTTTATATATAATAAAAAAAATGCAAGACTTGCATCGTAGCATATGCAGAAATCAATTCTAGTACAGGCATACAACATCTTGTAATATCCTGTGTAGCGCTTTCAATGAGTTGGAACTAGTGGTATCAATGACTTTTGCATCACCTTCAATAATCACATTAGGAAAGCCAAGTTCAGTTCCAGACACCACAGCTTCTCCAATTTCCAATGCTTCAAACACCTTTGCCTCTTGCTTGGAGTCCAAATAGAACCTCTCCGTGATGATTTCTGCTAACCGCCTGCCGCCAGTGCTTTTGACAAAACCACCATCACAGATGATACTTTGAAACTAATCTTTTCATTTGCGACAATCATTTGATCCGCTTACATTTGACCACGGGCATCACGGGACAACATTTGACTGGCTGTGGATGCCTCAAGTTTAACTTAGCTAGTCTCCCACACTCGAATCAATTGCCTCACTCCTAACCTTTGCCCAGTAAATATCGTCGTTCCTAGGCGCAAAAGGAGTATCTTAAATGATGGTCACTTTGTCTTTGTCATCTGGATTCTAAAGCTATTTTCTTGAGAGAAAAAAATCATGTATGCGGGGATGATACAAGTGTCATTGATCTAGTAGCTTCAATAGTGTTTTCAGAACTCAACCATTATGTTTCATTCTCAGAATAGCCCTCATATGATCTATTTCCAAAATCAACAGTACAGTTTCCAAAGATATTAGCATATTAGAAACCTCGCTTCACACCTACCAAGAACACAGTAAAAATTGTTGAGATTGCTACAGGACTGGAGCTGAACTTGGGCATGATTTATTGATCTCCTGTATCTTAACATTCCTTGCAGGATGTGAAGTGCATCCCCACCTAAATACATCCTGGATTTTTTCTTGTTTCACCTACATCATCGCTTGCTTCATCCGATTCACTTAACCTGTTTGACCTGCAGCAACATAAATATCATGAAGGACAGTAGAGTACCCTCCATCTGGGTTCAACTCTAATAGCTTCTTCACAACCCTCTCCCCCATATACACATCACCATATTTTCTACAGGCTGCAAGCAAAACTCCCCAAACAACGTCATTGCTTGGTATTGGCATGTTGGAAATTAATTCAAATGCCTCCTCTAACCACCCTGCTTGACCTAATATATTTACCATGCAACAGTAATGTTCAATCCTTGCCTCAATTCCATGGTCTCTCTACATACTCTCAAAAAGCTTGTACCCTTCATCAACCAACCCCACATGTGCGTATGCAGTTAAAATAGCTAAAAAAGTTACCCCGTCAGGCGCAATCCCATAATTAAACATGCGACTAAATAATCCACATGCATCTTTAAGGTTCCTATTGTAAGCACATGCAGAAATCATTGAATTCCATGTAACCAGACTCTTCCTGCTCATGCTATTGAACACCTGCCACGCTTTATCCATACATCCACATTTTGCATACATATCGATCAATGCATTACAAAGTGAAACCATCCATCCAAACCCATTCTCATCAATATAAGAATGCACACTAAACCCCATTTGCAAATCTCCCAAATTAGTGCATGCTAAAATCACACTAACAAGCGTGACCTCATCCGGTCTCACTCCATCATCTAGCATATTCATATACAGCTCTAATGCCTCCCTCGAATACTTATCTTGCGAATACGCAGAAACCATAGTTGTCCAAGAAACCACGTCCCTCTCAGGCATCTGATCAAAAACCCATCTTGCACGCTCCAATTCTCCAGCCCTTACATGAGCTAAAACCAAACCCGACCACGAGACAACGTCCACTCCCACTGTCTCATCAAACACTCTCCAGGCTACCATGGGATTCCCCCTCACTGCATACAAATGTATCAACGCATTTCGAACAAACAAATGCGAAGAAAATCCAAGCTTTAGCACTGCCCCGTGTATCTCACTGCACTCTACGACCAATGGGAGGTTACGATTTTTATTCACTCTCACTCTTGACCGCGCTTTTATCAAGAAATTGAAAGTGAATTCATCTGGGTCTACACCATTTTGCCTCATCTGATTAACTAAATGCAAAGAACAAGACGGGACAGAGCTTTTAGCGTAACCACGAATGAGGGTGTTATAGAAGAAAGTATTTGGATGGGGCAATTGATCAAACAGGCGGTGAGCGTAAGCTAAATCACCGGAAGGTGAAACCGCAGCAAAGCGAAGCATCTTGGCAAGGATAATGGAGTGGTCGTGGAGGCCTGTTAGTAAGGAACGGGCGTGGATCTGCTTGAGTTGGGACATAGAGTTGCAAGCCTCTACCATGGAAATAAGAGTGGACGCCAGGGTGAGCATTGGCTTGCATTGTCGGATGTTTGGCGGGTGCATATAGGTGGATTGCTAATAGCTGAGTTTTGAAAGTTTGTGTGGGAGTAAAGCTTATATATATATATATATATATCATGGATCTATACGTGATATTTGCGTTTGATTTTGCATTTAAAAATATTTTTTTCTTAAAATGAAATATTTTTTATTTTAAATTAATATTTTTTTTCATGTTTTCATATTATTTTGATGTGATAATATTAAAAATAATTTTAAAAAAATAAAAATATATTTTTAAACAAAAATCATTTTAAAAGCAATCTCAATCATATTTCTAAATATATTTTTATAATAATAAAGTTGGTTGACTCTGTAGTAGAGTTTAACTATAAAAGAGACACATTCTATTTTAAAGGTACCAAATATATATATATATATATATATATATATATATATATATAAAACTTATTTAACTACTAAATAATACATTTAATACTCTTAAATAATAAAACCTAGAATTATCACATAATATTAAAATTCTTAAATTAATGAAAATCAATTTTTAATGTTATCCTTCATTCTCTCTTGGTTGAAAAAAACTAAATCTCGAGTTCTAGAGTCTTGAAATAGCAAAAACTCTATGAAGTTGCAAGCACTCCATAGCTAGAATAAAAAAAAATTTCTTTGATTCCTTTCAATACTCATTAATGATGACTTAATTGAGTATGGTAAATCAAATGTATGATTGAATTGAGTATGGTAAATTTGCAAAGTTTGGATTGGTTTTTGAAATATTGGAGACCTCAATGTTGCTAATCAATGGAGCTTGATAAACTTATATTTTGAAGGATATATAATAGTAATAAGATGCTAATCAATGGAGCTTGATAAACTTATATTTTAAAGGATATATAATGGCAATAAGATGCAAATCCTTGTAGCTTATTTGTAACTTACCTATGTATGTAAATGAAATATCCATCTTAAAATAATTTTCATGAGCACAAGTTCCATGAAGCCTAACTAAAGCTAGAAATTAAATAAACAAAAGCTAACTCATCCAAATAACTGTATTTAAAAAATAAAATAAATTAACTCATGCATAACTATATTACCTAAATAACCGTATTTAAAAATAAATAAATTTAACTCACACATAACTATATTCTCCAAATAACCGTATTCAAAAAATATTTCATGCATTGACATCCACATCAATCAAATAAAGACTATACAATGATCCATTATCAACAACAACAACAAAAGATTTATTACTTTGTTATACTTCAACAAGAAAATACCCTTTTAGGTTGTACTTTTTTATTATTAGAATTTATTTAGTTTATCTTATGAGATAATAATAATAATAATAATAATAATAATAATAATAATAATAATAATAATAATATATTTTAATTGTGAAAAAGGTTTTCAACATCTTTAGAATTTAAGTTCCTATAACGGTTGTTATATTATCGTAGATAGATTTAATTTTAATTCTATATGTTTTGACCTACAACCTTTTGGTTTGTTATGATTTATTTCTTTATTAATGTTTGAACATTGCTATATATATTTGCTTTAAAATTATAGTTTATGTTTTAAAATTATTTTTCATGCAAGTTGATGAATGTCTTATTTATTTATTTATATTTTTCAACAAGTGAACCATTTATTTGTTTATGATAATCTATACTATCTTGCTTGTACTCTCTAACATTAATATCAAAGTTATATGGTTGATTTTTCTCATATATACATTAATGTTCCTATATATAGAAAAATATTGAAATGAATAGATATAGTCTAAGAAGTTATATCAAGGGAGTTGGGTTTTAAGTTGGATCATTTATGACCTCTTTAATATTTTATATGAGCTTAGTGAAAATATTATTCACATGATACTATTTCTGTATATGGTACATTTATAATGGAATCGAAATACTTATTTCATAGTTGATAAATTTTTAATTTTCAAGATGGTTGATTCAAGGACTATAATTATCCAAGTTCAAAAAGTCTTGACTCTTTTTGTATGATATACATGTTGAATGTAAGTATTTAAATGATCCATTTCAAATGGCTGTAATCATTGAAAAATTACCATAATCTAAAAAATACTTCAAGAATTAGGCATAAACACAAGGAGATGGAAATTAAAAATCTCATTTTAGGGTTGAGGATAGAGGAGGACAATAAGGTATCCCAAAAGATACCCAACTCTTTCGGTGCCCCAAAAGTAAATGTTGTGGAATAAATTGTAAGTCATTAAAAGCTTGTTATTAAAGGTAAAGGAGTTTCCAATAAGTTTAACGAAAAGAGTTTTATCTACAAATAAAACTAGGTATTTGGCCAAAAATAATAGAAATATGGATAAGCAAGGAAACCCTGTGAAAAGGTTGCTCAAGTCAATGTCAATGAGGTTAAAATTATAAATCCCATAGTATTCCACTAAATGACAAATCAATATCTTTTAAAAAACCTTTTAGTCATTTTCAAACTAAGTTTTCAATTTTTATTCATATGGGGAATTGTTGAAAAATTATTTTAGTTAACATGATTTAAACAAATTATAAGTGAATGGTAACTTGATCTAAAAGAACCTTTGGTTTTCATACTTAGAGAATCTTTGGCTTCTCTTTATTTATTTATTTATTTATTTATTTATTGACTTATAATAGCTAATCAAAGGTTAATAATGATATGAATTAATTCTCATTGATTGTTCAACCTTTTGTATCTTAAAATTCACTATAAAAAAAGGAGGGATGAAGGAAAAGTTTAAAACATGTTTTTTTCTAGAATTTTACACTCTTCCTCACCTTATTTTTAGTGTTTTTAGATGCTGTTTGACAACGCGGTGCAAATTGCGTTTTAAATAAAACGCAGTTTGCACCCGTTTGGTAACTAACAAACCACAATTTTAATTGCAATGGGACCCACCAAAAACACGTTTCAACCAGCGTTTACGCGAAGCAGAAATTTGATGCTTTTGGCTGCGTTTTGTTTTGGGTATTACCTGCGTTTCTTTAACTTTCATTTCACTCCACTTCATTTTTGGCTCCATCTCTCACTCCCTACTCTCCCTCGAAAAATCTCACAGTCATCGATCTCTTGCACAAATCAAAACCCAAAATTGGAATATTATTCAAGCAAACCAGTAAATATAAAGAGGATGAAAAGGAAGCAATGGCTTGAGTTGATAACATAAATTTTCAGGTATTGGCAATTAACTGGGCACTGGTTGCCGATGGAGGAGTTGGTTGTGGCAGTAAAGGTACCCGTCCAAATGGGTTTGTTAGAATGGAGGAAATGGAAATGGAAATGGCTAGTGAGATGGAGACAGTGAAGATGGAAATGGAGATAAAAAAAAAGCAATCAGAGATGTGTGTGTGTAGTAGAATATATATATATATATATATATATATATATGCTCTCGGTGGGGGGGAGAGATTGGTGTGTGTGTGTAAATGTGTGTGTATATATAATTATATATATATATATATATATATATTAGAATATTACTTATGATATAAAACGCGTCCCAGTTTTACTGTGCTTATCCACAGTAACGTTTACTATAAGTATATGTTATCGGGAACGATGAATAATATGTTGAGGCAGTTGAGTTGATCCCAGGAGCGCGACGTTATGCCTCTCTTTCGAGAGGGCGTGGGTTCGCATCCCACTGTAAGCATATTTTTATTCTGCCCACAGTAGAGTTTTCTACTAATATAAATTGTCGTCAACTATCAGCGAAATGTTGAGGTAGCCGAGATGGTTCACAGCGTGCGCCAATATGAAGAGGGAAGGAGCGGGTTCGAATCCCACTTTCTGCATATTCTTTTTGTTTATTCCCTTTTTGTTTTGTTCTTTTTTATTACGTTTTTTTTTTCTAATAATTTTCTTTTTCATTTTTTTCTGGGATTTTTTTTATTTTCTGGTTATATTTTTTTTCTTTTCCAGTTATATATATATATATTATTTATTTTTTATAATTGGGGTGTCTGAATTAACTTAAACGCACCATGATTAATCCTCAAATTCAATTTTTTTTTTCATGATTTTTTTTTTCATTTTTTTCCATGATTTTTTTTTTCTTGGAAATGTGATTGATTTTTTTAAAAGAATATTTTTTTGTTTTGAAATATATTAAAATGATAATTATTTTTTTAATTATTTTTAACATCAACACATGAAAATAATTTAAAAATATTAAAAAATACAATGGGTGGACAATGTTTGTTTTCTGCCCGTATTTATACATTTATGCTTTTAGATTATTATTTTTTTGATTTATTTTTTGTCAGGGTTTTATTTTTATCAGTTGCCGTTCTGAAATTTTAATTTATGTTGGTGATAATTTTAAAATTAATATTGCTCTTTTTTTTTTCCTTTGTTCTTTTTTTTGTGTTTTCTGTTATTTTATCTGTTTTTTGGATTAGATAATTTTATGATTTTATTATTTGCGCAATAATAATGATAATTTTAGTGATTATTATTTTTTTTGTTAAAATGTTTTGATTTTTTGAGATAATTTAATGATTTTAATTATTTGAGCAGTAAAGTTGATAATAATTTTAACTGTTATAATAATGAAAATGACGATAATTTAGGGATGAATTTTCAATTAATGTTTTCATCTTTTTATGGATAGAAAATTAACTACTTATTTTTTAATTGATTATTGCAGGTTTTCTTATACTTTATATTTTATTTTTAAATGTGATTTAAATTGAATTATTAAATGAACTAATCTTAATACAATGAATTTAATAATTCATATACCGAATCTTCTTGTTTTTTTATTGATGATGATAATTTTATGTTGGTTATTTTATTAAAACCTACTAAACAGATAAAAAAATTTATATCAATTTAAAATTCATATATTTTATAGAAAATTTGCACTTCATAGTAATTCTGCACAGATTTATTATTTTGACTAAATTTATATTATAACAAAAAAAAATCATAATTAATATTTTTTTGTATTAAAAAAATATAATGCCACCCGCGACGAGGCGCGAGGTATTGCTAGTATATATATATATGCTGTCGGTGGGGGGAGAGATTGGTGTGTGTGTGTGTATAAATGTGTGTATATATATAATTATATAATTATATATATAATATATATTGAAAATGATGTAACTATATTAAAAATATTTGTTTTTGTTTTTATTAAAAAATACATCAACAAGAGAGTAAAAAATTATATACAAAATTAATAATTATATTGTTGGAGAGTTTTTTTAAAGTAATTATTTGATTATATAACATTATAACTTACTCCTATTAATTGTATAATTAATTGCATAATTAAATTATATACAAAATAATTATACTGTATTTAAAATGGCTCTTCTAAATTGCTTTTATCATTGGAGTAGATATAGACAAAAAAACTATATTTACACTATTTAAAAATATATTTGTTTGTTTGTTTGTTACGTAGACATGATTTGTCACTGTATTTTAAAAATATTTATGAATAAAAATAAAAAATATTTATTTTAATTATTTTTGTTTCTGAAGATATTTTACTAGATGTTGTTCATCGATCACATAGTCAGAAATCACAGACGCGTTCATGAATGAATTTAGTTCGTGATGGAATTGAAAGTAATTTGATGGAAGAATAAAAACAAGTGTCTAATTTACTTGAATTATTAATTATATTTTATTTTTATGATTTTTTTATCTACAATATTTAAAAATAATATATATGTGTGTGTGTCTTTTAGAGTAATTTCACAAGTTGACAGCACTATGAAAAGCATGGTAACCAAACACTCGAAACTGTTTTTCATTAAATCTCAAACTCAACCACAGTTTTAACCAAACACTTCAATTTCAGTTATGAACCGTAGCTAAAAGCACTTTTTATAAAACTGCTTTTTTTCAACCTCAACCACAATAGCAATAGCTGTGTCAAACAGATCCTTACTCTTTCTTATATGCTTTGGTTTCCCTCTAAAATCTAGATTTTAAGCTCATCTTATTGAGAGATATTTGAGTTACATAAATTTTTATTCAATGAACTTGTTTGGAATGCATCTAAATGAAGCCTTGAAAATTGAGGATTCATCGTTGAGAACAACAAAATATTCATGACGTTAAAGTGCTTCAACAAGTCAGTAGTCTTCATCTTTTTAATTTAAGCACATATAATTTTATTAATTTTATATCAATTTCAAGTATAAATATACCCTTAGTATTCATGTTAATATTCTATTATTATTTATATTTTGAAAACATATTTTTATTAGGTTTGTTTAGACTTGCTTATAGTTTTAAACATGTTTGTTTTAGCCTTTTCAACCATGGTTTCCAAAAAAGTTGCATTTTTTTTTTCATTTTAAAGATCGGCGGTTTAGTGTTTTTAGATCATTTTGATGTACTGATGTCAAAAATGATTTTTAAAAAATAAAAAAAAATATCATTTTGATGTATTTCAGCACGAAACATTTTTTGAAAAGCTATGAAAAACTACAACAACAATTCTCTCAAACACCCTCTAAACTTTAAAATGACAAACTGACAATTCCTAGGTAGCATCCTTTTGAATAGAGTTGACCATTAGATAAGCCTTATGATCACTGTTTGGTCGGCCTTATTCATCAATTTCCTGTCTAAGATTGTTATAGGCTCGATCTTAACTCTCTATACTCATCGACCTTCCTGCTTTATTTGTAATTCAATTATTATTACCTTATTTCACATCCAAGAATTCCTTATCCTCTCTTCCACTCCTTTTATCTTATGTATTTCTTTCATGCTACATTGATGTCTAAGTGCATACTTTTCATCTCATTTAAAATATTGCCCCAACCCCCTCCTTTATTGATGTAAAGTCTTAGGCCTGTTTAGGACAGCTGTTATTGTAGCTTTTCAAAGTGTTTTTCGTGCTGAAATATATCAAAATGATGTTTTTTTATTTTTAAAAAATTATTTTTGACATCAGCACATCAAAATGATCTAAAAACACCAAAACATATTCATTTAAAATGAAAAAAAAAGAATTTTTTTGAAACACACTTTCAAAAACTGTCGCAAACAGCTTCTTAGATTTTCATCTTGAACCACGAGACAATTATTTTTTAGAATGGTTAGAAGTCTTTTATGGTGGTTTATCTAGTTTTCAATCTATATCATACGAGATAGCAGTTCTTCTATTGAACATGCTCTCTTTTTATCCATGATGCAATTGGATTCCTCTTGTCATTTGACTTTTTCAAAAGCTAACATAAATTTCATTGGTTTAAGGATCTTTAACATGGTCTTGATATTTTTCTGAACCTACAGATAAAATTAGAGGTATAACAGGACTTGGGTGATGAAGGATCCAGTGCATTCATTAGAGATTTTAGTTCCTCAAACTTCTTCACATGATCTTTCACACTCCTTTGTTGTACCACTTTGTTGATAGATTATATCTTGTTAGTTAGTGATCTTGATTTCCCAAGGTCTCTCCATCATTATTGCTTACAATTCCAAGTAGTATTTCATCATGATTGGTGTTAACTTCAACTTCTTTTCTTGTTGCATGACTAGCCAAGATCCCTTTGAAAGTAGCTTCTAGTTCCTTCATGTCATCTGATTATTCGAAAATGACTGGGATTTGATTTACCATTGCATTTACCTGCAAGTTAATTTGATCAATCTTCTTGCTTTATTCCAATCAGCACCCCTTACTTTCTATCATGGATTTTTGCAGCTTCTATAAATGAACAACTATGGACTTCTGGAGTTCTTGATGAATATCTTGCATTTGTTCATCAAGCTTCCTACAATGCTCTTCCACTACCTTAAATTTATTATTTAACTACTGAATAATAAATACTGATATTCCTAAACAATGAAATCCAGAATAATCACACTATTAAAACTCCTAAATAAATAAAAACAACTTCTCATTGTTGTTGTTCATTCTCCATCAGTCAGAGGAGATCCCAAATTCAAATCCTCCCTCTTCCAACGCTAAAGAAAATATAAACTAGGGAACCCCTTCAATTCAACTACAGAAATGGTTTTCAATATATTAATATATGCCAAAAATGAGAAAGGGATTAAAATTTCTGTTGTCAAAATCTCTCAGCACTAAGAATTGCATGGAATCAACAAATTTGTAAGGGATGCAAGTCCTTGAAATTTAAGATTGAGGATGCAAAATGTAAATAGTCAACTGCAGAAAATAAATAGTTTGAGATATAAAAAAGGGGATGCTTAAAAAACCAAAACTACAGCAGCTTCTTCCTCTCAAAATGTGACTTCAGATGCCAGAGTTGTAAACCAGCCACAGATAAGCAAACCACAAGTGAAAGGAAACTAAGGCCAGTCATTTTGGAGTTTGTTGATTGATTAAGTTGTTGCATTTCTTCCTCCCTGGATCACCAACAGAGAAAAGGAAAAGGCAAACAGAAAATTTTGAGTGAAAGTAATGCTTCTCGGTCAAATAAATAGCAAAAGAAAGAAGAAAAGCTAATTAGAACTCGAGAAGCTAAGGAAAACTCTAAGATATTAATGCACAAAGACTTCGTTTTAATGAAAACAGTGCACATAAAAGTTTTTGGTATCTGAGGGTTATAAATTTAACCAAAGATCTTATTGGAAAGCTGACAGCATCGACCATGTAGCAGCAGCATATTGAAAAACAATATCAGTGATAGCAAACTAGAAAGAGTGTTGAATGTGTTCATACCACTCACCAACCTATCCAGACACGATATGAAGCTTGGCTTAATAAAGTTATTGCGTACATACCTCACACGAAGATGAAACATCTCTTCATGAATAGATGTGACAGTATCCAGTAATTTCTTCAACTCAATTTCCATAACCTAGAACAAGAGAAAATTATGCATCAACCAAACATATTTAAAAGGAGTACACAGAGCCCCCCCCCCCACCACCACCACCACCACCACTAAGGGTAGCTCCCACATGGATAGAAATAACAACATTTCAGGAATGGAGTTCCCACAGCCATAGCCATTGGAAGATTAGAATATTATATACAGAAACTATTCCAGTTCTTCACAAAGTACATTGTTAGCAATAGCATACATTCAACATCCTGGGCATTTGTAACAGAATTAAAATTCCCCTTGTGATTTAAATGCAAAACTGGGCATCAGAGAATAGACCCGTGGCTTTTAGTATATTTCCTTTTTGCATGCACTTGCTATTTCATGTCAGTACCTTTTGATTAGTGGTTCATCATCCTAACAACAATTAGACACTCAAATTCTTTGGACCCAAAAAACTTGATCACTTATCGACAAAGCCATGAAAGTCCAAAGAACCCCTTCAAAAGTAAAATAATAGCTAGCTCCAGTACATAACCCAGAGCTGACAAAACTATTTATTCCTATCGGTTATGGTTGGAAGATAATGTGAGTAAATGGTAATTGAAGGATTCTTAAAGTATCAATTAAATAAGATACCAACCTTTTAACCCATTTTCAATGCCTTTATATCTAACTTGTTGATCCTCCCCTTCCATACTCATCCCTTTCTATGACTGATAATACCCCTACCATCCCAACACTTGCCTAATGATCTCAATTTAAAATGCCCTCCTCATGCTCAATTCACCCAGGTCTAACTACGAACCCAGCTCATATAGCAGAGAATGTCCGCAAAAGCATGATCAGTCTATACTGTCCATTACAGTTGTGGAATATAAAAATCAGCAGTGCATGTAATAAAATTTTTTTAACTATATTCATTCAGCAAAGCAGAAGAAAAAATTTCAGTAGCAAATACAGGAGTGGACTTTATAAACAAATTATCATAAAATGTCAAATTAAAAAGAAAGTACAGGCCGAAACAATCACTTACTTCAACTTTTTCCTTCTTAGCAATCTTAGACCAATCCTTAGCAGCAACACCAGTTTTCCATTCAAATTCAATAGCTACAGTGGTTTCTGGTTTGTGTTCAAGGGCCGTAAAGCAAGTAGTGTAATCACCAGCCTCGGCTGCAGTAAATGCAAAATTACCTGAATCCACCTGATCCCCATGGTGATAATTGTTCCCGTATGGCGATGTCACCTGCATCACCCCCACCATTACCATCGCCGAATTAGACGCCAAAAATCACAATAAAAAATCAAAAATAACATTTTTTTATTACTTGGTTAGCATTGCAATAATGTCCCCAACAAATCTAATGGCAATTTCTCCACGATAAGATACCTTTCTAATATCAAAAAGTCTGAATTTTTAAATTTATTTTTATCAAAATACAAAGACACAAACCCAGATATGCAATTACAGATACAAACCCAGATATGAAAAAACAATTTGCAAATACGTGTAAATTTAACAAAACCCTTTTTTTTGCAAATGGGTTTCAGAGAGTGGAATGGAGAGATTACCCTGACATTAAGCTTGTGGGTATCAGGGAGAGGAAACCCCTCATTAGGATTGACAGCATTGTACTTTCCTACAGTAATTCCGCTGCTATTTATATCCTCTGATATGCATTTTGTGTGTCCTGATTGCAGATCAAACCTCATCGATTCTACAATTGTCAAAATCAACCCAAGAGTTGTTATCATTAAGAAATTTGATTTTGACATTTTTTTTCTCCCTGTGAGCTCGAATTTTGGATTTTGAGGTTCTTAGAAAGAATTGAACATCTGTCTGTTTTTGTCCTTTTAAGGGTCTTGTCTGGGAAATGTAATGCCGGGATGCGGCTTCTCAAACTCTCTTCTAACGCTATTTCAATTTCCTTTTCTAATGATAAGCAATGACAATTTTTCATGGCCGATCAAAAGTTAATTGTATGCTAGTTACTCTACATTTATAATGGTGTTATTTTATATTGAGGATATGTTTTCTATTATTTTTATTATTATTACAGAAAACTTATTCATCTTGCTATTAAAATTATAAATTCTTATGGAATTTATGTTTTTTCATTTCAAGATAAAAAAAATTATTTTATATCAACGTAGTTTATTTTATTTTTCCACACTAAAAGTCTGAATGTTTTTCTCAACATTGTAAGACTTTTATATTTAGATAACCAAAACAAATTACTAAATTAATATCTAAATAAATACAATATGAAAAGATTATATTAAAATAAAAAATCACGAATTATTCCCCTTGCGGTAAAAGTAATCCTTAATATAAAAAATGGATAATGATGATATTGTATATTTTTAGGTTATTTCAAAGTAAGGGGAAAAGCTTATTATTTATAAAATTAATGATAAAATATTTATTCTTAACATTATTCAGTCCACTAATAACCAAAACATCCTTCACTTTATAGCCCTCCAACCCTAATCAGGCTACAAATTACAAATTATGGTGAGATTTCCATGCCTCTTTCCCTCTTATAAATTATTATTATGAATCGTTATCAAAAATAAACTTGAAGAAAAAAAGCTTAAGAAACTGTAATTACCTGTCTGAGAGTGTGGTTGTGATTGTTTTTTTAAAGTGTTTTTTGTTCAAAAATACATTAAAATTATATTTTATTTATTTTTTAAAAATTATTTTTGACATCAGCACATCAAAATGATATAAAAACACCAAATTTTATTAATTTAAACTTAAAAATAAATTTTTTTTTTTTAAAACGCTTTTGAAAAGCACTCTCAAACACCCCTGAGTTATTAGGATAACTTGTGGATCTTCAAATTAACTCAGTTGGCATATGAAAATAGTATACTAAAAATAATTTAGCATGCTCAATTTAAACATGTCTTATTTTCAACATGACTCTTAACCTTAATTTTAACATAATTTTAATGATCCAAAAAAATAAAAATTTAAAGATTTTAACATTTAAATTAATAAACATAATTTAAATTTAAATTTAAAGATATTTTATCTTTGTGTTCTTTTTCACATGTTTTATTCACGTGTGAATTAAAAACACTAAAATTAAATTAATGTGAGATAAAAAAACAAAAAACTTTTAGCTAAGTTTTTTTATTGGTGCTTCTTATATCAACATTCTATTATAAAAAATTGATTTTTTTAATTAGTTGCAGTGTTAGTGGAGTTTTAAATAATGTTTAGAAACATTTTTTTTTAGTTTTTTATATTATTTTAATGTGTTAATATTAAAAAAATATAAAAATATATAATTAGCCTAACATATTTTTCATGAAACGAATATTGTAAAAATAATCATTTTCATTATTTTCAACAACTTATAATAAAATTTTATATATAAAAAAAATAAATAATTAAAAGAATAAAAAAATAAAGGAAATCGTCAACATGTTTGGCACATGCGTATGCAGTTTTATGTTAAAAAAAAAGCCTACAATTATCTAAACACCCCTGTAGTCAAAGCTTGAATTTTGTGTTTTTGGAGGGTATAGATGTAGTTTCACTACTTAAAAATATTTAAAATACTAGAATCATCCCACCAACTATTTTTTGTTTTTATCTTATTTAAGGGTAATATGATTAATTTACTGTTTATAACAATGTAAAAAATCAAAAATACTCCTGGGTTGTCAACTGTTTGTTACCTGCTAGTAGGGGTGAAACAATATTTTTACTATGCAAAAAACCCTGGAAAGAAAGACACAAATACCCCCAAATAACCAATGAATGCAAACTTGTCGCATGGAAAAGTAGAAAATACCCCCGAGACCAAGAGTTATTTTTAACATAATAAGAGATAAAATAGTAATTATACTATTACAATCCACGATAATTTATGTCTATTACTATAGTATTTATCCCACACTAATTAACTCTTTCATTAATATGATGGTGTTTGCATTGTTCCATTGGTTAAAAGTGTAGTGGCAACCTTGCATAAAAGGGCAGAGTTGCAGAGAATTTGTCAATAAAGCATGAAAAACTTTGTATGACTTGTACCACCTACATGGTTAGAATGAAAGGGAAAAACATAGAGGGAAGAGATAACATTGATCTTGATGTTTGATATTGCATTTAAAAAATGTTTTGAAATAATTTGAAATTTTTATTTTATTTTTTTACTTTAAATTAAAAAAATTAGTGTTCTTAGATTATTTTAATGTGCTGATATCAAAAATATTTTTAAAAAAAATAAAAAATATCATGTTAATGCATTCATGAATAAAAATCACTTTTAAAAACAATCTCAACCACATTCTAAAACAAGCACTAATGCCTAAACAACTATATTTTATTATTTTGTGTAAAATCAAAACATGCACCATCAGTCTATGAAATGATATAGTATGAAAGCATTCATATTCAACATTTAATCATTAATAAAGACTTTCCTAAGCCTAAGGCTACTCAAGTCTATTTCCTTACAATCATATAAATTTTCAATCAATTACAAAGCTAGTGTTCTTGTCAATATCTACAAGTTCACCTATACAAGAGGTAAGAAAATTTCATGAAAATGGAAACTTGAAGACATGAACCCTGACAAAGGTATGAAACTATATTCTAAAACTAACATAATGTCCCAAGATGTCTCGTCATTGTTTTCCCTCTATCCTTATCAACATTAAACTTCACGAGCTATATGATACAAAATCCACAATATAAATTCAAGTTATAATTGTATGACTTTCTCACACAAATATCCATATCCTATCAATTTTCCAAGGAGTTTGATGGGCAATTCTTTTTGACATTGTTGAATTTTTCTATGAAATCTTAAGATTTTATAGTTTTGATCTCGTTGAATTAGTCTTTGACAATTTTTTCTATGAAATCTTACGATACTATAGTTTTGATCTTGCTGAATTAGTGCCTGTTTAGAAGTGTAATTGAGGTTATTTTTGAAAGTATATTTTGGCATACTCTTCTCATTGATATATTATTTTGTATTTTTTCAATATTTTTTGCTGATTTTATTTTTTCAAAAAGTGATAGCCTAGTCCCTGATTGGTGGTCAAACAAGTAGGATTATTATTTGTATTTTTTTTTCAATTATGCATTAAAAGCATCACATCAAAGTCTGTCCAAGTCATTTTTCATAGCAGGATAAGATGAACAACACTGATCTATGCTCATTAACTTTGGCTTAAAATGAGATAAGAACAGCTAACATCAGCTAAGACTGCGACTTGTTTATTATAGCAAAAAAAAAAGAAATTAAAAGAAAACCAATGAACATTGAGAAGTGTACAACAATTCATCACGAATTAAGTATATGATAATTGATTTATTTATTTTTATTTATTTTCTCCCACTTGAGTTGCTAGTCAACTTCGCTCCATGCAAGTACTATTATTCACACTTGCACGCCATCTTGTGGGAATACGTACGGAAATGTCCTCATTATTTTATTGTAAAATCTGAATTTCCCATTAATTTAATTATATTTATGTACGTTTGAGTTGGTTTCGACTTTAGATAAGACTTGATGACCCTGTAAACATTGTTTAGGTTACATTTCGTTTTCATTTATGCCAGCAAAATCAAAGTTTTATTTAAGAGGGTTGGTTAGCTAGTTAATTAGGGTTAGGTATTGATTTTATTGTCAACCATTGAGACATGATTTTTTAAATGTCCATAGTAGTGAATGTATTAGAAATAGCGAGGAATATGACTATAATAAGATTGATTTTAGTTTATATAGTACACTAGCAGAATGTTTGTTTTAAATTTGTTAGTTTTTATCTAATGAAATTCTATAGACATAATTATTTTGTAATGTATTTTTAAGTTATTTTAAATCATGTATAAATCTTAATTAATTAAGTTTTATGGTTATAATTATAATTATAATTATATTGTATTGTATTCGAAAATATTTTACTTATGATTTATGATTTTTCTACCTATATGATTTTAGCTACGATTTTATGATTTTTATACAAAAAAATTTCAAATATGATTTTACGATCCGAATTTTAGGATCAGTTTATGTGTCGTGTTAAAATTATGATTTTGATAACTTTGATGTAGCCTCTTGTTCATGCGGTCACGGGAGGTCACATTTTATTAATTAGTTATATAATAATAATAATAATAATAATAATAATATGGAGTGGAAAATGGCAGGATAGCTAGCCAACTTCAACCAAAAGTGCAGGTGTACTAATTGTTTGATAAATGCATATATATTAATAGGGTGAGTAAAAAAATTAAAAAACTTATTAAATCAAGAAAATCAAAAAGTATTAACTGAGAAAAACAGAAACGAGAAAAAAAACCTGATTAGATTTTTTTTAAAACTTTTGGTCCAGTTCAATTTTGTTTTTTTAAGTAAAAAACTAGTAAATCAAAACCAAATTGAAACAATTCAATTTAAAAAAAATACTATAATTTTTATTTTATTTTTCAAGTTCAATTCAAATTTTTTGATTTGTTTCCATTTTGGTTAAATGAGAGAAGAAAAAACTTGGTTAAAATAAAAAAAATCTAAAAAACCGTACTGAATTGAACCGAAACCAGTCAGTTTAAACTGGGTCGAGTTTGATTTTGGTTTTTTTATTTTTTTTCTAGTCTGGTTGTTTTTATTGATAAAAACTGAACCGAACTGAACATATTCGTCCCTGCATATTATAGTTTTTCTTAATATATTTTTTTCAAAAATGGAAGCCACAAAAGCTATCACAATATCAAACACATATTAAGAGCTTATTAGATAGAGTAATAAATATTAATTTGTAAAGCATTTTTGTTTGAAAATATGTATCAAAAAAATAAAATAAAAAATTTAAATTTTTTAATAAAAATTAAAAAAAAGCATAAACATCCAAGAAAAAAGAAAGAAAAATAAGAAAGGACAAAGCTTAGCTGTTTCTTTCCAAATAAACAGGATTTATCAACCGTAATCAAAGGCTAAACATTCATGATTTCCTTGACCAGCATGTCTTGTCTTCAAATGGAATGTTTCCAATTTTCATGTTCTATGTTTTCAATATCTGGCATTGTAAGAACAAACACACAATTAAGCACATCCTGCTAGTTTTACGTGATTAAAAATCAATTATAATTGCCAATTGCTTTATATATATGAAAAGGGAGTAGAAAATTGCACTTGCTGTGTAAGAAGCTTCGTCATATCTCTCCTGATTAGGTGGGAACAAGAGCAGACATTGGTCATCTGCGGAATCATTTTGCTTTCCAAACAAGATGAAGTTTGGTAAAGAATTTGCAGCGCAGATGGTGCAAGAATGGCAGGAAGCGTACATGAACTACAACCATCTCAAAACCATCTTGAAAGATGTCTTGCGTTTCAGAAGGCTAAGAGGCGCTCCGTCACCTGAGGCGGCAGCAACCTCACATGGTTCTTTGAAGAGAAGGGCATCACTTTATAGAGCATTTAGTGGCCTAGCCGGCCGGTATAGAGGCTCGCCGAGAAAGAGCGAAGATGAAGTGATACTAGTAGGTGCAGTACAAGAAAGTGGAGGAGACGAGCATTACCAGACCTTGTTTCTCAATGCATCAGATGAAGGAGGAGACTATGAGCTTGTGTTCTTTAGGAGTCTTGATAGTGAGTTTAACAAGGTAATCAACTTTTATAAGAAGAAAGTAGAGGAAGTGATGGGAGAGGCAGATGATTTGAGTAAGCAAATGGATGCTTTGATTGCGCTAAGGATCAGGGTGGATAATCCGGTTGTTGGGGGGTCTAATATTGCGAATCTCGCTATCCATGGTTTCTCCTCAGTGTCGGAATCGGTTGTTCATCCTCCAATCAACAGCAGAAACCCAGGTTAGAGAAATCTGAGCTGTGAGTCTTGAAAGAATTATGCTGTTCTCTATAATTCCCCTCTCCCCCCTTCCTTTCTCTGAAACAAATGTTTTATTCCAAGATTTCCTCATATTCAATAAAGATGGATAGCATTTAAAGGATATTTAATTTAATTTCTAAAGAGATTGTTGGTAAAGGTAGACTGTAGCACTTTTTTTGTTGGTAAAGATAGATTGTAGCACATTTAGGTTTTGTTTGTGCCAAATGACTGATTATACTTGAATCTACATTCTATACTATTTCGAATGTGAAGAATGGTCATCTATGGAGGTGATTCAAGAAGTTGAGATGAGCGCAGAAGCAACTTCAGAGGATAGTAACAAAGGGACCAACAATGAGAATTACAAGAAAGATATGGAGACCTACAGACCGGCTTCGTTAGAAGTTCTGGATTTTGTGAAAATCAATGTTGAGCCTGAAACTCCAGTGTCCACAGTAAAGAAAGTCATCTTAAATTCAAATACAGGCTTGTCGTACAGCAAGGAGGGACTGAGGAAGGCAGAAGAACTCATGAATCAAGCTTTTGTCGAATTCTACCGAAAGCTTCGACTTCTAAAAAGTTACTGGTAATTGTCTTTCCTCCTCTCTCTCTCTCTCTGAATAGAGTTACCAGAAAACATGATATTTGAGTTTTCAACACATGTGACTGGGTTACTGAATGATGTGACAGCTTCTTGAACCAATTAGCATTCTCCAAGATCATGAAAAAATATGACAAGGTACTGTGGATTCTGTTTGCAGCAATTAATCTTAACTGGGGTTCTTGGTATCGATTTTACTATCTGTGTTATTACAGATCACTATGCGAAATGCATCCAAGTCTTACTTGAACATGGTGGACAATTCTTATCTTGGCAGCTCTGAAGAGGTTAGACTACCAGGGAATACTGTTTATTCACTAGAGTGGATTTCTTTTTTTGAGTTTTCACCTGCTTTCCTTTTTGCTTAAATTTGTTCCCTCCACAGGTTACTAAGCTCATGGAAAGAGTGGAGGCAGCCTTCATCAAGCATTTTTCAAATGGGAATCATAGAAAAGGAATGAACACCTTAAGACCAAAGCCTAAAAAGGAAAGACATAGAATTACATTTTCAATGGGTAAGATATGCTTGTGAATGCTATAAATCTGCATGATGCTAATGTAGGGTTGAGATTATTTGCAAGATTACCTCTAAAGAATTTGCATTTGCTTGCATAATAATGGTTTTCTAGTGATGATCAATCCCCACTTCCATAACTTTTCTAAAAACAATTCTGAATATGAAACGTAGGCCTTCATATATGCTTTCCAACAGTTGAATCCGGTAAATTTTCCAAATCCTTCTATGTCTGCAGGTCTCTTCACAGGCTGCTCAGCAGCACTTTTGATAGCACTCGTTGTGATTATACACGCCAGGGATATCCTCAATAGTGAAGGAGCCCCTCAATACATGGACAACATATTTCCACTTTACTCGTAAGTTGTGGTGTTTTTAGTGAAAATCACAGTATTATACACATTTCCGCATCCAATGGATGGCATCCTCAACCATTTGAATGATTCTTGCAAGACTTTTTAATGTTTCTTTCTGTTTTGTATAACTATTTTGCTCTGCCTTGCTGCAGATTGTTTGGATTCGTTGTCCTGCATATGCTCATGTATGCTGCTAATATATACTTCTGGAAGCGTTATCGGATCAATTATGCGTTCATATTTGGGTTTAAGCAAGGAACAGAACTGGGCTATAGAGAAGTCCTCCTTCTTGCTTCAGGTCTTTCAGTGCTTGCATTGGGTTGTGTCATCTCAAATTTGGATATGGAGATGGACCCGAGAACTAAAAGCTTCACAGCAATTACTGAATTGATTCCTCTGGCCTTGCTCACTGTATGTGATCACCTATACGCTGCGCTCGAGAGTTACTTTCTTAATTAAATGCTTTGTTGCGATTAACTTGTGATATAGTAACATTTTCTTGCCAAGCCTGAGCCTTGTTCTTATTTGCAGCTTCTACTTGTCATCGTATTCTGTCCTTTCAATATCATATATCGATCGAGTCGGTTCTTTCTGATCCGATGTGCTTTTCACTGTCTTTTCGCTCCTCTTTATAAGGTAACATGATCAAGAAATCCCAGAGGCATAACAGTATACTTTCTCTAACAAGTTTTCCTTTTTGCTTCTGTAGGTTACCTTGCCGGATTTCTTATTGGCCGATCAGCTTACCAGTCAGGTGCAGATATCCCCTGTTCTAATACGTTAATAGTTTTCTCTTATTTTTCGTTGATTTTGAGTTATACTTTGTAGAAATTCCCACCGTCTCTTTTTTATTCGATGGTAGATTCCACTATAGTTTAAGGTTGTCCAGATTTGATTTTAGATAAGTTGTCTGGTTTTTATTCTATGGTAGATTCCACTATAGTTTAAGGTTGTCCATGATTTGATTTTAGATAAGTTGTCTGGATGTTGTTACTGTTGGATTCTTCAATATCATATACTCAACACAAATAATATTTAATAGGCTTTAGAATCTTATTAGACAAATTTAGAGTTATTTAAGGATTTATTATCTGAAAATCTGATTATTTTTTTGTTTTGAATAATTTTGTAAGAACTAGGTTAACACAAGTTATTCAATTGTTCGGTCTTCAATGATAATCTACATAAATCATCAATCATTAGTGAAAAATCTTTTAGATTTAGAAGAGAGGAATTTGCTAAGCCTAAATGTTAATTCTAATTTTCTTTATTTACTTTGTTTTTCTATCTATTTGACAACCACTAAAATAATTAGCTTAGCTTTACATTTATAAAGAATTCTAAAAACTCTATAAATGATAAAATATTTATTTGTCTTTTAAATAATATCCATATATTACTTACTTTTTCTTCATAACCTCTCAAAAGATAACGTTTTCTCTCTATCAAATATCAGGTACAAGCACTCAGAAACCTGGAATTTTACATTTGCTACTATGGTTGGGGAGACTTTACAACGAGGACGAACACATGCAGTGGAAGTAGAGTTTTTGAGAGTTTTTACTTTGTTGTAGCAATGATTCCATACTGGTTTCGGTTCCTTCAGGTATTTTGAGAGTTCATCAATGGCATCACTCTTCTCCAGTATTTCTCTCTGTTCTCGTTCTTGATGCAGAATGTTATGAGCTCGAACAGTTTTTCCTGACAATAGTCTGCGATGTTTCAGTGCCTTCGCCGCCTGTTTGAAGAGAAAGACTCGGGGCAAGCTTACAATGGACTAAAATACTTTCTAATAATTATCGCTGTGGCCGCGAGAACAGCATATGATTTGAGAATGGGAATGGCTTTGAAGATATTTGCTGCAGCCACTTCAGGTGTTGCGACGATTATGGCTACGTATTGGGACATTGTAGTTGACTGGGGACTTCTTCAGAGAGATTCAAGAAACCCATGGCTGAGAGATAAACTTGTTATTCCTACCAAAAGTGTCTACTTTGTAGCCATGGTAGCTTGCTCTGTAGCTCGAATGTCTTTCCTCTTCATAGCGAGCGCTCATTTCATTCCTGATGAACCCTAACTACTTCTGGGAAATTTGCAGGTGCTGAATGTTGTCTTAAGACTTGCATGGATGCAGACAGTGTTAGGATTCAGACAGACACCTTTCTTGCACAACAAAGCCCTGACAGCAATTGTTGCTTGCTTGGAGATAATACGTCGTGGCATTTGGAATTTCTTCAGGTATGATTCAGCCCGTCCTAGTCCTCCATTCTTACTGCTTCCCACCAGAAATTGAAAAAAACAAAAACAAAAACAAAAAACAATGACTGGTTAAAGCTGGGACAAAAGTGGGGGAGTCTTTTGACTTCTTAGGGTCAACGTTGTCGGAATTCACTGTTAGGTGGCCTTGTTTGTTTTGTTTTGACAAAATTTTAAATAATGAGGTAGGAAGCAGAAGCCTTTCTTGCAAATGTATGAACACTTAAGTTAGCTTTTTTTAAGATTACTTGCCTTTTCATCTACCCCGTTGACCTGCCTTAGTAAATGTCAAGCATGTAAAGCTGCTGTTTTCCAAATGGATGTATGTTTTGGCCGGTGCAAAGATTCGCAATACACACAATAGACACCGGATTGTAAATGAAATTGTTTTTCAAAGTATTTTTTTTGTTTAAAAATACATTGAAATGATGTTTTTTTTTTAAATCCCCATTGTTAAATTGATGGAATAAAATAAAAAGAAAATCTCTAGCATGACACCGGTGTTTGGCGTCTTTTTCCAATTTGATCTCTCCTCTTTTAATTCCACTCCTGTCTAAGAAATTAAAAGCAATTGAAAGTGTTAATCGCTAAAAAAAAAACTTTGAAAATCAAAATAAATTATTAGAAAATAAACAGTAAATTCACATAATTATCTTGAAAGTGTTAACAATACCAATCTACCTTATTTATTATATAATTATGTAAAGCTGCAGTAATACATTTGACCATTGAATTCATGATCTCTGTCTGATACATGTTCTGGATTTTATGGAACAGGCTGGAGAATGAGCACTTGAACAACGTCGGCAAATATCGGGCATTTAAGTCAGTACCCCTGCCTTTTTACAGCGAAAACAAACGTATATAAACATTTGTAGCAAAGAAAAGAGTTGATGCAGGGCTGATTACACGTGCCAAGATTACATGCACCCCACCATTTTGCTCTTTCATTGTCCATCAACGTCGTCAGTAGAATTGAGATGTAAGATAGAAAGAGAAGCATTGAGAGGAGAAACACACAGGAACAACTGAGTTCTATGATTATTGTTTGATTTTCCACCCTGATGAAGCAGATCCTACAAGTCTACTGGTATCTCTGTCCCATCATAGCAAGTCCACATCACAGTTCTCCTGGTTTGACTGTTCCCAGAGTCCAGTCAACTAAAGGAATTCCTGTATTCAGTTAATAAATAAATAAAATTGAGCAAATATGGGTGACGGGAATGGTGCCATGAAATGTGTTGTGGCATGATAATGGACTTAATTCCCAGACATGAATTGGCAGACCCAGTGACAGGGGAAGCAACAAACGATAATCAAATCCTGCATTTCAGACAAGAAAGTAACTCAAGAGTTTCCGGGAAACATCAGAATCTCCCTCAACACTATCCGCGCCAAGGAAAAGCATGTACAATTTTATATTTAGTTCCAGCTTATAGAATCTGGGAAATAATTATACACTTTGATTATCCAGCTTCCACCAATTGAAAATTTTGTTAAAAAAAAAAAACGGGGGAAGGAGGTTACAATGCAGGATATTGTTAAACAGAATGCAAATCTTCTTGATCAATCTCCTCTCCATCATGCATTGTGGCCGAAGAGTTTGAAGTTGAGTTTGCAGCTGTTACAGCACCAGTACTTTCATCATCCTGGATCTTGAAGAAAGATGAAAATGATAGTGGATTAGAGGTGGAGCTTGCCTTTTGAATTTGGAGAAGATGACTCTGATGAAATAGATGATGTAATTGGAGACCCCACTTATGTTCCTACAATATAAGATAATTCTAAGAAGTTTATTATTCTTAAGATTGTATTTTTTTTAAGATAACTGGTTGTTTATTTTTTATTGCATAAATTATGTAATTTAAGTTTTATTACATTGTATGCATTTGATAATATAATATCAACAATGAATTGATAATAATTCATTGATAATATCTGCAACCAGATCAGTGGGGATTGTTGGTTGAAACTAATAACTACAATGATGCACTCATTTAAATTTTCAATAATAATTAGACCATATACATGAGAATTGATTAAATGTTTAACATTTTTTTGTTCCTACAGTATAAGTTCAATTATTATTTGTTTAATTTAGAATGGAGTAACAATATATGTCATTTAAATTGTACTATACCCTAATATTTGTTATTGGTGTCAAATAGCGCTTAATATGGTTGCATCTAAAAGCATTATTGCTGATTTGAACCATAGAGACAAACTAAATAAAAAGAATTACGATGTTTGGCATCATAAGATTGAATATCTCCTGGAAGAGCAAGAAATGTTGGAAACAATCACACAACCAATGGCTAAACCTGAGCATGGAGACACTGCTCAGCATAAGCTTGATATGGAAGCATATCAAACTTATAAACGCAAGGATCGTGTAGCTCGCATTTTGATGTTGAGCAACATGCGAAACGATATAATGTTGCGTTTTGAAAGACATCATTCAACTCAATCTATTTGGGACGCAGTAAAAATTCAGTATGGAGGAACCTCCACTACTAGACTTCGTCAGTTAACCCTGAAGTTCGACGGCTATAAGAAGCGCCAAAATCAGACAATGAGGCAGCATCTTATAGTCATGTCTAATATGATTAGTGAATTACGGGGTGCTGGGCATGAAATGACTGATGAACAACAAGTCCAAGCAGTTATCCGCTCTTTGCCAAGCAATTGGGAACACATGCATGTTAACCTTACTCATAATGAAAACATCAAAACATTTGATAATGTTGCTCGTCATGTCGAGCTTGAAGAAGATCAACTTCATGCTAAGAAGCCTATAAATGAGGCTTTTATGTTTGAGACAAAAATGTGTGGAATATATGGGTCCAAATATAAGATGGGTAAGCTAAGGGCCCAAAATATGATAAGAGAGGAAAAGAAACAAGTAATAATGGATATATATGCAAGCGTGGAAAACGTGGCGGTAAGAAAGACAAGAAAATGAATGGTTTCAATTGTGGTAAACCTGGTCACTTTGCTGGTGATTGTACTGAGCCAAAGGTACTATTTAACCATGATCATCACTCTAACTTGTATGTTAGTAGTTATTTAATGCTTGCTAAATCTGTTCCTTTTTGGACTGTAGATTCAGGAGCAACCGACCACATAATAAGGGATAGAACTGCCTTTGTGGAATTTCATCGAATTTCAAAGGGAAGTAGATCTATATACATGGGGAATAATGCTTCCGCTGCAGTGCTTGGGATCGGTACCTGCAAACTAGATTTACAGGGTGGTCGCACACTTTATCTTCATGATGTACTCTACGCTCCAGAAGTTCGACGGAACCTTGTATCTACTCTTGCTTTACTTCAATTAGGATTTTAAAATTACATTTGTCGGTTGTTGTGTAAAGATATATTTGGATAATATTTTCTATGGTTCTGGCTTTGTATTAAATGGTTTTATGGTGTTAGACACCGTTAATATATCTAATAATAATGATGCTTCAATTTATGTTGTTCAAAATTCCATCACTGTTAAAGATAGTAATATCATAACTTGGCATGCTAGATTAGGACACATTGGGCAAGATCGATTAAATAGATTAGCACGAGCTAGTCTTTTAGGATCACTTTCCAAAGAGAAATTACCCATGTATGAGCATTGCTTTGCTGGAAAAGCAACCAGATTTTGGCAAAGCTAAAAGAATTAGTAGTCCATTACAGCTTATTCATTCGGACATTTGTGGCCCTATGAATGTTAGGGCAAGACATGGAGGAAATTATTTCATCATATTTATAGATGATTTCACATGGTTTGGTCATGTTTACTTGATTTCCCATAAGTTTGAAGCATTAGATTGCTTCATTCGATACACAAAAATGGTGGAGAATAAACTAAGCACTAAGATCAAAACTTTAAAAATAGATCGAGGACGTGAATACTTGTCTGAATAGTTCAAAAGTTTTTGTGATGAAAAGGTATAGCTAGACAACTAACTATTCCTTATACTCCACAACAAAATGGTGTGGTAGAAAGAAAGAATAGAATCTTGTTTGACATGGTTAGCTCAATGATGGCGCAAGCTAACTTACCAATTTCCTTTTGGGAAGATGCATTGTTAACTGCTACTTACATACTTAATCATGTGCCCTCTAAATCTGTCCCATCCATCCATGAGGGTGTGCAACTTATATTCATAACACTTCTCATGAATATGGAAAACTTGGTCCTAGGGGGAAGAAGTGTATTTTTATACGCTATTATGAACATTCCAAAGGATTTGTATTTATTGGTGAAAAAGTTGATGGAAGAGTGACAGAGATTGAGTCACGTGATGTTGTATTCTTAGAAGAGGTTTTTCCGAAAACAAGTGAGGTTAAACAAGATTTTCAATTATATGAAATGGAAAATCTAGACTATGGCACAACAAGCCATTTAGTTGAGGATTTAAATGAAACTAGTAATCCTCATAGTAACAGTGGGAGTGATATTTTATCTATTCCTACTCTCATGGAGCAAGATCATGAGCAATATCAACCTCGTAGAAGTATTCGTGAACCAATTTCTCGTTGTCGATTTGAGATTGAAGGGGAAACATTCATGATTGCTCCACAAGATGATGAAGAGCCGCAAACATTAAGTGATGTTTTATCTAGTCACAAAGCCAAAAAATAGATTTAAGCTATGGAAGAAGAAATAGCGTCGATGAAAACTAATCAAGTCTGGGACTTGGTTGATTTACCGTCAGGACGAAGATCCATTGGAGATAAATGGTTCTTAAAATTAAATGTAAGGCGGATGGGTCAATAGAACGCTATGAAGCTCGACTAATATCAAAAAGGCTATACTCAAGAAGAGGGAATTGACTATGAAGACATTCTCACCAGTTGTGAGAATTACTTTAGTTCATCTTATTTTAGCTATAGTCGCATATATGGACTTAGAGTTATACCAAATGGATGTTAGAACTGTGTTTCTCAATGGAGAACTAGAGGAGTAGATCTATATGGATCAACCTCTAGGATTCAAGACTAAAAGACAAGAGCGCAAAGTTTGCAAGCTTAATAGATCTATATATGGTCTTAAACAAGCCTCTAGACAATGGAACATCAAGTTTCATCAAGCTATCCTGAATGATGGATTTGCAATGATGGAAGAAGATCATTATGTATATTTAAAACGTTCTAACAATAGTTTTGTAATATTGTCCTTATATGTTGATGACATTTTAATAGCTAGAAACAACAAAGAGATGATTGATACTACCAAAAGGTGGTTATCATCAAACTTTGACATGAAAGACATAGGTGAGACCACCTTTGTTCTTGGTGTGAAAATCATTAGAGATCGCGCTAAAAGGCTTTTGGGTTTAAATCAAGAGACTTATATCAAAAAGATGTTAGAGCGTTATCACATGCAAGACAGTAAACCAATAGACACCTCTGTTGATAAAAGTTTGAGCCTAAACAGTGATATGTGTCCCAAGACTCTAGAAGAAAAAGAAAAAATGTCCAGAGTACCTTATGCCAATGCTGACGGTAGTTTGATGTATGCAATGATGTGTACACATCCCGAGATATATTATGCTGTTGGATCGGTCAGCCGATATCAATCAAATCCTGGTCAGAAACACTGGATGACAGTAAAAAGGATTCTACGATATCTAAAAGGAACTTTAAATTACATGCTATGTTACCAAGGAAAGAAAGATTTACAATTGATTGGTTACTCTGATGCTGATTGGGGAGGAGATGTCAACCAATCTAAATCAATTTCAGGATGTGTTTTCTTGCTTAATGATATTGCAATACTATGGAGGATCAAGAAACAATCCTGCATAGCTTTATCTACCATGGAAGCTGAGTATGTAGCTTGTTCCGCAGCAACATAAGATGCTGTTTGGTTAAAAAATTTCTTGGATCATTTGAAAATTGTCAAATCAACATCAGATCCAATGACAATTTATTGTGATAACACTGCTACAATAGTTATGGCCAAAGATTCAAAATACTATGGAAAGACCAAACACATCAAGATGAGATATCACTACATTAAAGAAGCGATTATTGACCATGATGTGATCCTAAAACACATTTCTACAAATTATATGGTTGCAGATCCACTCACAAAACCAATAACAAGGGATGCATTTATTAGACATGTGAGATTCCTTGGTCTGTGTAGAATGTAATTAAGTAATGAATAAATATCATTTTATTCATTATTTGTTTATGGATATATTGAGTATCGTATAGTACAATTTGTTAAAGTATATCGATAGAATAAGATTGGCTCACTCACATGAGCAATCACCTCTAGCATTTGTAAGGTGCGTAGAGATGAGACTAATTGAATTTTAATGCTCAAAAAGCGACCTGGGCTTAGTGGGAGCGATTTTAACTCAAAATGATTGTTAAAGAGTCGCCTTGGTTGGAACCAAGATGAGATTCTTAAATAAAAGAATCAACATGAATGAATTTCCACCATTCATGTGTCTATTATGATTGAAGCTGAGTATGAAATTATTCATTTGTCAATAATGACGATGAGCAAATGAGAATTTCTGATTTGAAGTCTTTTTTTTTTTGACAAGAATAAGACTCGTATAATGTATTTCCTCTAATAAGGAGAGCAACGACATACACTTTCTGTCTTTGGAAAAGGAAAAGAGTACGCTCCACTATAACATATATTTCATACTACATGTGCTGACGACCATTACAGGAATAAATAATGGATCCCTACTTCTTTATTATGTGAGTCTTAGAGATCATATCTAAGATCTCAAAATCTTACCCTTTATGACTTTTGACTATATCATGAGGTGATGAATAAATGATCGCTACTTTAGGAGTATATCCCATGGTCATGGAATGATTTGACTTAAAGGAATACTCTTAGGAAAACAAGTTAATTCAGATTTAAGTGATGTGAGTGCGAAAGAAAATGTAATTTTAGTTTTACACTTGTTGCTTGTATTCACCGGCCGGGATCATATCATTTGAATAAATTGGAGGGATGAACCCGGTCTATTTATCTAGAGGTGCGGTTTGGCATTGGTTCGCCCATGAGGGATGAACCCAGTCTATTTATCTAGAGGTGCGGTTTGATATTGGTTCACCCATGAGGGATAAACCTAGTCTATTTCTCTATGGGTGTTACTTATTGGTAACCGCTAAGTAACTTCTACTCTCTAGTATAAATATGGACTTCCCTCTCCATGTTGAACATAAGTTTATTCTATATTGAAGATAGTTCTTTCTCTCAATATTCTACATTAAACTTGCTATAATTTGTAAAGACACTCATGCTGTGAAACATCGCTTTGGTTCTAGTAATCGAAGTAGCCCTAAAGCATTTGATCCAGGAACAAGGAAACAGAATATCACAAGTAAGTTTTCCGTATTGAATCTACAAAAAAATGAATCAAAATATTTTTTTTTATTTTTTAAAAATCATTTTTGACATCAACACATGAAAATAATCTAAAAACATCAATTTTTTTAAATTCAATTATTTTCAAAAGTGTTTTTTAAACGCAATGTCAAACACCCCCGAAAGGGAAAAACATGGAAGGAAGAGAGAACATTGATGTTGTGTTTGACACTGCGTTTCAAAAATGTTTTTGAAAATAATTGAAAATTTTTTATTTCTATTTTTTATTTTAAATTAAAAAAAATGATACTTTTAGATCATTTTCATGTACTGATGTTAAAAATAATTTTTTTTAAAAAAAATATTACTTTGATGCATTTCTGAATGAAAAATATTTTCAAAAGCAACATTATTTTTTTTTTTTGTGTAAAATCAAAACATGTACCATCAGTCTATACTAATCACAATGAAATGATATAGTATGAACAAGGGAGACAATACGGGCGCCATAGTTGGTAAGCTTCATGCTGAGATTTCCTTTCTGAGGTCGTATATCCCGATCTCTTCCACCATTGCCGAGTCACTGGAAGCACACTCAAAATCTACCACCATGCTAAAACAAAACAAGGCAGAAAACTTGGCATCTTCTCCCCACGGAATATATGAAATAAGTGCGGTCTTTTATCTGGAGATACAAGCCCTTGATCATAAAAGAGATATTCATGGGTGGGTATTGAAATTGAACGTCTGAAATAAAAGAGTGATTGATGAGCGGGTAATGGATCAACACAAGAAGATTGTTAATTTCTCCATTTGCGCCCCCCGCCATGCATGCCTGGGCCCAAAGGCTAATGGCGCTGCCTACTTCCGGCATATCCGAGTCACCGATTGGATATTTCTTTAGAAACTCACGAGGTCATTTGCCCGCGCGCTGCGTTGAGTTTTTTTATGTAGTAAATCAATTGATTTTTTATATATTTTAATTAGCTATTTAATATATAATTAATAAAATTATAATTGATCAAATCTGTTAGAAATGAGTTTTTCTTCTATTATTATATTAAAATTATTTAAGAACACTAATATTAATTTTTTGTTCTTTAAAAAATCCTAGGTCATTTTTTCCGGTATATATATATATATATTCAGATGCTAATATTAAATAAATATTAAAATATATAATTAGTCTCACATATTTATGAGAAAAAAACCTAAATAAATGACAAAACAAAAATAAATATAGGTAGATTTAAAAAAAAATTACTTGAAAGATAAATAAAAAGAATTTAAAAAACAACAAAGAGAAAAAATAATAAATATCAATTTTAAAATGATCATCAACACAAATTAAAATGTAAATATTTGAAAAAAAAACTTAACAAGAATGGAAATAATAAAAAATTGGTGAGACCATAATTATAGTTAGAAAAAAATATTCCATATTTTTTTATTTTATAAGATTTATTACTCATATTATTATATTAAAATTATTCTAGAGCAATGATAGTTATTTTCCCCCCAAAAAACCTAGGTTATATATATATATATATATATATATATATATATTAAGGCGCTAATATTAAATAAATATCAAAAAAATATAATTAGTCTGACATATTTAAAAGAAAACAAAACTAATAAATAATCATTATCATTAGTTTGAATGTCTTATCTATAATAATTAGAAAATTCAAGACTTAACAATATTAACAAAAAAAAGCAATTAAAACACAAAATAAATGACAAAATAAAAATAAATATTATTAGATTTTAAGAAATTATTTGACCTGAAGGGAAAAAAAAAACAGAGAAATGATCACAAGCACATATTAAAATTTGAACATTAAATAAACAAACTTAATAGCATTGGAAACAAAGAAAAATTGGAAACAAAAACTAAGAGCATATACATATAAACATGGATAGAAATAGGAACTATGTAAGAAATATGTATAAAAAAATAAAGAAACTAAAATAAAATCCAAGATTAAAAGTATAAGGGATAAAATGAAAAAAAAAAAAGCATATGTAATAAATTTAATTTGAAGGAAAAAATTGAAATAAATCCAAACATTGATAACGATGAAATTAAATAATTTAAAACAAAACCAAAAATTAAAAGAATTAGAACCAAAATGAAACTGAAATTTATAATTAATTTGCATGGAAGGATAAAATTGAAAAAAATCAAATTTTGATACCGAAAATATTAAGGATTTATAATAATTTTGCATGGAAGGATAAAATTGAAATAAATCAAAACTTTGATACCAAAAATATTAAGGATTCTAGACCAATTCAAAAATTCAAAGAATAAGGACCTAAATGAAACTACAATATATCATCAATTTCAATTGAATGACGAAATTGAAACAAATTAAAACCTATATAATAGCAATAAGGACCAGAAAAAAACCAAATCGAAAGTTCAGGACTTAAATGAAATATCACAAAAACTAGTTGCACTAACGTCAGCCCGCGCAGGTAGGAGAGAGAAAAGGAGAAAAATTCAAATGATCATTGACATGTCTCCGACCACCATATACTCACACGCGCCGCACCATGGGAAAGATAACATGTCTTAAAATCATTCTAAATGTCGGTTGTGTATTTTTGGACGCTAGAATAAGCCACACACACAGTTCAAAACACGCGTGAGCGCGGAAATGGACGGCGCATCCGACAACGCGCCAACAATAAATCGACAGAAAAAAGAATAAAAAATCAGTCAATTATCGGATTGCCCCTCCCTCCCAGAATTGAATTTTGTCCTTTTCGAGGGACAAAAAAGTTATATCACTATGCAAAGAAATATTAAAAAAACAATAGACCGGCCAGACAAACCGGACCAGACTGGACCGAAAATATGCAATTACCGTGGAACCCCTCAAACCAGGTGCCTTTTTTTGTCTTTTTCGAGGGACAAATTCGTTATTACACTGTGCAAAAAAAGAAAAAACAAAGCAGATCGACCGAATCGAATGAATCGACCGAATCGAACCGAACCGACATGAAAATTGAGCATTACTATTGCCGTCCACAATGTTTTCTCCCTTGGTGAACAGTGACTGAACCGTGAGTAGGTTTAGCTTTTAAGATAATGCATTCATTTTCAACATTTAATCATTAATAAAGACTTTCCTAAGCCTAAGGTTACTCAAGTCTATTTCCTTACAATCATATAAATTTTCAATCAATTGCAAGGCTAGTGTTCTTGTCAATATTTACAAGTTCACCTATATAGGAGGTAAGAAAATTTCATGAAAATGGAAACTTGAAGACATGAACCCTGACAAAGGTATGAAACTATATTCTAAAACTAACATAATGTCCCAGGATGCCTCGTCATTGTTTTCCCTCTCTCCTTATCAACATTAAACTTCACGAGTTAATACTATGACACAAAATCCACAATATCAATTCAAGTTATAATTGTATGACTTTCTCACACAAATATCCATACCCTATGAATTTTCTAAGGAGTTTGATGGGCAATTCCTTTTATCATGGTTGAATTTTTCTATGAAATCTTACGATTTTATAGTTTTGATCTCGTTGAACTAGTCTTCGACAATTTTTTCTATGAAATCTTACGATACTATAGTTTTGATCTTTCTGAATTAGTATCTGTTTAGAAGTGTAATTGAGGTTATTTCTTAAAGTATTTTTCATTTAGAAATGCATTAAAATAATATTTTTTATTTTTAAAAATTATTTTTAACATCAGCACATCAAAATGATCTAAAAATACTAAAAATATTTAATTTAAAATAAAAAATAAAAAATAAAAACAATTTTTTTTTTCAAAAATACTTTCTAAATGCATTCTCAAACACTCTTCTCGTTTGGTATACTCTTCAACAATTTTCTATGTATTTTGGTATACTCTTCTCGTTGATATATTATTTTGTATTTTTTCAATATTTTTTTGTTGATTTTATTTTTTTCAGAAAGTGATAGCCTAGTCCCTGATTGGTGGTCAAACAAGTAGGATTATTATTTGTATTTTTTTTTTTCAATTATGCATTAAAAGCATCGCATCAAAGTCTGTCCAAGTCATTTTTCAAAGGCTTAAAATGAGATTACTTTTCAAAGTATTACTTTTCAGCTAACATCAGCTAAGTCATGGTATTACTTTTCAAAGTTTTTTCATCAAAACAATTTAAGACTGCGACTTGTTTATTATTTCATTGATTTATTTATTTTTATTTATTTTCTCCCACTTGAGTTGCTAGTCAACTTCGCTCCATGCATGTAATATTATTCACACTTGCACGCCATCTTGTGGGAATACGTACGGAAATGTCCTCATTAATTTATTGTAAAATCTGAATTTCCCATTAATTTAATTATCTTTATGTACGTTTGAGTTGGTTTCGACTTTAGATAGACTTGATGACCCTGTAAACATTGTCTAGAGCGGTGTTTGTTTTTTGGAATTCACTTTCCGGGAAACCATTTTTCAAACTTTCCTGTGTTTGTTTGCTTTCCGAAAAGTTGGTCAACGGAAAACACTTTCCAGTCAACAGAAAACACTTTTCAGTCAAAAAAAAATTTGGCTTGGTTTTCAGGAAAGTGTTTTCCGGAAAATTTGGGCGGAAAACACTTTCCGGAAGTTGTGAAAAATTTAGAAATGTCATTATTTGCTGATTATATCAAATTTGATCCTCAAACTTTTGATTGCTATATATAATTTGTTTTTGAATATTTATTTTTCAATTTCATCTCTTAAAATTTAATTTTTATATTAATTTTGGTCCTTATTTTTATAATTGTTATTTGCTTTTTTCTTATCATTTTTTTATTGAAATTTTTTATCTATCAAATTTGGTCCTCATTTTTTTTATTGTTACTTATTTTATTTGAAATAATTTATGAAATGTTAATTATTATTATTTTAATTTATTCACCTTTCATTTTTTTTAAAATTTTTAGATTTGATCTCTATTATTTTGATTATTATTTATTTTATTTGAGATAATTTATGAAATTATATTTTTTTTTAATTTCATTCTCATTTAACTTTTTAATTTGTAAGATTTGTTCCTCGTTATTTTAATAAACTTGAAAAAAAAATTAATATATTAATAAATTATTTTCCAGTTCATTTTCCATAACACAAACAAACACTGGAAAGTGTTTTCCAATTCATTTTTCATAACACTGCCAAACATCGGAATTCACTTTCCAGGAATTCACTTTCCAAAAAGAAACCACTTTCCAGCAAACAAACGGGGCCTAGGTTACATTTCGTTTTCATTTATGCCAGCAAAATCAAAGTTTTATTTAAGAGGGTTGGTTGGCTAGTCAATTAGGGTTAGGTATTGATTTTATTGTCAACCACTGAGAAGTGATTTTTTAAATGTCCATAGTGGTGTAGCTATCGTTTCATACAAAAAAAATATATTATATTTTTTAATCATTTTAACATATATTTACATTAAAAATAAATAAAAATTCAAAAATAAATATTTATTATCATTCATGATAAATAGGAAATCCCAGTAGATATGTAGGCCCTTGTTGCTGCGGTCACGGGAGGTCACATGTTATTAATTAGTTATATAATAATAATAATAATAATAATAATAATAATAATAATAATAATAATATGGATGGAAAATGGAAGGATAGCTAGCCAACTTCAACCAAAAGTGCAGGTGTACTAATTGTTTGTTCTTCATTTAAGTTTAATTCATGTTATTTTGATTATTAATTTTTTTTTAAATGGTTTATAGATTTAGAATTGTTTTTCAATTTCATCATTTTTCAATTTTTTTATGTCAAATTTGATTCTTTTTTTTTTTTTTTAACAAACCTCTTTAATGTTTTCATGAAAGAATTTACAAATAACTTTAATTAAAGGACTAATTTAAGATTTCAAAACCATGAACTAACATGCAAAATCATCAAAACAAGATCAAATTACAATCTTTCAAAATGACCGTTGATGGACAGTCTTATTTTCTTTTAATAGATTGGATCATACAACCACTAATCAATTGTTGGATAATTAGGAAATTTATATTAGCAGTTAATAATTAGTTGAGAAAAAATCTTACTTGCATGACATATTAAAGATATGTTGAAGATGTGGTTGAAACCAAGGTTGTCAATACCGTTCCGGTCACCGTTCTGGTTTTTCTATTGGAACGCAACGTTCTGGTTTCGGAGCGTTTCAGCGCGCTGTTTCGGGGTTGTACTGTTCATATATAATTAATTATATATATATATAATAAAAATATATATTAATTTAACAAGTATAATTAAAATTCAAGATAAATTAACTTTAAATTATACAATATAAACACAAAGTCAAACAAACATAATATTAAATTATAAAAAAAATCACAAGTTAATCAAAATAAAGAGGATTTTAAGGCTGGAACGGCACACCCGGAACAGTACCGAGACATTCCGACTGGAATTTTCGGAATGGGTCGGAATTAAAACCGAGACAAAAACAACACCGTTTCGTCTTGGTTTTTTTAACGGCACGGAACGTTCCGGCCTGAACGAAACGGAATTGACAAGCCTGGTTGAAACAGATTTTATCTTAACCACATTTTTCTAAAAATATTTGATAAATGCATACATATTATAGTTTTTCCTAATATATATATATATATATATATATATATATATTTTTTTTTTTTTTTTTTAAACCACAAAAGCTATCACAATATCAAACATACAAAGGACATGTTTTGTTTGTTACTGCATTTCAAAAATGCTTTTGAAAAAAAAAGAATTTTTTTTATTTTTTACTTTAAATTAAATTTATTTGGTGTTTTTAGATTATTTTCATGTGTTGATATAAAAATAATTTTTAAAAAATAAAAAATATTATTTTAATATATTTCTAACAAAAAAAACTTTTAAAAATAACTACAACTACACATCCAAACAGGTCAAGAGCTTATTAGATAGTGTAATAAATATTAATTTTTAAAATATTTTTATTTGTAAATATGTATCAAAATAAAAAAAAATTAAAATATTTAATAAAAAATTATAAACCTCCAAGAAAAAAGTAAGAAAGGACAAAGCTTAGCTGTTTCTTTCCAAATAACAAGATTGATCAACCGTAATCAAAGGCTAAACATTCATGATTTCCTTGACCAGCATGTCTTGTCTTCAAATGGAATGTTCCAATTTTCATGTTCTATGTTTCCAATATCTGGCATTGTAAGAACAAACACACAATTAAGCACATCCTGCTAGTTTCACGTGATTAAAAATCAATTATAATTGCTAATTGCTTTATATATATGAAAAGGGAGTAGAAAATTGTACTTGCTGTGTCGGAAGCTTCGTCATATCTCTCCTGATATGGTGGGAACAACCATTAGACAGTAGACCAAGAACAGGCATTGGTCATCTGCGGAATCATTTTGCTTTCCAAACAATATGAAGTTTGGTAAAGAATTTGCAGAACAGATGGTGCAAGAATGGCAGGAAGCGTACATGAACTACAACCATCTCAAAACAATCTTGAAAGATGTCTTGCGCTTCAGAAAGCTAAGAGGCGCACCGTCACCTGAGGCGACAACCTCACATGGTTCTTTGAAGAGAAGGGCATCACTTTATAGAGCATTTAGTGGCCTAGCCGGCCGGTATAGAGGCTCGCCGAGAAAGAGCGAAGATGAAGTGATACTAGTAAGTGCAGTACAAGAAAGTGGAGGAGACGAGCATTACCAGACCTTGTTTCTCAATGCATCAGATGAAGGAGGAGACTATGAGCTTGTGTTCTTTAGGAGTCTTGATAGTGAGTTTAACAAGGTAATCAACTTTTATAAGAAGAAAGTAGAGGAAGTGATGGGAGAGGCAGATGATTTGAGTAACCAAATGGATGCTTTGATTGCGCTAAGGATCAGGGTGGATAATCCGGTTTTTGGGGGGTCTAATATTGCGAATCTCGCTATCCATGGTTTCTCCTCAGTGTCGGAATCGGTTGTTCATCCTCCAATCAACAGCAGAAACCCAGGTTAGAGAAATCTGAGCTGTGAGTCTTGAAAGAATTATGCTGTTCTCTATAATTCCCCTCTCCCCCCTTCCTTTCTCTGAAACAAATGTTTTATTCCAAGATTTCCTCATATTCAATAAAGATGGATAGCATTTAAAGGATATTTAATTTAATTTCTAAAGAGATTGTTGGTAAAGGTAGACTGTAGCACTTTTTTTGTTGGTAAAGATAGATTGTAGCACATTTAGGTTTTGTTTGTGCCAAATGACTGATTATACTTGAATCTACATTCTATACTATTTCGAATGTGAAGAATGGTCATCTATGGAGGTGATTCAAGAAGTTGAGATGAGCGCAGAAGCAACTTCAGAGGATAGTAACAAAGGGACCAACAATGAGAATTACAAGAAAGATATGGAGACCTACAGACCGGCTTCGTTAGAAGTTCTGGATTTTGTGAAAATCAATGTTGAGCCTGAAACTCCAGTGTCCACAGTAAAGAAAGTCATCTTAAATTCAAATACAGGCTTGTCGTACAGCAAGGAGGGACTGAGGAAGGCAGAAGAACTCATGAATCAAGCTTTTGTCGAATTCTACCGAAAGCTTCGACTTCTAAAAAGTTACTGGTAATTGTCTTTCCTCCTCTCTCTCTCTCTCTCTCTCTGTATAGAGTTGCCAGAAAACATGATATTTGAGTTTTCAACGCATGTGACTGGGTTACTGAATGATGTGACAGCTTCTTGAACCAATTAGCATTCTCCAAGATCATGAAAAAATATGACAAGGTACTGTGGATTCTGTTTGCAGCAATTAATCTTAACTGGGGTTCTTGGTATCGATTTTACTATCTGTGTTATTACAGATCACTATGCGAAATGCATCCAAGTCTTACTTGAACATGGTGGACAATTCTTATCTTGGCAGCTCTGAAGAGGTTAGACTACCAGGGAATACTGTTTATTCACTAGAGTGGATTTCTTTTTTTGAGTTTTCACCTGCTTTCCTTTTTGCTTCAATTTGTTCCCTCCACAGGTTACTAAGCTCATGGAAAGAGTGGAGGCAACCTTCATCAAGCATTTTTCAAATGGGAATCATAGAAAAGGAATGAACACCTTAAGACCACAGCCTAAAAAGGAAAGACATAGAATTACATTTTCAATGGGTAAGATATGCTTGTGAATGCTATAAATCTGCATGATGCTAATGTAGGGTTGAGATTATTTGCAAGATTACCTCTAAAGAATTTGCATTTGCTTGCATAATAATGGTTTTCTAGTGATGATCAATCCCCACTTCCATAACTTTTCTGAAAACAATTCTGAATATGAAACGTAGGCCTTCATATATGCTTTCCAACAGGTGAATCCGGTAAATTTTCCAAATCCTTCTATGTCTGCAGGTCTCTTCACAGGCTGCTCAGCAGCACTTTTGATAGCACTCGTTGTGATTATACACGCCAGGGATATCCTCGATAGTGAAGGAGCCCCTCAATACATGGACAACATATTTCCACTTTACTCGTAAGTTGTGGTGTTTTTAGTGAAAATCACAGTATTATACACATTTCCGCATCCAATGGATGGCATCCTCAACCATTTGAATGATTCTTGCAAGACTTTTTAATGTTTCTTTCTGTTTTGTATAACTATTTTGCTCTGCCTTGCTGCAGATTGTTTGGATTCGTTGTCCTGCATATGCTCATGTATGCTGCTAATATATACTTCTGGAAGCGTTATCGGATCAATTATGCGTTCATATTTGGGTTTAAGCAAGGAACAGAACTGGGCTATAGAGAAGTCCTCCTTCTTGCTTCAGGTCTTTCAGTGCTTGCATTGGGTTGTGTCATCTCAAATTTGGATATGGAGATGGACCCGAGAACTAAAAGCTTCACAGCAATTACTGAATTGATTCCTCTGGCCTTGCTCACTGTATGTGATCACCTATACGCTGCGCTCGAGAGTTACTTTCTTAATTAAATGCTTTGTTGCGATTAACTTGTGATATAGTAACATTTTCTTGCCAAGCCTGAGCCTTGTTCTTATTTGCAGCTTCTACTTGTCATCGTATTCTGTCCTTTCAATATCATATATCGATCGAGTCGGTTCTTTCTGATCCGATGTGCTTTTCACTGTCTTTTCGCTCCTCTTTATAAGGTAACATGATCAAGAAATCCCAGAGGCATAACAGTATACTTTCTCTAACAAGTTTTCCTTTTTGCTTCTGTAGGTTACCTTGCCGGATTTCTTATTGGCCGATCAGCTTACCAGTCAGGTGCAGATATCCCCTGTTCTAATACGTTAATAGTTTTCTCTTATTTTTCGTTGATTTTGAGTTATACTTTGTAGAAATTCCCACCGTCTCTTTTTTATTCGATGGTAGATTCCACTATAGTTTAAGGTTGTCCAGATTTGATTTTAGATAAGTTGTCTGGTTTTTATTCTATGGTAGATTCCACTATAGTTTAAGGTTGTCCATGATTTGATTTTAGATAAGTTGTCTGGATGTTGTTACTGTTGGATTCTTCAATATCATATACTCAACACAAATAATATTTAATAGGCTTTAGAATCTTATTAGACAAATTTAGAGTTATTTAAGGATTTATTATCTGAAAATCTGATTATTTTTTTGTTTTGAATAATTTTGTAAGAACTAGGTTAACACAAGTTATTCAATTGTTCGGTCTTCAATGATAATCTACATAAATCATCAATCATTAGTGAAAAATCTTTTAGATTTAGAAGAGAGGAATTTGCTAAGCCTAAATGTTAATTCTAATTTTCTTTATTTACTTTGTTTTTCTATCTATTTGACAACCACTAAAATAATTAGCTTAGCTTTACATTTATAAAGAATTCTAAAAACTCTATAAATGATAAAATATTTATTTGTCTTTTAAATAATATCCATATATTACTTAGTTTTTCTTCATAACCTCTCAAAAGATAACGTTTTCTCTCTATCAAATATCAGGTACAAGCACTCAGAAACCTGGAATTTTACATTTGCTACTATGGTTGGGGAGACTTAACAACGAGGACGAACACATGCAGTGGAAGTAGAGTTTTTGAGAGTTTTTACTTTGTTGTAGCAATGATTCCATACTGGTTTCGGTTCCTTCAGGTATTTTGAGAGTTCATCAATGGCATCACTCTTCTCCAGTATTTCTCTCTGTTCTCGTTCTTGATGCAGAATGTTATGAGCTCGAACAATTTTTGCCTGACAATAGTCTGCGATGTTTCAGTGCCTTCGCCGCCTGTTTGAAGAGAAAAACTCGGGGCAAGCTTACAATGGACTAAAATACTTTCTAATAATTATCGCGGTGGCCGCGAGAACAGCATATGATTTGAGAATGGGAATGGCTTTGAAGATATTTGCTGCAGCCACTTCAGGAGCTGCGACGATTATGGCTACGTATTGGGACATTGTAGTTGACTGGGGACTTCTTCAGAGAGATTCAAGAAACCCATGGCTGAGAGATAAACTTGTTATTCCTACCAAAAGTGTCTATTTTGTAGCCATGGTAGCTTGCTCTGTAGCTCGAACGTCTTTCCTGTTCATAGCGAGCGCTCATTTCATTCCTGATGAACCCTAACTACTTCTGGGAAATTTGCAGGTGCTGAATGTTGTCTTAAGACTTGCATGGATGCAGACAGTGTTAGGGTTCAGACAAACACCTCTCTTGCACAACAAAGCCCTGACAGCAATTGTTGCTTGCTTGGAGATAATACGTCGTGGCATTTGGAATTTCTTCAGGTATGATTCAGCCCGTCCTAGTCCTCCATTCTTACTGCTTCCCACCAGAAATTGAAAAAAACAAAAACAAAAACAAAAAACAATGACTGGTTAAAGCTGGGACAAAAGTGGGGGAGTCTTTTGACTTCTTAGGGTCAACGTTGTCGGAATTCACTGTTAGGTGGCCTTGTTTGTTTTGTTTTGACAAAATTTTAAATAATGAGGTAGGAAGCAGAAGCCTTTCTTGCAAATGTATGAACACTTAAGTTAGCTTTTTTTAAGATTACTTGCCTTTTCATCTACCCCGTTGACCTGCCTTAGTAAATGTCAAGCATGTAAAGCTGCTGTTTTCCAAATGGATGTATGTTTTGGCCGGTGCAAAGATTCGCAATACACACAATAGACACCGGATTGTAAATGAAATTGTTTTTCAAAGTATTTTTTTGTTTAAAATTACATTGAAATGATGTTTTTTTTTTAAATCCCCATTGTTAAATTGATGGAATAAAATAAAAAGAAAATCTCTAGCATGCCACCGGTGTTTGGCGTCTTTTTCCAATTTGATCTCTCCTCTTTTAATTCCACTCCTGTCTAAGAAATTAAAAGCAATTGCGTTTAAATTAGAATCAAATCGCTAAAAAAAAAACTTTGAAAATCAAAATAAATTATTAGAAAATAAACAGTAAATTCACATAATTATCTTGAAAGTGTTAACAATACCAATCTACCTTATTTATTATATAATTATGTAAAGCTGCAGTAATACATTTGACCATTGAATTCATGATCTCTGTCTGATACATGTTCTGGATTTTATGGAACAGGCTGGAGAATGAGCACTTGAACAACGTCGGCAAATATCGGGCATTTAAGTCAGTACCCCTGCCTTTTTACAGCGAAAACAAACGTATATAAACATTTGTAGCCACGAAAAGAGTTGATGCAGGGCTGATTACACGTGCCAAGATTACATGCACCCCACCATTTTGCTCTTTCATTGTCCATCAACGTCGTCAGTAGAATTGAGATGTAAGATAGAAAGAGAAGCATTGAGAGGAGAAACACACAGGAACAACTGAGTTCTATGATTATTGTTTGATTTTCCACCCTGATGAAGCAGATCCTACAAGTCTACTGGTATCTCTGTCCCATCATAGCAAGTCCACATCACAGTTCTCCTGGTTTGACTGTTCCCAGAGTCCAGTCAACTAAAGGAATTCCTGTATTCAGTTAATAAATAAATAAAATTGAGCAAATATGGGTGACGGGAATGGTGCCATGAAATGTGTTGTGGCATGATAATGGACTTAATTCCCAGACATGAATTGGCAGACCCAGTGACAGGGGAAGCAACAAACGATAATCAAATCCTGCATTTCAGACAAGAAAGTAACTCAAGAGTTTCCGGGAAACATCAGAATCTCCCTCAACACTATCCGCGCCAAGGAAAAGCATGTACAATTTTATATTTAGTTCCAGCTTATAGAATCTGGGAAATAATTATACACTTTGATTATCCAGCTTCCACCAATTGAAAATTTTGTTAAAAAAAAAAAACGGGGGAAGGAGGTTACAATGCAGGATATTGTTAAACAGAATGCAAATCTTCTTGATCAATCTCCTCTCCATCATGCATTGTGGCGGAAGAGTTTGAAGTTGAGTTTGCAGCTGTTACAGCACCAGTACTTTCATCATCCTGGATCTTGAAGAAAGATGAAAATGATAGTGGATTAGAGGTGGAGCTTGCCTTTTGAAGGCCTCGTATGGCTTTCATGGCTGCAAGGGTGCTGCGATAAATGTCAATGGTTTCCTCCCCAAGTGTTGTCGAAGGCTCAGGTGAGATCTTTGTTGTGTTATTCAGAGATGGGTTTGACTGATCTTGTGTGACGTTGGTCGATTCAATGACTTCTGCTTCCAACGGAAAAAGGAGCTCGAGATTATCCTCGCATTCATGGACCAACCTTGTTAGAGGCTCTGTCGTGAAAAAAGGCTGATGAAGGGCAAGTTGTGTGAAAGGTAGGCGCAACAATCCTCCTGTCCTTTTATCATACTTCTTTAAAATCTTCACTAACCCTATCATTGGAGAAAAACATGAATATGGTCTTAGCAAAGAATCTATATTCAACCCATAATGTTTGATACAATACAAAAGTCATTAGCTGCAGTGCTTGTAGAGAACTAGGAGTAGAACAATTAATGTATTTGCAATACCTGCAAAATTTAAGGAGCTATAATTTTTTAGAAGCACCATCTCTCCATGAATGGTGACCAGGTCTTTACGAATATCCATCATTTCTTCACTAAATTCACTCTCTGATGTAAAAACTCCATCCTTGCTGCTCTTTTCCTTTAGACTTTCAATTCTTTCCTTCAGCTCCTGTTGAAATCAAATATATGAGTCAGTAAAGAAACACACCAGCAAGAGTGCATAGCTGCTTATTACTCCGAACATGACCGGTCAAGTATAAACTTGCAACAAATTCTTTGGCGATTTTTGTTTTGGCAATGAAGACTTTCTAAGGAAGTTGTTAATATATGTACAGAAAATATTCAGTATTTCAATCACAGAAACCTCAACTAGAGAAGAAGCATCCAAGTGGCATAAACAAAGATTTAGTTTGAGCTGAATATATATTACCACCATGAGTTTTACAATATTCTATTAACCATGCAAGAATGAACACTAATGAAGGAAAGTGGGTTGGTGTGGATTTTATTCCATGTGATAACTAGAAGAGGAATCTACCTAATTTTGATAGCAAAAGTGCTCAAATATTTAGTATAAAATATGACTATAACACCATGCTATGTAAATTTACTATAATGAGTAGTAACCTGGCCATAAAGGTGGTAAAAGGATGACTTATCACGCAGGAGAGGAGAGGGAGGGAGGAAGTAAACAGATTCAAGTTAGAGATCTTACTGGTTCTAGGATAATTATTCCTGTTTCAGTTCAAACAAACCAGAATAATGATCTATCTCTTCAGCATCGTCTTTAAGTGTTTGATAGTGAAGAAGGGTGACGCTTCTAAATCTTGAGACCTGCTGTATTCCGTATAATATTGGAAAATCTTGCGAGTAATGAACATTGTATATTATGAAAAGACATGCTAGACACTAGAAAGGACGAGGAATGTTTTCCCATCAGAAAAACCCTGCTCAGAAACTGAATCTTGGTCATTAAAGTCATATAGTTTTATGAGAATGCATCAGGCACCTTCATGTCAAAGGACCCTCAAGTTGGCATCTTCTTCAACTTCAAGCAGTATGAACATGATATGACCTGCTAGTTCTGTAATGATATGGAGGTGATTCTAAGGATATCAAACTGTAAGCAATAAGCCTAGCATAGGCTTTTAATACTGATAAATATACGTTTAAGAGACACTGAAACTAAGATTAAAAATAAAACAAAGAGCAGTAGCTCCCAACTGCATGGATTTGGCTACAGGGTTTCTTCTATGGCTACTAATATTATTCAGAAATCACAACCCGATCCATCCTAGATTATGATACATGTTCCCTCACCGACCCCTTTTTCTTTGCCATTTACGATCTGCTGGCCATCTTAGCAACTTTACTATCCTTAACTAACCTCAAAACAAAAGCGTTCAAATGAAAAGGGAAAAATCATCTAGTCCAATCTGTCAATTATCTTTTCTGCATGATCAGAATTCTCATATATTGACGACCTAGCATTTTATTTCAATATCCTCATTTCAGCACCCTCAATTGACTTCCAACAATCCCATTGTCAGCTATAATTGACGATGGTTGGCCTCATAACTATACTACAAATACTCTGCTCTACTTCAGCAAGTACCAAAAACTGGAAAAGTTATTCTTAACTTCATCAACCCCCTCCAATCCCATCGACAATTTACTGTCTGACAACAACACCCAACACTAGCAGGGAAAGGAAAGCCACTCTCATGCCTCTCTTTCCCGCTATTCTCCTATTCCAGTGGTGTCAATATGGTTTCTCCATTCTACTCCTCTCTTGATTATTCAAAAACTTACAAGACCCTTAAACCAGACCTATGAGTTCGGATTTACAAGACATACATATAGGAAAAACCTTAAAAGCCACCATCAAACAACAATACCTTAAATTCCCAGAGCTATAATCAACAAAAGCCTCAGAATTAAAAACCCATAAGCAAAAAGCTATAAATATGTAAAACAAAGAAAGAAAAGAAAATTGAAGAAAGAAACCTGGAGGCATATAACAAAGTCTTCTTCTTTATCAACATAGAAATCATTGAACTTGTCAAGCTCTTCATTAAGAATTCTAACAAACCATTCTTGCAAATCCACCAGAGGCCTATCAGTATTATCATGAACATCACCCGTGAGTGGAGGAGGATGTCGATGGTGTTGAAAATTAATGGGGCGATCGAGGTTGAGAGAATCAACGGTGGGAGGTAATTGTTTGAGGAGTTTCTTGAGGGGCTTGTAGCAGAGAAACTTGTCCCTCCACTCAGGAAGGGTTTCTTCTAGGTGGGTCTTGAATTCTTTTCCAAACTTCATGGCTTGATGGTATGCTTATGGATTTGTGTTGCGTTGCATGTATTGGTAAAACAAAGAGAGTATCGATGAAAAAAATGAAAACACAGAAAAAATCCTAAGGGCTAAGGAGGAATTTTGGAATATTGGAAAGTGGACGGGAGATGTGACATAAAAAAAGAAGATAAAAGGAATATGCACTATGCAGGCTTCCAACTATACCTTTTATTATAATATTATATATAGTTTATTGTTTGTACAAGTAGTTAAATGACGGTTTCAGATATAAAACAATATCATCTACTTGGATCGAAGTTATAAAATTCGTTTCGGTCGTGGTTCGATTTTTTGATTGGAACAGAATGTTTTGGTTTTGATACATGCGTTTTATATATAATTAATTATATATATATATAAAAAATATCATTTCTTTATAGCTTCTGCATAAGGGTTCTATGGATCTTTGTAGGATGAATTGAGATGGCAAATTGCCTCTGTATTCATCATTGCTGCTAGCTTGGGAATAAATAAGATAGAAGATCATCGTTTCCCACCATTCTCGTGTTCTCCTCTCCTCTGTTAGGGACTTATAATATTCTCCTCTCCTTTGTTCTCAAAATTAAATCTAGTATATTTGAGTTTGAACTTTGAAGCTGCAAAAAAGAGCTTATCCTACAATGAATACATATCTCCAGCATCCACCTTTGGATCGGGTTCGGGTTGCTTTTTCAAATATATTGTTCTTCTCCAAAGAGTTATATTTATAATTTGTAAAATACGGTAGTTGGGTTGTAAACAATTCTAAACCGAAATCCGATCCCTCTAAATCATCCCTGTTCGAGATCCTATACAAAACGAAGTGGTGTGGTTGATGTCGTGTCCACGTCATCTTTAGCTATACCAAATTACCAATTACCAAGAACAAGATCTAATAAGGGCATGTTTCTCAACTTTCCCAAAAATGAAAAACCTCAGCCCTAAACCCTCACATCCACGGGCACAGAGAGAAAGGGAGAGAGATGTTTCAAAGCAGAGTGTTTGCTTCAATCTTGAAGAGAAACAAAGGAGGATCCATCATCAACAATGCAATAACCAATCTCAGAGGAACAAAAATAACACCTTTCAATCATTTGCGAGACATCCATCATCAACAGAACCCACCATCAAGATCTTTCCTTTATGGCTTCAAATCACTATCCAAGGTAAAAATCCTTTGTTTCCATCTGGGTCTCCTCAAAATCCTTTGTTTCCATCTGGGTTTCCATCTGGGTCTCCTCAAAATCAAATGTTCTGAAATCAGAAAAAACTCCTACCTTTTATCTTATAAAGTTTAAACCCGGAACGGAACCGAGGCGTTCCGGCTAGAATTTGACCGGAATTTCCGGAACGGACCAGAATTAAAACTGGAACAAAAACGATGTCGTTTTGTCCCAGTTTTATGAATGGAACAGCACGTTCCAGCTATTCCGACCAAAACAGAACGGATTTTACATCATTGACTTGGATCACAAAATCCATAAAATATTAAAAAGTTGTTTTTTTAAATTATTTATATAATTATAAAATTAAATATTATTAAAATATTTATTTGAGATTATAATAACATCATGAAAGAGATTGTATAATCTACATAATTTCTAAAATTTAATGAGTAAAATATATCACTCAAATTTGACATATTTTTGTTTTGATCTTTATTTTTTTAATTTTATTTTTTAAATAATCAAAATTAATTGACATTTAATTAAGATAAAATTACTAAAATTTAAAATCAATCATCAAATTGAAGAGAAAAAAAAAAAGAAGTTATTGTCGTCATCTCCATTCACGTTATTTCGAAAACCAAGCCTTATTTATTATTTTAAAAATGATTTTGAAACAATTTTTAAAAAATATATTTTTTTTTAATATTTTTAAATTATTTTTTATGTTAAAAATAATTGTTAAAGAATAAAGAATATTATTTTAAAATATTTCTGAATAAAAAATAATTTTAAACCGAAAATCTAAAAGGAAGTCGGTTTCCTGAGTTGAGTGCAGGACAACTTGCACGAAGAAACTCAATTATTTTTTTGCTCCGTGGGACTTGTAAAGTTTTGGGATCCTTCTGCCTTGTTCTTCGGTTTTTACCCAAAACGGAACTCACCCAGGTGCAATGCTTACATCATACGTTGATTTGCCAGCCATATCTTCAGAATGTTATCAAAGATAGTGGCCCCAGTCGGGTTTCGATGATTGCCATTGAAATCGCTGTCTTGTAATTTTCAGTGACAAAAAAAGAGCACTAAATGCCAGCCAGCTGTTTCCCAAAAAGAAAAGCCCATAGTTCAACGCACCTGGATCGGCGCGAGAAGATTCTTCAATGCAGAAAATAATTGGCAGAAGCCGAGGATAGAGAAATGGCAAATAGACAAGGTTTCACAACCGAACAGAAACTGAAAATAGGGCTATCAAATGCCGACTCAATCACCAGACAGTTGAATTACGAAAGGAAATTAAAAAAAAAAAGAAAAAAAAGGGGGAGTAGGTGACGCGCGCCATATATGGTCTACAAGTTTCGACAGTGTATCACGCCTTGAAAGCTCAGTGATGGCTGACCAGACAGCACCTTTCAAGCACTTTCTATGGTCTCCAGAGCTTGGAGTATATCAGCCTTCAAATCTTCGAAGTCTTCAACTCCAAAGCTGAACCGAACCAAGTTGTCCTTAATCCCATACTTTTCTCTCTCTGATCGACTCAGATCCCTGTTTTCAAATTCAAGGGGAGGGTGAGAATTGATAATATGACAGAGGTGGATGCCTAGTAGTCCATCAAACCACACCATGACACATGGAGATCTAGAGTGAATCCCCATTTGCATGTAAATTACAGATTTTCATTTAATAGAAAAATGAGCATAAACCTTACAAATAAACAATGCTACTTCAATAAAAATATATAATCACACAACAAGATACCAAAAGGTATTATTTTCATTTACACGCTTGAAAAGAAGAAATATCTCCTCCAAGTGAAGGAAAAAAAAAAATCTACAGTAACACAAATCGAATCATTGCTTAAATATCAAGATGGTGGTTTTCTTCCAATCAAAGTTTTTATTTTTGTTTCTAAAACAGATTGACTAAGCTCAAAGTCAGCAAAACCAAAACGGAAGGGAGCATGAAAATATACATGTAGAAAATTCATTACATACCAGTAAGACATAATGGCTGGCTGATCCACAATGCTCTCACAGCCTCCGAAAGAAGGGGCAATATAAGGAATTTTCAATGCATCCACAAATTTTATGGTAGCGAACAAGTCTCCATCAACCTGCAAAATCCATGAGGGGAAGTGCTTAAAAATATTATATAACAGTTACAGATGTACAACCAAGCCATTACACACATTCACTCCGGCAGTCAGAAACACCCACCTCAAAGCTCACCACACCACCAAAACCAGTCATTTGCTTCTTGGCTATGTGATGTTCACGATGACTTGGCAAGCCTGGATAATAAACGCACCTCACCTGCAAATATCATTGCTCGAGTCTTCCTGAGTTTTGATACACAATATTGTAGCTTTATGTTCAAAACTAAAAACCAAATGCTCCCTCGGTTCCCATAAAAGGGTCCTCGTTTCCCTTTTTGTTAATACCAATATTTATATCCATTATCTCAAACTTCCTATTTTGTTTTTATTATATTAAATTCAACAGAGTTTCACTAACTGCCTATGGAAGGACAATATTCAAAACCAAATAAGAAAGAGGTGACTCCACACAAATTCATCAGTCATTCTTACTGTATGCATAGTCAAAGAAGACACTTGTGGAACAAAGGTAATATCTCGTAAGCTTATGGTCTCCTCGCTATACACTTGTTACATATATCAAACAGTTTGATGCACAAAAAAAAGACCAACTTTCTTACCTCCGAGGACCATAGCTAGAAGAGAACACTTCAGAATTAAAAGCACTAATAATTCAGTAAGAATCTCTTAGTCCACCATCAAAGCCATTTTGCTGCTTAATTATACAGACAAGGGACCAAAATGCTTGCATGCTTTACAAAGGTAAACTCAAGTTCCATTTCCATATCCAACATAAAATGACTAAATGGATCAATTGTAAAAGAAACTGATTTGGTAAGCATATAGCTTGATGTTTCTCATAAATTTTTAACAATGATGATCCCTACAGTGTATGGAAAATATAAAATTTCCTTTAGTTTTTTTTATACAATATTTAGGTATACCAATGTCTCTGGAGAGGATTCTTCATCAGAGGACAGAGAGATAAAAATTAGAGTACATTATAATATACATACCTTGGGATGCTCCTCTAAAATTTTGGCCATCCTCAATGCTGTTGAGTTCTGTTGCTGTACACGAAGATGCAGTGTCTTCATGCCTCGGATGATCAGATAGGCAGCATTCTGTTGAAAAAGAAGAGGAAAAAGAAAGGAGTTTCATATTATTTTTCATTGTAGTACGAAGAATTTATATATAAAATTCTGAATGATATGTATCATCCAGAAGTTTAAAGCACTCACCGGGTTGAGTGTACCTCCCAAAACATGATGCAAATTACGAATCTCTGAAATTAGCTTTGTGGAACCACTTATGCATCCTCCAAGGACCTGAAATAGATGTATGTATCCAATGGTTTAAGCAGGAGAAAATTGGCAGCTCATTTGTGAGCAAGTGTTAACTAATTGATTAAACCAATTTCAGACTTACATCATTGTGCCCCCCAATGAACTTTGTTGCAGAATGCAGAATAAGATCAGCTCCAAGGGCAAGGGCTTTCTGGTTTAGAGGTGTTGCAAAGGTACCATCAATGCAGACCAATGCTCCTTTTCTGTGGCAAAGCTCTGAAACCAATTCAATGTCAACGCATCTCATGTATGGATTGGTAGGAGACTCGGTGAAGAAAAGAGAAACCTGCATAGAATTAGTATGCCATGCAATTTAGATTGATATGTGCATAGAATTAGTACGCCATGCAATTTACATTGATAAGTCATTAAAGTGCTATGCTTAAAGAAGACTTTTAATAATATAATAAACTATTCTACACCACTGACTTTGTTGATCTCAAGTGCAGATTCCAAAGCTTTCACATCTGCAGGGTCAATCACAGTAACCTGCATAATGAATAATGATCAAAATCATAGAAGAATGATATATATATATATATATATATATATATATATATATAAACATCAAGCAAAACATGTATTTAAACTTAACTATTCCTCCAAGAGCATACCAATTTAGACACCTAGATCTTAAAGAAAATAAAATGCAAAATTTGACATGGATATGCCAAAAATGGAGTGGATCTATTTACTATTAACCTGAATCAATCTTGCGTAGACAGACTGCAAGGAACTCATATATTCAGAAATACAAATGTACATATTTTTGAAACATGATAAAATAAAACCCGTGCATTAAGCTTCTTTTGTAAAAACTGCAGTTAATTCCAAACATTAGAAAAGAAAGTTTTACACGTTATTACAAATTCTACATAAAGAATAGCAAAAAATTGATCTGTTCTCTTGAAACAAAATAACGATTACAACAAGCATTCACAACCTCAAAGCACACAAGCAACAGCATGCAAATGAAAGAATCAATACCGTGATGCCCATCTTAGGAAGAAACGTCTCCATGAAAATCCTGGTCTTCCTATAGCAATCTGTGGTTGTCACAAGATGACCACCAGCAGGTACCAAAGCCAACAACAAGACAGTACTAGCACACATCCCAGATGCCAAAATCAATGTTGATTCCGCTCCTTCAAGCTCACTGGATTGAAAAAACAAACTCGAAACACTCTTATTAATCATCATGTCATCCATACAAGTCCAACAAACCTCAAACTAACGACTAAACACAAACCTTATCTTGTCCTCCAAAACCTGAGTGGTCGGATTTCCATACCTACCATATTCATAACTTGCATGGCGCTTCTCCTGTGACAACATTGTAGATTACCACAAAACTAATCAATACATCATGGCACATCATTAATCCATTTTCGTAGATTTCATTAATACAAATGGGAACACAAAGAAATCTTACCACCACAAAAATGGATCGCAAATAATTTTAATGTGGAACTTGGAAACCTTAAAATGATTAATTATGATATTACCAGTACCTTGAAATCAATAAGCTCTTGGGTTTTCTTAAAGAAATAAGCAGAAGTATTAACCACCGGAGTCGTAATTGCATCTGTCACTATACCGCGACCTAATCTTTCACCTTCAAAATACCAAAAAGAAAATAATAGCAATAATAATAATAAGGATAATAGATTTAGAAAAACAAAAGCGAAATCAGATTTGAATGCTTACCAGCGTGAACTGCAATGCTTCCATCAGAACTCAAAAACGATCTGTATTCCAAATCGCTACTCAAATCCTCCAACTGTACACCACTTACATTCTTATTATCACTGCTATCAGTTCCCGCCACCTCATTTCCGGCCAATACCTCGGCCGGATCGGCTGCGGGGATTGCGGAGGCAGCGGCTGCAGCAGCAGCAGCAGCCGCCGCGGAGGGAGCACCTGAGGCGGAGTTGTTAGACCACGAGGCAGCAACGATTTGCGCGACGCCGATGTTGCTGCAGTTGCGTCGAGCTTTAGTGCTAAGCTGGCGCACGAAATTGGGAGGGAATTTGAGAATCAGAGAGGAGATGCCGGTGCCAGATAAAAAGGGTGTGGTGCCATGGCGAGCAGAGTTGAATCGGCCTTGACTGGGCTGGTCCGTTCCTGAGGATGAATCGGAACGGCACTCGAAAGAGGAGAGCTTAAGACACGGACACGAAGAGACGGCCATGAGGAAGAGAAGTTTGGTCTCTCTTTGGCTTCTCTGGAATGGGAAAAAAACAGCAAAAAATGGCTCTTGGAAAGGCGAAATGGTCAATAAGTAGGCGTTGGGTTACGTCGTTTTGTTTGATGAGTCACCCTAATTAGGTTTGGGCTAGTTTTTAATTAACTAGAGTTTAGGGTATCTAATATTATATTGAATAAATAATGGAGAAAAGCAGGGGGGGGGACAGGTTGGAGCTTAGTCTATTTCTCGATGTTTGTTGGATTTGCGTAAAAAAATCTACCTTACTGTATTTTGATCTAATTTAAGTGCGTGGCTTTTTTATTTTTAGTTCCTGCTTAACTTAATAATGTAATGCCTAGTTGGCACGCACTACAATTGAAGGTAAAATTGGATTGGTAGAATATTTTGATTAGATTAAATCAATAACTTTATTTTCACAAATAAAAAAATATAATATATCTTATTATTAATTTTTTAATGTTTAATAAATATTATAATTTTAATCAAGGTTCAAAACTAATAAAAGAAAATAAATAATAGACTACAAAACCAGTATTATTAAAACTAAAAAATGAATTGGGATTATAAATTATTAAATTATCACAACAGCTAAAAGAGATCAAGCCTGCACTGTTACTGCACTGTTTATCCACACTCAGTGCACTGTGGACGGAAACAGTGCAACCTTGATCTCATTACATTGCATTGTATCTTTGCAAATCTTGTATTGTATCTGCACATTAATAAGTCTACCCGAGATAGATGTACTTTATTCTGCCTGTTATCATAATTTGACTTCAGAATACTATTTCTATTTTGCCCGTTACAATAATTTGACTTCAAAATACTTTTTTCTCCTTTTCAATTATTTAAAGCTAAAGAAAGAAAAAAAACAGACAAATAAAACAGTTGATATTATCTATTTAGCGTTCAAGTATTGAGGCTAGAAACTAACTCTTTATGTTGTTACCTTCAATTTATACTTCATTTATTGAGAAACTATTTTTCATGTCCTATTGGTATATTCTAAGTTAATTATATATTACTGCTTTTAGTTTATTGAAATGAATTAATTAATTTTTTTTATTATGTGATATAACTTAATAATTCTTTTAATTTTGTATTCTTAAAAAAACTAAGCCTTCTGTGTTGCTTTAATCATTTGCTGAGGTGTGCTCTATATATTAGTTTTTGTTTCAAAGTGCCCATTTTCTTCTAATTAAATTTTCTTGTCCTATAAATTTTTCTTTTTAAAAATTAATATAAAAGGAAAGGAACCACAAAAAAATCTTTATATCAAATTTATTATACATATAAATGAAATTGATCAACTTTCCATCTTGGTTTTTTTTTGTTTAAACTGAGAAGCAGATTTTAATCAATATCAAATTAGGGATATTCTAGTTGTAAAAATAAATAAAATAGTTGTAAATTATTATTTAACAAAATTTGTGAAATTGCTCAATTACACTAAAAGCTAAATGAGATCGTTCTTTTACTGTAGGTTACTATAGCAAAATTATTGTAGCTCTAAACTCAGATTACTGTTAATTATAATAGTGAAATTATTGTTTTACCCTTCCATGCACATTGATTTTAGCCTTGGACTTAGGGCTATTTTTGTTTTTCCGTGTATTTGGACACGATAAAATAATCATAATATCCTCACATAAAAAAACAACAGTTTTCGCCAGGGGTTTATAGGATATTGCATAGTTTTTTTAATATGTATAAATACAAATATACTTTCATACAAGACAAAACAGAACAGTCACCGCTGGGTTAGTGAGATAATTGCACAACTTTTTTAATATGTATAAATACATATACCCTCATTTAAGATAAAACAGAACAATTACTGTGGGGGTTAGTGAGGTAATTGCGCAACATTTTTAAAATATACAAATACGGATATATCCCCTATAAGATAAAATTCAAAAGTTAGTTGTAGGGGAGTTTTGATAATTTATCATTTTTTAATTATATTTTTTGTTGCGATACCGTGTGAAGCTGTAATTATATTTTTAATTATTGTTGATTTGGCATCAGGGGTGAAGCCGTAATTTCCACTATTTCAAATTGTATTTTATTCTGGAATGAACAGTACCTTTAGTGTGCTGATACTGATATGCCCTCATATAAGACAAAAATCATTAATTGTCTGTAAGGGTAATTACGTAATTGACCATGAATTAAAAATATTTCCCACTAACTGCATTAGGCGCATCCGTAGGCCGTTCTGCCAGTTTTCGGGCTCACGCCCCATTCATTCAGCGCGTGATGTCTACGATGACGTTGAAAAATTACCTTCTGGCGTGTCACTGGATGCGTCTCCCTGTCCTCCACTGTATAGTGAAGTGTGTTACATGCAATGGTGGTCGGAAAAGTTCCAGTTAGCCATTAAACGTTTGTTCCCTCTTTTCTCTCTCTTAGCTGTGAAAGTACACGGCAGCCCCCGGTATTGTGTAAGTATTCATTTCAGTCTTTTTGTTTTTTTATTGTGTTTTATGTTCCTGATTTCTGGTATAGAAGTTTTATTTGTTTCAATTTTTCCCTTCAGTGGAAATTAATTATATATTGTATTTTCATTTCGGTCCTCAGTCTTTTAACTTCTGGATTTGATTGAAATCCCTAATATATTAGATACCAAAGTTCTGATTTATTTCAATTTTACCATTCAGTAGCAATTGATTATAGATTTAAATTTTATTTCGGTCCTTAGTCTTTTAATTTCCAATTTGGTTTGAAATTCTTTAATTTTTTCGATATCAAAGTTTAGATTTGTTTCAATTGTGTACTTTAAATTAAAGTTCATATACATTTATTTTTTATTTTGGCCCTTATACTTTTAATCTTTGATTTTATTTTAATTCCTTTAATTTTATATATATATATATATATATATTTTTTTTTTTTTGAAATAGTTGTTATTTTTTTTCTGTGGTTATATATACATGCTCTTGGTTTTTTTCTTAATTTTTATGATTTCCTCTCTTATTATTTTTAAAAAAAAATTTAATATCTAAATTTTAATTTGTTTTGGTTATCGTTTGAAAAATGATATTTAGTATTTTTCCCTTTTAATTTTATTTATTTATTCTTCAAGAAAAATAATATTTTAAAGTGTAATCAATTTTTTTATCATTTGTTTTGTTTTTATTATTTCTTTTTTGTTAATATTTGTAGTAGTAAAAATTTCTAATTATTATAGGTAAGGCATTAAAAATTATAATAATGATTAGTTGTAAGGTTTTTTTTAATATAAATATATGAGGCTAAGTATATATTTTTATATTTATTTAATGTTTACACCTTAATATATATATATATATGACCTATTTGTTTTCTTAAAATAAAAAAAATCATTTACTATCAGTGTTCTAAAATACTTTTAATATAATAATATGACAAATAAATATACTAAAATCAAAAACAAATAATTCCTTTTTTAATAAAAAAAATATATGGTGTGATCGATAATATAACCAATAATAATTAGAATATTGATTATATATATAATGATAGCTATAAGAATTGTGACAAAAATTCATTGGTCAATATTTTTTTTTAAATAAATTTTGCGTCTTTTTTATGTATGATATTTCAACTCTCATATTATTTAAAAAAATATATGAAATCACACGTTGATAAAACAAGTAGAAAAAATATGTCAAATCATCTACAATAATAAAATAAAAAATGTCATGTGTTTCGCCACAGTCAACACCAAAATTTGTAACATGTAATAAAATTGTTAATGGTCCTAATTATTTTTTAAAATGCTATACATATGAGTTAAATAATCAACTTAAAAATTTGAAATAACTAATTACAATACTTATAAAAACAATCAGTTTTCTACATAGAAAAAAAATCATTTCTAATAGATTTTATCAAAAAAGTTTTAGCAGTAGTAACATTCAATCACTTTTAGACTGGAAAAAACTGTTTCTAATAGATTTATCAATTATAATTTCACTAAATAAATATTACATTAACCAATTACAACACGCATAAAATCAATCAGTTTTATATAAAAAAAACACGGCGCATTACGTGGGCAAGTTAGCTCGTTATTATCTGAATCAAGATTGAGGAAATTATGTTTTTCTAAGCATTAATTAAATTTAACACTTGTAATGCATTGGTATTTTAGTTGTGATGTTTAATGATGATGACTAAAAAATCTAAGTAGCTCAGGAATAAGGTTTACAAGTTGAATAATCGGTTAATTAGTTGGTCTTAGTAATCTCATTTATTCTTTTTAGCTAAGATGATTGATAGCTTGTATACGGTACTTAAGAAGCTAATATAGTTTTATGGCTAATACTTGCAAAAAAATTCCTTTTTTATAGATGTGATGACTCTTAGATGTTTAAGTAAGTATCTTTTTAGAGAGAGAAAATACAATAATATTATAGAGAGATACTCTTAAATACACATACACAGTAGATAATGAAAACTATGAACATTTCACATAAGCGGTTCATGGAGTATTTATATCTTATAAAGTTTAAACGAGAAGGAGAGATCATGATGGAATTTATCTTGCAAGAAGATCCATTTTTAGGCTTGGAGGAGAGAAGGTGATGGAAACCTTAGATAGGTTGCTCGTTTTTCTCTTTGATGTTGGTGCCCTTACTAATTTTAACTACAACATCACCTGACCACCCTAGACTCACGACCTTTCAAGTATAATATTTCAGTCATTTTTTTCTAATGCAATGCTTAATTTTAAGGATTTAGTTGCATTATTTATTTACTTTAAGTTGTTTTATTTTATTCAAACTTTTATGATGTATGGCTACCAAAAATAAATGGATTAAAGAGAATAGGGTTATGAAGGAGGTCATACAGTAATATAATGCTAACAAGTCTAAGGTCCATAGACTCAAAGAAGAGAAAGTTGTTCAGAATGAATGTTGGGATGGTCACTCTCAAGACTACTTATGCTTGACGATAAAGGAATATGGAAGCACAAACATACCCCTTAGAGTCTATTGAATAAAGATTAGTAAAAATATATAGATGTATAGACTCCTTAAAGAAAAAGGTGGTAAAGCTCAAAGAGGTGAGAGAAGCCTTAAAAGAGGATAAAAGGATAGCAATGGAAGAGTAAATGACAACAAGGAGAGGTTTAGAGTTCGTGTTTGAGGATATAGACCTATAAGAACTCTTTTCAAGTCTTTTAGTATGAATATGAAGGGTCTATGTCTTTGACAAAGACAATAAAAGACAAGCTCAAGACAACTTCAAAGTATTGTTCTTAAATGTTAATGTTTAATGTTTTATAAATAGTGGACATTAATTAGAGATATTGAGATTAATATATATTATGATCTTTTATTTATAAAAAAAATATTTATTCTCATAATTTGAGGTAAAAGAGAGATCCTTGAAACTAATAAGTGTTTGTTGAAATACAATTACACTAAACTAACATGTATGAGGACTCCATATAGAAAAATTAATTGTGTGTATAAAAGAATTCATGTTGTGGATGTATAAATGATTTGTAAACATGAGATCGTAAAGTTATATTATATAAGGACTTCTATATTATATTCCTAACTACATGTTGACTTGATTAAAGGTAATAAATAAATAAATATTAGATATACCATTTTTTTGAGAAAAAAAGTCAACAAATCATTGAAGGGAATATGACTAAAGCTTATATTTAAATAATTTTCATGGTGGCAACTTAGGCCCCGTTTATTTGCTGGAAAGTGGTTTCCTTTTGGAAAGTGAATTCCGGGGAAAGTGAATTCCTGAAAAGTGAATTCCGATGTTTGACAGTGTTATGGAAAATGAACTGGAAAACACTTTCCAGTGTTTGTTTGTGTTATGGAAAATGAATTGGAAAATAATTTATTAATAAATTAATTTTTTTTCAAGTTTATTAAAATAATGACGAACAAATCTTACAAATTAAAAAGTTGAATGAGAATGAAATTGAAAAAAAAAATATAACTTCATAAATTATCTCAAATAAAATAAATAATAATCAAAATAATAGAGATCAAATCTAAAAATTTTTAAAAAAATGAAAGGTGAATAAATTAAAATAATAATAATTAACATTTCATAAATTATTTCAAATAAAATAAGTAACAATAAAAAAAATGAGGACCAAATTTGATAGATAAAAAATTTCAATAAAAAAATGATAAGAAAAAAGCAAATAGCAATTATAAAAATAAGGACCAAAATTAATATAAAAATTAAATTTTAAGAGATAGAATTGAAAAATAAATATTCAAAAACAAATTATATATAGCAATCAAAAGTTTGAGGATCAAATTTGATATAATCAGCAAATAATGACATTTCTAAATTTTTCACAACTTCCAGAAAGTGTTTTCCGCCCAAATTTTCCGGAAAACACTTTCCTGAAAACCAAACCAAATTTTTCTTTGACTGGAAAGTGTTTTCCGTTGACTGGAAAGTGTTTTTCGTTGACCAATTTTCCGGAAGGCAAACAAACACAGGAAAGTTTGAAAAGTGGTTTTTCGGAAAGTGAATTCCGGGAAACAAACACAACCTTAATCTAATTGACTAAAGGTCCTAAGATCTAGGTTCAAAGGGACAACTAAATCATATGTCAATTAAGTACAAGTACTCTTACTCATTCCTATGATGAAAAATATTGTTTGTAGTGAAAACTATGATAAGATAAGCTAATTTTGATTTTTAAAGCTTGAAAAATTTAGTGGGGTTTTATAGATAATTTTTTTTCATGTGGGAGATTATTAAAGTTAATGAAAATTCTTTCTGTCCAAAACCTCTTAAATCAAGAGTTGTGTATGTTAAAACTTTATTTTAAATAAAGTTCCTTTTAAATAGGATTGTGTCTTTTTAAAAAAAAGATCTGTATGTATATTTATTTTAATTATCAATATTTTCTATATATATAAACAATTCTGAAAAAGTTTTTAGATTAATAAATAAATAGATCAATAAAATCTCTTTTCTTTCCAAAAACTTCAATCAAGAGTAATATAAAAAATTTGGTTCCATTTTTTCTTCTTATTTGTGCTACTGAGAATAAGAGATTGAGTAAGTATAAGAAACAATATTCCAATCATATTGCTAGCACTAAAGGATTTTCTATATATATAAACAATTCTGAAAAAGATTTTAGATTAATAAATAAATAGATCAATAAAAGCTCTTTTCTTTCTAAAATCTTTAATAGAGAGTAATGTAAAAAAAATGATTATATATATTTGCGTTTGATTACATCATTTAGTGCCTGTTTGGTTGGCGTTTCAAACGCCGGTTTAAGTTTTTTTTTCATTTTAAATGAATATGGTTTGGTGTTTTTAGATCATTTTGATGTGCTTATGTCAAAAATGATTTTTAAAAAATAAAAAAATATCATTTTGATATATTTCGGCACAAAAGGCACTTTGAAAAGCTACAATAACAGCTCTCCCAAACACCCTCTTAATTTATTGAAGAGGATGAGCAGTGCCAAGCAAACCAAGAGTCCAACTCGAAATTATGTTTTAAAAAATATTTTTATTTTTTATTTTAAATTTATATTTTATATCATTTTCATGTATTGGTATCAAAAATATTTTTTTAAAAAATATTATTTTAACACATTTCTAAATAAAAAATATTTTTAAAAACAATCACAATAGTAACTCCAAACATGCAAAATTTGGTTGTCCTGTGAACTGATTAGCCAGACAAACATAATAATTAGCCAAATAAAAACAAAAACAAAATGTTAAATTAGAGCAGCAAAAATGCATGGCCCTGCTACGAGGATTATATATGAAAATGATATTATTATTATTATTATTATTATTATTATTATTATTATTATTATTATTATTATTATTATTATTATTATTATTGTTACTATTATTATTATTTTTTGTAGCCATTCAATTTCAATATTTATATCACGAAAGTCCTCATGTCCAGCTGTAGTGAAGACACTACTTGTATTTTAGAAGCGCTAATCTTCGAGTTCCAAGCAGGAAAGTCATCCTGTAGCTCTATTTAGTTGTCACAAAATCATATGTTATATGTTTGGAAAAGTAAATAAGCTAAATAAAAAAAAGAAGACGTAGGCTTAGAAGGCAATAGAAAAATTGTAAAACAATTATCACCGAATTTTCCACCACATAGTTTATTCTCAATTATAGATTTTGATCAAAATCTGAAATTATTTTAGTAGTGATGATCGGATAAAGATATAAAAAAGAAAAAGAAGCAATGCCGTATTCTATAATTCATTTAATGAAGAACATTCTATCGGGGCATTTACTATTTGACAAGAAGCTCTTGTTTGAAAAAAAGAATTAGACAATATGCATCTGACAATGGGTATTTCCGGAATTTTGTTGATGATTAATACATTGTTTGACATTGTGTTTTAAAAGTGTTTTTGAAAAAAACATAAAAATTTATTATTATTATTTTTTATTTTAAATTAATTTTTATATGTTTTTAAATCAATTTGATATGCTGATGGCAATTTTTTTTTCTAAAAAAAAACATCATTTTGATGATTAATACATTGTTTGACATTGCATTTTAAAAGTGTTTTTGAAAAAAAATTATTATTATTATTATTATTTATTTTAAATTATTTTTTTCTGTGTTTTTAAATTAATTTGATATGCTGATGTTAAAAATAATTTTTTTAAAAAACATCATTTTGATGCATTTCTGAACAAAAAAAACACTTTCAAATACAACCTTAATTAACTCCCAAACAAACACTAAGATTATGATAATAGTTGTTTTTTAAGGTATTTTTTATTTGAAAATATATTAAAAATTAAAAAAATATTTTTAATATCAACATATAAAATTGATTTAAAAAAAATAAAAAAAATCTAATTTCAAGCAAGGAGATTTTTTTTAATGTTTTTTCTAAATGCTTTTAAAAAATAAATAAAACTTTAATTTATTATAAAACGGGCTTATGTGACCATATATATATATATGGGCTTAGCCTACATGAAGAAAACACACCCAGTTATACTAGTATTGAGCTAGCAATAGAGAAAGTCCCGCGGAAGGGGAAAAAAGTATGGGAAATTGAGAAACCAAAGGATGAGGATTTGACAATCGGTAGTGTGGTTCTAATTGCTTTTCTCACAAAATAGGAAGGGGAATAAAAGTAACTTGATTTTATTTTTATCAATCAAATATTTAAATATCAATTTATGAGAAATCAAGTATTTAAATATTAAAAATAATTAGATAAATCAGTTAACATGACACCCTGAGAGGCAGTTCAGTAATCCGACTCTAGATTTGTATTTTAGAGGTCATCTTTCGAGTTTTACAATGCTATTAGAGGTTGGTCACTGTTGTTCACTCTATGGTCTATAAGATTAGTCGAGAAACACGTAAACTGGCCCGAACATCTATATTATATATAAAAAAAAGGTTTATGGATTTGTACATTTACCTCAAGCATTATCGAAAATCATGAAACTAGATGGGATTTGTAAATTGCTTGCATAACTCATAAAAAATTATTAAAATTTTGATAATTTCTCCTTTTTATTTAGCTTCTAATGACATTACATTCTTAATTGCATTGCATTGTATCAAAAAACTACATCGTATCGACTTCTATTAATGTATTATATACGAATTAATTTCTTAGGTCTATGGTGCACGTGTCGACTTCTATTGATGAGACTCATAATTGAGCACCAACTCCATTGAAAATTTGATGGGTGGAGCTCATGGTATTGGATGAACCATCATGAGAGTTGACACGTGGTGGAGTGATATCTTGAATTTAATGGTTCTTATGGTCAACGAGTGGAGAAATCTTTAATGCACCGCATTAGAGCATCTCTAGTGGAATTAGATATTTTAGAGAGCCAAATCTTTAAAATGGACATTTGAATAGTATATATATGATTTTTTTAATATGATATTAGAATTTTATTGATCAAGCGATCAAAAATTCAAATCTTACTTTCCCATTTTATTTGATAAAAATTAAACATAAAATAGTATAAATTTTTGCAAATTTGAAATTCAAAGGGCTATCACTTAAGAAAATATATTAAAAAATAATATAAATTATATCTTGAGATCTCATTTAAAAATTTATTTTTTTAGATGCGATAATTTTTTAACACTGCAATAATGAGAAACATAAAAAGGAATAGGAAAAAAATAATAATACTATTAACTAAGTAATAGAGATGGGATCATTTTGCACTTTGATTGATTGAAACGATTCTACAAAATCAAAGGGCTGAGGACATGATAACATTTTTTTAAAAGAACTTTTTAACAAAAACAAAATGAATGAGATATATTAAATATATATAAATATATATATATATATATTTAGAGAAAAACGTTTGTTACTATTTTATTTTTTTGACCGCAATAGAATGGTCGTCTTCCAACCATGAACCATGACTTTGCTGTTATTTATCATGACGAAATAGTATCCTCAGTAACTAGCCTTAATTCAATTGGATTGATGAAAAAATAATTGATACTCACAAGAAATCTGAATTGTGAGATAACCTTTTCGGGATAAGAAACATTAAAGAAGAAGATAAACCATTTGAGTTTTTAATTATAGTAGTAAATATAAATTATTGTGGATTGTAATAATATAATTATTGGTTTGCCTCTCAGTGTATACAATTTTAACTGTTGTATTCGGGGGCTTTTAGACTTTACCATGGGACCATGCATTTTGTAATTATTTGAGGGTATTTGAGTCTTTTCCATATATTTTTATACAGTTAAACTATGTTTTTATCCATGCCAGCAAACAACAATAGTTGACTATTTAGGTGTATTTTGATTTTTTACATTGGATAGTAAAATAACTATATTACCGTCAAATAAGACAAAAACCAAGAGTTGCTAGTGGAGGTATTTCTGGTATTTCAAAATTTTCTAAATAGTACGAATATGGATATGCCCTCAAAATGACAAAATTCAAGAGTTGGTAGTAGATATGTTAAGGTAATTTTACATTTTTTTAATTTGTTCCTGCTTCACTGTCGGTGTGTCTCACTGGCGCATCGAAGATTTTCTTCCCTACGCTCCTTTCAGGTGATGCATGCGGCGTCTTCCAGTGGTTCTAGATGTCTGTCCAGCGTCTCATCGGATGCACCACAATGTCCTTTTTCACATGGTGGTGCGCGTGTCGTCGCATGATGGTTGGAAACGTGACGGTGGCCGGTTTATCTTTTTTTTTGTTTCTCTCTCTCTTGCGGTCTAAATTCAACAGAAATCCCCTTGATTTATGGTATTTTCATTTCAATTGCTGATCTTTTGATTGATTTGTTTGGTATTGATTTCTGTTATAAAAATTTTGATTTGTTTCAATTTTGTCCTTCAATTGAAATTGATTATATATTTTGTTTTCATTTCGGTCCTTATTCTTTTTAATTTCAGGTTTGGTTTTAAATCCCTTAATGTTTTTGGTATAGAAGTTTGGATTTTTGTTCAATTTTGTTATTCGATTGAAATTGATCATATATTTTATTTTCATTTCGGCCCTTATTTTTTTAATTTTTTATTTGATTTTAATTCCTTTAATTTTTTTATCTTTATGAAATAACCCCTATTTTTTGTCCATGTTTATTTGTATATACTCTTAATTTTAGTTTTTAATTTTTATTATTTTTTTTTGTTGAGGTTGTATTTTTATTTAATTTAGTATTTAAATTTTAATTTGTGTTGGTGATCATTTAAAAATTGATATTTCTTATTTTTCCCTTTGTTTACTTATTTTTATTTACTTTTTAAGTCAAATGATTTTTTTAAGCTAATAATATATTTTTTTTACTCTTTTGTTAAAGTTTTTAGATTTTTTAATTCTTCAGAGTAATTTTATTATTTTCATTATTTACGCAATAAAAATAATAATTTTAGTTTTTTTTTACTTACACTTTTATTAATTTTTTATTTATTTCTCGGATAATTTAATTATTTTTATTATTTTAACAACAACAATAATAATAATTTTAGATATTATTTCTCGGGTTATAATCTAATGTTGTGATGGGGATTGGGCAGATCCGAGGACGACCAACGTTCTAAAACGAGGGTTATGATAATTTGTTATCTAGGGAGCTAAAAAGCAAGCTATATACCATAACAGAAGCAAAATATCGTGCGTTGTCATTAACCACTGCTGAACTCATCTGAAAAGTATTGACAATTTAATTCCTGCTCCTCCCACATTATATCGCGACGACACCAGTGCCATAAACATGGCTAGGAGCTCGTCAGGCATTGATTTAACATTGAAAGTTGAAACCATAGCTCACAGTTCCAGCAAACTAAGCTACAGAAGTGATGCAGCTGCAGCAACCATATCATAATGCATGTAAGGTTTTCAGTTGTGAGACCGACATGTCAAGAAATCATCTTACTAAAAAATTTAAATTGTTAGGTGAGACTCCATATTATGATTTATATTATTCTTTAACATATATTTTCAAGTGAAAGCTTTTTGAGCTTGAAACTTACATAAACTTATATTACCTTGTGCTCGGTTTTTCATTAAATAGAATGAGGATGGTGAAATTCGAACTCTTGACCATTGAGTCAATAACAGTCTAATATTATGTCAGGAAACTATTTTACCTAAAACCTAAAACTGTTAGATAAAAACCCCACAATATAAATTATATTATTTTATAACAAGACATGATGGTTATGTTTGAAAGATAAAGAACTCATTAAATAAGCACCGATGCCACAGGCAGTTCAAGATCCATGCGATCGAGGATACAATAAAAATAAATGTTATCCCTGTACACTGACAGGGAGAAATCCTGCACGCACGTATCGTTTTCAGATAAAATTGCATGGACTAGAACTTTCAACACCGTCTGGCTTCATGATGCACTCATTTAATTCTCAGTTTCTCTGCCAGTATTTGTGAGTTGATTGCAGCAGGCGTTATGTGATTTGGTTTCTGGTCTTCATGCACAATTTACAGCAACAGTTGGCCTGGGTTGTAAAATCTACTCAACCTTCAAATATTCAGAAATAAGTAAATCAATTCACGAAAATGATTCTGGCACGCACTGAACTCCGTTTAAGAACATTAATGAATATGCAAATTGAGGCATAGTAAGATAGGAAAGTAAATAGCTGATAATTTAGTAAAAGAAAAATCTTTCATGAATGTGATTTTAGGAATTTCAATTTTCATATTCATAATCGCTCTTCTAAAAATTGAACTGAACAAAGAAGTCGCTTGACCGAGTGGTTAAAGCGTGTCTAAGGGGGGTGCGGGAGTTCGAATCTCCCTAGCAACGAAAACGATTTTGGATTAATGAACAGTGAAAAAATGCTCTTTTTTTCAGGCTTTTTTTTTATAACCGGGGTATCCAGGTCAGCTTATACGCGTCACGATAAATCTCTGAACTTACTCTTTTTTTTTAACAATTTTCACTATTTATTACTGTTTGAAAATGTGCTTTCTCTTTTTTTTTTATTGGGCTTTCTTTTTTTTTGTTTTTTTATTATTGCAGTGTCCGGGTCAGTTTATGCGCACCATAATTTTTTTCCATGTATATATTTTTTATAACCGGGATGTCTGGGGCAGCTTACGCGTGTCAAGAATAATCCTCTAAACCTCTTTTCTTTATATTTCTTTTCTATTTTTTCCCATTTATAGATTTTTTTATAACTGGGTTATCCGGGTTATCTTACGTGCACCATGACTATTATTTTATATAATAGCCAAAGGAGATCGCAATTTCAAACCGTAATGAACAGTGATTTGAACTATGGTTTTCGTTGGTCATTATTATTTGAAAAGGTGAATTCAATTGTGGTTCTGGTGGGAGATGGGAGGAGTGTTTGAGAATGCGTTTGGAAATCGTTTTTGAAGAAATTTGAAAAAAAAATATTTTTATTATTATTTTTCTTTTAAATTAAAAAATTAAGAAAGTTTATTTCTTAAAAACAAATTACAATATTTTTATTTATAATATTTTAGATCTAATATTACTAGGGAAAAAAGGCAACTCATAAAAAAAATAGGTAAACAAATTTACCTAGGTTATCCACCATTAAAAAATATACAAACCACTTCCCATTTCGATCAAACTATTCCTTTTAGGCAGAAAAAAAACTCATTTCTAACATATTTTATCTATTACAATTTTACTAATTAAATATTAAAATAATTAATTACAGCACATAGAAAATCAATTAGTTTTCTATATAGAAAAAAACCAGCATAACACACGGTCAAGTTAGCTCGTCAGCTCCTAAATCAGCACAGAAAAGTGGATATCAATATGAACTTGCATAATGAATTCGATTAGGTTATAAATAAACGATAATCTCATTACGTTGGCACACTAGATTGATCATAGTTGTATAAGAAACCCTCCTTGTCAAAAGGTAAATAAAAGACACAAAAAAATTCTCTCTTGTCATTTTAAAGATATTATATTTTTTTATATGAGAAAACCTCATACTCGGAAAGTATACTTTGTAGATCTAGATGAGCGAGTAAAACCCTGATTATCTCAAGTTTTTAAAAGGAATACACGCCCTGATTCAAACTCGAAATCTGTTATGCAAATCACAATCTCTGCTATCATGTCACGTTCTTTATATACTAAAAGACATTACACGCACTCACCTCCCACACAGAAAAATAAAAATTCTACTTAACAAATCCACTATTGTTTTGTAATAAAACTATATTTAATTAAAATAATATACATAATAAAATCTGAGCTATTAAATACATAACAAAAAGATTTAGATGGTCTAAAAATATAAATGATGAAGTGAGATATCAAAATATAATTTTACAATATGGTCAAATAAAAACTAATGAAGGAGTGGCAGAGTAGGATAAGGTGTTTGATCTCGTATTCTTTCTGGAAAAATATATTGTATACACATGGAATGATCTCCTTGTAGACACATGCAGATCTGCTGTTGGTTAAACGAGCTGTGCTAATTAAAAAAATTTATATTTATTTTTTATTTTAAATAATTTTTTTTGTGTATTTTTAGATTTGTATGTGCTAATATTAAAAATATATTTTTTTAAAGATATATAATTTTGATATATTTATTAATAAAAAATACTTTAAAAAAAAACTTGACAACTTATATATTTTATAAAAATAAAGAAATAAAATTCTGACCATAAAACCATCGCCTCTGCACCGCGGACCATGACACCACGATCTTGTCCTTGGCCTGTCTCTATACATTATTGTGAGTTTTTCAAAGACGAGAAGCTAACACGTGGAAGATATAACAGCCGTCCATTTAGAATGTTCAAGAGGATATGCAGTACAGGTCGATAGATCCCTGGTCCCAGTTCATAATAAATAAAGATGGAGGACCATATTGGCAATCTCTTGGTAGGATTAAATCGTGCTTCTGCTGTTGGCAAAAATAAAAGCCACCTTTTGGGTGGGCCCGGAACAAGGCTATCATAAATACCTCGCTGACAATTACAGTTTTTGCTTCTTCCAAACTTTTGAAGAATTAAAATCATCATATATTTGTTAATGTCGATGCAAAACATAACTATTACCACAACAATTTTCGACAAATGACTATGGTCCACATGGTTACCATTAAATTTCAACCACAAATTACTCGCTCTAGAATAGCCAACTTATTTCATTCATTGACTGACTTCCAAAATTTTCTTGGTTTCGTTGATGGCTCTCTATCAAACCCTACCATTACCATTAAATGATCTTTTAGTCAATTGATTTATTACATGTGATATTATTTTATTCATATAAATATATATTTATTATTAATAAATAATTAATTTATCTTTAATATTCATATAATATTAAATTAATTAATTTAAAGTGAGGATAAAGTTTATGGGATAAAAATGCTTTGCAAAAAAAGTTATAAAGTTGTTATCTTTATGAGATTCATATTGCATCAAAATATTATTTCTAAAATGTTTCTAGTCGATCCTCTCTTAATACTGAATATTTATTAGAAACAGAAAGAATGATATATATTATGTTCATTTCTTTGTGAAAGAAAACAGTTTTTTCTCACATGCTAAACTATTAGAGATACTTATATCTAATATGTAAGTATTTGTTATAAGACATGTGCATTGAGCTTATCCACATGAGAATTCTATATGAAGAGATTATCTATGTCTATGGAAAGACTCACGTGATGGTTGTAAGTGATCATTATACTTGAGATCATTATGTTATCTTATATAGAAAATGTCAAGCTTTTATCCTATTATATGTTGTCGTAATTAAGGTAACCAATGAACAAATATTGGATAGTTGAGTGATTAGAAGAGGATTCATCAACAAATATGAATTAAGAAAAATGTTTTATGTGTTCAAATAACATCGAGTGAGAAATATTTGGCCAAGGTGAAAAGAGATTTGAAAAGAGTTTCAAATCTTATTTTAACAATCAATGACTATTATGTAGAGAACAAACATGGTTTACGATAACAAACATACTCCATGTTTTAATGTTAAATTTGAATATTATTAATGAAATGATATTAATTACAATAAGAAACTAGTAATTAAAAGGTTAAGTCAAGTCATAAATAACTTTCTAATATTTGAGGGATTATGACACGTTGTTAAACAATGCACTTGATCTTCAAATATAAATTAATCAATTATTGAATTCATAATAAAATAATTTATTTATATTATTTTATTATAATTTATATTTGAGCCAACAAATTAGAAACCTAATGGATCACATAAATTAGCAATCATTAGTTAGGGATTAAATTTGGATAATTTAATTATATATGACTTGATGAAAACATATTTTAGAAATTAAGGACTAAAATCTAATTATAATAGATATTATGTTTTAGACTTAGAAAAATCAAGTAAGGACTTGATTGAGTTAATTTCTAAAATTATCTTGAATTAATATGTGTATTATTCAGGGGAAAATTGATGTTATGTCAATTTATATGGCTTTTTATATTTTTTTATAAATTGTAAGTTATGCTTTTTATCTTTACAAAAATATAGTAGTTGTTTGCTAGATAGAAAAATTTACATAAAAAAATAAAATAAAGCTAGCACTCTAACATAACAATCCATTTATTCTAAATAGATATTTAAGATATTTTTTTACTATTAGTTTATGTGGATTACCATTGAAGGACAAACAATCAAATAACTTTTAATTTACAATTAATCAGACTTTAAGGGATTATTCAAAGTCCAAAATGATTAGATATTCAGGTAATAAATTATTAAATAACTCTATATTCATCTAATGAGATCCTAAAACTCTTGAATAATTTTGTTTCATAATTTTTCTATTGCATGTATGATATTCAGAAAACATAACACCTTTTCAATAACAAATCATAAATTTCTATAATAGAAAGGTAAAGACTAGCAAATCCTGAATTCCCTGTCTAAAAAAGTCATGGCTATAACAAGTCAAAAAATCTTGTAAAGGATTCATCTCAAATAGGTTTCCCTTCCTTTAATTCATGTTTGGCTTATTCTTAAGCATGTCTTAATTTATAAGTCAAAGAGTAATGAGATTCTTCTCAAAGATAAGTATTAGCATATGAAGAAAGGGTCTGAATTTGTTGCTAGATTTTTCTAAGATTTTAAATTTCTTGTTAACCAACTGCTAGCCAATGAACTTTTTGTGGATGAATCTCATTGGTTTTTTCATTAATTTGGCTTTGACTTTGCTGGTTTCTTTTCAATATGGTTGGCATTTTCATTGCTACCTCCCTTCTAGGACATGGTTCTATTAGTTGAGAGTTGTGATTTATTTTTGAAAAAACATTGGAATCCAATTTTTTATCTTTTGCTATCGCCATTTGTTTCTTATTAGGATATGGACATGATTTTTAAAATCATCACCCCATGGTATTTCTCATGAGGTCTCATGACATTATTCTTAAAGCAATGTTAGTTATCACTCTAACTTAGTAACAACAGACACCCTCATAGTACAAAATGACAATACGTAAACCTAAAGATCGTACTATATATATATATATATAGCCGAGTATAGCAATACTAGTTGAGTTTTTTCAAAAATTCTTATTCTTTATTTAATGGTCTTTTCTTTTTTGACTGATATCTTGACATTGATGACTTTACTCATAAGACACCATATTTATCATCTTTGGACTCCTTTAAATAATATATGGGTAAAAAAAGGATGTTCTAAGAAATGATGTTTTTTTTTTACCCATCACTTGTATTTACACTTATTATAATTTCCCCAATTTCCTTTACTTGATGTTTTAATAGTTCATCATCTTACCAAAAGCTTATTATCAATTAGCAGGCTAACTTATAATTTCCATTTACAATTTATTTTCATTAATTCTTCCTTTATTGTTTACAATCACATCAAAAGAAAGATGGTGGAAATAAAAAAGTATGACGGTGGTATCTACTTGCTAGAGTGTGACAATGTTACTTATATTTCTATCCTCAATAAGTCTACCCTTAAGTCATCCTATGATTTATGGCATGCATTTGAACATGTTAATAATTATTTTAATTTTTTATTAAATAAAAAAGATGATTTTATCTCACATACATATTACTTAATCCTTTTTTTATTCTATTTGCAACTTGTCAAGAGCCAGAAACTCTCATTTTCAATAAATGTTAATTGATCTAATGTTATTTTGAGCCTTGTACATTGTAATATATAGGGTTTTGCTCTAATAAAATCAATGATAGGTTTTTTATATTATGTTCTTTTTATTGATTACCATTCTGGTTTACTTGGCTTTATCTTATGTAGTTAAAGTTTGATTTCTTTGAAACTTCTCTTTAATTTTATAAATTTATTGAAAATCAATTCTCTTACTTCTATTTTATTATAACTAGAGTGCTTTTTTTCTTCTCATTTTAAACTCTATTTCTCACAAGTGATCCAAACATATCAATTGGTAACTTTCTCTGTAAACTCGTTATTATTGGCACTTTACACTATTCACATGTTCCATCTTCTTTGTAGATTGTTAATGTTTTGACTAAGAGTGCATTTTATTTTTTTACTCTTTTTTATTTCCATGCTTAACGTATGCTGTAATCTTAAGTTAAGCTTACATGTGGATGTTAGGGATGCATATTAATGATGTAATGATATAGCAACCCTATCAATGATTGTAACAATTGATCTGTGAGTATAAAAGTATATTATTCATTATATGACTTGTTTCCATCTATGCCTTATTTTCTTTTCATGTACAACTATGTATTTCTTTATAAATAAAATATATCTCCACTTTTAAGAGTTGGATGGTTTATAAAATATTCTCAAGTGATACCAAAGCTCTTAATAGTTATGCAATATTTAGATTGTGGTTATTGCACTTGTGTTATTGGTGATGCTTGTTTTGAAGTGGAGAGTCCAATGTTGATGAAGCTCAAATATAAAAAGGAGATTGTTGAGGTATGTCATGTATGCACATAGTTGAACACACAACGCACTAACATCAATATTAATGTTGGATAATATATGTAATTCTCATTTAATAATAAATTTACATCGTTTTCATTACATTGAAATTAATTAATAATAATACATTTTTTCCTTGTCTAATGATTCGTCCCCATCCCCATCACAATCTTCGATGTTGATTTCATCATCATCGAATTATTTATGTTCGCTGAAGCTCAATATATCATTTCGCTCTCCTACATTAACATGAATAAAAATATTCTTGGCATTGCAAAAATTTGAATTATCTTCTAGCTTGTTAGACAAAGCAACTCGTTATGGATCAATTAATTCGCCAAGTTGATAGACATCATCTCCTTGTGTCAACTGATTGTTGTCATCCTGAACAACCTTGACACGACCCTTAGGTTTGGTTTACACTATGAAATGATACTTTTAAAAGGAAGGGTTGCATGCATAATAAATTTGCGGGGATTGCTTGGCGAAAACAAAAACATTATAGACGTTGCAAAGTCTACATTTTGAATTAATTTTGACCAACCCATGATAGGGATCTACTCTAACTCCTTTAGCAGTTATGTCATACCAATAACATTTGAATAAAAATACTTTATTATGCTCACAATAATATTTCAATTCAATGACCTCTTATAATATATTCATTAGTAACTCTGTCGAAACTAGTGCCATGTTATCGTATATCATAATTTTTTTTTTAATTTGATTGTAATTCTCTTGGTGTTTACCGTCAATATTTACCGATGAAACCATTCCATCAATAATTGTGTCTGCACAAATACCAATAAAGATGGCGACGATAATGTTCCATCAATAATATTATTTAGCCAAATCCCATTTAAAAACTGGTCTTGGTATTTCTATTTAAATTAATTGATTTTCTAGCAGAAAATGCTTTCATCAAATATGGTTTAATTGGAGGATTATATGAATCAATTAGATCTCCCCCAAACTGCAATACATTAATGAGATACACATGCATGTACCAACCTAGCAGTGAAAGGTCCACTAAAATGAAGCTATGTAAAGTATTTTGTAGAAAAATGTAGTGGCTTTACTGAAAAGGACAACTTATAATTAAAATTGTTAATCAAAGATCATGAACATTTATAGCCTAAATCAATGTCTCACCACCAAACTTGTTGACTAAATTGAAGTGTGTTAGATAGGTACCCTCCAAATTATAAGCATTGAGTCATGTATCTTCAAATGATGTTATTACCATACCTCATCAATTGACATTTCCGAGCTATAGATGTCTTGTCTTTACACTTTGACAAGTCTTGCTTCACTCTTTAAGACTGTAGTGATGCCGGGGTTTTCCTTTTGGCCATGGGGAAATTTCTTTTCAAGATTTACAGGGCTTACTAGATTGAAGGTGAAAGTAATTCAAGGGCTAACCAGAAGCACGTAAGTGTGATTGATGATGAGAGAGGCTTGGGATATATTAGCACGTCAAGCTCTACCATAATTTTTATGCTTACTCTCAAGTTTAATTTTCCTGTAACTCAAAGATGGAGATTTTTTTTACAAGAGTAAATTTTTTTTTCCTGAAAAATATATTTTGTAGATCTAAATGAGTGAATAAAACTTAAACTGTTTCGGATTTTTATAAAAAATCCATATCTTAATTCAATTTTAAAATTTATTATTTGTGCCAATTACAAGATCTCCTTCGTCAAATTATTTGGGTTGGAATATGTCCCCGTCATTTGAAGAGATGTGAGCATGGGAAAACTAAAAGAATGTGATCTTCAATAATCATTTTTTTCTTATCCCAAGAAAAAGGAAATTCATTTACTTCCCTTATTCTTCATTATTCTTAGAATAAAAAAAAAAATGTTGCAAGAGACAATCATCATATGGACTGTATCTCATCCTTACTTTCATGGCAACTCAGCAAAATACCTTTCAATCTAGCAAGCAGAATGTGACAAGAAACTAACAGCAATAAAGACTCATAAATACCTCTCTAGCTTATTGAACAAGTCCAGGTCCACAATATACTGTCTCTAGTATAGAGCATTGCAGAGAGAGAATATTTTTGGGTACAAATTTTTCACTCAAACCTCTTCAGAATCAACTTCTTACATTTAAAACACTGCATATATCTCATGGATTGAGAACTGAGATCTCGATGGGAGCGTAGTAGACATGGTAGGAACAAGAGAAGACATGCCGATTATCTCATAACTTAACATACAAGTTGATCAAATCTGTTCCACCCTAACATGTTAGCTGATGAGAGTGGAATCAGCCTAACTATTTCACGTTTCACTGGAAGAGAGGCTGCAAAAATTTCATTTGCGGCTCCCACAACAACACTATTGGATCATCTAGTTTCAAACTGGTTAGGATTTGAGATCTGCGCAAGCAACCGAAATTTTCCTGTGTGTGGTGAAATTCTAATAACAATGAGAATCATTGGAAAAAAATTAAGGGAACTTCACATTAGCTAGGTTGAGAAATTTGGGTAGAATACTTAAATAATATATAGCTCCTGCCTGAATCACTTTCTAATTACAATAATTTAGAGAATTACATCGCATTAGAACATGGGTGAACTAGATGGCGAAGAATTCACCAAATTGAGAATGCTGTTCCAGTAATTCTTATTGTCTTCGTAATAGTTACTGCCACTGCCACTGCCACCACTATGGTCAGAGTCTTTGCCGTTGTCTGACAAACTCCTCTCAGCAGAATCACCAAGCAGAAGATGAGTGAACCCTTCTTCCATGACATTTTTCCCACCATGTACATTGTCACAGTTTTCCCTTAAAGAATCTGGATTCCACGGTGCTTCCATGGAAATTGTCATGTCATGAAGGGTTGATGTAAGAGAAACTGAATTATCGGGCAAATGGCTTGAATTTGAAAGTCTTTTCCAATCATGTTCACCTTCTTCTTTGATAATTCCAGTCTCTGTTGACCCTGAAGTCCCAACAAACTCAATCATTGAAATTGAATTCTCTCCGACTGCACCTGAATTGATGACCGGAGTTGCATTTTCCGAGAAAGTTAGAGTGGATGTTGGAGACTCAATGACATCTCCAATTCCCATGTTTAGACCGCCACCATTACCTTCACTTGACTTTGACCAGCCACCATTCCAAGCTTTTAGCACATCTAGAGACCGCTGCGGCTGAACCAAAGCTGAAGTTGAGCCTGGACTTGAACATGAACCGGGAATGTAACCTGGAGTAGTACTGCTAAGTTGGTGTTGAATTGAATGCGAACGTAGTTTGGATTCCCTGACCAATCTAGCTTCAGCTTCGAGCCGGGCACTTTCCCATTGAGCCATGTGGCTAAGATTTGCCGCATTCTTGGATTCACCGTCACTGGAAAGTAAAGCATCATTTTTCGACTTGTGAGTCACCGGATCAATCCCCATTTTGGCTAACCTCTTCTTAAGATGTGTATTCCAGTAATTCTTGATCTCATTATCTGTCCTCTTCGGCAAGTGAGTGGCTATGGCCGACCACCTGAAGACAAGACAGAACAGAAACAGACCTTAAAAACCATAAAAAAAAACCTAGGAATTACCATCTACTACTACTACAAGCATTTCTGTGCTCTGAAATTTTCAACGGATCAGTATGGACAAATAAAGTAACTTGAAAAGCCAAATGAAAAAAAAAAAAAAACAGTCTCATTTTCCGTGCCATGCTGCTGAAAAGAAAATTAAAGATAAACATACACTCAGCATTTATTGGCAACCAATAATGATAATTTGATTGGGTGGGTGGCGGAAAATCAAGCAGAGACTATTGTTCAAAATGTTGGTCCAGAAGCTTCGTCTACATGGTAGGTTAGAGACTTAGACCTTGCTGGTGGTTGCGAGTGATAAGAGAGGCTAGCTATTACATCAGAAACATATTACAGTTGAAGAGATTGGTCGTGAAAGTCAACAAGTATTTGTAAGGAAACAAAGAAACACAAATTTGAAAAAACCTCTCAGTAGCAATTAGTCGCGTTTGATGAGACCAGAATTCATGCGAGCATATGTGGTCTCAGAAAATTATGAGCGTGCAAAATTCAGTAAACAAAGACATGAAATCATGTGACAACAGATATAGATGTACCTGTTCCCTAAGAGAGCATGGAGTTGAATAATAGTTTGTTCTTCTTGCAAACTGAACTTTCCTCTCTTAATATCTGGTCTGAGGTAGTTTGTCCATCTAAGCCTGCAACTCTTTCCACATCTTTGAAGACCTGAAAACCATCAGAGACTACGAGGTTACACAGACACACAGACACACAGACACACACACACACACACACACACTGACTTGCTTGACTTAAGCTTCTTATCTCTTGAATTTAAGGCAAGAATGCCTATCAGCAAGCTAGAGTATATAAATCACCCACCTGCTTTAGCGGGCAAGGCACGCCAGCTTCCATGGCCATGTTCTTCAATATAAGCAAGGAGTTTTTGATCTTCCTCCGGTGTCCACGGTCCTTTCTTCAAGCCGACCTTGTCGCAGCATGGTGATCGACCCATTGTAACTCGCTTAGTGAAATGATCAGCAAAGAAGGTGGGTGGTTTTTAGGGCTCTTTATATAGCACAAGAATTGAACTGGGCTTGCTGAGAGTAGCTGGGTGTACAGAGAGAAGAGTTTTGTGTTTGTAAGGAAGAAATATGAACGTAGAAGAAAGGTCAGCGAAATAAATGACATGAGAGAAAATAAATTTGATCAGAGTATTATATGTACAAGCCACATGACAGCAGGCAACCCTAAAATTCAAGTTACATATAAAGGGCTGTTTGGGACAGTTGTTGTTGTAGCTTTTCAAAATATTTTTCATAACAAAATATATCAAAATCATATTTTTATTTTATTTTTTAAAAATCATTTTTGATATCAGCACATCAAAATGATTTAAAAATATCAAAATATATTCATTTAAAATAAAAAAAAAACTTTTAAATTTTTTTGAAACGCAATTTAAAAAGCTGTTAATAGCTTCATAATGGTAGCCTAGCTTTTGTCCATCCGGCACTTCGTACCTTTACTTGTTTTATAGGCCGCCCTATATAGTAATTAATGATATAGGATTCTATATATTAGCTAGATGTAATTTTTCTTAATTTTAAAAAAAACAATATTTAAAGAAAATGGTATTTTTAGGTTTTCTTGGACATAAAAACTCGGTAATTTTATTAAATTATAAGGGAGTCATTTTATTAAAGCAGATGTATATGATAGATTAAGTGAAATATATATATATATATATAGTCTATTTAAAAATCCTACCATTACTAATATTTATTAAATCTAACAAATTTGTTGATAAAATGTCCATAAGACCATAGACATAAATATTTAACAAAAAGATCCCAAAAATTACAATTGAAGGTTAAAATAAGTCTCAGAAGTAGTTGGCAAGTAAAAATTAAAAAAACAGATGTAAGAAACTATTAAAAAGTAAAAATGGGCTGTACAAAAACAATTCTAAAACTATTTTAAAAATAAAAATAATGAAATATAAAGTTGAAATGAAATTATGGAAAGGATTAAAAAAAGAAATTGAATATATAAGGAATTTTTAACCAGCTCTTTTCTTTTGAAGTTTTGGATTTATTTTCCAAATCTTTTCTAAGATCAACTCTCTCCTATTTAATTGTAGTGTTCTTAGGATTTTATTCACAACCAAAGGTATTTAGAATATGTTCTTAGTAGATACGTTAAATTTAATAAATATTATGAATAAAATGATTTTATTAGAGACTTGAATAAAAACTTGGGGTTTTTAAACCTTGATTCTTCTTATTTGGACCGTATTACAAACTATCTCTATTATACAAATACATATTGATTGATCTTTCCACTTTGTTTACTTATGGCTTAGTAAAAACTAGTTTATAAGGTTTCATTACATTGCAAATCAAATAATAAAAATATAGACTACAAGAAATTATTTGATATTTTTATTAAACTTGATATAGTGGGTCAATTTGATTCTTTGTCTAGCCCCATGTTTAGCATGTGGAAGATTTTCCAACATCATTCAGTCGACTTAGTCGGTTTAAAGATATCTCAATCGACCAGTAACAAAATATAAAGATAAGATAGAGAAAACATATGATGAGATTGACATAAAAAAAAAACCCAACTTCTTGCTTAGTTTAGATTTAAAATTAAATTATTTGAAAGTTGTCATGAAGTAATTTGCTTGATATGGTCACTTTAAAGACAACTTGATCGATCAATAAAATTATTTGAAGGATGAGATTGAAAAAAAATATAATTTAAAGAAAAGAAAAAACTACCTAGCTTAATCTCTTTGCTAAACCCGGGTTTAAAATTAAATTATTTGAGAGTTGAAGAATCTTTTTTTATGATTGATTTTAAACTTATTCCCCTTGTCTTACGCATTTAAAATGTTTTACTATTTTTTCATTAATATTGATATCAAAGTTTGAACTCTTTTTATCACATTGAATGTTGTAATTAATTCTGAATTTTATCTAATTACATAAGTCTAATCGAATGATTTTCAATATATATATATATATATATATATATATATATATATATATATTCATTCATTGTAAGATAGCTATTTTATTTATGGTGTACCTATCATAAATACAATTTATAAAATTAAAGAAAATATGGAAAATGAAATCACTAAATAGTTCTTTAATAAGACTAAGAATCTTGAAATCAACATTTTTGTAATGATCTAACCAAGGGCCGGCTATGCTAAATGAAAGAATAAAAATCACCCTTACTACATTGTTTTTAAGAAAAGTTCATCTTAACTATATTTTTTCTCAAATGTATTTACCACGTGCCATTAATCATTCAAATTATTTTTTAAGTTTTTTCACAAGTGTTATATCTTTAATGTAATGTTCACCTAAATAACATCATACATTGAATAAAAAATCTTGCAACTTAACAATTGTTTTTTATTTATTTATGTTTCTTGAACCTATTTTTATTATTTTTTCTATAAAAAAAATTTGGACAAAATACTACGTTTGAGCCATGTCGAGCCCTACTTCGAGGAGATTCATTGACATAGTATTAACCTTTTTTCATTTAAAACAATTGTGCTAAACCTACATTACTCTTTAAGACTAGTAAACACATCGACCTTGTTGTCAATATCCCAGATCAATCAAGATACGATGCTAACTTGATGGGGGGGGGACAATATTATTTTGCTTATTTTTTTAAGAAAACTATTTACAAGCACATGCATCTCTAAAAAAATGAAATTACAGTGACAAAACAATTGTTAGGCAATATACATTATTTTGCATTTTGTACATGTTGTTAACCATTTTGGGGGGCCACATAAATAAAAAAAAATAGAAAAGAAAACAAAATTAAAAAAAAAAGAAATAAAAATTAAAAAACTTAAGAAAAAAATATATTAGTTGAAGGAACACCTAGAAAATTGCCGACGACTGGTTGGGGTGGATAAAAATATACAAAGTTGACAATGTTACTTTGACTAATGAGGTCTCTAATGATAAGAGAAAATTCAAATTAGGAGGGAAAACTCAAAACTGGATGTTGAAGGACTTAATTGGAGGTTTTTAGGCTTTAATTGAATTTATTGAGGGCCTAATTGCAAGGTAAAACTGATTTTTGAGTTCAATTTAGGCTTTAATTATAAGAAATTGAAGTCTAAGGGTTAAATTTAAATTATAAAAAGCTAATTTGGTTAAATTAAGAGATTAATTGCATAAATATTAAGGTTCAATAGTGTATAGGACCTCGGTTAAAGAAATTTAAAGGCAAAGATTGATTTGAAAAGGTAAAGGACTTTAGGGATTGAAAACAGTAAAATCAAAGGTCAAATTTGAAGTGTTTTGATCAATTGAGAGTCAATTTATATAAAATAAAAACCAAAGACTAAAAAGAAAACGGTGATGAACTTTGACGTTGGTAATTGGATTTCTAGGGATTAAAATACTCAAAATTAGAAGTTAGAGGGTAATTGTGAATATAATCAATAAGATTTAAGAGTTTACAGACTTAAATAAATTTTAGCCAAAGTCCAAATTAATTCTCTATCCCTAGGAATTTAACATAGCCATAAATCTAAAAAATATTGAAGCACGTCTTAAAATTAAGACAGAATCTCAAAAATTATTTGACTTGAAGAATAAATAAAAATAAAAGAACAAAGAGAAAAAACTAATAAATATCAATTTTGAAATGATCACCAACACAAATTAAAATTTAAATATTAAATTAAAAAAAACCTTCATAACAGTGGAAATAATGAAAATAAAAAACAAAAATTAAGAACATGTACATATAAACATAGATAAAATAAGAACCATTTAAGAAATATATATAAAAAAATAAAGGAGTTAAAATAAAATCCAAGATTAAAAGTATAAGGATCAAAATGAAAAACACATGTATAATAAATGTCATTTAAAGGACAAAATTTAGCTAGCAATTCAATTCGTCTTTTACCTTCCATCTCCATCACATGTCGTGCTTGTTTGGGAATGTGATTGAGATTTCTTTTAAAAGTTTTTTCGTTCAGAAATGCATCAAAATGATATTTTTTAAATTTTAAAAAATTATTTTGGACATTTGCACATAAAATCATCTAGAAACACCAAAATGTTTTAATTTAAAATAAAAATAAAAATAAAAAATTTTCAAATTTGTTCAAAAACAATTTTCAAACGCATTCCTAAACACTCATGCCATCTCCCACCAGAACCACAGTTCGATTCACCTTTTCAAATAGTAATGAACAATGAAAACCACAATTCAAATCACTGTCAATTTCTGTTTGAAATTACAATCTCCTTTGACTATCTATAAATAATAGTCGTGGTGCACATAAGTTAATTCGGACACCTCAATTATAAAAATAAAAAAAAATTATAAGTGGAAAAAAAAGAAAAGAAAAGGTAAAAAAAGGTGAGTCCAAGTATTATTCGTGGCGCGTGTAAGCTACCCTGGTTATAAAAAATGTATACATGGTAAAAAAAATGTGATGCGTGTAAACTGGCCCGGACACCGCGATTATCAAAAAAATAAACAAAAAAAGGAAGCCTGATAAAAAAAGGGGAAAGCATATTTTCATAAAGTAATGAACAATGAAAATTATTAAAAAAAAATAAGTTCAGAGATTTATTGTGATGCGCATAAGCTGACTCGGACCACACGGTTATAGAAAAAAAGCCTGGAAAAAAAAAGCACCTTTTAAAATAGTAACTGTTCATTACTCCATATCATTTTCGTTGCTGAGATTTGAACTTCCGCGCCTCTGTCTCCAGAGTGTGCTAGAGAGATAAATTATCTTTTAAAACAATAATTCTTACATAATCAAATTCGTTGCTAGAGAGATTCGAACTCCCGCACCCCACTTGGACGCGCTCTAACCACTCAGCCAAGCGACTTCTTTGTTCAGTTGTAGTATGAATATAATAATAATATGATTCTGTAATTTAACTGTTCCCGTCCACAGTGATCTGAGTCTAGATGAACAATGCAAATCACTGTTGAAATCCGTAAGCTCTTTTAGCTTTTAGATAATTTGTTAACTATTTTTTCTTAAATCAAATTAAAGATCATGTTATAAGGTTTATATTAAAATTTATATTGCATATTATTTTATTAAGTTCAAAATAATAAAAATAAGCAGCCGAAACATAGGGTTAATCGATCTCAAAATCACCTAAAGCTATCGGAATATTTGTTATTGTACATGAACAATATTTTTTTATAAATACCCATTTATTGTCTTTTAATTAAATATTTATTTTTAAAAAATATGAAAACCAAATGGTTAATGGAAGCAATGGTGGTGGTAAGGACATCAGACGCAATGGTGACTAGATGGTGATTTCATTTGTCAATAGCAAAATATTGGTGTTAATGTATATGGAGAGTACCCCGACAATGAGGGCCAACAACATTTATGTGGAATTTTCTTAGTCATAAATTATCTTGTGCATTTAATATATATATATATATATATATATATATATATATATATATATATAATGAAATGTACTGTAGTATTAAGATAGAGAAATTAAATTACTTGTTTTTCAATCAAAATCAAGAGTGATATTTGTTTTTCAATATATTTTTGTTAGTTATTTTTCTTAAATAAAATTAAAGATCATGTTGTAAGCTTTATTTAATATTTATTGTGCATATTATTTATTAATTTCAAAATAATAAAAATAAAAAGCAGCCAAAAGTTATCAAATATGGAGTTAATCTATCTCGAAGTCCTTGAACTAAACATTTATTATTGCACATGAAATATATATTTTTATATATACCCTTATTTTCTTTTTATTAAGCATTTCTTTATTAAAAATATAAAAATAAAATGGTTAATGACTTCAGAAGCAATGGTGATTTCAATTTTGTATTTGTTGATTATAAAATAGTGGTGGTTAATAGATGTGGAAATGACCCCGACAATGAATGGTAATGACAAGTCAACAATATTTATAAATTATCATGTGCATTTAATTATATTTTAAATCGTGAGTGTCTATATTTTAATAGATATATATTTTAATGCAATGTTGCATTAATGTAGTATTAAAAAAGAAAAACTAAATTACTTGTTTTATAATCAAATCTTTTCCCAAATTCTTCACTACCATTCTTCCCATCTTCGTTTAAAAATTTGAAAAACCTTCCTCTTTTCTCCTTAAATCTCTAATAAAAAAGTTAACCCCATGAAAACTTTGTTCTCTCTTACCTTTACCAAATTATATTTATTCTAGAAAAACGAAAATAAACTTTGCAAACTTAAAAGGTATTATTATTATTATTATTGAAATGTTATTAGTTCAAAAATAAAATTCAAATCCACTCTGAGTTTTTCTATGGGTTTTGTTTGATAGAATTTAGAGTGGTGATTAACAATTTAGTCAATTGTTTGTTTTCCAAGTTCATTATCAATGTTTCAAAGTTGATTTCACTAGGCGTATTTTGAATGATCAAATTGAATTTGTTGAGATGACATTGCACAAATTTTCAGATAATTATTATATTTCTGTATATTTGACATGGGATTGTTCTTCATTATGTTGGTGTAATAATGTTTATTGTATTATCTATTTAATCACCAAGATTTTCTAGGTTTTGTGGAGTTGAGAAGATTAAAGATTTAGTTTGGTAAAATTAGCATAACTTTTAATTTGATATTAGATCAAATTACAATTTTAATAGAAGGTTTGTAGGCCTTATTTCTTATTAGATTAATATTTCCAAACAAGATGTTATTTATCATTTCTTATTGTTTCTAAAGATGTGTTCTTGAAATTCAATTGCGATGATATATAATATAAAAGATATTCAAATCCATTTGAAGAGCTTCTTTGTTTGATCCAAAAACATAAAAAAAAATCTAATTAAAATCATAAAACAATATATTTTAATATACTTTGTCTATCCCTCACAACATCAAAATTCATAAACTAGTGCTGAAATATTGAGGATGCTAGGGATTGTGATTGGACCGTTTATCAAAGCCACAATCCTAAATAAAATCTGAAAATAAAAATAAAAACCTATATTAAAACCATATATCAAAACCCACAAATAAAGAAATTAAAATTTCGAGTCATCATAGTGATTTATGTGGTGTGTAATTGTTGTAAAAGAGTTCTTATAAGCTATATATTCACAAACTTCAACCCACATGCATAGAAGGTTTCTCATATGGACGAGGAACCGTAACTTTTAGACATAGTTTCATCCTCCAAGCCGGTGCTTTTGATGATAGGTTAGTACATGTTTCGAGAATGTAATCGTGTATTTTTTTTAAATATTTTTTATTTATAGATGTATTAACATGATATTTTTATTTTTTAAAATTATTTTTAACATTAACACATGAAAATAATATAAAAATATTATTTTTTCTATTTAAAATAAAATAAAAAATTATTTTTTTTAAAATATAATGTCAAACCAAGTATAATGATTGATACTAATAATTAGGAGCTCAACTCGTTTGAAAGATAGTTTTGAAGCTGAATTTGTTTATCACAATAATTTATAAAAGTATAGTTTTGCTTTAAATTTAAAATTGAAAAATAAAATTATTTTACAAAATAAATTGAGTATTATCCTGATGTCTTCTTCTTCTTTTTTGTTTTTGAAAACAATAAATTGTTTTTTAGTTAATAGTGAAACAATAAAGAGTTTAGGGAGGAGATTTTAATATTTAAAAATATTTGGATATGAACGTTGTTTCCCAACATTTTCTTAAACGTGGAAGAATCTTGATCAAATTTCAAAATTATTTGGTGTTTTTAAATTATTTTGATGTAGTGATATCAAAAATATTTTTTTAAAAATAAAAAATATTATTTTAATATATTTATAAATAAAAAATATTTTTAAAAACAGTCTAAATAATACTATGAAAAGAATAAATGTTAAGGTATGGAAGTTGCATCGTACGACATGTTAGACTTGTAGTCTAATTTTCGGTGATCAAGGGTTGTCAAAAAATTATTATTAATGATTTTTAAATTTTTAATTCTTTATCTTATAATTTTATCATTTTATAATAAATTAATTTTAAAAAGCCACTTATTCCTTTTTTTCATTTTATTTTTGTTAATAATTTTTTTGTATATATTATATTGATGATTATCTATTTATTTAATTAAATATTTGTATAAGCCACTTATTCTAGTTACCACTTTTTTTAAAAAACTATTACAGCCCTTGATAGACTATCGTTGAAATATCTAATTATAAAATGAATAATAATTATTGGAGACTTATATAATTATTAACATTGAAATACTCATATTAATATTAATATTAATAAAAACAAACCCCTGTTTTTCACAAGTGTAGCCGTCAAAAAAAACAAAACACTCAACCCACTCAACCTCTTCCCCGACCACCCATCATCGAACCAACCACCAAAGTCAGTCTAGCCTCTTTCATAGCAATTAAAAACCAATATCCCTTCTCCACATACCACAACCTTTCCTCCAACCTACATTGACATTGACCAAACCCGGACCATTATTTTCAAACTCCCTCCACCATTGATTCCACCTGAATCTCCCAATGCCAGCAATTACTGTTACCAGCTGGCGTGGTCTGCTCCTTCTTCTCCCAAATCAAACCAGACCAAACCCTTTCCTTTTCAAACCACAATTGGCTTTCTTCCCTGTCAAACGCCACTCGTGATAGCCCTGACACCATCAATGGCATCGAGTTCCCCCACGGCAGCCACAACCAACAACGCCACCCCCAACGACAGCGACACCGCCGATACCTTCTCACAAATACCAACCACCTAATCGACCACCATGGATTAGTCATCAACCAACAGACCAAGATTAAAAAAGACGTAGATAACAAGGATGAAATAAATTGACTGTGGTTGTGGTTTTCTTTGTTTTGTAAGTGAAGGTGAATCTCACCACCGACATAAAAAAATGAGGAGGAGAGATAACCAAACCTTAAGGTGCTCGGATCTCCTTCTCAAGTAGCGGTGGGTGTCATTGACAGTGATCGAGGCGCTTCCGATTCAGAAGTTTGCCCACCCCCAGTAGTAGCGGCGTGTAAATCCACACGCCACCACACTTCCAATGGTTCAAACAAGGTTGTTAAATTTGGGACTTTACTCAATCTTATGATTTTCCCGATCAATATATATTTACTTGCTAAAATTAACTAAAATCCAAAACTAGTAATATCATATTAATATCAGATTTGATTTGATACTTGTAAAATCAGTAAAATTGATTTGATTTTAATAATTTACTAAATTTTTAATATGAATAACCAAGTTAGTTTTAAATTTGATTTTATAATATTTATTGATAATTTTGTTAGATCAAACATATTTTTCAAACTATATATTGGATTTAGTTGAAATTTATAGGGAAATATTAGATACATTAAATTATATTTTATTAAATTATTAGATTAAACAAAATTCATAAACATATTATTTTAGAGATTCAAAGTTACTATATGAGTCTTGTCATATTTATCAAACTAGACATTCATATATTGTTTTGGACAAATCTTAAGTTATAAATAAAATTTTATTGCGATTATAGATAGGAGAGAAACTATACATCTCAATATTTTCAAATATATATGATAAACTTAGTAATTTATTCATACGAGAGAGAACTATATGTTTGAAATCATGACTGAAATCTACCAGAAATTTGTGAAAATTAAAGATTTAGACTACATAGAAGAATTTTAGAATGAAGACTTTGTTTTTATTATTTTATTTTATTTATTTACTTAATGTTAAAAAACATATTCATAATTAAAAAATTTGATGACGCATTAAAAATTGTTTAATAGTTTATTTTAATTATTAGACTTATATTAGTTAATTATTAATTTAGACTCATTAGCTTGCAACCTAAAAAAGGTTCATTGTGACTTGTTATGATGAGAATAATCAAGTTGTCGTGGGATTCTTGTGTAATTACAATCATTTAGTAATTTGTCAATATTGAAAATTTTGATTTTGAGTTTGTTTATGTCATTGATTTCTTGATTTATATTATTTATCTTTTTTTATTTATTCAGATTACTAATGATTATAATATTGTTGACTTTCTTTATCAGATTTTAATATAATTTAATTTATTAGCTGAAATTGTCAATATATAGTAAAAAAAAAATACTTGCGATCTTACAATCCGATTTTACAATCCGATTTTACATTATATTTTTCATGTCGTGTCAAAAAAACGATTTTAACAATCTTGATTCCAACAATCTTTCCAACCTTTCGGAAGAACAATTTTGAATTTTTTTTTTGTCTTTAAACATGTGTGATTTGTAGGTGTGTGAGTAATATATTGAAAAGAAAGAAGAGAAATGTGTTGCTTTTTCTTTTTGTTTATTCATTTATTTTTATTTTGCTTCAAATATATGATAAAAAAAGATAAAAAAAATTTAATTAACACAAAAAAATACGTTGATTCTATATGGCCAAGTCTTTCAAAAATATAAATAAAATCATATCGCATCTTCATGCAAAACTTGAAAAAACACTTGAAAAAACAAATATGTATTCCCTTGCATTTAGAGATTTAATAACTAGTTTACTGAATGCATAGGCGATATTTCAAGTAATTCATGAGAGTTAATGACAAATAATGTTGTATAAAACTATAAATATTGGACTTATAAAGAGGTTGACATTTAAACATGTAGAATTGACAAAAAAAAAAGTCAAATTATTATGATTGTTTTATTAATTTTAATTGGATTTTTTTTTATCATGATGCATCAGTAGAGGAAAACTTATTCGCTTTTCAGGATAGATGAATCTTGTTAGGGCACCTCATGGATCATTTTCATAATAATTTGTTTGGGCACATGAGAGCACATTAAAATTAAAAAAAAATTATTCATATAAATAAATTCTACCTATTAAAACCCTTAAACTCATTTCAAAACCACACGATACTGCTTATCTCAGGTATGATACGCTAGGGGTTTTAATCCATAGCCATAATTAATTTTTTATTCTTGAATTTTTGACAAAACCAGTAAAACCAAAGTTTTCTAGTGAATCTGAATCAAACAACTAGATTACAACTCCATGGACCTTTGATGTTGAGTGTCCATATGCGATATTATGTATTCTATACAATTCTATAATCTTATATTTCACATATGACTTACAAAAATATATTATTATTATTATTTTATATCACATAGAATATATATATATATATATATATATATATTAGTCTATTTCATAAATTGTGATAAAAGATAATATTTATTTATTTTCTCTATTTTCTTTTGAATGAACATAGATTTGGAAAGAAAAAAAACAAGAAATTCATGGGCATTGATTCTCAAAGTTGACGTATCATGATTGCAAAAATCCTAGATTGAATTATTTTGCAAATTTATAATAACTTTTAGATTTAAATAAACATTTTCATGCCATGCACGACGTTGAATAACGAGTCTGCTTCCTGAGTGTGGAAGAGGGGTTTTAAGTATAATCATAAAGTTATGACTATAAAATTTAGGATTCATCACGCAGTATTATGACATTAAAAAACCTAATGGTTTGTGAGAGTCTGAATAAAAAGACTAGTTATGCAAATAAAAGATGTATCAACCCTTTGCACCTTGCCCAAGGTACACCAAATTGTTGTTTGATTTTCTTAGGTTGAGTTTCTATTTGTTATTCTCATATAAGATAAAAGACAGATCTCTCTTCATGAGATAGTCTCTGATTTATTGAGTCAAAACCTAAATGTTCTAAAACCTAAGTTTTAGTATCATGTTTATTTTATTTTTATCTTTAATACATAAGGGTATACTCTGCAATGTAGTTTTATTGCTAAATCTAAATACTTTAAGTACAAAAGTGAACCAAATAATTGGTAAATGATTTTTGATACTTTGTTCAAACCTTAACAGATAATCGTAAACTGGTTACAATATTTACATTCCTTTAAAAACATAATAAAGATACAATTATCTTTTTTATAAAAATATGTTTAGGAAACTTTTGGGATTTAGCGGTATGGAGGAAAACCAAAACATTTTTTTGTGGTTTTAAAATAGGAATTTATTTATTTTGAAATTTTGAGGAAAATCATGTGTTTTGTATTGGGTTCACATCTTACGGTATATGTCTATGACCTGGTTACAATAACCTGAACACATGCTCCAATTCTACTTACGCATATACATTACTCGGCCTATTATAAATTACAAGGAAAGAGATTTGTTGTTTGCTTATTAGAGAAGATAGTGGAGAGTGACAGGTAGGCAAAGCGAATAATAATAATAATAATAAATAAATGAAACAACTGTTTTAATTCACAGTAAAATGAGTGTAGAAGAATATGTTTTTACGACATGATTTAGCTTATTAGTTAATGTCATTATGATCCTCTCACACTCTCATTTAAAACATGTTCCGGTCCTACCTACATATTTAAATGGTCCCAAACTTTAAGGGACGTACCGATAATTAATATAAAGATCGGACGGTTGAAAGTAAAGTTGGAATGCTAAAAAAACACTTTTTTAAAAAAAAAAAAAAAAACAGAAGAAGTTCGAAACTTACCCCTGCCAGCAAATGTTGACACTTTATATTTTGAACGTGTTTTAAAAGTACTTTTGAAAAAAAAAAGCTTTTTTTATTTTTTATTTTATGCTTTAAATTAATTTTTTTACTGTTTTTAGATATTTTTATATACTAATATTAAAAAAATATATTAAAAAATTAAAAAAATATCAATTTAATATATTTTTGAATAAAAAATACTTAAAAAAAAACAATTTTAAACAGACAAAACAGAGGTCCCATGCAAAAAAGAGCTAAGATAGGGAACTTAAATGTTTGCGTGTGTGTGGTTCCCGGAGCAAATTTCTCATCAAGGGGATTCAAATTCATATTGGGTGGTAAAGACAAGGGGACACCACCTTAATTTCTTCTTGGCCACTGCCAGCCTCAGCCTTCCATATGGTCCAGCATTGTCTTGATTACCCTATTCAATGAATTTTCAGGACACATGTCATGGTTATACAAGTCCATGTGCATGGTCAAATTTCAACAAATATTTATAGTTACAACGGTAAAATTGGGTTGACCCACCAATACTTTGTTTTAAACAATAAAAATAATTTTGTTTTTGAAAAAAATTAAAAATAAAGTCAACAAATTAAAAATCAGGTTTAAAAGTATTTGGGATGGAGTCGTCTCCCCCATTAATTTTTAAAAAACATATGGGCCCACGTGCGCACAAGCTCTTTTCAAATAGGTCACACTCGCAAGCTAGGCCCAATAACGAATAACTTCTTTTTAAAAAACAAAATTGATGCTTTCTTAATATGTATCTTTTAAATAACCTCTTTTGTCTAGTTTTTATTTTATCTTTTTAGCATTTTTTTAAAAAGTGATTTGTTTTAATTATTTTGTATGTGTTTAGTTTTACAAGAAATTATTTTAATTCATATATCATTTTTATATATTTTATATAAATAAAATTTATATTTAAAAATAAAAAATATTTACTTTTGTATAGTATTTCTAATAAGTGCTACCTTGCATAAAATATTTTTCTCTTTTATTTTATTTTATCAATTTTATGTGTGTGTTTATTTCAACTATAATTTAACTAAATAAAAAAACTAATTTTAATAAGCAAAGTAATTAAATACAGTCAGGCAAATGATATATCTTGCAATATCAAATATTTTGATTTACATTTATCTCTTGATTTTTCAAGTTATATATTTAGTTATCGTTACTAATTTTATTTATTTAATTAATTAGATGTGCTCAGAATATTTTTAATTTACACTTAAGTTTTTTTATATAACAAAGGCATCTAAAAAGCCTGCATGTTTAATTAATTTTATTCAAAAATAATATCTGGCTGAAGCAAAACATGAGTGTAGTTACTTGCCATTATACTATTCTTGCTTAAGTGGTTGTGTTTTTATTTTTTTTCATTTTATAAAATTATATTTTTTTTTAAATATAGAAAAAATAATCCTTTTAAAATGACTATGTTTTCAAAACTAATTTTATTATATTTGTTATGAATTTGGTAATATTTATTAAATTCATCATATAACATTTTTTGTTTCAACAATCAATATATTTTGTTTTGTTTTTAGTTCTTATTTTATTTTAAATTTTGTATTTGATATTCTTATATAGGGTTTTTCTACGTGGTATTTTCATCTATTTTTGGTAAGATTCTATTATATTAACCATATACATTGTATCCTTATTCATTAAGTATTTCACATGCATTCTAAAAGTAAAATATTTTCTATAGTTAATATATATATATAAGTAAAAATACAAAATAAAAAAACAAATTGTCACCTCGTTTAATAGAAATTGAATATTAAAAGTTATAAGTAAAGGACAAATTATGTAATAAAAAATATGGCAAACATCATATACATTCCACTTATGATTCTACTTAAGATATGTTACTTCATGTTTTTCTTTAATGACATAGCTACCTAATGTGTTTATATGATAATAGTTTAATTAAATTGGTATATATGTATTTGTTATTAAAAGCAAAAAACTATTATAGCTTAAAATAGGGATTGAGAAATGTGCTAAAAAAATAAGGCCCAATCCTCATTTTTGAAATATAAACATTAGACCTAAAATCATGGTGAATAAATACTAGGCATAAGCTTGTTAAGTATTTGAATAGGTCTATTGGGTACCATTCAAACTTAATAGGGTTATTTGGGATCATATAAATCAAGCTTAAATCCACTCACAACATCAAATAAAAGTGTCTCAAAAAAAAAAAACAAGAATAATTTCACAATCGCATCAACATGAATATAAAGAATTAAAATTCAACTAACAAATTAATATTTATGAATAATATTTACAATTACATATTTATGTTAAAGTCTTACAAATATTTATATTTTATCATTTTTAAAGTCAATGTTATCACCACATATGACATTGCTTATTAAGACAATTGATTGGACAAGAAGACTACTAGGTCTAAAGGGTATTGTCATGAACACCCTAGTTTTCATAGGTCTAAATATTCATAAAATAAATGAAAGGAGAAATTATTATATTTTTTATTCTTTACAAAATAAAGAGTCAATTATTAATCACTTATATTACCCATTATGAAAAACAACCTCTTTAACCTTCAATGATGATTCATTTATCCTAGGTTTATTTAAGTGTAAAAACACTTTTTTACACTTGATAATTTTAGGGGAAAATATCATAGCTTGAAATTATTTTACAATAATAAAAATAAAATCATGTATTAAATGATTATGTTATCCATTGAATTATCTAAAGATAATGCCTAGTGATGGTTTGTTTATCCTAAGTTGATTCATGAATAATAATAAAAAATAACACAAAACCACTATTACATTATTCATATAATGATTTAAGGATAATACTTGTTGATTATTGGATGATAATACGCATCTAAAATTGCAAGGAAAATACAATAATTTCATTTGAAAAAACAATGGTTTGTAAACACTTTCCGCACAATAAAGTCGTATACAAATTAATTCCATTATTTGATCAATTAATATCCAACTGCAACCAGGTAAATAAAATCACAATCTAGATAATGAGACTGAGATGATCTTATACAAATTAATTTGAAAAAAATATGAAAATCAATTTTCAATAAATTTTATGTTAAAGGATAAAAAATTTTAAAAAATAATAATAATTTATGATATAGACTACAGCGAAAACCATTATCTTTAGATTGTTTTTTATAGTATAAAATACATGGAAGTAGAGATGTCATGCTGAAACTATAAATCAAACCTTACGTGCCCCAATCATTGTCAAGATTAATTCTGATAATGTTTCTGTAATAAAAAGGACATGATGGTATCATCTTCACAATTAAAGCTTTTAGGAGGTTAAGGTCTGAAAATGAAACAGAATATGATTTGATATATCTGCACAAAACATGTCATCTGCATTGATTATCTTTTCTTCATGCTCGGCAAATGTCGGGGAAAGAAGGATATAATTAATGCAGAAGAATTACCCCCTAATTTTGACATTTTAATTCCATGTGATTCCCTGGTTAATATTTGATCTTAAAAGTTATTAAATTAAAGAAAATAAACACGTAATTTAATAAACTAATTATTCAGCTAGAATATATCTCAAGGATTACATGTTATTTGAATATATTTATATATCAATGAGAATGACAATTTCAATTTCTAAATATAAAGGGGAGAAACTTGTTAATATATCCGTGTATATATTACACCTTTTATATATATACTAGCCATGACACCCGTGTCTCGTCGCGACTGAAATCATATTTTTTTCAATGCAAAAAAATATTAATTATGTATGATTTTTTTATTATAATATCAATTTAGGTAAAATAATAAATCTGTACAAAAATCTTGTGAAGTACAAGTTTTCTATAAAATATATGAATTATAAATGAATATAAATTTATCTGTTCAGTAGGTTTCAATGAAATAACTAGTATAAAATTATCATTATTATTAAAAAAATATAAGAAGATTTGGATATCTGAATTATTGAATACATTGTATTAAGATTAGTTTATTTTATAATTCAATTTAAATTAAACACAACAAACAAATATAAATTGTGAAAGAACCTCCATTAATCAAATAACAAAAATAAATAGTTAATTTTTTATCTCAAAAAAATATATAAATTGAAAATTCATCCCCACGTTATTGTCAATATCATTACTATAACAGTTAAAATTATTATCAACATTACTGTCTAAACAGTGAAAAACATTAAATTGCCCTGAATTAATAAATAAAAGTAAAATATTTTGTCAAAAAAAACAATAAAAAATAATCACTAAAATTATCATTATTATTGTGTAAACAATAAAATCATCTAATTCACAAATCTGATAAAAATAACAAAAAAAGAATAAATAGAAAAATGAAGCAATATTAATTTTAAAATGATCACCAACATAAATTAAAATTTCAGAATTGAACCGAATAAAATTAAAAATCCAATAAAAAATAAAATGACAAAAATTCAAAACAAAAACCAAAAGTATAAATGAATGAATATGGACAAAAAAAATAAATATTGTCCAAGAAAGATAGAAAAAAAGAAAGGAATCAATACTAAATAAAATATTAAAAGAATAAGTGCCAAAATGAAAAACAATATATATAATTAATTTCAATTGAATGATAAAACCAAAATATATCAAAATCTTGGCATCGAAAAACAATAAATGATTTTTTAAAAATAAAATGCAGTGTAACCAACATAAATTAAAATTTCATAACGGAACATAATAAAAATAAAACCCAGACAAAAAATAAAAATAAAATCTAAAAGCACAAATGCATAAATATGGACAAAAAATAAACATTGTCCAAGAAGGACAAAAAAACCCATAGGAATTAATACAAAAACAATTAAAAGAATAAGTGCCAAAATGAAAAACAAAATATATAATTAATTCCAATTGAAGGATAAAAATGAAATAAATCAAAACTTCAGGACCAAAAAACAATAAAGGGATTTTTAAAAAATCAATAAAGTGCAATTGTTGAACAAATTAAAAGAATAAGAACCGAAATGAAAAGTAGCATATATGACCAATTTCAATTTGAGAATAAAAATAGAACAAATTTAATTGAAGGGCATAATGGAAACTTACCGTATATAATCAATTTCAATTGAATGGTATAATTGAAAATAATTGAAATTTCCATTGAAAAATCAGTAATAAAAATAAAATCAAAAGATCAAGGACTGAAATTAAATTGATACAAATATAAGGGACTATACTGTACTTTTTGGCAGTAGGAGAGAGAAAAAAAAGGGAAAGAAAAACTGGTCACCGGTAATTACAAGATCACATTTGAAGCACACTTGCCATGTGTGGAGTAAGGGGACATGGAGATGAACCAGTTGACATAGTGGATGCCCAGTTTTAACTGACAGAGGAAGCCGCACACACAGCCCTAAAGAAACGTGCGGGTAGTACATTGCGGGCGCGTCCATACAACGCGCCTACAGTGTTCCAGAAAAAAAAAAAATTGGTCAATTACTCATACATCCCTGGACCCAGCGATATCACGAAAAAACTGGGGGCGAAAATCTTGAAATACCCCTGGTTCCAGTCTACGATTTTTTTGTTTAATGGGGTTATTTTCTTTGTTTTACAGTGCAACAAATTCAGAAATACCATTCATGTCCTCTGAAAATGCCCCCGATCTCGAGAGCTAAATGTTTTTGATTCTAGGGGCAAAATGATAATTTTATTGTAGCAATCTATAATGAACTGAGTTTGTATGAACAATAACAAATTGCACAATAAAAGGGTGACAACTTTTATATTTTAGTTAATATATATATATATATATAATGTTAAGTTCGTTGGTATACTCTTCTCACCATTATTTTCGTTAAAATGAACAATCGTGTCAATAATACATGATAATTACAAATATGAGTTTGAAAAAGTACTTCTGGAAATCAATATAATATAAGCCTTAAACAAAATAAATTTAATATTTATATGGGTTCATAAAGATAATTTCAAATATAAACTTATCCAAATTCTATTCATACATTTATTAGTAATTAGGATTTGTACTTATAATAAAAAATACATAATTTCCCACATTCGAATATGTTGCTTACATCCATAAACTATTGATTTTACTAACAATAAAGAGAATTAAAAATTATACTAATAGAGAAGAAGACTTCATCAACTCATCTAGCAAAATTCTTTGTATCTTTCACCACACTTCTCTCTGTCACTCAATGTTTCTTATTGTGTGTGTATATTGTTCCGAAAAACCTTTATACTTATATGTGAAATAAAAGAGCACACACAATTAATTTTTCTCTTTGGTTTGGTAGAATCTCTAAAATATTTCCATGAAAATCATTTAATCTCATAACTAAAAATCATCCTTTCATTTCCCAACTTCATTTGAAACTAGTATTGAGCCTAGTCTGTCTCCATTAATAACATTCTCTTATTTAGAGAAAATACCTCTAATTTTATCTTATATCCTTGCATTCCTATTAAAGCTTTGCAGAATTTTAGTTTAAATGTAACTTTCTTGGTTAAGATGTTTACTGAAATTTTACTTTCACATATCTTTTCTAGTTTCAATTGATTATCATTAAGTATATGTAAGTGATATTTGATCTTAATATACTTAGTTTTCGAGTAAAATGATGGATTTTTTACAAGAAAGATTGCATTATAAATTTAACTATAAAGAGTACCATTATCATTCTATTTACCTAATTATATATATATATAATTCTCACCTAACTATATTTGGATATGCTTTTTATCTCTTAACTAATGTTTTGATGTTAAATTACCTATCATTTCTACTAAATAGTGTTTAAGTTTTTTTTTATAAAAACAAAAAAACAAATTGAGTGATAAATGACCAGATTTTACATAAAGAAAGAAATAGAGGACTCTTTCGCAAAAGAGCTTGAAAGTTCCATTTGATTCCTCAAATTTTATTTTTCATCTTTTGTCCCTCTTATTTTAGGTTATTGTATTTTGATCCTAAACACCATTTTTATCACATTTCAATCCATGAAAGTTAATAGATGACAAAAGTTACAGAAGAAATAGAGATATGGAAAAAAAAATACTATTTAGAAAACACTTTTTAGCTGTAACAAAACATTATTCATACATTATGTATTTTGTGAAGTGAGCAATTCACTAACTAGACTTTATGTATTTTCAATAAAATCATTTGAAGTAGTGTTTTCATGATTTTATATACATAAATTTCAATATGTTTTTCCTTTCTTATTTGATGTGTTGTTAAATATTCTAGCGTTAAATTGACGATCAATTTTATAAAATAGAGTTTTAGCTTTTTCTTAAAAAATCATTTTGAAAGAAAAATGATCATGACTTATGTAAAGAAAGAAATAAGAATTTCCATAAAAGGTGTGAAAAGATTTCATTGATCCTTTAAGTTTTATTTTTCTCATCTCTGTCCCTATTCTTTCATGTTATTGTATTGTGATCCTAAATTTTATCTCCATAAGTCAGTGAGTGGAGATAAAGTCATTATATAAGTTGAAGAATAAAAAAGCTCTTTGGTGACTAAATTCTTAGCATCAATAACATTTATTCTAATGTCAATGGATTCGATTTGAAAAGGATTTCAATGGAAATAAATTTACTTCAATAGAGATAGTTTTCAATGTTGAGGTTTTAAGCCGATTAAAATGTTCTTAAATATAAATATGATTTTTTTATGTGCCTGTTTGGAAGTGTGGTTGCGGTTGCTTTTGAAAGTGCTTTTCATTAAAAAATACATTAAAATTATGTTTTTTTATATTTTAAAAATCGTTTTTGACATCAGTACATCAAAATGATCTAAAAACACTAAATTTTATTAATTTAAACTTAAAAATAAAAATAAAATTTTTTCAAATCTTTTTTAAAACACCTTTAAAAAGCACTCTCAAACTCCCCATTGGTTTTTGGAGTTCGAGAATTCGTACCTTGATTTTGCAGCAAGTGGAGATAACTTTAATGGTTGTAAAAGTGAACTAGATGACGATAACTCATTTACCTATCATTGTCAGAGATGTGAATCCCGTTCCGTTCCACTTCAAAATCCGGGATAAAACGGTGACGTTTTGGTCCCGGTTTGAATTCCGGCCGGAACGCCCCGGTACCGTTCCGGTCGTCCCGTTCCGGGGTTATCAAAACGACGCCGTTTCCTTTCCCCTTACATAACACACAGAAATGACTCCCGATTCCACAATTCCCAAATCAATTTCGTTTCTTAAACCTCAACTTTGCAGAGAGAGATGGCAAAATTCTTACTCGAAGATGGAGAAGGGCCAAGCTTTCCAAGGCCAAAAAGACAAAGACCCTCTTCTCCCTCTCCTCCTCCTCCTCCTGATTTTACCATGGAAGAAATTGTCCGTGAGGATGAAGAATCTGATGAAGATGAGGAAGAAGACGATGTGGACACAAGTGATGGAAGTGAAGAGGAAGATGAGGACGAAGAAGAAAGGATGGGTAGGGTTGGGCGGCGGCTAGAGAAGAAGAGAGGATGGGTAGGGTTGGATGGGTAGGGTTTTATACTTTTATACTTTTATTATGTATTGATTACTTGGTGAGAAGCGACCTGGTCAATTTAAGTTGGCTGCCTCATTTCTGTTCCAATAAATTGTGGGGATCTGCCCTAATTCTTCGGAACAATTTCTAAAGAGGTAAGAAAAAAAAAACTGATGAAATACTTTATATGTTTTTTAATCTTCCTAAAATCATTAGTAATAGAAAAGAAAAAAAATCAGCTTTTAGAGTGTTTAACATTTCATTACAAAAATATTTTTAAAAAAATGATTTTTATTTATTTTATTAAGTATTTTTAGATAATTTTACATCAAAAATTATTTTTAAAAAATATATATATTATTTTCAAATATTTTTAAATAAAACACACTACTAATAAATGTATAAAAAAATCAATAACATGGGGCATCACGCCATCACCCCGTGCGACACGCATGGTGATGGGAACACGATTTAATTTCGTGTCTGGAGCGCTTGCAAGAAATCCAGAAGAGTTTTATTAAATAAAGTTTGTTTTTATTTAATTAAAAATTATTTAAAGTTTTATTTGTCATATATAATTTTTATGTATTGAAATGAAGGGGACAAAGTACAAACGGGGTGGGCTGGATTTTAATATTTTATACTAATTATTGGTTTTTATACTAATTATTATATAATAATTAATTATTAATTATTATATAATAATAGTTAACATAAAAAATAGGGGTATTAATTTGAAATTAATTTGATTGAATTATTTGTAATGGAATGTATTTTAATTAATTATGTTTAAACTTATTGATTATTTCTTAATGTGTTTATTTTTTTTTAAGTTTTTCTATCAAAAACAATAAGTAACTTTAATTAATTTCAAAATTCAAATTCAAATACAACAACCATAAAAAAACATAAAATTACTTGAAAAACATACAATAAGTAGCTTAAATTTCAAATATTTTGGACCTTTTAATTATAATTAAATTCATTTTTTATTTTTTATTTTTTAAAAAATAATTTTATTGTTGGAATTTTAGAGATGTTTCTAATTTTGAGATTATGTTTGTTTGATTTTGTGTTTGTATTGTATAATTTAAAGTTAATTTATCTTGAATTTTAATTATATTTGTTAAAATATTTTTTTTTCACATATATATATATATAATTAATTATATATGAACAGTACAAAACCGGAACGGAACGCCGGAATGCACCGAAACCGAAACGTTCCATTCCAAACAATAAACCGGAACGGTACCCGGAACGGATTTTACAACTATGATCATTGTCAATAATTGTTTTAAAAAAAAAACAAATAATATGTTGTCTGTCTATTCTATATATATATATATATATATATATATATATATAAACAAATGGGACTTGGGCTTCTTTATAAAATTCCAATCACTCGAGTCGGCCTTCCAATACCTAGAACACCTAACATCTCACTTGTTTTTTTTTTATATAATTGTTTTGTTTTAAAATAAAAATTAAGATTACTCCAATGATTTTTTTTTTAAAAATCAATCAATTAGCTTTATTGGTCAAATAAGATTTGAGCTTTGATGGTAATGCTATTAATTTAATTATATATAAATCTAATATGTATAATGTTTTCTAAAATTAGCGATGGGAAAGTTTTTAAGTTAATATTTTTATATAATTGTGTAAAATTAATTATTGTTTTAATTAATTTATATTTTCCAAAATTAAGGTTATTAAGGTTGTAGCTACGACAATGAAGATGGTGTGTTGACACTGTGTTTTAAAATTATTTTTTGAAAAAAATTGATTTTGTTTTTATTTTTGTACTTTAAATTAAAATATTTTTATGTTTTTAGATCATTTTCACGTGCTAATGTCAAAAATAATTATTAAAAAATAAAAGATATTATTTTAATACATTTATGAACGAAAAATATTTTAAAAATAGTCTCAATCACACTCCCAAATAGACATTTAAGCTGCAGTGGTTGGATGGTGGCAACACCAATGAATTTGTAGGATAGGAGCGATGATAGGGACTTAATAGTAACAATAATAATTATAATGATGGTGAAAGTGATAATCAAATGATTAAAATTAGTGAATAATATTGTGTGTATTATTATCTATAAATTATTTTATTAGTTAAAAATATTTTTGAATAAATAAACTAAACTTAAATATTGATTATAAAAAAATAATGATTACTATCATTCTTGTAAAACACTTTTTATTGCGAAGCTGAACTTATAACAAAAAGGCAGCCCACGTCTCTGTAGCCCACATTTGTCATAAAGCCCAAATATTAATAACATCAAGCCTGCATAATGAGTCATTCAGGGCTCATGTAGGATCCTACAAAATTCAAGTTCAGACCCCAAACACGTTTATGGATCCTACAAATTTGACATTTAAAGTTTGCTTCGGAAAGGTAAGGAGGAGAAAGGATGGGAAAATTCTCATCTTTCTTGTTTGGAAAATAACTAAAAAAACTGGAGAAGATTATTTATATATATATATATATATATATATTTATCAAAAGAGATTGAAATAAATAAATTTTAAACGTCATTAATAATATGTCATTAAAAACCTTTTCATGCTTGGTGGCTAACATGCAAAAATTGGGTGGCTTGTAGAATTCATGGAGTTTACATAAGCTTACCAGGTGTAGGGTTCAGCTGGGCTAAAGTTGGGCTTGTAGATGAGAGTTTGGTTGAGAAATGAGAGGGTTAGGTTGGGGGATGAAGAAAATGAGCAGGTTAGGTATAAAATTTGGTACGACTGGCCTTGAATTAAAGACTAAATTGAAGAGTTATTGTCAGGTTATAAATTAAAAATTATCGATGAGTTCATTTATGGATATTAGCATCTATAATAATGCCATGTCATTTTTCTAATTTTCTTTTTTCATATCTCCATTTCCAGTTATGATCTTCTCAATTTAAACCGAAAGAATTCTTTTTTTTGGTATATTTTGTCGATAAATGTCACTATAATATACTGATATAACAAATTTCATCGATATTTTCATTTATATTTTCTAATTTTCTAGTAGTGAAAACAAACCGAGAGAAAAAACAAAAGAAACCAATTTAAAAACAAGAATGATCGATTAATCTCTTTTGTTATTAGTTTTCTATTATTGTTTTTCCCCCTAGCATTGACCTTGAGGGATGTAAGTAGTTTTTAATGTTCTTGTTGGATCTTTCTGCTTGATTTTATGTTCTTCTCATGTAATTTAAAAACACTTGATGAATATTGTTATGGTTAGCATGGTTGCTTGGACAATATTTGTTTTTTCATATGTTTCCAAGCTTGAACAAGAGATTTTGTAGTTTGATTTCATAAATGGGATTAACAATAACAAAACTTCAAATGCACCTTTGGCTGATAAAAAATTATATTCTAGAAAAACAACATCTCTTAGCTTCATAGATTGGATTTTTTAACCAAAATCGGACATTGAACACCTCTAAGCATGTATGCTTTCTAGCTAGAATCGGTCTTTTTTTATTGAAGAGAGATATTATTAAACGACATGATTCGTAATGTCCTAATTTTTTTTAAATCTTAGATGCTCGGGCTAGTTTACGTACATCTCTTAGTAAAGTCAAACTAACAGCACAATGCAATAAAATCATTAATAAACTAAATGAAATATAAATTAATTAGAAGAACATAAATAAATATCTTGACTTGACAACAAATTAATTCCAAAACACAGAACAAGGTAAAAAAAATAGATTCTACCCTTTTTGTGAAGGTTTCTATATTTCCATCCAAATCCGTTAAATCCTATGACAAGTATTAGAAATGTGCTTTGATTGATAAGATCATCATTATCTGAAAAGAAAAAAAACAAATTCGAGAAATTTCCATTTTCTGTTTTTTTTCATTGCTATTACCTTCTAGCTTTTCTTTGTTTGTTTATAGTGTTTTGAGAATATATGTACCTAAATTAACACTTTTTTCTTTTTGGTTTTATGAGAAATTTCCATGGGTTTGTGTAAAGTAGAATGAACAAACATATCTGTAAAGTTTTGTGGAAAGATAATGTCAAACGGAAGTTGCTGGTGATCCAGGACTGTACAAACTATTCTGTGCTGATCATCATCAGAGTGCTTCGCCCTTGGCAAAAAGCTGTCCTCATTCAGTGTATTTCCGCATCCAAAACTAGCTAGCAAATACAATAATTACTACTTGTTTCCTCATTTTCCCAGCCATCGATGGCCTCGAAATGAGATCTGCCAACGCAAAAAGATACAGTGATGGCATTCATCGACCTTTTTCTATCCATGGAGCTTTTGAGTTCACGAAGAAAACAATCTAACAAAAAACTTTTCTACATGTAGAAAAGAAAGATAAGCCTCGGTACTGCATCTTATCCGAAGCATAAACTATGAGTTAATGCATTCACATGCAGAAGTACTCGTTCAAGAAATGCATGCATCTTCTTTCGGTTACTGTTTATGAATACCTTAATTTCCTGATTTTAATCAATCAATCAATCATGATCTCTTATACGTGAATGGTTTTGTTTTGAACTGCATGATGAGGGATGATTCTCTTCTGCTACACATGCATGATTACAGCACAAGAACTTCAATCACCGAGACTTCAACCTTATTTCATTAAAAAAAAAAAAACAAGTTATTTAGCATGTTACTGTTTGGCCATGTTGTTTTTTATTAATACGAGTGATTGGACCGGTTTACGTGTAACTCGACTAATCTCATGAGCTCTAAAATTAACAACCATGTAAACCTCTACTACCCATTATATTAAAAACCATATAGATCAAAACTCTTCGAAATTATTATTATTATTATTATTAATAACTGGTTAATTAATATGTAGGCACCGAATATCCTCTTCGAAATTTAAACGTTGTTCATGCTGTCAACTTACCTTGTACCCTATCCATTTTTCAGATATCAGTATTTAAAATATTACTGTAATTTTCTCATATTTACTATTGATATTTGCCAATTAAATCATTTCATTGGTAATGATATCTATAAAAAAAAACCAATGGAAATACCGTTGATAAATACCAATAGAAATAACAACGATAATCGATGATATTATCCATTAAATTCCATAAAACTTCTATATTAACTGATTTTCTAGTAACGCAACTAACATTTTGGCCTCAACTCATTAAGGAAGTGTAATATATATAATCAAATTCTATTTTTTAACCCATCGTGTACATGCATGTTTGGAAACGTGATTGAAATTGTTTTTTAAAGTGATTTTAATTTAGAAATACATCAAAATAATTATTTTTTATTTTTTAAAAAACTATTTTGATATAAACACATGAAAATATTTTAAAAATACAAAAAAAAAATTAAACTGGAAAATAAATTACCATTACACTCGCATGATCTTATGAACTAATTAATTACACGTAATAAATGACCTAGTCTTTGGTTGGAATACATTTTCTTGTTGGTGCCGTTCAAGGAAAAACAAATTGGAACACATCTTGCAGAAAGCTTGAAGATCCAATTTTATGTCTCACCAACGAATATATCTCTGTTAAAGCAAGTTCTAAAACTGGCTAGCCTTATAAGGCCGTGTCTGTTTTTTTTTCCACCCATCATTTGGAATTTATTTTATTTTTAGATTTTTTTTAAAATCATTTTGAGACTTAATATATATTAAGAATAGATTTTTGAAATTAAAAAAATATTATTTTAATACAATATTCTCAAAAACCGAACCGCATGAATCAATCGCCATCAAGGCATGCTATTATTATTATTTCACGAAGAAAACAAGATTTGGAACTGTGTTATCACTAGCTGCCATCTGTTCCAAGTTCATTGCATGGCAGTTGGCTGAAATTTAAGTCCCTCATCGGCAGCCATGTCTGACGTTACCTGTTGGTGGTGGGCCCTATGAAAAAGCACTTCTTAAAAAAACTTGACCATTGTATCGAGTAATCGGTGGGCAAAGGGCTCAGAAGGTGGGACCCACGTGCTGTGTTTTGGATGTCGAGGATGAGGAATTCAAGGTCAGTTATTTTTAAAATAATATTATTATTTTAGTTTTTTTTTAAAAAAATTACATTGTTTATCCAGATAATTTTAAAATATACATATTTTTAAAAGATAAAAATAAAATAAAGCTAGAACAGCACCATCGTCAATGTGGGGCTAGGAAAGGATTATCCATAATAACTTAATGCACTAATTTTGCAATTAAATGATTGTTTGGTATTGTATTGGAAGGTGATTTTTTTTAAAATAATAAAAAGTTTTTAATATTATATTTAAAAATATTTTTTTATGTTTTCATCTTATTTTGATGGGATGATATAGGAAATATTTTTTAAAAAATAAAAAATATTATTTCACTATATCTTTGAATAAAAAAATATTTTAAAAAATAATATTTACATCATATAAATTTATTAAATTTGAGATTTTAATTCATCTTTTATTTTTATTTTTAGTATATTGTTTGTTAATTTTCAGTGTTAATTAAATAGGGGGTTTTGCTAATGGTGGCATTATACAAGATTTTATGGTAATTGATGAATTGAATTCAAAAGGTTAGTGGATGGGGGGGCACTCGAGATGTTTTGCTATGCTTTATTATATACATTGTCTGCGTCTTATTATTATTTAAGAACATATTAAAATTATATAGTAAATGATTCAGTGATAAGATTTTGAGATTATAATATTTGTTCTTTTTATAGTCTCAGATTCGCAAGATTAATCAAGATGCACGCAAGCTCACCTGAACATCCATGTTAATAAAAAACAACATATTAATTGCTAATTTCCTGAAAATAAAATATGGAGAATTATATCTAATGAATTATAAATTCTTAATTAAACCATTGAAAACAACACGCCAGCCAGCTTCAGTTCATCTTATTTGATTAGATGATGACACCGAACCAAATATTAGAATTAAAATGAATATCTATATATTTAATAATACGTTTCCAATGTCAAATCATAATTTGTCATCTCATGAAGGGGAAAAAGGTTGAAATTTATTTTGAAAATGTGGCAGCTTTCCCGAATTCTCTATGTCCCAATTGGGGGAAAACATGTCAACCCAAATAGACCTTAGCATTAAGCAATGTCTCAAATTTCCAAAACCATTCTTAGATTGGAAACTGATTTTTTGACAATATACACACATAATTTTTTTTAATTAACATGGATATTCGAACCGCACAACTCAGTTAATCCTGTCATTCCTGAAATTAATAATCATATAAATTTTTAGTAATCATTATATTATTAACCACGTTACTTGAAATTGAGAATATAAGAGAAGCATAGCACACTTTTTAATAAGCTTTGTAGCTAATTGGACTTGTATTTACAGTCAGAAAAAAATGAAAAAAATAATAAAAAAATAAAGCAATACTGAAATATCTTGCTTGACATTTTATTCCAAACCTTGTACTGGCCTTTCTTTTGTCCATTGTGCACTGGGGACCCTAAAAACAACATCATGTGTCAACAAGAACTAGAAAACATAATTGTAAGGAAAAAAAAAAAACTTATTGGGTTTATAGCAAGAAAGCTGTGGCATCGACATGGTTCTCACACACGAGAATGGAGATGATAGCGTACTGTGGATTAAATTATGTTTGTGCGTAGTTTAGTGTTAGAAGGCGTTTGGAAGCACTCAAAATGTGTTTTGAAAAACAAATTATTATTTTTTTATTTTAAATAAATAATATTTTTAAATTATTTTAATGTTTATGTTAAAAATATTTTTTAAAAAAATATTATTTTAATGTATTTATATGTTAAAATCACTTCAAAAAACGATCATAAAATCACACCACATCCACAAGTGTTAATATGGTGTGTTTTGACGTAAATTTCTTAAATTGAGCATTGGACTTCTTCTCTACCGAAACATGGAATGGCCATTGGAGTGATGTTTTACAGTTAATGAACAATGTATTTATTTCGAAATTATTGAAATAAGAATTTAAGGTAGGAAGTGAGTTAAAATTTAATTCATTCCCGTTAGAAGTCAAACCAAGATGCAGCATTTTTTATTTTTATTTTTATTTTTTTAAGATGTTAATGCTTTTTCGGGTTTTAAACTATTTACGGATTGTGTATTATTATTATTATTATTATTATTATTATTATTATTATTATTATTACAGTTGGGTTTAAACTTTTATCAACATTTGAATATACAATAACTCTTTTTAACATATTGTCAATCTTCGTTGAGATACAGGAATAGTTTCTAGAGCAAACAATTATAGAATAATTTCAATTCGTTGGCTCCGAAGACAAAGATTTTTTGCTAAATTAAAAAAAAAAGATTGATATTGATTTTGTATTTTTAGGATCGTTTTAAATATTACAAATAATAATTTTAATTGATATTCAAACCAATTCAAAGATATTTTATATCATCTAAAAATTAAAATTAAAAATAAAATTTTAAAAAAATTGCAAACTAAAGTTATGATTCAATTATATTCAAAAGGCTATTTTGTTTTTTTATAAAACATCAACTTGATGTTGATAATGTATTTTTTTTAATGGCTAATTTGTTTTCTCTTTACTACTACACCAGGTCATGGTTTGACCTTTGTTTTTTTTATAATAATTATACATTATTTAATATGAAAACTATTAATAGAGACAATATTAAATGTCCATGTAAAAGCTTATTGATTCAAATATTGTTACTATGTATCTTCTAGAAAAAAAATCATGGAAAAATACTTGTGTTAGTTTGCATATGAAAAATCATATGTTCCTTATCAAACCATGGTAGAAAGGATGATTGGGTCAATTTGTAGTTCTAACAACATGTATGGACTTGTAAATGATAATAATAATCGTTATAGGAATATTGTTAAGGATGCAATGAGAATGAATCATAATAATGAACATTAATGAACAATTTTAGATAAAGAATCAAATGCAAAGCAACTAAGGTTTTTTTTTTATCTTTTGAAAGACTATCATGAACCATTATGGGATGGGTGCATAAATTGCAGTAAATTATAGTTTGTTGCTTAGGTGTTCATTATCAACTCGGATCATAGATTAATTGAGGTCGGTTAAAACAAAGTCAATGAATAGGCGAAAGAATTTTACATGAATAGAATAGGTCTAAAAGATCTTTTATATTGCTAAATCCATGATGAAAGCTCATGACTTAGAATACTAGAAAATTGACATGTATCCAAACTTTTGCATGTTGTACTACAAAGAAAATACAAATTTGATCGAGTGTAGAAACTATAGGCATCCTCAGTATAAAAGAGAAATTTCTAATATGCATGAAACTTTTGCGTGATTTGTTTATATATTTTGTATTTTTAATTTTTTTTCATAGCATTGTTATAAAAAGTTTTTAATATAATATGATGACAATTTGGATTCTTACGTAATACAAAAATATAAAGTCTAGAAAATATGATGTATAAAGGATGAGATTTTAGATTGAAACATAATAAAAGAATTTAGGATTGTTTTAAACATGTAAAGTTTTGTTTATTTTTTGCCTATTGTTGTTTTCCAATAGTTGAGTTACTTCTATATTTAAACAATTATTTTTCATGTATGAATGTGTATGAAAAGTGAAAATAGGTGAATATTAGTCATAAATAAAATCAACTAGATTGTGACTTTTTTTATGTGTATTTTTTGGTAATAAAGTTTTGGATAATCTCCTGTATAGGGGAGGCATTACCATATTTTTTTTAAAAAAAAGATATAATAAAAATGTTATTGCCTCATTTATGTTCTAACTTGTGTAGATGATGAAGAAAGATCATTAGTAAGTAATACAAATAAGAGCGTTAATGGCTCTTCTAGCAACGATTCTTTGCTTTTTTTATAAATCGTATAAGAAGTCACACAACATGGTTCATAAAAAAAATACATATAAGATGATGAAAAGTAAAATTTTAATATTTTTAAAACATATGAAAATTTGAATTCAATTTGACTTAAAAATATGGTGATTCTCCTACACTCTGTTAGCCACGTCATTGTCAGCCTCCTCTCAATATTTCTTCCTTACATGTTAATTTCATAAAACAAGTAGTTTACTAAAATTACAAAACAAAATAATCATAAAAAATATTATTTATATATACTAACCTTGAACTTTTCAGACTACGCATCAATCATAGGCTTACATCCTATATTTTTGAGAAATTGACTCCATTGAAACAAAGACATTTCCATCAATGATTTTTTTTGTTAGAAGAACCAACAAGACTCCCATTCATATTTATCCTTACAAATTGTCTCTTCATCATCTAAACACGATTGAAAAAAATAACATTATCACTATACTAAGAAAATTGGCAACACCTCCCTTTATACGGGAGCCTATTCAAAATTTCAAAACTTACAAATACACATCAATAACTTATGATGCAAACCAATTGATTTAATTTATAACCATGGAGATAGAGAAAAAGGATTCACTGAGCAATATCTTTCAGCCAAAGAAACAAGAAGTTAAATCATGAATTTGTAATAAGAAGATAGGCAATAAAAAATTGTGAATCAATGAAAAAAAACATTAAGACACAACAAAATAAAGGATTTGTTTTCCAAGAACCTAATCTAATTATGGAGCTCTATTAAACAAATCAAATAGAAATGATGAGAAAAACTATATAGAATCCAATATAGATAGCATAATCAAGCCTAAAAATATTTTTATAGTTAATTTAAGGACAAAATCAGAAGGAGCGAAATACCCTTCTGAAATAATACTTCACTATATTAGCCATGGTAGATTTTTATTTTAAAAAATACAACATAAAGAATATTAGTTGTGGAGCCTAGGTTAGATATTTAAGCCTTCACTTTCCATCTCCCCTTATCTAAACAACATTGGTCCTATATGGTTTATCTATGTAATATTTTTTATTATAAATTTGATTTTTACTTTTCAGTTCTACGTTTGACTTATACAGTCTATATGGATTTAATGCCTATGCTAAAAAAGGATTCAAGGCCCTTAAAAAGAGTTCTAAAATTTTGTATGGGTTCAAAGTCCATACTTAGCAAAATTTTGATGGAATTCTCTAGACAATTAGTATAGGTCTTACACCTATAGTAAAACAATTTCAAGCAAGGTTCAAAAGTCTTTAGAAAATCATTGAAAATCTATGTACAAGTTCAACTCCTATACTTCAAAAATATTTATCAAACTTTAGCTGGAATTGAGCTTTGAATTTTCCCCATCCTTAATTGGATTTGCCCGAACCAAAAAGAGATCTAAGTTCAAGCATAGTTGTATATTCCCAACAAATCATTGAGAAGCCATCAAGATCATATAGAGATTGGTGTTATTGCATTGTAAATATAAAATAAAATCCTTTAGAGTTATCGAGGTCTTATTAATCTTATCCTTATAGAATATACAATCATTCTAGGGAGATTAAGTGAATCATTTCCAAGGTAAATTATGCAATCATATTGGATAGATTGAGTTTATCCTATCATTGGAGGGTTATGGGTCATTACCCTAGAAAAATCATGTCAGTCCCCATTGTTAAGGAAATTTATATCCTATTCTTAGAGATTTATGAAATAATAATAATAATAATATTTCAAGATAAATTATGTAGTCATACTAGGGAGACCATGTTAATCTCTTTCGAGGTGGATTATGCAATTGTATCAGGGAGACTAGGTCCATCCTATCATTAGAAGGCTATAGGTTAAGTTATTGTACTATAAAAATCATGTCAATCCCTATAAATGAGACAATGTTTATCCAATCCTTGAAGAATTATGTAATTGTACTAGGGAGATTGAGTTGATCCCTTTTATAATAAATTGTGCAATTGCACTAGGAATACAAGAACATTGAGTTCATCGTATATTAGGAAAGTTATGGTTTGTTTCCCTTAAACATCACCTATAAAAATGTTTATTTGGAATAAGTTAATGTATAAATAAGAAAAACTTACAATTTTAGTCATTGACTATGGTACATCCTATGGCCCTTTGAGGTATAATTAATTTGATGATTTGTGTATCTTTTTTTCTGGCTAAGATCATACTCTTAGTTCTATAGGATAGTTAGAATAGGGTTTTCCCAATATATATATATATATTAGGTAGTTAAATCATTTTACCTTGGATAGTTTCCAAAAAGACTTCACAAGTTTCACAGTTTGAGCTAATACTCTATTTGCAGTTGTGGAAAGCTTTTGAATTTGTTTTTGTCTCATTGAGTTCCAAGGCACAAAAAAAAGATCATATTTTGACTTAGAGCAACGAAAAATATTGTGTAGCCTTTTGATTCCTTTGCAATTAGTGCACATCCAATATTCATGGTAAATCATGTTTCCAAACTAATTTGGAACATTCTTAATCATTAAAGTAGTTTCTTCTACTAATGAACTTTATCAGTATCATCAATGAGATCATAAGAATGAACATCATCCTTTTAATAGAGATCATATAGTTTTGTGGAGCTTCTCTTTGCTAGTATATTGTTGCTCAAAATCAATACAAGTTTAACATATAGACCATTGAAAATCATGATAGAGTTTATTACTTAGTTACTATATCAGGCTTGTCGAGCTTAATGATTCATTTAAATGATTAGCATCGCTCCAATGAAGTTTCAAATTTGGTTGAAAAGTTATTGATGATCTGATAAAATATTTGTGCCATCAGTTGCAGGGAGCTTTGTGTCACATCTCATTCTAAAGGAGTGTCTGGCATATTGTTTCAAAAATATTTTTGAAAAAAAAATATTTTTTTTAATTTTTATCTTTTACTTTAAATTTAAAAAAATTGTTGTTTTTAGATTATTTTCATGTGCTTGTGTCAAAAATAATTATTTAAAAAAAATTGATGCATTTCTGAACGAAAAACACTTTCAAAAGTAACTTCAACCATACTCCCAAATAGATACCAAGTATGTTCTATTATCTACACCTCATAGCAATAAGAGATGTTAAAAATCAATTCATATGGAACAATTAATGGGTTTTTCTTTTTCATTTTCCATAGAGAAAGTCATTTGATGATGTCCTAAAAAATCCATATAACTTATAGACAAGACTTACATTTCGGATAAGTAGTTAATCCCTTGATTTCATCAATTTGATTCATTCTCATTAATCATGATATCTGGTAGTCGATACCAACAAAATGTTCCTTTTGTTGGATTTGAAGAATTTTTATGTTTAAGTAAATATCTTTTCAAGAAAAAAAAATAATGATATTTTAAGGATAAACTCTTAGAATAAATAAATAGTCAAGAATTGAAGATCATGAACTTGCCTTCTTTGAAGGATTCATAATGTCCTTATAGCCTATAAATCTTGTTTTTTTTTATGAAAAGAAGAGGTTGAAGTGTCATCTTGCTCTAATAGCTTTTAAAATAAGATAAATATCATTTACACGTCAATAATTTGGAGAAAATTGTAGGTTCTCTTGAAAAATTTCATGCACCTAGAAATGTAGAGAGATTAACCTTAATATTTTATGATCAAGGATTCATGATGAAAAATCAGCAGTGTCTTGTGGCCCAATACAAGATATGAAAAGATCATTAGTTCTCCATTCTTCTAGGTTATAAGACTTAGATTTTATACCAAAATAATATGAATCGATTCCTCTGATAATTTGAACCATAAAACTCGGTACAAGTTTGAAAGTTTGCGAAGAATATGTTTCGAAAATAAGTTCAATGTGGCTTCACATGACAGGCGAGGTACGTGCTGGTGAAGGTTTGTCATTATATTCTCTTGATAACTGTTGGTTGGTGACCTAATAAATAAACAACCAATCATCCGGTAAATAACTGAAGAAAGCATAACCAGTTCTTATCCAAACGAGTAACTACATTGTCGGTACCAAGACAACCCGTCGTACATTCATTATATTTGTGGCTAATGGACCCCTTGAAATTGAGGCCTATGCCACTCATCAACTAATAATATCTAAACTATATCATAAAAGAAATATGAAATTATAATTGCACGACTAGTTGGGATTAGATATAATCTGTGTTCAAGCAAATTGATAATTAACATGGGCAGATGATATTAAAACAAAATGTTTGTGGAAAGTAATTTAACAGCATATATTACAGAAAATCCTTCACTACCAATTAGAATCTATACGCACCACAATGATAACTAAAAAAAAGAAAGAAAAAAAACTCGCTTCTTTTTTAAAATAGATTTAAGCAGCTTGAAATTCAATAATTCCAAAGGTAATGAGGGTCAACTTGTCCAGCAGAACTTGATGGATCCTCAAAGGATCTATGAACCAGTTCGTGGTCGGATACCACCGAAGACATGCCAGTGCTCAGGCCAGTGTCCTCGGAAAGCTCCCGTTTTGAGTTTAGGCTTTCAAGCAGTATCCTCGACATGGAGGGGTGTTCCGGCATCATAGCAGAATCTGGGTAGAGAAAACTTGCTATGTTTGGCAAGATTTGAGGGGGATAGAAAGAGTTTGGCGGTGAGGGTTTTGAAGACAGAACTGATGAAGGGGACATGCTTGAGCAAGATAAAGGAGCTCCACCAAAACTGTTAAAGCTATCACCAATAATTTCATGGGGTTTCTGGTCCTGCATCGGATTGGAGAAGCAGGTCACGTGAGAGTTATCACCTATGTTAGTTCTCTTGTCGCTATTGAGCTGAGAAGAATCCATCAATGGAGGCAATATCGATGGCTTTAACTCATTTCCATACGAGCTTAACCTCACCAACCCTGAAATATGTGTTTTCTTTCCTCCTGAACTCTTCTCGAAAATTCTACAGATGACCCAATCATTCTGCAACAGAAGCCAGGCAAATGATCTGCGTATCAGTAAAATCACCAACCAAGGGTAGCAAAATAAAAGTGAAAAACAGAGGAGAACAGGGGAAACGGAGTTATAACACTACCTTTCCCGTTTTAGGGTGATTATAAACGGGGTTTCCCCCCTCTAATCTATACTCATGCATGACCCAGTTGGTTTTTTCTCCTTTAGGAGCTCTCCCTTTGTAGAAAACCAACGTCTTCTTCAACCCAACAAGTGTTTTAGCCTTGAAAATTTCCTTATCTTTGCCCGTGGCTTTCCAATAACCAGCATCAGTAGCCCTGTTCGTCCTTAAACCGGTGGGATACTTCCGGTCTATAACACAGAAGAAATACCATTCTTTTTCACCCATTTTAGCCCTCCCTGCATTAAAAACAGCAAAAACCATGAAGTGAGAAACTACTGACGAATTAAAAACCAGCGGGATATTGACCTGAAAGACTTACAAGGCAAATCCCATGGCTCGCACTTGTTTAAATCGGCCTCACCAATGGCTCTGGCACAAAAGTAGTTGTCAAGAACTTTCTGGGACAGGTAGTGAGTTATGAGCTCTTCATCTGTTGGATGGAATCTAAATCCCGGAGGCAATTCCATCTGCTCATCTTCCTCACTATACATCGAATTGTTTTCCATGGCCTTCAAAATATCACAGCAATCTCAAATGGGTGCTTGAAAAATGAAACAAGAAAACAAACTTGCCAAACGAAGCACTTGTAGATGAAGGCCTTTGATGTTTATATCATTTGAGCAGGAAACACACAGAAAACCTTTAACTGTTAGAGAGAGAAAATAAGATGATAAAAATACAGCAGAGAATTATGAACCGAAAAGGTTGTGACAGGGAGAAGGTGGTTTAAGAGAGAGATGTTGCATAACAGAACCAATAAATACTAGTTTCAGGAGAGGGAAACGAAAACGAGGGTGGTAAGGCAACTATTGGTGGGTGGTTTTAAAGTTTTCATTTAAAAATTGTTTTAATTGTTAGAAAGATATGTTATATTCATTAATTTGTTATATTTAATTTGTTTTTTTTACTATAAACATATATGTCATTGTCACTCTCTATGCCCTGCATGTAACTGTGATAATAGCTATTTTCTTTTTGCAATTAAAACCGGTTTTTGTTTAGACAGTCTAATAATAATAGAGGTGTTTGGAAAATTAAAAAAATATGTTTTTTTGAAGAAAAATGTTTTGTTTTGTTTGAAATATTATTTATGTTTTTAGATTATTTTGATATGCTAATAGATAAAAAATACTATTTAAATATATTTCTGAACAAAAATTATTTTGAAAAATATTATCAAATAAATGGATAAATAGTATTAATTAGGCAACGAGGGAAAAAAAAGAGTAGAGGGCTTAAAAGTCTTTAAGTTAGTTGCTATCTGTTTAACCAAGTTCTATGCTGTTCGGAAGAGGCATATATAATTAGAAAAGCATGTAGAGGAGTTGAAACACAAATTTTGTTTTGATGCAAGAACGACAATAGCCCCCACAAACCTCATTATCTTAATTTTGTTTTTGTTTCTTCTTATGAAAACCTCATTGTCTTAGCTTTAATTAGCTAACCTAAAGGTGAAGAAGATCACAAACCCACAAAGTCAATGTGCCCATCATTGCTCCCACCAAGATATTTTATATTTTAGTTTAACTTTAAATATTATTTTTTTATTACAAAAAAATATTTATATTGATTTGTGGACCTCGCGATGCCACACCAAATTTTAGTTTAACATGAAAAACAAATTAGGGGATGATTTTTTTTTTTGGTAAAGATCGGGGCTAAAGCCCTTCTAAATTAAACGAGGAAAAGTAGACCCAATGAGGTCATAATACAATAAGGGATAAATCCCTGACGGAGGATCGGTTATAGAATCCGTCCCCCTAACTAATAAGTCCCTAGTTAGCCCAAAGTTAGCCAACCAATCCGCCACACAATTGGCCTCCCGATAAACATGAAAAATATTCACCTCCCACTCTCTACCCAATATATTTTTAATTTGCATAATCAAATTAACACTACCTTTCCCGTTTTAGGGGATGATTTTGTTTTTAAGGAGATAGGATAAATTTAATAGCCCGTTATAATTTAATAATACAATAATAAAATAAGATAATTATAACAAATAATTAAAAAGAAAACATTTCTCTAGACAAATCTGGGCTAGCATATAAAACTCGTAACTTGTACATAAGATAATATCTAAATTACATGTTTATCTTGCATCATAGATTATAAGATTGAGATAATTCAATAAAAAAACAAATGTGATGATAAATAAAAAAAAAAGGTAAAAATAAGTCAAGATATTTAATATCACAATATAAAATATTTGTCTTATTGTGTTTAATGAGTTTCTTTATTAAAATCAACCTGAACATAAAATTTACCGTATATAAAAACAATTATGCAAAGCTAGACATATTAAAAATATTATAAAAATAAATTTTTTTAATTTTTTTTAAAACCAGTAATCTATATAAATTATAAAAAAAAATTGTTAATGAATCATATTAAACTCTTCAAAAATTAAACGCATTCAGTATAATTAAAATATAATCGTTATTCAAAACATATTAGATAAGCAAAACAAAATCATATAATAAAGATATAAATTAAAAAAATCAAAAAAATGAAATCAGAAACTGTTGAGCCTATGAAGTTATGTCAAACACCTGGCCCATCAAGAAGTAGTCCGTGCACGAGCCTGCAAGGTAAAAAATGAAAAATATCAGAGCTTTCAGCACATAGTTAACTTTCCTATCAGTTTTGGCAGCCGGACCGGCGATGTTGCTTTAACTCTTAATACCGGTTTAGGAGTTGTTGTTGTTTTTTAAAATATTTTTTTTGTTTAGAAATATATTAAAATAAAAAAAATTATTTTTTAAAAATAAAAATGATTTAAAACACTAAAACAATTTAATCTAAATAAAAAAAATATTTTTAAAATACAGAATAAATAAACTAGTAACATGATTGAACCAAACAGATTGACAAACTACAGTTTAACAGTACAATCCGGCCCACGTGCACTGTTCTCGGTTTTTTCGTTAGAGCTAGGGACCATCCTCGTGAGTTGATAACTCCCAGCCATAATTAGTTGAAGTTACCTTTGACCAAAGGTGATTGGATCTCTGATTGCTATGTTCGTGCATATGGCTAATCAAGCATGTAGCAATTGTACTTTGGCTCTTGCTTTTTACTGTTACGACGAGAAGAAAAAGAAGAAGATGGTGGGAACATTAATGTTTTTGTATTGTCACCAAAATCATATGTTATGATATTTTCGATCATGAATTTGGGGTGAAAATGATTTTTTTGTTTATTTATTTATTTGCAATATCAATAGTTTTATCATATGCTTCCCTAATTTCATTGTACTTCCCTAGTTTTACACCATTTGATATGGAAAGATGTATCTTTGAATAAGATCTTAATTATACATACTCGTAAAATGCAATGCCCGAGTGTTAAAGAAAGTTTCTTGTTTTCCTCTCAATCTCTTAAATCTTGATCTTAAGATTGTGTGATATGAAAGATGTGTTTTTAAAGTTTTCATAAAAGAAATTAATCTTTATTATATATACAAAATGATATTATATGAAAAAATCCCTTCAAATTAGGGGAAATCGTACAAACAAAGTAATAGTTTCTTGATTGATGAAAAAAAAAAAGATTTTAGGGCAACATGAGCATGCTAAAAAAAACATGACTTGGATTACACACTCCACTAAGAAAATAATAATAATATAATTAATTAGATAATAATAAAAGAAACAAATAACGACAATAAATGGACTAATTCAAACAAAAAAAAATTGGTTAAATAAATGAAAAGGAAGATGAATGAGGGAGTCTTTTGCACTCTCACTTGAATCTGAAATTGTGAAAATAATGAATAAGTAAACAATTATTATAATAATTAGTATTAAATTTAACCTAAATATTATATTTTTAAATAAAAAAATAACTATTAATATTGAATAAATCAATACTTTTCTCGTAAAATTGTATCACCAATTACAATAAAACTACAGAGCTTGCAAATTAATTTTTTTTCCCACTTATTTGATTGTAGATACCTAAACACAAATGAAGAATATAGGATTAAAAGCATTTAATGGGAATAATAAGCGTTTAATTAAATGTGCCACGATTTTATGAGGATTCTAACCTTTGACCTTAATTCTGTAATTAAAAAATATAATTAAAAATATTATCCAAGCTTTCTAGGAAAAAATACCATTTTTTTTAAAGATTTGTTTCCCCAAAATTACTTTCTAAAAAAACAAACTATTATTAAATTATTGATGCGATCCATAAATAAATCCTACTTATTCAATTTATATATAAGTTTATTTTTAGAAAAAGAAATTTAAAACAGTATAATTTATATATTAGAATCAGCAGCAGCTAAAATTGTCATGGCCGAAAAAAACAATTAACTGGTGGGAGGTAATTGTAATCACTTTGAAAGGTAAAGCTATCCATTTTTAGATTGCTCAATTCTAAAATATTGGTATATATTAAAAATATATATTTTTTATTTCTTGACTTTTAAAATTTGAATTGAAATAAAATATTAAATTTTCATTAAATATACTAAATTAATATAATAAGTGTCGTCCTTGCAACTATCAGGAAAAGAAGAAGAGATTAAGACCTTATTTAATATTGTGTTTTAAGAATATTTTTGAAAAAAAAATATTTTTATTTTTTATTTTTTATTTTAGATTAATTTTTTTATTTTTATATGCTGATGTCAAAAGTAATTTTTTAAAATAAAAAAATATCATTTTAATATATTTATAAATGAAAAGCACTTTTAAAAACAAACTTAATCACACTCGGTCAATAAATTTCAATAAACACATAATCAATGATCAAGTAAAATTTTGTAGATTTCTCCAATATTTTATTATATTCAAATGATAAGTTTTTTTATTATAATTTATATCACTAAAAATATTTTATTATAAACCTCTAAAGCTCTTGTTCCCAAGTAAAAATAAGGTTCCATAGCTCTCAAAGCCACCTCCTATCCCTTTCAGGAAACACATAAATTATGGAGTCAAGAAGGCGTGGCAGCATTACTATTTTAAGGAATTTCAATCACTTGGGGAACTTAAGATCCAACGGTGAGTGATAAAATATCACAGTCCGAGTCAACATCTGCCACGTAAAATCCGAAAGAAAATTGAAAAGACAGTGCCGTCATAGAGGTGAAGCAACCAAACGAATCCACACGGAAAGTCCCCATTGGTTACATTACAAGGATAATACCAAACCTAACTTTAACTTAAGTGGGATTTGACTAATCCTAAAACTTAACTGCCGAGCTGGCGATGTGGGCCATGACTCCTCTGGACCGACAGGAGGCAACGACAGGGAACATACACGCGGCTAGAGATGAATGGCTTTGAAGTGTCTACAAAGATGGGAGTTAGGCTAACGTTTGAAGATAGGAACTATCACTCCCACCCGTGCAATACACTGCACGATGATTTCTGACTTCTCAGAACATCGATTGCTTTAATAACTTGGATAATCTCACTTTAAAAAGTCCGTTGATTGTTTTTCAAATGGTTTTTCTTTAAAATATATTAAAATAATATGTATTTTTTAGTTTTTAAAATTTATTTTTAATATAAAATATTCAAATATATTTTAAAAAAAAAAACACTATAAACAATTGTTTTGTTTGTAAGACAAAACTAGAAAACCATATTAGAGTACTTTTCATTTACTTGAATAAATATTAAAGTACCTTTAAAATGAAAACTAAAATAAAATTAAAAGAAAACGATAAATTTTTTAGCTTTCATTTTTTTAATTTTATAGCTTTAAAGAGAGGTATGTTAATGAGCTAAAATAATATTTTTGAGTTGAAGAACTATTTTTATATATAATTAAAAAAACTAAAAAAATATTTAATATATTTTTATTTAAAAAAGAGATTTTGATTTAGTTGGTTACTATTGATAAATATTTGTATTATTATCAAATATTTTAAAATAAAATTGACTTCTTTACATGTTTTTCTTTTCATTGAAGTGTGTGTATATAAAAAAATAATATATTTAAAAAGTCATATTACTAAACTTTTTTAAATAACTTTTTTCATTGAATATGCTTTAAAGGTGGGAAAAATACATGTCTCGAGGCCAAGCTCATGTGTGTGTTTTGTTTTCCTTATTTCCTGTTTGATGTAAGTTATATATAATTAAATTATAATTTGAAAAAATAAAGCACTTCTTGCAACTTTATATTGAATTAAATTTGAATCATTAAATGAAACTCATTTGAATTTAAACTTGAATTGATACTTAGATGAAATTGATTGCTTATAAATATCAAAACCAAGCAACATAATTTAAAAAGAAAAAAAAGAGGTAGAGTATAACCTAATCTAGGAATTTAACTTAATTTATCCTTATACTTTAGGTCGAGTTTCAATTTTGTCCTATACTCTAATTACTTTCAATTTATTTTATATTTATATCATTTTCTTTAATATATCTTTGAAGTAGATATTTTTATTCAAACTAATTTGAGAAACTCAAACCAACCAATTTATTAAAAAATAAAATTGAGAATATTTTTTCATATTGTGTTATAAAATTAGTTTCTAATTTCATGTGGGGTTTTTAGTAAATTAATTTAATTTTTATTTTCTCTTATAAATTTATTTTCATTTTCTCTTGTAAATGAAACTACTATAGACAATTTTATAATTTTTGTAAAATAGATAAAATAAGTGTTGATATAAAAACATATAAAAACATATACTCTATGTATCAATGAATCTTGTTCTATAAAAACATATTCTCTTGAAATTGTTCACTTTTTATTTTTCCTTAAATATATCATATTTTTGAAGTGTTGATATTTTGGTTCACAATGTATTTGAAAGGCTTTATAAAATTAAAAATATATTACAATGATGTTTACTCTCTCTCTCTGATACACCTACACACAAATATATGTATGTAAATTATTTTTTATATTAGCACATGACAACCATCTATAAATACGTATAAAATTAAATTTGATGTTTTTTAGATAAGAAAACATTTGAAAAATATAGCACAAAAATAAACACTTAATTCAACTAGAATTAGGTAATAAAAGGAAAATATAAACAAAAATATAATGATAAAACAAAATTATCTAGCCAATTACAAGAACATAAGAGCAAGTCCAACGCATCAGCTATCACAAGAGCTATATCTATAAATCTGTCCTGTTAGCTTTTTATTTCATTTTATATCACTCCAATGGAACAACCATTTTGATAGCCAAAATGGTTGTTCTGTGTTTGAGTAGCTATTTCTAGTTGCTCTGAAGACAAAAGCCATAGTACAGTTTACGTTGAAATACTGTTCCACGTAAATATGAGAGTCAAGAAGAAGAACTGGTCGATTTCTGAGTGAAGATCAAAACAAGAACCCACTACTTCGATTCTAGATTCCGAGTTACAATTTACAAGTCAGAAGTTGAGCGAGTGAGACAAAATTTTCTTGTGGGTCTTATTTTGTTTATTTATTTTGGGTTCAGGAGCTAAGAAGGGAGGGGAAGTGAGTGAAAGTTTTGAAATCTTTTATTGTTTGTTTTTGTTATAACATGTTTGGTTGCTGAGAAAGAGAGGGAATATGAACGAAAGTCTGTAAAATGCTCTTCATAGCCAAAGTTTCTTGCCCCATCAAATCTATAGAAATTGCTCTGTTTGTTCCTATTTGTGTTGTTACTGCGTGAAATTTTTCTATTTTCCTCTAACTGTTTCTGTATTGAGATATTTCATTGCAAGTTATTGAAGATTAATGTGTTTGGTTACCGAGAAAGAGAGGGGAAATGAATGAAAGTCTGGATTTTTTTTTACCAGATGAGATTAGACCAGTCATATTTGTTGAAACCACAATACACTGAAAGAATTATTGTTCCAACTGATTTTTTTTCTATTTTTCTTTATTTGTTTCTGTATTGAGATATTTCATTGTAAGTTATTGAAGATTGGTGTGTTTGGTTGCAGAGAAAAAGAGGGAATATGAATGAAAGTCTGCAATTTTTTTTATTCCAACTGATTCCAGATGAACAATCCAAATGAATGTGGAAGCTTTTGTTGATATTTTCTGCTATATTTGCATCATGCATGAACTCAAATTTGGAAATTGATCTTTCACCTGATGCTCTGCTACACATATGCATGTAATTGCTTCTATTTATGTTGTCTGCATACCATTCTCCTTGTTTCTTGTTTTTATCTTATGGCGATTATGCTTAATTATATTATATACAAAATTTTAAAATTAATTACATAATTATATTATATAAAAAATAATTGCACTATATTTATTTAAAATGGTATACAAAAAATGACTCTTCTAAATGACTTTTACCATTGGAGTAGACATGGACAAAAAAATTAAATTTGGACTATTCAAAAAGCTATGCTAGAGATTTAGCTCTCCAAAATGGTTTTTACCATTGGACTTGCTCTAAGCACTTAGCTTCAAAATTGTGATAGGTAAAACCAATACGATACATGATAAAAACAATTCTTTTACTTATAATGAATTAATTAGATTGGGGAATCAAAATTATGCTGTGAGTCGAGTTAGATTTTCCTAATATTAAAAAAAAGCCCAAACGACAAAAAAATAAACAAATTCTGGTTAACTCTATTAATACATGACCCTAAATATAAAATCAAAATAACCAACAAAAAGAAAAGAAAAGAAAATTGCAAACCCAAAGCCTAATAAATAAATGCTAAAGAATGAAAAACAAAATTTCAAAAAATAAGTGTTGATGAAGAAAACTTGAATCAACTTAAGCTACTTGACTAATCCATGCCTTGTGATATGAGAATGAGATAAAAAATTTCAGAAGAAGGTCCTAGTGAAAAAAAGATAAAAGTTTAATAAAAAAAACTAGCTAATTTAGGTTAACTTTACCCATTTGCTCTCAATATTATCTAATAGAAAAAAAATCTAAAAATTACAAAGGTAAATGGCCAGTAATTTAATGTCAAAATATAGTCTTGAAAAAAAATCATTGTCATAAAAAAAGTTGAGGGAAAAAACTTGAGTCAATCGGGTTACTCGACTAACCCGTCACTCACGACATGAAATTCAATTAAAAAAGAGCTTCCAAAAGAAGTAACTAACAGAAAAAAATAAATTTAAATACAAAAAGATTGAAAAAAGGCCGAGGTAACTTGACTAGCTCGTACTTGAGATAACTAAAAAAAAAAATCACAAAGCTTAAGGCCTAATAATTTAATTCTAAAATATAAAATTAAAGAAAAAATCAATATCATAAAAAAAATCTAAGGAAAAAAAACAGAGTCATCCTAGATTAACTCAACTAACCTATTATATAAGATGTAAAATCAGGATAACTCAACAAAAAAAAAAGTAATATAAAGAAATGAAGCCAATGGCTTAGTAACTAAACATAAAATGATGAATTTAGACGAAAAAAATCATTTTTACTAAACAAACTTTTAAAAAAAAGTTGAACTTAATCAATTCTGAGTTGTGAGACATGGATTACCCATGTTAATCTAAATGTTGTGTAACCAATCATTGGTTACACGTGATATTGATTTTATTCATTTGTGTATAAACACACAAACACTTAATTTAATAATAAAAGCTTTTTAATAAAATATTTGATTAATGAATATAGACTAAATATAAAATAATTGAGAAAAATATTTTTTGCAAAAGTAATTATAAAGTTGTTATAATTATAAGATTTTAATTCATGGAGTAATGTTGGAGGCTAAAAAATTAAATGATTTGTGACTTGTGACAATCCAACCTTAAAGTAAATATCTAAAGTTGGAAAAAAAATACTTGATCTTCATGTAATCTTCACCTAAATCCTACACAAATATAGCTATGTTAAATACAATCTTTGAAAATCCTAATTTGTTTTTCTAAATATACATTTCTACTATTTAATATGTATTTTGAAAAACCTAACCACCCTTTAGAAAAGCAATTATGAAAAAATAACTACAAAATTTCCAATTGTAAAACAGTTTAAAACTCAAACCATATGGACCAAATATGGTATAAAAACAAAAATAAAAGAAATTAATAAGGTTTTTATTTATTTCAATTTTTTCCTTCCATTGAAATTAATTAATTATTTTATTTTGATTTGTTTTAATTGTGTCATCCAATTAAAATTAGTCATATATGTTACTTTTCAATTCAGTCATTTTCTTTTAATTTTTTTAACAAAATTACACTGTATTTTTTTTAAATACCTTTATTTCTTTTGGTCTCAAGGTTTTTTTGTGTCAATTTTATCCTTTAATTGGAATTAATTATATGTTTTATTTTTTCATTTCGGTCTTTATTCTTTGAACTTTTTATTTGATATTAATTCCTTTGATTTTTTCGGTCTTTCTTGGACAATATTTATTTTTTATTCGTATTTATGCATTTGTGCTTTTAGTTTTTGTTTTTAATTTCTGTCTTTTTTTTGGGTTTTATTTTTATTCGGTTTAATTCTGAAATTTTAATTTATGTTGGTGATCATTTTAAAATTAATATTGCTCAATTTTTCCCTTTGTCTTTTTTTTGTTTTATGTTGTTTTTATCTTTTTTCCAGATCAAATGATTTTATGGTTTTGTTTTTTGGGCAATAATAATAATAATAATAATAATTTATGTGATTATTTTTTATAAAAATGTATATCTTTTTTTATTCTTTGGGAAAATTTAATGATTTTAATTGTTTAGGTAGTAATGTTGATAATAATTTTAACTATTATAGTCATAATAATGATGGTAATGCAAGAATGAATTTTCAATGATGTTTTCTTCTTTTTGTAGATAGAAAATTAACTATTTATTTTTGTTATTTGATTATTGTAGGTGTTTTCACAATTTATATTTTATTTGTTGTGTTTGATTTTAGATTATAAAATGAACTAATTCTAATAAAGTGAATTCAATAATTCAAGTATTCAAATCTTCTTGCTTTTATAGGAACTCGCACTCCATAGGAATCATGCACATATTTATTATTTTATCTAAATTTATATTATAATAAAAATAATCTCATATAATTAATATTTTTTTAGTTGAAAAAAATATGATTTTGACCACGGTGAAGCGCGGGAAAGTGACTAATATATATATATATAATGACTAGCATATTTTACTGATGACTTTTATTTAGTACTTGTTTGATGTTGAAGCCTGTGTGTGCCGAAGGGGTTACAGTGTTATAAAGCTAGTTGATCCAAAAATATGTGCATGGTACTTTAATTACATCTTGATCAATGATTAGCTGCTGATTAGGTGAATGCTATGTGCCCATAAAGTTGCGCTTTTATTGATTTCTTTCTACATGATAAAACACAACATGCACCACTAATCAGAGGTTAAAAGTCTTTCATCCAGTGTATTTAACCAAAAGAGGTAAGATTGTACGGACGAATTAACTCTAGGATGTTTGATAAAATTAACAAAAAGCTGTCTTTATTGAGATAAAGACAACAAAAAAGCATAGTAAATAATTAACTAAATTATGCATTATATTCTATAGGTCGATGGAAGCAGCTAGAAGATAAATATACATTTACGTGAAAATTAAATATTTATATGCTACTGTGTCTATTTTTGACCTTTAAGTTATTTAAATATCACTAATTTCATTCTCTAACATGTCATTAATAAACTAAGTCCAAGATTTGAAGGTGGGAGTTGTAACCACCTACTACTGTATGATGTAAGAGGAGAAAGGGAGAGACGGTAGATCATGGTTGGTTTATTTTTAAACAACCGAAGATGTCCTAACCATTCCTAATTTCTTTTTAATAATTCTAATATAGTTTTTTTTATTGCATTGTGAATATCATGGATACAATTAATTGATGGGCTGAAAGATCTCAACGCTCTGATAAATATTCTTTACTCGGTATCCTCTTCTCGAAATGTTTGAATCACTCGCACCACAAGTTGTTCAAGTGTTGTTGTCTAATTGATTTCCAATTTTCGGCTCATCAATTTTTATCATTGTAACATCTATTATTATTTTGGATATATTAATGTTTTTTTTTTAGTTTATTCTAATCTTTTAACGGATACGCATAAACTAGTGATAAATTAGCGCGTTGCATGCTATTAAACCTTGTGATTTGTCTTCAAGGGCTGTGACATGATAATAGAAAATTTAAGATCTGCACAGTAAATCTCAAATTTGAAAATTTATCTAGATTTATAAAATATATTTTTCAGAAAGTAAAGTTTTTTTCCTTCCAAAAAAAATCCAGTGATTTTAATTCATTTTCTTGGGCCACCCTATTCAATTATTCCTGATCCCTAGTAACTGATCTCCAGAGTGTCTTTGCTACAAACGTCGACGTTCAACCTCCATAGCTGGATATCTCCACCCAACCATCTGACTCTGCTTAACTTTCTTGATACTTGCATCCCCTGCAAATCCTGTCCGTTCAATAGTACTAGCCATACTCATGATCGCCTCTTCTGGATTGCTACACGCCATATCTGCCTCCTAAAATATGCTATGGTTTCTACTTTTCCATTTATTAACGCCACCCAAAAGATTGTCTTCCATTTTCACCATTGAATCAGATATCAGGTTTCTAATGGGCTACATCGAAGTGAACCTATTGATCACGTGGTTAAGCAACTCTCAATGAAGTTGATATTTTTCCAAGAAAATTGAAATTTAGGTTCGAGAAGTGTGATACAATGAAAATTTGTCCCATAATACCAATACTATTAAAATTGAATTGAAAAGCACCACAATATTAGTTATATTTTGATAAGTCAGATTTGATATTTGTCTCGACAAATAAAAAGTATTGTATCATGCAAAATACAAGTTTATTTCATTCATCCATGGGTGTTACCTTTATAACTTACAATTCACATATATAATATTTTAAATAACCCTAATGGGTCCTTCATTAATGGGCTGATTTGAATTCACCTACAAAATTAACTCAAATATATAATAATTCAAAAACTAATAAAAAAATTATAATTTTTTTTAAAGTCTTTCACTGGTCATTGTTGCACTGCAACACTTTTTTGGTTGACACATCCTCTTTAATAATGAAGTGTAAAAAATATTCCACCTTATCCAAACCACAATAGCATTTACATTGTTTTGCATACAAGTAATTATCCCTTATAAAATTGTCTTCAAAAGCTCTAACCATTCTAATTTAGATTTATTGAATTCCAATAAATCATCAAAGAAAATAAGAATAAACTTTTCTAAGATACAGTAAGGATATAGTTTATAATGGAGGGTGCATTTGCCAAGATGAAAGGCATTAGCTGATATTTGTAATGCCTTCCATGTGTTTTAAAGGTTTTTTTTGGCACGTCATTATTTTTTTATTCTTTTCACTCTCTAATATTTGTTTCTACCTGTTTAAAATAAAAATAAAATATGTAGAAATAGTATGAATATAAACGGTGTAGACAATAGCTAAATTGTTAGAATTAGATAAATTTATATAAAAAATTCATTTTATAAATCTTTTTATATTTTTTAAAAAAATAGGTAAAGGATAAAATATAAGCTATGCCAATAGTTATCATGCTACGTGATATTGATATTTTTAATATAGGTATTGTGCTGTAATGTTAGAAAAACAAAGTGTACGGATATTAAAAATATTATTTCATTTTATAGGATTTACATGGTGATTTTTGTTTTTTATATAAAAATTTTATTTTTCAGAACATAATAAAATGGTTAAAAACATTGTTTTGTGACATTTTTTCAGCCGTAAGAAAAGTTAAAGGGCCCACAATTAATATCACGAGGTCCATGAACACAAAGCCCAATATCGAGCTCAGAAAGTAGTCAACTGCTAGAACCGCCAAACTTAACGGTCTCCTAGCCATTTCTAATAAAAATTAATATCATGATAAGAAAAAGAACGAACGATCGGAGCACCAATCGCAAGCAGCCGTCAAGCCTATGGAAAAACTGCAACAATCTTCGCGCTCTAAAGAAAATCCACGCTAACATTATAATCAAAGGGTTCAATTCAAACCGAGCAGCCCTCAGAGAGCTCATATTTGCTGGTGCTATGACTATTTCTGGAGTTATAAACTATGCCCACCAGATGTTTGCTCAAATTTCTGAACCAGACATTTTCATGTGGAATACAATGATTAGAGGCTCATCTCAAAGCCAAAATCCTTCAAAGGTTGTTTTGCTTTACACCCAGATGGAGAATCTAGGTGTAAAGCCTGATAAATTCACGTTTTCTTTCTTGCTTAAAGGTTGTACTAGGCTTGAATGGAAAAATACTGGTTTTTGTGTTCATGGTAAGGTTTTGAAATATGGGTTTGAAGTCAATTCTTTTGTGAGAAACACCCTTATTTATTTTCATTCTAAATGTGGGGATTTGGATATAGCTAGATCGATTTTTTATGATTTGCCGGAAAGGAGTGTTGTTTCTTGGTCTGCTTTGACTGCAGGGTATGCAAGGAGAGGGGAACTGGGTTTGGCGAGGCAACTTTTTGATGAAATGCCAGTGAAAGATTTGGTTTCCTGGAATGTGATGATTACAGGGTATGTGAAAAATGGAGGGATGGCAAATGCTAGGACACTCTTTGACGAGGCTCCAGAAAAAGATGTTGTGACTTGGAATACGATGATTGCTGGGTATGTCCTTCATGGGGAGCAAAGGCAGGCTTTGAAGATGTTTGAGGAGATGAGGAACGTGGGAGAGTGTCCAGATGAGGTGACAATGCTGAGTCTTTTGTCTGCTTGTGCAGATTTGGGTGATTTGGAGGTTGGCAGAAAGTTACATTGCTCAATTTCAGAGATTACTAGGGGAGATTTGAGTGTTATACTTGGGAATGCACTTATTGACATGTATGCTAAGTGTGGAAGTATCGAGATAGCACTTCAGGTATTTAAAAGGATGAGAGAGAAAGATGTCACTACATGGAATTCAATTATCGGAGGATTGGCTTTTCATGGCCATGCTGAGGAATCAATCAATTTGTTTGTTGAAATGCAGGCTTTGAAAAATATTAAGCCAAATGAGATAACTTTTGTTGGAGTGATTGTTGCTTGTAGTCATGCTGGGAACGTTGAAGAGGGGCGCCGGTATTTCAAACTTATGAGAGAGAGGTATGGTATAGAGCCAAATATGATACATCATGGGTGTATGGTGGATTTGTTAGGTCGTGCAGGGCTATTGAGTGAAGCGTTCGAGTTAATAGCCAAAATGGAAATTGAACCTAATGCTATAATTTGGAGGACGCTGCTTGGGGCTTGTAGAGTTCATGGAAATGTTGAGCTGGGGAGGCTTGCAAATGAGAGACTACTTAAACTAAGAAGGGGTGAAAGTGGGGATTATGTGCTACTTTCTAACATATATGCTTCAGCAGGCGAGTGGGATGGAGCTGAGGAGGTGAGGAAGTTGATGGATGATGGTGGAGTTAGAAAAGAAGCTGGCCGCAGCCTGATTGAAGCAGATGACAGAGCTGTCATGCAACTCTTGCTTGATCGGAAACCCAAACTAAATTCAAGAGGTCAAGTGTCATGAGCTGCAGCTAGGTGAGATTATGCTCTCATGTTAGACATGTAATATTTGGATATAGTTCAACATTTTAGATGCATAAGTGGTTACATATATAAATTGCATTTTATTCAGCTCTAAGAAAGCATTATTGACCTTCAATTTGTTACTGTTATATGATCTAATTTCTTCTGGAGTTATGTAATAGACAAGATGGGTACCCTGTTGATCAAGCATTACACAATTAACCAATTTTATAGTAATTATAATAAATATTCGAAATAATTTAAAGTACTTAAATTTTGAAAGAGAAAATCTATTTCTCAACTCGAAGTACACAAATCTTTATTAATGTTTATCTATTTTGTTTTGATAAAATAAAAACATCTAGCGATGTTTTTTTTTAATAAAAACTTAAGATCATTAAATTAAATATTTTAAGAATTTCAATAGTTTAAATTGAAGTTTTATTTACTGAGGCAAACCACCCGTTTCCTTATTAATTAATTTGTTATGAAAAATATTTTTTTTATTCGTAGCATGTTTTTTAAAGAATAAAAACTTGTCATAATCTAAAAAGCAACTTTCAAACAAAATTAAAAAGATTACATGTTAGAATTTTTATGTGGCTACATGAAAAAACAAAACTGAATTGTTAATTCATGAGAACAATATAAAAATTACTTATAACAAAAATATATATATTTTATTCTCATTTAATATTTATGTGTAATTTTTTTACAATTTATTGCATATTACACTCAATAATTAATAACAAAATTATTACAAATATAACCATAAAAAACTCTAATCTTATTTAAAAAGTATGATATAATCAAATATTTCTTAAATAGCAATATCGCTAGATGTGAGCAACTCGACCGTCTCCCTTTCATCGCACGTCCTTTAACACAAATTGCAGTAATCTAGATAGGGATCCCCCATGAAATGAGAAAAATAATGATGACACATCACACAATAAAAGTAAAGGAGTCACCTCTTAGAGTTAATGGTTCTAGAAATCTTTTAACTAATCAACTAGAGTCTAAGTAGGGAGTTGGTTACATGAAAAGAAGATGAACTCAATCAATGATACCCCTCCAATGTCTAGTCTAAGGCTAACTTCAATTCACATATTGATCACATTTTTTTTTGTTATAATGTTGATCAAGGAAAAAGGGTTAAACATAACAACAAAAGAAAGACAAAAAAATATAGAAATCTTTTCCTTAGGAAAATGATGGTCCCAAAACTTGATAGCGTACACAATAAAGTAAACATATTAATTATATAAGATTCTAATTATCGATGCAAATGATGAAATTCTTGATTTTACAATCTTTGGGAAACAATGATTAAGGTTTTGTCAATAGTGGCAATTTAAGGGTACAATCAATACAACAATTTGAGCAAATGAATTTCCAACCAAGAAATTCTAGTAATGGTTACTTTCATGATAAAATATCATCATCATTGACCAACCATCCCTCTAGGATTTTTTATTACATATATCAACATGAAACACATAATCATATTAAAAAAATCACATATATGAAAATACAACAAGAAAAATATATTTTTAAGTGGTCAATCAACCACGAACCACTATCGATGGATCAATTTGGAAAACACAAGTCTTAAAAGGACAATTTAGAACATATCATTCATGGGTGGAAAAATAGAAGAAAATATTTTTTGAAATTAATTGGACAAAATAAACCACTCATGGATGTACCAATTAAATATATAATTTTGAAAAAAGAAAAGGTTAAAAAGGAACTATTTAACGATGAACCAATAAAAAAATAAAAGTTTTAAAACTAATTAGTAAAAATGAACCGCTTACCCCTCATAGGTGAACTAATCATAAAACATATTTTTTCTTAAGAAATATTGGTATGTTTTAAAAAACTTATTGGTAAAAAAATGTATTGCTAACAACTTAAATACTATATTTTGAAAAGGATAAGCTAAAATGAACTGTTGATAGACTAATCAGAAAACATTTTTTTATAAACTAATTTGATAATCCTCAAAATTCATCACATTTCAAGAATTAACTCACATGATCAACGTTAATCAATATTCATTATTGAGTTCTCTCATATAAAAAAAAATCAAGCCACACAATCAAAATAAGAAAGCAAAACTAAGGATTTCATTCGACAAAACATTTCATGAAAATAAATCATGCACAATCAATCATCATACAATAAACAAATAATCATACTTGACAATAATTAATTAGGTAATCAATCATGCAAACAAAAATAAATCAATCATTCATCAAGTCTAGTTGCTCAATTCAACAATTTACTTGAGTTTGTCATGTGCAAACCTTCTATTCAAATATAAAAGCATAACTTAAGTTTTTTTAGTGCCCATTGCCTTATTATTTCTATAGGAAGTTTTTTTTTCTTTTATTGATCATCAAGAAAGGATCAACTGTCCTTATTTTTTAAATCATGACATTGCCTTTAGTTTGAACATACTCTTCAAGTGTAGTATTTTATACCATCACCCACTTATCATCTGATTTAATGGAGAAGTAATGCTCTATTACTCTTATTATTTAAAAAAGTTTATCAATTCCTTTACTATATAAAACTATTTCAAATACAATTAACCCCCAGCTAATTTGGTTGTGTGTATTCTTTCAACAATCATCAATATACATTCATGTGACAACATCAATTTTGACTCCATTTTTTAATTATTTTCAATAGATAGAAGAGAAATAACAACAAAATCAAAAAGCATTTTTTTTTTTTATGAATTTGCATCATTTTCAATATTTTTAGTGTCATCTCAAACGGATTCAAATTTTAAATGTTTTTTCAACGCATTTGACTTTTAACATGTTATTTTTAAAATCATTGATTTTTCTCTTTGAGTTGACATTCATGTTACTTTATTATGAAAATAACCAAAAATCACAAAAAAAAAATCTAGACACTAAGACCAAATTTAAAGAGAAAGAAAAACAAGGGACCAAAATAAAATTCTCTTACCTATGTATAGGTAGACACACATACAAAAAGGAAAATGGGGAGAGAAACTAAGAGAAAAAAATTGGGGGGATCAAAATTTATTTTATAGATACTATCTCTACATAAAAGAAAACCAAAATTATAGATTTATTTTATATAGTGATCAGTGGTATTACACATACAAACCTAGTGTTGGCACTTAGGAGAGAGGGGATAGTTGTTGAGAGAAAAAGCAAAAATATATTATTTTTATACATTTAAAAAGAAAAAACAGATGAAAAGGACTATAAAGAATTAGAATGATGTAATAAAGGGTATAATGTAAAATAAGTTATTGATGACTAGTAACAATTTTGTAAAAAATAGAAGTGTTTTGGATATTGATTCTTGATCTATTTTATATGAGTTGGTTAATGTACAACACTAGCATGCTAAAGGTAAATCGAGAGCAAGGGCACTCATATTGCTTTTAATGGTTTATGACAATGGTAACATATATGAATTGATGACTAAGACTCAAGAATAAGTTTTTTCTAACTTGGGGAGAGACTTTTTTTTTTCTGAAACTTTTAGTCTAGATTTTAATTTGATTGTCAGATCATTGTCAGATCAAATTGAAATTTTGATAGGAGATTATAAAAGCTTTGTTTTCATTAGACTTAAACTTTTGGAAGCCATTTGAAGTCATGAAGACCTTGAAATAAAGCCTAGAAATTTTTTTCTCATGATTTGCAATATTCTTTTTTTAGGATTTTTTTCTTATTTAATTATAACATAATGTTTTGATTTGAGAAGATGTTGAGTAATAAAATTTAAATTAATATTTTTATAAAGTGACTATTCAGAAAATGTATATTTTATGTGTTTATTGTCTTTCTTGTGCTATTTTTGTTAACGTCAACTTTATATCTTTTTAATATTAATTATTATATTAAGATTGATGTTTTACCTTTATGTTCCTAATTTGTTTGATTTAACAAAATTATTTTTTTATATATATATAATTTGAAAATAGAAAACAATTATTGAATGTGATTCATTAAATAGTTGGAGTTTGTTTTACTATTAACAGAATTTCAACAAAATAAATAGTTGAATAATACTTTATTTTTTGTCTAACATGCAACTTTATGTTATAAATTGTAAATTTTTCTTGGTTGTAACATAAATTCTTGATTATAAAAATATTAAGTAATAAAATTTTAAATCAAGGTTCTTGTATAGTGACCTTATTCTGATATAATTTTGTTTATTATACTTATTATCTTTCTTGTGTTGAATGTTACTTGCACTTATTGTTTTCATCACTGAAGTTTTAACTTTATGTTCTTAATTTCTTTTATTTTAATAAAAATATAATTATTTTATATAATTTGAAAATAGAAAAATAATTAATTAATTCAGTAAATAGTTGAGCTTGTCTTTCTATTAAAAGAATATATACAAAATATATAGTTAAATAATACAGCGATGTGATATAAAAACTAGTTCATATATAGTGGCCGTTTGGCTCCGCGGTTCACGTTGCGTTGCGTTTAACAACGGAGCTGAACGCTACTAATACCAAACGGGAACCTAGATTTTTTCTGTGGATCCCACTAAATTTCAGCGTTTCGAACGTGTTTTGAAAAGCATAAAAAACATGCTTTTCAAAACAAGCACAGGTGAAAATAAACTGAAGTTAAATGTTGAAAATAAAAGAACACTAACATCATCACGTACACGAGCTGGTTCACGCATTCCTCACCATCGTCGTTTGCTTCCTCATCGTCATCGTTGGTTTCCTCTCATTACCGTCGTCGCAGCTCCCTCTCTCTCCTCCACAGCCATTGACCCTCTCTCTCTCCACATGCAGACACGACCACAACTCCCTCTCTCTCCTCCACAGCCACTGCCCCCTCTCTCTCCACATGCAGTCACGGTAGCTCCCCCTCTCTCCTCCACAGCCACGGTCACAACTCCCTCTCTCTCCTCCACGGCAACTCCTCTCGTCCTCTCTCCAGCAGCAAGCCCCGGCGTCAGCAGCTGGTGCTGCAACCTTCCAGAGCTCCTACCGGCCATCACACAGCTCCATTTTTGACGCCACCACGACAGGGACAACCACATCGGCCTCCTCTACCCGTCGGTACCGGCCGTTAACCCTCTCGTCACAGTCGGTGAACAGTGAAAATGCACAATAACATGTCGAATAATATAAAACAAAAACGAAAAGCAAAACGATGCGTTGTGTTTTTTTCTTTAAAACCAAACACACCGTTTTGCGTTTAGTCTTAACACTTGGGCTGGGCTGCTCTCGGCCCAGCCCAAGTCTGGCAGGGTTGGGCCTTTTGGCTCAACTTGGCTGGGCCGAACCATTTATTTGGGTTAGGCCCAGTCCAAATTTTTTTAAAATATAAAAATCATATTTTAAAAAATTAAAAATTATGTAATTTACTTGAATTATTAATTATATTTTATTATTATGATAATTAAATCTACAATATTTTAAAAAATATATGTGTGTATCCTTTAAAGTAATTTCACAAGTTGACATCAATATGAAAAGCATGGTAACCAAACACTCGAAAGTGCTTTTCATTAAACCTCAAACTCAACCACAGTTTTAACCAAACACTTCAATTTCAGTTTTGAAACGCAGGTAAAAGCGTTTTTCATGAAACTTTTTTTTTCAACCTCAACCACAATAGCTGTGCCAAACAGGCTCATAGAGGGTGTTTGGCATTGCTTTTGCTTTTGCGATTGAGGTTGAAAAAAAATAGTTTAAAAAAAAACGTTTTTACTGTGGTTCAAAATAAGTTGTGAAGTGTTTGGTTAAAATTGTGGTTGAGTTGGAGGTTGAAAAAAAATAGTTTAAGTGTTTGGTTACCAAACTTTTCATATTGCTTTTAACTTGTGAAATTATTTTAAAGGGCATAGACATGCACACATATTTATTTATATATATTTATATTATATTAATAATCATAATTTTATAATGTAAGGAATAATTCAAGTAAAATGGATATTTATTTTTATTCTCCCATCAAATTATTTGTAATTCCATCACAAACTAAATTCATACGTGAAGGCCTCTACGATCCCTAATTATTTGATCGAGGATCAACATCTGATAAAATATCATCTGAAATAAAATTAAGATTGTGAGACAATTATATTTTGATGTCTTTAAGTTTTTAGATTTTTATATTATTATTTTACTATTAATAATATAAAATTATTATTTTAATTATAACTCATTTGCTAACACACCCATCTGCTTCGTCCTCCTCTCAACCCCCCCCCCATGGAAGCTTTCTCATCTGCTTCATCCTCCTATGGAAGCTCTCCATCTCCACCCACCCCCATCTGCTTCGTCCCCCTCTCAACTTCTACCCATCTGCTTCGCCTCCCATGAAAGCTCTCCATCTCCCTCACCCACCTCTGCTTCTAACACCTCGAAACCCATCTACCCCTCCTCTCTCTAGAAGCTGCATGCATGATCAACACACCCAACGGGTTTCTCATGTTGGCAAAAAAAAGCAGTCAATCGCAGGAAAAGCGTCAAAAAAAATGGAAAGCAATCGCAGGAAAAAGCATGAATTTTCTGCTTCTCGTGGATTGTGGTTTGCATTGTTTTTTTGGTGGGTCCCATGTCAATTAATCTGTTTTTTGTACATTACCAAACACTACAAATCAGCTTATTGTTCGAAACGCCAGTGGGATCGCGTTACCAAACACCCTCATAATAAATAAGGGAAACGTGGCTGCAATCAATGTGTTCTTGCAAATTAGCAGTAGCCTGGAGAAGAATGTACTCGGACATCAAATCATGAATAACCATGTATTATCGCAAAGAAGAAATACATGGAGAACTTTACTTTCATATCATTGTATATACAAAATGCAGTAAAGTTGTGTGTTTGCCATAAGATAGAAGACCTAGCATCCTATTGTAAACAGTCAAAGCTCTTTTCCATGAAAGTAGCTGGGCTAAAACGCCTAATTCATGGTGAAAATTACAAAATTTCATGTAAGAATATATGGATGTTTCATGAAGCTAAAAGGCCTACCCTTTGAACCGTTGTATTTAACCCAGTTTGGCATTGAGGTCCTTCTTAGAAGAGAATCCACTTCCTGCGAGAAGGCTTGACAGGAAACCCTGACTGCTTTTATTATAATCCTTGTCACTCAAATTGTTTAAATTGCTAATAAGAGACCAATGCGTATCAAAATCTGGCTCATAACCACTTTGTTGCATCATTTGCATTAGCTCTGATGCCTTCCTCGGATTGTTTTCCAATCGATAACCATCAATTACAGTGCAGTACATCGGTCTGGTTGGAGTTTCGCCGACCTGAACCATTGAAAGAAGGAGCTTTGCTGCTTCTGCAGGTTGTCCTTGTTGGCAATACTGTTGGACAAGCAAGGCCCACGTGTTGATACTTGGCTTAAGATTCCTATCCAACATCTCAGTATGGAAATCCATAGCTTGGTTCAGTTGGTTGCTAGAGCAGAAACCACGAATTACAGAATCATAACTGGTAGAACTAGGCATATTTCCTTTCTTCAACATTACGTTCAGAAGGTCAACAGCCTTGTCCAGTCTTCCAAGGCAGCAAAACCGCTTAATTAAATTATCATAACTGATACTTTGAGGAGTTAGACCTTTATATACCATTCGGTCCAAAAATTGTTTTGCTGCTTCAACCTTATCCTGGAAAAGAAGGCCCTCGACAATTGCATTTTGAGCAATTGAACCAAGAATCCAGCCTTTCAATTCAATTTCTCGACTCAATTCCGATGCTTTATCAATTTCCCCAATATCACACAGGGAGGTTATTACTGTATTTAAGCTTCGATAGCTAGGCCTAAGCTCCTTTGAAATCATTGCAGACAGATAGTGCATACCAGTAGAGACATCTTTGCATTTAGAAAATCCATATACCAGAAAATTATACGTAACTTCATTGAGCAGCAACCCCTCCTCCTGTAATTCATTCAACACCTTCTTCAGTTGCATAATTTTCCCAGCAGAGAGAAGATAGAAAATCAGAATGTTGTATAGGATGATGCTATCAGACTTGCTTTCTTGCACAATTATCTTCTTCAGGCCCCATGCATAATCCACTTTACCTTCTAAGCACATCAAACGCACATAACTGCGATAACTTGAGATTGTGAGGCTTGCAGTTTTTCTTGTAATAACACCAAGTAACTCCCTGACTTTCTTCAAGTTTTTGGTGTGGCAGAATTGTTGCAACAGCATATTATAAATATCAGCATCTGGTAGCAGCCCCTTGGACAGCATATTCTGGAAAACAATGGCTGCCTCCCCAGCCTTTCCTGTCACACAAAATCTCTTAGTAAAATCACAGTGGGATGTAGTTTGCTCCCTCAACACATTTTCCATTAATTCAACAGCTGTCTGCAGTTTATCAGCCTTACACAGATGAGGAATCAAAATTAAAGAATCGTCCAAGAATGGAACCATTTTCCAGGAAAGCATTATGTCTAATATTGTGAAGGCAACTTTATACCTTTTCTCCTTGCATAACCCCGTTATAAGATGGCTATAAACAATTTGATCCAAGGCACAACCATGCTGTAGTAGTTCTTCCGCAAACAAGTGCGCAATACTCGAAAAGCCTGTAAGAGAAAGCTTTTCAAGAAAGATATGTAAAATTTTTAACCTTGATTCAGGATTCAATACCAACATCCTTTCCAAAAGCTCTAATACCTCCTTCAGCATTCCACGATGGCACAGACATTCAACCAGAGATATACAATCCACCAACCCTGGTAACCATTTACCATTTAGAGCAAAATCCCAGCAATCATGAAGGATCCACAAATTTTCCTTCTTACACAGACCCTTAATTAGAGCAGTAAATGTTTCACTGTTAATTGTTAGATTCATTTCAAGCATTTGATTAAAAGTCAACCACCCTTTGCGTGTTAATCCTATTTTGCAGTATGCTTGGACTAGCAAATTGAGAACTTCTTGGTCTAGTTGATTAACCAACTTTGGCATCTTCTCCAAAAGACTGCCGCATAACTTGATATTAGAGCGAGTGCTGCAAAGCCCCTTTAATAATGCTGAGATGACAGTGAGAGACAGTTCTTGACCCCATCGAGCCATTTCACTGGTCAATGAGTATGCAACTTCAAAATTTCCATTACTGCATTCCTCTCTTATTAGAAAATCAAAATCAGGAACCATAGAATCTTCAAGTATCTCTGTTACTCTTTTGTCATACTCATCCAGGTCTGTATCCAAATAAAGTCCATTACCAAGATTATCAAAGAATTCTGTCTTAGAAAACTCAACATCATTGTCCCTTTTCAACCGCACTGATAAAGTCTTGAGCTCCACGATCATAAATGCCTTTGAAAGAGGATCCTCAAGTGCAGATGATTCAATTAGACCACGGTTCACCATCTCACGAATCACAATCTTTACTTCATCAAATCGTCTAGCCCTACAATATCCTGCCAAAAGAATTTTGAAAGTTGACATAACAGGGGTTGTTCCCATATCCACCATTTCATCAAGAACATCTTGTGCATGCTTCCACATATCTTCTTTAAACAATGCACTGATAAGAGCATGATAACACCATATATCAGGTTTTAGGCCTTGAGATAACAACTCTGATAAATAATTGAAGGCACCACTCAATTTCCTTTCACGACAACACCAACAAATCAAGATCCCAAAAGTTACTTCATCAGGCATGAAGCCCAAGTGCTCCAATTTGAGCCTGAACAAATTTGCTCTCTCTACACCAAAACTAGTACATGAACGGAATAAAATCTTGTTGCCAGTATGCACATTTGGGGAACATTTCATTTCAGCAAAAAACCTTAATGAATCCTCAAAGTCCTGCTCACAGTACTCAAGAGCAATCTCATTAAGAACCAAGCTGCTAGGCTCAAAACCCAAGGCCCTTAACTTCCTAACAAAATTCCTTGCTTCTCGAATCATTCCATCCCTACAAAGTAATCTTACAACATTCTCAAAACTAGCATTTTCTCCTTCGCTTACACTAACCCCCAATTCTACCAGATCTAAAGAAACTCGAAATGCTAGCTGGGTCCTCTTCATTCTTACCAAAAGATCCACAAGAGCACGATAACAGAACAACGATGGCACTAAATCTCGCTCCCTCATTTGATCATACACTAAGACAGCCCTTTCTAAATCACCAACACCAATATACCCTTCAATCAAACTAACAAAAACCTTACTGTCCATTGAAATTCCTTGTCTCTCCATTGCCAAAAGCAATAACTGAATCTCTCTAAACATTCCATGCCTAGCAAGAATAGAAGCCATAAGCTCACATGACTCGGGAAAATGCCTAAAACCCTTATATTGTTCACTAGCACACTTAAAAATCTTCCATAATGACTCAACCTTTGTACTCTTAACTGCAACTCTTTCACGCTCGAATTGAAAACCCAGTAACATTTCAAGCACATCTTCTGGTTTCAACCACAAAACCCTCAAAAACCGACGTGTAACATGAGGTATTACATCAGAGATATCTAAGAGCGGAATTTTAAATGAAGCATCATTAAGAAAGCAGTATCTTTTGGGTTCTTTTTTATCAAGGACATGAGAATACTTAGATATAACAGAGTGCGCAATACCGTTAAAGTTAAAAGACGATAAATCTTTGTGGGGTTTCAGTGAAGGGTCAGTGAGAGAACATGTAAAGAATCGAAATTCATCGGAGATGTGAGTGAAAAGAGAACTGAACCTTTTGAGTTTAGCATTATTGGAGTTGACATATGAGAGGTTTTGCAGCATCTGATTGCAGAGAAGCTTGCTTCTACTTCTCGATTTCATGCCTCCATTTGCTCGGTATCTGCCCTTTGGAGCGAATGCCGTGAGCGGTGGAAGAAGAGAGCTTTGAATTCCCTTTAAACGACTTGTCGTCTAGTAGAAATAGACGACAATACTTGATCGACGAGGAAAAGATACTTCATAAAAGGTTTCTTAAATAAGATACGACGATCTTACATTTTTATTAAAATTACAAGTTTTTTATATTTTAACAGAACAAAATTTAGAGCCTAAAACAATAATAATCCAATTACTTTATTTTTCCCATCCGGCCACCATTTCATCCCTTTTTTCCTCCGTATCTCGCGACGAAATCACCTTTGACAACTATCTAACTCTTTTTTTGCAACACCAACAACACTTTCGGCCACCACATTCCTCCGGCAAGGCAAGAAAACTTCTCATTTTTGCAAGCAATGACCACCACATAATTAACATAAGAAACAATCCAAATATCTTAGATCGGATCCTGCACAAGGTAAAAAAAAGATAGGTGTCGGGTCTGTTGGCTCTTAGGCTTAACCTGACCTGGCTATGCCGATCCATTTAGAAGAGTCAGACCCAACGTAATTATATAATAATATAGAATAACAATAAAAAAATATCTAAAACATTAAAATAGGTATTTCAAATATTTGTGATTTTCTCACATAGTTACTAATATTTTTTGCATAATATAGGGTATTAGACTAACAGTGAAAATTTTAATTCTGGTATTCAATTTTTTCCAAAACTTCAAAACAATTTCTATTAATTTTGTTCAATATACAGTCATAGACTTACATTGAAAGATACAAAAACAATACAAATATCTTATTTCCTATGAAATTTCCAATAAAAAAACCTCATTTCATAAACATAAAAAATATTTTGTTTTCATATATACAATCGAATCCTAAAATTTCTCTCAATATATTTTCATAAAAAATATATAAAAAATGTATTTTCCCATGTTTTAAAATTCAAAACTAAATATCATAACCACTTTACGATCATTTATTAGAATTTGACCAAAATATCAAAAATTACTTACCAATAATTTTTTTCATTTTAATTCCACATATTAGGATTTATCTCGATTTTAATATTTAAAAGTGTAAAACTACACTGTAGAATATATTACCAGGTATTAAAGATACAAAAAAAAATGTGATGCTAAAATTTAGATTTTAGAACGATTAGGTTTTTGACCCAATAAGATAAAGATTTTCTTATAAAGAGAGGTCTATCTTAAATCTTAGGGAAAAAACAAATAGACTTATGACCTAAAAATACAATTAAATAACAATACAACTTACCTTAGATAAGGTGTACTAGGAGTGATGTGTCTTCTCCTTGCACAACAAGTTCTCGCAGACCATTTGGTTTTCTTGTGAAATTAATACTAGATGGCGACTCCTGAAAATAATAATAATAATTTTATAATTAAACAAAACCTCTTTTCCACACACAACATCTTAGAAAGACTAAAAACATCATCACAACAATGTATATCAGTATATTATATCATGGAGTATAAGGCTCGTGGTATATGTATTTATACCCAAGGATACAATCTTAAGATGGTGTTATGAATTAACATGTTATATCCAAATACTAATATGTATAGGCATCAGTTAAAGTTGCAGGATGCACCTCTATAATATTTACACCCTTCGTGCATTATATTTAGTTTGATTTTTCCATATAGTAGTATTTCTTATAATTTAATATTAGAGAGTTGGAATTACCATAAAAGAATAGCAGTGTTGCATTTCCTCCTATTGATTTTCTTTTTTTCATTTAATTTATATATTCTAATAATATTTGCCATAACTCATTTATGAATTATTCCCTAAAAATAATAAAATAAAAAAGGTTGACGTCACGAAAAAAATCTAGTTGAAAATTTTGAACAGATATCGTGCCCAAAAATGAAGGAACATGCATATTCAATTCTAAAATAATTTATTATTGGATAAATCTACATAAACATTAAGTTGGAATGCATAAATATACTTCTTGTAGGCCAATTTGATTTAATTGTGGGAAAATTTAAAATATAATTATGTTTAGGAATTAATTTAGGGTCCAATTGAAGGACTTAATTATACTTTAAACTAGTCAAGTTAATTTTATTAAAGACTTAATTGAAGAAAAATCAAGTTTGAAAGCCTAATTTGTGTTTAATTGAGAAGGTTGAAATTTTCAGAGACCAAATTTAATTTTTACCAAGTCAACTAGATGAAATCAGGGGTGAAATTGAAAGTTTAATAGTCAATCCAGAATCAAAATGCATAAATCCAAGATCAAAGACCGAAGTAAAGTAAGGAGTGTAAATTTAAGGATGTTATTGAAGTTTTGACGGGGACAAAATTACATAAATTGAAAAGTCTAAGGTCAATTATGGGCACAATTAGAATAATTATAAATCAAGGGACCAAAGTGCACTTATTCCTTTCTGCAAGATTTGCAAAGGTGACTGCATTGTTTAGTGGTTTGAACTGTGGAGGCATGTCAGTGCATAAGAGGAAAGGCAACACATCACTACACACAATATGCAGTCGAAGGGCCACCTCTATTCTTCACCATAGTTTCAGTTTTTTTCTATCACCAGCAGGACACCGACTTCTCCTTTCATAGTAATGGCAGCCTTAGTTCTTTTTTGTCTGGCAGCCTCACTCCTTTTCTTCTCCACAATTAGCTACAATCCCAGTTTCTATATCTTCAGCCATCAGCTAAAGTTTTAAACCAGCAACAATCCATTCGTCTTCCTCAATAGCGTTTGCATCTTGTCCAACAAGATCAACAACAACTCCTTGGCATCGACGGTAGCCCCTCCGTGTCCTCTCGTAGCTGCAACAGTAATTTCCTCACCTCCAGTGACATAAGCAGCAGCAACGTTGCCTTCCCCCTCCATTCTAGTAGCTTTTTGTCTCCTCCTGCGACTGTCACATACCACTATTCTTGGTGCCACCACCGGCAGAGCCATCCTAAACTCCTTTACACGATGAAAATGACAGGTGCAACTTCAGTATCTCTCCCTCCTCCTCGTTGCATTGTTCACCTACATGTGAAAAGTGGGTGGTGGTCAAGCTAGAATTGGTGTCCAGCCTTGCCACCTAAAAGGGGTGGCCATTCATCCCAATGCATCTCTATTTTTCAAAAAAATGTTTTCACGCATAAGACTGAATTCTAAATTTTTCCAAAATACTTTTTACAAAAAAAATATCATCTTTTTTCAAGATTTGAAATGAAAAATAGAATATCATAACTAGTTTATGATTATCGTTAGAGCTAAGCTAAAATATCAAAAAAAAAATAACAATCATTTTGTTCCCTTTTTTTGAAAGTTTTAGCTATCATAGAGTAAAATTACATTGTAAAGTACACCTATATATAGTAAAAAAAGAGATATTAATTGTCGTGTTTAAATTTCAGAATGTAAAATGATTAAGTTTTTGATCCCATAAGATAAAAACTCTCTCACAAAGAGAGATCTTCTTCGAGGTTTAGGAAAGATCAATAAATAGAAAAATCTAACTTAGAAAAAAAACAATCAAACAACAATGCAGTTTATCCTTAGGTAGGGTATATTAGAGGTGATATGCCTTCTCCATACACAATAAATTCTCTTACTTGGACTCTCCCAGACCATTAGGGTTCCTAGTAATGTTCACACATATACTAGGTGACGACTCCTAAAAATTATAATTGTAATTTTATGATTATAAAAACCTATTTTGTACGCGTCATCTCCCCTCTCTAGGGATGGTTGCATATGAGGAGAAAAATCAGTCATCGCCATAATATTATAGTGACAGAAAAAAGAAACTAGGTTTGGATTGTGTGATACTCATGGTATGTCACCAAACAATTATAGTATAGGTAAGTTTTGAATTCGAAAATAAAACTCATCAGCTATGTCATACTCTTATAAAACCATGCAAGCATTGATGTATGAATATTATCTAAGCATAGTACTTGAAGTTTTGGGCCTGTGAAATATTTAGCTGCATCAAAATATCAAAAAAAATTGTTGCCCTAAAGTATGTCATTAGCTTGTGAGACTTACTTAAAGGACATATTTGTAACACATTACAATGTTTGTGGAGTCACATTTAATATGTCTTATCTTTTTTATGAAGTTCACATTATAATTATATAAGAAAAAAAAACTAAAATAAAACATATTTTTTTTTGCAAATGCAAAGTAATTTGTAATTGAGCTGAAATTATAAGCTAAAAGACTAAAGTTCAAGCCATAAAAACCTAGTGGCCAATGACAAGTTTGCATGAAAAAGTTCTTTGGTTCACAGCTTTCCTTTTCATTTTTTTTTCCATCTTCATTAGTGCTTCAAATTTAATATTCAGTAAGAAACTTAGTTTTATTTATTTATTAGTCCATCTATTTAAGAAATGAGAGGAAGCTATTGAAAAATGAAAAGTGAAAGAAATAAAATATTTGGCCAACCATGTTCTAGCCATTAAAAGAGTTCATTGATATTATTATTATTTTCATCAACCGTACATGGAAAATTAGATTTGTGGTCGAAGTGCCATTTTATATTTAATTTGATTCTGTTTTTAGGATAATTTTAGGATCTTTTATCATTTGAAAAGAAGCTATTGAGGTTTTTTCTACAAGAAGTGATTGGTAATCTACTATAAAAAAAAAATTGATTGATATTGTGTTTCAAAAATACTTTTGAAAAAAATTAGAATTAAAATTAATTTTTTTTAAATTAAATATTTTTAGCTCATTTTCATCTGTTGATATCAAAAATAATTTTTAAAAATAAAAAAAAATTATTTTAATATATTTCTAAATAATCACTTTAGAGTACGCTGCTAATTGTCATCATCCACCAAATGGTAAAATAAAATAATTTAAATAATATTTAGAATATTATTATATTAAATTCATTTCAGTTTTAAATTTAATTTCAAATAAAGTTGCAGTAATAACCTTTTTTCATACTAGCAAATTCTATTTAATTTTGTGCATATTGTAATTGATTATTTTAATATTTAATTAGTAAAATTATAATAGATTAAATCTCTTAGAAATGGATTTTTTTCGCCTAAAATGAACAATTAAAAACGAAAATTAAGAGCGTATATATATAAACATGAATAAAAATAGAGACTACTTAGAAATATATCTAAAAAATAAAGGAATTGAAATAAATAATTAAAAGTGTATGAGCCGAAATGAAAACAAAATAAGTAAATAATTTAAATGGGAGGATTAAATTAAAAAAAAAATTAAAAGTGTTGTAAGGAAAAAATAAATAATTCTTTTATTTTTTGATTTAGTTTTGATCCTTTTATTTTTTCAGTAATTTTTGTATAACTTTAAATAATTTATTTGTATTTATGTATTTATACTCTTAGTTTTGACTTTTAATTTTTATTAGAATTTATCTTTGTATTAAATGTAACTTTGGTTAAAAAAAAGAGTAAGTTCATCTTTGATGGTGTGGAATGAAAGTAAAGCCTTTTTTTATGCATGTATAATTAATATTCAGTTGTTAGTTATTTGTTATATTTTTTAAGGCATTAATATTAAACAAATATTAAAATATATAATTATTTTTAAGAGAAAAAACCTTTAAAATAATTTTTCTTATTATTTTAAATGCATTATTTATAATAAAATGAATATATTAAAAAACTAAATAATTGAAAGTCTTGTAGATTGATTGTTTTGCTCTAATATATATATATATATATATATATATATATCATTATTAAAAAAATCAAGAACCATTAACATTTTTGACATATTATAAAATTTGTTTTTGTCTGCGGCGAAGCGCAGAAAAGTGACTCATATATTTTGTATTTGTAGATAATTTGACAAAAAAAAATTCACATGTTTTGTCTATGTGCAGCTTCGTATATTTTTTATTCATGTAATATTAGATCTGAAATATCATATATAAAAAAGTTACAGTTTTTTCACAAAAACAATATCGATTAATGCATTATCTTGATTATTATTCTTATTGTTATTATCATAATTGTTAAATTGTCATAATTATTATAGCTGTCATTGTAACAATTATTATAAATAATTAATATTCTAATCATTAATGACAATATAATTGTTGTCACTATCATTATCGTTATAAAAAGAAACTCATTTTTTTCCAAGATTTATTCTTCATATTATTATATTTAAAGTATTCCAGAATACTAAGATTAAATTACTTTGAGATTTTTTAAAAAAAAACTTATTTTTTTATATATATTTTAAGGTGTTAATATTAAAAAAATACCAAAATATATAATTATTTTTAAGAGAAAAATCCTTAAAAATAATCGCCATCATTATTTTAAACACATTTTGCATAATAAAATAAATATATAAAAACCTAATATACAATAATTATTATTATTATTGTAAATAATTTTGCTATAGTAAGAACTGAAAGTTTTGTATGCTAATTATTTTGCTCAAATATATAACATTATATAAAAAAAATTAAGACAACTAATATTTTTTTGCATGTTAAAAAATTTGTTTATAGCTACGACGAAGTGGAAGGCAAGTGACTCAAATATTTTTTCATTATAGATAAATTGCCCCAATTTTTTCACCTGTTTCGTCTATGTGTCACTTCATATATTTTTTGTTTATGTGATATTAGATATGAAATATAATATATAAAAAAGCTGCAGAAGTCAATCTCTAAGGAAAATAACATCAACTGATGAATTATTTTGATTATTATTGTCATTGTTATTATCATAATTGTTAAATTATCACAATTATTATAGCTGTCATTATAAATATTATTATAGATAATTCATATTCTAATTGTTATTGTTAATACTATCGATGACACCATAATTATTGTTAGAAAACAAAATTAAATTATTTTTTATTTTATAAGATATATTCCTCATATTATTATATTAAAAGTATTTCATAATACTGATATTAATTATTTTAAAAAATAATAATTGTGGTGCGCGTAAGCTTGCTCAGACATCCTGGTTATCAAAAAAAACAAAAGGAAGTTCGGTTAAAAAAAAAAAAACTTTTTTGAATAGTAATGAACACGGAAGTCACTATTCATACTATTTAAAAATGCAATTTTATAGTTCGACAAATTCGAACTCTCACTGCGGGGAATGGCGCATGCCTTTAACCATTCAGCCAAACAATTTCGTTGTGCAAGTGTAGTATACAAATAATAATTATATTAGAGTAATTTCATTTGTGGCTGAAGAGATTCGAATTCTCGCAGGGACCTTAGCGTACACCTTAACCACTCGACCAAAGTCACTTCGTTGTTGTTCTAGTATAAAAACAATACTTATTTTATTATATAGTCTTACTATTCCAATCTCATTTAAGTCTTTGTCATAACCTAATTTCTGGGTTAGTCCCCAAAATCCACCCAAAAATAACTAAAATAAAACAAAAGAGGTCAGCGTTGGTAGAAAAAATCAATGTGGAATTTTTGGTTGTTTCCGCGAGTCCAATCGTATCTCTTTTGTCCCCAAAAATAAAGGAAAATACAGATTCAAGGCAAAAATAATTTATCATCGGATAAATTTGTATAAAAATTAAGTCGACAGATATAATTATATTTTTACAGGCCAATTTGATTTAATCGTCGGCCAATTTAAAAGTATAATTATGTTTGGGAATTAATTTAGGGCCCAATTAAAGGATTTAATTAAGTGCAAGGACTTAATTATACTTTAAATTGGTCAAATTAATTTTATTAAGGGCTTAGTCAATGAGAAATCAATTTCTTGAATTTAATTCAGGCTCAATTGATGAGAATGGAATTTTTGGAGACTGAATTGAATTTTTCCAAGCCAATTGTGCGAAATCAGGGGTTCAATTGGAAACAATTGAGAGTTTAATGGTCAATTGAGGGTCAAATAGCATAAATTGGAAGTCAGGGACCAAAATAAAAAAGTCACGCAAATATAAGGCTAACATTGAATTTTTCATGGGGACACAATCGCACAAAATTAAAAGTTTAAAACCAATTAGGGGTGCGATTGAATCAATTACAACTTGAGGGACCAAATTGTATTTTTTCTCTCCCTTCCAAAATCATCATGACGTGACTACACTGTTCAGGTGAACTGAACAGTGCAGCACGTCGCTGCCCACTGCAGGTGAAGAGGCGGCCCATCGCTGCACGCCATGGGCAGCCGAAGGGTTGCCTCCTTCACCTATAAATACCCGATCACACCATGCATGCAGGAGGGAAAGAAAACTGGGGGAAAACCAGGGAAAAATTGACGTAGAAGAGAGAACGAGACAGAGAAGAAAAACTGGGCAAAAACACTAAAAAAAATGCAGAGAGGAGACAGAGAAAGGGGACGGGAAAATTTGCAGAAGAATTTCAAAAATCTTTGGCAAAGAAAGCAAGCAGAAAAAAACAAAGAGACATCACGAAAATCACGCAAGAACCCCTTACCTCTCTCGGCAACCAGTTCAAGCTTTCTCTCTCTCTCTCGGTTTCACAGCATTTTCCCTCTCTAAAAACCAGTCCGGCCGAGCTCTCTCTCTCTCTCCACCATTAGCTGTTGAAAGGCCTCCCAACACCATCCTAATCACCACCGCAGGCTTCCCCTCGACGCCAGCAACTCAGTCCCACTCTCCGGCGAGCAACAGCCCAGGTGACAGTAGCAGCAACGCCAACACCGGCGACTTTGGAAGCTCCCTCCGGCCACCACAGGCCACCGTTGACGATGCCACCACGACAGAAATCATCACCTCGATCTCCTCTACCCAACGGTGCTAACAGGTACACCTCTCGTCACACTCGAAAAATCACTGTACATCATCTTCTTCCTCTCGGCGCTGCAGTGCATGCAGGCTGCTGATTCAGTTGGGCCGGGCTTCGTGCCCGGCCCACATGCGTTAAGGAGGTGGGCTGACAGCCCACCTATGCTTTTCTCCCATCCCATTAAATTTGGGCTTTGGCCCATCTTGGTTAGCCGGCCCATTTAGTTGGGCCCGATCCATTTTTTATTTAAAAAAATTTACAAAAATGCATTTAAAAAGATAATAATAAAAAGGTTTTGTTTTTGTGCATACGGCCGAATTCCAAGATTTTTTTCATCATATTTTTCATTAAAAAAATAATATTTTTGCATCTTCCTCATGTTTTAAAACAAAAATTGGATATCGTAACCGGTTTATGATTATCCGTTGGAATTTGGCCAAAATATCAAAAATAATTTTAAATATTTTTGTTTTATCTATTAGGGTGTAAATTTACATTGTAAAGTACATCCATGGATAAAAAAAGGGTTTTTAAACTACGGTGTAAATTTACAATGTAAAGTACATCCGTAGATAAAAAAAAGTTTGTAACTGTGGTGTAAAATTACATTGTAAAGTACACTTGCAGAAAAAAAAATGGCTTTTGAAAATGCAGTGTAAAAATTTTAACTTGGAAAAACAATCAAACAACGATGCAGCTTACCTTAGGTAGGGTGCACTAGGGGTGACGTGTTTTTCCCTTGCACAACAAGTCCCTTTACCTAGACTCTCGCAGACCAATAGGTTCCTAAAAAAACGTTATTGCGACAGTCTTGATGAACAATGCAAAACACTGTTTAATGGCTACATTGTTTAAAATTTTAAATAGTTGATCTCCTTTAGCTATATACTAATTATATTTCAGATAACATTTCATTGTATGAAAAATGTTCTTACATCTTTCATTTATTTTATTTTATTTATTAAATATAGGCGTTCTATTCATAGTTATAAACATTTCTTAATATTAAAAAATACATTGATGCATATTCAATTTCTTACAAAATTTGAATTCAATCAATGGAACGCGAGCCAGAAGACTAGATTGTATCAAAAGGAAAATAAATTGATATCACCCAAATGTTTTATACTCAAAGATTGAAATAAAAGGGCAGAAAATAACTAGAAATAAAGGAATTAAAAAAAGGAAAAGGAAAAGAATGCATCGTCCGTGCATGAAAGTATAAAAAATCATTGTATTTTTCTGTTCTTTTTATCTGTTGTTATTTTAATTTGTGTTTTTCTACCATTTAGGTAGCAAGCAGGGTGATATCTTCCTCTTCTTCTTGTTATTTTTTTTGGAGAGTAGAAAGATTTTTCACACCTAATGAAGGAAGTATAACATCAATCAATTTAATGAACTTGGACAAATACTTCTCCGAAGGACAATTGTTTCCATGTTCCCAGCCACCAAGGACGCCTGCAAGCAAACTGAGCAAATATAATAGAACAGCCTTTCTGAGATAGGGTACGTATGGCTTAACTAGTTGATATTCGTGTCCCATGAGATCATCAAGAGCTTCTAGCAGTCGATGAGGTTTATAGTTACTGTGACTCTAGCTGATCTTCTTCTTCAATCGACGTCACATATAATTTCAACTGTGGTTACAGTTTATATAAAAATAAATTAAACACCTTGAAGGATAACACGCAGAATGGCTTCACCTGCGAAATTTGCAGAGAAATTAAATGACTTCAACTTGAAAGATTAAAAACAAATAAAAAGAACTAGTGTGGGTGTGTAGCTGAACGGATGCATGTGTATTATATATATATATATATATACATATATATATATATAACGATATTTAGACCTCACTTGAATGATGAATTATTTTTTAACATTCTTTTGTCAAAGCCGAGAGCCAAAATTCATTCATTAAACGACCATGCATTCACCCCACCAGTATGCGATGTACGTAGTCTTGCGTTATCATCATAAAATCTGGCATGAGGAAAGGAGGAAGTTGAGTAGCCAGAGATGACTTGCCGATTGCCTACTGATCATAGGAGGTGGAACATCTAAATACAATGATGTGTCTGTGTGCAGACATATAAAACATAAATTTACTGAAATCTATAGTAATTAAGTGGCTATAAGCGTGTGTGTATATATATATATATATAGAACATAAATTTACTGAAATCTATAGTAATTAAGTGGCTATATGTATATATATATAGCGAAACCTAGGATGAAAAATACCATAGCTATTGATCATAGCTTACCGGCAAGTCATCCTTGGCTGCACCACATAAACCCCATTCCCTCATGCAAGACCTAGGATGAGAAATACCATAACAAATGACATATAAAGGCCCTGGAAAAAACAATCGTTTTCGAAGAAGCACCAGACAAAAAGAGAAAGGGAAAAGAAATCAACCCCAGTGATATGTAGCCTCGCGATGCCCTAAACTAAACGATATGGTAGGAATTTTCCCAAAGAAGAAAGGCATCACTCATGACAAGAAAACATGTTAGAGTTTAATTTTGACAAAAACAATGTTGAGACTGGTAGAGAGGAGGAGATAGATTGGAGTGAGGCTCCCATGGCAGAGCCATGGACGAATAGGGTTTGAGGCAATAATCAGCAGCAACCATTCAGTCGTTTATAAAGACAAGTGGCCGTGATCTAGAGTATTAATGATGCTGTTATCTTTTGACAGAGATGACATCTCAAGACTGTTCAATTTGTCCTTGCTTAGAAGAGTGGCAGAAAAAGTTGAGTGACCGTCCATGGAGAACGTCCATGATCATAGATGTGACCGTCCAGTGGTGCTAAAACCAAGAGCAATTAAGTCTGTACGATCAATCCCCATCACGTGAACTCAGAGCAGCGACACCGTTTTTATTATTTGCACACCATTTTGACAGAGTGATGAAGCCTGTCCGCCCTCTGCAGTCCTTGAGTGGAGTCGGGTGGGCAAATTTACTCAAATGGGGTTATAACTTTGAATTTTAACACCTGCTTCACGCAATTGTCTTACAAAGCAATTTGTTATTATTGTTTGGCTGTAATTAACCAGGGCATCGTATAGCAACAAAGATTGGAATCTTGAGCAGACAATGAGAAGCAGTTGTCGGGAGGGAAATGTCTGGAAGTCAGTCCGATAAAAACATTTGAGTTGAGATGTTGACGAAATGGAAGGAAATTACACCGACATTACAACGACAGATTAGAAAGCAGGACTGATTCAATCGAGCAGTTCGGTGATTCTCCGATTTTGTAATTTTGTAATTGGTAATGTGATGAAAGGAAAGTGATATGAAACCAGATTCCCACTTGGTGATTATCTTTAATTATCCTCATTTTCTCAAGATGATGCAATTTGTAACCTTGCAAGGCGACCTCAATGGATAGAGCCTCTGGATGGTCAGCATCCTCATTTTCTGTTCCTGGCCTATTTGTGGGGCCAGAAAAACAAATTTCTTCTAGTCATGGGGGTTTGAAGCCCGACACCAGAAAAAGATGCGATTGAAGCACTTGATTAGAATTTATATTGTTTTTAATTTCGTAGCAAATAAATTATCCAACTGTTCTTTCCATGTGCCTGCATATACAGCATACAAATACAGACATATAACTAGATACGCTTGATTTCCACAGTTAAAGTGCTGGCATCTGAGATTGGCCAGGGAAACTGATGAAATGTTCATGCCTGACAGAACCTGCCACAATTTTTTTGTAAAACAACAACCAATCACGGCCATATTTCTGTGCAACAATCTATATCATATGAAAACAACCTACCACTTGAAGCCCTGAGTTCAACCTTTTCCAAACAATCCAGGAAAGACTCCAGAGCCGTCTGAGCTAACAATCCATCAAAAGAGATTCTCAACATACCTTTTGAGTTCTATTGCACAGCAATTTCCTTCTGCCTTGATTCTCCGTGAGCAGACATTTATATAATTTTATTTTTTTTCTTTTTACATGCAATGGGTTAAGTAGACTCTGAAATATAGCAGTTGAAAACTCACCTTAAGCATACAAGCAGGCAGCAGTAAATTACTGCTCGTATTTCATGCAAGACTACCTCCAAACATGCCTGGACAGGACAGGACAGCACAGCAGCGTCCGTGATACAAGCCTTCAAGAAATTCTCATCTTTAGTTCTGCCTTCATTCACAAAACTCATCACTATAAACAAAATTAAGTTCTGCGATACAAAATACAAATCACAACAATAAAAACTGCCAGCTACAGCAACTTCTTTGAAGCATGCAAATAGTAGGGCTAATTGTATAATCAAGGCAAGGGCACATTTGAACATCCAAGTACGTAATGGGGGCACAGATTAGTTAAAACTATACAAAAGCCATACTAGAATGCAACTGTATGTTTCTTCAATGCATGGATCATAACTCCAAGCTCCAATGCAATTTCAATAACTTCCTTGGTATATGATGCATGCTTTACAGAAAAGTTGTTTCTGGCTTTGATCAGGTTTATCACATTTAAACACATGTATTTTTGTAAAACTTGTGTATAGAAGTTCTCCAGTATAGAATCCATCCATACAAATAGCATCCCAGCTAAGAATTATAGCACGGCACCTCTTAATTGACTTTGAGGATTCAAGAGACCAGGGTGAATCCAGCAATTCAGTTAATGTTAAAATACTAAAGACATTGCAGAGAAACTAAACAATTTCCAATTATCAAATCCAGCATGAATTCAAACATTAAACTATAATGGTGTAGCAGAGAATTGCAGGAAATATAAACCCAAGTTACTATTAATACAACTGCTAAAGGATGCAAGAAATACAACTGCCAAAGGATGGACGAAACATGGTTTCCGTAATTAAAAGACAAGTTCCCCTAACAAGAAAAACAATAAAGGTGTGCCCCTAAAGTGGTTCTTAGAGCTCGGTAATTTATTATCAGGGACATGACAAGTGTTTAGTCAATATCATGATCTCCAAATATATTTGGTTCTTCTAGGTGAGATCATCAAGGTGGGCCAAGTCTAAGTCAAATCCCGGTACACCTGGTCTTCCAGTTTAGGCAGTAGGCTTCATCAAAAGAGGCAGTAGGCTGGCTTTAGGCTTCATCAAAAGAGGCAGTAGGCTGGCTTCAGGCTTCATAGATCTCAGCTGTTTTGATGGGAAAGGAGAGGAAGCAAAGGTAAATAAGTGCATCAGAATCCTATACAGAGGGAGATCGGATAGGTTATGATATGAAACTGCCGCAAGCTACACTGTGATTGGCCTTATCTGTGGAAATTTCCACTCATCTGGTATAGACAGAAAATATAATGGAAAACCAGTCTACCTGCAGTAGCCATCATTAAATTCTAGTAATAGCTTTTGCGTCGAGAAACAGGGGCCTGGCCAGATAACCTGATAATTGATGAAGTTGCTAGTTAGGATTTCTACTACACGATTACCCAAAAGATATGTGAACATGACTTGCACAATACAACTCCTAGAAAAAGCAGGCAGCATAAAAGCAAAACACAAATAAACTGAATTGAACATGACATTTCAACTGAGCATGGGGCATCTAATTAGAAGGGAGATTACAGGTCCACAAAGGTTAAGAATTTAATCTTTAAAACTCTGGCAACAAGTCCAGAACAGACACCAATTACATGAATAAATATTTGAACAGGTTTCAAACAATGGCACATGACAATTTCTTACCCAGAAGTGCCAGTTCGTCCTGAAGAATAACTTCCATAGGCTCCATACGGACCTCCACTAGCGCTAATCTACAAAAGACATGAATAAACACTATTCAAGTGAAGCAATAGCTTGTAAAATGAGTGGGTATGAACAAGTATTGTCAAATTTAACAGCTTACTCATTTTCCATGTCAAATAGCATTATAGCACATGCTCAAAATATGGAAAAAGGCTAAGAGCAGGAAACAAAGGAAACACTCCTTCAATATGCAGCAGCAGCTTTAAAACAATGTTTTATATTATCACATCTACAAATCAATACCTGTGCGCTACCATAGTTACCATAACCGTCACCAGAAGCATAATCACTTGAGCTATAACCACCAGCATAAGAGTTCCCACGTCCATGTCTTTTACCATCTCTACTGTCATAATTTAGACCCTCCGAAGCATCAGCTGAGACAGGTAGGTATGGTAAAACTGGTAGAATAGCAGACATTGCACCTTCCCTGTCAAAAACATTAGCTCTTAACCGCTGACTTATTTGTATGAGAGCATCCTTGGCAACATCCAGGTCTCCAGCGATCTTGTGGTCAAAAGTCGAGGAACATGAGCCACATGCCCAGAAAGATATACAGAAACAATTTAAATTCAATAACCATTAGAGATATTTCTTTACCTGCACCATCTCATCATCATCAGATGCAACTTTGGGAAGATTTTCCTTTCTAGGTATTCTAATAATAGCTTTGGTAAGTTTCCTCATCTCATCTATAATAACTCCTCCTTTACCCAGAAGGCAACCAATACGAAAGGAGGGCACAAGTAGACGGGTTGTAAAAGAGATAAGGCCTGAATCTCTTTCCATTTTCTCACTACATCTAGGTTGCAATCGTAAGGCTGCTTCTATTGTTGGAGAATATTGATCGTAGATCTGGTATAGAGCAATTAATAATCCATCATAAACAATGTCAAAGGAACTCAATAGAGACCCAAGAGGTGGATTTAAGAGCATATACAAGTATTATACCTCCTTCGCTGAAATAGTTATCAAGCAATCATCTCCTTCAGTAACTGAACTATCAACTTTGATTGTTGCTCCAGACTCCTGTCTGATCTGGTTGATGATGGTACCACCTTTCCCAATTACAGCACCAATGTTTGCAGTTGGACAAACCACACGAAGTGAAAATTCTTTTGAAGCAAGTTCTTCTCTGGGAGCTGAATATAATGATCGAGACCAGTCTCCAGTATCACCTTTGAAACCACCATAAGGACCCATGAGAGGAGCAATTCCAACAATTGGGGCAGCTGCTGATGGACCTACCAGGGAACCAACAGAAGAGTACATATTTGGAACAGCAGACGCAAGCAAGTGCTGAGAACGTGATGGATTATCATGAAGGCGAGATGCTATCTGATATAAAGCCTTTTTGAGAACTGCAGCTTCACCAGAAATCTGGCCACAAATAACAGCAATTATATTAGGAAAGAAAAGGAAAAATTAAAGGCCTCATTCATTGTACATAGCTAGAGTCTATTCTCTCAAATCCAATGAATGCCTACTTGACAACAATAAAATGGGTCCAAACACGATTCTGAAATCTCTAAACATCATTAACTAAACCAAGGAAGAAGACCCATCCTGAAAAGGAAGATTATTTCACAGCATACAAGAGCAGAACTCAGATGACATGCCAGATAAGAGTGACTTGTCACGATCATAAAAACAAGATTAATTTTGGTCCAATAACTGTAATTGTCTATAACCTATCCCCTTAAACAATTTCCAAAACTAAGAAAAGAATGAGGTGGAAAACATTTTTGAAAAGGAAAAAAGACATTGTACCATGTAGAATTGCTAATGGAAACAGAGGCAGGCAAAAACTAAAATAGGAATACCTGTACAAGCTCATCTGAGCTTAACGCACAAGGAGGCAAATGCTCATCCTTGAGAATGCGGATCACTGCACCAGTCTCACTGCGTATGTTCTGAACTATCTGCCCACCTTTCCCAATAATACATCCTATCTGATCAGATGGTACAAGAAGCTTGGCGGTGACTTGTGGACTTCCTTCAGAGTCATCTTCAACTTGCAAATCCTCTGCAATAACCTTATCATGCACCCTGAACAGAGCATCCTGTGCAGGAGAAATGTAATTACCACTATCTTCATATTCATTAGTCTCATCACTCGGGCTATAGATGGTAACAACACGTTCTTCACAGCCCGGCACTGTTTCACCAACCCTGATCTTTGACTTAGTGTCTATCCTTAATTGCTTAATAATCTCCCCTCCCCTTCCTATTATGCTCCCAATCTTCCTAGCCGGGCACAAATACCGATACACAGTATCTTGCGAATCTATAACAAAACGTTCCCTATCATCACCAGTATTTCTCCTCTTATTTCCACCAATATTATCATAATCTGACTGCGGATGAGCCCGCTTCCCGTAACTATTCCTCTGCCCCGCCATTACAAACAATAGAGTCCACTACCTACGACAGCCCCATCAAAATAACACAATATAATCAAGATTCTAAAAACAAGAAACCTTCGATACATATATCTTAAACTTCATAAATAACTAAGAAAACCAGCATCCAAACTAAGAAATTATGAATTCTTTTCGATAAAAAGATAACAGCTTTTGATCAAATAAACAAAGGTTAGTCAAATAAGCTCTAGATCTGGCCAAATCAAAAAAGTAAAAACCCTAATTGGCAGACAACATTCAACTCAAGATCGTAAGGATTGGATTATTACCTGGAGAGTGAATGATGCAGAGCGTGAAATGTTAAATCAGAGACTTTTTTTGCAGATTCCGTCCTCTATGTCGCTGTGTTATGTCTTTGTGCGTTGTATTAGATATATATATTTCTAGGGTTTTGACCGCGCTTTGTATTTTATTTATTTCGCGCTGGGAAAAAAATATTATTTTTGGGGCCGGGTTTAATGATCTTAACATCATCTCATAATTCTATCATGTGTACCTCATTTCACTTATGTGGAGTTATTTAAATATGATCAATTTAGTTTAAATAAAAATTAATCTGATTTTTTATAGAATGAATTAAAATATTATTTAATTTTTTAAATCTAAAAAAAAATCAAGTACATTTTTTTGACAATTAAAGTATATATCCATTAAAAATAACCATACACTTCTTGTTGTCATAGCAAAATATTTGATAAGTGTGCAAGAGAAAAAACTTTTAAAATTATTGTGCGATCACAAAATAACTATTGGGTGGACTTTAGTCGACTTCAAGGGTGATAATACCTTCTCTAGCTATAATTAGTAACTTACCCTTGAATCTCTATCAAGACTAGTACACTCAGGTTTCATAATGATTTTAAACCAAATAACTAGGTGGTGACTCAAATGAAACCCCCCCCCCCCCAATACCGCGTGGAGACATGTGACACCAACTTGCATCTTGAATGGTTGGAAAAGGTTTTGCTTATTAAAGAAAGCTCAATCTTACTACACGCACATATCATTTTTCATTACGATTCATGGACCAAAAATGCTTGAACGCCTAACATGTAAGTCTTTTTACTTCTTTTTTAATGGATTTAATTAGATTGTTATTAATCATGAAGATCAAGAAAAAAAATACTTTTACATGTTCTATAGGTACATATGTATGTAGAAGAATGTCATTTGGTTTGTGTAATGCACCCACAACTTTTTAAATATACATAGAGTATTTTTTTTTCTAACTATGGTGAGAGTGATTGAGATTTGATAGATGATTTTATAGTGTATGATGATTATGTTAATACATAATTAGAAAATTTATCTTTATTCTTAATAAGATATATTGAAACTAATATTGTCTTGAACTATAAAAAATATTATTTTATGGTAGAACAAGATATAATTCTTGGTACAACACTCTTGTGCAAATTATTAGCCAAAAAAGTGGGTTTGATATTTGATCAAACATGTAAAGATGTTCATAATGAATTTAAAAGGCGCATCACATCTACCTCCATGCAACCACCAAATTGAGATGAACCTTTCAAGATAATATGTGATGCAACTTGGGAAAAGAATAAGGGAGAGTTTGAATGTCATTATGTATGCTTCCTGCATGTTGGACGAAGCACATGGAAATTACCATACAACTAAATAAATAATTTTTTTGCAATGGTGCTTGCTCTAGAAAAATCCAGGTGCTATTTATTTGGAATAAAAGTTATTAGTTTTACTAACCATGCAATTTAAGGTATCTTTTAAAGAAAAAAATCCAAATCAAGATTGATTTTGTGGATCTTTCTTTTACAAGAATTTAATCTTGTGATCAAAGATATTAAAAAAAAGATGTAAAACCATGTAGTTGATCATTGGAGTCAACTACAAACCAAGAAAATATAACCCAAAATAGTAAGAGAGACATTCCTTAATTGATGCGAACCTCGTGATCATGTGGTCACGCAACCCACAACCAAGAATCAGATCTGATCCCGGAAAGCCGAAATAAGTCTGAGAGGAGTGTGACACAAAGGAAACCTGCTCCAAGGCATCAGCACTATTGGAATGAGTAGAAAGACACCACAAAGCCAGCTAATCTTTGATAAGTCAGATTCAGCTCGTTCAAGAACTAAAGAATACAAGAATCACTCTCACACATAATACTGAAAAGTTCAGAATTAATATTCATTAATGGCTGTCAAAATTTAGGTTACATGAGTTTAAATAGTTCTTGAAAAAATAATCCTAATGGACCCCTTATGTGGACTTAAATGAGGTCCACACAAAACCGACCCAAAACCCTAAACTGAAAAGCCCATGACTTAATCCAAACAAGTCTTGAATCCTAGCTGAAAACAAAGTCTTAATTAAGCTCAAACAAGTCTTGGGTTGTAGCTAACAAAATTAAATAAAGCCCATAATATTAAATCCATTAACTGCCATGAGAAGAAGAGAAGTATTATAGAGCTCATTCAAGGCTTATTTATAGCCTTCCATCTAGCCTCTTAATCCTATAAACAATAGGAAAAGGTAGTCACCCATGTTGTTTTCAAGTGTAGTAGGATTCTTTTGTTTCCTTTGTATATGGATAAGATATATTAGAGTCTCCTCTTGATACTCCAATGGTTCTTGCAATTCTGACTTGGTTGAAACCTTCAAGATCAATGCATTCAATGTCTCTTTCAATGTCTTTGTCTTAGATTAGGTCATTGGACCATTTGAAACATGTAATGAGTCATTGCTGGTGTTTCTGGGTTAGTTCGCATCATTAATGAGCAGCTGTATGTGTTACATTCCTTTACAAAACCACGATATACTGATATGGTGAATTGTTTAGTCACAAAAGAATTCCCTTTAGATTTGCATAAATCCCCAAAAGATAAGTTACAAGTTGATGCTACATGTTATTTTTAGGGCACCCTATATTTATATAATTCTTATGCAAACCAAGTAGTTAAACAATGTGCGCCACAAAATGAATTTCATTTCATTCACTTTTTGTCGTTCGTATTCTTATGGTGAGCATTTTAGAATAAAAAAGAGCAACCCACAAGATACTTGAAAGTGGTATGTGTTAGCCTTTTATTTTTAAGAATGCATATTATTTTTGCAAATTATGTGAAATGTACCAATGAACAGGTAATATCACTCATAAGAATCAAATGTCTTTAATTAATATTCTTATATGTGAAATTTTTATGTTTAGGGTATTGATTTTTATGGGTCTATTTCTTTCTTCTTTTGGTAGTATTTATATCCTTTTTGCAATTGATTTTGTGTCCAAATGGATTATGATGAAAGCCACATGAATTAACAAAGTTAATGTTATTTTAAATTTGGTCAAGACTCATATATTTGACAAGTTTGAAATCCTAAAAGTTATCATTAGTGATTGTGACTCTTATTTCTACAATCATTCAATAAAGACATTATTACGCAAGTACCATATGACTTATAGGACTTCCATAGCCTATCACCCCCAAACAAATGGGAAATCTGAAATTTCAAATAGAGAAATCAAGTTCATTTTGGAAAAGACATTGTAACCTAATGATTAGAGTTTGCGACTCGAAGATGCACTTTGGTCTTCTTATATTGCTTATAAATCATCTATAGGATTGTCTCTTTATAGGATGATTTGTAAGAAAGCATAACATCTACAAGTGAAGCTTGAGCACAAAGCTTTTTGGATCATTAAACAATATAACTTTAATTATAATGCTACTAGGATTACAAAGAAGTTGTAAACACAAGAGTTTGAAGAAATATGGAATGATGCCTATGAGAATGCAAGGATTGACAAAGAAAATACCAAAAGTCTTCATGATCGAATGATTACAAGAAAGGAATTTCATGCTGGAGAGAAAATTCTTATTTATCATTCACGTTTGAAAGTTTTTCCTGATAAGTTACACTCTTGTTGGATTGGATTCTTTGTTGTTTCAATTTTTTTTATGATACAATTGAGATTACATGTGTAGAAACAAACTAGATGTTCAAGGTTAATGAGCATTGATTGAAACCTTTTAATGAAGGATGAACAACAAAACCTACCATTTTTATAGAGTTAAATGAACCAATCTATAAGACATGAGCATGTGAAGTGTCAAGCTAATAACATAAAATAAAGGTGTATACTGAGAGACAACCCAAATTATAAAAAATAAAAAAAAATCAAATTTACTTTTTGCCCTTATATTTTATTTTATACATTTGACTTCATGTTTGTCAGTCTTTTTTACCCTTTTCTTTTATTTCAACACTGAAAACAATATTGTGTGTAAGTGTGAGAGGGGAGAATTTTGGTTTGCTTTGATGTTTTTGTGTGTAAAGATGTTTACAGAATGGTGGGAATGGTTGAATGTCTCCTTACCATCATAAGAAGAAGTCTATTCATTATATATAACGTAAAGGCAGTTATACAATCCTATATAATAGGAAAGATGAGAATACAATTAATGGAGTAATTATTCTACAACTATACATTAGCAAAATTACAGTAACAGAAGAGATTGCAGCGTATATCATGAAGAATCACGAGATTCTCTCTTATCACCCCCCTGAAAGGTGAGCGTGGAAGAAGGGAGAACATTAAGCTTGCTTCGAAAAAGAAGAAACTAAGGCTTGGAGACTCCTTTGGTAAGTGAATCAACGAGCTATATATGGGAAGGAACAAAGTCTATTTTCAAAGAGCCATTAGCAACAAGTTCTCAGACAAAGTGATAATCAATGGCAATGTGTTTGGATCGAGGGCGAGTAATAGGATTAACAACTATAAAGATTGCATTTTGATTATCACAAAGAATGCGACGTGGAGCTGGAAGTGGAACCCGAAGATCTTGAAGTAGTTGAATAAGCCATACAACATCAGCAGTGGCAACAACTAAGTAGCAATATTCGACTTCTACACTTATACGAGAGATAATGCTTTGTTTCTTAGAGGACCAAGAGATTAAATTAGCTCCAAGGAAAATAACATAGCCGGTAGTCGAGCGACATGTATCAGGACAACCAACCCAGTCTGCATCATAATAGGCAATAAGATTATGAGTCGATATTTTATGCAGTTGAAGTCCGTGATAAACTATGCCTTGAACATAGCATAAAATACGCTTGAGAGCATGAAAATGATCTTCGGTTGGAGCATGCATAAATTGATAAATAAAATTAACAAAAAATGATAAATCTAGCCTGGTGATGGTTAAGTACTGAAGAGCACCTGCTAGAGAGCGGAACAGAATTGGATCAGAGAACAATTGGCCTTCGGCGGGTAGATGTTGACCAACAACAAAGGGTGTGGAAATTGGTTTAGTATCAGTCATCGAAGCTCATTGTAAGAGATCAAGAGCATACTTGGTTTGACTAAGAAACAGACCCTTTTCATTAGGTTGAACTTCCACCCCAAGAAAATAATGAAGATCACCCAAATCTTTCATGGAAAATTCCTTGGAAAGCCGAGTAATGAAGGTGCGAATCAACGAAGGACTACTGCCAGTGAGCACCATGTCATCAACATACAAAAGTAAGTAAATAGTCCCAAGCTTAGAATGATAAATAAATAATGAAGAACCAGCCAGACTGGAGTGAAAACAAAGTGCGTGTAAGAAAGAGCCGAAGCGATGAAACCAAGCGTGAGGAGCTTATTTCAAGCCATAAAGAGCACTCTTTAAGTGACAGACATGCTGAGGAAATAAGGGATCAATGTGACCTGATGATTGTTCCATGTATACTTCTTCATTGAGAAAGCTATGAAGAAAGGCGTTGTTGACATCTAACTGATGTAAACGCCATTCAGAAGCAACTGAGAAATCCAAATAAAGTAAACTAAGCAACATTTGATCTGTTTGCAACCAGGAACTATAAGCAGGATTTGATTTGGTGACTCCATTAGAGTTTGTAATCGTGAGACTTGGAACGGTGATTGTGCCATCTAAATATCCAAACAGTTCTTGACTGGTTAATAGAGGAACAAACTGATTTCTCCATAACAGGTAATTGGAGGAAGTCAGTTTAATGATGAGCATATGCACCATTGTGTTGAGCGCAAGAACATGGGATGAAGGAGAGGATGAGTTGGCCATGGAGTTTTGTAAACCTAGGCTCTGATACCATAAAGATATTTACAAAATGGTGGGAATGGTTGAATGTCTCCTTACCATCATAAGGAGAAGTCTATTCATTATATATAACGTAAAGGCAGTTATACAATCCTATATAATAGGAAAGGTGGGAATACAATTAATGGCGTAATTATCCTACATACTATACATAGCATAGTTATAGTTACTAAAGGAGATTGCAGCGATACCATGGGAATCACGTGATTCTCCATTTATTTTTTTTTTTTTAAGGTTTGGTGTCTTATTAAGAAAAAGTCTTTATGCCTTCAAAACTTTTAAATTTACTAATATTTGTCTTTGAACTTCTATTGATATAAAAGAATTATAAGTATTGTTTATCAGAATTAATAGAACGCCGAGTTCTTTGGTTCACAGCTTTCCTTTTCATTTTTTTTTTCCATCTTCATTAGTGCTTCAAATTTAATATTCAGTAAGAAACTTAGTTTTATTTATTTATTAGTCCATCTATTTAAGAAATGAGAGGAAGCTATTGAAAAATGAAAAGTGAAAGAAATAAAATATTTGGCCAACCATGTTCTAGCCATTAAAAGAGTTCATTGATATTATTATTATTTTCATCAACCGTACATGGAAAATTAGATTTGTGGTCGAAGTGCCATTTTATATTTAATTTGATTCTGTTTTTAGGATAATTTTAGGATCTTTTATCATTTGAAAAGAAGCTATTGAGGTTTTTTCTACAAGAAGTGATTGGTAATCTACTATAAAAAAAAAATTGATTGATATTGTGTTTCAAAAATACTTTTGAAAAAAATTAGAATTAAAATTAATTTTTTTTAAATTAAATATTTTTAGCTCATTTTCATCTGTTGATATCAAAAATAATTTTTAAAAATAAAAAAAAATTATTTTAATATATTTCTAAATAATCACTTTAGAGTACGCTGCTAATTGTCATCATCCACCAAATGGTAAAATAAAATAATTTAAATAATATTTAGAATATTATTATATTAAATTCATTTCAGTTTTAAATTTAATTTCAAATAAAGTTGCAGTAATAACCTTTTTTCATACTAGCAAATTCTATTTAATTTTGTGCATATTGTAATTGATTATTTTAATATTTAATTAGTAAAATTATAATAGATTAAATCTCTTAGAAATGGATTTTTTTCGCCTAAAATGAACAATTAAAAACGAAAATTAAGAGCGTATATATATAAACATGAATAAAAATAGAGACTACTTAGAAATATATCTAAAAAATAAAGGAATTGAAATAAATAATTAAAAGTGTATGAGCCGAAATGAAAACAAAATAAGTAAATAATTTAAATGGGAGGATTAAATTAAAAAAAAAATTAAAAGTGTTGTAAGGAAAAAATAAATAATTCTTTTATTTTTTGATTTAGTTTTGATCCTTTTATTTTTTCAGTAATTTTTGTATAACTTTAAATAATTTATTTGTATTTATGTATTTATACTCTTAGTTTTGACTTTTAATTTTTATTAGAATTTATCTTTGTATTAAATGTAACTTTGGTTAAAAAAAAGAGTAAGTTCATCTTTGATGGTGTGGAATGAAAGTAAAGCCTTTTTTTATGCATGTATAATTAATATTCAGTTGTTAGTTATTTGTTATATTTTTTAAGGCATTAATATTAAACAAATATTAAAATATATAATTATTTTTAAGAGAAAAAACCTTTAAAATAATTTTTCTTATTATTTTAAATGCATTATTTATAATAAAATGAATATATTAAAAAACTAAATAATTGAAAGTCTTGTAGATTGATTGTTTTGCTCTAATATATATATATATATATATATATATATATCATTATTAAAAAAATCAAGAACCATTAACATTTTTGACATATTATAAAATTTGTTTTTGTCTGCGGCGAAGCGCAGAAAAGTGACTCATATATTTTGTATTTGTAGATAATTTGACAAAAAAAAATTCACATGTTTTGTCTATGTGCAGCTTCGTATATTTTTTATTCATGTAATATTAGATCTGAAATATCATATATAAAAAAGTTACAGTTTTTTCACAAAAACAATATCGATTAATGCATTATCTTGATTATTATTCTTATTGTTATTATCATAATTGTTAAATTGTCATAATTATTATAGCTGTCATTGTAACAATTATTATAAATAATTAATATTCTAATCATTAATGACAATATAATTGTTGTCACTATCATTATCGTTATAAAAAGAAACTCATTTTTTTCCAAGATTTATTCTTCATATTATTATATTTAAAGTATTCCAGAATTACTAAGATTAAATTACTTTGAGATTTTTTAAAAAAAAAACTTATTTTTTTATATATATTTTAAGGTGTTAATATTAAAAAAATACCAAAATATATAATTATTTTTAAGAGAAAAATCCTTAAAAATAATCGCCATCATTATTTTAAACACATTTTGCATAATAAAATAAATATATAAAAACCTAATATACAATAATTATTATTATTATTGTAAATAATTTTGCTATAGTAAGAACTGAAAGTTTTGTATGCTAATTATTTTGCTCAAATATATAACATTATATAAAAAAAATTAAGACAACTAATATTTTTTTGCATGTTAAAAAATTTGTTTATAGCTACGACGAAGTGGAAGGCAAGTGACTCAAATATTTTTTCATTATAGATAAATTGCCCCAATTTTTTCACCTGTTTCGTCTATGTGTCACTTCATATATTTTTTGTTTATGTGATATTAGATATGAAATATAATATATAAAAAAGCTGCAGAAGTCAATCTCTAAGGAAAATAACATCAACTGATGAATTATTTTGATTATTATTGTCATTGTTATTATCATAATTGTTAAATTATCACAATTATTATAGCTGTCATTATAAATATTATTATAGATAATTCATATTCTAATTGTTATTGTTAATACTATCGATGACACCATAATTATTGTTAGAAAACAAAATTAAATTATTTTTTATTTTATAAGATATATTCCTCATATTATTATATTAAAAGTATTTCATAATACTGATATTAATTATTTTAAAAAATAATAATTGTGGTGCGCGTAAGCTTGCTCAGACATCCTGGTTATCAAAAAAAACAAAAGGAAGTTCGGTTAAAAAAAAAAAAACTTTTTTGAATAGTAATGAACACGGAAGTCACTATTCATACTATTTAAAAATGCAATTTTATAGTTCGACAAATTCGAACTCTCACTGCGGGGAATGGCGCATGCCTTTAACCATTCAGCCAAACAATTTCGTTGTGCAAGTGTAGTATACAAATAATAATTATATTAGAGTAATTTCATTTGTGGCTGAAGAGATTCGAATTCTCGCAGGGACCTTAGCGTACACCTTAACCACTCGACCAAAGTCACTTCGTTGTTGTTCTAGTATAAAAACAATACTTATTTTATTATATAGTCTTACTATTCCAATCTCATTTAAGTCTTTGTCATAACCTAATTTCTGGGTTAGTCCCCAAAATCCACCCAAAAATAACTAAAATAAAACAAAAGAGGTCAGCGTTGGTAGAAAAAATCAATGTGGAATTTTTGGTTGTTTCCGCGAGTCCAATCGTATCTCTTTTGTCCCCAAAAATAAAGGAAAATACAGATTCAAGGCAAAAATAATTTATCATCGGATAAATTTGTATAAAAATTAAGTCGACAGATATAATTATATTTTTACAGGCCAATTTGATTTAATCGTCGGCCAATTTAAAAGTATAATTATGTTTGGGAATTAATTTAGGGCCCAATTAAAGGATTTAATTAAGTGCAAGGACTTAATTATACTTTAAATTGGTCAAATTAATTTTATTAAGGGCTTAGTCAATGAGAAATCAATTTCTTGAATTTAATTCAGGCTCAATTGATGAGAATGGAATTTTTGGAGACTGAATTGAATTTTTCCAAGCCAATTGTGCGAAATCAGGGGTTCAATTGGAAACAATTGAGAGTTTAATGGTCAATTGAGGGTCAAATAGCATAAATTGGAAGTCAGGGACCAAAATAAAAAAGTCACGCAAATATAAGGCTAACATTGAATTTTTCATGGGGACACAATCGCACAAAATTAAAAGTTTAAAACCAATTAGGGGTGCGATTGAATCAATTACAACTTGAGGGACCAAATTGTATTTTTTCTCTCCCTTCCAAAATCATCATGACGTGACTACACTGTTCAGGTGAACTGAACAGTGCAGCACGTCGCTGCCCACTGCAGGTGAAGAGGCGGCCCATCGCTGCACGCCATGGGCAGCCGAAGGGTTGCCTCCTTCACCTATAAATACCCGATCACACCATGCATGCAGGAGGGAAAGAAAACTGGGGGAAAACCAGGGAAAAATTGACGTAGAAGAGAGAACGAGACAGAGAAGAAAAACTGGGCAAAAACACTAAAAAAAATGCAGAGAGGAGACAGAGAAAGGGGACGGGAAAATTTGCAGAAGAATTTCAAAAATCTTTGGCAAAGAAAGCAAGCAGAAAAAAACAAAGAGACATCACGAAAATCACGCAAGAACCCCTTACCTCTCTCGGCAACCAGTTCAAGCTTTCTCTCTCTCTCTCGGTTTCACAGCATTTTCCCTCTCTAAAAACCAGTCCGGCCGAGCTCTCTCTCTCTCTCCACCATTAGCTGTTGAAAGGCCTCCCAACACCATCCTAATCACCACCGCAGGCTTCCCCTCGACGCCAGCAACTCAGTCCCACTCTCCGGCGAGCAACAGCCCAGGTGACAGTAGCAGCAACGCCAACACCGGCGACTTTGGAAGCTCCCTCCGGCCACCACAGGCCACCGTTGACGATGCCACCACGACAGAAATCATCACCTCGATCTCCTCTACCCAACGGTGCTAACAGGTACACCTCTCGTCACACTCGAAAAATCACTGTACATCATCTTCTTCCTCTCGGCGCTGCAGTGCATGCAGGCTGCTGATTCAGTTGGGCCGGGCTTCGTGCCCGGCCCACATGCGTTAAGGAGGTGGGCTGACAGCCCACCTATGCTTTTCTCCCATCCCATTAAATTTGGGCTTTGGCCCATCTTGGTTAGCCGGCCCATTTAGTTGGGCCCGATCCATTTTTTATTTAAAAAAATTTACAAAAATGCATTTAAAAAGATAATAATAAAAAGGTTTTGTTTTTGTGCATACGGCCGAATTCCAAGATTTTTTTCATCATATTTTTCATTAAAAAAATAATATTTTTGCATCTTCCTCATGTTTTAAAACAAAAATTGGATATCGTAACCGGTTTATGATTATCCGTTGGAATTTGGCCAAAATATCAAAAATAATTTTAAATATTTTTGTTTTATCTATTAGGGTGTAAATTTACATTGTAAAGTACATCCATGGATAAAAAAAGGGTTTTTAAACTACGGTGTAAATTTACAATGTAAAGTACATCCGTAGATAAAAAAAAGTTTGTAACTGTGGTGTAAAATTACATTGTAAAGTACACTTGCAGAAAAAAAAATGGCTTTTGAAAATGCAGTGTAAAAATTTTAACTTGGAAAAACAATCAAACAACGATGCAGCTTACCTTAGGTAGGGTGCACTAGGGGTGACGTGTTTTTCCCTTGCACAACAAGTCCCTTTACCTAGACTCTCGCAGACCAATAGGTTCCTAAAAAAACGTTATTGCGACAGTCTTGATGAACAATGCAAAACACTGTTTAATGGCTACATTGTTTAAAATTTTAAATAGTTGATCTCCTTTAGCTATATACTAATTATATTTCAGATAACATTTCATTGTATGAAAAATGTTCTTACATCTTTCATTTATTTTATTTTATTTATTAAATATAGGCGTTCTATTCATAGTTATAAACATTTCTTAATATTAAAAAATACATTGATGCATATTCAATTTCTTACAAAATTTGAATTCAATCAATGGAACGCGAGCCAGAAGACTAGATTGTATCAAAAGGAAAATAAATTGATATCACCCAAATGTTTTATACTCAAAGATTGAAATAAAAGGGCAGAAAATAACTAGAAATAAAGGAATTAAAAAAAGGAAAAGGAAAAGAATGCATCGTCCGTGCATGAAAGTATAAAAAATCATTGTATTTTTCTGTTCTTTTTATCTGTTGTTATTTTAATTTGTGTTTTTCTACCATTTAGGTAGCAAGCAGGGTGATATCTTCCTCTTCTTCTTGTTATTTTTTTTGGAGAGTAGAAAGATTTTTCACACCTAATGAAGGAAGTATAACATCAATCAATTTAATGAACTTGGACAAATACTTCTCCGAAGGACAATTGTTTCCATGTTCCCAGCCACCAAGGACGCCTGCAAGCAAACTGAGCAAATATAATAGAACAGCCTTTCTGAGATAGGGTACGTATGGCTTAACTAGTTGATATTCGTGTCCCATGAGATCATCAAGAGCTTCTAGCAGTCGATGAGGTTTATAGTTACTGTGACTCTAGCTGATCTTCTTCTTCAATCGACGTCACATATAATTTCAACTGTGGTTACAGTTTATATAAAAATAAATTAAACACCTTGAAGGATAACACGCAGAATGGCTTCACCTGCGAAATTTGCAGAGAAATTAAATGACTTCAACTTGAAAGATTAAAAACAAATAAAAAGAACTAGTGTGGGTGTGTAGCTGAACGGATGCATGTGTATTATATATATATATATATATACATATATATATATATAACGATATTTAGACCTCACTTGAATGATGAATTATTTTTTAACATTCTTTTGTCAAAGCCGAGAGCCAAAATTCATTCATTAAACGACCATGCATTCACCCCACCAGTATGCGATGTACGTAGTCTTGCGTTATCATCATAAAATCTGGCATGAGGAAAGGAGGAAGTTGAGTAGCCAGAGATGACTTGCCGATTGCCTACTGATCATAGGAGGTGGAACATCTAAATACAATGATGTGTCTGTGTGCAGACATATAAAACATAAATTTACTGAAATCTATAGTAATTAAGTGGCTATAAGCGTGTGTGTATATATATATATATATAGAACATAAATTTACTGAAATCTATAGTAATTAAGTGGCTATATGTATATATATATAGCGAAACCTAGGATGAAAAATACCATAGCTATTGATCATAGCTTACCGGCAAGTCATCCTTGGCTGCACCACATAAACCCCATTCCCTCATGCAAGACCTAGGATGAGAAATACCATAACAAATGACATATAAAGGCCCTGGAAAAAACAATCGTTTTCGAAGAAGCACCAGACAAAAAGAGAAAGGGAAAAGAAATCAACCCCAGTGATATGTAGCCTCGCGATGCCCTAAACTAAACGATATGGTAGGAATTTTCCCAAAGAAGAAAGGCATCACTCATGACAAGAAAACATGTTAGAGTTTAATTTTGACAAAAACAATGTTGAGACTGGTAGAGAGGAGGAGATAGATTGGAGTGAGGCTCCCATGGCAGAGCCATGGACGAATAGGGTTTGAGGCAATAATCAGCAGCAACCATTCAGTCGTTTATAAAGACAAGTGGCCGTGATCTAGAGTATTAATGATGCTGTTATCTTTTGACAGAGATGACATCTCAAGACTGTTCAATTTGTCCTTGCTTAGAAGAGTGGCAGAAAAAGTTGAGTGACCGTCCATGGAGAACGTCCATGATCATAGATGTGACCGTCCAGTGGTGCTAAAACCAAGAGCAATTAAGTCTGTACGATCAATCCCCATCACGTGAACTCAGAGCAGCGACACCGTTTTTATTATTTGCACACCATTTTGACAGAGTGATGAAGCCTGTCCGCCCTCTGCAGTCCTTGAGTGGAGTCGGGTGGGCAAATTTACTCAAATGGGGTTATAACTTTGAATTTTAACACCTGCTTCACGCAATTGTCTTACAAAGCAATTTGTTATTATTGTTTGGCTGTAATTAACCAGGGCATCGTATAGCAACAAAGATTGGAATCTTGAGCAGACAATGAGAAGCAGTTGTCGGGAGGGAAATGTCTGGAAGTCAGTCCGATAAAAACATTTGAGTTGAGATGTTGACGAAATGGAAGGAAATTACACCGACATTACAACGACAGATTAGAAAGCAGGACTGATTCAATCGAGCAGTTCGGTGATTCTCCGATTTTGTAATTTTGTAATTGGTAATGTGATGAAAGGAAAGTGATATGAAACCAGATTCCCACTTGGTGATTATCTTTAATTATCCTCATTTTCTCAAGATGATGCAATTTGTAACCTTGCAAGGCGACCTCAATGGATAGAGCCTCTGGATGGTCAGCATCCTCATTTTCTGTTCCTGGCCTATTTGTGGGGCCAGAAAAACAAATTTCTTCTAGTCATGGGGGTTTGAAGCCCGACACCAGAAAAAGATGCGATTGAAGCACTTGATTAGAATTTATATTGTTTTTAATTTCGTAGCAAATAAATTATCCAACTGTTCTTTCCATGTGCCTGCATATACAGCATACAAATACAGACATATAACTAGATACGCTTGATTTCCACAGTTAAAGTGCTGGCATCTGAGATTGGCCAGGGAAACTGATGAAATGTTCATGCCTGACAGAACCTGCCACAATTTTTTTGTAAAACAACAACCAATCACGGCCATATTTCTGTGCAACAATCTATATCATATGAAAACAACCTACCACTTGAAGCCCTGAGTTCAACCTTTTCCAAACAATCCAGGAAAGACTCCAGAGCCGTCTGAGCTAACAATCCATCAAAAGAGATTCTCAACATACCTTTTGAGTTCTATTGCACAGCAATTTCCTTCTGCCTTGATTCTCCGTGAGCAGACATTTATATAATTTTATTTTTTTTCTTTTTACATGCAATGGGTTAAGTAGACTCTGAAATATAGCAGTTGAAAACTCACCTTAAGCATACAAGCAGGCAGCAGTAAATTACTGCTCGTATTTCATGCAAGACTACCTCCAAACATGCCTGGACAGGACAGGACAGCACAGCAGCGTCCGTGATACAAGCCTTCAAGAAATTCTCATCTTTAGTTCTGCCTTCATTCACAAAACTCATCACTATAAACAAAATTAAGTTCTGCGATACAAAATACAAATCACAACAATAAAAACTGCCAGCTACAGCAACTTCTTTGAAGCATGCAAATAGTAGGGCTAATTGTATAATCAAGGCAAGGGCACATTTGAACATCCAAGTACGTAATGGGGGCACAGATTAGTTAAAACTATACAAAAGCCATACTAGAATGCAACTGTATGTTTCTTCAATGCATGGATCATAACTCCAAGCTCCAATGCAATTTCAATAACTTCCTTGGTATATGATGCATGCTTTACAGAAAAGTTGTTTCTGGCTTTGATCAGGTTTATCACATTTAAACACATGTATTTTTGTAAAACTTGTGTATAGAAGTTCTCCAGTATAGAATCCATCCATACAAATAGCATCCCAGCTAAGAATTATAGCACGGCACCTCTTAATTGACTTTGAGGATTCAAGAGACCAGGGTGAATCCAGCAATTCAGTTAATGTTAAAATACTAAAGACATTGCAGAGAAACTAAACAATTTCCAATTATCAAATCCAGCATGAATTCAAACATTAAACTATAATGGTGTAGCAGAGAATTGCAGGAAATATAAACCCAAGTTACTATTAATACAACTGCTAAAGGATGCAAGAAATACAACTGCCAAAGGATGGACGAAACATGGTTTCCGTAATTAAAAGACAAGTTCCCCTAACAAGAAAAACAATAAAGGTGTGCCCCTAAAGTGGTTCTTAGAGCTCGGTAATTTATTATCAGGGACATGACAAGTGTTTAGTCAATATCATGATCTCCAAATATATTTGGTTCTTCTAGGTGAGATCATCAAGGTGGGCCAAGTCTAAGTCAAATCCCGGTACACCTGGTCTTCCAGTTTAGGCAGTAGGCTTCATCAAAAGAGGCAGTAGGCTGGCTTTAGGCTTCATCAAAAGAGGCAGTAGGCTGGCTTCAGGCTTCATAGATCTCAGCTGTTTTGATGGGAAAGGAGAGGAAGCAAAGGTAAATAAGTGCATCAGAATCCTATACAGAGGGAGATCGGATAGGTTATGATATGAAACTGCCGCAAGCTACACTGTGATTGGCCTTATCTGTGGAAATTTCCACTCATCTGGTATAGACAGAAAATATAATGGAAAACCAGTCTACCTGCAGTAGCCATCATTAAATTCTAGTAATAGCTTTTGCGTCGAGAAACAGGGGCCTGGCCAGATAACCTGATAATTGATGAAGTTGCTAGTTAGGATTTCTACTACACGATTACCCAAAAGATATGTGAACATGACTTGCACAATACAACTCCTAGAAAAAGCAGGCAGCATAAAAGCAAAACACAAATAAACTGAATTGAACATGACATTTCAACTGAGCATGGGGCATCTAATTAGAAGGGAGATTACAGGTCCACAAAGGTTAAGAATTTAATCTTTAAAACTCTGGCAACAAGTCCAGAACAGACACCAATTACATGAATAAATATTTGAACAGGTTTCAAACAATGGCACATGACAATTTCTTACCCAGAAGTGCCAGTTCGTCCTGAAGAATAACTTCCATAGGCTCCATACGGACCTCCACTAGCGCTAATCTACAAAAGACATGAATAAACACTATTCAAGTGAAGCAATAGCTTGTAAAATGAGTGGGTATGAACAAGTATTGTCAAATTTAACAGCTTACTCATTTTCCATGTCAAATAGCATTATAGCACATGCTCAAAATATGGAAAAAGGCTAAGAGCAGGAAACAAAGGAAACACTCCTTCAATATGCAGCAGCAGCTTTAAAACAATGTTTTATATTATCACATCTACAAATCAATACCTGTGCGCTACCATAGTTACCATAACCGTCACCAGAAGCATAATCACTTGAGCTATAACCACCAGCATAAGAGTTCCCACGTCCATGTCTTTTACCATCTCTACTGTCATAATTTAGACCCTCCGAAGCATCAGCTGAGACAGGTAGGTATGGTAAAACTGGTAGAATAGCAGACATTGCACCTTCCCTGTCAAAAACATTAGCTCTTAACCGCTGACTTATTTGTATGAGAGCATCCTTGGCAACATCCAGGTCTCCAGCGATCTTGTGGTCAAAAGTCGAGGAACATGAGCCACATGCCCAGAAAGATATACAGAAACAATTTAAATTCAATAACCATTAGAGATATTTCTTTACCTGCACCATCTCATCATCATCAGATGCAACTTTGGGAAGATTTTCCTTTCTAGGTATTCTAATAATAGCTTTGGTAAGTTTCCTCATCTCATCTATAATAACTCCTCCTTTACCCAGAAGGCAACCAATACGAAAGGAGGGCACAAGTAGACGGGTTGTAAAAGAGATAAGGCCTGAATCTCTTTCCATTTTCTCACTACATCTAGGTTGCAATCGTAAGGCTGCTTCTATTGTTGGAGAATATTGATCGTAGATCTGGTATAGAGCAATTAATAATCCATCATAAACAATGTCAAAGGAACTCAATAGAGACCCAAGAGGTGGATTTAAGAGCATATACAAGTATTATACCTCCTTCGCTGAAATAGTTATCAAGCAATCATCTCCTTCAGTAACTGAACTATCAACTTTGATTGTTGCTCCAGACTCCTGTCTGATCTGGTTGATGATGGTACCACCTTTCCCAATTACAGCACCAATGTTTGCAGTTGGACAAACCACACGAAGTGAAAATTCTTTTGAAGCAAGTTCTTCTCTGGGAGCTGAATATAATGATCGAGACCAGTCTCCAGTATCACCTTTGAAACCACCATAAGGACCCATGAGAGGAGCAATTCCAACAATTGGGGCAGCTGCTGATGGACCTACCAGGGAACCAACAGAAGAGTACATATTTGGAACAGCAGACGCAAGCAAGTGCTGAGAACGTGATGGATTATCATGAAGGCGAGATGCTATCTGATATAAAGCCTTTTTGAGAACTGCAGCTTCACCAGAAATCTGGCCACAAATAACAGCAATTATATTAGGAAAGAAAAGGAAAAATTAAAGGCCTCATTCATTGTACATAGCTAGAGTCTATTCTCTCAAATCCAATGAATGCCTACTTGACAACAATAAAATGGGTCCAAACACGATTCTGAAATCTCTAAACATCATTAACTAAACCAAGGAAGAAGACCCATCCTGAAAAGGAAGATTATTTCACAGCATACAAGAGCAGAACTCAGATGACATGCCAGATAAGAGTGACTTGTCACGATCATAAAAACAAGATTAATTTTGGTCCAATAACTGTAATTGTCTATAACCTATCCCCTTAAACAATTTCCAAAACTAAGAAAAGAATGAGGTGGAAAACATTTTTGAAAAGGAAAAAAGACATTGTACCATGTAGAATTGCTAATGGAAACAGAGGCAGGCAAAAACTAAAATAGGAATACCTGTACAAGCTCATCTGAGCTTAACGCACAAGGAGGCAAATGCTCATCCTTGAGAATGCGGATCACTGCACCAGTCTCACTGCGTATGTTCTGAACTATCTGCCCACCTTTCCCAATAATACATCCTATCTGATCAGATGGTACAAGAAGCTTGGCGGTGACTTGTGGACTTCCTTCAGAGTCATCTTCAACTTGCAAATCCTCTGCAATAACCTTATCATGCACCCTGAACAGAGCATCCTGTGCAGGAGAAATGTAATTACCACTATCTTCATATTCATTAGTCTCATCACTCGGGCTATAGATGGTAACAACACGTTCTTCACAGCCCGGCACTGTTTCACCAACCCTGATCTTTGACTTAGTGTCTATCCTTAATTGCTTAATAATCTCCCCTCCCCTTCCTATTATGCTCCCAATCTTCCTAGCCGGGCACAAATACCGATACACAGTATCTTGCGAATCTATAACAAAACGTTCCCTATCATCACCAGTATTTCTCCTCTTATTTCCACCAATATTATCATAATCTGACTGCGGATGAGCCCGCTTCCCGTAACTATTCCTCTGCCCCGCCATTACAAACAATAGAGTCCACTACCTACGACAGCCCCATCAAAATAACACAATATAATCAAGATTCTAAAAACAAGAAACCTTCGATACATATATCTTAAACTTCATAAATAACTAAGAAAACCAGCATCCAAACTAAGAAATTATGAATTCTTTTCGATAAAAAGATAACAGCTTTTGATCAAATAAACAAAGGTTAGTCAAATAAGCTCTAGATCTGGCCAAATCAAAAAAGTAAAAACCCTAATTGGCAGACAACATTCAACTCAAGATCGTAAGGATTGGATTATTACCTGGAGAGTGAATGATGCAGAGCGTGAAATGTTAAATCAGAGACTTTTTTTGCAGATTCCGTCCTCTATGTCGCTGTGTTATGTCTTTGTGCGTTGTATTAGATATATATATTTCTAGGGTTTTGACCGCGCTTTGTATTTTATTTATTTCGCGCTGGGAAAAAAATATTATTTTTGGGGCCGGGTTTAATGATCTTAACATCATCTCATAATTCTATCATGTGTACCTCATTTCACTTATGTGGAGTTATTTAAATATGATCAATTTAGTTTAAATAAAAATTAATCTGATTTTTTATAGAATGAATTAAAATATTATTTAATTTTTTAAATCTAAAAAAAAATCAAGTACATTTTTTTGACAATTAAAGTATATATCCATTAAAAATAACCATACACTTCTTGTTGTCATAGCAAAATATTTGATAAGTGTGCAAGAGAAAAAACTTTTAAAATTATTGTGCGATCACAAAATAACTATTGGGTGGACTTTAGTCGACTTCAAGGGTGATAATACCTTCTCTAGCTATAATTAGTAACTTACCCTTGAATCTCTATCAAGACTAGTACACTCAGGTTTCATAATGATTTTAAACCAAATAACTAGGTGGTGACTCAAATGAAACCCCCCCCCCCCCCAATACCGCGTGGAGACATGTGACACCAACTTGCATCTTGAATGGTTGGAAAAGGTTTTGCTTATTAAAGAAAGCTCAATCTTACTACACGCACATATCATTTTTCATTACGATTCATGGACCAAAAATGCTTGAACGCCTAACATGTAAGTCTTTTTACTTCTTTTTTAATGGATTTAATTAGATTGTTATTAATCATGAAGATCAAGAAAAAAAATACTTTTACATGTTCTATAGGTACATATGTATGTAGAAGAATGTCATTTGGTTTGTGTAATGCACCCACAACTTTTTAAATATACATAGAGTATTTTTTTTTCTAACTATGGTGAGAGTGATTGAGATTTGATAGATGATTTTATAGTGTATGATGATTATGTTAATACATAATTAGAAAATTTATCTTTATTCTTAATAAGATATATTGAAACTAATATTGTCTTGAACTATAAAAAATATTATTTTATGGTAGAACAAGATATAATTCTTGGTACAACACTCTTGTGCAAATTATTAGCCAAAAAAGTGGGTTTGATATTTGATCAAACATGTAAAGATGTTCATAATGAATTTAAAAGGCGCATCACATCTACCTCCATGCAACCACCAAATTGAGATGAACCTTTCAAGATAATATGTGATGCAACTTGGGAAAAGAATAAGGGAGAGTTTGAATGTCATTATGTATGCTTCCTGCATGTTGGACGAAGCACATGGAAATTACCATACAACTAAATAAATAATTTTTTTGCAATGGTGCTTGCTCTAGAAAAATCCAGGTGCTATTTATTTGGAATAAAAGTTATTAGTTTTACTAACCATGCAATTTAAGGTATCTTTTAAAGAAAAAAATCCAAATCAAGATTGATTTTGTGGATCTTTCTTTTACAAGAATTTAATCTTGTGATCAAAGATATTAAAAAAAAGATGTAAAACCATGTAGTTGATCATTGGAGTCAACTACAAACCAAGAAAATATAACCCAAAATAGTAAGAGAGACATTCCTTAATTGATGCGAACCTCGTGATCATGTGGTCACGCAACCCACAACCAAGAATCAGATCTGATCCCGGAAAGCCGAAATAAGTCTGAGAGGAGTGTGACACAAAGGAAACCTGCTCCAAGGCATCAGCACTATTGGAATGAGTAGAAAGACACCACAAAGCCAGCTAATCTTTGATAAGTCAGATTCAGCTCGTTCAAGAACTAAAGAATACAAGAATCACTCTCACACATAATACTGAAAAGTTCAGAATTAATATTCATTAATGGCTGTCAAAATTTAGGTTACATGAGTTTAAATAGTTCTTGAAAAAATAATCCTAATGGACCCCTTATGTGGACTTAAATGAGGTCCACACAAAACCGACCCAAAACCCTAAACTGAAAAGCCCATGACTTAATCCAAACAAGTCTTGAATCCTAGCTGAAAACAAAGTCTTAATTAAGCTCAAACAAGTCTTGGGTTGTAGCTAACAAAATTAAATAAAGCCCATAATATTAAATCCATTAACTGCCATGAGAAGAAGAGAAGTATTATAGAGCTCATTCAAGGCTTATTTATAGCCTTCCATCTAGCCTCTTAATCCTATAAACAATAGGAAAAGGTAGTCACCCATGTTGTTTTCAAGTGTAGTAGGATTCTTTTGTTTCCTTTGTATATGGATAAGATATATTAGAGTCTCCTCTTGATACTCCAATGGTTCTTGCAATTCTGACTTGGTTGAAACCTTCAAGATCAATGCATTCAATGTCTCTTTCAATGTCTTTGTCTTAGATTAGGTCATTGGACCATTTGAAACATGTAATGAGTCATTGCTGGTGTTTCTGGGTTAGTTCGCATCATTAATGAGCAGCTGTATGTGTTACATTCCTTTACAAAACCACGATATACTGATATGGTGAATTGTTTAGTCACAAAAGAATTCCCTTTAGATTTGCATAAATCCCCAAAAGATAAGTTACAAGTTGATGCTACATGTTATTTTTAGGGCACCCTATATTTATATAATTCTTATGCAAACCAAGTAGTTAAACAATGTGCGCCACAAAATGAATTTCATTTCATTCACTTTTTGTCGTTCGTATTCTTATGGTGAGCATTTTAGAATAAAAAAGAGCAACCCACAAGATACTTGAAAGTGGTATGTGTTAGCCTTTTATTTTTAAGAATGCATATTATTTTTGCAAATTATGTGAAATGTACCAATGAACAGGTAATATCACTCATAAGAATCAAATGTCTTTAATTAATATTCTTATATGTGAAATTTTTATGTTTAGGGTATTGATTTTTATGGGTCTATTTCTTTCTTCTTTTGGTAGTATTTATATCCTTTTTGCAATTGATTTTGTGTCCAAATGGATTATGATGAAAGCCACATGAATTAACAAAGTTAATGTTATTTTAAATTTGGTCAAGACTCATATATTTGACAAGTTTGAAATCCTAAAAGTTATCATTAGTGATTGTGACTCTTATTTCTACAATCATTCAATAAAGACATTATTACGCAAGTACCATATGACTTATAGGACTTCCATAGCCTATCACCCCCAAACAAATGGGAAATCTGAAATTTCAAATAGAGAAATCAAGTTCATTTTGGAAAAGACATTGTAACCTAATGATTAGAGTTTGCGACTCGAAGATGCACTTTGGTCTTCTTATATTGCTTATAAATCATCTATAGGATTGTCTCTTTATAGGATGATTTGTAAGAAAGCATAACATCTACAAGTGAAGCTTGAGCACAAAGCTTTTTGGATCATTAAACAATATAACTTTAATTATAATGCTACTAGGATTACAAAGAAGTTGTAAACACAAGAGTTTGAAGAAATATGGAATGATGCCTATGAGAATGCAAGGATTGACAAAGAAAATACCAAAAGTCTTCATGATCGAATGATTACAAGAAAGGAATTTCATGCTGGAGAGAAAATTCTTATTTATCATTCACGTTTGAAAGTTTTTCCTGATAAGTTACACTCTTGTTGGATTGGATTCTTTGTTGTTTCAATTTTTTTTATGATACAATTGAGATTACATGTGTAGAAACAAACTAGATGTTCAAGGTTAATGAGCATTGATTGAAACCTTTTAATGAAGGATGAACAACAAAACCTACCATTTTTATAGAGTTAAATGAACCAATCTATAAGACATGAGCATGTGAAGTGTCAAGCTAATAACATAAAATAAAGGTGTATACTGAGAGACAACCCAAATTATAAAAAATAAAAAAAAATCAAATTTACTTTTTGCCCTTATATTTTATTTTATACATTTGACTTCATGTTTGTCAGTCTTTTTTACCCTTTTCTTTTATTTCAACACTGAAAACAATATTGTGTGTAAGTGTGAGAGGGGAGAATTTTGGTTTGCTTTGATGTTTTTGTGTGTAAAGATGTTTACAGAATGGTGGGAATGGTTGAATGTCTCCTTACCATCATAAGAAGAAGTCTATTCATTATATATAACGTAAAGGCAGTTATACAATCCTATATAATAGGAAAGATGAGAATACAATTAATGGAGTAATTATTCTACAACTATACATTAGCAAAATTACAGTAACAGAAGAGATTGCAGCGTATATCATGAAGAATCACGAGATTCTCTCTTATCACCCCCCTGAAAGGTGAGCGTGGAAGAAGGGAGAACATTAAGCTTGCTTCGAAAAAGAAGAAACTAAGGCTTGGAGACTCCTTTGGTAAGTGAATCAACGAGCTATATATGGGAAGGAACAAAGTCTATTTTCAAAGAGCCATTAGCAACAAGTTCTCAGACAAAGTGATAATCAATGGCAATGTGTTTGGATCGAGGGCGAGTAATAGGATTAACAACTATAAAGATTGCATTTTGATTATCACAAAGAATGCGACGTGGAGCTGGAAGTGGAACCCGAAGATCTTGAAGTAGTTGAATAAGCCATACAACATCAGCAGTGGCAACAACTAAGTAGCAATATTCGACTTCTACACTTATACGAGAGATAATGCTTTGTTTCTTAGAGGACCAAGAGATTAAATTAGCTCCAAGGAAAATAACATAGCCGGTAGTCGAGCGACATGTATCAGGACAACCAACCCAGTCTGCATCATAATAGGCAATAAGATTATGAGTCGATATTTTATGCAGTTGAAGTCCGTGATAAACTATGCCTTGAACATAGCATAAAATACGCTTGAGAGCATGAAAATGATCTTCGGTTGGAGCATGCATAAATTGATAAATAAAATTAACAAAAAATGATAAATCTAGCCTGGTGATGGTTAAGTACTGAAGAGCACCTGCTAGAGAGCGGAACAGAATTGGATCAGAGAACAATTGGCCTTCGGCGGGTAGATGTTGACCAACAACAAAGGGTGTGGAAATTGGTTTAGTATCAGTCATCGAAGCTCATTGTAAGAGATCAAGAGCATACTTGGTTTGACTAAGAAACAGACCCTTTTCATTAGGTTGAACTTCCACCCCAAGAAAATAATGAAGATCACCCAAATCTTTCATGGAAAATTCCTTGGAAAGCCGAGTAATGAAGGTGCGAATCAACGAAGGACTACTGCCAGTGAGCACCATGTCATCAACATACAAAAGTAAGTAAATAGTCCCAAGCTTAGAATGATAAATAAATAATGAAGAACCAGCCAGACTGGAGTGAAAACAAAGTGCGTGTAAGAAAGAGCCGAAGCGATGAAACCAAGCGTGAGGAGCTTATTTCAAGCCATAAAGAGCACTCTTTAAGTGACAGACATGCTGAGGAAATAAGGGATCAATGTGACCTGATGATTGTTCCATGTATACTTCTTCATTGAGAAAGCTATGAAGAAAGGCGTTGTTGACATCTAACTGATGTAAACGCCATTCAGAAGCAACTGAGAAATCCAAATAAAGTAAACTAAGCAACATTTGATCTGTTTGCAACCAGGAACTATAAGCAGGATTTGATTTGGTGACTCCATTAGAGTTTGTAATCGTGAGACTTGGAACGGTGATTGTGCCATCTAAATATCCAAACAGTTCTTGACTGGTTAATAGAGGAACAAACTGATTTCTCCATAACAGGTAATTGGAGGAAGTCAGTTTAATGATGAGCATATGCACCATTGTGTTGAGCGCAAGAACATGGGATGAAGGAGAGGATGAGTTGGCCATGGAGTTTTGTAAACCTAGGCTCTGATACCATAAAGATATTTACAAAATGGTGGGAATGGTTGAATGTCTCCTTACCATCATAAGGAGAAGTCTATTCATTATATATAACGTAAAGGCAGTTATACAATCCTATATAATAGGAAAGGTGGGAATACAATTAATGGCGTAATTATCCTACAACTATACATTAGCAAGATTATAGTAACAAAAGAGATTGCAGCGTATACCATGGAGAATCATGAGATTCTCCCTTATTAGTGTGTCTTATTAAGAAAAAGTTCTTTATGCTTCAAACTTTTAATACTAATATTTGTCTTTTGAACTTCTATTGATATAAAAGAATATAAGTATTGTATATCAGAATTAATTGAGATAAATGAAAATATAATTTGAATGAATGAGCATGCATGCAAGTTTTAAAGTTTAATTAGTTTAGGGATTGATCTTAAAAAGATGTCATGTTGACCTAATAATGTTGTGCCAATGTAAGCTTTTGAACCTTTAATATTATGTTCTTTGATGTGTGTATTGTATTAATGATATGTATCATATGTTGTTGAGATTACATCCACATTGCATATGTGTATGAAAATGATAAAGACAATATGAATTTTAACCATTTGAGCCAAAAAACCAATCCAAAACATATTATCCTTTTATTTGTCTTTCATTTCTTAAACCATGTTATAAGCATTAACTTTTAACATGTTTTCCTTTTTTTTGGCTAAAAAATAATACATCATGACTTGTTGATATTTCATGTGATTATGATTGGAAATTATATAAAAAGTAGTATTTGATAAAGGAATGAGCAAAGTTAAAAAATGTAAACCATTGGAGTTAAAGACAACAAAAGAAGAAGAAAGAAAAAAAGTTGTTCCGTTGTGTTCTCAAAGTTATATGCTGATGGTTGTGGAGCTTGAAATCAATAGAAGTCAAGTATTGGCGTTTAAAAATAATAATTTTATGTGTTTTAATGATATATATGTTATAGAATGTTATATTTCATTTGGTTTTAACATTTTCTTTTTCTTTTCTTTTACTCACCTTAACCTTAGCTCCATTACAACTGTAAAGTAAATTTTTTTAATTCATGCATTGCTTGTAATATTTTAATAATGAAGATGAGATTGAAAAACAAGCTTATGATAAAATATATCCATTAATTGAATTTGAAAGATTTAAACACATGAGCTCTAAACACATGAATGTTGGAGTGTATATTAATGAGAGGACCTATCATTTTGGAATGACATGAATTTTATTTAAATCCCAATGATTAATTAATTTTTGAAGATTCACATGTGAATAAATTCATGAAAATATATGTTTTTATCCTTTTTGATTGTATTCGTGCTTATAATGCATGTACTCTTAGACATTGATTATTTTTCATAGGTGGTTAGGTGATTAAATCCAATTTAGTTTAGTGTTTAAGAGTAATTTTAATATTTTTAAAATTTTGGATGCCATGTTGAAATGACTAAATTGTTTTACTTAATGTAACACACACACACATACATAAGTTATTAAAGATAAAATTATGTAGGTTTAGGATGGTTAATAAAAGTATAAAAAATAGAAAATTGTTTGACGTGATTCGGTAATTCAAAAATTTTAGTTTAATTTGAAAATATACTAGATTTCAAAACTATAATCATATTATTAGTATCTGTTTGGGAGTGTGACTGAAGTTGCTTTTGAAAATGCTTTTCAATTAAAAATGCATCAAAATAATATTTTTTATTTTTTAAAAAATATTTTTAACATTAGCATATGAAAATAATCTAAAAATACTAAAATTTTTTAATTTAAAATATTTTTTTTAAAATACAATGACAAATACTAAGGGGGTGTTTAGGAGAGCTTTTCGAAAGTACTTTTAAAAAAAATTAAAATTTTTTATTTTAAATTAATTTTTTTAGTGTTTTTAGATAATTTTGATGTGCTGATGTCAAAAATAATTTTTAAAAAGTAAAAAAAAATATTATTTTGATGTATTTCTAAACAAAAAATACTTTAAAAACAACCGCAACCACACTCCCAAACAGACACTAAGGACCTGTTTGTTTCTGCGGTTGTACCGTCGTTTGCTCAAAATTTGATTTTTTTTCATTTTAAATGAATTTTTTTTGGTGTTTTTAAATCATTTTGATGTGTTGATGTCAAAAATGATTTTAAAAAAATAAAAAAAATATCATTTTAATATATTTTTAAATAAAAAACATTTTAAAAAACAACCACAACCTTATTTCGAAACATGCACTAAATAGATTCCTTTACCTCTTTGTTAATATAGAATTTTTTTCTTTAAGGGTATGTGAGTAATTCCACCAAACCAAACCAAAGATGACAAGCATAGACGAATCGCCCACCGATTTATCACGAACGACCTATACCTAGCCCTGGCGACCTCCACAAAAATTATTCATTCTCTTGTCGCACGATACGTTCCATGTTCTACCACTTTCTAGACAATCCAAACAATCAAATCAGAGAAGGAGCAAAACCCCGGAAACTCCCGAAATCTCCCTGACAGATAGATGTCAACTTCCGGGCAGCCACAATTCCGATACACGCAAACACCATCAAAGGTTTTGCATCTGCGAAACCTTCCATGGGAGTGCACAGAGGAAGAGCTTATCGAGCTCTGTGAACCTTTCGGAAAGATCGTCAATACTAAGTGCAATGTTGGAAACAATCGCAACCAAGCCTTCGTTGAATTCGTAAGTAATTTTCCTTTAATCTTTTGCTTTCGTTTCAATCGAATATGTAAAAATTAGGTTAAAATGGATGTAAATCTCAGGTAGAACAAAACCAGGCAATACAAATGGTATCATATTATGCGTCGTCGTCAGAGCCAGCGCAGGTTCGGGGTAAAACGGTGTATATTCAATATTCGAATAGACATGAAATTGTGAACAATAAGAGTCCAGGTGATAATCCTGGAAATGTACTGCTGGTTACCATCGAGGGTGTTGAGGCTGGTGATGTCAGCATCGATGTCATTCACTTGGTAATTGTTTTCGTTCTTTCTTTCTTTTTTTCAACTTTTCTTTTCCTTTTGATATATTTCTATTTCAATTTGGTTAAATGTGCTGAAACCTGATAATAAGGGTTTTATTTTTTTGTTTCTCGTTTCCTTTTGAGGCTTTTGGGAGCTTCAAGATAGTTTAATAGTTATCGCCATGTAGTTCCTACCTGAGGCTAGTGGTTGTGGAAATGGTTTCTAGATAATGGAGGCAGTGTGAATCTGGATGTGTGTTTACTAGTCTTTTGCTAGTGACAATATAATGCAATGAAAAAGAAGATATCATTGTATTGTCTATCTCCTTTCCTTTCCAGTGCAATTTTGTTTAATTGTTGAGGAAAAAGTTCACTGTAATTATGCTAGTTATGCTATGTATCATACCTAATATGCAGATGATGGACTCATCTAACGATTTTGTGTTTAGTTTTGAAAATTTTATCTATCTTAAAATTGGTATTCTCAATGCTTTGGTTTGAGTTGACTTTCTACTGTTTTTAATTGGACAGTATGGGTTATAGATTTGGTGAAGGGTGCTTCTCATTGTTTTATTACTTTTTATGTAGAAACAGTGCCATGATTGGATTATGTAGTAAATAATGTGTTAATTTTAATTCAAGTCAGCGGAATCACAGATGATGGTGCCTCGTATTTAGATTCATTTGTTGGAGACAGTTTGGAAATATTATCATACGTCATTCTCCTTTCTAAGGTCTATCTTGACGCATTATTTTACAGGTGTCATTCTGCACTTATTTCTTAAATATTTGGAAATTTTGTTGTCTTTACATCAGTGATTGGGGTGGTCCCAAATGGTGTATAGTTGAATTTCTCATTCCATCATCTCTATAGAATCTGATGTATGTGTCATTGAAACTTGTTGCAGGTGTTTTCTGCTTTTGGCTATGTGCACAAAATTGCTACTTTTGAAAAGGCTGCTGGTTTCCAGGTGAGGTTTCAAATATGCTTTTGTTCTTTCTGAGATTGCACTTTTTCCCCCCCTGTATTAGTATCAATTTTCCTAATATCTTGGCAGGCATTAATTCAATTCACTGATGCTGAAACTGCATCTTCAGCAAGAAATGCCTTGGATGGGAGAAGTATACCAAGGCACACACTTCTTTCCTTTCCTAACCTTCACAACACCCCTTATTTTTTCATTGAAATTTCTTGGATTTTCCGTTAGTATGGGGAGTGTTGTTGATTTGTGACGTGAGATATCATGTTTAAAAAATTCAGGTACCTGCTTCCAGAACATGTTGGTTCCTGCAACTTACGTATTTCATATTCTGCACATACTGATCTCAATATCAAGTTCCAGTCCCATAGGAGCAGGTAATAAAATGCTCCCAATTTCTAAAAGCTCAACACTTGTATGTTTTCTTACTGTTCTTTTTTCTTATGCTTGTTGCTCAAAATCATTCGTCACTTCTCTTGTGCTTCATCTATCTTGGAGTTTGAGGCCTTGCTAATTGGTGTGTGCTTTTTTCATCTAGTGGGTTAGGGAAGCGTCATAGCCAAAACACAGATGTATGGTCATGGTGGCTTAGTAATTTCTTTCATCTTTAGATAGTATGCTTATTGCATTTGCACTTGTGATCATGGTTCAAAATGTTCTGTGTATGATCGCTGAATTTCATCAAATGAAAAAAATTACCTTTTCATATAATCATTATTCAATTTGTTATAGCAGTTTATTGCATGTGCTCCTGCTATTGTACTCCTCTTTGCCAATAATGTTTTATGGAGTCTGCTTTGAAAGTCCCCAGGGGGGTAGCGTGGCGGCAACGGCCTTGCTCTTGCATTTGCAAGAGCAAGGTTCGAGTCGGGGCGTGCCCTAGTGACGCGAGTCACTCCTGCCTTGTAAGAGCCTGGGACAGTCGGGGTTTTCCTCGCTCCCTGGGCCTACAAAGTGCGCTTTCTGGGTAGAGTGGTTTCTCCTCGTATTCAAAAAAAAAAGAACAAAGAGTCTGCTTTGAAAGTTTGTTTATTTCTCAGCATGTTAATGCTAAGTTTTTTTTCTTTATAGGCTTGAAGTGGAATATTAACTTATATGTTACAATTGTTTGTGCTGAATTTTAACAAGCTACAATTTTTGGGGGTTTCTTTGTAGCCACTGTATTCCTACAAACCATCTAACAAGAAGTCCAACAAAACTTTAACAATCAATTAGCTTAGCAATTTCTTGTCTTTCATGTGTCAATTTTTTTATGATATTGCAAAGTTCATCTTTAAGTAAATGTGGTATTTTTCAAATACTACCTGGGTGAATGGGGTGGGGGAGGGGTAGACTTTTGTTTGAATTGGAAGGGGGAGCGGTGTTGTAACCTTTCATTTTCATTTAGGGCAGCCATGACATCAATTATAATTTTAGTGAACCTTCTATCTGACATAGGATTGCAAAAGCAAGCCAATAGATTTCACAAAAGTTCACACATTTTTCCATGACTACTATTCCTGAAATGGCTATGTCTTGTTCACTTGTCCATCATTTGAATTTCTCTTTCGTGCTGTTCCTTCGGAGGGCAGCCATTATCACATCAATTTTACTTTTATAGTGAACCTTATATCTGGCAGAGGATTGCAAAAGCAAGCCAATAGATTTCACAAAAAGTTTCACACATTTTTCCATGACTACTCATTCATGCATGGTTATGTCTTGTTCACTTGTTCATCATTTGAAGTTCTCTTTCGTGATGTTCCTTCTCTTACACAGCTTCTGAAATTTACGCATCAATAATGTCATAGATAGTGTTGTATGACAGATTTTATTCTTTGAATTTTGCAGAGACTACACAAATCCCTATCTTCCTGTGAATCCTACTGCAATTGATGGACCTGTTCAGGTGAGTCCTGGCTGATTACCCTTATGCTTTGCATTACCGAATCTTCACCGATAAGCTGTTTTCTCCAGTCTACTGTAGGTGCTGATGGGAAGAGGAAAGAGCCTGAGAGCAATGTACTTCTTGCATCAATTGAGAATATGCAGTATGCTGTCACCGTGGATGTTCTTCACACGGTGAGGAACTCCCAATTGCTTTAATGTTTCCTTCACATGAATTTTGATTTGAATGAGTTTTGCTCATGTCTATGGCTGTTCATTATAGGTATTTTCTGGATTTGGTAATGTCCAGAAGATTGCTATATTTGAGAAAAATGGTGGAACACAGGCACTAATTCAGTACCCAGGTATGCCTTTCTGTCATGACTGATTATTTACAAATCTTGCTTGTTTATTGCGCTGACAACCTATGTCATGTTGAAAGCCTTTTGAGCAACGCAGTTTATTTTGTTAGACTTTGAACTTCACATGGATCTTCTTTTTCTCTTTTTTCCTTAACCATACCCCCCCCCCCCCCCCCCCCCCCCCCCCCCCCCCCCCCTGGTTTTGGTGTGGATATAGAAGGATTTAGTCATTCCAGAATTTCCTTTCCTGCTTAAAGGTCCTATACCAAAGTTATTGGGTTGGCTGAACAAATCCTGTTTGTCTATTTCTCCTATCTAATCTATACCATTCCTTTTTAATAGTTACAGTCACCTCTGGTCTACTTTTTAAATGTTATGTCATACTACAAATTACAACTGGTCACAAAATCACCTTTTGTTACTGTGAGTTAATGTTTTTTTTTAAAAAAAAACAAACAAACTGATTATTATGACCAATGTGACTTTAGGTTCATTTTTAACATTATTTCAACCATCTGTGATCCTTTTTAGGATGGCTATAGGTTAGGTTGGAGTTGAATTTTCCTCCACCTGTCTTAAACCTGGCATGTCTAAATCCATTACCCACCTCTCTCTCCAATCCGGTTGGAGTGGGCTGGGTGGAGGATTTCTCTACGCAGTGGGTACCCAACCCATTGGGTTTTTTTTATATATATATTTTAAAATCAATTAAAAAAACTGAAACTAAATAGAAAATTACGTTTCCATCCATGAATCAGTAAACTATAAAATAATGTCTAAACTTCTAATCCATGCATAAGACCATAAAAATCCTTCATGAATCATCATATAAAAATCCTTGCATCATATTAAAAAAATAAAATTACTACAAAAAATTGTTCTTAAAAACTAGTTGGGGGCTGGTTGGGTGATGGATTAGGTTAACCTCTCATTCTCCGTCGGACCAAGCTCTGGTCAAACTAGATCAGGTTTACCCACCTCTGGTTTGACTCTGGTCAAATCTGATAAAAATCTAATCCAATTGGATTGGAGACACTAGATAACTGACAGATCAGGTGAATTGCCATTCCTATCCTCTTCGCTTGTATATTGGCCAGGTTTTCAGCAATGCACATGCTTTATTTGTGAAATAGGGTTTAAGCAGCATTAGTGTCTTCATTGTTTTCCAGATGTTGCAACTGCTGCAGTAGCCAAAGAAACTCTGGAGGGACACTGCATTTATGATGGTGGCTATTGTAAGCTTCATCTATCATACTCTCGTCATACTGATCTCAATGTGAAGGTATATATATGTGCTTTAGAGTTAATGTCATGAGAAAAAATAAAAAGAATAATAAAAGAGACGCTGAAAGAGGAAAAAGTGCATCTGTTCTTGATCGAAAAAGATTTGGTCCTTAAAATGTATGCTTCTTAACACTTGATTGCCCCCTCTTGAATACAATCCTCTTTTTTTGTCTTTTTTTTTGTAATTTATCTGAGATTTTGATTAGCTGCTTTTTTGGTAGGCTTTTAGTGACAAAAGTAGAGATTACACCATCCCAAATGCAAGTTTTCTCACAGCACAAGCTCCTGGCCTGCACACTGCTCCCACAATTTGGCAGAATCCGCAGGCTGGTTCAATGTACCCCGGGAGTAACTATGCCTCGACAGCTGCTGCTGCTCAAGTTCCTCCTGGGCAAGTGCCACCTTGGGATCAAACTATGCAGACGGGTGGACCAGGCTATGCATCAGCTCGCGGTACATATCCTGGTCAGACATACCCAAACCCTCCAGCATATGCTTCGTCAGCAATACCTCCAGGCTCCTCTCCCCTTTCATATAGCAGCCTGATTTCTCCTGGTGTGGCTTCCATGGGAATGACTCACCCAGGGGTGCAGCCAAACATGCGACCTGGTGGGGCTTCTCCTCCTGGTCAGGCTCCATATTATGGTCGATGATGAGGTATCTTCATCTTGATTTTTTTTTTACCTTTCCAGCCTAAACAAGTGATAATTTGATAGCTGTGCATTCACTTATCTTGTGAGGCTTTTATGTTTCATTCAAAAGAAGAAAGTTTTCAACTATTTCTGTCTCTATTTTCTGCTGTCTTGGAATACATTGCTGGATGGAATCTCTGTTCTCAGTCCTTGTCAATGTTGTAAGCGTGTGAACTTGCTACAGCTTTATTTAGTGCAGCGTCAATGTAGAAAACTACTCTTAAGTGTTATATCCTCGGCTTTTTTGAATATCAGTTCTTATGTGAATATTCCTCTTCTGGTTATATAGCACTCTGAACTTGTTATGATCTCTAACTGTTGCTGGTCTCAGTAGGGCAAAATCTTTTAGCAAATGAGGTTTTTCTTCTGTTTAATCTTTCCTTTTTGGTGTGTACGGAGCTTTATACATGCCCTCGTTTGAAATTTATATTTCATTTGCGCGCACTTGTTATTCTTTGGGGGATAAATTCATTTTTTAAATAGAAAGTGAACTTGTGATTTTTTTTTTTCATCTCTTAGATGATGGATAGGAATTTTGTAAAACCCTCAACCCAGTTCTGAGATTAGTTCAAGTACCATATTTATCATCAATCTTGACAACAAATAATTAGTTATAACAAATTATTATAATTATAAGGAGAAAAAAAGAGAGAACAAATACTAAATAAAAGAAAAGGGACTTTGATTTGACAGGTGAGAGTGAAGCCAACGCCGGTGGCTCAGGAAGTTTATCAGAATAGGCTTTTGTTGTGGTTTTACCTCCTTTTTACTCACTCTCAACACAGGTATTTTTCATTTACCAGTTTCTAGTCTAGAGAAAAGGCAGTCATCTTCAATGATCGGTCCAGCTGCAACATGTGTTGGAAACAAGGTTGGTCACTTGGGTCCTTGATGTAGAATCTAGATAGCTGTAGCATATCTATCTTAGGAGCTGGTACATTTTGTTAGTGGATCCAGATGACCTAGTGCGTTTGTGGGGAAACCTTTCTCCAACACTGCAGTTAATGCTCATTGATATCTCAGTTTTATAATTGGCCTACCATGTTTTACAAGCCGCCCTTGTTGGCTAGGGATCCATTTTCGCTGTACCCATGTGGTTACGAAACTGGTTGAGATTGTTGTTGAAAGGGTTTTTGGTTCGGAAATGTATCAAAATAATTATTTATAAAAAATATTTTTGATATCTGCACATGAAAATGATCTAAAATAATTAAATTTTTTTAACTTAAAATAAAATAAAATAATTTTTTTTCAAAAATACTTTTGAAATGTATCGGGAAACATTTCCAACGTGTGGGTGTGGATACTCAAATGTACTTCCAAATTTGTATTAGCTAAGCTCAATAAAATCAATGAAGCGCGGTCGTTTAGACTTGGCCTGCAGAAGAACTTGATCTCCCATACAGCAAAAGCTTTTACCAAAGGAAAGTCAGGAGACAAACTTATTTGGGATGCAACGAAAATAAGACGGTGGAAATGATAACTAGCTGATCTATAATTCACCCCTCGCTTGAGATAAACAAAATCATTACACAACTTGTTCCTTGGCGATGCCTACTGGATAATCTGCAAAATCTAGTTCCTTTCGGTTCCTATTGTCCACCAATGCTTTGTGAACATCGTCGTGAGGAAACAAGTCATTTTAATCTGCAAAGTGGAGTAAAGCCGGAACATTTTGACAAATTTCCTTTCTCTGTCTTTTTATTTAAATCATATTTCATTCCTTGTCATTTCAAATCATTCGGCCCTCTTCTATTTTTCTTACAGTAGTTCTTACTTCTGCCATGAACATTTCACTGAAACAAGTATGGAACCAGTGAATATAACTTCTTGTACAATTAATTACTAGCTATTCAATGTGGGTCAGGTTTTTCTTTTTCAATAAAAAAAAACTTGGATATACGTACTTTCCAAACATTTTTTTAAAACTATAAGTGTAAACTAAAAAGTTCATGTAAACATCCAATTAAATAGATCAATGATTGTTTATGTAAATAAAAAAATTAATGGTAATTTAAAGTAAAAATAAAAAAATCAAGAGATAGATTAGAGATAACTAAGAATAAAATTGAAACAATTGAGGATGGATGTATAGAGGCAGAACAATTTGATAGAAGCAAGATAAATTTACTGCAATTTTTACAGTAGAGTTTTCTGCTCAAATACTTGCATGTTATTTCTCCATTGAGTTTGTCTATATATAGACTTTACATGATTTTGTTTATGAAAGTTTTTACAACTGTGAAGATCACATTTATACTAATTACAGATTTTCCTTGCTGAGATGCAGCACCTTGATCGTTTCAGTGCACGAATCTTGGCTGCAGATTGTTTGCATGATTCCTTGACTTGAGTTTTGGCATATTAGCTGTGCCCAGTGTCACCTTCCTTAATAGGATGCACATCAAAATAAAATATTAAATCTCACAACATAAATATTTACTCAATTATGTTTATTGATTTTGTCCAATCAAATGATAATAAAATACTCACAAAACAAATTGATTGAATAAAATAAAAGATAACAAAATATCATGCAAGATTGAAAATAATAGAAAGATTATAAAAAATAAAGTTCATCTATGTAAAGACATTAATATTCATAAAGAAAAGATATTAATTGAAACATAAAATAAAAAATATTAAATAAAGGTATAAATTAAAATAAAACCAAAATTAAAGAAAAAAAAGATAGATAGTTTGGTGTTGCAAGAGCGTTAAAAACAAATAGAAAAAACAAACAACTCGAGTTAAAAGACTTGATCGAGCTTAATAAGTTGTTTTAATTAGATAATAAGAAAAAAATAATGATAAGAAACAAATAAATTTTTTGAAAGCTCGAAATTGGATTAGAAATGGACAAAAAAAGCAATTCTTAAAGCTATTTTTTATTTAATTATCCAAAGATTAAAATATATAATTTAAAAAGTTCAAAGGATTTAAATTGTTGAGAAAAATATATATTTAGACCATCAAATATTTTCTTTTTATTCATGTGTTTTGTTTTTTGTTTTGACAAAACATTTATTTTTAATAAAAACTTGAGGTAATTAAAATAAATATTTGCAATATGAAATAAATTAAATTCAGGAGAAAATATTTCTCGATACAAAACATCCTTTTACTCATTCATTCATTTTTTTTAATGAAAAATACTGTTTGTTATAATAAAAACTTATTATGTTATGAAAAGAAAGTTTCAATAATAAAAAAACATGTCTTGATATTTTTTTATCTGCTTCTATGAAAAATTAAGTATGGCCCTTCAAAATTCCAAACTTCTTAACTAAGGAAAAATTAAGCTTTAAAACTCAATGTTTCACCAATTAAGTCTGTTTCACTAATTAAGTCCTTAATAAGATTATTTTTACGTGTTAAAAGTAAAATTAAGTCCTTATATAATTATTTTTAATTTTAGCCTAAATTAATTTATAAATTTAATTAAACTTGTAATTAGACTCATGATTAAATCAATTTATTCTATGAAGAATATAATTAAATCCTCATAGTTAATTTTAATGAAAATTTATATAATATTCATTTAAGTTAAACTTGAATTTACATTACCTTTGACATTGAGTTTGTAAGAATGTGAAAGATCTAGTTCGATCCTTGCATATATTTTTCATGTATGTAGATCCATCTTCACCTTGTTCTTTCAATCTAGGTCGCTTATCTTTCTGCATATTTTGTTATTTTCAACTTGTATTATTATTATTTTTGTATATAAGAAAGATAATTTTAGAGTATCCAAAATTTAGTTATAACAGTTGTTATCTCTTTACGATGCTTCCAATAAAAAGTCTCGTAAGAGACTTTAGATAATAAACTTTCAAAAAACAAAAGATATTACCAAAAACAATATCTAAATGAGATAAAGACTAAAAAGCATATTATCTGAAAGTTGAGGGCTCAAAGACATATTTAATAAGTGATAGTGTCTTAAGAACTATTAAAAAGAAATAGGGATTAAAAGTGCACTATCTAAAATGTGAGGGCTTAAATACACACTTAAAAGATGATGATGTTAAAAATATTATTCAAATAAGACAAGGACTAGAAAATGCATTATCTAAAAGGCAAGGACTTAAGACTCACTAAGAAAGTGATAATGTAAAATAACTATTTAGATGATATAGAGGCTAGAAAGCATGTTATACAGAAGAAGAAAGCTCAAAGGTCTACTCAGAAGAAAATAATGCCAAAAACACTATGTACAAAAAATAAGGCTTAAAAGTGCACTATTTGGAAGACGAGGGCTCAAGTGTACTTAAAAGAAAATAGTGTCAAAAGCATTTTATAAAAACGATAAGACTCAAAAGCTCAAATGCATTATCTTCTCTAGAAGGTGATGGATCAAATGCTCACTCAGAAAAAATAATGTTAAAAACATAATGTAAAAGAGATAGGGTTCAAAGGTGTATTATGTAAAAGGCAAGGGCTTAAAAGCGTATTGAGGAGAAAATAATGCCAAAAACACTGTATAAAAAAGATAAGGCTCAAAGGTATATATAATATAAAGGCGAGGGCTTAAAGGCATATTTAGAAAAAGTAATGATTGTTGTGATGTCGCGGTCACACGAATTAATTACCCTAGCATAACACAATTCATACAAAATAGTATAGAGTAAGTAAGGGGTCGAACCCACGAGGACGTTTTAGTTCAGATTTTCATGTTATATGCTATGCAATTGGGGGGGGAGGAGGTTGGAAGTTGTCTAGGCTAATGCAAAGACAAAATAAAACTAGGCAAAAATTAAACAAAACCAAAATTTATTGATAAAACAAACCTTGGTCGCAAGTCAACATCCATCTACAGAAATCAGAACTGATCATGAAAATGAAACATCAATTTATATTGTGAATATTTATTTCTTTTTAACATTGGTTCGTTAATGGATCCACCATATAACTTGATTAATTTGATTCAATGATAGCCTTAAAAACTAGGTAAATTGATTAATCAAGAAACATAATTTTCTGCAATATATGTTTAATTCGATTGAATATTCTTCCTAAGATTAATAACGTAGATCTACCACAATTATTAACTTAGTTGCTTCACAAGTTCATAAACCACAACTTCGGTTTTGATATCAAACTTAACAATAGATTGTCTACAATAATAACTTAGAATCCGCTCTTAGCAATTAAATAAAAAATAATAGAAAAAAAAAGTATAGGAGAAAAAACATATTCATCATATAAACTAGAAAATTAAGGTAAAAATAGATCTCATAATTCTTAAAATTTGAAGGTTTATGTGTCCTTGCAACCATGAAAAAAAGTTTAGCATTGCATGTTTGTTAAATAACTAATTAAAAAGATGGAAGAAAACATGATTTAGGATTTGGAGGAGGAAGATTTGTGTTTTCTTTGCTGTTGGATGAAGTCCTCTTTGCTGCCTCTCTCCTCCTTTATATATGCTTAGAAACCTTAGTTTCTATTTTACAAAATAATCCTTTCTTAAGTTGGCAGAATTTAGTTATCATCTTGTAAAAATCATATCTCATTCATAAGACATCGTATTGAGCTAAATTTTGAATCGTTCATATATCTTTGAATCTAGAATCCAAAAACAAATGTGTTTGCATCAATCAAACTTCTGTATCTCCAGATATTTAAGGTTAAATAGACAAAGGTCAACATCGACAGATTACAAGATTTGAATTTGAAGGCTGCGATTTTTATGTTTTTCCTTATTTTATTTTTTTTCCTTATCTTTAAAGAAAGGTATGGATGTTACATTTTGAATTACACTAGAATCACTTCATTTAGATCTTTAGAGCTTCCGCTCTGCACAAAACATCGATTGAAGGTCAAATTTATCAATAAGCTCTAATTACCTCCCTTTTGCATCTTTCATCCAAAAATGCCTTCAAAACATAAAATAAAGAATATCAAGGAATTTTATATACAAAACATATGCAAGAAACTGGATAAATATTGGTGAAACTATCAAATAATATGATTGCATCAATAATACAAATATCATGTAAAAAAAGTGTTATCTAAAAGGAAAAGGCTTAAAGGCTCACTCAATAATTGATAGTTTCAAAGATGTATCTAAAAGTGAGTGGCTTAAAAGCGCACTAAAAAGATATGTTTTAAGTTGCATTCGTATAATCTCATGATTTTATATCTTTTAAAATTGGACCTTATTTTTCTTTATATCAATAAAAACCAAACCTCTAATAGGTTTTTTGCTAGAAAATATTCAAATTCATTATGTATTATTTCCTTGAACTCCTTACAAGAATCAAAATGAAATTACTTGGGGTTATTATGCATATATTTTTACTTGGTAAACATGATTCTTTTTCTTTATGTACATTGTTTCTCAAAACTGCAATCTTTGTAGGAAGGTTTCATGATTTTTTTGTTTTCATATACCTAACCTATAACTTGTGGAACTGATATTTAAGAAAATGATGTTCAATTTATGAGCTCACATGATTTTTTCCTATACCTTTGTCTCATTGATTATGACATTTTAAGGTCTCCCTACTTATCACTATAATCATACGAGTGTCACTGTTTGGGTGTCATGACCATCATTCAATATTTACCATACTAGGTTTTATGATAGCTTTGCTAGTTATATCTTGAGTTATAAAAAGATACCGAATAAATTTAAACAGCTTGCCTCTTATTCCTCGTCTTCTTAAAAAAGAAGTAATATAGTTAGTTTTGTTGGGTTTCTTGAATTGTCCTTAGCCTGATCATACCCCTCAATATTTTATCTTGTTTTGTTTGCTTAAATTTCTCAAGGATGTTATAATGTAAAAGATGTTTGGTTCTCATAAAAGATTAATATTATAGAAAAATATTTAGAATTTTAAATATATTTTCAAATGTAATAATCCATTTTGATGCAAGTTTTAAACAAACTTGTTTAAAAAAATTTAAGCAACTTCTTTGAACAAGGTTGAATATTAGATTTTGGTGTAGTTTTTTCTCTTATTTAGAATATGAGGTGACCTTCTATTTTCATGATTTGTTGATCAAAGTGATTGATTTTTAATTCGGGAGTTTCAAAGAATTTTTTTTTTAAACATTCACTTTACTTGTAAGAATAATAAAACACTTTTAGAGATCTTATTTTGTTCATGAGAGCATTACTTATGATGGAAAGAGAGGAATACATTTGAATTTACTCAAGAAAATAAAGAACACTCGAATGAACTTAGTGATGCGGACCAGTCCAAAAACAACAGCAAGGACCCATTACATGTCCCAAATGGTCCAATGACGCGATCTAAGACAAAGGCATTGAAAGAGGCAATAAATGCATTGGTTTTGAAGGTTTCAACCAGGTCAGAATTGCAAGGACCATTGGAGTATCAAGAGGAGACCCTAGTACATTTTATCCATGTGCAGGAAGGGTCCAATACAATCTTATTTGGGCCATGAAGTGAGGACAGCAAATGAGCCAAAAGAATCCTACTACAACATGGGATTAATGGGCTTGAGGGAAGACTATAAAAGAAAAGCCTTATGGGCTTTATTTAATTTTGTTAGCTACAGCCTAAGACTTGTTTGGGCTTAATTAAGACTTTGTTTTCAGCTAGGATCCAAGACTTGCTTGGATTAAGTTATGGGCTTTCAATTTAGGATTTTTGGGTCAGTTTTGACTGGACCTCATTTAAGTCCACATAAGGGGTCCATTAGGGTTACTTTTAAGAACTATTTAAACACATGTAACCCTAATTTTGGCAACCATTGATTAATTTTAATTATGAACTTTTCAGTTTATGTGTGAGAGTGATTCTTGCATTCTTCAGTTCTTGAACGAACTGAATCCGACTTATCAAAGATTAACTGGCTTCGTGGCGTCATTCTACTCATTCCAATAGTGCTGGTGCCTTGGGGCAGGTTTCCATTGTGTCACACTCCTATCAGACCTATTTCGGCTTTCCGGGATCAGATTTCAGTCTTTGTTGTGGGTTGCGTGACCACGTGATCACGAGGTTCGCATCACTTAGAAACATGATTTCATTAACAAACTAGATTGAACCAAATTGAAAGTGTAGATATGTTTGAGAACAACAAAAGTCAAGAATATTTGATTTTATACAAATTGTAAAATAAAAGAATCAAAGATCAAAAACTATCAAATCAATGTTTTAAACCATAAAATCCTTAGATTAAAGATTAAAAAAAAAAATTCATGCATGTGTAAGAACCATCAATTGAATAAAATGACATAAAAATCAATGACCCAAGGCCAAATTCATCTGAAGAATATAAACCTAGAAATGTTGGCAAACCTAGAAACCTAACAAAAAAGCATAAAAATAGAAAATGCAATAAAATCTAGAAAAATCAACTAAACCTAGCAAAAAAAAGCTTAAACATGCTTAAAACAACAATAAACAAAAATTAATAGCAAAAATAGTAAACAATTCCATTATGATAACAAGTAAAAATAATATTCTCTTTGTATAAAAATTATTGTCTTTAAGTTCGGACATCATGCTTATAACTTCAATAAAGCACACAAATTAACCTAAAATAACCTAAATCATAGACATATGTCCATGACTTTAAAATCGATTAACTAAATATTTAGATGTGAAAAACAACATTATGAATTATCAAATAACATTCCATTATCATATTCTAACATATAAAAAGGTAGTTAATCAAAACTTGAAAATATATAAACTATATTTCAAAGTATGCTTAAACATCTTAGAACAAAAACCATTGATTCTAAACTAACAAAAGACTTTAAATGATGTATAAAAAAAGCATTATGAACAAGAATTTACAAGACAAAAATAAAGGGGGAGGAGTTTGTTTATTGAGTTTCACCCCCTCATCAAATTTTAAGGAATACCATGACTAACAATGATGTCTTATTTACTTGGAAGTTTTCTTGGACATCTACTTTCAATATTGGACTTAATAACTTTTCCTTATACCTTTTTCCTTCTATTTTTTTATCAATATTTCACAACTTTTTTTATCAAGAGACTTTTATCGATTTAATCTTCTAATTTGATCCCTTTTGTTTCAATTTAAACTAAAAAAATCATTAATTGAGACAAAACAAATTAATATTATTAGTCCCCAACCAAAAAATCAATTGAGATCCCTCAAGGTTGATGCCTTTTTCAAAGTAGTCCTTGTTTTTCAATCTGATCAATTTTGTCCCTAATTAAACCTTAAATTTTGACTTTCTTTAATTTGGTCCCTAGAAAAGTTAGGTACAACCTCCAATGTTATGCGCCTTTTGCAGGCAAGTCCATAGTCTTGAATTCTTCAATTTGACTCTTAATTGACCCATAAATTTTTATTTTCTTACAGTTTACCCCTGATTTAATATCTTGTTAAGCTTGTAATTATCAAGTTTGGTCCTCCAAATTTCAAACTTCTTAATTAAGGTCAAATTAACCTTTCAAGCTCAATATTTCACCATTTAAATCTTTGATAAAATTATTTTTACCTGTTAAAAGTTTAATTAAGTCCTTGCACTTAATTAATTATTTTAATTTCAATCTAAATTAATTTTTAAACTTAATTAAACCATTTAATTAAACTCGTGATTAAATAAAATTAACCTATAAAAAATCTAATCAAATCTTCTGACTTAATTTTCTTGCAAATCCATTCAATACTCATTTAAGTGAATCTTGAATCTGCATTACCTTTCATATTGAGTTTCTAAAAATGTCAAAGATCTAGTTGGATCCCTCCATCTCTTATTTATACATGTAGATCCCTCTTTAGTATGTTCTTGCCAACCATGTCGCTTGTCTTACTATATATATATGTCTTCTTTTTTTATTTTTCTACCCTTTTTTATTATCTTTGTATAAAAGAAAAGGATGGTTTTGGGGAAGCTAAAATTGGGTTGTGATAATTCTAGAGTTTTCTCTCTCCAATCTTATTTTAATAATTTTCATTTTCTTCACTAGATTGTTAAGGATTGAAATATAAAAGAATTGAAGTTTAATAACTGAAACATAAACTTTGCAAAACAATAAGGATCCCCCCCCCCCCCCCCCAAAACAGTTGAGAAATGCAACCAACCTTTTTATGTGTCAATTCAATCATAGTTCTTTGATTTTTCTTTCAAACTAGGCCTTATAATGTGTTTTGTAATCACAATTTATAATGCATTGCAAAAACATATTTGTAACTGGGCACACGCAAGAACATGTATAACGAAACAAATGCCAACACAAATTGCAAATATAAATTGGTTTGTTAGGACTGTATTTTTTGAGTGATGATTTGGATGGGGAGCATGGAAGGTATCCCGAGATAACTTGAGGTTATTTGAAATTGCTAGAAATTAAGGTAAGGTGTGTAAACTACTGAGGATCATCCACTCAAATATTAGAATACAAACAAATGCATTTGTTTTTGTTTTTTTTTATTGCTAGAAATTAAGGTGTGATGTTTTATTTATACGTAGATTACATGCTTCTTATTCATTTGGAAACAACAGAAAGAGTTCTAGGCAAATTTAGGCTAGGAGGACTAATTCTAGTTTGATAAGTACTACATTATGCTTGTTCTTAGAGCGGTGTTTTAAGCTTCAAAGAATTGCTGGCTCAATGATGTAATCAAAAATTTATGGCCGTGGCGACTATGGCAGAAAGCTTGAGAAATCATTGAATGATGAAATAAGGCGATGGTTTTGGCGTCATTAATTGAAAAGGAAAAAGCTTCTATCAATGGATAGGGTAATGGGCCAAGAACTCCTCCCAGCGTTTCTCCTGCAATCAAAAACAGTAAACCATTGCAAGAGGTGGGAAATGGTAAAGAAAAGAAAAGAACGTTAAACCGTGGCAGGGCAACCTTTCACCATGTCCCACCCTGAGTTAATGGCAGCTCCATGATGGACAGCTTCAAAACCACTCAGTTTCAAGGTTTGAACCCCGAACAAAACCATCTGCATAACTTTAAAGCCAAAGTCTCCATTGTTTCCACAAATCTAAACAAAGTAAAAACCACTTAACAGTTGTATGGTCCCTTCAGCTGAAAGCTTGTCAGATTTTTTTTTAATCAGATTCAGGTGTGATGTTGACTGACTTCTATTTATTCCCCTCAACCCTCCCCTCCACTCTTCATTCCCCACAATTACTATCTTTTTCCAAGGTTTTATCATTTCTACTATTTCGTTAATTACTAGCAAGAGTTTTTTTTATTATTATTATTATTATTTAGTAGTGCTATGCTTTTATTTTTAAACAGGTGAAATGTGGCTTTGCCTGAGGGTCTCGTGTAATTCTGTGCAGGAAAATGGCTCCTTTTGGGTTTCTTTTAATGGGGTTTCTCTCCATCGTCTCGTCTGTTCAGGGATACTATGGAGGTTGGATTAACGCACATGCCACTTTCTATGGAGGTGGCGATGCTTCAGGGACAATGGGTATGTTACACGTGTATGTTTTTTCCAAGGAAAATCAAGTAAATGCGAGTGCTATCATGTGTAATCTCCTTAAACTACTGATCTAGCTAACCCTAGCTTGGTTATTTATGTTTCAAGGCGGCGCCTGTGGCTATGGAAACCTGTACAGCCAGGGTTATGGAGCCAACACAGCAGCACTGAGCACCGCGTTGTTCGACAATGGTTTGAGCTGCGGGGCTTGTTTTGAGATCAGATGCGTGAATGATCCTCAGTGGTGCCTGCCCGGCTCCATTGTGGTCACTGCCACTAACTTTTGCCCTCCCGGAGGCTGGTGTGATCCTCCCAACCAACATTTTGATCTCTCTCAACCTGTTTTCCAACACATTGCCCAATATAGAGCTGGAATTGTCCCAGTAATTTACAGAAGGTATGTTGATGTCTTTATTTAATTTATTAATTATGTTTATATATAGTTTTTTTTATCTAATCAATAAGGTTATGGTTTTTTATAGGGTAAGATGCAGGAAGAGTGGAGGCATCAGGTTCACCATCAACGGCCATTCATACTTCAATCTGGTCCTGATCACCAATGTCGGGGGTGCTGGTGATGTGCGTTCTGTGGCCATCAAGGGTTCAAGAACTCGATGGCAAGCAATGTCAAGAAACTGGGGCCAAAACTGGCAGAGCAATTCTTACCTCAATGGACAGACTCTCTCTTTTGTAGTTACCACAAGCGATGGCCGCAGTGTGGTTTCTTACAATGTTGCCCCTGCTGGCTGGTCCTTCGGGCAGACATACAGTGGAGGGCAGTATAGGTACTAGACATGATTACCCATCGGATCTTCTTCTTTTCCAGGCCCGAGCCCTAGGACCCAGTATTATTATGCAACAAGGTGGGTAGCTCATGGATTAGTTTGAAGAACGAGTAGTGTGTTTAATTATAGCAAGACATGCCGTACAGTTTCAAGAGCAAGATATATTTATGGGTTAATATTTGTTATGGATTGTGAGATTTTGCAGTCAATGGCTGCCCTTTGACTCGAGCCTCCAGACTGCTTGCGTTTTTAATGCAAGAGTGAGTAATATGGATGTCCGAAGGGCATTATAATGTTTGTGGTAATAAAATGAAAAGAAGAAGAGGTTGTATTCGATCTGTTATTAAATGCACATGGCGGTGTCATCGTAACGAAAGTGAGATCTCACCCTTTTCTTTTCCTCTCTTTTCCATGTTGATGACTTTCCAAAACTCGTTTTTAATTATCAACTGGTTCGTGTTTTGGTAGACTATTACATTTTTGAATAATAAATCCATATACTTGTGCGGATTAATATGGCCAATTTTGAAAATAAAGAATTAACAAATTAAAATAGTCTCAACGATTTTGTGGATGGGGATATATAAATTGTTAAAAACATTAAATATTTAGCCTTCTTAAGGTTTTCTTTATTGATATTCAATATATATACTCAATATATTTATAGTTTTAAAAAAAAAATTAGGATAAAAATAATCTCAAACTATCATAATTCAACAAAGATTTTAAATACTAATTTAAAAAGAATTCTAACTAATAAATTAAAAAATATTATTTTTATATAAAAAATATTTTCAAAAAATAACTTCAATCACTCCTTAAAAACAGACATGAATCAACCTTCGCTCCTAGCTATTTTACCAAATATTAAAAAGAGTTGTATACAAACACGAGAACATGTTCTCGGGTACACATTACCGATTCAAGTCCGTGACAGTGACAGACTTGGATGCATGGAAATGCATTTTGCATTCCAATTGAGGAGCAGAACTTAATTTGAACGTGAAAGAGAGTTATGTCGTGTTACAAGCCGACGATTTCTCAACCCCAGTCAACACTAAGTCTTCTATTTATATGGAGGGCAATTCGTAATTAATGGGAAGTTCAAGGACTCAATTGCAATTTATCTTTATTTTGTTGTCAGTTTAATTACATGCATTTAATTAGTAGTTTAAATATGTAAGGGTTAGTGGGGAAGTGGGAAGTTATTTCCGATACCTGTACTGAGCATCTATTTAAGATGTAAAAACAATGAATCAATTATCGATCTTATTCATCAAATTGAGAATTCTCAATCGGAGGCCCTGGCACCTTGAATAGCCAGAATATTCACCAAATTACAAGTATTATTTCTACTAAATTTCTTGGGGTCTAACAAGTGGTATCAGAGCCGCGTTCCCGCGACATGGCTGAAGGAACACGATTCTCACAATTATCCGAAGCAGTCAAGCAATTACAAGAAGTCACTACAATATTGCAGGAAGAACAATCCAAGCATGGATTGCTTATGGAGGGGATATTACAGCAGTTAAACAACATGGCAGCTGGCTATGACAACAACAGGAGAAATTCTGGGGAAGGCACTTCCCAGAATACAAGGGTTCCTGCCAATCCCTTGTTGGAAGGAAATGGAGGAATTCAAGCTCGATCCGTGCGCTTGGAATTCCCTCGTTACGATGGAGGTGACCCTAGTGAATGGATTCTCAAGGCCCAGCAATTTTTCAATTACTTTGGGACACCGGAGGACCATAAGATGGAGATTGCATCTTTTCATATGGAGGGGAAGGCGTTAACTTGGTTCTACTAGCTGAAAGAGTCCAGCCCAACAGCATCTTGGAATGAGTTTGTGGAAGCCATTCGTACCCGATTTGGGCCATCAGCCTATGAAGACCCCATTGGAGCATTCACCAAACTGAAACAGAAGGGAAGTGTTGAGGAATATCAGAGTGAGTTCGAGTTCTTGTCTAACAAGATCAATGGGCTAAATGAGGAGTTTCGTATTAGTACCTTCTTGAGTGGGTTGAAGGACGAACTACGAATTACCGTCACAATGTTCAAGCCCAACACCTTAGCCGCTGCCTTTGGGTTAGCACGCCTACAAGAAGAGGAAGTTAACAGGAAACATCATCCCTACCAAAATAGACAAAACCAAATTCAGCCCTATAACCCCACATTCAAAACCCAACCCAAAACATCAAACCAGAATATTAACCCCAGATTACCACCAACTCAATCAGTCCTTAGATTACCAGCCCCACCAAGACCTGCTCCTGCATTTCAGAAAAAGAACCCTTATCCTGTTAGAAGAATCAGTCCAGAACAGATGCAAGAAAGGAGGGCAAAAGGGCTGTGCTATTTCTGTGATGAGAAATACCAAGCTGGGCATAGATGTAACCGACCCAGGTTATATTTATTGGAAGGAATGGAGTTTGATGAAGAAGGGGAGTTGGAAGAGGAGGAAATCACAAGTCAAACAGAAGAAATACCTGTTATGCAGCAAGCTGAATTGCTAGGTATTTCCTTGCATGCAATTGCAGGTGCCCCCTCACCAAAAACAATGAGGTTAGTAGGGAAAATTGGTAAATTTTCAGTCATAATTCTCATTGATACTGGAAGTACTCATACTTTTATAGATATAAATGTGATGAGAAGGATTAAATTAGCAGTAGAAGGCAGTAACCTATCTGTTTAGGTTGCTAATGGAGATACTATTCCATGCCAAGGGTATTGTAAGGCAGTAACAATGGAGATACAGCAGTGCAATATTATAACTAATATGTTTGTACTGGGATTAGGGGGGTGTGATGTGGTGTTGGGTGTGGATTGGCTAAGGAGTTTAGGCACCATTAAATGGAACTTTGCTGACTTAAGCATGAGTTTCGTGTTGGGTGGGAAGGAATTCACTCTTCAAGGCTTACGGAGACCTAATCAGGTTATTGAAGAAGAGAAGAGCCTAAACAGAATGAACATGACAGAATGCAGAGGAATATGGTTGCAATTAATGAGGGTTGAAGGACGACCAGAAAAACAGACCCACCTACCAGCCATACAAGCTATATTACAGCAGTTCAAGACAGTATTTCATGAGCCTAAAGGGCTGCCACCACCTAGAAGCCATGACCACCAAATACAATTACAAGATGCTGCCAAACCAACAAGTGCAAGACCCTACCGATACCCTTACTACCAAAAGGAAGAGATAGAGAAGCTAGTAAAGGAGATGTTAAAGGCTGGAATAATCCAACCTAGCCAAAGTCCCTATGCATCACCTGTTTTGCTAGTGAGGAAGGCGGATGGAAGTTGGAGAATGTGCATAGATTACCGAGCCCTCAACAAAGACACAATTAAAGCTAAGTTCCCTATACCCAACATTACTGAGTTACTGGATGAACTTAATGGTGCAGAGTATTTTTCTAAGCTGGATTTGAGGTCAGGATATCATCAAGTCAGGATGAGACCTGAAGATGTGCAAAAGACTGCTTTTTGTACTCATGAGGGACACTACGAATTCCTAGTGATGCCTTTTGGCCTCACAAATGCCCCAGCAACATTCCAAGGGCTAATGAATGGTATATTCAGACCCTATCTTAGGAGGTTTGTTTTAGTGTTTTTTGATGATATTCTTGTATATAGTAAGACAGTAGAAGAACATGTGAAACATTTAAATTCTGTCTTAGAGATTCTACTTAATCATCAATTATATGCCAAGGAATCCAAGTGTGTTTTTGGATGCCGTGAGGTAGAGTATTTGGGTCACATAATCTCAAAAGAAGGAGTCAAGGCAGACCCCACAAAGATTTCAGCCATGCTGGAATGGCCTGCACCTAAAAATCCCAAAGCATTAAGGGGTTTTTTGGGCTTGACGGGGTATTATCGAAGGTTTGTGAAGGGTTATGGAGGAATAGCAGCTCCTCTTACAGCTCTCCTAAAGAAGAGCTCTTTTCAGTGGGATGAGAAGGCTACTAAGGCTTTCACTGATCTTAAAACTGCTATGGTGACCCCCCCTGTTCTTGCTTTACCGAATTTCTCTAAACCATTTGTGGTAGAGTGTGATGCCTCAAAGAATGCTATAGGTGCTGTACTGATGTAGGAGGGAAGACCTTTGGCTTACTTAAGCCAAGCACTCAAGGGTAAAAATTTATTTTTATCAACCTATGAAAAAGAGTTTTTGGCTCTAATCTTAGCAGTACAGAAGTGGCGGCATTATTTGCTAGGGTACAGGTTCATTGTGCGAACTGACCAGCAGGCACTCAAGCACCTACTGGAACAGAAAATAGGGACCCCTTTTCAGCAAAGGTGGATTACAAAGCTACTGGGCTTTGACTTTAGTGTGGAATACAGGAGTGGAAGGAGCAATAAAGCAGCTGATGCACTCTCCCGAATGCCAGAACAACCAGCACAGGAAGGATCACTACAAGGAGAGATTCAGGCAATCAGCCTAACTAAGGGTGCTTGGTGGGAGGCTCTTCATCAAGCCTACAACCAAGACTTGCAGCTGATTCAACTACTCAAACAACATCAGGCAGGGGAACTTGACCCCCTCAAATACCACTACAGAGGAGGATTCCTATTCTATAAAGGAAGGCTCCACTTGGGTACTCTTAAGGAGCAACAGGAGCAGATCATGACTTACTTTCATGACAGCCCTATAGGAGGGCATATGGGGTCACAGAAAACACACAGCAGGCTAAAGAAGGAGTTTTTCTGGGCAGGTATGAGGAAGGATATCAGACAGTTCATTAAGGAATGTGAAATTTGTCAAAGAAACAAGACAGACAATCTCAGGCCAGCAGGGTTGTTACAGCCTCTACAAATACCAAAACAAGTGTGGACAGATATTAGCATGGATTTCATAGAGGGACTGCCTATGTCTAAGGGGTACAATGTTATATTGGTGGTGGTGGATCGATTAAGCAAATACAGTCACTTCATACCCATAGCTCATCCATACACAGCAACAACAGTGGCAAGAATTTTCATGGACAACATCTTCAAATTGCATGGCATACCTAACAGTATAGTAAGTGATAGAGATGCAGTGTTCACAAGCAAGTTTTGGCAGGAAGTATTTCATTTGAGTGGCACAAAATTAATGATGAGCACAGCATATCATCCCCAGACTGATGGACAGACAGAAATAATGAATAAATGGCTAGAAGGGTACCTTCGTTGTTTTACTGGAGATCGGCCGAAGGACTGGGCCAAGTGGTTAGCCCTTGCTGAATGGTCTTACAATACATCAGAACACTCTTCCACTGGGTTTTCACCATTCGAGCTGGTCTACGGCTACCCACCTCCTCGTCTGTTGCCTTACGAACCAGGAACAACAGCAGTCCAAGCCGTGGATGAAGAACTCAGAAACCGAGAGCTCATCTTGTCCTTAGCCCGTGAAAATTTACAAGAAAGTCAGTCAAGGATGAAGATTTACGCAGATCGAAAGAGAACAGAGAGAGAGTTTGAAGTAGGAGACTGGGTTTACCTCCGTCTTCGTCCTTACAGGCAGATCACTGTTGCGATGAGGAAGAACTTGAAGCTGTCGCCGAGGTACTATGGGCCGTTCCAGGTCCTTCAAAAAATAGGTACCGTTGCTTATAAACTGGATCTACCACAGGAATCGAAGATCTACCCCGTGTTCCACGTCTCGTGCCTAAAAAAGAAGGTGGGAGACCGAATCAACATCAACCCAAAGCTGCCGTCGATGATGGACGACGGAACCCTAACTCCCGAACCGGAGCTGATACTAGAGAGAAGACTTAAAAGAAAAGGAAGCAGAGCTGGAGTGGACTTACTTGTGCAGTGGAAAGGAGCTAGCAAGGAGGATGCAACATGGGTCGATGCTGAGGAGATGAGGCAAGGCTACCCCGAGCTCGTGGGCGAGCTTTTCTGAGAAGGGGACTATGTTACAAGCCGACGATTTCTCAACCCCAGTCAACACTAAGTCTTCTATTTATATGGAGGGCAATTCGTAATTAATGGGAAGTTCAAGGACTCAATTGCAATTTATCTTTATTTTGTTGTCAGTTTAATTACATGCATTTAATTAGTAGTTTAAATATGTAAGGGTTAGTGGGGAAGTGGGAAGTTATTTCCGATACCTGTACTGAGCATCTATTTAAGATGTAAAAACAATGAATCAATTATCGATCTTATTCATCAAATTGAGAATTCTCAATCGGAGGCCCTGGCACCTTGAATAGCCAGAATATTCACCAAATTACAAGTATTATTTCTACTAAATTTCTTGGGGTCTAACATGTCGGCAAATAATTGGGGGAGACAATAGGATCCAAACGTTTTCCATCCAAGATTTTATGTGAGTGGTCGTCGTGTAAACTGTTTTTGAGGAGAGGATGAAATGGAGATCGAATAAACTACAAGATAGCTTGTTAGCCATTATCACACACACACACACACTTCTTGACAACATATATTTATTTAGGCACCTTTTTATTCTCAATATATATGCTATGATGTCTTACCAAAACACTTGAAACATTGGAGTCTAAACTGCAATAAAAAAATACTTTTAAAAATAAACAACTCGGCGGCACATATCGTGATGAAAGAATGGATGATTATTTGCCTAATTCCGACGGTGCTCTTTTCACTTTTTTTCCCTCCACATAATACCATGCCCGTTTCCTTTTATTTTATTTTGAGTGACGTTGAAGCTATGGGGTTGTATTTGTCGGCAGGTTATCGAAATAGGAGATTGGTATATTACGTGGAAAGATATTGTGCAATCCTGGATGACACTTCCACATGTTGGCGGCCCCACCGAATCGCACCCTCACGGACGGTACCAAAATATGGTTGCTTCCATTCAATGTGGGTGAAAGATTTTTCCCTTCCATAGCATCCCTTCAATTGAAATCCTCGTAGTTTAAATGATTTTAAATGATTTTAATATATAAATAATTTTTGAAAAGTAAAAAATATATAATATTTAAATATATTTTTCACCAACAAACACTTAAAAAAATCGTTATTATACGTTTAAATATTCTTTATAAGTATACGAATATTCTTTTTTTGATGTTCCAAAAAAAAGAATATTCTTTTTTCGGTAATAAATATACGAATATTCTTTTTATTTAATATGATAAGATTTAAAAATATTTCTCAATATAAAGTTAATTTGTCACATAAAATAATTAAAAATATGTAAATTAAAAAAAAAAAAAAAACTCAATTGCCAACTTTCATTTCTATAATTAGCATAGCATGATGGAAAACATTTTATGATTTGCATAATAGGTTTTGAGTTCGAGTCAATGCGTGTATTCTTTGTAAGAATTTGAAACAACCGGGATTTTATTCTTTCACCAGGGCCTACAAAGTGCGTTTTCGGAGATGAAGTTTCCTCGTATAAAAAAAACAATCACATCGACAAGTTGCTTTGTTTTTAGAACTTTTTAAAGTGTTTTTTATTCAGAAATACATCAAAATAATATTTTTTATTTTTTAAAAGTTACTTTTGACATTAGCATATCAAAATTATCTAAAAACACCAAAAGTTTATAATTTAAAATAAAAAATAATTTTTTTATAATTCTTTTTAAAAATATTTTTAAAACACATGTGAAACAGTCAACCGATCTACCATGCAAAAAAAAAATCAATAACAAGAAAAAAAATCGAAGCATGATTAATTTAAGACATCTGTATACCTCATGATTCTAATCCTTCTATGGCAAAAGGCCTAACTTTCCTTGTGACCATTTATATGGCCTCTTTCTTCAGCCACAAGCACATCGGCTATGAGCAAAGTTTTTTCTTTGGATATTTTTCGTTCTCGCAATTTCAATTTCATTTATTTTTTATTATTATTAATTAATTCTTTTTTTTTTCTAAGAATAGATTTCGTTAAAGATGATAACTATCTTGATGTATAATCATAATAAGCAATAATAGATTATATCAAAAGAAATCAATAAGAGATTAGTAAAGATTTTTAGATATAAAAACCTAATAAATTACAAATATCTTTTTATAGGGAAAAGACAACACCAAGAAAGAATATGGAGCATGTGGAAGATCACCATCATGGTACCATTCGTATAAATCATGGGTTGAGGGTTTTTTTTTTAGTATTGTTGAAGTTATTTTTAAAGTGTTTTTTGTTTAAAAATACATCAAAATGATATTTTTTATTTAAAAAAATTGACATCAACATATCAAAATAATCTAAAAACATAAAAAAATTAATTTCAAACAAAAAATAAAAAAATTATTCAAAATACTTTTGAAATACAATGTCAACAGACATCTAGTTGTAGTCTCCAACATCAACATAAAAACCTAGTGGTGTCTCCAAATGTCCAAGAGATACAATAATACATTTAAGAGTATGAATTTTAGTGCTTGTTTGAGAGTGTAGTTGTGGTTACTTTTGAAAGTACTTTTCGTTTAGAAATGCATTAAAATAATATTTTTTTATTTTTTAAAATTATTTTTGACATCACCACATCAAAATTATATAAAAACACCAAAATAATTAATTTAAAATAAAAAAATAAAAAAAATTTAAATTTAAATTTAAATCTTTTCTAAAGTAATTTTGAAAAACTCTCTCAAACACCCCCTTAATATGTTTTCCCTGTTTGAGAACCCTTACTAAATGTATATTTGACAATGTATTTTAAAAACAATTTTGAAAAATATATATAAAAAAGAAAATTTATTTTTTATTTAAAATTAATATTTTTTGTGTTTTTTCGAATAATTTGATGTGCTGATGTCAAAAATAATTTTTTAAAAAATATTATTTTAATATATCTCTAAATTAAAAATATTTTAAAAAAAACTTAAATCACACTTTCAAATAAACCCAAAATAATCTGTCTCTTATTATTTTGTTCAAGAATATAGAAAAGCCTAACTATCTCACTTTTCATTCATTCTATCTATCTCTTTTAGTGGTTCGGCTCAAGATAACTCTCACTCTCTTCTCTGTAATTTTGAAAAATTAATCTTCAATATATATATATATATATATATGATATTCTAATTCCTATAATATTTATATAATAAAGTTTATATCGGGATTATATTAATGGGCCCATTTGTTTGCATATGGGCTTCGTCTTCGTGAATAGCTTTCATTAGGCTATCAAGCCCGAATCAGATCTGTTATCAACACTCGTCGTTTTGTTGTTTTTACAGAGCAGTGGATATCAGCCAAAATGACAGTAAAGGGAATTGAAACGACAACAGATTTTGTCGAGAGTGGAAAGTTGAAGAAGAAGCAGCTTAGACAGACATGCTCGCCCGGGATCATCGGTGCTGAAAGGAATTGCTTCACATTCCCAGCTTTATTGGATCCAGATACATTATTGCCTATCGCTTGCTCGCTCCATCAAGATTCTCTCTGTGTTTGGTTGTGGTGTGCGTGTGAATAAAATTTATTTTACTTAATTTTTAAAATAGTACAATCATTTCAACTGCATTACGTGGATTTGCAGCGTTGGGTATCTATGAAATTATCATCTAGGAAAATATGTTTGGTGTAGAATTGCTGGGAAAAACCAAATGTAATGGTCTTATAAAAAAATGAATGGTAAGAAACTAGGCATGACTGGAAAATGTATTAACACTTTTAACCCATTTACTTTAGGTAAGCTGCAATATAAAAGTTTTGATGGGTATAATTTATTTATATTTTAAAATATATATTTTTTAAATTTTATAATGGGCTTGTTCAAAATAATATTTTTTTTAAAACATACATTAAACATTTACAAAAAATGTTGGGAACAATGAATGGAAGCTCCTAAGAAATGCAAAGAGCAATGGTGAACTATGCGTCGTCGCCGGTGGAACCAATAAATAGGTGAATCTGAAATGTCTTCCCCTTCTCTTTCCTCTTGTGCCGACAATGCCACCGATAGAGACTTGAAAAGAGAAAATACACACAACAATTTCTGGTTCTCTTCTTTCTTTTCAGATGTATATTTTTGTTCTTCTTGGTTGCTGTCGTCGGCGTTTCTTCTTCTTTAGGTGGCTACCACTCGATGCCTTTTCTTTTCAGGTGATCATTACTGTCGTGGAGAAGAAAAGGAGTCGCTAGTTGTGTTGGGTTATTATGGGTGGTGTTGCTCTTCTCTTCCACCATTGATGATGGTGATGGTCAGTGACAGAGAGGTTGAGGAAGGGTGAAAGAAGGTCAGCGATGGGAGGTTGTTGTGGATCGTGAAAAAATCGAAATGGAGAAGAAGCCATTGTTGATGACTGATTCAGAATGGAAGATAAGGAAAACTAAGAGAGATGGACGACGTTTGTGGAGGAAACTAGCGTTGGAGTTGTTACTGATGTGCGATGGTGGTCTGAAGTTGAAAATAAGGCAGAGGCAAATGGTGCTGGGTTCGGTTTTTTGCTAGAATCAAAGGAGAGGAGGGGTGAGGTTGGTGGCCGGTTTGGATATGATGGGGTTGGTTTGTGATAGCGGAGGGAAAGGCTGGGTTGGTGTCAGAGCAAGTGGTAGGAGGTATTTTTAAGAGTCAAATGATAAAAATGACTCTTTAAATAGTGTATAAATGGCTCTTGAGTTGATATAGTATCTAATGGTAAAAACCATTTTTAAGAGCTATTTTTAAGAGCTATTTTTTTAACTTATTTTAAATAAAATTCAATTATTTTATGTATAGTGTAATTATATAATTCATTATACAATTAATATGAGTAAGTTATATAATTAAATAATTGTTTTTGAGAAACCTGCTAACAATAAAATTATTTTTAAAAAAATAATAAAAAAAAAAGAATTTAATTATAATTAAAAGATCCAGAATATTTGAAATTTGAGTTGTATGAATATTAGGATCACTTTATTGAGAAACAATCTGTTCAGACTCACTTATAACATTGTGTTAATTAAGCTAATTGATCAAAAAATTCATAATTTTTCAATTTTGCATAATTATTTTTTTACTAAATATTATTATTAATTACCCTTTTTTTCCATAAATATTATTATTAATTACCTCCACAACAATTCTAAAAACTAAATTTACACAACTCTTAAATCTAACTGTAAATTTAAAATATGTAATTTAAATTAATTGATGTTGCTTATTGTCTTTGAATGTTAGAAAAACTTAAAAAATCAAAATGAATACATTAAAATACATTAGTTCAAACATAATTAATTAAAATACATTCCATTACAAATAATTTAATCAAATTAATACCCCTATTTTTTTATGCTAACTATTATTATTATAATATAATTATTATTATAATATAAACCCACCCCCACCCATTTGTCCCTTCATCTCAATCTCAAAGTTTTTTTAACCCCACCCCACCCCACCCGTCTGTCCCTTTTATCTCAATCTCAAAGTTAAAACAAACCCTACCCCTTCTTTCTCTTCCTCTGGCCGCCACCCCCCACCCCCTCCCTCACACACACACACACACACACTCCACTCCCTACAGCTGCCCCCCCACTCGTCTGAAACCAATGGGCAGACAGAGAAGATGAAGATTTTGGGCTTAAGAGAAAGGAGAGAAGGGGTTAGGTCTTGTGGATGTACTGTGGAGGTGGCGCACGTTAGCATGAAGAAAGATGTTGTAGAAATGCAGGTTGTTGTCGTTTCTTTGTTTAAGCTCTGTGTATGCTTTGTCGTTTCTTCGCTGCCCCCCTCCATCTCCCTCTTTTGTTGTTGTTGTTGTTGTTGTGTTTTCATGTTGTTGTTCTCCAACGGTATAATTCCAACGGCTCTTTTTCATTTTGGCTTTCATGCTCGATCTGTAGGAATGGCTCCTTGGTTGAAGAAAAGGCATTTTGCCTCTTGTGATGCCTCTCCCGTTGGAGACACTAAATTTAACAAGAACAACTAAAATTTAAAAAATTTACCTTTGCCTCTCCAGATGCCTATTCCATTGGACTTGCTCTCAGGTCTGGTGATGGTTTTTGGTGATGGCTGAGAGTGGGGTTGGTGGAATGAGGGAGACGATGGTTTTTTTTTAAAGGAATGGGCCTTTGGATTTTTGGAAGGTTGGTTTGGTTAAGGAAGGGTGGCCAATGGCTACTATGTGGGAAAATGGTAGTTTTTTTTTCTTTAATCTTGGTTTCTTTTTCTATTTATTTTAAAATTTTGATTTTCTATTCTTTTTAAAACAGAAAAAAATCAGCCTCTACTCAAAAATCAAAATTAATGATTTTAAAAATGACATGTTAAAATAAAACATGTCAAAAAAATATTTAAAGTTTAAATATTTTCAAGACAATATTGAAAACGATGTAAATATATTAAATATATATATATATATATAGATATATTTTGCTATTTTGTTTTTCAAAAATCAAAATTGGGTAGCAATATATATCATCTCTTTACAATACTTATGCAACATAAACTTGTTAAATGTATTGTGTACATTATAAAGATAAACTAATTATCTTTCAAAACTAAACTTCTCAAAGTTCTTTCATTGGTTGATCTAAAACTCTATTTATAGCAATTCTTTTCAACCAAAACTAAAATCAAATTGAAAATTGATATGAATATTTCCATTTAACTAAAACATTGATTTTTCTCACTTTATTCTTTAATGTAGAATTGAATTTTTTGTGTTTATTAATGTTTGACCTAAAATTCAGCATCTCAACGATGATTAATGTAGTAACAAAATTTCATATTATAATAGTCAACTTCAGATCCAATTTAACAATCCATTTAACCAAAATTAAAAATCAAAAAATTGTTCAGCTAACTTGAAATTTCAATATGACTATTTTCTACAAGCAGAATCAAAATAACTTGGTCAACCTTTGATATCATTTGACGATCCCCTTTATTCAAAACATAAAAAATAGTTTAGCCAACATAAAATCCTAATTTGACAATTTCCTTTAACAAGAACCAAAATAACTCAATCAACCTGAGATCCCATTTAACCAGAGCTTTGTATTTTTCTTTAATTTAGTTAACATGAGATCTTATCTAGCAATCTTTCTTAACCTAAATTTTAATATGAAAAGTAGTTAGTCAACCTAAAATTTCAATCTGATGCTTTTTTTTAACCAACCAAAATAGTTTTGTCAACTTGATATACCATCTAACAATTTCCTTTAACCAAAATCTTGATCTTTATTTTTTTTCAACTTGGTCAACCTAAGATCCCGTCTAGCTAGCCTTTTCAACCGGAACCTTAATTTGAAAAATGGCCCAACTAACCTAACATCCAAATTGATGATTTTCTTTAACCAAAATAAAATAACTCGATTAGTTTGAGATTCCATGTGATGATCCTCTTTAACCATAACTAATATTTTTTTTCAATTTTTGTCAATCTAAAATCATTTAAAATAAAACAAATATCAATTAAAAGAAAGAGGATTGATTGTGAAAGATAAAAATAATTAAAAGAGAATTAAATTGAAAAAAATACAATCTTATAAATCATCTCAAATAAAACAAATAATTGTTTTCTTTTTTTTTATATAAAAACTTACTTTTAAAAATGATTAAATAATCTTATTGTGCTTAAGGGATGTATAAATACAATCTTGTTCCGTCTAATTCATAAATCACTACTTTACTACTATTATAATTATAAGAGCAAATCCAATGGTAAGAGGCATTTTTAAGAGGCAAATGATAGAAATGACTCTTTGAATAGTGTATAAATAGCTCCTGAGTTGATGTGGTCTCCAATGATAAGAGCCATTTTCAAGAGCCATTTTTTTAAAACTTATTTTAAATAAAATTCAATTATTTTATGTATAGTGTAATTATACAATTCAGTATACAATTAATATGAGTAAGTTATATAATTAAATAATTGTTTTTGAGAAACCCGCCAACAGTAAAATTATTTTAAAAAAATAAAAATAAATTTAATTATAATTAAAAGATCCAACGAATAAATGCACAACATTTATAAACACAAAATTTACACAGTTTAAACATCTAATAGTAAATTTAAAACATGTAATTAAGCTAATTGATTCACAAATTCATAATTTATCAATTTTGCATAATTATTTTTTTTACTACATATTATTATTAATGACCTCCTTTTATTTTCTTAAATATTATTATTAATTACCTCCACAACAGTTCTAAATACAAAATTTACACAATTTTTAAATCTAACAATACATTTAAAACATGTAATTAATTTAATTGATAAAAAAATTCGTAATTTATTAATTTCGTAATTAATCAAAAATATTATTTTTTTTACTAAATATTATTATTAGTTACCCATCTTTTCCCTAAATATTATTAATATACCCCCCCCCCACACACACATGCCGAAACCCTACATATTTGTGCACAATTGTTTTGAGACGCCGCACGCACCCTTTCTTCTCCAGTGCCGCCGCTCGCCTCCAGTCTCCCATGGCGATCGTCCCTCATCCCTTTCCCATGGCTATCTCGCCTCCATCCCTCCCCCTCTCACTCTACTCTTTTCCCCCCTCTCCCTCGGCTCCCTCTCACTCTGCTCTCCCCTCTTTCCCTCTGCTCTCTGCTCCATCCCCCTCTCACTCTGCTCCCTGCTCCCTCCCCCCGGGTCTCGGTCTTGATATCATTTTCGATCTTTGGCACACATCAATTGCTGAAGAAGAAATCAAAGCTTTTGCTTTGATTTTCTTGTTCAAGTTTCTATATCATGGGTTCTTGTTTAAATAGCAATTCAACTTCTGTGAAATTTCTATTATGGGTTCTTGGTTTTGTAAACAAACCTACCTACTTGAACAAAAACAAATAGATTAAGTTAGAAAACAAACCGATGATGCAGTGGGCAGAAGATTCGACACAAAGTGAAGATGCAATCTGCTCGTTGGATTTGTGGTATTTTCTGTGATTTTTCTTGTTTGAGTTTGCTGTAAAATATGTGTTTTTGCAATTTGTCAATTCATTGTATTGCTGTGTTGATGTTGGTTTTCATTTGTACAATGGTAACGGTCACATTTCTACAACGGTCGGATTTTTCTATTTTGGCTCCCCGGCAGAAATCTGTGGGAATAGTTCTCGAAAAAAAAGATGGCATTTTGCCTCTTCATTTAGCTCTCCCCATTGAAGAGATAAATTGAACAAAAAAAATTATTTTTTTTTAAAATATGCCTTTGACTCCTTTGATAATTAGTCCCGTTGGACTTAATGAACAGGAAATCTACTCTTGCTCCACGGTGTTTGGGCTCAGGACTCTATTTTAATAATAATAATAATAATAATAATAATGCTTTCATCTCTAAGCATCATGGTATCCTTTCTTTCGTCAAGGTAGACTACAGCCCCCCCTGAACTTCTTACATGTGTTGTCTGAGATATCACAACTGACAGGATTGATGACATGCACACGTGTGAGTGAGAAAATGTTAAAATCTTTGTTACCAGTACCACTCGCAGATGAAGAGAAAGTAGGAGAAATTTTATCATCCATGCAGGATGGTTGCCATAAAATAGGCAAAAAGTACCTGCGTTTCTTAATAATTAGAGTTCATCATAACATCGTCCTGTAATTTCGCAACACTAATTTATTATTACTCATCATTGTTTATGCATTTGCTTGTTATATTTTTAAATCCATTTATAATTTAATCAGGATGGTAAATTGCAAATGCTCCATTTTTTTTAAAATGAATTTTAATTAAAGAAATAAATTGCCAACAACAAGCTATTATTATAATAACTGAGTTTTTCGTATATCTCTCGTCCATGAGGTTAAGAACTAGAATTTTATTTGCTTATGACTTATCTACACTTCATAATACCTCAGTTACTGATTTTTAAATTAAATTTTGCATTTTTTGAAATAAATACCTCAGTTACTGATTTTTATCATGACAAACATTTGATGTACAACCCGAGGGCACGATGGATTCTAGCTTGGAAGGCTTCGGAGGGCTGATAAAAACTGAGCCGTATTCGTGAGGTGCTGTTGTACACGCGCTGTGAGGTAATGTGACGCAGAAAGAGTCAAATTAGAGTTCAGTGAGTCAGAGCAGTGGAACTGCTTGGCAGGACAGGACGAGAAGCCGTGAGGATTTCTGTTACAATAAGAACAAAAACAATCACATTTGCAGAGCGAAGCTTGCTTTGCTGTCATGCTTTCCTCCCAATCTCCACTGCTTTCTTAGCGAGCTTGCTTTCCTTACAATCTCCACTGCTTTCTTCCACTGTTTTCTCTCGCACCAGTTTTTCCATTTTCGGCCATGGAAATGACCTTGCAACAGTTCCACAGCATCGCCTGTTGTCACCATGAAAATGATGGGATTCCCAGTCATTATACCATCTCTACCTCTACACCTTGCAACTCATCAGCAATTGAAACTTTTCATGACATGGGTTCTCTCCCCCTTGCTCCTGGCAGTACAATGCGGCTGAATATTTGCTCCTCTGTGTGTTCTTACAAGGGCCAAAGGGATTTTACCCTAGAAGGCAAATGCTGCAGCAACAGGTTGGAGAATCACCAATGGAGTGAAGAAGTTGGTGATGTTGGGAAAAAACAAAAGCACAAGGCTGCACGTATGGAAAACATTGAGGATATAGCAGAAATAATGGAAGTTAGGGAGTCGAAGATTTGTAATAAAGGGCATTGGAGACCAGCAGAAGACTCTAAACTCAAGGAACTTGTTGCTCTTCATGGACCTCAAAACTGGAACCATATAGCAGAAAAGTTGCAAGGAAGATCAGGTAATAAAATAATCTGCAAGTCCACATTGAGATTTTTTATTTTCTGGTCGGTTTTTAATATTTCTGATTATTGTGCGCGTTTTGTTGTACTTGTCAACTTCGTTGAGTTTGAAGGTAAGAGCTGTAGATTGAGATGGTTCAATCAGTTGGATCCCAAGATAAACAGAACAGCTTTTAATGAAGACGAAGAAGAAAGGCTAATGGCAGCTCACAGAGTTTATGGTAACAAATGGGCCTTGATTGCTAGATTTTTCCCAGGGAGGACTGATAACGCCGTTAAAAATCATTGGCATGTTGTAATGGCGAGGAAATACAGAGAGCAATCCTGCATTTACAAGAAGAGAAAGCGTACTCAAGTTGTTCAAAGAAGGGGAGACAATGCCGGTGATTCTTTGATCAGAAACTCAGTCAAGAACACAGATCCCAACTCTAACATTATCTGCAGAAGTAGAATCATCAAACCATCTAGCCTCCCATTTTCACCTCCGATTGGTGGCTCTAATAGTACCTCCGGCAAGATGACTGCAGGACTCTTGCTTTCTAGAAGTCACCATGGATCTCTTGCAGAAGAGACACCTAGTTTCTTTTCAGGTTTGTCCCCTTTTCAATTCCAATTTCTACGTTGTCGCATTTATGCATTTTGTGCATCTGGGCTTCTGTGCTTCCTCTCATTGGCATCTTACATCAAACTTAGCACGTTCTTCCATGGTTATTTACAGCAAGCCTTGTCCTCTCAGTTTAAAGCTCGGCGTGGTTAATTTTCGTGTTCATTTATCAGAAAATAGCATACGTTTCCCATGTTATTCATTTATTGTTTGAAGTTTTTCTTTCTTTTTTGAGACTTTTAGAGCTGCAATCGGTAATTCTAAACACCAATTGGACATAAATACATTAGCCAAAGCCCCATGAAGTATTATTAAATCTGTTTTCCTTTTATAAAATTTTACTCCCATTTAGATGAGTTATTGGAGGGAATATGGTGAAATACTTTGTTTATTATTTCTCATCTTTCACATGGGCCAATTAAAAATCAGCAGGTCACAAGATGCACAATAATATGCTACGAGATGGTGACACATGCACTGTTTTCGATGCCGTGCAACAAGCAAGCAGCCGTCGCTTTCCAGGTTTCTCAGACTCCATGGCATCATCAGCAACTCAAGCCACGGCAAGTGAGCCATCATCGTCGTCGCTATCAGCCGCAGAGAATACAGAAGCCAGCTCCTCTGAGATCACCACTACATCGCCACCATTTATAGATTTTCTTGGAGTAGGAGCCACAGGAAGAGTTTCCAAAACTTGCAACATGTATTTGCGAAGCAATTCTGTTGCCTATGAATAGCACGGGTATCATTGAGGGCAAAGAGAAGTGAAAGGACTGTTACTTTTAGATGGTCCAGAATGAGCTTTTGTAATAAGTGATATATTTTGCATATTTAAAGCAGTGAACAATCACTGTGTCTTCCTAACTTCGCAACGTCGTCTCTGCTGCCCCATCTCCCGTTTCTAACAAATATTATAAATGGTGAATTTATACTCTTCAATGTCTGCGACCCCGTCTTCAAATTCTTAAGCCTCCTTTTCCAACGCTGCAAAGAAGAGTTGAGAGAAATTGTACATAGATTAAAATGTTGTTAATTTCGTTTTGTTTATCGTATTAATTAAAAAAACAAAATAAAACAACTCAGTTTCGTACCATAATTGACAACCAGAGATGGGAACAAGGCTAACTTTTGACTAAAACGAGGTAGAAGCAGAAGTTGTGGGGCTAACAAATAACAAATCACAAAACAGGGCGGCGTCTCCTCATCATCATATTGGCCACTACAATCTTTGTTTCAAAGAGACAAGTGAATCAAGCGACCTGGACAGTTTCGAACTTCTGTAACTAAAATAACCACTCCATGTATCGTATGTTGAACTTCTTCTCCACCCTGTAGGCGTAGTAGCATTATCTCAGAAGTTCACGGTGGCATGGAAACTGGATAGGTGTCCAAATTTGATGAACATGATATTTTTAGTTTGGCTTCACAACAATTATGTAAAATTCAATGTTCATGTTCAACTTTGAAACGTGAGAACTGAGAAGTTACTGGCTGAATCTGCTCGTGGACTCTTATGGAAAAGGTCTTAATAGAAGGTCCTTCGGCAAATTACAGTTCCATTTGTAACCACAACGCTTATCTGCCTACCAACTTCCATAAACCAAGTCAACTAAGAGAAACACAGTTAAATTCAAGCTCAAAACCTCCTAGCCTATTATCAGCCTGAAAGACATGGAAACATTTGATGCCAAAGACTAGCCAAAAAATAGAGGGTCAAAGTCAAAGGTATTTTGAACCTTCTCTCTCGGTTGAAAAACTGACCCAGTTTGCTCAGCATCTGTAAACAATTCCAGATGTTTCTGAACAATCGTTGAAAAAAATAATATACAGCTTTGCTCTCTGATCATACAAGAGCAAGAATGCTGCAACACTAATGCCACAATAGAGTAACATAAAAAAGTCATTTTTATGAACATTTACTCTGGCAACCGGTAAAAGCTAGTCAGATGTCCTTGTCCAAATCCCTTACTAATGAAATAATATTTCAGTGTAAGAAATCTAACTGCTGTGAGCAATACTGTCAAGTGAAGATGCCAAAGCATCCTTGAGTTCCTGCTTTGTGAGAAGGCTAGTGGTGTGAACAAATCCTCCTTCATGAACTGCACCAATTGTTTCAGAATTCATTGGTTGCAGTGAAAAATGGGTTTCAAGAGCCTCTGTGGTTTTCTCAACAAAAAGTGATCTTGACAAATATTCCTTCATGCGACAAATGAATTCATTGTGGTCTCTTTCCTGCACAGTGAATTGGCAAAATAGACTTCATTAACTGCTCTTTAAGTAATTATCATATCAAAAGTAAATTTTCTCAAAAGGCATCTGAAAAAAAGAACACGGATTATGAAGTAATTTTTCTCTGGTGTCCTCTTGTATCTGCTGGCACAACTATCGTGTGTTTATTCTACTGTTGGACATTATAAAATGCCATGGAATGCATCATGCACCAAAAGGATGAAGAATGTTCATCAATGAAAAAAAAATGCAAGATATCTAAGAACTGCAAAACCAATCAAAATTATGACATGAAAAAAGAGCAATCTGATTCATCAAGTACATGTCCAAAGATTATTAGTTTGTTACAGTTAAAGCTATCCATAACTTATCAAGGATACTAAAATTTCACATTGATCTTTGAAATGAAAGCATCCCCTGAATATTTTTGTTTGTTTTAATGTCATATATAGGATTTGCAATGAGAGCAAGATAGTAATTCATTCACCAAGAAATAACCAATACAGTTACAGCATAATTTTCAGGGTAAAATAATCTTACTGGCAGAAAAGAGAGCTCAAGAGAGAGACGGTGGAGAAGGAAATAAAATACCAATCTATATTCAGGAGCCCGAGCAGGTAGCTTCAAGTAAGCCATGTTCTTGACCTCATAATCCCATAAAAAGGAAGTATGGTGTATCCAACGATTTTTTGTTATAGACTGTGCATTTCCACCAAATTTGCGATCACCAAAAACATAATCTGAAAGCATATAGTTTTTACGTGTGAGATAGATCATATGGTTATATAGGCATCATAAGTAGCCAGAAGTTTGCAGTGGTCTTCTGGAATATAAGATCAAAACTAAAAACAAATTATTCTTGAAAAACCAAAAAAAAAGAGAAACATTGACATGAAAGTTCAGTTATCCATGATTGGGAAGACCATGCATGTAACTGTCTAAAAAGTGTCACTTCCACCAATGTCCCTCACATTATATTAACAGAGTGAAAATCTTTTTAATCCAAAGCTCCTCTATGTAGTACCATTCTCACGGAGTTGGAAATCACCAATCCCTCGAAACACTTGACCATACAAAAGACCACTCCAAGACATGATGGATCGAGGATATGGCTGAACTCCAAGAACATCATCCTTGTTGCATATAAGAGTGACAAAAATAGTCCCATGATCAACAATAACAGTTCCACCACCAGTAAACCTTCTGATGACAGGAACCTCATCTCGTAAAACAAACCCAAGTTCAAGAAGTTCTGAAGCTTTCCTACGTAAAGCATTCACGTCTATCAGCATGCGTATCCCAAGAAAATGAAACAATGATAAAAAAATAAAAAACAAACCCAGGATTCAACAGGTGCTTGCTCATTTATTGAAATAACAAGTCAAAAATGGAAAATTTCATGACACAAGTCATTTTATTAATTGAAGAGCCACGAAGCACCACACTTTTAGGAGCAACTTTCTGAACAAACTCTAGATCACAATGCAGGTGAAATACAGAAGCATACCCATGTGTGAAACTCACAACAAGTAAATCCCGCTGTGGAGCATTCACTCAGTCTCTCTGAAAGAAACTCTCCCTAAATTTTTGTTTTATTATTTCACGGGTACGAAGGAAAGAGGAAGACAGTGGAAAGCAAAGACATTAAACTTTCCAAGATTATGGCTGTCTAAAACGACTATATGGGGGAAAGTCTCATTGAACCACGTTTATGCTGAATTTTTCTATAAAACAAAGGATAACACCAAATATAACCTTGAAACTGCTAATTTTAACAACTCTCTACCAATGGAAAAAAACCACAGCTATGAAGAGTCTCATTGAATCCGTTGATTACCAAAGAGTAAATAAACTTAGTGGGTGTCAACGGGAAGACTATTTAAGAAGTTAGCAAGCAATCTCTAACCAAGGCTAAGATTGCCCAAAACTCAGCTTCCCATTGACAAAACCCATTCCCATTGACAAAACCCAACTAATATATATACCCTTGTTCAGTCAGCAAAAAAGAAAGGAGATCGGAGTTCCAAAGTTTTTTACCCGGACAAGCCCATGACAACGGAAGGAGTACTGGTTCCATCGTTCACAATACACCAATTATCTGAAGAAGTTCGAAGCAGCTTTTCCTCCAAAAAAAGTTGCTCTAAAATGGGCATTCCTTTGAATCTTACAACATTCATTAATGGCAGCCCAAGTTTCCTTGCTTCATGCACTATTCCCATCTTGGTTAATGCCAAAAATAAAATGGGAACAAAAAGGCGTTGGTTAAAATAACAAGGGACAAAACTAAGCAGTCGGTGTCTTATTTTTCACCTAAATAATCAATCTGCTGGTATGTCTAGGATCTATCTTTTATGTCGGAGATGGAAGCAAACCAGGAAGATAAATATTTAGACTTGATTTTAGGTGGGAGAAGATGAAGGTGAGTGATACGTCGTCTGGTGATATGTCGATAGCATGTGATAGGGCTAGGCTGCATCGGTCAAAGATATGAGCTTGGAACGTTTGGGCCACGGGTTCCGTCCGAGTGCTGCCATGGAGAACTTGTCCGCAATGTTATGAAACCCAACACAGCCTACAAGTTCAATAATTCGACCTGGCTGTTCAAAGTTCCAAAGCAAGGCGTGCTGCCCATCCAGGCCCAACCAGCCCAAGTGCACCCACTCATTGGTCAACCTGCCCAAAAACTTAACTTTACTTTTTTTTTTTAATATATATATATATATATATATATATAATGGTGTGATTTAATTTTTTTTTATAAAACTATATTAAAACAATATCTTGAATTATCATGAAGCGATAGTTTAGCATTACTTTTTAGAATCTATTTTTTTTATTTAATCAAATCATTATAAAAATAAACATCCATAAAAAATAAAAATTTTGAAGAAATTATATTTTTTCAATAAAATTTTATAATTTTAAAAGACATGAAAATCTATTTCTTTTTAATAGAAATAGAGTTCACTAAATAAAACGGCCACATAAATAATAAATATTTGGAGAACCTATATCAGTCTCAAATAAAAAGAAAACAATGTATGTTTTTAATAAAATAATTAATAATAAAATGTTTTTTTAGGTTTTGATACAATCATATTTTGTATGATTTTTGTTTTTTAATAAAAGAAACTCAATATATCATGAAAGCAACATTCACTTAGAAAATAAAAAATCATGAATCAATCATCTCTATATATTTATATAAAAAAATAAAAACAATAAATTTGATAAATTATATAAAACATTTATAATAAGAAATCAAGGAAAAAATGTTAATTTATTATCATTCAATATTAATAAGCAAATTATTATAAAAGTCATGTATATTGGGTCAATACATAATTATCCATAAATAGATCAATAATATAATCATAAAAATTATAATATTATTAAAATATTGACATATTGGAATATAATAAATTGAACAAAATCATGTCAAAAATCTATTTAATAAATTAAAAAACTGTTTTTTTCTTTTCAATATTCATGACCTATTTCTTTATTATTTTTATTTGGCATATAATATGTCATAACCCAATTTCTGGGTTATTCCTCAAAATATACCAAAAAATAAAAAAAAATAAAATAAAAGGGGCTGGTGTCGACAGAAAAATTAATGTGGAAATTTTGAACGTTTTCGAAAGCCCGGTCATGCCTCTTTTTGCCCAGAAATGAAGGAAAATGCAGATTCAAGGCTAAAATAATTTATTATTGGATAAATCTACGTAAAAATTAAGTCGAAAGATATAATTATATTTTATGGACCAATTCGATTTAATCGTCGGCCAATTTAAAGTGTAATTATGCTTCAGAATTAATTGAGAGCCCAATTAAAGGATTTAATTAAGCGCAAGGGCTTAATTATACTTTAAATGGGTCAAATTAATTTTATTAAGAGCTTAATTGATGAAAAAATCAAGTTTGGAAGCCTAGTCTGGGTTAAATTGAGACGATCGGAATTTTCAGTGACGAAACATTTCGGGTGAAATCGGAAGCCAAAATTGAAGATAAAAACATCTTTTTTTTTCCTGTCGAAAAAACTTTTTTTGGTCACAACATATTTATTAAAAAATTTCAAAAAAAAACCTGCAGCGGCCGCTGCGCGGCTAAGGAGGCAACCAAGGCAACTGTATCACGTCACTGTAGAATGTAACTCATCGTCGCAGCTGTAGCTCGCCACTGTCGTAGACAACTCTTCTCACTGCATGCGGCTGTAGCTTGGCGTGACAAGTCTATCTCCTCTGCCTATAAATACCACCGGAAAGAACACCGACAGAGGAGGAGAAATAGACAGTAACGGAAAAAAGGGTGAAGACTGGGGGCTGAAAACTAGGGATAACTGGGGAAAAATTGCAGAGAATAAAGGGACGGTGACTAGGGAAAATCCTGAAACAGAGGAGAAGCCCAGAGGAAAAAAAACACAGAAATAAAGACACTGGAATTAACAGAAAAGGGAAGGAGAGGAAGACGATCACAACTGCAGCCACCATCATCTTCATCAGCTTCGGCGACCATCTTCTTCCTCACCGACGGCAATATAAACGCCAGCATCTCTCTCTCTCTCCCCGACGTGGTTCTCTCTCTCAAAAACAAGTTGCAGCGTCGGCCACCTCCTCTCTATCTGAAAAAACAGACGTGAAGCAGCTCCTCCTCCAGCCAATTCCCGTGAACACCACACCAGCAGCTCCCACCAGTTAGCCCAACCGTGACACAGCAGCAACGAAGAGCACAACAGCAGGAGCAAGACAGCAACAGACCAGCCCTTCCGACGCCTACTCTGGCCACCACGGGCCGCCATTTTGACGCCGCCACCACAGGGACAACCACCTCGATATCCTCTACCTGGCGGCAGTAGCAGGTGAACCCCTCGTCATGCTCGGCCGATCAAGTTACTGTTAACGTAATTACAGTGCAACGAATTCACGTATTTTGTGTTTTTTATTTGTCTTTTATTTTCTTCATTTTCTTTCTTTCTTTGGGCCAGCCTCTCTTGGCCCAGCCTAGTTGGCTGGGCCAGGCCCAAGTCCAGCAGACTTGGACTTTGACCATCTTGGTTGGGCCGGCCCATTTAGCTGGGGCAGGCCCGACCCGAATTGTTTTTAATTTTTTTGAAAAAAAACAAAACAAAAAAAATATGCATTTAAAAAAAGAACAAAAAATATGTTTGTTTTCGTGTATACGGCCGAATTCCAAGATTTTTCCATGTTTATTTTTCATAAAAAAAATATGTTGCATCTTTCTCATATTTTAAAACGAAAATTGGATATCGTAACCGGTTTATGATTATCCTTTGGAATTTGGCCAAAATATCAAAAAATAAAAAATATTGTTGTTTTAGCTATTTCGGTATAAAATTACATTGTAAAGTATACTTGGAGATACTAAAAAAGATTTTCTTTTATTGCGGTGTAAAATTACATTGTAAAGTACACCTGCAAACAAACAAATGTTTTTTTTAATGCAGTGTAAAATTCTTTTGGTTAGTTTTTCAAACTCCTAACGAGTTAGAGATTCTCTCATGAAGAGAGATCTACGTCGAACTTTAAAAAAGACAACAAAAAAATCAAACTTAGGAAAAACAATCAAATAACAATGCAGCTTGCCTTAGGGAGGGTGCATTGGGGGTGATGCATCTTCCCCTTTCACAACAAGTCTCCTTACCCAAGACTTTCGTAGACCATTAGGTTCCTAGCGACTTTAATACTAGGTGGCGACTCCTAATAATTATAGTCGTAATTTTGCGACTATAAAACACACCTCCCATTTCACCGCGCGTCGTTGTCTCCCCCAACCCGGGGATGGTGGGGCGCGAAGCGCAAAAAATTGCCATCGCGACATAATAATTGAAATTTATTTTATTAATATTCTCATAAAAAATTATAATATAATTCAAGAATCATGGGAAAATTGATTAATAATTGAAATATCATGTTTATATATTTTTATATAGTGTATTTTTTTTTTTAAAAAAAAAACTCTAAACAAAAATATAGAAATGAGTTAGGGCAACTAGATCAACAAAAAAGACCCAACCCATAAGAGTTGCAATGGCAAGTTCATGTATTTGACCTTTTTATTTTTATAAAGGATAAACTACATTTTTTTTAGAAACAAATAAAGTAGATAAAGCGTTATTTGTGATTTTAGTTTTCACCCATTAGAGAGGTATCCAAGAAATTAGGTTTGAAATTCTTTGGATCTAAAATACTATTTTTCAATCTATTTAACATAAATACCTAATAAATACTCTTATAATGTTAGCAAACTAATTTCTAAACTCAAAACACCTCTAAGCAAATTCAAAAATAAAATAAAATTCTCAACTCAAATATAATTTTTCTGACAATACAGAAGCTCAAAAATACCTTAATAGCACTCCTCTAATAAAAAGGAATACAATAACATCGAATTTGGTTATTTTTGTTAGCAAAATGGAATTAACTGATCATTTTCTCCTTCCTTTTTTTTCATTTTTCAATAATTTTGTTTTTTCATATTCAAATACTGAAATGTAAGGAAAATAAGCATTGAACCAAAACTAAAGAGTATCAAACTAAAGATATCAAAAATAAAAATGAAAGAATTTTGAAGGAAAATAATGTAGAAAATCCGATGATAAATATTTAATAAAAAAAATAATTGGTTATTTTTGTTTCATTGGACTTTTTGACACAATAATTATTCAATACAATAATTATTCAATACAAAATAAATAATCAAAATAAATCCCATTTCATGCAATCTATAAGAACTTTTTTTTTTATATAAAAAAGAATAGTGACCAAAAGAGAATGTATAATGAGTAATGATTCTAGTGAATAGGAATAGCTCTTGCACTCAAACTGATTTTATATAATAATAGTAGTAGTAGTAGTAATAGGATAGAATGCCGCATCTCAGCATGGAAACCGTCATGTTTATTTATTTAATTTTAGCTCCATGAATCCAACTTGAAATTCCTCTAATAGAAGAGAAGCAAAAAGCCATAGCTTGGTAATTACAAGTCCTTCTTCCACCACCCCTAATACTTTTGATAGCAGCCATACTTGAACTAGATTGAAATGATAAGAAATTTACGATTCAATCCAAATTACGATGAGTGGCAGAGGTGCTGTGTGGTCTGCTCTGGAGACTCACCATTGAATAATAAGCTCCGGTGGTTCCGTTGGCCAGCAAAGATGAATGAGACCCTTTCTCCACCACCTTCCCTTTATCTAAAACTGCAATGAGATCACAGCTCTGTACAGTACTCAGCCTATGAGCCACCACCACACTTGTTCTTCCCACCATTACATGCTCTATTGCTTCTTGCACCGCCTTCTCCGACCGACTATCAAGAGCACTGGTTGCCTCATCTGATAGCAATATTGCTGGGTTTTTCAGAATGGCGCGGGCTATTGCGATGCGTTGTTTCTGCCCCCCTGAGACCTGCACTCCCCTGTCTCCGCACCATGTGTCATATCCATCTTTCAATCCAGATATGAAATCATGAGCATTGGCTGCCTTGGCTGCCTCGATGATCTCTGATTCGTTGATTTCATCGGAGGACGCTCCATAGATGATGTTTTCCTTAATGGTGCCAGAAAATAATGTGGGTTCTTGACTAACCAGAGCAATGCACTTCCTTAGTGACCTTAGGCTATACGACCTGATGTCTCTTCCATCTATTTTCACTGTGCCCTTGAGTGGATCATAAAATCTTTCGATCAATCCTATGATGGTTGATTTTCCTGATCCACTCTGCCCCACCAGAGCTGTTGATTTCCCTGCTTCAATGTTGATTGAGAAGTCTTTGAAGATCATCATGTTCGGCCTAGTTGGGTATGCAAAATCCACATTTTGGAGCTCTACATGGCCTGTGATCTTTTCTGGCCGGAAACCATCAGGGTCTTCGGGTTCGATTTTCGTGCACCTCCCCAATAGAGCGAAAACTGACCGAATGGAGTCCGAACCCCTGGACAGGTCCATCGTCATGCTTCCAGCATCAGCTATGACGTGTCCTGTGCTCACCAAGATCAGGAAGGTCTCAAACATGGCTTTGTAGGTCAAGCAGCCCTGAGCAATGAGTTTGCCACCATACCAATAGTCCAGAGCCAGAGTGCAAGACATCAGGCTCCGAGAAGCGCTGAGCCCAACACCGGCAAACAATGATTGCCGGATATTCTCTCTCCGCGGACCCTCTTGGACTTTCTCGAGCATTTTCAGGATCCGTTCCTGAGAGGAGAAAGCGGCGATGGTTCGGAGGTTGGAAACGGCATCTGCAGCGAGCTTGCTGCTTTCGTCTTGTGCTTTGATGGCTTTTCTGGACGTATTTTTCAGCAGAACACTCCGGGTATAGTAACAGGCGATCATGATAGGCTGGACTGCTATCATCACAATGGCAAGCCTCCAGGCAATGACCAAACCCATGGTCCATGCTATGGTTACCGCTGACATTGTCTGAACGACAAGAGCCATTCGGTCACCCACCACTGATCTTACCTGCGCAGAACCAAAAACATTCCTATGAAATGAAAGACCAGAAGGAAAGCTTTTCTGTGCAAATTGTGCGAAAACTTAGCCATGGTGGCTTATGCCATGTCAAACAGGGAACAGAAACTGGAAACACATACCACATTAGCATCTTTGGTGAGTCTTGAGCAGATTGAGCCACTTGAATTCTCATCTTGATCAAACCACCCGACTTCAAATGTGAGAATCTTCGAAAGCATCCTCTCTCTAATCCTCTTCGTCAAATGCTCACCCATGTATGCAAAATTATAATGTTGAATTACATTGATGATCAACGAGAAGAATGTCAACCCGAGAAAGAAAAAAGAGTAAATCTTTATCTTCTCCTTGATCTCGTCGTGATCTTTCAAAAAGAATACGGATATCATTGACCCCAGCACAAACGCATATACTGGTTGAACCGCACCAAATAGAATTGCACCTAAACATCCAAAGCTCGCTTGTTTCCATTCTGGTAAGTTCAATGCCAACAATCGTCGAAATGATGGTGCCGAAAATCTTTGCTCTTTCATCGCTGCATTTTCTTCAGTGCTGATCGAAACTTGACTTGGTGCTACTGAATTGGCTGGGCGTGAAATCTGTACTGGTGATAATCTTCGACCACCAGTACCACTACCAGTTCTATTATTAGTTTTCATAATCGGGATAGCCGATGAGGACACCGGAGGTGTAGTGACATTTTCAGAAGGTTTTTCGGTTCGTGTTTGTTGAAGACGAACCAGGGATGTGTACATACCATATTCGTTTTCAATCAACTCATCGTGAGACCCGATTTCCATGACCTGGCCGTCTTGGACAACAGCAATGACATCCACGTTACGAATGGTGGAGAGCCGGTGAGAAATTATGATTGTGGTTCTCCCCACAGCTGCTCTGTCTAGGGCTCCTTGGACAGTACGTTCAGATTCTGTATCTAATGCACTTGTAGCCTCGTCGAGGAGGAGGACTCTTGGTGATTTGATTACAGCTCGTGCAATAGCAATTCTCTGCTTTTGCCCTCCTGACAATTGAACTCCTCTCTCACCAACCTGTTATGGGTGCAAAAAGTGTCATTCCTTCCACAGGGTAAGTAATTAGTAATGCTCCAACATGATCCAACTATTTTCTATTTTCTAGTTTCAGTTTAGATAATCAACATGATCCAACTAACCTGAGTAGAATACCCTTGAGGGAACTGGGAAATGAAATTATGAGCGTTAGAAGTTTTGGCAGCTTGAACAACCTCGTCCATTGTCGCAGTTTCTTTGCCAAAAAGGATGTTCTCCATGATTGTTGTGGCAAATAGTGCAGGCTCTTGGCTTACCAAACCTATTTGTGACCTTAGCCACTTGAGCTGCAACTTATCAATAGGAATTCCATCAAGAAGTATCTCTCCACCAAATGGGTCGTAAAATCTTTGTAATAATGCTATTGCTGTCGATTTCCCTGACCCACTACCACCAACCAAGGCCACACTTTTCCCTGCTGGGATTTGTAGGCAAAAATCTTCGAAGATGATGCTTTCTGGCCTTGAAGGGTATGCAAATTTGACTTGTCTGAATTCAACTTCCCCCCTAAAATTATCCAAAATCTCACCTTCCATGTTATCGAGGTCTATTTTGGGAACTCTTCTTATCACTTCCATGATACGTTCTCCAGCAGAACATGCGTCTGCGAAGTACTTCATGTTGGATAAACCAGCTCCAAATGATCTGATAATCAAAAACAGTCAACAACAATAACAAAAAAGAAGTATTAATTCAAACTAATCCAAAAGTAAAGCAAAAATTACTCCCTCTATTCCAAATTGAATGTCCACCTTCGTTTTCTGGCTCTCCGGCCCTAAACAATCTAAGAAAAAAACTTTCCTCCACTCAAATTTCCCCCTTTTATTTTCCAGATATTTATGTTGTTATTGGTCCTACTTTCTCCTAATCTTTAAAGAGGGAAAAAGAAAAAGAAAGAGCACAATAATTTTCCTAGAACCCACTTTCCACTAAGAGTAGTGAGACATTTGGAGATCAAGACTCTAATTTCTGACAGAGAAAGTGGCGAGGAAATGAGAGATTTAAGCAGTCCAGTTTATAAAACAGCAGTTTTAGATATCAAATGCAAAGGATCTGGATTTCGGTTCCTATTATAATGATACTTACAGAAGACAAAAGAGATACAATTCAAAGCAGTGGAAAATACAGAAGATACTTACAGGCCACCCACCATAACACAGGCGCCAGCATTGAAAACATTCCCTCCTCGAGAACCATGGTACATGACCAGCCTGCTACCATAGTAAGACATGAAAGACCAGACAGCGAAAATAACAGCATTGCTGCCGACAGCTAACCCCTTCGCCATGCCCTGCTTCAACCCCAGCTTCAATGGCGATTGCAGAGCTGCAGAATAAGCTGCTATGGCTTTGGTTTCGCCAACAAAGGCATAGATTGTCCTCGCTGAAGATATAGCCTGCTCGGCTATTGTTTCTGCCTTGCTATACTCCTGTTTCATCTTTCTTGATATTCCTATCAGAATCTTTCCATACACCACACCAGGAATCACCAGGAGCAAGATAAATGGAAACATTACGATTGCTAGTCTCCATAGCAATATAAACGCCATTATATAGCACCCAATAAACGTGGAAACATTCATTAAAAAGTTTGGCATCTGCAGAATCAAATTTAACACCCTCAGTTATTAATAATTAGATTGTTTGGAAACAAAGTGCACTTCTTTAGGAGATTTCTTCACATAACCTTTTCACTCAAAACGTCTTGGATTACAAAACTGTCATTAGAGACACCTGTGATGATCTCGGCTGTACTTGTTACATGCAAATCAAAGTAGCCTACTTCTTGCCTTAACACTGCTTTTAAATATCTTGTTCGCATTCTTGTTGCTTGTCTTTCACCTGTTCTTGTCCAACAATATCCCTCTAATGAACCAAAAATAATAATAATAATAATTAAATATAAAAGTTAGTATTGATCTTGACTTAATTAATTTTATTTCATCGTCGCCGCATAATCATTTCAGACATGCTTTAATAGATTAATAACAACAACAAACGTAACTAAACTCACCTGTGAAACAAACAAGCCATTGTCCACAAGCCAGGTAACAAAGCGCCAATGCATTCTGCCAGGCACAAAAAGGCCAACTAGTTACTACACTCTTATGCTTGTGCTATGTTTGTGTGTCTGAAAATGGGAAAAGAAAGGAAAAGAAACCTTGTTGATGTTGTCAGAGAAGACATCTGGAGCAGTATCTGCACCAGCAAGATTGTTCAACAATTTGCTAGATAAAAAGAAAATTAAGGGGCTAGAGAATCCTTCACCAATGGATCCAATTAACCCAAGAACCATTAGGAAGCAATCTAGACTGTCTGCATGCATGAAAACGGATCGTATTGACCCAATTTTACTATTGCCGCCCGCCATTTTTGGCTAACAAGAATATTGGCCTTTATTTTCTGATCGCAAAGAGTGAAAACCACAACACTTTATTATGGATGATCTGCTTTTATCGTAGAAAAAAAGGAACTGTAGTAAACTGGCCAGAGAATACTTTTTGAACTGCACCTTCAGTATTCCTATTGCTGCTGACTTTTTGCCTTTTCTTCAGATTTTAGAAGCAACTGTATGCTTTATTTCTGAGCACTAAACCACCTGTCTTTTTATAGAGAGATAATCTTACTTTGACCTTCTTTTTTTACTATTTAAGAACATAATTAATTTGTTACATCATCATTTTTTATTCATATCTTCAATAAATGATATTTCTCTAATTGTATGTCTCTTACCAAATATGGTTCGCTATAAGAAAATACATGGCTTAATTCTTGGAAGAGAAAAAGAATAAAAATTCAAAAAATTTATTTAAAATGATGGGAGTTGTATCAAGAAAAAAAATCCACAAAGAACGTGGTGTAATGACAGCAAACTTGTGATTTGAACAACAGATTTCAAGTTTGATTGATGATTTGCATCTCCTATAAAAATTTGAAATAACTAAGATTTTACTTGAGTTTATAAAAATATATTTTTCAAGTTGTGGATTTCCTCGTATAAAAAAAATCTAGAAAAAACAGAACATTTCTTATTGTAAAATCATTTTCCATTCGTTGAGGTACTTGGAGCAATTTTTCAAGTGGGAATTTGTCATCCAATTGCTTATTAATTGTATCACTCGATCGAGAGTATTTGATTTGGGATACGGATGCCAATACATTTGATAATGCTGTGATTCTTTTTATCCAATCATCAATGAGTGAAATGCAACCCCCCGGTCAAAGGATATAAATGCTGATGAATTCTGAAGCAAAAAGGAAAGTGATTAATCAATCAAATTCAGAAATTGCAGATATTTCTTACTTTTCTTTGATACAATATTTCTATTAGGTATACCAAATCACACGTTCAAAAAAAAAACTATATTGAAAAACACACACTAAAAATGATAATTTTTTACAAAGTCTAGACAAAAAAGAATTTGTCGAACTTAATTGCAGGTCAAATTTAATAAAGTTTAGACTTAAATATGGATGATTATTTTTTTTAAAGAGACAACATAATACAAAAATCTTAAAACAAGAAATGCAATATGATGAGTGTGTACTTACAATAAGTTACATTAAATACATAGAGTAGATAGTTACCTTGAATGAAATGAGGGGTAGTTACTAGAAGTTATCTTAAACTTTTTAATTTAAAGAATAATTAATACATAACTAAACTAAAAAAACAATAACAATTGCTACATGATTGAATCAAATTCTCAAGATCTTCGAAACTTGTTTATCAATAAACTTGTAATCCTGTAGATGATGGATAGACATATAACTTGTAGGTAGATAGCTTTTAGGCTAATAATTTGTAGATGATAATCAATATGCTTGTAATAGGAGGTAGGCTTGCAAATCCCATTACCACAAAACCAGAAAAATATCATATATATATATATATATATATATATATATATAGTTCATGTTTTCTTGTGAAGGAATTTAAGTGTCTTTGAATCATTTGAAGTGTCATCAAGTGCATGTAAGTTCCTTAATCTTGAGTGTTATCTTTTACATTCAAAGCATTGAGTTTATTTGATATTTCACAAGTTTTAATTTCCTTTTTATATATTAAAAGACCATAAGATTTTAATATATCATTACAAATCTAGAATAATAAGTTTAGAGTTTTAAATATAACTAGTAGAGTTTTAATCGTTAACATTAAATTTAACATCCTCTTGGTTAAGGTAGGCATAAAAGACATAAAACAATTGGCGACCACAATAGGATTGTGATGATTTTTTCTTTGAAACTATGACACTAAAAAGATCAAAATTACAAGAAAATTTAGAAGAAAAAGAATAATTGATGGACATCCCTATTCAATAAAATAAAAATAAAGAATCAATCCTTCCAAAGGTATAAATAAAAAATGAAGAAGAGGAATGCAAGTTTATGAGTGTAGAAAAGAGATATACACTCTTTAAACGAAGAACGAAATAAACCAATCAAATTCTTGAAGAGTTATATAAGTTTTTTTTCCAAATAAATTAAAGATAAAATTTGTGATGTCCTAACAAGGTCTTTGTTAATTAAAGAGATTATAAGAAAGATGAAAGTCTTTCCAAACTCGCTTTCATCATTGATCTATACAAATCTAAAACAACCCATTAATTATACAAGCTTGGACTGCCATTAAGTTTTGTTTTTAATCAAGTTTGACTCGTTCTTCTTGTTTCTTCTTAGTTAATTTTATGTAAACCATTTATTTCCCTCCTCGGATATTTTATTAATGACTAATTTGTCACTCAAATTAGGAGTTAATAGAATTAGTCATTAATGGGCAACAAAAGGGACTTTAATGGCTTAATCTATATTTGTATCAATTATTTTTCCTAGATGACACACTTACCTTTCAATAGCCTCTAAATCTCTTATTTGATATCAAGTATGAACTCTTGAGTCCTGACTTGAATATAATGTTGTTTCTTTGAAATTTAGTTATTTCTTTTCCTCATTTTAAACCAAAATAACTTGCCTCTATTTTTTTTCTCTTTAATTATCTTACTACCCGATCTTCTATACAATAAGTTAGTTTGCCTCTTAATAGTAGTTTATATTATTATGTTTATGGTTGATCCAATATGTTGTCGTCTTAATATTATTTTTAAAAAATATATTATTTTGATTTTTTTTAATGTCAAACTATAATTTTACTAGTTATTGAGGTTGTTCTTGGACTTATCGAATTGATCGTGTTATGTCAATTCAAAATATACAATCTTGAAACAGCATGCTGAAATACTTTGAAACTAAAATGTAAACGGGAATAAAAATGACAACCTTGTGTACGATAGTAGAGGTTAACTAATGTAGAAGATAATATTGAGAGAAACAACAAATCATGCACTTGCCATGATAAACATGAGGCAAATCTGGAAAAAGATCATGATAAAGGATAACTCATCAAATCACACACTTGCAGTAATGACATGAGGGATAACTCACAATTGAGTAAAATCTGGGAGTAGATTAGGGAAATTAATTGTGTATGATCATGAAGATCTGCTGCTGTACATAGGCATATAAATATGTTGTCATACATGTAAACATATTAAGAAACCTGGAAATATACATATCATTTTCAACCTCTCTGGTTTGATTGGTTATATGGTATCAGAGCCTAAAAAAGACTAACGTCTCAAACATGTCTTCTTCTTTTTCTTCCTCGTCCACCACTCTTACCTCCTCTCAAAATGCCCACTATAACTCCAATCTCCAATATTGTTTCACTAAAGTTGACTCAAGACAACTATCCCCTCTGGAAAACACAATTGCTGCACTATTTTTGTTGGCAAGATTTGTATGGCTATCTTGATGGAACACTGATTCTTCCTCCAAAAATAATTGATACCCAGCATCCTGATACAGGTACATTCACACAACTTGCAAATCCTGAGCATTATTACTAGTTGTGACAGGATAGCTTAATACTCAGCACTCTCATGTCTTCCATGACTGAAAGTGTGTTGGCTCAAATTGTTTCCTATGATACTTCTTATCAAGTATGGAAAGCACTTGAAACAAATTTCTCATCTAAATCTTGGGCACGTACAATATAAATTCGAGCACAACTTGCTAATGCAAAGAAAACCAGTCAATCTGCCAATGATTACTTCTTGTTCATAAAAAGATTAACTAATGAACTTGCTATGGCTAGACAACCTCTCAGATGTGATGAAATTATCTCCTATGTTCTTGCTGGATTGGGACATGAATATGATGGCTTGGTCCCCTCGATCTATACTTGAAATGACTAGGACAATAATTGACATGCTGACACAGGAGCTACTCATCATATCACGCGTGATATGGCCAAATTAAACATCAAGACTGACGACTACACTTGTTCAAATCAAGTACAGGTTCGAAACGGTCAAGGTTTGCATATTTCTAAAACTGGCAATTCCCTTCTTCATACTCCCTCTCATTCCTTTGTCTTAAATAATGTTCTATTTGTCCCTCAAATTCATAAAAACTTACTTTCTGTCCAGAAATTTTGTATTGACAACCATGTTTACTTCGAATTTCATGGTCACTATTTTTTTGTGAAGGGATACTCAGGGACCATCCTTCATCGCGGCTATGTCAGTAATGGGTTGTATCAATTCACATCCCAAAACCTTCCTCCTCAAGCCTTCTTCAGTGTTGGCCTTATGTTTGATCAGTGGCATCGTCGCATTGGTCATGTCTCATCTTCAGTTGTTCAACTTATTTTGACGTCAAATAAACTGCTAGTTGATAAAATAACAATGCATTCTATATGTTCTAATTGCCAACTAGCAAAGAGTCATGCTTTACCTTTTAAAAATTCAACTTATGTTTCAAAAACTCCATTAGACCTAATCTTTACCGATGTCCGGGGTCCAGCATCTGTAACTTCCACTACCGGTGCTCGTTATTATGTTAGCTTTCTCGATAAATTTTCTAAATTCTTATGGTTATTTCCCATGAAATTCAAATCTAACATTGAAAATATCTTTCTACAATTTCAGTCCTATGTGGAAAAACAATTTAATCATAAAATAAAGGCCATACAGTCTGATTGGGGTGGCGAATATCGTCGCCTTCATAATTATTTCAAAACATCTGGCATCGCTCATCGTATTGCATGCCCTCATACTCACCAGCAGATTGGTACGGTAAAACACAAACACAAATATATTGTTAAAGTTGGTCTTAGTTTATTAGTCCATTCCAACTTACCACAACTTTATTAGGAAGATGCGTTTACCACTGTGACCTTCTTAATTAATTGGCTACCTACGCCCACTCTAAAAAATGTCACCTTATGAGAAGCTTTATAACCGAGTTCTGGATTTTTTATTCTTAAGAGTCTTTGGATGTGCATGCTGGCCTAATCTTAGACCATATAATAAACATAAATTAGATTTTAGAAGTAAATCATGTAACTTTATTGGCTATAGTAGCAATCATCAAGGTTACAAATGCCTAGATTTATCAATTGGTCGTGTTTATATTTCTCGTCATGTGATCTTTGATGAAAATTTGTTCCCTTTCCATCACAAAGTTTCTTCTCCACTGCTTCCAAACATCGATTCTTCCACACATGTTACCCTGCCTTTCCCTCCTGCCATCCCACACCATGCCAGTATTAGGAATATGTTAACCTCCTATCCGTCCACCTCTACTAATGATTATGTTCTTTTAGTCTCCCAATCTACAGGTTCTCGTGCTGCAACAACTGAACAGATGGCTACTCCCACACCTGCTGCTGCTCCTAGTGCACTGCCTGACAGCCAAATTGATAGTGTTCCCTTACCAAAAAATGGTGCTATTATCCAGCTTCAATTCCCCAATCTATCTGAGCCGCCTTCATCATCAGTTTTGGATCCTCCAACACTACCAAGCAACATGAGAACTCATGCTATGACCAATAGATCACGAAACAATATCTTTAAACCGAAACATCCATCTGATGCTTTTGTACGGTACCCTCTGCCAAAAACCTTACTTACATCCCTTTCCTCTGCTGATATTGAACCTTCTTGCTATAGTGAAGCTATCAAATCATCACAATGGCGTTCAACCATGAATGCTGAGTTTGATGCTCTTCTACTCAATAACACTTGGTCCTTGGTTTCACCTCCTCCTGCTACCAATGTCGTGGGCTGTCGTTGGATTTACAAGGTTAAGAAAAAGGCTTATGGTTCAATAAAGAGGTTTAAGGCCAGATTAGTTGCCAAAGGCTTCCATCAACAAAAAGATATTGATTTTAATTAGACATTCAGCCCTATTGTCAAGCATGCTACCATTCGAATTGTGTTGTCCTTAGCTGTTTCTCATCACTAGCATATTCAACAAATTGATATTCAGAATGCCTTTCTTCATAGTGCCTTAGAAGAAGAAGTGTATATGGCTTAGCCTCCAGGATATATCCATCCTCAATATCCAAATCACCTCTGCAAACTTCATAAGTCCATCTACGGTCTAAAGCAAGCCCCAAGAGCTTGGTTCTCTCGGCTCACAGATGCACTGCAACTCCTTGGTTTTATCACCAGCAAGGCAAATCCATCCTTGTTTATTTGGAACAAACATGACGCACAGGTTCTAATCCTTATTTACGTTGATAATATTATCATCAGAAGTAAGTCCAGCATTGCCATACAACATGTTCTTTGCCATTTACATTCTGACTTTGTTGTTAAGGACCTAAGTGATCTTAGCTATTTTCTCGGGGTGGAGGTCCTACGCTCTGTAGGAGGAATGTACCTCACTCAAAGAAAATATATTGTCGAACTCCTGAATCGCACTCGCATGACAGAAGCCAAGCCATGTGCCAGCCCTATGTCCACAACTTGTCACCTATTTGCATCTGAAGGAACCAAATTTCCTGATCCAACTCTGTATAGACAGGTGGTTGGTAGCCTGCAATATTTGGCATTCACTCGTCTTGATCTGTCCTTTTCCATTCACAGGGTCAGCAAATTCATGCATAATCCATTGGAACCTCATTGGCAGGCAGACAAACGAATCCTTCGGTATCTTAAACACACCATCATTACTAGCCTTTTCATTTGTCAGTCTCCTGCCTCCAACATTCAAGCATTTTCAAATTCTGATTGGGCAGGGGATCGAGATGATCGACGATCCATCAGTTGTATTTTCATTGGTCAAAATCTTGTCTCATGGCGATGCAAGCAACAGGTTACAATTGCTCGAAGCAGCACCAAAGCAGATTATAAATCTCTTGCAGACACTACATCAGAAATCACATGGCTGCAGTCCCTGTTATCAGAAATTGGTTTGCAATTACCTACCCTCCAGTCCTATGGTGTGACAATATTAGAGCCACGTACTTAATTATGAATCCTCTATTTCATGCTCGTACGAAACACATCGAACTTGATTTTCATTATGTGCGTGATCAGGTTCAACGCAAGCAAATCACGATGCAGTTTATCTTTACCAAGGATCAACTAGCTGATCTTCTGACGAAGCCAATTTCTCCACAACGATTTCCATATGCTCTAATCAATCTAAATGTACGCTCACTTCCCTTCAGATTGAGGGGGCGTGTAGAGGATAATATTGAGAGAAACAGCAAATCACGCACCTGCCATGATAAACATGAGGTAAATTTGGAAAGAGATCATGATATAGGATAACTTAGCAAATCACGCACCTGCAATAATGATGCAGAACAACTTGCTGCAGAATTTGAGGAAGAATTGGACAAGAGAATGAAGAAGAAGGAACGGTCCAAAATTCACATGCCAACTGGCAGCAGGAAGATCAGGAATTAAATTTGGATTCTCAACCAGCAACGTCTCAAATCGCAGCTGATATGCATCAGCCTTTATTTCCCAATTACTTATAATTCCCGTTACGCTTTAATTGTTTTTATTTCTGTTATGGTTTTTCCTTTTAATTGTCTGCAAGTCCTTTGCTTTATTTCCGTTTTTAGCATATAATTGCAGATTTACTGCAGTCAAAATTGTAACCCCTTGAATGCTGTCATGCCTATTTAAAGGCTACGGAACAGAGGAGAAAAACAGAATAATACATTTCAGATTTTCTTTACACTTGAGTTCTTGTTTCTGTGATTTACGTTGGTAAATCATTTAATCACCTTCCGTTCTGCGTCAAGTGGTATCAGAGCAAGGAATTGCCTTGTTTCAATGGCCAACAACAACGAAGGAGGAAGAGCTAATCCCCGTGACGCTGGTCGCAGGGACACAGATGCTGATCTGTGGGCAGCCATTGACGAACAAAGGCAAGCAATGACAAGGATGGAAGCCATGATCCAGCAGCTGGTTAGGGGACCTTTAGCACCTGCCAATGAGGGTGCCCACAATCGTCCAAGGGTGGAACCACCCCCTAGAGTCGCTAGAAATAGACCTTATGCTGACGACAGTGATGATGACTCGGGAGAAGAAGCAGCAGACGCACCTGAAAATCAATTGCAGCGGCGAAACCAACCTGAATACAGGGTACGGGCTGACATTCCTTTGTTCCATGGGAAATTGCAGATCGAAGAATTTCTGGACTGGATCTCCGAGGTCGAAAGGTTCTTTGATTTTACGGAGGTCGCAGAAGCACGTCAAGTGAAACTGGTCTCCTACAAACTAAGAAGTGGGGCTGCTGTGTGGTGGGAAAGGCTGCAGATGGACAGGAGACGCCAAGGAAAAGTACCCATACGATCTTGGAGGAGGATGAAGCAACTCATGATGGGCAGATTTCTACCCCCTGATTATGAACAATTCCTTTTCCAAAGCCTGCAGAATTGTGTGCAGGGAAACAAGACAGTAGCAGATTATACCGAAGAGTGGTCCAGGTTGTCGGTTCGAAATGATTTGAATGAATCTGAAGCTCAACAAGTTTCCAGATATTTGGGAGGCTTGAAACCATCCATTAGAGAAAGGATTGGGCTGCAAGTAGTATGGACAGTTGATGAGGCACATAATATGGCCTTGAAAGCAGAGTTAATGGAGAAATCTGCCACCCGTTTCTCCCATTTCAAAAACACGGGAGATGCGTCATACTCATCAACAAATAGAAGCAAAATCACATCACCTGATGGTCAAACCCCTCCCAAACTGACTACCAACCAGACCCAACGAAGTGCAGCTTCTACCAGTGCACAGACGGGAATTCATCCATCAGCAGCTGCAAGAGAAGCCCCACGGGTCCCAAATTCATATGCTAAACCAGGGGGATTCAAATGCTACCGTTGTGGGCAGCCTGGGCATCGTTCCAATGAGTGCCCAGCCAGGAGGCCTGTGAATTTTATAGGAGCGGGAGCAGATGGAGAAGAGGGACAGTATGAGGGGGAAGAGACAGAAACGGAGGAGCTGCTGGAAGGGGCCGAAATTGCAGAAGAAGAGGGAGACTTTGTGAATTGCGTGGTTCAGCGTGTTTTGTGTTCAGCAAAAATAGAAGACCCATCACAAAGAAATAACATCTTCAAGTCTTGCTGCAGTGTGCAAGGCAAAGTCTGCGATTTGATCGTCGATACGGGAAGTTGCGAAAACTTTGTGTCTAAAAGGCTGGTGGAACATCTGAAATTGAGGGTCGAAAAACACCCAAAACCTTATATGATTGGGTGGATAAAAAAGGGACCTAAAGTGAGTGTGACCGAAGTATGCAAAGTCCCTATTTCTATTGGGCAACATTACCGAGATGAAGTGGCTTGTGACGTGGTCGACATGGATGCTAGTCATGTATTGTTGGGTCGTCCTTGGCAATTTGATGTGGATGTGAATTATCGAGGGCGAGAGAATGTCTATGTCTTCAATTGGGAAGGCAGAAAAATCGTTATGGTACCTAAGCGAAATTCAGGAGGAGTCGCGAATAAAGCTACGACGGAGGATCACTCGTTACTCTCGTTAGTCACCTCTTTTCCGGACTTGGAAAAGGAGGTGAAGGAAGCACGGGAGGTCCATGTGGTAGTCGTGCGGGCTCTGGTAGTAACAGAAAAGGGAGCTCGAGAGGAGGAAATACCTAAAAGGGTACAATCTCTTTTGGGAGAATTTAGCGCATTGGTGTCGGAGGAATTACCAAATGATCTTCCTCCATTGAGAGATATACAACACCAAATTGATTTGGTGCCGGGAGCGAGTTTACCGAATCTATCGCACTACCGAATGAGTCCTAAAGAAAATCAGATTTTGCAGGAGAAGGTGGAAGAATTACTAAAGAAGGGGTTTATTCGTGAGAGCATGAGTCCGTGCGCTGTTCCTGCCTTACTGGTCCCGAAGAAAGACGGGAGTTGGAGAATGTGCGTTGACAGCCGCGCCATAAACCGAATAACAGTCAGATATAGTTTTCCGATTCCGCGGCTAGATGACATGCTGGATATGTTGGAAGGGTCAAAATTATTCTCCAAAATTGATCTACGCAGTGGGTACCATCAGATTCGGGTGAGGCCGGGTGATGAATGGAAGACAACTTTTAAGACGAAGGATGGGCTCTACGAGTGGCTGGTGATGCCCTTCGGACTGTCGAACGCCCCTAGTACTTTTATGCGGCTCATGAATCAGGTATTACGGCCTTTTATTGGAAAATATGTAGTCGTTTATTTTGACGACATACTAATTTACAGCCGAAGCGAGGATGAACACATAAGTCACCTACGAGCCGTGTTGGGAGTATTATCTGAAAATAAGTTGTTTATCAACTTTAATAAATGCAGTTGGCTGACTGAGAAGCTAGTATTCTTGGGGTATGTAGTCAGCTCTGAAGGTATCTTAGTAGATACGGAAAAGGTAAAAGTCATCCGCGAGTGGCCGACACCGAAGACAGTGGGGGATGTCCGAAGTTTTCATGGGTTGGCAACTTTTTACCGAAGGTTTATTCGAAATTTCAGCAGCATTGTAGCTCCTATAACTGAGTGCCTGAAGAAAGGAAAATTTGATTGGGGTGTAGCGGCTGACACAGCTTTCGCCGTGATCAAAGAGAAGCTGTGCACAACTCCCGTCCTTGCCTTACCCAGTTTTGAGAAATTATTTGAGGTGGAGTGTGACGCCAGCGGGATTGGAGTAGGAGCAGTTCTATCACAAGAGAAGAGGCCGGTAGCTTTTTTCAGTGAAAAACTCAGCGAAGCACGACAGAAATGGAGCACTTATGATCAAGAATTTTATGCCGTGGTGCGTGCTCTTAAGTATTGGGAGCATTATCTTATTCAGCGGGACTTCATACTATACACCGATCATCAGGCGTTGAAGTACCTGAATAGTCAGAAAAATCTGAGTAATATGCACGCGCGGTGGTCGACTTACTTGCAGAAATTCCCTTTCATTCTAAAACATAAGTCCGGCGCTCTGAACAAAGTAGCTGATGCCTTGAGCCGACGCGCCAACTTACTAGTGACTATGCAACAAGAGGTTGTTGGGTTTGAGTTTTTGAAGGACTTATACGGGAATGATGAAGACTTCGCTGAGGTGTGGGAAAAATACAGGCTACAACATACGGTGGGGGAATTCCATATTGTTGATGACTACCTCTTTCGTGGTAATCAACTTTGTGTTCCCCGAAGTTCTTTGAGGGAGAAGCTGGTACGAGAGCTACACGGCGGGGGTTTGAGTGGACACTTGGGGCGAGATAAGACTATCAACAGTGTGGCCGAAAGATATTATTGGCCGCAACTGAAACGCGACGTAGGAAACTTGGTTCAAAAGTGCTATGTTTGTCAGACCTCAAAGGGGCAAGCCCAGAATACTGGGTTATACATGCCACTACCAGTGCCAGATGCGATATGGGAAGATTTGTCGATGGATTTTGTGTTGGGACTGCCGCGAACCCAGCGGGGAGTGGACTCCGTATTTGTCGTAGTGGACAGATTTTCCAAAATGGGTCACTTTATCCCATGCCGGAAAACCTCTGATGCTTCTCATGTAGCACATTTGTTCTTTCGAGAGGTGGTACGATTACATGGGGTGCCTCAGTCCATCACTTCTGACCGGGATTCAAAATTCCTTAGTCACTTTTGGATCACATTATGGAGGAGGATGGATACCAAATTAAAATTCAGCAGCACAGCCCATCCACAAACTGATGGACAGACAGAGAATCTGAACAGGACCTTGGGAAACTTAATACGCAGCATTTGTGGTGATAAACCAAAGCAGTGGGATGTGTCATTGGCGCAGGCTGAATTCGCATATAATAATGCAATTCATACAGCCACGGGTAAATCTCCTTTCTCGCTGGTCTATTTAAAATCGCCTAAACATGCTTTGGACTTAGCCCGTCTGCCCAAGATGACTGGGTCTAGTGTGGCCGCTGAAAATCTGGCTGAACATGCGCGGAGTGTCCAAGCAGAAGTAAAAGCTCGGTTGGAAGGGAAGAATGCAAAATATAAAGCTGCAGCCGATGTCAAGAGGCGCGAAAAATTGTTCGCTGAAGGGGATGAGGTGATGGTCTTTTTACGCAAAGAGCGGTTTCCTCTTGGATCCTATAACAAGGTTAAACCAAGAAAATATGGTCCATACAAAGTCATCAAGAAGATCAATGACAATGCCTACGTAGTCGATCTTCCAGCGGATATGAACATCTCTCGCACTTTCAATGAAGCGGATCTGTATGAATTTTGTGCAGATAGTCTAGTCTATCCAGAATATAACTCGGGGTCGAGTTCTTCGCAAGTAGAGGAGACTGATGCAGAACAACTTGCTGCAGAATTTGAGGAAGAATTGGACAAGAGAATGAAGAAGAAGGAACGGTCCAAAATTCACATGCCAACTGGCAGCAGGAAGATCAGGAATTAAATTTGGATTCTCAACCAGCAACGTCTCAAATCGCAGCTGATATGCATCAGCCTTTATTTCCCAATTACTTATAATTCCCGTTACGCTTTAATTGTTTTTATTTCCGTTATGGTTTTTCCTTTTAATTGTCTGCAAGTCCTTTGCTTTATTTCCGTTTTTAGCATATAATTGCAGATTTACTGCAGTCAAAATTGTAACCCCTTGAATGCTGTCATGCCTATTTAAAGGCTACGGAACAGAGGAGAAAAACAGAATAATACATTTCAGATTTTCTTTACACTTGAGTTCTTGTTTCTGTGATTTACGTTGGTAAATCATTTAATCACCTTCCGTTCTGCGTCAAATAATGACCATGAGGGATATCTCACAATTGAGTAAAATCTGGGAGTAGATTAGGGAAATTAATAGTGTATGATCATGAAGATCTGTTGCTGTTCATAAGCATATAAATATGTTATCATACATGTAAACGTATCAAGAAACCTGGTATATACATATCATTTTCAACCTCTATGGTTTGATTTGTTATAACTAACAAGTGTTTACTCTGTGTTCTCTTCATCTACTCGTGTTTCAAATTTCACAATTTTACCTTTTACAAATTGCTCATACTAAAAAGTCTCACTTTTGATAATTTTAAAAAACAAACCATGATGCCCATAGTTTTCCCAATATCTATCATGTTGCTGGTTTTGCTCCCTTTCATTAAAGGGTAAAAGAGCTGACTCTCATTATGAACTTTAAATGGTTTGAGAATTAGCAATTTCTCTTGCAATATGCTACTCCATTCTCCAAGTCTTGTCTTCTTAGTGGAGTCAGAAAGCTCGAAGAAAGAGGTTGCAAATTTCCTGACGAAAAGCCATTTTACAGGCTAATTAGTTGCTGTTCCTATTCGAGCCCTTGGCCAGGCGTGATGACCCTGAGATTAGTTTATACGATCAAGAATATTTCTTTATTTGTTTTTCAGTGAAAGATAATGCCCAAAATCCTTTTATTTCCTTAGAACTTGCTTTATATGATGAAGACTTTGGAAAGCTCGTAATGATGGAGTATTTCATGACAAGGACTGGCCTAATTCTCTGATTATTTCCATAAAAGTAGAGGATTACAAGGAGTGCTGATGAATTGCTTTCCAAATAAGTAGAGATTACAAAGAATCTACTGATGGATTGCTTTCATAAGTTGTCATTGTCCAACAATTGGACGCCTCCCACATTCATCACAGACAAGCTCCACTCATCAGAAGCTTTGGCTATTCATGAAGCTGTTATTCTAGCTGCCGAGCACTGATCAGAGATAGTTACTACCAGAGGCATGCACTACAGCACATGTCCTATCTTCTTCTTTTTTATGTAAAAGATATTTTCTATGTTATTAATATTTTTCCAGGAAAAGAAATTGATTTGTATAGTAATTAACTCATGTAACTCAATTTATTGGCAAGTTCGAAAGGTAACAAACAAAAAACTATCGGTACAAACATAGTTTAACTCATAATAATGTAAGATGACATCTTATTTTTTTTTTTTAAATATATTGAGAAGATAATTAATTGAATTAACCTGGATTAATACGGGGTAACTTGATAAATTTGCAACCTAATTTATGAGATCATAATAATCTTATATAAAGCAAATTAAGATAAATTATAAAACTTAATTCTCAATCAATCTGTGAAAGATAAAAATTTAACAAATAAAATAAAAAGAGAACCTACAAAAACAAATCAAAAAGTCTAATTCTCCCGAATCAAATTGAAAATATGCCAAAAAAAACTCGAGTCAATCTAGTTAACCCATCAAACCCGATACATAAGTGATAAGATTAGAATAATCACATAGAAAATAGACTTCAATAAATTATAATGCTTAATCTTCAATGAATAAAATATTAAAAGATAACATTTCAGAAAGAAACATAAATTTTTTAAAATAAAAAATAAAGAAAAAATATTATTATAATGAATGTCATGTTATGAGGTAATTGCATAGTAAAAACATCATATCTTTTAATCTTTTATTAATTGAATGGAAATCATGTTGATGTTATTCTAGAAGTACAAAAGGATGTGTTGGGCATCTTGGACCTTTCTTATGAAATTGTACTACTTCATTATTCTTTAGGGTTTATCTTCTATGGAGGTAGTAACGATTTCATAATCAGAGTTACAAGTTTTGAAAGTTAACATAGATTGACTTTGATATTTATTTTAGGTCATTTTAGAATATATATTTTTTTAATTTCATCATCTAATTTTTTTTTTTTATTCAAAATTAGTCTTCATGCTCCTTTTTTTCATTATCTTTTCTATGAGGTATTGTATTTCTTTGCCCATGGTCGTAGGATTAACTGGCTAACCTAATTTGACTTGGATCTTTTTTTCCATAGATTTTTTTTGTCCTTAAATATTAGGTTATTTGATTTAGTTTCCTTTCGAAAAGGTTACCTAAGTATAACAGTCATGTCATAACTTTAGTATGCTAACCATGATGGACTCAAGTCATGTGCTAAGAATTCTATGGATAAACGATAAAATCTTTTAAACAAAATGAAAGATGAAGAATGTGAAAGAGATGAAAAGTATTACAAAAGAGAGCAAGGAAATTGTAAAAAAAGGCTCTCCAAATTGTCATTGATGATTGTGTAAAGTCTAGAATTGAATACAAAGTTCTAATGACCTAAAGTGATCTAAAGCTAGGAAAATTAAGGTTGTTATGAGATAAATTACTAAAATTTCAAAATCAAGATAGCAAGACTAAAAGCTCTCAGCACAAAATAAATGATCTCATGTCTTTAAACCCTTACACACATTTTAAACCTAGTATATCCTATTTTTTCATAGACATGAACATTAGCCTATGTTACATGCTTTAAAAAGTTCTTTTGGATGAAAAAATAATTTGTTAATATCGACAAGTCTTTTGCCTATAAAAGAAAAGTTTTTTTAAAACCAAATTCAAGACTCATTTGTGTTGCATATCATTGATTATGACATTCAATCATAAGTTTTTACCAATATATAGGCAAGATCGACACGTGAAACAAAATGCTTTTTTTTTTTACTCTCATTTAGAATGAAACCTTCTTTTAAAAAATAGCACTCTATTTTCAAACAATCCATCCAAGGCATGTCTAAAAAATAACTAGAAATTGTTAGATAACATTTACTTGAGAAACCCATTTAGCATTCATTATATGGCAACAAAAACATTTGATATTGTATCTTAACAATGGAATGATATATTTTGGGCTTTTGACCAAAAAAACAAAATGTCCATTAGAAAATAATAATTTTAAATTTACATCTCAAAGATATCATTTCAACATTGTATCTAAATGGAGCCAATCAATAAAATTGATGACTTAGTTTCAACATGTAAAAATAATTTCTTGAAATTAAAATGTTTACAACAATTTTTCTCATTCGACTGAGTTCACAAAATCCTTGGAGAAAATAATGATGATGATGATGATGCATGTGTACCTTATGATAAGAATTGTGTAAGATGATAACAAATCAATTTATTAAGGGGTAATTATGTTTGAAAGAATCTATGGCGACTCCAATAGTCAAAGGATTTTTTTAAAGAAACCATCATAAACTATGAGTAGAGGTAATAACTCTTCATGGTGTTAATAAAAAAATGAATAAATTTAATGTAGGACAAGTGAAGATGATGACATGAGTCAAGTTAAGATGATGTACCATTCATCATAAGTTTTGAGCAGTAATTATAACAACTTTTTTTATGATTAAAATGAAAAATAATAAATGGATATCCTCATATTGCACTTAGGGACAAGGACAAGAAAATTAATATATTAACATGCCCATCCAAAAATGAAAAATAAAGAACATAGAAAGGCAAAAATATAGTGATCCTATAATCATGTAAGTAAAAACTAAACTCTACAATCAAGGTGGTGTTTTACATTATTTTTATGGTAGTCACCTCTTAATGATATTTGTTTTTTTTATTTTGTTTTGAGAGTGGTTAAGTCTCGATGAGACTTTTTCCCTTTTCTTTTTTTTATTTTGTTTTAAGGATAATCACCTCTTGATGATATTTATTGTAAATTTTATTTTGTTAAGAGGACAATCGCCTTTTGATGAGACTTATTGCCCCACTCAATAAAAACTTGTTCTTTTTATTTTGATATGAAGGAAATCACCTTTCAATTAGACTTGTTTTGCTTTTGTATTTTGATTTAAGGGTGATCTCTTGATAATAATAATTTTTCTTTTTCTTTTGTTTTAAGCATAGTTGCCTATGAATAAGACTTGTTTTATATTTATTTTATTTTAAATGTAGTCACTTATCAATGAGACTTGTTTAGCTTTTGATTTTATTTTGAGAGTAATCAACTATTAATGAGACATATTTTTATTTTTATTGTGTTTTAATGATAGTCTCCTCTCGATGAAACTTGTTCTAATAGTAGTCATCTCTCGATAAAATAATTTTTTTTACATTAAGCTAAAAACTACTTCCAATTCTAGTGATGTCTTTCTTGTTGTTCTTTACAAACTTAATATAAATAGCCAAAGGAAAATAATTTTTCAATGTCTTTGATGTAGAAAAAGTGATTGTTATAATCCATTTCAAACCCCTTATTTTTCAATGTATGTTTAAAAATATAAAAATTCTCAAAATATGTATTCTTGATATAATTAGGTCAATTTATGGTAATTTCATGATTTTTGAGAGCTTTATTTTATTTCACATAATTTTTTTTTTGTAATAAAACAGGATGAAGGTGCTTTTTATGCAAAACTACTTTTTTTAAATAAAAAAAAACAAAGAGTTAAACCCCCAGGCTCCACCAAAGCAAATTCAGGCATTAACCATTACTAAGCTGGAAAAAAACATAACTAGTAGTTTATGAGATGGTGAAACCAATGCAAGAAACAAAGTCTTTTCACAAAGCTATTTTCTTGAAAACATGGCCCATGTATAGATAAATTCCTTTAAAAGTTATACCCTCCATCCAATGATAAAATCAAGAAATTAATAAAGGGAAGGAGCCTGTGAAAATATGGTGAACCTGTGTTTGGGGAGCTTAGAAGCTTAAGATCGTATAAAGTTTGAGGAAAAAGAAAGAGAGTCGTCGTCGTCATTTAACCTAAGGCCAAATAAGATTGTTTATACAGTCATGTTCAAAAGGGGCATGCATGTATTTAGAGGGCAAGAAGTCAATTTACATACCACCCATGGTTTTCATTCATTATTAAGAGATAAGAATCTAAGTGGTGGGTGGGTCATTGTTGAGAGTAAAAACTGATGACAAAAGCATTGTCTACTTGATAAGAGCTATCTTCAATATTGATTAGGGTTTATGTCAAGAAACCAATTTATCTATAAATTTAAATTATTAAGTGAGACCTCAATATATAACTTATATTATTCTCTAACATATCCCTTCAAGTGAAAGACTTTTGTGCTTGAAACTTGCACGAACCAACACTACCCTGTGCTTGATTTTTATGAAATAAAATAAGAGTGATGATATTCAAACTCGTGATCGTTGGATCAACAAGCCTCTGGTATTATGTCAAGAAACCATCTCACCTGAAACTTAATCTATTAGTTGAGACTCTAAAATATAATTTATATCATTCTCTAACCGTTTTTTCGTGCTGCCTGGAATACAATGTAGCTAGGTCTGGTTGACCTAGGAGGCCTTCACTCGTTTGTATCCTAGCCGTGTTCGTCTTTGACAGTCAATAACTGGGAAGGTTTCTTACCTTGCACAGTCCTGCCATGGCGGGGATTTCTCCTTGCATGTCTATCTCTATGGCTATCAAGGCCATGAGGAGGAGGAGGAGGAGGAGGAGGAGGAGGAGGAGGAGGAGACGCAACATACACTGCACATGAACCACTGCTACATCACTCTGTATTAGAATTTTATAATAATTTATCTATATATTTATAAAATCCCATGGAAATTAAAGATGATTCTAGCTGAGATATTTTTTATTCTTATTTTTGCTGAACTCGAAATGCCCAGGTGCGTAGTTTGGATGTATTCTTCGTATACTGATTGCATGAATGTCTGATGTTCTAGAAATCACTAAAATGGCAGCACTCACCCATCCACTAAATAGCTGGAAAGGTCTAAATCCAAATAATTTCGCACCACCTTCATCCACTTCGCTTCCGTGAGAGGAGGGGCCGGTTCCAGACGATCAAAATGGCAATTAATGGCTGACTATATGATCTATCAACATTGGTTATATATTGCATGATGTATTCCTTTCCACTTGGCAATCGAGTGCTTTATTTGTTGTCAAGTGATCATGTTTATTGGAAAGTGGTTTATTGGAGAGTGAATTTTGAAAAGTAATTTATTTTTATAAATTATTTTAAATAATTAAAATAATAAAGACCAAATTTAATAGATAAAAAAGTTGAAATATGATAAAATTATTAAAAAATATATAATTTTAAATAAAAGCAATCAAAAGAATAAAGATTTAATGTGATAGATAAAAAAATTTCAAATAAGAAAAAAAAAGATAAAATAAATAAATAAGCATCAAAGTTGATATAAAGATCAAATTAAATAAAATTTTAAGAGATGAAATTAAAAAAAAAATAGCAATCAAGAGGTTGAGCACTAATTTGATATAATCAACATGACATTTATAAATCTTGTCAAGCTAAAAACCAACAATATTTTCTAACCTTTCCTTTTTGTCGAGGAACAGGAAAGCTCAGCAAAATTAAACATATATTTGATGACACGGTGGCCTACCATTACAATGACAAGATACATTTATACCACTTATTGAACGCCAATGAACCTAAGTAAACTTTTTCTGTGGTGGCTTGGAAACCACTGCACCATACGAGCACCCTGCACTAAGTGATTATTTAAGAATGTGATTCAGGTTGTTTTTTTTTATAGTATTTTTTGTTTAGAAATATATTAAAATATTATATTTTTTAAAAATTATTTTTGATATAAAATCATGTAATAATATTTTTTTTAATTTAAAATAAAAAAATAAAAATATTTTCTTTAATTTTTTTCAAAAATATTTTTGAAATACAGTACCAAAACACCCCATAAAAGATCTTCTTCCTCCCTCCCTCCTTCCACCACGGATAAGGTTGAACATCTCTACGTGCTGCAACTATAAATTGATATTATTACTTTACTATTTCCATTATAGTTTTAATAGTCTCGGTCACCAGATCATGAACCTTTAGCTATTCACGATGCAGATCACTCCACAGTTTAGACACGACTGGAATATGTCGGCTGAGGAAAGTCTTGCCACTCCCAATAAAAAAAAACTAACTGTTGTGGAGTTGTTTTATATTTTAGCAAAATTCTAATGGGTATTCATGAATTGATTATGATATTTATTTTATTTTTTAAAACATGATTTTTAACTTTTAAAAAATATGCATGAAAAATATTTTTGGATTTGACCGTATACATACAGAATAAAATATATTTTATAATTTTTGAAATGAGGAATTTTTAGAAATTGTTGTGTGATTTTTAAAGTCTTGGAGGAAAACGGGTATTTTTAATACCAAGTTTATATTTTATAGTATAAGTTTACAGCTCAACATTAATCAAAATTGTTCAAAAACAAATGTGATGGACTCACAAATAAATAAATAAAAAGAGTCCCTGAACTTTTCATAATATTTTTGAAATTTTTAAAGGGTTTGGTTGGTTGGATATTGGTATAAACCAAGTCTTAAACTAGAGGAAAGATATAAAAATGTGTTTGTGAAATACACATAACTTAGGGGTTGGGTTGATTAGACCCAAGCTCATCCCAACTGGTTGGGAAATAGTCTTTTTTCTAGAATTAGGTTGGACCCAGCCCCACCACATGAGCTTGGCTAAGGGTTTAACCCTAAAATTACATGGTAACTAGGTTATATATTAGAGTGACCATGTTAAGTATTTACTTGTTGTCTATATATAAGTAAAAAAACACAAAGAAGATTTTAAGAAAAGAAGAAGAAGACGATTACTCGGAATGGAGAGTTGTTGGTCATTGGTGTTGGTGTAGGCTCCTAGAGATGTTGCTTGGGGTGTTGAGTGAGAGGAGTAATGATGGTCCTAAGTGAACTATTGCTCTTCATGGCTAAGAGAGAGAGAGAGAGATAATAGTGTTGTCATTGCTATTAAGACTAGTTATAGAAACATTATTGCGACTAAGGTTTGCAAGGTCCTAGATAAGAGGTTGGTCGTGGATTTTATAGAGTAGAGCTAAAAATCTTCCTAAAAGAAAAATAGGTGAAAAAAGGTTCATTTATCTTCTCTTTTCTTTTCTACCTCTCTAGTGTTGTTAATGATGTTGGAATTTGGGGGGGGGGGGGGGGGGAAGCGGGTTTATTTTGCGGTGCATATATGGTCACTTTGCAATGGGTTTAGGGTTGCCAAAGAACTTCTTTATTTTTTTTCCTTCTATTAGGGTACACTAGTAGGCCACAATAGAGGTGTGTTTTGTTTTGTGGCGTGGAGGACTTGGAGAGGAGAGAGAGACCAAGATAAACGTTGCAAACTGGTGCAAAGGAAAATAATGTTGCACAATAATATAAAAACAATGTTGTTTCCTTTTTATAAAATAACCAATCGATGTTATTTCCTACAAAACATGTTATTTCATTTAAATAAAATGGAGTTCTTTTTGCGTTTTAGATCCAAATTAGGTTTAAAAAAACTTTGTCAATTTTAGTCCTTAATTTTTTATTTATTCAATCAAGTTCTTAATTAAGATTTTTATTTTAAGAATCAATTCAATTTCACCCCTGTCAAGTTTAAAAATATCCCTTGATTTTAGCCTCTCTCTCTCTTTTTTTTAATCTTAGTCCTTGGTTTTTAAATCCTTCGATTTTGCCCTAAGTGATTCAAAATTTTATTCTTCTTGCAATTTTGTCCCTATTTTTACCCAATTGACTTTGTAGATATTAAATTTAGTCTTTCAAAACTTCAATCTTCTCAAATAAGCATGAATTAAGTTTCAAACTTTTCTTTCACCAATTAAGTTCTTAATAAAATTAAATTGACCCATTAAAAATATAATTAGATCCTTACACCTAATTATATATTTTAATTTGACCCAAAATAATTATTAAACATAATTCAACTTTTTATTTAGCCTATGATTAAGGCAAATTGACCTATTAAAAATCTAATTATATCATTAGACTTAATATTTATGTAGATTTATCCAATGATAAAAAAATTTTACCTTGAATCTACATCATTTCAATAATATTAGGCACAACAAGGTATGATTAGGCTCCCAAGTTTGTCCAAAACTTTCATTATATCTAAGTTTAGATATATGAAGAATACAATACTCAAGTACGGTTTGGTACTTGAGATATGAATGTAAACTTGTCGAACTACATGAAAATTGAGTTTGCAATTTCTATCATTTAGCTATTTACTTTACACAATTTAATTATATTGTATTTTAATTATGTTTATCTAAATTGAAATGCATTATTTGTTAATATTAATGGAACACCTAATTCAACTCTTCTTATGTAACATCATCTAAACAAATTAATAAGCATAAACATATATCTTTATGCAATATGTTTTACTATGAATGGTTAGAGAATTATTCAGAATTTTAATCCAACAAGGATTTCTTTTCTAGACATCAGGATATGAATTCGTGTCATATCTCAAGATCAATTCCTTGTACAATGTAACAAAAGTACACCCACTAAATTCAGTAAGAGAATTTAATTATTTCTGTATAATAGGGATTAGTTTAATGTTTCAAATAAGATTTATAAAAAAATGCTAGGAAAATAATTAATAAAAATCAACAATTAACTAATCGATTCTTATTAAAGTATTTGATTGATAATTTCTCAAGAATTAGAAACTCAAATAACAAAAGTAAAAGTATAAATATTCAATTAGAAATTAGTTGAGAAATTCATAAATATAGCAACATGACAAGTATAAAAAGTAAAGTTGACAGACCTAGATATGAATATTTACTCATAAAGTAATATTCGTAGAAATATAGCATTTAGTATAAAAAATAGTGATAAAATAAAATAAAAAATCTACATAAATTTAAAACTTGACAACACATTTATTATAAAATAAAAATCTTAAGTTATAATGGCCAATCTCTGAACGATGATGATGATGATGATATATTCATGAAGTGAAAATCTGATTTTTTTTAAATTAATTTTTTATTATTTTTAGATATCTTTATGTGTATATATTAAAAATAATTTTGATGATAAATTGTGCATCCATAGGCTAATTGAACTAACACATGTAGAATTATTTGCTTTTCAATATATTTTTTATTTAAAAAATATTTTGTTATGTTTTAAAATTAATTTTTAATATTAAAAATATTTTCAGGTTATTTATTGATTGTAAGTTAAGACAAATCTTAAATTTTCTTGCAAAAGCCAAAAGAAGGGGAGAAGCCCTGCACTTTCAAACATTAGGCCTTAGGGGATGACATTGGAGACAACTAGAAGCTAGAAGACCAACCTTGCAATTGCTGCAAAACCTAATCAAATCTAATGTTGAAGGCACATAGAAAGGCTTATGTGCCATTCCGGCACGCGCCATTACTACTCAGACCAAATGCTGTCACACCCTCCTCTCCTCTAGATCCCATTAAGCTCTTAAAACTATCAGCTGATACTGAAAACCTCAAGATTGGTAAAACCACCCATGCCCATTTGATTGTAACTTACCAAGCCACAGAAAACAACATAATTGAAGTTAATTCCTTGATAAATTTTTATGCCAAAGTTAATCAAGTCTCCATTGCCCACAATTTGTTTGATAGAATGCCTGATAGAAATGTGGTTTCTTGGAGTGCTTTGATGACCGGGTATCTACTCAATGGGTTTTCTTTGAAAGTTATTACGTTGTTGAAAGATATGGTTTCGGAGGCTATTGTTAGCCCGAATGAGTATATATTCGCAATTGCGATCTCTTCTTGTTGTGATCGTGGGAGAGTTGAGGAGGGTAGGCAATGTCACGGGCTTTTGTTGAAGACTGGGTTTTTGTTTCATAATTATGTGAGGAATGCTCTTGTATCTATGTATTCTAAATGTTCGATTATTCAAGATGCATTGGGGGTTTGGAATGAAGTGCCTGTAAATGATATTGTTGCTTATAATTCGATTTTGAGTGGACTCGTGGAAAATGGGTGTTTGATGGAGGGTTTGGAGGTCCTGAGGAGTATGGTCAGTGTGTCTCTGAAGTGGGATAAGGTTACTTTTGTTAATGCTTTTAGTCTTTGTGCTTCTCTTAAAAACTTGAGATTGGGTTTGCATGTTCATGCCAAGATGTTGACGAGTGGTGTTGAATGTGATGCATATGTTAGCAGTGCAATCATAAATATGTACGGGAAATGTGGAAAGAGTTTGATGGCAAGGGGGCTCTTTAATGGTTTGCAAAGTCGGAATGTTGTGTTATGGACAGCGGTCATGGCTGCTTACTTTCAAAATGGTTGCTTTGAAGAAGCACTGAATTTATTTTCAAAAATGGAGCAGGAAAATGTAAAATCAAATGAATTTACACATGCTGTCTTGTTAAATGCTTGTGCGGGCCTGTCTGCACTAAGAAATGGGTCTTTGTTACATGGACACAGTGAGAAGTCAGGCTTTAAGCACCACGTTATGGTTGGAAATGCTTTAATAAATATGTATGCAAAGAGTGGCGACATTGAGGCAGCTAAGAACGTATTTTCAGATATGATGCATCGTGACATCATTACTTGGAATGCAATGATATGTGGCTTCTCACATCATGGGCTTGGAAAGAAAACTCTTCTTGTGTTTTACGACATGTTGGCTGCAGAAGAGCATCCTAACTACGTAACTTTTACTGGGGTTCTCTCTGCTTGTGGCCATCTGGGTCTAGTGCAAGAGGGATTCTATTATTTGCACCACCTAATGAAACAGTTCGGTGTCCAACCTGGATTGGAACACTATACTTGTATTGTTAGCCTTCTAAGCAAGACTGGACAACTTAATGAAGCTTGGAATTTTATGAGGACAGCACCAGTTAAATGGGATGTTGTTGCCTGGCGTACTTTGCTTAATGCATGCCATGTTCATAAGAACTACGGCTTAGGAAGGTGGGTTGCAGAATTTGTCTTAGAGATGGACCCTAATGATGTAGGAACTTACACACTATTATCTAATATCTATGCCAAGGAAAAGAGATGGGATGGAGTTGTCAAGATTAGAAAGTTGATGAGGGACAAAAACATTAAGAAAGAACCCGGGGTGAGCTGGATAGAGATTGGAAATGTCACCCATATATTTACTTCGGAAGACAATAAGCATCCAGATTATGGTCAGACTTATCAAAAAGTAAAGGAACTCTTGGCTATGATTAAGCCGCTAGGTTATACTCCAGATATAGGTGCAGTACTGCATGATGTAGAGGATGAACAAAAGGAATATTATCTTAGTTATCACAGTGAGAAGCTGGCCATAGCCTATGGACTTCTGAAGTTGCCACCAGAAGCATCCATCCTTGTAATTAAAAACCTTAGGATATGTGATGATTGCCATTCAGCTGTGAGACTTATTTCAAAGCTTACAAACAGAGTGATAGTTGTTAGAGATGCCAACCGTTTCCATCACTTTCGAGATGGGAGGTGTTCTTGCTTAGACTACTGGTGAAAATTAAATGAAATTGCATGTACACATTATACAGTGCTTGGGGTCTTGTGGGAAACATATCAGCCTCCATGGTGGCTCAAGGATATTGAACATGTTAGAAGCCCTACCAGAGCGATATTGGGTAAGTTGTGCAAATGAATAAAATCTCCAAAAGGGTCGTTAATTTTCATTTTTGCTATCTTTTCTGTGTGTGGTGATTATGAATGCAATGGTTACATTCTGGTCATGGAAATCAAGCTGTTATAGACTTGACCCAACTGGACTGCTACAGCTTCAAGGTAAGGTCCAAAATACACATGTTGACGCTGATTGAATTATAGAAACGGCTTCACATGAAATTGGGGCAGAAAGTAGAAGTTTCTGAAACATCAACAAATTATAGAATCAGAATTCAGTAACTTGCTAGCCGAACTGGATATGAGGTTTCATTAAGTTGATTATACCTCAATAAATGCTGTAGATTTTCACTAACATTGATTAATCATAATCATATCATTCTTGATGATTTGCTTTCTAGTACCTAGCTCTCTTTGTAGTTTCTTTTCATGGTTTACTCTTGTTAATGCCGTAAGTAATATTTCCACTTCTGGAGTTGTGAATTATAGCGCAAACTGTTTAACTAGAACCATATCTGCTTTTATGAAAGCCATTTTTTCTCCTTCTGTATTTTAGATTAATATTGGCGTATTCTTAGATGCTTTTGCTGTAACTGTATATAGCAGATGAAGAAATTTCCCTGGTTTGCTATGCAACTGTAGAATATCTCCAAATTGTTGTGCTTTGACTGGTGGAACTGGCAAATAATTTTCAACATGATTGACGAGGTAAAGCATTAATCTTTTTTTCCCCCTGATAAACACAAATTATGTGTGTAAAAGCTCCATTTTTTTGTGCTAATAAATTGATGTTGTGTTCTGTATTCTTACATAAAGGTTCTCGGAAGTGTGAGATATTTTGGGGGCAAGTTTAAAACAGAGCTTTAGTATGTTCATCAGATGCTTTTTCTGGAAGGACAGCCACTGTATTCTTCAAAGTATAGCTGATCAGGTATGTTGTTGAATAAGCTTTAAGGGCCAAAATCATCTTTTCTATAAGATCTATTTGTCATTACCTTATTGAACAAGGGTACATTGGTCTTTTTATTCACATTGCTATGTTTAAAATACCCTTATAAGTTACAAGACTATTTGCTATTACATTCCAAACTACATTTCCTAAAAATTTGAGTTTTTCTCCTTTTTTTTTATCATGTTCCGATCGTTTTGATGTGATGATTTTAAAAATATGTATTTTTTAAAATATTATTATTTCTGAATCTATAATATTCTAAAAACTAATTGTTATCACATTTTCAAACATCATATGATTTTTCTTAATTGTTTGGGCAAGGACATTTTAGGTTTTTTTCTTATTTAGTTATCCTTAAAAGCAAAAAATCTATAGCTTTTTTTTTGTCCTTTTGTTATGTTTCTTACGTTAATATCAGTTAATATCATGTCGGGTCAAGGGCACTTACAGCCTGTTTGGCTGGGCGGTGGAACCGGTGTTTTGCCAAATTTCAATTTTTTTTTTTTTTGCATTTTAAATGAAATTTTTTTAGTGTGTTTAGATCATTTTGATGTGCTGATGTCAAAAATGATTTTTAAAAAATAAAAAAATATCATTTTGATGTATTTCGGCACGAAAAGCACTTTGAAAAGCTACCGCAACCGCCCTCCCAAATAGACACTTAAACCTCTTGATAAATTAAGGTTTTTTGGTGACGGTTTGATTTGTTCTCCCCCTTTATTTTTCTCTTTCTCCCCCCTGAAAACTATGCAAATCCAGCCAAAATCAATAGTTGTCCTTCATTTTCATCTTATTTAAATTATGGCCTATTTCTTTTTTCTTTTTTTAAGTTTTTTAATTTTATCTTTTAATATTTTATTCTATTTGATTCTTAATTTTTTCCTTATTATTTTTTTTAAAAAAAATCATCTTTTATCATTTGATTTGATTATTTTTTATGTTAGATTTTAACTCTTTTTTTAATTTATCCTTCAATAGTATATCGGTTTAGAATTGAGCTTTGTTAATTTTCTCAATACAATTATCCTGGTTTCATGTTTCGGGTCACAAGTGTAAAATTTTAAACCATATTGATTTTGTTTTTTTTAACTGATTTAGTTTTTTTATTTTATTATTCAACATTGAGATTATAGAATTAAAATTCTTCATTTTGTTTTTGGTTTTTATGATGATAACTTGAACTCGTGGCCATGGTCACACATTTGCAATGCTAACTCGGATTGGCTTAGGGTCTTTCATCATTTTTATTAAAAATTTAATTCTCATTCTTTTAATTTTCTTATCATCTTTTAGAATTGTTCTCTTTTTTAATTTTCAACCTTTAACATTATATTATTAAGGATTGAGTTCCGTGAATTTCTTTGATACAATCATCTTCGTCTTGTAACTCGTGTCACAAATATGAGATATTAGTCTGGATTGATGCAAGTTTTTTTAAAAAAAAAATTACCCATATTTTCTTTCTTGATTTCAACTTTTAAATTTGATTTATTAAATATTGAGTTTTTTTTTGTTTTGATATGATTTCTACAAGGATATTCTCGTCTTATGATTTGGGTCTCATGTTGGTCATGTTAACTCGGAATGAACTGAGACTTTTTCTCAATTTCTTTTCACCCATGTCCTTTAACATTAAAGTTTATAACTAGAGTCATTATTTTTTTTTCTTTAAAACATGATAAAACTTTAACTTTATTTTTTTTGTGTTACGAAAGACATTGACTTAGCCCCGTGATGAAGTTCAAGTCATCTATCTAGTAATAACAACAGGGACATGAAATAATGCGCTTAAAAAATTAAGACTGAAACATGCTCTTCCATGCTCTTCCAATTGTTGGTCTTCAATTTATTTATTTGAATCACCCTCGCTTGAATCAATTTAGTATATGGCCTGCTGTAGATAATTGTAACCTCAGTAAATTGTGAAGATTAAGCGCCTGTTTGTCACTGTGGTTGTATTGCTGGTTGCTGAAAATTCGATTTTTTTTCATTTAAAATGAATTTTTTTTGGTATTTTTAGATCATTTTGATGTGTTGATGTCAAAAATAATTTTTAAAAAATAAAAAAACATATCATTTTGATATGTTTCTAAACAAAAAATATTTTTAAAAGCAACTGCAACCACACTCTCAAATAGACTTTAAGTCAAGTCTCTAATCCAGCCCGCAGATCCGTAGACTCTGGTATGATCGCTCTTGTTTGTCACTGGATTTTTAAAAAACAACCGAAAAAACAACCGCAACGGACCAATTACTATTCCAAACAGGCACTTTGTCTACAGTAGTGGCCGAGGAGAGATTCCTGCTCATGGTTATAGATCACGATAGCAGGTTTTGGCACCTTGACTACGCTTAAAAACATCAGCCCATGGTCATTTTCTTGACCATATTATTTTTTGGTGGTCAAGATTTTTCTAAAAAGTCTATTATTTCTCTGGCGTGTAGAGTGCAGGTAGAGGCATGCCTCAAAGTTTAGTTTAGGGTTCGGTGAGTGTCCATAAAACTTGTTGAAGTACAAACTGATTTCTCGATTATATGGCTCTACGATGTTAGCTACACTGATAATGGATGGATTCTTTCTTTAGTTTTATTAATGCTATTTTATGCTGCTCCTAGCAGGTAGATCCGAGGGATGTGCTGAATGAAAATTCAAAAATAATATTATTTTAGCTTTTAATATTTGTTTTTAAATACAGTCATGTGGGATTTCCTTCAGCCTTTTAAAACCACAGGATGTAACTTCTTGGATAATTCATGGGACTGAGAACTGGGAATTTGGGATAGCATGTTTGTCCAGCTGGACAAACATGCAGCCGGAATGCTGCATAATTAAGTTTGTCCAGCTGGACAAACATTATATATATATATATATATAAAAATATATTATAAAAAAATAAAATTGTTGTATCAATTTTGATTTTATAAAAATTATATTTAATTTTTTTGTTTTTTAATTTTTTTCATATATATAATTAATTAATTATATGTATACAGTACAACCCCGAAACACTCCGAAACCAGAATGTTTCGTTCCAATAGAAAAACCAGAACGACAACCGGAACGATATTAACAAAATAGCATATAATTTAAAACCATGAATAGCATCTCCAATCAAAATAACATCTCCAATCGGATCTACCTGCTAGTAGCCGCATAAAATAGCATTAATCGTCAACATGTGTACCGACTTAGATCTATTTTTCATGCAATAATAAGCCCTAAACAACCGTCATTAAATCTCTCATAATAAGAAACTCATAGATACCAAAAAAAAAAAAAAAAATTTGGTGGCAAAAAAAAAATGGAGTAAAAATGACTTTGTCTCTCATCACCACAATTCAATCAACATCTAACATAGCATTTCCTTAAATGAAATGTTATGTTTACACTTTATTTGAAAAGGCTGTAACACTGTTGGATGTAAAATAATTGTTGGTCACCTTCAAAAACTGATGCAGAAAAATAATAAATTAAACACTTTACCTTGAAGCAATAGCTAAAATAGAATGTTATATAGATCATTTAACTCTTTGATTTAGCATTTACCATTAAAGATGCTCTTACTCTAACAAGGGACTGACAATAACACAAATAAGCTTGTGTACTAAAATTGATTTTTCAAAATTAAAGGGATCTAAATTTCATTATTTTGAAAGATTGAGGACATAAATATATTTTTCATGAAAAACATATGTTTGATATTTTTTTATTTCAGTCCTTTATCTTTTAATTTCATTTTGATTAGGAACCGTAAATAATTGTTTTTAATTAGGAGCAAATCACGTAAAATAAAATTAAGAACTAAAATGAATTTTATAAAATACACAATATCGTCCACTATGATTTATGAGTGCATGAAAAGTGTCACATGTACAGGAAAAATCTCATAATTTTTAAGCTACTTTTCTTCGCAAGAACAATACGAGTTTGCTGCTTAATTAAGCTATCCATGGAGCAGCTAGACATTCAAATGGAAAGGGGGAAATAATTTAAAGGGGAAAAATAAAATAAAATAAGTGCTGGATTTTGGGTTTGCTGTGTTATTAATAATTCACAAAGGTGTATTCAGCAAAAACTATTCTCCATGAACCTTACAAATTCATTAAAATCGATTCTTCCATCTCCATTTTCATCAAAGGTTCTGATGATCTTTCTGCACTTCCCCAGATCAAGTCCTTCCTTCAATCCCAATTTGCAGAAAACTCTCTGCAACTCACTTGCATCAACAAAACCATCATTGTTGTGGTCAAAAACATTGAAGGCTTCCTTCACTTCCTCCAAGCTGGGCTCCTTCTCATCAAACAGCTGCGAAATCTCGTCAGAACCCATCCACTCCGTCAGTTCCTCACCTTCACTGCTGCAAAAAAGTCCCAACTTTTCCATCACCATCTCCACATCTTCTCTGCATATATTCCTTTCGTCTGATCTCTTGCTGTCAGAGCAAGACTCCTGGGTTTGCTTTGACGTCTCAGAATCATGGTTTCCATCGTCTTCTTCCGAAAGCTCCGAGTTGCCGGGGCTTAGTCGGGATTGGAGAAAGAACCAAAATCTAGATAAGAACTTTTGAAAACCATTGAACCTACTAAAAATCAATTCAGACAGGACAAACTGAACCATTATAAACATCGGGGAGAAGGACTGGTTAGGGTTTGATGGGTTTTTCTGCAGTTCGATTAAGCTGGCGAGCTGGTAAGAATCCATCGGTTGAGTAATATATTGCTGCAAGTAATGAAAGTAGAAGGTTAATTCTCTAGCTACCAAGAACAAAAGAATGAAGGATGATGTGTTTTGAGGAATGGAAAGGATGGTTGTGTTCTTGTTTATTTATATAGGCTCAACAGAGTCGGCTGGTGAAAGCATCAACGACTCAGCTTTCAATGGAGGTGGAGCGAAGGTGCCTGTATATTGCCATCACAACAAGGACGAGGAAAAAACACGAGGAATTAGTCATGAAGGTCCCAACACTTCAGGGAAGTTTCTATGCTCCTGCATCAGAAAGGAAATTTGGGAATACGTTTTAAAAAAAAAAAGTGATTTTTTTATTATTATTATTATTTGTGTGTCTCTAGGAGTGACTTTCTTGGAATTTTCTAGAGTTTCATCTAACCTTATTTGACTAATAAAATAATAAAAGTCTAGTCTAGCCTAGCATTCTTATTATTTATGTTTATAACATAATATCTTTTTTGATTGTCAGTTGATCATTTTATAAGGAATTAAGTGAGTTTTTAAGGAATTGACCATCATAGACGCCCAAAGGATTACGATGTTCTGTACTAAAAGTATTTGCAGTTTATTAGAAGTAAGAAATTGAGAAGGTTTCCCATTCTTGCTTTGCATTTCCCATCATGACATGACAACTTCTTTTGTAGAGAGTCTACACGTTTTAAAGTAATATTCTTTATTTTAAAAAATTATTCTTAACATAGTATATTACAAGCATTAAAAAATTAATTTAAAATTAAAAAAAAGAAATATTGAAACCTTTCTTTAACATAGTATATTACAGAATTTCTTTAGAAAGACAACACGAAAGTGTTGTAAGAATTATTTTTGAGATGAAATCCAAGTCCTCGTTAGTGGTCAGCTTGTGTCACCTTAAAAAAACCGCTAGACTATGATTTTCCTTCGTAAATCCTCGGAAATTCCCTCCTTGGAATCGTCTGGACTTCGGAAAATAAATAAATTCAAGTCTACTCTTCTGTAATTTTCCATGGAAAAAACCAGGTTATCTATCCTAGTTGCTTTATTAGAAAAGTGGTCCTCTCCTGCAAAAATCTGATGCAACTTCCGAGGAGTCTCGCCCTCTCCTGCGAATGGCCTGTTCATAACTGTGGTTGTTGAGAATGTTTTTTTAAAATTTTTTATTTAAAAATATATTAAAATATTTTAAAAAAAAATATGATATTATTATATAAAAATGATAAAAAATATATATAAAATTTTTCAAATTATTTCAAAAACATTTTTAAAATATAGTGTAAAACAACTTTACCTTTCAAGAGATGAAACACCCTCCCAAGTAGTGAAATATTTGCCAAATATATATTTTTTTAAATGTATTTTCTCATCTAAGCAACACTTAAATCTTGCAATAGAGTTCGTACAAATAGTACATGCGTATTTGATATCTCTCTTACAAACATCTTATAAAAAATATCTTTGTCGGAATATTTCACAAGCATTAAAAGGGCGTCAAAGGAGAGAGAAAAAAGAGTCATAACCCATCTAAATCCACCGAAATTGAAGTTACCATGTGCTATGTATCAAATCAAAGGATAAAAAAAACTCTGGTTAGAAAAATTATTTAGTATTACTGTCTGTTTGGTAAGGATTTAAATTATTTTTTAAAATACTTGTCGTATAAAAATGTATTAAAATAATATTATTTATTTTAGAAAAAATTATTTTTCATATTAGCATATAAAAAATTTCTAAAAACACCAAAAATATTTAATTTAAAATAAAAAATAAAATTTAATTGAACTTACAAACTTTTTGAATGATTGATCAACTTTAATGTAATTTTATACCACTCATGTCTCTTATAGGCATAGGGTAATGGTGATCATTGTGTACCATTTTAGTTCTCCAATGGAAGTTCTTGTTAGGTCATGTTGAAAACTATTCAAATATGATTTTAGCGTATCTTGAAAGGGTCTATATTAGATGGTATCGAAACTTGTTTGCTGCGTGTTAGAAAACTCTTCAAGAAAGCAGGGAAAAGGTTGGGGAAAACAAAGGGGAGTAAGGAAGAAGATAAGGTGAAACACGCACTTTGCGTGAGACAAAGAATAAGAGCAGGGGAGAGAGACTGGAAATTATGTTATATTTTCTTGTGTACCTTCTGTTACTATCATTAGGGAATTTAAAGACCTTGCCAGCGTGGCATCACTCACATGACCTTGCCAGCCTAGCTACTGAAATTTAACTTGAGGCTGCACAAAACGCAGTCGTTTATTTACATGAATTCAAATTTCAATTCTATTTCCAGCTTCCATCCTGTTAGTTTTCGGGCCATCCTTTCCAGTTCGTGACAATGCCCCATCCATGACATTAACCTTGTCCTCAAGGTGAAAGTGAGGGAATCTCCAGCCAAACTCTCTTGCGTCTTCCCAGTTGTTTCTGTCAAAGGTAAGTCATTCCATAGAACCAAAAACTGGGTTGTTGTAGCATTGCTCTCTTTTACCATTCTTCTCTCAATGATCTTATGTGGCTGCAGCAAGGGTTTCTCCGAAAGAATTGGGAGAGCAGAATGAACCCCGTGATTTTCAGTGAAATTTCAAGTGACTTACCATCTATAAAAGAAATACAACATTAGATTGATCCAGTACAGATGGGTCATTCCTAATAGACAAACCTATAAAAATAATCTTGAAAAAACAAAGAAGCTTCAAACTCTTCAATAGTTGATTAAATTTGTTGTGATTTCTTTTATCACTCGCTTATGTTTCTTATAAGAGTAGAGCGAGGATGATCATTGTGTATAACTTTTTTTATTTTTTAAAACAAATTCATGTCGAGTCAAGTTGCAAACTATTCAAATATAATTTTAACATATACTTCAAGGTGTCCACATCAACAAGTCCTAAAAAAATATCAATAATAATTATTTTAAATTGGTTCCATAACTTGAAACCCACGAACTCCTTTACGTGTCTAGAGAGAGGAAAATAGAAGGGGTAAGCCATATATATATATATAAAGAATATGTTAAACATTCCATAAAACAAGTTATCAAATACATGTTTTCCCTTGCATTCAATTTCTTAAACATGACTTTACTCTAAGATAAAATAAATTACTATGACCATGACCTTAGTCGACTATTTTTGACCAATTATCATAACTTATCGTCAGGCCATTAGACCTAATTTTAGTGTTAACAACCCCACTCACCATAGATGTCATTACCTTCTTGATTGCCACCTGAGAACCATTACGCAGCCATTTGCAGATCCAAAACTCAGACTATTTAACCCAAGTAATATAAAATTAAATATTAAATTTGGACCGATTCAGTTTAAGGTTTAAGTAAATTTAAAAAATATATATTTTTTAAAAACTATAACGATGTTATTAAAAAAAATATAGTACAACAAGACTGGCGCATTAAATGAGGTTGGGCTGAGAGGAACCCAAACCCACCACCTGTGCTATCACTAACTTACGATGTAATGGCTGTGTCGTGCTTGGAGATGGGCTCGGCTGGGCTGGATTAGAGAGATGGAAGCACAAGCGATAGCCTAGTATCACACAATTCTAACGAAGCACTTATTGTTTTTGTTTTTTTCCTCATTTCAAAATTCAATTTTATATACATAATAAAATAAATTCTTGAAAAATTTTAATTATTTATTAAAAAAAATTATTAAACTAAAATATTATTTTTTAATTTATTCGTTTTTTTGTTTGATATTTGGTCATAACTTTTTCTTCAATAGCATTGTTTTTTCGGTTCAAAATTAAAGAAATTTGCAAGAAATTAAATGATGGAGAATTATGGGGAAATTTAATTCTTTCAATAAAAAATATTTTTCTTTCTTTCTTTAAATTATGACGAATAGCGCTTTTAATCAAAAGTTTGGTTTTTTATATAATAACTTATCATAAGTTGTAAATACATGACAAAAAAATTGTATTAATTATTTAAATTTTTGAAAAAGAATTGGTATGAATTGTTAATATTCAAAAATTAAAATATTTAAACAATTGAAAAGGTTTTGATTTTTAAAAAATAAATGACTTGATTGCTTTATCTATATAATAATTTTTCATAATACAATAAAAATATTTAATATTAATTAAACATCATGGAATGATAAAATAATTTTTTTAACTCATTTTAATATTTTATCTCAAAATAAAATAAAAAAATAAAAAACAAAATATAGAAAAAAGAGAAAATCGCAAGTATACTTGGACCAAGAACGCTAAACTCACGCGCGTGGTTTTTTTTTAGAACAAGGTGAACTATGTGTATACCTTAACAAAAGCACTAAAACAGAATGAAAGTTACTGTTCGGGCATTGTTCATCGTGACTCATAGTCATTGTTCACTGACCATTTCACTCGGTGCTTCGCGGCGCACGTCCACCTTTTTTTTTTGCCTATGAACAGTGTATTAACGAAAAAACCCCTCGAAAAAGACAAAAAATGCCGCCGGTTTCAGGGACTCAGCGATAATTGACCATTTTCGGTCCGGTCCGTCCCGGTTCGTCTGGCCGGTTTTTTAATTTTTTATAATTGCTTGCACAGTGCAATAACTATTTTGTCCCTTGAAAAGGACAATGTAGGGTGGTCTGGTAATTAGCCTTTTTTAAAAAATATTTATCGGCGCAGTATTGTTGACGCGTCTCCGTACGCGCTGTCCGTTTCCGTTGCCACGCGTATTTCGGACGGCGCGTGCGGCTTACTCCGGCATCCAAAAATGCCCGACCGACGTCTAGAATGCTTTTTCAGGCCTGTGCTTTTCCACATAGTGAGGCACGTGTTTCGATAAGGTGTTCGTTGATGTGTCAATGGTCGTTTGAAATTTCACCCCCATTTCTCTCTCCTCCTGCGCAGGCTGAAGTCAGCGCAGCTGTTTTTTGACGAATTTAATTTCAGTCCTGGCATTTTGTAATTTGTTTTTCTGGCCCTTATTGCTATTACATAGGTTTTGATTTGTTTCAGTTTCGTCCTTCAATTGAAATTGATTATATATTGTAGTTCAATTAGGTCCTCTGTCTTTTAATTTTGCGGGTTGGGCTGGAATCCTTAATATTTTTGGTATCAAAGTTTTCATTGATTTCAATTTCATCCTTCCATGCAAATTTATTATAAATCCTTAATATTTTCGGTATCAAAGTTTGATTTCTTTCAATTTTATCCTTCTATGAAAGTTAATTATGAATTTCAGTTTCATTTCGGTCTCAAATCTTTTAATTTCCGATTTTGTGTTAAATTATTTAATTCCAATGTTTGGATTTACTTCAATTTTGTTCTTTAAATTAAAGATGTTATTGAGAATATATCAAGTTAATTATATATATGTATTCAATGAATTAAAGTATGGCGGACTAATTATATGTTTTGATATTTATTGAATATTATTTTCTAAAAATATATATAGAGAGAGAGAGAGAGAGAATGACCTAAGATTTAAAAAACAATATCAATATGCTTAAATACATTTAATATAATAATATGATTAATAAATCTTATAAAAAAAATTGTCTGTGAATTTAAATTTTATACTCTTTTTTTAAGTTTATTTCTTGAAATTTTTTTCCTAATATTTTCATTTTTAATATTTCAAATCTAATATTACTGGGGAAAAAATATAACTCAAAAAAACAAAAGGTTGACAAAGTTACCTCCATTATCAACTAAATTTTTTTTCTTTTAATAAATTTACCTAGATTATCTACAATTAAAAAAATATGTGAATCACTTCCCGTTTTGATTACACTGTTCCTTTTAGACGGTAAATAAGTCATTATAGGACGCAAAAAAAAAAGAGTTTATTTCTTAAAAAAATTACAATTGTTTTTATTTATAATGTGTCAGATCCAATATTACTGGGGGAAAAAGATAGCTCAATTTTTTTTTTTTTTACAAATTTACCTAAGTTATCTCCAATTAAAAAATATATGAACCACTTCCCATTTCGATTACACTATTCCTTCTAGGCTGAAAAAAATTTTATTTGTTACATATTTTATCTATTATAATGTTACTAATTAAATATTTAAACAACTAATTACAACATGTAAACATTTAATTAGTTTTCTAAATAGAAAAAACCCTAGCGCGATGCGCGGGCAAGCATACTTATTATACCACGCAAAAAACTTATTCCTCACATATTTTATCTATTGCAATTTTAGTAATTAAATATTGAAATAACTAATTATAGAACGCAAAAAATGTAGTTTATTTCTGGAAAAAAAATTATAATATTTTTATTTATAATGTGTCGGATCTAATATTACCGGAGGAAAAATGCAACTCATAAAAAAACAATTACCTACATTATCTATGATCGAAAAATATACAAACCACTTTCCATTTTGATTAAACAGATTTTATCAATTATAATTTTACTAATTAAATATTAAATAGAAAAATACAATACATATAAAAACAATCAATTTTCTACATAGATAAAAAAAACTCGGCGCATCGCGCGGGCACATCGCTCGTGTCATCTATAACAACTATTTTTTAGCAACTCTATTGACTAGTAAATTGGATCTCAAGGTATTTAGTTTAAAAACATAATATACATAATTTGACTCATTTTCGCTAATGTTGTTTCTTTTATAAAAAAGAAGAAGTTGATTTTATAAGTTAAGATACAAGGGATAGCTAAAACTAATTTGTATGTGTTTGTTAAATTACATGCACACTAAACTAACCCGCATAAAAATCTCATATGAAGATATCACATGTGTTTATAAAAAGGATGAAATGATGATTGTGTAAGTGATCATTCCACTTAATATCACAAAATTATATTATTTAGAAAGTGTTATGTTTTGATCATGTTATCTTAGTAAAGATAACAAATGGGAAGACATTATACATTACATAAACTATTTAAAAGAATTTGAGTGATCAAGAGAGGATTATCACCCTAGGTGAATTAGAAAAATATTTCACATGTTCTTAAATAGTATTGATTGTTAAATCCTTTACAAGGTGGAATGGAATTTTAAAAGAGTTTTAAATCTTATTCAAATAATCAATTACTATAATATTATGAACATATATTATTTGACATGACAAACACATTCCATGATAAAGTATTTAAATCAAAATATAATTCATGCTAAAGTATTTAAATCAAAATATAATTGATGAAAGGATAATAATTACATTGAAAAACTTGTCAATGAAATGTTAAGTTAAATCACTTATTATTTTATTAATATTTGAGGAATCATAACGTGTTGTTAAACAGTGCACTTGATCTACATATATAAATTAATCAATTATTGATGATAATAAATTAAATTGTTTAATTTATTTAATTATATTTATTTAGAATTATAATGTATATTTTTTTAACATATTATAAACCTAATGAGTCACACACATTAAGAACAATTAGTCAGAAATTAAACTCGAATAATTAATCAAGTGTGACTTGATCAAAAATAATTTTCAAAAAGAATGTATCTAATTCATGGATTATAATTCTAGTCCTAAAATAATCAAGTAGGGATATGATTGATTACATTTCTAAATAATATATAAATATTATTTAAAGGACAAATTGATATTTTACTATTTATAAGGTTTCTAGAATTTGCTATTTAAAGGCAAACCTATTATTTTTGTTAGAAAAGAGAAGAAGTTATGTCATTAAGTTTTTATAGATAAACTAATTAACCACTAAATTAGAGATTTAGGCTTATCAAATCCCTCTATTTAGAAGATTTATTTTATTGTGATTCGTATGGTTTATCATTAGTAACTGGATAATTGAAAGACTGGTTTATCATTAGTAACCGGATAATTGAAAGACTTCTCTTCTAAATAGATATTTAAGTGATTTTTTACTAGTGGTTCATGTCAATTATTTTTGGAAGTCATAAAATTAAATAACTTCTCTTCTAAATAGAGATTTATGTGATTTTTTACAATCAGTTCATGTGAATTAATTTTGGGGGACATACAATTAAATAACTTGTGATTCACAACAACTTAACCCTAAAAATATAATATAATTAAGACAAAGAAAATCAAGTCTTCAGGTAAAGTTACACAACTCTAGATATGTGTAATAAAATCTTATAAATTTAAATGATTAAGGGTGGGTCTTCTTTGGTGAAATAATATTATATTGTTGTTGGTTTTGGTTTTGGCCATAGTCGTTCTTGCAGCAATTGTGGTTGTAGTTGTTTTACTATATGCATCTAGTCGAATTTATTTTAAAATTTATTTACAACTAAAATTACTTGTGATCATTGACTATAAATGTAAGAAAAAATTATCATGATCATTCTATATGTTTTTCTATTGAAGCTCCATGTTCTTACCATTATAGTTCAAATCATTGATGAATGTAAATTAGATAGGATGATTGATGATATAAATAGCTACTCATATAGTAAAATTTAGAATATAAACTATAAATCTTTCTAAACGTTCCATGCATGTGATGAAGGCACACTTTTTATTTATTTTTGTTCACCGAGAATCGAACTTGGGAAAAGGATTAAAAAAGTAGTCCCAAAATTAGGTAGTGATCGTTTCATTTCACTTATCTTTTTTTTTTCTTAACGTATTATTATCACATAACTATTTGTAGGGTAGGGTACATGGTGGATCTGCGATGATATATCGAGAAATTTGCTAAAATTTGGGACCTTTTTCTTTCCTCAGCAAAAAAATAATTTAATCTATTTTTTTCTCTTCCCTAACTTCAGCACATTAGCTAAAGAGCTATACCGTGTGGAGAAAATATTGTTAAAATTAATATAGATTATTGTGAATTATAATGGTGTAATTATCATTTGTCCATCAGTGCGCTGAAATTTAACTCTTGGCCTAGGGGTGTTTTCGCCTTTTCACATCGACTATTTCGCATTTTCTGGTTGTTTGAGGGTATCTGTGTCTTTTACTAGTTTTGTGTACACTAGAACTACGATTTTACCCCGCTTATCAAACAAAATAGTGTTAAGTGGCAAGGGTAGTTTTGAATTTTTTGTCTGTTGATAAACAGTAAAATAATTATTATACTCTTGAATAAAACAAAATTTTGGATTGTTAGGTGAGGGTATTTTATTGTTTGATTCACAATAAAACTATGGATATACTCTCACAAACATCAAAATGGAAGAGTTAGCTATAGGGATATATGCGTATTTTCACATTCATTTCATTATTTTTAAAATGAAAACCTGCAAGCGCATCTTGCGGATACACTAGCAGTTCACTTCCATTCGCGTCTTAAAGGCGGCGCATGCGGTGTCCTGTGGTGGTCAAACATATCCGTTCATCATCTCACTGGAGGCACCATCGTGTCCCCTTCCAATTGGTGATGTGTGTGTCGTCACATGGTAGTCGGAGACGTGCTGGTTACCGGTTTATCTTTTTTTCACCTCTCTCTCTCATCCGGCAAGCTAACTTATATGACAGTCCTCTTGGTTTAAGGGTTTATCATTTCATTTCCTGGGCTTATGATTGTGTTTTTCATCCTAATTTATGCTATATAAGTTTTGATTTGTTTCAATTTAGTCTTTCAATTGAAATTAATCAGATATTTGTTTTTATTTTGGTCCATATTCTTTTAATTTTGGATTTGGTTTTAAATCCCTATATTTATTGAGTATAGAAGTTTTGATTTCTTTCAATTTTTTCTTTCGATTGGAATTAACCATGTATTTTTGTTTTTCATATCGAGCTTTATTCTTTTAATTTTTTTATTTAATTTTACTTCCATTAATTTTTTTTTCATTCCTTCTAAAATAGACCCTATTTTTTGTCCATGTTTAAATGTCTATACTCTTAGTTTTGGATTTTTTTTACTTAATGCCCTTCTAATATATCATTTTCAAAAGTTTTTAAAATACATGCTATAATTAACACCACCTGCATGTGTTGCTTTTTTGCACCTAAAGTATTTTTAAAAATTAGACAAATTATTTTAGTAAATTGGTTTTCTAAAAAAAAATAAAAAATTTGAGGAGATTAGCATGATTCATTTTTTTTGTTTTTAAATACTTGACATATTTTATATTTTTTATTTAGAATAATTTTTATTAATTTAAATGATATTTTTAAAGACTAAGAGAATATACATTTTAAAAACTTATTGTTTCGGTTGAAATTGACCATATATTGTTTTATACATTTTGGCTCTTATTCTATTAGTATTTTTAAAATTCTTTCAATTATTAAGCCTTTTCACATATTAATTTTATTATGGATAAGGTGTCGAAAATAATAATAGCGATTTTATAAATTCTATTTAAAATTCCATAAACACTACAACTAATTAAAAACAATTGTTGTTATATTTCATGTTGGTCCTTATTCTTCTAATTTTTTTCATTCTTGTTATTTTTTGGCGTTGAGGTTTTAATTTTTTCAATTCTGTTCTTCAATTAAAATTGCTTATATATTGTGTTATTCATTCCGAACCTTATTCTTCTTCTTTTTAATCTCTTTCAATTATTTAGTTTTTCTTATATATTAATTTTATTATGGATAATATGTTGAAAATAATGTTAATGATTATTTGAACATATTTTTTTCTTAAATATTTGTTAAACTAACTATATATTTTGATATTTGTTTCATATTAACACATTAAAATAATATTAAAATCATATTAGTACTGATTTGTTTTTGAAAATATTTTAAATATTTTATTATGCTACTAATATTTATTTATTTTGCCCTCGATCATAATAATAACAATAAGAAATTTGAATTTACAAATTTACAACAATCAATCAGTTTACTGCAGAAAACAAATAACTCAACTTGTGGATTTTATCAATTATAATTTTATTATCTGTTAATTAATATTTAAACAAACAATTCAATAATCAATCATTTTGTTGCAGAAAACAAATTCCTCATATTTAATGGATTTTATCAATTATCTTCTCATAAATTTGTTGATGCATTTTTTTTATCTTATTCTATAAAAATATTCTACTTCACATTATTATTAAACACAAAAAATTATCTTATAAATAAATTTTTTTAACTTACTTAACAAAAATTATATCCAAACTAATTATTTTGGTAAAATATATAGCATTATTAAAAAAAAACTCTTGCTATATATTTTTTACAGTTTAAAAAATTTGAAGCAGGGCAAATGGCTTGTTTACATGAAAAGAAATCAAATTCCACCCCCCATCTGTTTTCCAGACAGCGCATCAAGAACTGTAAAGAAAGGATCGTTACAACATGAGAATCAACATTGAAGCATCTTACTCACAGATTACAATTTGCCAAAACAACAAATACAGAAAAACATAGCCAGAATAATTCTGGAAACCACTCTGTTTTAGAAGAAAGACAGAACTATCAATCAGCTTTGTGGAGGAGGGCTGTATATAAAGCCAGTTTTGGGGTTGGTGTTAGGCTTCGGATCCAATTCATAGTCCAATTCATACATTCCCCTTGAATTCCCTGCAGTTTCCTGGGAAACAAACAGGGATCTATTTTAAGATTATAATTGTTATTATAAAGGAGAACATAAAAAACAGAGGAAAGAAAACCAACCTCTAATTTAACTGAAGAATCTCCAAACCCGTATGTCTCAATCACTTTCCGACTGAATCCTTCAATCAACACCAGAAAAGAGTGTAAAAAACACAAAAAGGAAGAATCAAACAGAACAAAAGAAAAGAAAATGAATCCAGATAAAATGTAGTCAAAACAACCCGTCAAGAACTTGTACAACTATACCATGTCCATGGGAGAAGCTGGGGAGAACCAGAAGAGCTAAAACAAGAACCACCCTGAAAAAACAAGACCAGCCCATCATTTTTTGCGCAGTGCTGGGAAATGGGTTTGCCTTAGACTTCATCTTATATGTATACTTTTTGGGTAACTGTGAAACCGCCCAGGGTACAGATCCAAGAAAGAGAGTTTTTAACGCGTTCTTGGGTGTGTAAATAATACTTGGAAGAAATCGCTCTCTTTTTCTGTGTAAAGAATGCGAGGTACGATAAGACTTTTATTGAGGCGGAGACCCTAGTGGAGGTTATACATCGTGGTCTTGGCTATACACCACAGAATTGCCCAGCGGTCTACGAGCTGCATTAATTTCTTAAATAAATAATAAAAAAAAATTGAGAGTGGACGGATTTTAGTAATGTTATTTAACTCCGGCAACTAGGAAAAATTTAAAATCCCGTGAACTCGCTCATTGTCTACCGTGAATTTTCAATTAAATTATTTAAAAGGCTTATTCAATATAATTAATTGATTTTATAGGTTCAAAATTGATCTGAATAATTAAAAAAACATGGATAAACTTGTAGAAAAACAAAAGTGCAACCTTTGTTTTAAGTTTGGAGACAATAGCATAGCATATTAGATAACCATGGTCATGCATGAACTTACTTGAGTTTAATAATTTCTTTTGAAAAATAATTTTTACTTAATTATATAATAAAAATTAGATGCTCTCCATTCAAGCATTAGTTTTAAAATAAATATTTGTTGAGACTATGATAACCCTAAAAAACACAAGAAAAATAAGCACTTATGAAGTTTATTTTCTAACTATTTAAAAATCAAATGAGGAAATCATAAAAAATAAATATTTTTTTAACTATTATAAACATTAAGTAAAATATCAAATTGAACCTAAAATGATGATTATACTTTTGAAGTCAAGAATGTCTTTCTGTAGAAATAATATCTTAGATCCAGGTTAAGTATTGTTTTACATCTATAGGGATTCTAGTAACTTGACTTTGCAAAAAGGCAAAAACACAACAATAACTTAAATTAATTATGAAATAGTTGATCCACAAGAGAGAAAAAATAGGAATTTTAATTTTTCAACCCATAGTAATTGATCCAATCCAATCTTTTCAACCTAAATTAATATTTTAAACTCACAACCCATGAAATTAAAAATCCAGGGTGAATTAAGAATTTTAATTAACAGCTAATTTAATGCTAAACTATGAAATTCAAAAAAAATAAATTAAAAAACTAAACAAAGCAAAAAATAAAACAAATGAGCATAAAATATGAAAGGAGAAAAAAATCATGGGGTCAAATTGAAAAAGAAACGAATCCAAAAACTGTCTTAAAATTAAAACAAATCAAAAGAATGATAATCAAATTTAATAGACTAAGAAATCAAAGGAGGATGCAGTTGAAAACAAAACAAAAATTGAGAAATTAATTGAAATAAAAAAATAAGGGATAAAAAAAAATTGAGGGTTGGTATGAAAATATAGGTTGTTGGACACAAACTGATAGGTAGAAAGACAAAGAAAAGGATGTTGGCGACGCATCATAGATCTGATGATTACACAGGCTACATAAGAAGGAGAAAAAAGATCAAGATGAAGATAATAAAATGAAAAATAATAAAGCCATTAAAATTAAATATATATATATATATATATAAATAAAATACCCAAATATATATATATATATATATATATTGTTATTTCCACATATATTAGCTATGTAATAGACATGGACATGTACACTGCTATGTCTTTGTTTTATGCCTAACCTTTTGAAGTTGATACGAATATCATTAATAAAATTAGAAAATAAATAAAAATAAAACTTAGTAGAATAATTCAAATATCTTTAAAAACAAATAAATTAAACTGGTCTAAAAGGGGTTTTGTTTTTGTTTTTGTTTTTGTTTTTGTTTTTGTTTTTGTCATTTTCATCAAAAAAAGAAAGAATTTTTGTTACTTATAAAATCACCTAAAAGAAATTAAGTCTTTTAATAAAAAATATTGATTAAAATAAAAAAGCTAATGGCTTTTAATTAAAACAAATCTCAAAGGGTTTTTTGCATTGAATTATTGTCAAAAGTATTTTGTTTTCTTAATTTATTGTTGACTTTTTTTTTCTAATTTTATTATTAAATTGATTGAACTTAATGATGCAAGTTAGAGATTTTTTCCTTACTATTTTTAAAAAACATTACCATTATCTAAATATTTTTTATGTGAGAAAATAATTGATTTGACCGCGTCATAGCTATTAAATAAATTCAACTTATCCTCTAATTAATAAAAAAAACTCATATTGATAGCAACTCGTCAATAAAAATTATTAACTCCTAATATATTATTCTTAGAATAAATTCTTCTTCTTCATTATTTTTCTATATCTATATCACTTAAAACCCTAAATAATATAAAACATTTTTTTTCAAATCATTACTAAGCTATTTAGTACTCTATTATTTATGAATCCTTAATTTATTTTTTGTAGTTTATATTTGTTTTTGCCCCAAATTTACCCGATTATTGAATCTGAATCCTTAATTATTTTTTTATATCTTAGATTATTTTTAGGGTAATTAAGAACCAGCGAGCATCAATTTTGAGATGGAAATATACTTATTAAATTCATCATCTTTCCCTGATTAGGAGAATCTAACATGTGGCTGGTGTGTTGAAAAGTCAAATACAAACTCCCATTGGAGCTTGTCTGCCTGTTGAACTCCACTTTTCTTTTATAAATACATTTTAATTGTTGACTTGGTTTAATTATTACAAGAAATGATGTCCTGCTATTTCACTTTTCAATATGTAGATGCTTATGCATGCGTGCATGATTAAAGTCTAGAGTGCGTGCCTCTACATGGGAAGCAGTGTTAAACCATAGAAAACTATATGATTTTAGGATAAAGGCCGACAAAAACTTTTGCCCTCCACATTTTCGGATTTGTTTTCTTGTTAATGTTAAATTAATAAATAAAAATCAACATATAGTACTAAATAAATCAAAATAAATTGTACAATTTAATTCTTAATCTATTCAATATTCAATGATAAAATTAAAAATAATAATTAAAAAGAGATATAAAAAACCATTCGAGTCAACTTATCTTGAGTTATAAAATCATAATAATCTCATAGAATACAAATTAAAATAAATTATAAATATAATTATTAATTTGTTTAATATTAAAAGATCAAATTAAAAAAAAATACTTAAATCAACTTACCCCATGAAAAAGAATTATTAAAGCTTTGTTTTTTACTGGTCGGCGCGAGAGGCAAAAGAGTTTTAGTAAAATAATTATTTCGTAATGCACAAGCATGGAAGCCCTTTTTTTAAAAAAAATATTTATGGGCCAAGCTCGCTACGATGCACCTTCTTGTTCTTTTCTTATTAGGGCTTGTTTAGAGTGTAATTGCGGTAGTTTTTTAAAGTGTTTTTCGTGCTGAAATACATTAAAATGATGTTTTTTTATTTTTAAAAAATCATTTTTGATATCAGCACATCAAAATAATCTAAAAACACCAAAATATATTCATTTAAAATGAAAAAAAATCAAATTTTCGACAAACGCCGGTTGCAACGCACTCCCAAACGGGGACTAAATGACTATCACAAAATTATCAATGTTATTGTTTTTTTTTTATTAATTTAGTATGCTTGAATCGGCTTGTATGTATCTCAATTAATTTTATAAATTCTAAAATTAATAATCATATAAATCTCTAGAGATCATCATACTAGCAATCTCGAAAAAATAAAATTTTTAATTTCAAGTTTTTATCATTTAACCACACCTGTCATATGGTTATAATGGTATTGTTTATTTATTTGTCACTTGTCAGGCATCATTCACCTGTATATAAAACCTACTATGCCCTCCACTTAACAGCTTAATTACGAGCTTGATGACATTAGAAAATTAGAAGCACGAGCGAGAAATACAATAGGCTGGACGGTTGACTTTCCCATGGTTTAGCCTTCTCTCACTTCACAGAGCATGATCCTTTGCCGCATAATTACTTAATCTTTAAATTAAGTATCGGGAGAAAAGGAAAACATTTCTTGGAACAAAATAATACTAAATTAAGCATTGTCAACTCTAATCAAATACCTACTTAATTATTTTTATACCCCGGGGATTAATTAATATGTTTAAACTATTGTTTACTCCATATGAAAAAATCCTAAGAATTAATTTAAATAATAAAAAGAAGTCCAAAATTATTTTATTGGTTCTCAAAGCCATCATTATAGTTCAAAAACAAAACTGTATTTAATAATTACATGGCGTAAATACTAGGAGGGGAAATGGGTGCAATCAATTTAAATTTCTGATTATTTTTGGTCTGTTTACAAAATTTAGGGATCAAAATGTAATTTGATGTTTTTTTTTCCAGTACTTTCCTAGGAAACCCAATTAATTTATTCAATTCACAGCCTGTGCAAGTCAATGCCCAGATTCTTAAAGTTAGGGACAGATGCTGGATTTAATCAGCAAAGGGAACGTACGTAAACACTTAGATCAATTATTAAGGAGGTTGATCACCTTTTATTTTTATATTTCTCTACCAACTATATTAATCTTTATTTTAACAAACCATGTTTTGGGTAGTTGATTATTGCTTGGGACAGAAAATTATTTTTGGTAGTGGTGTTATCGAAAAAGGGATTTTGTTTTTGTATTCTATTGTTTATACTATACAAGACAAAAACAAAATTATAAAAATATTATTTGATTTTTAATAGATATTACAATCAAATTTATGTATTTTTAAAAATATTTAGACATTATTATTTTTTTATTTTAGTTTATATCGAGTGTTGGAATTAATAATATTATAAGAACCATAATCATAAAACCTAGGTTGGATTGACAGGTTGATTCAGGACCGACCAACACAAGAAATGGACTGATATGAATTTAAAAAAAAATAGGGAAAAATTGACTTGGCTTGATTCGATAAAAAACCTAAGTCCAAAAACTAGTTTAACTTTCTTTTTAAAAATTCTAATCCTAACTTGTTCTTGGATGTAACGACCATCAATCAATTTTAATGTGATTGATTTATTCATGAAATACAGAATTAGAAGCAATATGCATTACAACTTCATTATCATAAAAAAAAAAATGATACAGGTTGAGGGTAAGAAAAACCTAAATCATCAAGTAATGTTTTCAACCATATAGGTTTAGAAGATATAAAGGAAATTATGCTTTTATGTTGGAACAAGCAATGACCAATTATTTTTTATTTTTTCACAAAACTAGATTTCCTCCAATAAATATACAATATCTGGTTGTAGATTTTTTACCAAGAGCACTTTTAGTCCAATCCATATTAGTGTAACGAAGTCTCTATATGTGACAATAACTTGCATGAGAAGTCCATATATAATAGTTCCTTTGAGATAATAAAATATCATTTTAAAAATTATCATATTGGTTATAATAGATGAATGCGTAAATTGACTCACGATACTAATTATATGACTTATATTAGGTCATGTAATTGTAAGATAAACAAGATTTCTTATCATTTTTTTATAAAGATGATGTTGATAAAACAAATCTCTATATCCAGCATCAACTACAGTTTGTTATCCATTGTTTTATTGGTTTGTATTCAACCATATTAGCTTCACATAACGATCCACACATATATTTGCATTGATTGAAAAATAACCTCTTGTGAGATGTAATCATCTTTATACTAAAGAGATATTTGAGAGCTCCAAAATCATAAATATTAGATTTCTGATGAGAAAACCTCTTAAAAATGATAATGAATGTATTTATTATCACCGGTGACAATTGGATCATAAATATAAATTTAAACCACCAATCTTTTTATAGACTTGGTATGAATACATAATGAGTGGTCAACATTACTTTTTAAAAAAACAAGTTCATTAAGTACAATACTCAACTTATCATACCAAGCACATGGAGATTGTTTCAATTTGTAGATGCATTTATCCAATTTGCAGGCCAATCTTGGATCACTACTTTGAGGATAGACAAGTGGTAACTTAATATACATTTCTTTTTTAGAGATAATGAAGTAAAAAGAGAATTTTTTTTCCTATCCATTTGAAATAAAGACCAATCATGACTTATAAAAACCAATGAAAAGGTTTGGAAGATGTTCATTTTTTCAACTAGTATAAATGTTTCCTTATACTTTATGCCATATTTTTTAGTGGAACCTTGTGTGATCAGTTTTCCTTATGTCTATCAATGCAGACATTTGACTTGAATTTTATCTTAGATGCCTATTAACTTTCACTACTTTTTTATTCTTTTGAAACGATATTGTGACAAGCTATAATTCTAAAAACTTTTAAGCCTTGAACTCATGAGAAAAACAAGGTAATATTTTTAAGAAATTACTCTTGTAATATCATTATTGTTCTTTGTTATCATATTTTCAACCCCTAACTTGTTATAAGTAATTCTATTAAATTTTTAGTAGGATTGTTTCTATCCAAATCACTAATAGTTGCTTTTTTTTCTTAAAAAATTGTATAGCAAATCAAGAAAGTTCTAATTCCCATTTATACAATAACTCATTCCCACAACAAGCCTTCAATAACTCAAGGAAACAAACTCAAAAATAATCTTATGACAACATTTATTACACATATTAAGCTAACACTTCTTAAATACCAAAATAATTAATTTTACAAGAGAAAATTTTACAAAGACATGTTTGCTAGCTTTTATTAAACACTTTACAACCTAATCAATTATTTATTACATCCACCATCTCACTAAATTTCTTAAGCATTAGTTTACTCACAAGTTCATATATATATATATATATATATATATATATATATATATATATATAAAGAATGTACAAGGCAGATTAAGAAATTTATAAACTTTACTAAATAACAAACTTTATCGAATTATCATACATCATCTGTAAGCCCAATAGCCTCACATTTCATTCCATGCTTTGATAAGCACATCTTTCTTTATATTCTCTCTTTGATATTTACTTCTATTATTTGAAAACTCTTTACTTAATTTCTCATTCTAAATCTAGAGATAATTTCCGTTCTGACCTTCCTCTTAGAAACTTTCCCTTCTTGATATATGCTAAAATTTTGATGTAAATCTATCTCATGGTACCACCCTATATATGAAACTAAGAAAAGAGGTTAATCCCTTCTAAATTTTCATAATGAACACTTTTAAAAATTGGATCACCATAATGGGTAATTTCTTGCCAATTTCCAACTATAATAATTAATAGTTAAATCTCTCTTCTAAATGTTATAATCAATTAGTTATAATATAATATTTCATATTTATCAATATAATATGTAAACTTGTCTATTTACATCTTCAGTACTTATTGATCCGTTATATAACAAACTTATCAGACAGTTACATGTTTTTTAGTCATAGTGTTGATATTCTTGCCAAATAATGGTTTCACATAATCTTAATTCTTTTAGTTTCTTGAGTTTCTTAATTCACTCATAACCTATTACTTTAAGGTTTTCAATTAAGCTTCCTTTGCAACACAATGTAGTCACTTTAACAATTCCAAAATACATCTCTTTCAATTGTCAATAACTCCAGCAAACCCTTTTTAGTTGTCAATAACTTTGCAAATATGATTTGGTTGCGAATATCTTTGTTATCCCTTATAGATGTCAATCATTCCAATGAACACTTTTGATTGCCATTAATTCAATTATCTCTATGGATACCGATCGATCTGACAAATTTTTTTGGTTGTCAATAATCTAGTTATCTTTTATGTATGCCAATCAATTAGGTGAACCCTTTTAATTTCCAATAATCTTGTTATCCTTTACAGATGTCAATCAATAATACGACCATCCTTTAAATATGTCAATCAATTTGGTGAAACCCTTTAATTGCCAATTTGTTTTGGTTCTGATTAAATAAAATCATCATATTCGGACTTCAAGTTACTCAAGTTGTTTCTCAAATTTTAATTCTAGTAAAAGGAGATTATCATATAGGATCTCAGGTTAATCCGGCAAAAAAAACCCAAGGTTTTTGTTAAAAAGGATATCTAGATTGAGATTTTAGACTGACCTAATCAAAAACAAATATTTTGATTATAGTGAGAGGGGATCACAAATGAGATCTTAGGTTAATCTAGTTGAAAAGAGAGAGAAATGAATTAAAGGGGGTCTTTGTATCGAGATTGTATTTTGACACAACCAAAAACAAATATTTTTGTTTTGGTTAAAAGGGATCACCAAATAGGATCCAAAGTTGACCGAGCTGAAGACAGAAAAACAAGGTTCTTGTTAAATAGGGTTTTAAGGTTGAGATTTCAGACCAATTGAAAACAATGATTTTAGTTATAGTTAAAAGGGATAGTTAGATGGGATATTGGATTAACAAGGTTGTTTTGGTTCTAATTAAAGAAAATAGTTAGATTGAGATTTTAGTTGGTCGAGTTGTTTTTCATATTTTGGTTATGATTAAAGAGGAATGTCAAATGGAATTTCAAGTTCACAAAGTTATTTACAAAGATTTTGATTTTAATTATAGGAAATCGCTAAATTGAGATATCAAGTTAACCGAGTAATACCATAAAATTTCGGTATTAAGAAAATCTATGAGATGTGGAATTTCAAATTAACCCTTCACTTAGAAAACACTAAGAAATCCAACCCTACCATGAAAAAGAAAAGTGTAAAGAATCAAAATTCTAGTTAAAAAAAATACAGAATTAACATTACAAAGAATATTTTTTTTCAAAAAAAATAAAAATATCTCAGAACTGTTTAGATAAGGATATACCCAAATGATGAAAAAGATCATTTACTCGATCTACATCCTAATGACGAACAATGATTATAGGTGTATCAAGTCGGACATTAGAACATACAAAACTCACTCCGACCCTATCATCACCATCCATACATTTATAATTAGTCTTTAAATATGCCTATACAAGTATTCCATTACCAAGTGATACTTCACTTTCCTACAGCTGAACAAGCGATCGACGATTTGTTGCCTCAACCGAGCAAATCCTGGATCCAAAATCGATCGTGGGATCTTCCCTTGATCGCATTGGATTTGATGTTGACTTCAGCTAGCGGTTTTCTCAGCATGATCCAGGAGCGTGGCTAGGAGTTTTTGCTGACAACACTGGTGTTTGTTCACTGTTAATGGCTAAGTTTTGGAGGACTCTCGCGTCTTATTGAGGCATGGAGGGAGGAGGGACTTTGCAATATATAAGTAGAGGTAGACTCATGATTCGTACGGACTCTGATCCCTCAGGTCCTAATTCCCAACCATTCTATTCTATTCTCCTTATCTTGCAAAGTATGTCTGGTGGGTTCGTGTTGGTTGTACCTATCGCGAGACGAATCGGTGAGTAGACTAGCTAGCTAATCATGCTCGCTCTCTCTTGTGATTGTCTCTGCTCTTTTTTAGCATAAAAGAGGTTTATTTGCATGTGATTTTCATGGCAAATCCCCCTTTCTAATAAAAAGAATGATAATAATAAAAGCTAAAATATTAGAGTTGGGTACAAAAACCAGAGCAAGGGCTTCTGGCCCTATAGAAAATTCTTTCAGGGACAGAAATTTTGGAGGATATGAAAGAGGAATATGCTTAAAATATTGGGGGGGGGGGGGGGGGGGGGGGGGGGGGTTTCCTGCAAGGAAAATGGATTCTACAGGTTGGGCCACGCACCCAGGACCATTGAGAGTTGGGATAGAATTCATCGAGGGAAAGGAGAACCACAAAATTCTCAAGAGTATGATATTGGCATTTAGTGTCACAATCATCATACGTAAAACAAGAAGCCAGGTGTAGTAAATCAAGGGTCCATAATCTAACAAGTGCAGCACCGAAACGAAAACTTGGAAATTTATAATTTATCCAGTAAATTTCAAATTCAAATTAAAATATATATTTTTTTATAAAAATATGAAACAATTAAGATCTTATTCGCTCCCATATACCTACATAATAGTGCAGTTTCCAAAAATGAGTTTTCCTCCCCCTCCAACATGAAAGTATATATTGGGATCTTTTAACAGCTCATGGCACCCAAGCATCGTGGCCAGCCTTGCCGAATATTAAACACAAAATATCTCATCAACGCATTCCACTAACCTATCTGACACGTTGGCTTGATTTTGATAGGCCTTTTCTTTTCTCTACCTTCTACCAATAAAATGATAATCAGTCGTGACATATCAGCTAATTACTTGGCAATAACATAACTAAATAAATTAATGTATACTAAATGTTTTTAGTACTTTAAAAAAGTCACGTTTTGAGATGAATTTGATATCAAAATTCGCGCACAATGAAAATAAGGGGTGCTGAAAGGATATGGGAAGAAGGGTGTTACCTTTCCACGTTTTGGTGCCAGTTGTTTCGTTCGATTCTTTTGTGTAACGAAAAGGACAGGTGTCGGCCCTCTCTTGATAAGAATTCAAGTCTATCTGCAAAGGGAAGGGCCTACATCAACCTTTTTGTCTTTCAATTTAGCAGCCCTTATCCGCCCTCCATATTTAGAGGCGTGGAATAATACCAACTTCCCTGTCGCTTTAACTGTGTCCTTGGATTTTCCTCTTTTTTCCTTTTCCAATGGAAATGGATAGAGAAGTAATCTTCAAACCTATCGCCTGAGTTTGCTGCCCAACTGAGCCAAAAAGCTGCATTATTTTATCAGGCAACTGGTGACAGTTGACATTATTGATTGGATATCCAATAGGTAGAAACTGTGAGTTAGTGATTCATTGAGCTTCAAAAATGAGCTAGCAAAGAGCATGCATGCATCGGACAATCTAGTGGAGAGCTAAACATGGGAGTACTCTCCATATATTTGAGGTCCCAATAAAAAGGAAAAGGTTGGATTTTCATTCCCAAATTTATTTTGGTACAAAAGGGATTCTTATGCTACACGAACTCAATTCTTTCCTAAGCTCAGTTTCTCACTATTTCATATATAAATATGTACATTAGCTTGACAAACCATGTAGCTGGACACCGAAAGCACCGTCCTGATCTGCTTCCAACAAAAAGATAACACCTAACAATGGCTACTGCGGCTATGTAGGATAGTTCTCTTCTCCTATGCTCTTTCCTCTAATAGATCGACTGCTTAACAAATGATGCCAGTGACTGAACTGCAAACCTTCAGTTTACAAAGCTGTTAAGTTGAACACCAGAACTTGTTTCCACTGCTCGGAACAAATATTAAGTTAAAAGCTACCCAAATTATGAGTTCTCATGAAATTTGAGCGATCTAGACAATGCTGCAGGATTAGCGTGTAGGACTGGAGAGGTTTCGGCTGCAGGGTTCTTTTCAACCTTTGAATCGAAGGCCTTAAAGAGTCCCCGCCCACCAAATGAGCCAGGCTTATCATTCTTAATCCCAAGTGTCGTCCATATAGAGCTTTTTGCAGCTTCTCCTGGGTCATCAATCCTCAGCGTTTTTGGAATCCAGAGGTGGCATCTTTCTGTGTTATTTTCTTTCACCGGCTCTTCATTGGAGTTGCTAGGTTTGAGCGTGTTTTCATCTCTTGAATGTTTCCCTAGGGTCGGAGGGTTTGGGTCGGAGCACAAGGAGGTTTGTTTTGGAGAAGATGGTTGAGGAAGCCAAGGGATATTCCAAGCACCTGGTACAGCTCCCCAATAAGCTGGTGCAGGATAGAATGGCATAGGAAAACTGGAAGGGCAAAAGGCAGGTGGGGGTACTGGTGAGCTCCATTGAGCTGAATTCCAAGGGTAAGGCCAGGGAACTCCAGAAAAACATGGTATCTGAGGGGGATAGCCCTGACAACTCTGCATAGCTGATTCTTTTGACACACTTTTGCCTGCTTCATCGCTTGAATTTGACACCATGACAGAAGATCCATTAGAATGGTCATCACCATTTTCACCACCTCCATAAGAAACTGGAATCCTTGATGCTTCAGGTTTATGAAATACATTCATTGTGCAGTTCCGCATTGTTTCATCACCAAGATTCAATACAGAAGCCATTGATTCATGAAGGCGTGTATCAGAGGCGAAGGTTAGCACTGTTCCATTAGTTTTCAGTGAAGGATGGTGGACTCCATTTGGAACATCAGTTCGAACATTCTGAAGGGCTTCAGGGATGGATATGTGACGGTAATGAGAGGCTGAGTTCTTGTTTTTGCGACGACCAGCACCCACGGGCACATTCCTCATGGTACCGCCAGCTGTCCAATATCTCTGACAATTCTTGCAGAAGTGTCGGGGTTGGTTCACGTTGTAATTGTTGTAGTAACAAAACTTTGTATCCATGCTATTACAGCGTGGGCATGGAATGATCTTGTCTGGTTTCTTCAGGGTTTTCTCTTGTGAATTACTTGTATCACTCTGTTCTTCTTCGGTTTTTGAAGTTTTCAACGCCGTGCTCTCTTTCTCAACAGAAGGTGTTTTCCTGTTCTCACTTGTCCCTGAAGTTGCATCTGGATTTGAAGACTCTTTGGTAGCTACAGGTGAAGCTCCATCTTCATGTTTTTCGATTGGTGTTTTTTCCGCCGAATCCTGAATTCATTAAGATACAGTTAATAAATATAAGTACCAACACTAGATTCTTGAGAAACAAAAAAGAGAACAGACTTTGAATGGAGAAACCGGTTCAATTTAAGCAAAGAAAATAATTATAACTGGCAGAATTTTAACAGCAAATATATATATTACTTCATTTAAGTTGAACAGGAAGTGAAACAGAGAAAGACACAAGGATAGGTAGAGTACTTATGAACTTTATATATATAGGAAATTAAAATGAGGTTTATCCCATCTCAATTTCTCCAAATGATAGTGGTTTGGGTTCAGTGACATTTTTTTTTCCTTGAACCATTAAGCTTAAACGAGATGCTATGCCCATAGCCAACTCATTCGCTCACATGGACTATATATTTATTTTCGAATCATCACAAAAAGGCAAGAGAAGATAATTTTGCAGAACAAGGTCGAAGCATTTCTTATTCAAAATAACAAAACCAAGAAATGAGAAGCATTTGTGTTTTGACACACTGGACAAGCCAGAATGGTAAAAGAATCCAATTTATGCAAATCTGAATAGAGCAGAAAAACAAAACGATAAACCAGGAGATGAAAAAAGATTTTGCCGATCACTATTATGAGAGTATAAGGGCAGAAATATATTGATCCAAGCTCCTCTAACTTAAAAGTAAGCACCATTAATCTTTTGTCCTTTAAAGGAAAGGGAAATTGACAGAAACCCCTACAAGGAGGGAAGTTTAGGTAGACAGTAAGCATGGATGGTGGTATGAAATTTCAACTATAAGCGCCAAGGATTTTTGTTGGACAAATTATAAAAAAGTTAACCTGGAAATTCACTAGAAAAAATATATAGCAGAAAGTATTTTAAGGCTACTTTTCATATAAAAAAAAAAAAGGATTTTTGAGGGGACAATTAGTTTTCAATGATATACTTATGGAAGAATGAACACCAATTATATCTAACAATTCAGCACCCAAAATCCAGATGGTCAAAAAGATTACTGATTTCGCTTCAATTAAAAACATAAAAATTACCTAACAAAAATGGCAACAAATCTAATTTTCCCATTATAAACAAAAAAAACATCAAATATGATTCTTCTGTGAATCATCTAACTAGTTACTTGACACACTTGTTGGATACATAGGCCTGCAATCTCCAAAGGAGCCTGAACCAAATCAATCATAAGCATAAACAAGGAATCCCAAATCACTGACTTTTCCAAACCAAAGCAAAACAGGGGGGGGGGGGGGGGGAACCATTAATTCTTTTGATTTTTTAAGAAATGGGTCGCTCTCAAAATCCAAAAAAACAATCAAGATAAGTAATAACAGTCATTTACCTTATCATCAGTTTCTGCATCTTCGTCTCCATGATCTCTTTTATCACTGTTATTATAATCATCAGTAGTATTGGTCTCATCAAGAGAAGAGTTTGCACAAGATGGACGGTCTTGATCTTGACTATCATCACCATCATCATCATCATCTGCAGTGGTGGTGGTTGTAGTGGTATCAGAGATCTCTGGCACTTGAATAGTCTTCCCAAACAACTTAAATGCCTGATCTTTTGGCTCCGACATTTTTGCCTGCTTATCTTTTATTGGACAACTAAAAAAACTGTAAGCCTGTAGAGAGAGAAAGAGAGGGGAATACTGCTATTTTTAGAGAGAGAAAAGCGTGCAAAGAGATCAGACACTTAGCACCATGTGTAAACAACAGACTATATGTGTTGTGTTTTTGAAGTTGTGTCGAGGTGTTTTTGATCAGTTTGGGCAGGTGGGTGGTGCCACGTGGGCAGCTAGAGTTATTCTGAACCACAAGTAATGTATGTGGCCTTGAAGGGAAGATTTTCTCTCTCTTTTTTTTCTCTCCTATATCTTCTCTTTTTTGTCTTTTTTGGATGTTGTTGATGTTATTTTTGAAAATATTTTTTATTTAAAAATATATTAAAATGATATTTTTTTATTTTTAAAAATTATTTTTGACATCAGCACATTAAAATAATATAAAAATATAAAAAAATTAAAATGTTTCAAAATGTTTTCTGAACACAATCTCAAACACCATTTTATTCTCTTAAAGCATATGCTATTTTAAAGAGTTAAATTAATAAAATAATATTTTAAATAGTATAAATATATAATTTTATTATTATGAATACTCTTATTCCTCATAAGTGTAGCAGCACTCTTTTCCTTTCAATCCTAGACATCCATCCCTTTCTTTCTTTCAACGCTTTCTTATCCTCTCTGAATAGTAATTATTATTATTATTATTATTATTATTATTAAACAATTCGCTCTAAATAGTAAATATTACCTTTCATTCTCCTTTTTCTTTGCTATTCAACATTTACAAATAATTTAAAAATAAGCTCGTATCAAAATAAATAATATAAAATAAAAGGGATGTATCGTAAGTAGTTTTATAGGTACGTTGTGATTTGTTATAAAAATGGCTTAGAATATAAGATTTTCTTAAGGAGGGAAGGTAGAAATTAAGCTCATTTGGAAACCTTTTTCTTGTCTTATTTAGAAAAGAAAAGAAAAGGCATGAAAGTGTTCTTGTTGATTAAGAGATTTATTGAATTTTAAACCTTTTTCTTGACTTATCTTTCCTTTTATGTGAGTGGGATTTAAATTAACTTTATTTGATAAATTTCAAATTGTATTTGTTTAGATTGAGATTGCTTTTCAAAGTGTATTTTTGTTCAAAAATATATCAAAATAATATTATTATTTTTATTTTTTAAAATTAATTTTAACATCAACACATTAATATAATTTAAAAACACCAAAAATAATTTAAAATAAAATAAATTAATTGTTTACAAAAATATTTTTAAAACATAAGGTCAAACAAACCCTTCACTTTACTAGTTGAGCTTGGTAGCATAGATAAATTGGGTGTTTAGCACAGCATTTTAAAAAAATAATTTTTAAAAAATGATTTATTTTTATTTTAAATTGAAAAAATTAGTGGTTTTAGATTATTTTCATGTGTTAATGTCAAAAATATTTTTTTAAAAATAAAAAAATATTATTTTAAAATAAAAAATATTTTTAAAAACAATAGAAAGCATAAAGAAAATATACATTTACTAGTTGGTTTTCTTAATAGTAATTTAAAGCGTGTAAACGTACAAAACATCTAATTCAATATATATTTATTCTTCTCTTTCAAGTACCATCGCTTCCAACATGACACCATTAATCTAATTCGTGTTGTTTTTTCATGAAATATTAAAAAAAATTAATTTGGGGGGAATTCTTTTTTGAGAAAAAAAAAAAAAAAGATTTCTCGGTGCTGCTCAACCATGATCTTTTTCTTGAGTGGAGCAATTTTGTGGATGAAATCGTATGTTGGCCTATTGCTCCACTCTGAAGGCTTTGTATCAATGTAGTAGTATTTCTTTCTCTCTTGCCACGAGGGATTGTATTTGGCGATATCTCATAATCCGATACGAGATGTTGGTAGAGTTTCTGAAAAATATAATAAATTGCCAATATTTTAATTGGCTAGTGTTTTATGGCCATGAATATATGAAAGTCTTTCCTGATTGGACCTTTACCAGGACAAGAACATCTGGAAAGTAAAATTATATTGTGTCCTCTCTTCATCCTCTCAGATTAATTATTAATTTATTAATTATTAATTTATTGCTAGCCTAATTCGTTGATGGATCTCAATCGGAATTTCGAAGAACTCACAACCACTTTTCTCCTTCTTTTGCCCACTTTCTGCTTCTTCTTTATTTTCTATATTTAGGCTTTTTTTGACGTTTTTTGTTTTATTTTTAGTCAATCCGAGTGTTGGTGTCGTGCTGGAATAAAATCTTTTGCTCACTTTTATGTCAGCATAATTATTATTTAATATCAACAATTTTATTTTTGTTCATAAAATTGAATTTGGTGAAACTCCTGAAAATTCAATGGGCCTTATTTCCATTAAAGTAATAAATAAATAAATAAATGGATTAAGTTGGTAATTAAACAAGGGTTGTATTAATAAGAGTGCGAACTTGTGGACTATGGAATGGAGGATGAATATGCTAAAAATACATGTTGAATTTGAGTAAAGGGTTTTAAATAGATAGGAATTATCTTATTCTATTTCCCATGATAAAAAAAAAAACCATAATTAATTAAAATATATAAAGCGGTGAGTTTTGGTTTTTGACATCAGTTTTTACTTAATGAACATGTTTTCTAAATGATTTTTAATACATTAACCCCAATATATGCACACACACATGTATATGTTGTAAATATAATATTATAGATGAATGATCGCGTAAAAATATTTTTTAATATAACATTCATTCAATATTTTTTATCTGTAAAATCTCTAGGCAAAAATGAGTGAATAGTATCAAGTCATGGCTAGATATTTTGGGTTTTTTTTTTTCATTTTTGTTTTTTTTTTATTGAAGTTTTAATTGTTTTATTTTTTTTATTCAGTTGAAATTGATCATATATTATATTCTTCATTTTGGTCCTTATTCTTTTAATTTTTTAATTTTTTAGTTTTTTATATATTAATTTTATTATAAATAAGGTGTTGAAAATAATGATAACGATTATTTTTAAAGTTTTTTCTTTAAAATATGTTAGATTGATTATATATTTTGATATTTTTTAATATTAACACATTAAAATAATATAAAAAACTAATTTTTCTTATAAACTCTATTCAAAACTCCGCAAACACCACAACCAATTAAAAAAATCAGTTGTTATATTTCATTTCGGCTCTTATTCTTGTAGTTGTTTTTTGTTTTTTATTCTTGTTATTTTTTCGGTATTGAGATTTTAATTGTTCAATATTATCCTTGATTCAAATGGATCATATATTATGTTTTTCATTTGAACCTTTATTCTTTTATTTTTTTTTAAATTCTTTCAGTTATTTAGTTTTTTATATATAAATTTTATTGTGGATAAAATTTTGAAAATAATGATAATCGTTATATTTACAATATCTTTTTTCTTAAAAATATATTAGACTAATTATAAATTGTGATGTTTGTTTAATATTAGCACATATCAAAAACCAAAAAAAAATGTTTATAAACTCTATTTAAAACTCCACAAACACAACTAATTAAAAAAATCAATTGTTATATTTCATTTTGGCCTTTATTATTATATTTTTTTCATTCCTGTTATTTTTTTATATTGAGGTTTTAATTGTTTTAATTTTATCCTTCGATTCAAACTTATCATATTTGTGTTATTCATTTCGGGCTTTATTCTTTTAATTTTTTTCATTCCTTCAATTATTTAGTTTTTTTAAAATATTACTTTATTATGGATAAGGTATTGAAAATAATGATAATGATTATTTTTAAAGTATTTTTTCCTGAAAATTATGTTAGACTCATTGTATATTTTGATATTTGTGTAATATTAACACATTAAAATAATATAAAAACCTTAAAAAAAACTCTTTATAAACTCTATTTAAAACTCTAAACACCACAACTAATTAAAATAATCAGTTGTTATGTTTTATTTTGACCCTTATTCTTTTGATTGTTTTTATTTTTATTTTTCATCCTTGTTATTTTTTTGGTATTAAGGTTTTAATTGTATCCTTCTATTCAAATTGATCATATATTGTGTTATTCATTTCGGCACTCTTTGAATTGTTTTTAAACTGTATTGGACTACCTATTTGGCTAAATACTAGGTATGGGCTCACACTATATTGCAGATATGTATTTTTTTGGTAAAAAAATAATATTAAGGTGATGCAAATTCTCAATATTTTTCTCATGAAAAAAATATCTAAGTATTGCAAACGTGTTTTAAATAGATAAGATATATATTAACAATTTGAGTTATAACACCAAATAAAATTAATGAGTTGCTTTATTTTAATTAAATAGTAAAATAAAAGACAATGATATTAATTAGAAATTAAAAGAAAAAATTTAATGATAGGAGTACAAAATTGAATGAGATCAACAAAAATGAAAGAACAACAGGGGGGGAAAAGAATTAATTATACAAAAAGATCTAAAATAAAAACAGTAATTAAAAGAAAGAGGATTAAAATCAAAATCAAAATAAATAAATGAAAGAGCAATTAAATTCTTTTAATTTTTACATATTAAAAAAATTGGCTTTATCGAGCGCAGGCAAGTGGCTCGTTTCATCTCACTCGCATCCCAGGTGCGGAGAAAACCACAATATGTTCTACGTTGCAAGTCGAAATCCACCTCAAATAGCTGATGTCAAGAATCCCGTGTGTGAGTGGGACCCCCACGAAGCTATTAAAAACCATTTTAAAAGAAAAAGCTTTCTGCCACGTCAGGACCATATTCCGAGGAGGCCCCACCACAAAAAGTAAAGTGAAAAGGCACACTTCTTCATCTTCCCTAATCCCCATTAAAATCCCTCGTTTTCGCCACACGTGTTCCCAAGTATCACGCGTGTAAAGCACCCACCATACTATGGTTTATTTGAAAAGGTTTAAATAAAAAAGACATGGTGACCAAAGATTTCAAAAAGAATCTACTTCTAGTGGCTCAGCTTTTTCCTGGTGCAATGGAAAGTTTATAAGGGGCTGACACGTGTAGAATTTGCCAAAAGCTAGTTGCCATTGCTGCTAAGATTTTTATATATAAATATTACTCTCAACCTTTCCTTCCAGAAGCTATAATAGTGCACTTGTAATTCAGTGTACATATATATTTTAAATAATTGTTTTCTTTTTTAAAAAGAAATTATTATTTTAAAATATATAAATTAGAATACGTAAATCGTTAAAAGGTTTATTTGATCAGTAGTTTTTATTTTAATTATACTGTACTATCATTTACTATTTCATTAAAGTTATTCAAGTTTATATTAAATTTTTAATATCATACCAAAAAAAACATTTTTGTCGGCAACCTGGCCATCTTTCCTTTGTTCGTATTAAGATTTGATATGAGGATTAATTAGATAAACTAATAAATTAGTGTTAGGGAAGTAAAAAACTATTTAAAGTGTTTGGGGGAAATCAGGAGATTGGACTTTCTATGCAATCAAAACCAAGATTGTCAATATCGTTCTGGTTGTCGTTCTGGTTTGTTTATTGGAACGGAACGTTCCGGTTTCGGAGTGTTTCGGCATGCTGTTTCGGGGTTTACTATTCATATATAATTAATTATATATATATATATATAAAATTAAAATATTAATTTAACAAGCATAATTAAAATTCAAGATAAATTAACTTTAAATTATACAATATAAACACAAATTCAAACAAACATAATCTCAAAATTAGAAAAAAAAATCACAAGTTAATCAAAATAAAAAGGATTTTAAGGCCGGAACGGCACATCCGGAACGGTACCGAGATGTTCTGGCAGGAATTTCCGGAACGGGCCGGAATGAAAACCGAGACAAAAACGACGTCGTTTCTTCTCGAATTTTTTAACGGCACGGAATGTTCCGGCCGGAACGGAATGGAATTGACAACTTTGATCAAAACGTGTAAAAGCAAATTTGGGTGAGACAATAGAGCCAAAAAGATTTAATTTTTTTTGTACACGTATTAAGGTTTATATATATGGGTTAGATTATGAATTGAATTGATTGAGATAAATCTATAAAAAATAAATTAAAATCAATTTATCATATAGAAACCAAAATAAAATATTTAACATCGACTAATTCAATATATTTTAAAAAATTATTGAGATAATAATATATTGGACACAACTTTATTTCATGGCTTCACTCGCTAAAATCACGATCTAAATCATGAACTTTATTGAATTAAATAATATTTTTTTCTTATTTTTCAAACCTAAATATATGATAACAACTAGAGAATTTTTATAAAATTAAAAGATAAATTCAAATGAAAAATTTAAATGAAAAAGAATGACGATAAAATATTTAATTGATTCATGTTTTGTAGTTTAATCTGTCAAACATGTGATTCAAATCGTGAACTTCATTAAGTTTAATAATTTTGCTTTTTTTAATTTTTTTATAAATATATGAAAATAAAAAAGAGGTTTTATTTTTATTTTTTAAATTTAAATAATATAATTGGAACTAAACACAATACACCCAGGCCTCTTTTTTTTTTTTTTTATGTAGGAGGCATATAATCTATCATCTATTTTACCTAGATGGTGGTGACTAGAAAAATTTGGAGTGGTTATTATGTTAAAAACCAGTTTTTCAATTTATTTTTTCTATAAACACCTAAATTACACCCTTATAACACTAAAAAAATCTAATTTAAAAAACCCAAGAGAGTTTAAAGAGCACAAAATCAAACCGAGTAGAAATTTTATTTCTTGGCTTTGATATATTATTTTCATCAATAATGCGGTTCAAAATAATTATCATCAAACTTTATTATTAAATGAAGATCATTATCATTAAAATCAATATTTTTTGTGTTCAAAATCAATGTCAACTAATGACTTTCTTTGTCAATCAGAATCTTATTAGTTTCTCTTTCAAATATAGTAATTTAAAAATAAGGAACATACTTTTAAATCATAATTGAATTTTTGGAAATTAATGGGTCATGAAGGAAGGAAAGAGAGATAAGGAGGATAAAATTGATTTTTTTAACACAAATTTTAATTGGTATTGAAACCGCTCCATGATCTACACTTTGGTCCCTTATGTTTTAATTTTCCCTAAACTTAACAAACCTTAACAAACTACACCTCTATCTTTGCATAAAAGGATGCATCAAAAAAAGTGAGGATGAATAAATTAGTGTTACATTGAATGTCTTAGACATTTTAACATATTGTATAACTAGATTAATAGCCTGTGTTACGCTACAAGTTAGACCAATTTTTTTAAAGTATAAAAATATTTCAAGTGTTGCTAATGTTTTTTCTAATATTTTTTTTTTAATCATGTGAGGTTTGATTAATGTGACATTGTCAACTTAATGAGTCCAAAGATATCCTGAACAACCAGTAAAATAAATTAACTTGAAAAATTCAAGATGAGAATTGTTTTTTAAATATTAAAATAATAACATATTAGGTCATTTTTGGTTAGTAATGAAATCAAGATAGCCAAACAAAAAGAAAAATTAAAATAAATTATGAAATTTAATTTTCTATCAACTCGGTGTTGAATGATGAAATTAAAAAATATAATAAAATAATTTGAGTCAACCTAGGTTAACTTGTAAACTTGCAACTCGGGTCACGAGATTGAGATAAACTCATAAAAAAACAAAAAAATAAACCTTGAAACTCAAATTTTAATCAACTCAATATTAGAAGATGTAATTAATAAGTAATAACATGAAAAAATAACCTGGGTTAATCAACTAAACCCATTATACGAATCATGAGATCAGGAAAAGCTAAACTCATAGAAAGAAAAATGTAAAAACGACCCAAGTTAACTTAGGTTAATATACCAAATATATGACTCTCAATTAACTCAATGTTAAAAGATATAAGTAAAAAAATAAAAGAAATATAAGAATTGTAATATATTATCAATTGAATTCAAATCACTAATGAAATTGAATTCAATCTTAGATATGATTTGTTCCAAATACATTGTAAAAGTTTTCCTATAAAAACAGTTAATCAACGAGTCTTTAGTTATTATCTATTAATTTTTTTGTGGTTTTTCCATGCCTTGAAAATGTTTTTGTCCTACCTATAACAACAAATAGCTTAATTTAGTGTTGATTCTTTGCAAGTCCAGTGTTAATTCTATTAGGTTTTTAATTTAAAAAATTATTTTGATTAAAAAATATGAATAAAACCAGTGCATGTTCTCATTGTTTCAATATAACATATAAATGAAACATTGTGTTTTTGGTCCCTAAGATTCCTTACACTTTGATCCCTCTATTTGTTTTTTTTTCTTATTTGTTTTTTTAACATTGCTTTGACTCGCGAATTGGTCCTGGAGAATTGTTTTGCAAGCCTTGGTATGGTTATTTCAGGGTTTAAAAAAATATTTTGTACCTCGATTGAAGCTCATTTTTGAAAAGATAAATTTCATTTTATAAATTTAAAATAATTAAAGTTTAGGGGACCAAATTTGAGGTTTAGGCAAAGGGAGAGTATGAGTTTATCTGGTATTGACCTTTGTAGTTTATTCAGTGTGTATAGGTTTCAGATTCAGTCAATGTCTCAAGAAAATCATAGTTTTTTTAGTGATGCTTAGCTTGATAAAATAAAATCATGGTATTTTTTTTATATGGAGTGATCTTGACCTTATGACCCTATCACAAGTTTGAAGGTTTCAATTGGGTTGACATCAATTTTTTTTTTTTCAAATTCATTTTTTACATTACTTTTTTATTTCATCATTTGATGTTAGATTTGTTGGAAATTAAGAATTGTGATTTTCTTTGCCTTTCCTTATATGGGGTTAACCAGGTTTCATGATCTAGGTTATGGTCTGGTTAGGGTTGACTCATTTTTTTTTTGTGTTGATTTTAAGGTTTTTTTTTTTGTAGTCTTGTCTGTAACATTTGGTTGGTTTGGAAATTGGATTTCATAATTTTTAATTTATTTGGTTATCCTGCTCGCATGATCTAACCCCATGGTTTGATAAACTTACTTGAGTTTGCTGATTTTTTTTTTGTTATTTTTTTTTTAATTTTGTCACTCTATTCTTTACTCTCTTTTTTTCAATTTCTATATTCACCAGAAATGATTAAATTTCATGTTTTTTTTTTAAAAAAAAACATTTGTTTTGCACGGGTTGTTGTGAACTCGTGATCACTTTTTTTTATATAAAAATTAGTCCATTTACAATACTTACTTTTTTTAACATATAATTAAATAAAAATATATTATTTAATACATTGAATTCTATAACTCGAGTTATTGTTTTTTACTCTTTAAAATACACTTTCAATATCTAAATGTTTTTTTTTGAATTTTTTTTTTATCCAATCCACATAAATCTATAAGAAATAGAACAGTGGTACCGACAATATTTCTTATTTCAATAAATTTTTTAGTCATTTTCTTATTTCAGTCCGTTCAATATTGCCAATGGAGACATGTAAATGACTAATTTTTCCGCATGAAAATCTAATTCAAGCCATTTTTATGGAGATATTTTCCTGTGATTTTATATTAATTTTATTAATATATCTATTTTTTTATTTTTTCTTTATCCTTCTCCACTTGTAGCCCTGGCTTCGTCCTTATTTACATGTCCATTCAAAACCCGAGAGGGCAAGGAAAATCTTGAGATGAGGCGAGTCACTCTTTGTGTAATTTTCTGCAACTTGCAAGACTTTTGCATTTACAATTATATTTACTTTAATATTTTATAAACCCACGTGTGAAAGCTCAAAGAAGAAGCAAATATCTTGAGATGACAAGAATTTTAGGCCCAAATCTACTGGTATCTTGATTTTGACCCACAATAGGCCTGACCCAGTTTATTCTACTACGGAAAATCCAGAGCTCATTATACTTTATTGCCTTTTTATTGTTAATATTATTATTGCAGGGTCAAAAGGCCCAATAACTTTGACTATTTTTATCTATCCAAGGTTTTGCTTTATGCGCTGTACTTTTTTCTATGTAGAAAATTAATTGATTTTTTACGTATTATAATTAGTGTTTTTTTAATTTTTTAAAAATTATTTTTGAAATTAGCACATAAAAATTATCAAAAAACATATTTTTTTTAATTTAAAAAATTTAAAATTTGTTCAAAAGCGATTTCCAGACGCATTACCAAACTCTCCTGTCATCTCTCACCAGAATCACAGTTCAATCCACTTTTTTAAATAGTAATGAACAACGAAAACCATAGTTCAAATCACTGTTTGAAATTGGGATCTCCTTTAGCTATGTATAAAATAATAGTCATGGTACACGTAAGCTAGCTTGGACATTCTAGTTATAAAAAAATTTTATATGTTGAAAAAAACAACAATGTCCAAGGATTATTCGTGGCACGTGTAACCTACCCCGGTTATAAAAAATATATATATGTGAGAAAAAATTGTGGTGTGCGTAAATTGACCCGGACGTCGCGATTAACAAAAAAAAAGAAGCCTGAAAAAAAGAAGAGGAAAACACATTTTCAAACATTAATAAACAGTGAAAATTGAAAAAAAAATTAAGTTTAGAGATTTATTGTGATGCACATAAGCTAACCCGGACACCCCAATTATAAAAAGAAAATGACTGGAAAAAAAAACATGTCAAACACTAATGAATAGTAGAAAACACTGTTCTTTACTCAAAAATCATTTTTGGTGGCAGGGGGGCTCAAACTCCCGCGACCTACCACGTACATGTCACCATTACCACTCGGCCAAATGACTTCTTCTGTCAGTTGTAGTATCCAAATAATTATAAAATCTTATATTTTTAACTATTCAAAAAAATCGTTGCCACAGAGATTCGAACTCCCGCGCCCCGCTTTGCTTGGGCGCGCTCCTACCACCCAGCCAAGCAACTTCTTTAGTGAGTTGTAGGATATGAATAATAATAATATAATTTTGTAATTTAATTACTCCAAAAATTCGTAGCTATAGAGATTCGAACTCCGCGCCCCCCCAAGGGGGCGCGCGGTCTAACCACCAGGCCAAGAGATTTATTTATTTAGTTGTAGTGTACAAATAAAAAAAATATTATTGAGTAATTTGAGTGCTCCCGTCCACAGTGATCTGTGTCTAGGTGAACAGTGCAAAACACTGTTATTTTAACTTATAAAAGAAATTTATAAGTGGAAAAAATTAAAACAAATGTTAAAAATGGGTCCAAGTATTATTCATGACGTGTGTAAGCTACCCCGATTATAAAAGAAATGGACACGCGGGAAAAAAATCGTGGTGCGTGTAAACTGACTCAAACACCATGATTATAAAAACAACCGATAAAAAAAGGGGAAAATACATTTTAAAATAGTAATGAATAATAAAAATTATAAAAAAAAAGTTCAAAAATTTATCTTGATGTACCGGACACTTTGGTTATTAAAACAACAAAAAAAAAAAGAAGCCCAGGAAAAAAAAGAGATTACCCTTTCCAACAGTGATTTCACTGCTCATTATTAGACACAATTGTGCTGCTGAGATTCGAACTCAGCAGCGCCCCGCGCGAATCGTCATTGTGACCGCTCGGCCAAGGACTTGTTTGTGCAGATATTGGATACAAATAATAATAATACTAATAAATATTATAAATGTTCCAAAAGATAGTTTTAGTGGGATTCGAGACGCTGTAACCACTCGGCCGAACGACTTCTTTCATCATCTCTAGTATCCAAATTATAATATTATTATTAAGTAATTTCACTATTCAAGTCCACAGTGCTTCTGAGTCTAGATGAACAGTGGCAATTGCTACAGTAGAACCGCGATCTGTTTTAGCTTATAAGATAATATGAGTTTTTTTATTGTTTGTTTTTCAAAAAAATTTGATTTTAAAAAAACTAAAATTATATTTAAAAGTTAACTTGTAAAATATATTTTTTTATGTTTGTTTTAGGTAAAATATTTTACAGGAAAACTAATCAACATAAAATATTTTATAGTCAATTTTTGAATTTAATTAATTTGTTAGAAAATAATTTCAACTTATAAAATTCATAAAATATTTTATAAATAATAATTTATTTATAATACCATCAAACTATTTTAATCATCTTCATCTTCATCTTCATCTCACCATCACCATTACTATTTGCTTCTTCCACCAACAGTATCTCACCACCACTTCTCTATCACCATCTCAGTATTATTACCACCTCCTCTACAACCATCACCTTAGTTTTCACCATTAACATGATCATATCTTTCATCACTATTGTCATTTCACTACTACAACAATTAAAATAATAGTTTAGATGTAAAATCCAAGAAACCGTGATAATTGCATTCACGAGGGAGGAAAAGAAGGGAGAAAAAGATAAGATTACCAATCTTGGGTTGCTCCGCAATATAGAGGATATTTTTCTAGTGGCGATGAGATGTGTTGGTGATGAAAATGGTGGGAGTGGTGATTGAAAAAAGCAAAGGGACCGCCGACGAAACAATTAAAACTGGGGAAGGGGTTGGTTTTTCCCTTGAATTTTAGCTTCTAATTTCTTTCCCCTCGAGCCACAGATTTTATCTCTATGTATAGATCATCAAAAAGGATAATATTGTGTATACTGGGGTTGAATTTCAGCCATTGATTCAATGCAAAATTATCCAAATTGTTCGCTCAAAGTAGGTGTCATGAATTGTCAAATTTGACAGCTATAGCAGGCTGCATGAGTTGTCAACTTTAGGGCTAAACCATTGCATGCGTGGTGTTGATCAGTCATAACTCACCATAACCTGGTATAGTCAAGAATCAGAAGAGCAGTTCCGTGCATTTTTTTTGTCAAATTTGATGAAGGATAAAGGCATTAAATACACATTCAAAGTTGGTACCAAAACAGGATTTTCAATAGAATTTTGGGGAAGAAAATGAATAGTGATCAAACAAAGTTCAATTTGGTCTTTTATCTTATGATTGTTCTGATTTTATCCCTTATCAAACTTCAATAGAGACCCTAAATTTACGCGTCTTTTCACTTTGGTCCTTGTCTCAGATTTCTTCAATTTTGCTCTTAATTGACCAAAAACTCTGATTTTATGGCAATTTTACCTCTAATTTCAATTAATTGACTTGGTAAAAATTAAATTTCACCCAATTTGACTTGGAAAATCAATTTTACCCTTAATTTTATCCGAAAATTCAAATCTTCTCAATTCAACCTGAATTAAGCTCTCAAACTTAATTTTCAACTAATTAAGCTCTTAATAAAATTCATTTGACCCATTTAAAGTATAATTAAGTCCTTGCACTGAATTAAGCCCTTCAATTGGACCCTAAATTAATTCCTAAATATAATTAAACTTTATTTTGGCCCATGATTAAATCAAATTGGCCTATTAAAAATATAATTTTTGCTTTCAACTTAATTTTTATGTAGATTTATCCAATATCAATGTATTTTAGTCCTAAATTTGTATTTTCCTCTAGTTTTGGGCACAATAAAGGTACGATCGAGCCCTCAAATCTGTCGAAGATTTCCAACTTGTTTTTTTACTATGTCAACCTTTTTTATTTTTATTCTTAAGAATAATTCAAAAATAAGTTATGACCAAGGTTGTCAATACCGTTCCGGTCGCCGTTCCGGTTTTTCTATTGGAATGGAACGTTCTGGTTTCGAAGCATTTCGGCATGCCGTTTCGGGGTTGTACTATTCATATGTAATTAATTAATTATATATATATATATATAATTAAAATATTAATTTAACAAGCATAATTAAAATTCAAGATAAATTAACTTTAAATTATACAATATAAACACAAAGTCAAACAAACATAATCTCAAAATTAGAAAAATAATCACAAGTTAATCAAAATAAAGAGGATTTTAAGGCCGGAAAGGCACAACCGGATGGTACCGAGACGTTTCGGCAAGAATTTGGCCGGAATTTCCGGAACGTGCCGGAATTAAAACCGAGACAAAAACAACGCCGTTTCGTCTCGGTTTTTTTAACAACATGGAACGTTCCGTCCGGAATAAAACAGAATTGACAAGCCTGGTTATGACAGTTGTAATCAGAAGCAAGAATAAATGAGACAGTATAGGATTTACTGAAATTTTCCTTAGCTAGTTGCAATACTATAGGAGCTGCACTCCCATGGTATATAATGTAGGAGTCATTCTTGATTTCTTTCCTTCAACAATTATCATAATATGTCACCCAAAATTCATTGAGCCTAACCTTAATCAAAATGTTTAGTAAATGAACAAGAACTGAAATTAATAACTATGTTAAAATCAATCAATGACATTCGAGTTGTCAAGGACTTTAGGTATTGTGTATTTTTGGCAGTGAAAGTCTTTGTACATATAATATTCCAAATTTTGTAACATACTAAGAGGTTAAGTTTATTTCTCTCAAAACTTCTTCTTAAAAATTATTAAAAGAAATGCATGTATATTAAGCTTGTTCGTTTGGATTGATACTACAAGGTTTGACCTCTTGAGAAACCTTTTATTGTCTTTATTTTCAAGCTATATACATCATCATCGATTACTGAATGCTAAGTTTATTGCTAGATCTTACAATTTGGATGTTCATTCCCTAGAAAAATTGCATTTGGATTTGAGGATAACTTTGCAATTAGGAAAAATATTCATTGCCTAGCTTGAATTTAAAATGAAACCATGTGACAATTGTTTTAATATGAACCAATCTGTAAATAAGTTTAAGGATAAAATTGAGAAAAAAATTGGTAAAAAAAAATAGCTTGAGTTTAAAATTAACAAAACACTTTTCAATCTAACTTTTATCTAGTTCGAGTTTAAAATTAAATAATATAATTTTTTTTTGAGATTATTTAGTTGACTTGGTAGGCTATAAAGCAACCCAGACTACAATTAAAAAAAACATAAGGATAAAATTGAAAGAAAAAAAAGAGAAAAAGGGATGAACTAAAAAGTAGCATTTATTATTTATATTAACTGTAAAAAAAGTGAATTTTAGTTTAGAGTAAAACTAGTTAATTGCCCACACTACATTGCGCGTCGAGCAAATATGTTTTATAATTGTTGTCATTGAAATAATTAATACATTGTGCTATTTCAAAAATAAAATATAACATCGATACATGCAAGGTTTGATATAATAAAACACATCAACATACCCAATTAAAACAACAACAACATCGAACGTTTAACATCTAAAAATATCATTATTATTATTATTAAAATAATAAAAAATATTAAATTATTCCGAGGAGAAAAAAACTCGAAAACATTATTAAAAGAGGAAGCAAGAAAAAAACTAAAATTATTATTATTATTATTATTATTATTATTATTATTATTATTATTATTATTATCATAACCTAATTTTTGGGTTATTCCCAAAATCTATCCAAAAATAATAAAAATAAAATTAAAGGGGCTGGCGTTGGTAGAAAAATCAAAGTCAAAATTTTGGATGTTTTCGAGAGTCCGATCGTACTTTTTTTGTGCCCAAAAATGAAGGAAAATGTAGATTCAAGGCTAAAATAATTTATTATTGGATATATCTGTGTAAACATTAAGTCAGAAGGCATAATTATATTTTTATGAGCCAATTTGATTAAATTGTTGGTCAATTTGAAGTGTAATTATGTTTAGGGTTTAATTTAGAGTCCAATTGAAATATTGAATTAAATACAAGGGCTTAATTATATTTTAAATGGGTCAAATTAATGTTATTAAGGGCTTAATTGGTGAGACATTAAATTTAGAAGCCTAATTTGGGTTAAAATTAGAAGATTATAATTTTTGGTGACAAAACTTTATGGGTGAAATCGAAAGCCAAAATTGAAAATAAAAACATTGTTCTTCCTGTCGAAAAAACTCTTTTTGTAACAACCCATTTTTTTCAATCTATTTTATATTATTATTAAAAAAAAACCTTACCTACGGAGGCCTTACTGCAAGCCATGTTGCACCATGCCTACGACCCACTCCACATAACCTACCATCCCTAGACATCAGCCCATACTCTGCACCTTACCTCCTTCGCCTATAAATAGTAGAAGAAAATACACAAACAGAAAAAAAAAGAATACACAGTCACGAGGAGGAAATTTTGACATAGGGGACGAAAAAATTTTGGGGAAAATAACACCGACGATGAGCAAAACACTATTGGAAAAAAAACACATACGAGAGAGAGACACGGGAAGACATGAGAGAATAAAATAACCAAAAGCAACATGTATTCCCCAGCTCTGGCGATAGAAACACCTCTTAACCAGCAGCCAGCAGCAGAACCCTTTCTCCCTCCTCGCAGCAGTTAGCTCTTTCTCTCTATCCTTTGGCAGTGTTCAGCTGTCTCTTCCTCGGCGCCATCAGACCATCAGCCACCACCATCAGCTCTTCCCCTAACGTCAAAGGCATCACCAACAATAACCCAGCCTTCCTTCTCGGCGCAAGCAACAACAACCAGGCAGCAACTACCCTCTCTCTCTCCTTCCCACGCACAGTGACAGCAGACCTGCCATTTCAAACACTCCTCCCAGCCACCACGAGCCACCATTTTTGACGCCACCACCATATGGACAACCACTCAGCCTCCTTTTCCTAGCGGTAGTAGTAGTTAAGCCTCTCGTCGCCGTCAGCCGACCACATTAGTACTATTCAGGTAACATGTGAACAGTGCTGATGAAAGGCTCGCAAGCACTCTCAGGGAAGTGAAAGTGGTAAGGGCTCAAAGACACACACAAAAACGATGAGTGGAGGTTTGTAAATTACAATCCCTCCAAAACATTTCTTAGATTCCTAGTGGGGATGCAATGCACGATGACACCCAAATTCAGGAAGAGATAAGGCTGAAAAGCGCTCTCAAGGAAATAAAAAGGGTGAGCGCTTAAAGGCGTACACAAAAATGATGAATGAAGGTTTGTAAATTAAAATCCCTTCAAAACATTTCTTAGATTCTCAATTGGGATGCAATGCATGATGATGCATGTATACTTACCTGAGAAATATAGGTCCCCTTTCTTCTTTATGGTCTTTTTTTTTCAGGGTTTGGATCTCTGGCTTTGATGATTTATCGCTTCTGCTTACTCGAGCCGTAACTTGTGATTTTGCCCACTGGAGATGACAGATCTTCCATGTCCATATGACCCTCTTAGTTTTGTTCAACATTATTTGAAAAAGAATGATGAAGCCAACTTCATTTGCATTTTTAGATTGCCCCTCAGTCAATTGATGCCTCACCAGTGTTTGTAGGAAAAGGGTTGGTTATTTGCAAAAATTGTTTTCATGTAAGAATTTTTGGAATTTCAAATTCATTCCAAGCACGAAAACCATTTTGATGTTTGTTAAGCAAACTTGTTCTCGAAAGAATTCAAGTGATCTCATTGTCAGGTTTTATGTTGATTTTGACAAGAATGTGAAATGATATTTGCATGTCAAAAAAGGCTTCAAGCGAGTCTTGTGAAGCATTTGTAAGGATTGTTTTGAATGGAAAAAGATTGCCTATCAATTTAGATTACTCGTATTTTATTAGAAAAGGGTTTATCAGGCTTGTAGCGTAGGCTCAGATTGGTGGTTATGAAAAAAAAGATATTTGTAGGCTCAAAAGGCGTTTAAAGGTTTTCTAGACTAAGAATCACTCAGTGCTTACTCTTAAAACTCCTTTTGGTTCTCATAATTAATTTTCATAATGACCTGACATGCCCCCCAACATTTTGTTTGGGTTTTTGTCTTGACATGCCCCCCAATATTTGTTTGGGTTTTTATCTTGACATGCCCCCCGATATTTTATTTAGGTTTTCTATGTTGGGTTTTTAGTACAACCAAAATTTTGAATTGGTTTGTTATAGTTTACTAAAACCTTTTTTATGTTTATGGCTCAACTTTGTTCGGGTATCACTTGTCATTGAGAACTGTTTTATGGATTAAAATTGTTTTTTGATCTTCGCACTTGCCCTCTAGTGTAGGGTGTGATCCTTGACAGAGTTAATTATCAAGAAAGATTTATTAGGCTCAAATGGGGACTACAAGAGATATTTGAGATTTTGTGAAGGCATATCAAAGATGACCTTTTCTCATTTCAAAAACATGCACCCACATCGATAAGCTTTGCTTTTCCATGTGAAATATTTTTTTGATTTTTTTTGGGTTATTTGTTTAGCTAAGAGCTTAACTTTATTATGTGGGTTTTTGGGCTATGAGATCACCTTTCAATGAAATCCCTTGAATTCCTAGAACATATTTGTTAAACAAACATTAATTTGGCATTTCCTTTCGTACTAGACTTTGATTTGCCAAAAAATCTTGATGAAATCATGGGATTATGTGTAATTTGAATGAAAAGGTATAAGGTGTGCTTGTGTTATTTAAACAAAAAGCAAGAGCACATCATAGACACAAGAAAATACATGATCTTATTGGAAAGAAGAACTTGTTTACGGAAAGGTCTTGTGGCATTGCGAGCAGGAATTGCCATCAAGTCAAAATAGGAATATAATGTGCGGACATGACCAAAACAAAAGGCAATCATGGAAGCAGGCTTCATCTTCCAATACTAGTGCAATTCTTTTTCAAAGACTCTTGCGAGTAAGCTGGCAAGATGAGTAAGAGAAACTAATTTTCTTGGAAGTGTAAATGGCGGTGAGCATATTCTTTGTTGTCCATATTTTTTTTTATCAAAGCTGAGTGTTATGGACGGAAGCTCTTCAGAGACCTATGCTTTAGCTTGTCGATGATATGTTATGCAGTGGTGGATACATGTGAATGCATATGTATATACATACACAACGAGTGAATTATCGGGGTGTTTGTACCCAAAGACAAGTTCTAGGCCATTACATGAGGGTAAACTTTCAAACCGATCTCAAAGGTCTATGAACTGCCCAGTGCCGCCTCATGTGAAGGCGGTGTAGGGGTTTACAAGAAATAGTTATGGCACAATATGACCACCATTATCGAGTAAACACTTAGTTCATAGTTAGACGTTTTACGAATCTGAATCCCGACTGAACGTCATGAGGTAGATTGCTAATCCCCACCTAATGTAGAATTGAGTTTATTCAAGAAATTAAAATGCATGATGACATTAATTCAAACCCAATCCTATACATGAATTGAAAGTAAAATGCATGCGAAAGTAGTAAGAATGCATGCGAAAGTAGTAAGAATGCATGCGAAAGTAGTAAGAATGCATGCTAAAGCAGTAAAAATATGTGTAAAAAATAAAAAAACTGAAGGATAAATAATCAAACAAACAAAGCTTAGTCCAACAATGTCCCAGTGGAGTCGCCATCTGTCGCGACGATGATTTTTCACGCATCGCGCTCCGTCATCCCCTGATTGAGGAGACAATGGCGCGTGGTGAAAAGAGGTGTGAAATTCCCATGGCACCCCTCCCGTCCAAAGCTGATTTTTATCTTTTTCGAGAGATAAAATTGTTATTTTACTGTGCAAAGTAATATAACAAATTCAATAAACCGGTGACCCGAACCAGACTGAAAATGTGCAATTATTGTGGCACCCCTCCAGCCAGTACCTGTTTTTTTTTTGTTTTTTTCAAGGGACAAAACTGTTATTTTATTTTGTAAAATAAAAAAACAAGTAAACTGGAGAATCGAACGACCCAAAAACTAAGCAATACTATTGTAATCCCAATGATTTCTCTCACAAGCTACATAACCCACGCATGAATTATTTTAGTATATAGTATAGAAATAGCGTATATTCCCTTTGCTACGGTGAGAGATTGGAATTGGAAAACATATATTTGAAATGAAATTAAAAAAGTGGAAGTGTCACGGCTAATGCCATCAACTGTCATGGAAAATAAGTGGAAGTGCCACAATTCGAAGGTAAGGTTGACAAAAGGTATTGCTTTTGGGCCTGTTTTGCATAATTTTTTAAAGTATTTTTGTAAAAAAATAAAAAAATATTTTTTTATTTTTTTATTTTAAATTAATTTTTTTTGATATTTTTAGATATTTTTATATACTAATATTAAAAATATTTCTTTAAATTAAAACAAATATTATTTTAATATATTTAACGGGCACTTTCTCTCTCTGGCTTGTAATGAAACAAAAAGTTAAGGAAAGTAGATGGATTTTGAATGTAAAAGTGGTGCACATCTGAAAAAACTATTTTTTAATGTAATAGTTTAAAAATAGATGCCCCAAAGTTCTTGCGGAAACCACTCCAAATCATCAAGTGTCAACAAAGATAAAAGATTGAATATTACCACCTTCTTGAGCTAACGTGGAAGAAGAAAAGATAGGTGTCCAAAAAACACGGTGCATTTTAAAAGTATTATTTTTTAAATAATTATAGTTTTTTAAAATTATTTTTTAAAATTTTTATATTATTTTCATAGTCGACGTTGAAAATGATAAAATATCATTTTAATATATTTATGATCAAAAAATATTTTCAAAAGCAACTTTCAACTATACTCTCCAACAATTTTTTTTTTTTTTTATCAAATTTACTATAAAAATCCCTCTATATTTGATAACAATTTTTTTTTATTGAAATAATAATGTATCTCTCTAAGAGTTAAACACTTTAAATAGTGAGTCAAAAGAAGGAATATTTCTCTACACGCTAAGAAAGTTAAATCAACTCAAGAACATTTGGTTTTGAGAAATAAGTCGACCATTTTCGCGAATGAAGTCAATGCATTACGTTTTATTATGGGCAATCAAAGACTTTGAAGCATTTGAATTGATGAAATCAAAAGGGAAGAAAACTACTTAGAAAACTGACAGCAACATTAGTAAACACCAATAAATATATTATATTAATTGATATTTATTGATATTTTTTAATCAACTTTTCTATTATTAATAAATAATTAATTGATATTTTTTTATATTATTAATGTATTTTTTTTGTTTTTCCTTTATTTTTCTGTTATTAATTGTTCATTACCTGATAAGTTTTTTGTTCTTAATAGAATTTTTTGTGTATTTTTTAATTTTATTTGAATTACTTTTTGTTAACATTATAGAGTGCTATGGTTTTTAATGATTTTTAAAACAATAATTTCAATTAACAAATATAATTTAATTTAAGGTTTACAAATATGGAGGCTTCCAAACAATAACATTGATGATCAAATCATTCATGAAACTCCATTGTTTCAATGGAACCAGGTTTCCAAACATCCTGAATGGAAACCATAGGTGGTGCATGGTTTTTGAGGTTTAAGGTTGATATTAACTAAAATATTTTTTTTACTATGTTAATTATTAATATTAATGAATTTTTTTTTTATAAATTTTAATAGCAAGGGAAAACCTGAATAAGATAGAGCTAACAATATTATTGTGATGGGGGTTTAAGAAATCACACTACAACCGGGTAACATTGAGATGAAGATTTTTTTTTTAATCTAAATGTTAAAATGTCATATTTCATTCATAAATAATTCATTTATATCATATAAGTTACATGATTTTTGATACGATGTGCAAAAAAAAAAAAAACTAAAAAATATATGAAAGAAATAGAGCATCCATGATGGAATGACATAAAGGTTTCAAAGGAATTCAGATTGTTGTATGTCTGGAGGTTGGATGGGTAGAATACATTCAACACATGATGTCAGTGTATTTTATGTGATTGTCACAATCCAGTATGGAAGACTGGAACAAATTTATTCATGATTCCCACGCTCACCAGCATCTCTATTCTATTTATTTTCATGAAAAATGGATGGTAAGATTATGTTTTATTACATCTATTTTTTATATTTTTTTTATAAATATATTTAATTGACAATAATTTTCCTTTTTAGGCTATGGTCCATGGATACGAGTCAAGCCCGATAAAGATTTTTATTGAAATGAATAGGTGGAGTGATGACCTCTAAAAAAGATGCATCAACTTGTGGATTTTCATCACTTTGTGTTATGTTATTTTTCAACCATTTTTTAAAGTTATTATTTTCTTGAGTTTAATGATTTTTTTCCAAGTTACATATAACAACTAATTGAATGAGAGATATGGAGACGATCTTCTGATCCATTCGGAGCTTGATCCAGATTTGTGGTTGGAGTTAAGATCATCAAGTGGACCTGATAGAAACTGGATATATAAAATATCAAATACTACGACCAAGAACTATCATACTACTTATAATGTTTTAATCGTTAGATGCTCACAATATGTTCCAAGCACCGAAACTCTAGAGTTCAAAATGATGTTAGGCCATAAAGTTTAGGCTCGGACAACCCATTTTAATGATGAGATGGTGAATTCACTGATTGCTAATGGAGATGAGATCATATATAGATGGTATATGTACTCCCCTTTATTACCTATGTACTTCATCGATTTTTACCTTTATTTATTTGATAAAGTAATCCACATTCAATAAAATAAATTATTTTTGTTATAAGGCATTAAGGGAATGGTTCTAGGATGTCCATTGTTTACTGTGTGAGAAGGGAAAAGTAAAGCAATAACTATCATTTATACCAAGGGATAATGTTGTACTAAATAAATCTCTAGCACTCACCACATTTCTTGACTAGATTTATAATGTCTTGGAGAATAGTGGATGATAAAATCCCAATTAAGTTGTTTGGATGGAAAAGGGCATTCCCACCTATATTTATATCACAAACATCTTTATAGATCTCTTTTGATATGCAATTTCTTTTTTCTAAAGACAAACATTTTAAGAGTGGATCCATTACTAGCCTTCAATATAAGACACCACCTACAAAACAATACTTATCATTTTTCTTGTTAGACAAATTTTCTTATTCCTATTTAATGGAAGGACTTTTATGTACAAGTATTATTTGTGTTATACAATGGTGGATGTTGCAGGACTTAATTGAAAAACTAGGAAAGAAAATGAAATAATTAGAATCACCACTTAGTAATTAAATAAAACTAAAAATCGTAAAATTGAGTACTTTATTTTTTTAGAGATTCAAGTATTGAGTTTGTCATGCTTAAGGGAAGGTAGATGTCATCCTTACCATATTATTTTAGATTAAAGTTTAATGTTTGTAGTGTTTTCCTAAATTTGTTTTATGCTATAATATTCAAAACTTGTTCATAATTTATTTAAAATTTGGCTTCAATCTGTCAAAATAAAAGACCCATTCAAAAATGAAACCAATCCTTAAAAATAAAAGACTCATAAAAAATAAGTTAATGCTTAAAAATAGGAGATTTCATCAAGGACCTAGTAGTTTTAGTGAAGTCATAATAAGATAGCCGTACTGAAAGGTGTGTTTGGATCACTTTTTTATGAGGTAGTGATAATGCTTGTTGTGTATTTTTGTTTGACACTTCTTTACACCCAAATGATTATTAACTAAGATCATGTAAAATTATTATGTTAATGTCATTTGGTATTATATAAAAAACATATCTCTATCAAATACTTAATGATACTTGATGTAACTTAGATAATCTATGTATTCGTTTTTGTATACATAATATAGAAATTTTACAAAATAATAAATGCATTATTAAATATCAATAAAAGTTTTTATATATATATATATATATATATAACAATGTACTAATTAAAATGAATTGCTTGTTGAGATGTTAGGTGTCAATTACAGATTAGTCATCTACTTGCAGGTTCAGTTAGTTAGTTAGCTGCAATTAGTTGCATGTGTTAGTATGAATTGATTCTGCAGTTGAATACTGCATGTATAAATAATCTCGATACAGCAGTTGAATATATTGAACGAATTCCCTTTTTGAATATCAAATAATACTGACAATTGATATCAGAGCCTACCTATACCATATAACCAAAGAAAGTAAAATATCAAGAAACTGCAGTTTCTTGACAAAGAAGGCAAGAAAATTGCAAAAGGAAAGCAAGCAGAAGAAAGATGGCCAGAGAATCAAGCAACTTTGTGCAACCAGCAATTCCAAGATTTGATGGTCATTATGATCATTGGGCTATGCTAATGGAGAATTTTCTTAGATCAAAGGAGTACTGGAATTTGATAAAGTGTGGAATTCAAGCAATCAGGAGAGAAGAAGAACAAACTGCTGCACAGTTAAAGGTGCAAAATGAGAAAAAGTTGAAAGATTTAAAAGTCAAGAATTATCTCATTCAAGCTATAGATAAGACCATCATTGAAACAATACTCAACAAAGAAACCTCTAAAGACATTTGGGAATCCATGAAGAAGAAGTATCAAGGTTCTACTAAAGTCAAACGTGCCCAGCTGCAAGCCTTGAGAAGAGAATTTGAGATTCTGGGCATGAAGGAAGGAGAAAAGGTTGATGACTACTTTGCTAGAATTATCACTATAGCAAATAAGATGAAAATCCATGGAGAAAAAATGGAACAACATGTAATTGTTGAGAAAATCTTAAGGACAATGACCTCAAGATTCAACTATGTAGTTTGTTCCATAGAAGAATCTAATGATTCCTCTGTCATGTCTATAGATGAACTTCAAAGTAGTCTTCTAGTTCATGAACAAAGGATGCAAGAGCAGAAGGAAGAAGAGCATGCCTTGAACATCATGAATTCTGAGAAAAGTGGAGGAAGGAATGAGTGCAGAACTGAGGTAAGAGAGAGGGCTAGAGGAGGCTTCAGAGGAAGGGGTCGAGGCAGGGGTAGGCAAACCCAACCTTACAACAAATCCTTGATCTAGTGTTACAACTGTCAAAAACTAGGACATTTCCAATATGAATGTCCTAGTAGAGATAGAAATGCTTACCATGCAGAATTAGAGGAGGAAAAAGAATTATTGCTAATGGCCTATGAAGGTGTAGATCAGATACAAGAAGAGGTTGTAGAATTAGATGAGGAAGAAGAATTGCTGCCAATGGCCCACAAAGATGCAGAACAGAAACAAGAAGAGGTTATTTGGTTTTTTGACTCAGGTTGTAGCAACCACATGTGTGGTAATAAAGAATGGTTCTTTGAATTGGATAATCAGTTTCGGAGATATGTGAAACTTGGTGACAATTCAAGAATGCTGGCCATGGGAAAAGACAGTGTCAAACTACACATCAATGGAATGACACAGATATTCACAGAAACATACTTTATACCTGAGATTAAGAACAATCTCCTGAGCATAGGGCAACTTCAAGAGAAGAATTTGACAATTCTCATTCAAAACAACAAATGCAGATTATATCATCACAAAAGAGGCTTAGTCATGCAATCACAAATGTCAGCTAATAAAATGTTTGCTATACATGCTATTATCATCTATCCTGCACCAAACTATCTCCAAGCAATATCTGAAGACATCACTCACCTATGGCACTGTCGATATGGACATTTGAGCTTAAAGGGCTTGAGAATCTTGTCTGAAATGGAGATGGTGAAGGGGTTACCTGCGCTAAAAAAATCAGCAAAGGTGTGTGAGAACTGCATGATAGGAAAGCAGCATAGAGACACAATGCCTAAGACAAGCTCGTGGAGAGCATAAAAAAACTTTAACTTGTTCATGCTAACATCTGTGGCCCCATTTCACCATTATTAAACAATGGGAAAAGGTATGTACTCACCTTTATTGACGATCACAGTAGAAAAAGTTGGGGATATTTTCTGTTTGAGAAGTTTGAAGCATTATCAACATTCAAGAAATTTAAACTGATTGTTGAAAGAATAAATGGGGAAAAGATTAGTTGTTTATGAATGGATAGAGGAGGATAATTTACTTCAAACGAGTTCAACAGCTTCTGTAGCATGCATGGAATCAGCAGACAACTCACCACTCTCTATACACCACAGCAAAATGGTGTTGCCGAGAGGAAGAATCGCACCATAATGAACATGGTGAGAAGCATGCTATCAGAGAAAGGAGTACCAAAGCAGTTCTGGCCAGAAGCAGTGAACTGGTCCATATATGTGTTGAACAGGAGCCCTACCATAGCTGTCAAAAATATTACACCTAAAGAAGCATGGAGTGACTTGAAATCATGTGTCAACCACTTCAGGATTTTTGGGTGTGTGGCTCATGTACACATACCTGGCATTTAGAGAAAGAAACTTGATGACAGAAGCCTCAAATGTGTTCTGCTGGGGTTAAGTGAAGAGTCAAAGGCATACAAACTTTATGATCCAATTGGGAAGAAAGTAGTAATCAGCAGAGATATAGTATGCATGGAAAATGAGAAGTGGGATTGGGACAGAAATACAGAAGGAAAGCAAGAGGGTGGGTTAGATTGGGCAGATAATGATGAAGATACCAGTATAACTGAAGGAAATAAAGACCTAGATGATGAACACATCAGTGAGCACAACAATGCATCATCATAAAGTGAGAGGTCTGAAGGAGCACCACAGAGTCCTAATCAAGGAAGAAGCAGAAAGAAACTAACTTGGTTGAATGATTATGTGACCAGTGAAGAATTACCTGAAGAAGAAGAATCACAAAATCTTGCCATGTTCACCTCAGCTGAGGATCCAGCCACATTTGAAGAAGTATACAAGAATGAGAAATGGAGAGAAGCCATGGATATAGAGATGAATGCCATTGAAAGAAACAAAACATGGGAGCTAACCATTATACCAGCTGGAGTAAAACCAATAGGAGTCAAGTGGGTGTTCAAAACAAAATTGAATGTAGAAGGAAAAGTAGACAAGCACAAAGCCAGGCTTATGGCAAAGGGCTAATGTCAAAGACAAGGGATTGACTACAATGAGGTATTTGCACCAGTGGCAAGGTGGGATACAATTCGAACAATTTTAGCCATTCCTGCTCACAAGGGATGGTATGTCTTCCAGTTAGATGTCAAGAGTGCATTCTTGCATGGAGAGATAGCTGAAGCAATTTTTGTTGATCAACCACAAGGGTATGAGAAAAAAGGTGAGGAACACAAGGTGTACAGGTTGAGGAAGGCCTTATATGGCCTTAAGCAAGCTCCTAGAGCTTGGTACAGCCGGATAGAGAATTACTTTGTTAAAGAAGGCTTTGAAAAGTGTTTCTGTGAGCACACCCTGTTCATAAAAAACAGAGATAAAGGGAGGATATTGATAGTAAGTCTATATGTGGATGATCTCTTGTTTACAGGAAATAATGAAGACATGTTTCGAAAATTCAAAACATCTATGATGGAGTTTGACATGTCTGACCTTGGAAGAATGAGGTATTTTCTGGGTGTGGAAGTTATACAGAACCCACAAGTCATCTTCATCTGTCAACAAAAGTATGCTAAAGAGGTGCTCGAAAGATTTGGGATGGAACAAAACAATGCTATGCTGAATCCAATTGTTCCAGGTTGTAAGCTGACAAAGAATGAAGATCATGCAACCAGTGTCAATGCTACAAAATATAAACAATTAGTGGGAAGTCTGCTATACCTAACAGCTACAAGACCAGATCTTATGTATGCTGTGGGATTAATCAGTAGATACATGGAGAAGCCTTTTGAGATGCACCTACAAACTGCAAAAAGAATATTAAGATACTTAAGGGGAACTGCAGACTTCAGAATTGCTTACAGAAAATGTAATGAAGGACATCTAAAAGCATTTGCAGATAGTGACTATGCAGGGGATGTTGATGATAGGAAGAGCACATCTAGATATGTGTTCATGATTGGAACAAGAGCTGTTTCTTGGTCCTCAAAGAAGCAGCCAATGGTAACATTATCCACAACAGAAGCAGAGTTTATAGCAGCAGCATCATGTTCATGCCAAGGGGTTTGGCTAAGAAGGATTCTGGAAAAGTTGGGTCATGATCAGTATCTGAGTACTGTGATTTATTGTGATAATAGCTCGGCCATTAAGCTATCTAGAAATCCAGTCTTACATGGCCGCAGTAAACATATAGATGTTCGATTTCATTTTCTGAGGGAGCTTACAAGAGATGGAGTCGTGGAATTGGTGCACTGCAGTACACAGGAACAAGTGGCTGATATTATGACCAAACCACTGAAACTTGAAGCATTTCTGAAGCTACGGGACAAACTTGTCATGTGTGCACTGTCCAAATTAAACTAAATGCATTAACACAAATTAGTTTAAGGGAGGATGTTGAGATGTTAGGTGTCAATTACAGATTAGTCATCTACTTATAGGTTCAGTTAGTTAGTTAGCTGCAGTTAGTTGCATGTGTTAGTATGAATTGATTTTGCAGTTGAATACTGCATGTATAAATAATCTCGATACAACAGTTGAATATATTCAGCGAATTCCCTTTTTGAATATCAAATAATCCTGACATTGCTGATGCTGATTATGAGATACTTTCATTTTTTACAACTTTATATGATATTAATATTTAAGTGTGATTAAGAAAAAACAATTATTGGATATATGAGCTACTTCTCACTAATTTATTAAAATGTTATCATATGATGTGTTACATAAAATTTAGTTTTCTTCTTCTTCTAAAACTCAAGAGACATTTCAGCTAAATATTTTATTAATAGAAATGCCCTTCCTCTAACCTGACTTGTCTAAGAATGGATTGGATGTAGACAATAATTATAACTTATAAAATCAATTTTTTAACACGACGTGAAAAATATAATGTAAAATCAGATAGTAAAATTGTAAGTATATTTTTTAACTATATATTTCGGCCAATAAATTAAATTACATTAAAATATGATAAAAAGAGTCAACAATATTATAATCAATTAGTAATCTAAATAAATAAGAAATATGTATAGTATAAATCAAGAAATAAATGACATGAAAAAATAAAATATTTCAAAATAAAGTTTTCCAATATAGGCAAATTAGTAAATGGTAGTAAGTACACAAGAAACTCGTGAAACTTGGTTGTTCTCATCATAACAAGTCATAATGAATCTTTTTTAGGGTGCAAGCTAATAAGTCTAAATTAATAATTAACTAACATGAGTCTAATAATTAAAAAAACTATTAAATAATATTTAATGTGCTAGAAAAAAATTAGAAATAGTTTTTTAACATTAAATAAATAAATAAAATATGATAATAAAAACAAAGTCTTCATTCTAAATTTTTTCCATGTAGTTCAAATCTCTAATTTTCACAAATTCTTGGTAAATGTCAGTAATGATTTCAAACACATAGTTCTCTTTCATATGAATAAATATTTAAAAATATTGAGATTTATAGTATTCCTCCTATCTAGAATCGTAATTTTTTTTTTATTTATAGCTCCAAATGCATCCAAAATAATCCATAAATATCTAGTTTGACAGATTGATAATATTCATCTAGTTACTGTGGTTCTCTAAAATAATATGTTTCTGATTTCGTTTAATCTAACAATTTACCAAACTATATTTTTATGTATATAATATTTTCCTATAAAATTTCAACTCGATATATGTAGTTTGAAATATATGTTTGATCTCATAAAATCATCAACAGAGATTTTAAGGCCAAATTTAAAACTACCTCGGTTCATATCATAAATTTGATAAACTCGTAAAATCAGATCAATTTTACCAGTTTTGCACGAGTCAAGTTTGATTTTACTAGTTTTCGAGTTTTGATCCGATTTAGCACGTAAGTACATGCTGACTCATAAAATCATAAGATTTTAAGAATAGACTCGTGATTTTGACAATCCTAGTTATAAGTATACATAATTAGATGTAGTCGCACAACAAGCTTATGTTATTATGATTTGATCCATTATCATTTCTCATTATAGATTTTATTTTTTTCTTAATTAATTAAATTTTTATTCAATTCAAGTGGATTTTTTTATGCATCTTGTAGGCTTGAGTTCATATAGTTTTTTTTCGAGAAAACCCCACCCACCGGAAAGCGCATTTGTGGGCCTAAGTGAGCGAGTAAAACCCTGTTTGTCCTAGGCTCTTACAAGAGATGCACGCCCTGACTCGAACTCAAAACATACTTTACAGATTTTAAATTTTTTGTCATCACGTCACGGCCCTTGAAGACGAGTTCATACAATTACCATTAGCCAAATTACAAATCTAAGTTCTATTATATAGCTTCAATGTATTGTAATTATTAAGTTTTTGATAAAAAAAATTCGGTGTCCTCATGTATGTGTTACATAAAATATATGTAGCTTCGATTCCATATAATTGTTTTTTTACTATGAATTTAATTTTTTATTTTTATCAACCTAATTTTTATTTTGTTTTTTTTTCTTTAATCCTTTTCCTTATTCTTTGTCTATTGGATGTGTTTTTTTCTCCTTCTATCATTTAAAAATTCCATAAATACTCCTTGTTCCATATGCTCACGCATCATCTTTGTCCTTATTAAACAGTATTTCATCCTTAACATCCATTTATCCTGTGTATGAACAAAGATTGGGAATTTCAAAATCATCATCTTCTTGTTGTCCATTTGAATCTTGATACATAAGACGCCAACTTGTCACGTTTAAAGGATATAAAAAAAGCTGAAAAAATAATAATATGTGAGAACGAGTCATTACAATAATGCAACTGAGGAAAACTAGCGATCCGCAGCAATTAAGTCAATGAAATTAAAGATAACGTGTAGTTTGTTGTTGGCAAATGTTGTTTCCAAGGAGAATTTCAAACTTAAGTGGTTGACTAATGTAATGCTTTTCCGTGTGTTTTAATAGTGTTTTTTTTTAAATAATTTTTATTTTTATTTTAAATTTTAATATTTTTATATCATTTTAAAATTATTTTCATGTATTTTTTTAAAAAAACAACATTTTAATATATTTTTAAATAAAAAATATTTTTAAAAATAACCTTAATATCCTTCTAATTATCTTCCTATGGACGAGGATGACAATACCATCACTTCTCTTTCTATGTGGTTGATGGAAAGTTTGAAAAAAAGAGACCAACGCGTAACATCAATTTATGTGGCGCGTGAAACCTTTCGCCGAGTGAATTGAAAATAAATAAATAAAAATAAATAAATATCACGCTATGTTTAGTTTTGAGTGTTTCAATGGCAATAATGCAATTTGAAGTTTATTTTTATTAGTCATTTTGAGTTGAGTGAAATTCGAAGACTCAAACTCCCATTATTGAAATAATAATAATAATAATAATAATAATATATAGATAGCACATCAGTTGTTATCAACATGCCACGTCGATATATATATATATTGGATTTTCTAGCTAATTATCTCGGAAATTTCTGTTGACAACCAACACCGAGCCATTTTTTGGGGCATGGCAGTTGATCTTCGATGGCGGTGGAAAGACGGGGGACGGTGGATTGGGTGCTGGTTCAGACTTTGTTTTAAAGGTATTTAATACTGTATTTTAAAAATATTTTTGAAAAAAATTAATTTTTTTTTTGATATTTTTAGATCTTTTTCATATGATGATGTCAAAAATAATTTTTTAAAAATAAAAAAATATTATTTTAATATATTTTTCAACAAATAACATTTTAAAAAATAATTTTAATCACTTTTACACCTGAGACCGAGAGGGACTGAGCTTTTTTCAAAGGAATTGTGTTTTACGAAGTAGCATATGAAATTTAAATAAAAGATGATTTCATAATATAAAATCATTTTATATTTAATTAATATTATGCTTTTTGTGAAAAACGTTTTAACAGTAAGCTCAAACTCATGACCTTAGGCTTGCCCTACATGTTAAATCGATCCATGTTTTAACCTCATATTTTAAATATATTAAACGTTAGTTTTTATTTTTTCCCAACCACAAAGAGAAAAGATTGTTGGGGTAATCAAATAATTTTTGTTTTTTGTACATAATTGATTAGTTTGGTTTTATTTTATTTATTTATTTTAAATGAAAAGAATTTATCTCACTGTAATTTTAATCACACACATATTTTTTAAACTATAACTAAAAATATGTTTTAAATTACAGAAGCAAAAACTATCAGTCAAACAATCACTAAAGGCAAATAAAATTAGTCAAACTAAGTTTGAGCACATCAAAACTCAATTGAGTTCATATACCGACCTCAGCCTGCCATCAAATCATTTCTACTTAATTACTTCTTTTATACCAAAATAAAGTTACCAATTGATATGTTTAATTATGAGACTAATAATAATAGAAGAAGAAGAAGAAGTGGGCCAGGCCCATATCATGTACCCCACTAAATCATTCACATATAATTGTTCAAAGCCCACCTAATATCACCCCTCGTCTGTGCCTTTAACGTGTAAGAAAAGACCTTCTCTTTATTTATTTATTTATTTATTGATTGGTAAACTTGTAAAGCAAATCATAAATTAAAAGGAGAAAAATAGCAAGGGATAGCGATAGATTAAAAATGACCTTTCCTTGGCTTCTCTACTTTCTTCTTCGGCTGGGCAACTTCATAGCCGGCCAGGCCTGTTAAAGTTAAAAGCACAACGCGTCTAAAGATCGCTTCTTTTTCTTCTTGGTGGAATCAGTCCAATCTTAATTGAATAGTACGGTCTTCTCTGGGCACTGCCAAGAATACTACTGTCTTTTGATCTTCAACAACACGTGAGATTCTTGATCTTTTTCGATATTTTACGAGGTGGGTCGATCTTATTTTTTGCTCTAGATTGGTGGGTTTCAATTGCTCTTGTGATTTGGATTGGTAAAGATCGGTGGGTTTGACCTTTTCTTTTTATTTCTCTTAAAAATTATTGGGTTTGATCTGAAATGGTCTATATCCATAGCTCGATCTCGGTCTGCAACTCAGTTGACCAATCATCGACAACTTCCATGGCAAATTCTGTGAATTCCAGTGAGTTTAATCCAAAATCAAGGCACAACATTAATCATGTGCACAAGAATAAGAAGACAGTGAATGGTTCAAGTTCTAAAACTACACCTGTCTGTGATCGATCTCGATCAGCTGTTATTGATGTTGTGATCTTGGTTGCTGTTATTGGTGCCTGTGGATTCTTGTTATTTCCTTATATCAAGCTTGTAACTCTTGGTTTGATTGAATTTGTCGCTGCTATTCATAATGTGGTCAAGGAAGAGGTTATGAGAAACCCAGTGATATTTGGATCTATAGGGATTAGTACTTTTTGTGTCGCTATAGTTGCCTGGATAGTGATTTTGTGTACTACTAGGAGATGTGGGAATCCAAACTGTAAGGGATTAAGGAAGGCGGCAGAATTCGATATTCAGTTGGAGACCGAGGAGTGTGTGAAGAATTCTAATGGTACTTTGGTGAAAGATGGACTGAAACGGGGCCTTTTTGAATTGCCTCGTGATCACCACCGTGAATTGGAGGCTGAATTGAAGAAGATGGCACCGACTAATGGAAGAGCTGTTCTTGTGTTTCGAGCAAGGTGTGGATGTTCTGTTGGAAGATTGGAGGTTCCGGGAACTAAGAAGCCAAAGAAGATCAAGAAGTAGTATTTTACTTTTATTGTTAATTTTATAGGGACGATACAACCCAATACAGGAGTAGTCATAAGGGAGAGAAGAGTGCCTCCTTCTCCACTGGATCTTCTCAGAGCTATCTTGTCCTTAAATAAGCTCATGGAAATAAGTTGTAAGGGATTTTATATATGTATTTGGTTATAGTGGAGAATATAAGAATCCTTCCTTTCATTTACTTTATTTGGTATTATATAATAATCTGTTTCTTTATTCCTGCCTTAGCTTCTCCATATTTTGTTTTGATATACTCATTGTTGCAGTTTATCGATCTCTTTGAAATATATAATGTTGATTGTTCTTGGTTTACTTTGACCCATTCATTTTTGAACTTCATAATTGGTTTGATCCTATCATAAAGTAGCAGTTTTTGATTAGACGGGTAGCAATTGGACCTAGTTCTGATGAAAGTAAAGTATGGAGCTATATGCTATCCTTTTCAGTTGGATGATTGATAGTTCTTCATAGATATGCTTTGGCATCTATAAGTTTTTTTATGATTGATAGCTCTGAATGAATGTCTTTGGTATTCATAAATGATTATGTAATGGCAAAACGTGAATCTTTGGGCAGTGATTGCACAGCATGGAGCTTTCTAAATGTTAAAGTGTCATTAAAGTGATGAAACTTCTGCTCTACACACTGAACTAAAGCATAAATTATGCATGATATTGAGCAATGGTTATTTAACTGTAATATACAAAAACTTCAAAATTCTTAGTAAGTGATTGCAAATAGTTCTGCATATATGATAGGTGAGAAGCAAAATTTGCAGCTCAAAAAGTTTGGGGGTATAAAAGGAAGGCTCTCTTCAATAAGTTGCATGTTTATAGCTCCATTTTCTTTATTTAGTTTGACATGATTTTCAAATTTGGCATCACAATAGGAAAGAAAGAATTTACAATTTTTTCATAGAAATGTTTTTCAGCTGCCTTGTCCAGGCAATTTTGTGTGCCTAAATAAACTGTACGTCCTTGCTAACACTAAGAAGTTTGCTCTTCTGCAATATTATGATGGTATAGTGTTTACCTAGATGACAGTGGCAAGTCCATATGACTATTTGTTTTTGGTTGGTAACGGAAAGAAGCTCCTATTTATGGATCCAAAATTACCTTTTATCAAATCTATATTTTATCATTGCTATAACTTCAAGAACACCGTTTTCTCTTAAGCTGAAGGAAAGGTTTTAAATTTCCTCTCATTTCTTCTGGATGAGCCACTTACAGCTTAAGACTGCACCCTCAGATTTTGAGTGATTGATTCACCTGTTTTGCATGTATCAACTTCTCAAGTGTATGCTCCATGTGACTTTAGTTATTCCATAGACCATTGACTTTTTTGTTTTGTTGCTCTTCTCCTGATTCCTTCTTCAATGTTTTTGATCCATTATTTTCATTTACCACCAACTCTTTCATAATGGACCCTTCACAAAGCATAGTTGATGCTCATGTACTAAATGCTCTGTTTTGTACTTCAATTGAATGAGTTTTCTTACCAGCTTGGCTTGAAAAACTTGACTTCCGATGGAATGTCTTGTCTTGAAGCAATGGGAGTTCTTTAGGAGACTGTACAATTATTATTGATTCAGTTATTTTATTATCATTACAAAATGGGGTTCCTTTTTTTTTTTTTATCAAGCTGAAGTGATAATCACTTTGCTGTAAAATGAAGCCAAAAGAGGATTGCTGTGATTACCTCCAAAGAACAATGAATTAGCTATTCGAGTTTATTTATGTGAGGAAAGCATAATATTTGTCACCCTCAGGTTTCTGGCCTTTTTGACTTCACGTTTGCTACTCAGTTTTCTGATTACCATGTTTTGTGAGATCTTCTGGATCAGATGGTTAGATATATTTTACTTGAACATATTTATTGATGACTGCAACTCAAATATTCCAGGGCTAGATGATTCCAAAGAAGAAACCAACTCTACAAACCATAATTCTTAAGCGTATGCTGTTTTCTTCTTTGCCTTTTGCTAGTAAGTCGTATATTTCATGTAGTGATGTGCACAGAGGGCTTTGCTGGAAGCAGCTGGATAAAGATGAACTCTTTAAAAATCTTCGGCCAATTGTGAAAAACATCCAGACACAAGCGCTGTTGGCTTTTCGAGGATCAATCATCTTTCTTGTTTTTATCTGAATAATATAATAGATAGCCGACATAAAAGAGTGCAGATCGATAAGCACTCTTTCATAATCACAGTCAACAATGCATTAGTTTTGCCTTAACTTGATTCATGTAGAGAAGGAAGGCTGTGCAACTAGCAAACCATACACTCGAGTTATCTCAATGAGGATCATAGAAAGAGGTCACCCAACAAAAACAAGGCAGCCCACCTAGTTTTCCCAGGCCACCATATCCAAACAGTTTTGGCCACACATTTTTGCAAACAAATGAGAGGCCAACTCTTTTTGACAAGAAAGACATTGATGGTGGGTGTTAGGAAGCCCTGCCACTTGCGAACCACATCACGTTATCTTGGTAGGTTGGAACCGAAAAGCACTTCTGTCGGTTCAGATTTATGTTAGATACAGGTAGTAACTAAAAAGTTTTGGCTCCTTGGCATTTAGATTTATGTTTGTTAGTAGGAATTGTGGATGAAGAATACTAGGGGGAAATGATAAAACTACGGTAAAATACTATAAAACAAAAAAAAATCTTTTGATATCTACCAATTTAGCAAAATCAACTATATCTTACTAGCCCACCCATTTTATTTTTTATTAACATATGTATTTGAATCTAGTAATCATCATATTTGCAACCATAAACTCGAACCTGAGATAAAAAAAAAACCATTATTTTCAAACTTTTATTATTGAACTACTTACTAGATGATAATTAGTTCGCCCAATTTACTCCTAGAACTCACGACCCGAACCCAGTTCATCACGCTCAATGACAAGCAAAGCCACCAAGCTCCTCCTCCGCCTTTGACCCGTCCCGTTTACATCCTCCTCGTCCTCCTCCTCCTCCTCTATCTACAAGCATTAGATGTAGCTATCTATATCAAATGCTCATATATAGAGAGTTAGTGTGTTAACCGGGATTGATCATTTTTTTTTTTTTTTTATCTTTGCATTTTAATGTGTGTGTGTGTCTAATTTTCCATTAAACATCGGGTTGTTTGATGGTTGTACTTTATAGTTTTATTTAATTTGATTTTGTTAATTTTTTTTTACCTTTTATGAGAATGAATAATTTTTTGATTAAATAAAAAAACTTTATTATAATAAATAAAGTTATTAAACACAAGTGAATACATAACAATTATTGTCTTAATTTTAGTAGTCTCTTTATCTAATGTTGATTTATGTCATTAGATATGTGCACAATCATTTTGATTCACGGTTGATATTTTTTTCATATCCAGCAACACACTAAAAAAGCCTATATATTTATTTTGTGTAATGAAAAAATATTTAACGTGTGAATCTAATAAATAATATAATTTTGAACTCATTAAGTGCATAGAAATATATAATGGTAGAGCCAAAATATTTCAAGAAGCCTAAGTTACATTATATCTAAAGCTAAAAGAGCTTAGTGTTTTCCTGTGCATTTTACACTTTAAATTATTATTTTACCCTTGAACAACATAAACCATATGTTTTAATAAGAGCATGCATTTTGATAATTTCATGAGGGTTCAAGTTTCATTTCCAAATTCATAAGGGTTGCTATATTAATCTTGATTTTTCATAGTACAATAATCTTAAAATATATTTATATTTAATTACTTTAAAGGGTATTTTTGTTTTTAGTATTTTTAAAATACTATAATTACTAAATTAACCCTAACATCAAATTTTATTAGTTTGGCATGAAGATGTGTTTTTATCATTTCCTTTAAGTTTTTGTGATCTTATTAAGTTAGTTTAGAGGTGATTTAGTGTGTACTTTATTTTTATTAATTATTTGAAGGGAAAAGCATAGCACATACTTACATATGGGAAAATTCCCTCTTTAAGTGATGCATAAGCCACTATTTGATGGAATAACACATGCTTTTGTCATAAAGTTCGAAGCTCCACAATACCTTTTCTAAAATGGAGTGGTGTGTATGGTGTTTTCAGTGGTGGTTTGACGCGAGTTTCCTTTTCCTCCTCTTTCTGCTCCATATTGAATATAGTGTTACACATTAAAAAACAACAACTTTGTCCTTTTATTTTATGTCATTTCATATATAGGTCTCAATGTTTTGATTTTTATGTTTGATTCTTATCCTTTTAATGAATTTCAATTTGTTTTCAATTTATCCTTGGATTTATAATTTTGATTTTTAATTAATTTAAATTTGGTCCCAATTCTCTTGATTTTTATTTTTTATTTCAATTCTTCTGTGAATTTGACTTTTCTTTTCAATCTTATCCTTCAAATTTTGATGATATTTAAGGTTAAACCCTCAATGTTTTGATTTTAAATTTTGATTCTCAACCCTCTTATTATTATTATTATTATTATTATTATTATTATTATTATTATTATTATTTAATTTCATCCTTGGATCCATTATCATGTTTTGTTTTTGTTTTTGTTTATCAAATTTGATCCTTATTCACTTGATTTTATTTTTATTTTTCATTTAATATAAGATTTTAGGTGTTAGTTCGGGAATAAATCTAAACAAGTGTTGGATCAGGTGTAAGGTAAGTTGACCCAAGTTAACCTAAGTCATATGAATGTCTTTATTTTATAAAATATAATAATGACATAATTTTGAAAAAAAATAAAGGAAACTAATCAATATTTTTTCATATGGTCTTAATTAGGTCTTCCACGGGTTGACCAGATCACACTCATCCTATATCTTTAAATCATTTCACACCATGTTAATTCTTCCTAAACCTCCTTTGAAACCTGACCCTCCCTAGGTCCCGGGTCAAAAGTCAATCTATTTTTTTTTTGTTTTTTGTTAAGTTATTTCACTCCCATGATCATGCTTACGAGTTTTGACAATCTCATTCGGATTTGTTTGTGTTTTGTTTTATAAACTTTTATTTATTTATTGATTTTTTTTCCTGATTTCATCCTTATAAGTTTGGAATTTTTGGGATTATCATTCATTACTTTTTTCAATTTCTTTTTATAATGTTAAGTCCAACATTTTTTCTCTTTTAAATACATTAATAGCATTTGAATATCTCTTTTTTACATTAAATAAAATTTAATCTAGCCCGCAGAAAATTATAGCCACCTAATCAAGTATAAATTAAAATCAAGCTAAAATATAAGGCGTGTAAGAGTTGTGTGTAAAATTAATAGTTAGATTCACCAGAGATAATAATAGGAATCGACTGAGGAAAATATCAATCAGTTGAAACAATCGACTGTTACGAGCCCCCATCGGAACAAACATTAAGGGCATCTCCAGCGGGGAGATCCATCAAGGCATCCAAAGCCAAAATTTTAAAAATTTGGCTATTTTTGTTAAATTTGTGTCTCCAACGGGAGAGCTAAATAGAGAGCCAAAATGACTTTTCTGTCAATGGAGAGCTATTCCTATAGATTTCTCCAACAGAGCCAAATATCAAATATTACCGTTGGAATTGTACCGTTGGAATTAAAACACACATCAACACAGCAACAAATCACCATATCAACACAACAACAAGACGAACAATGAATTGAACAATTGAAACAATTCAAAAAAAAAACACAGTGAAGAGCAATATCAATTCATTGACGAGGGAGGCTGGCTGGCTGGCAAGGGAGGCTGGAGAGCTGGCGAGGGAGGCTAGAGAGCTGGCGATGGAGGTTGGTGAGGGAGGTTGGTTGGGAGGGAGGCTGGAGAGGGAGGGGGCTGGCGAGGGAGGCTGGAGAGGGAGGGGGGCTAGAGAGGGAGTGGGGATGGCGCAATTGGAAAAATGTGAAGGAATGTAGGGTTTGGGTGGGGTTTTTATATTAATTATTATTATTAATTATAATAAAATTCATTTTTTAATTATAATTAAATTCATTTTTTAATTGTTTTAATTTAAATATAAATAAAAAATAATAATTTTATTGTTATAGGGTTTTTCAAAAACAATTATTTAATTTACTTCTATTAATTGTATAATTAATTATATAATTAAATTATATACAAAATAATTGAATTTTATTTAAAATAATATAAAAAAAATGGCTCTCCAAAATGGCTTTTACCATTGAAGTACACATCAATAAAAATATATATATATACACTATTCAGGAAGCCATTTTAAAGATTTGGCTCTCCAAAATGGCTCCCGCCACTGGAGATGCTCTAATAGTTTGAAAGCAAATTCATTTTTTTTTTTTTGTTGAAGTCAATAATTAAACCACTAAAAAGACATAATTAACCCTTAAAGAAAAATGACATAAGATGATAAGGTTCCACGTGATAATTAAGGATAAGAATGATAGAAAACAAATCCTTGAAAAAGACATCTAAGACTTCAGGAAGGGCAATGAAGAAACACAATGCTGTTTTCTAATTTGGCCACCTAACCTCACGGATATTGTTTTATTAGAGGAAAATGTCCCTCCTAATTAATAATATGTAGATAATAATAATAATAATAATAATAATAATAATAATAAAAGAAAACCTTTTTATTATGAATATTTGTCCTAAATCCACCGAAAGGCTTTTGAAAAATTAATACACATTGACACAAGTAAATTATCATAATGTTTCTAAGATAAAAAAATATTAATAATAAAAATATTATTATTTGAAAAATCAATATGATTTTTTATAAAAAATATTTTTTTCATTTTTAAAATTTCAAAATATTTTATTAATAATAATGATAATAACTAAATTAGGAAATTGTTTTAGTTTTTATAAAATAATATTTTATTAAAATACATTATTTGACGGGTTTTGTCTTTTCATTGTTTATTACAAGCCCTTTTAGTAATTCTTATGAAGTTGAAAATAAAATTTAAAAACAAAAAAGACAAAAAAAGTAATAAAATTATTCGAGTCAATATAGTTAATCCGTCAAGTTCATTATCTGGGTCATAAGACAAGAATAACTCCATAAAAATCAAGTTGAAATAAATTATAAAGTTTAATTTTCAGTAATTTCAATAATTAATAATGAAATTGAAAAACAAAGTTTGAATTAAAGACATTAATGAGTAAAACTCATATTTAAGGACTAAAATAAAAAAAAATGGTTTTTCATTGTTTATTGCTACAATAAAAAATAAGAAAATTGACAATATGAACAACACATGTTTTTCAAGATTAAAATGATGACACTTTTGGAAGAATTCAAACTCTCGTCTTGGTGCAATGTATTTTAATAAAATATTATTTTATAAAAACTAAAACAACTTCCTTTTATTATCATTATTATTAAAAAATATTTTGAAATTTTAAAAATAAAAATATAGTTTTGGTAAAAAAAATCAATATGATTGATAATTTAATATATTGTTTTTAATTGACTCATTTTTTAATTGAATAATTGTTTTTCAATTTCATCCTCCAATATTAGATTGATTAAGAATTGAACTTTTTTCCCCCTACATAGTTAGCCTATTCTTCTTGCTTGTATCATAAGTCTTCCAAACTAGTTGTGTTGATTTAAGTTGTCATGATCCAGATTGCGAGTTTTACGCGTTAGACATGTTTAATTTTTGTTTTGTCCTTTTTTAATTGAATTATTTTTTTTACTCTTATTTCATTCTCCAATATTGAGTTTATTGATAATTATACTTTATATTTTTTTTCTATGGAATTATCTTGGTCTTTTGACATGAATCATAATTTTGCTAATTAGTTATGTTGACTTGGGTTATTTCTTGTCTTTTTTTTAAAAAAAATCTCAACTTTATCCTTTAACATTGAGTTGATTAATAATTGAGCTTTATAATTGTTTTTATTAGACAAGTTGACTTAAAGTTTTTTTTAGATTTCATCCATAATTGGACTTTATAACTTTTAATTGATTTAATTTTTATGGAGTTATCATGATCTCCTAACTCAAATCATGAGTTTTACGGATTAATCGTGTTGACTTGAATAAGTTTTTGTCTTTTTTTAATGCATTATAATGAGTTTTTTTTTTAATTTTATCCTTTAACATTGACTTGATTGAGAATTAATTTTTTTTATTTGAGTTTATCATGATTTCATGATATAGGTAACAAATTTTGCAGGTTAGACAAGCTAACTTTTTTATTTTGTCATTTTTTTAATTTCTCAAGTAGTAAAAAAATCCTATTAAAAGCATATTAATATAAAAAAAAATAGATTTGACCCATAGCATATATGAGTAATAATTTAGTAGGTGTTAAATGTCTACTTAGAAGCCATTTGATATTGCAGTTGAAACGCCGATTCAATCAAAAACAGGTTCACATGCATTTGGTAACAACAAAAAGCAGTTTAATTTGTTGCGGGACCCACCACAAAAATCGATCGAAACTGTTTTTTTGAAGAAACAAAAAAATCATGCTTTTATTGCGATTCAAACCGTTAAGTAGCCTGTGATCTTGACATTAGCTTATGTTCTTCTAGAATTGATGCATGCAACTCTACATTGCTTCTGACCTTCAAAACACCACTACTTAAGTTTTCTCCAAGCCTTGGGCAAAAACACCATTACTTAAAACTACATGTAGGTCTCTCTGTAATTAGCGACGACAACGACGACCACATAATAGGAGAAAAAGAACAATGAGAGAGAGAGAGAGAGAGAGAGACCTGTAAACAATGACGACGCTCTCTCTCTCTCAGGGAGAAAACCGATCGCAAGCATACCAGACACACCATTGGCGTCTCTCTCTCTCCACAGTGGCAGCTCTCTCTCTCTCTCTATAGCGATAGTTTCTGACGCTTCTCTCGACCACCACAGGCTATCATCTTTGACGCCACTACCACAAGAAGAACCACCTCAGCCTCCTCTACCCATCGACATTGGCCGTTCAGTTTCTGGTCATCATCGGTCGAACGCTACTGTTCACGTGAATTAATTCACATGAACAGTAGTGTTGCACTGTTCATGTGTTAAGAAGACATGAACGGTGCAACTCACCATTTCACGCCTAACCTTTTAAAGTTGGACTTGGGCTGGGCCTGCTCTCGGCCCAACCCAAGTCCAGTTGAGGTGGGCTTTGGCCCAATTTGGTTAGACCGGCCCATTTAGTTGGGTTAGGCCCAACCCAATTGTTTTTTAAAATATATTTAAAAATATATATTTTAAAAGAAAAAAATGTGTAGATAGAGATCAGTCCTGATGAAAGGGAAAGACGCGTGACTTCGTTTCACTTCACAACCCTATTGTTTTTCGATTTATTATGAATCAGAAACTTGCAACTGAATTTGGCATTGGAATTAAATCTCTACAACTGAATCACAAATATCGTTACTAATGATATTGTTACCAAATGTTGTGCCTCGATCAAATAGCGAGGGATCACAGAGCCATTCACGAATCGGTTTAGTTCGTGATGAAATTGCAAGTAGTTTGATAGAAGAATAAAAACATATATTTGTTTTTTTCATGAATTATTAATTACATTTTATTGTTATGATTATTAATCTATAAAATTTAAAAAACAATTTATATATGTGTGTGTGTGTATCCTTTAAAATAATTTTATAATTTGACAACAATATGAAAAGCATGATAACTAAACACACGAAACTAATTTTTATCAATCTCAAACTCAACCACAGTTTTAACCAAACACTAACATAATTATTTTGAACCGCAACTAAAAGTACTTTTCATGAAACTAATTTTTTAAAACTTCAACCACAAAAGCAAAAGTAATACCAAACACACCCTTAAATTCTAATGGTTTAATGAAATGTTTTTCGTTTAAATTGTCGAGGTTGTAATAAAACGTTGCAGAGGCTGTCATCAAACTTGAAAATGTTATATTATATAAAAGATTTTGTTTTAAAACAATTCGGTTTTTTTCACGGATATAAACAATTAAAAAAGAGAGAGAGAGAGAATACTAATTTATGTACTATTTAATGTTATCCCTTAAAGAATTTGACCAGGGACACAACCCCGATTCGAATATTCAAAAGAGGAATGATGCATTGTCTATCTATTTTCAATTGTTTTCTAATTGTTTTATTTGTAAGAAAATCAAGTTGTTTCAAATATAATATGGTCTTGAGCATTTAGACAAATTGTCAAATTTCACAGCAAACCTTAATTTATCTAATAAATAATATTTTGATGATGTAATAGACCGAATTAATAGTTCATGTCTTGTTTTATCACAACTCTAATAATTTAAGAATAAAATATGTCATCGAACCAACTACCAACTATTAACCTACGAAAATGTTATGGGTTAATTAATTATTATTCCCTTGAGAGGAGGATAAGCCTAAAGAATGGATGGGCAATATCATCATAAATAGAAGATCAAAAAAGAAAAAAAGACCTGCGTAGATCAAGCATCACCAACCTTTGTGAGTGTTTGTAATTGTGTTTTAAAAGTGTTTTTGAAGAAAAAAAATATTTTAAATTAAATTATTTTGATATTTTTAAATTATTTTCATAAGTTGAAATTAAAAAATATTTTTAAAAAAATAAAAAGAATATTATTTTAATATATTTTTAAATTAAAAATATTTTAAAAGGCAATCTTACTCCATTTTCAAAGGAGGGAGAAAGGAAAAAAATGGCATACCGAAGAAATTCGACTAATTCAAGTTTAATTGAAAAACGACCCTCGAGAAAAGTCACACGTCTTAACCCCATGTATATGTGTGTGTGTATATATATATACATACTTCCTGCCTACCATGGAAGTCACAAATTTCCTTGCAGAACCCCCCACCCCCACCCCCTATATATATATATATATGAACACTGACTTCTAGCTGAGGAATTATGGCACAAGTCGAAGTCAAGGAGTTGATTTCCATAACATCTGACGTAGTATGGAGTGTTGTTGCTGGTGTGAGTGAAATATAAGATTGATGATCAGAGAGGGATATGTTTGGTAGTTAGTTATGGAAAAACAAGGAGTAAGACTCAAGTTCATGATTATCCACTCATTTGTTCATGATTATCTACTTATTTTATGTCTGTCTGTTTTTCTCTATATTTCAAAAAAAAAATTAAAAAATTTTATTCTATTTTTATTTTAATTTTTTTTTAACATTTTTAGATCATTAATAATTTCTAAAAAATATATTATTTTAATGTATTTCTAAATAAAAATAATTTCACTCGTCTTTTTAGTGTAATGCATTTAGTCCCATTGGTTTGTTCTTGGAATTGGTTCACTTGTTTACAATAGTTAAGCTATCGTTTTCTCTGTTTATTTAATATTGATCATTTTGATGGGGATTTCATATGATCCATTTCAACTATATATATATATATATATATATATAGTTGAAATGGATCATACGAAATCCCCATCAAAATGATATATATATATATATATATATATATATATATAATGATGGGAAAATCTGATTCATTTGAATCTCATACGCAATTAATATTTTACACAATGTGCCATGATTCAATTAGCTGCAGTAATTAACTTTCTAGCATTCGTTAATTAATCATCTACCCATGAAATCATTTTCGTTTTCTTTCTTGTCCGAGGCCTCGAGTTTTTTCAACCTCTTTTCCAAGACAACGATCACAACAACAATAAATTAATGTGTCTCATCAACGGACATTTTCGTCATCAAACTTGTTTTGATCCAACCACAAGATCATATACCTTGTAACAACAACACGAGTGGTAGTAAAGATCTTATCCCCGCCCCACGCCACCCCTGTAAAGATCTTAAAAGACTTGCTTAATATGATGCAGCCAACTTGGGTGCAACCAACAAGTTAGCTAATCCACACTAAATCCACCAAAAAGTTTAGAGACATTTTTATTTATTTTCATATCGAATATTCATGAATATTTATTCATGTTTTATTTATGCATATATGGTACATAGTATAAAAAATAATTGTTAAAATTTTCATACAACTTATAATATTATTTATGAGTTATTGAAAAATGAAACAATAATTTAAATATCATGATTCTCTTTATCTTTATATATATATATATATATATAAATAATAATAATAATAATAACAATAAATTCCTTTGATATATATATAAATAAAATAATAATAATAATAATAATAATAATAATAATAATAATAATAAATTCCTTTGATATATATATACATATATAAAATAATAATAATAATAATAATAATAAATTCCTTTGAAAATTCAAACAAAGATATTGAGAGGTGATAATACCAAAATATTAGAAAGAGACCACGTAACTAAACCAAAGAGATGGATCCCATTACCATGGCCAATAGAAAAAAAAGGGTTCAAATGCCTAGACTTGAATATATATTTTTAAATAAAAAAACAAAACATCATCTACTTATCTATGTGATAAAAAATGGCTCTCTCTCTTATATCTTCGTTATGCTTGATAGGATCCAAGTAAGCAGAATACCATATCCACAAGCAAGTACCATATCTTTTTGGAGATCTAACAAAATGGATAGTAAAAAGAGGCAGAAATTATATTCTAGGCCAAGTCTTGTCTATCTTATAAAGGAATTGAGAAAAAATCCTAATTATCAATTCATCATGCCCCACTAGCAAGAAATCAATGACAATTATTTAAAATGATTAGAGATGAATGCTCAACAAAGGCACTTAATTATTTCTCGGTCCTTGATCGTGTTGTCTTCTTTTCAAAGATAGGAAGAAATGACCCCGAAGTTTCTGAGAATGAAGTGAACACTCCTTCCTCCGGTATGAAACTATACCTTTCTAAATTTTTGTACTGATTAGGGTTCTGAAGTGAATTCGAGAATGGCTCTCCTTGCGTCTTGTTGGTTAATCCTTGAATCTTTTGTCATCCCCGATGGATTTTTGAAGTGGATTTATTTGAGTTTCTACATCCATCCCATTTTTCTTTTTGTTTGCCAGATATTCCTCTGGCTCAAGCTGCTTCAAAAATGGTTTCTAGTAGCTATCTTTTATCTCTACTATGGTGTTCTAAGTGTTTACATCCTCTTCAAACATTGTGCCATCTATCTATTTCCATTCAATAGATGCAGCAACAATGAAGACGCAGAAGAGATTGAGAGTCTTGGACGTCTAAAAAGCTTCAAAAATCATGCTGTCATTTCATGTAGTCGTTCAAGTATTGCACCATTGCCATGCCAGCTCCAAGTATTCAAGCTCAATCAAACTTGGTCTACAGAGGAGATAGATTCTGGGGGTGATGCGATTCCATGTAAGGATGACAATACGGAACAGCAGAATTTTTTCGTTGGTGAAGATGAAAGCATGATCAATGGCCATTTTTCATCAATTTCTTTTAGTTCCAGGTTTTCCATGACAGATGAAAGTTTAAACAAGGACGATGACCGATCATCCGTCAGTAGCTCCCATTCATCTGCTTCCGGAGATCTAGACATGAAGCAATATTCGCCATTGGTTGATAGCTCCAACTCACAGGCTGTGGAAAGGGAATTTATAGCCGACAGGAGCAGAGAGGAAGATCGTCAAGATCCATTCTACAAGAAATACACCGAAAGAATGAGATGGTTCGACGTGCTCAACCACGAACGCACAAGTGAAATAAGTGCGTGCTTATCTCTTACTTTCTGTTATTAATTTAGCTATAGACATTTATGTTTGACTTAGGGTTTTTAATTTTAAATCATTCAAGCTAAACTATATTTCATGTCATACATGCCATATCTTTTACGTTGTGTCACTACAAAAAAAAAAAATGATTAGCAATGGATTTCTGCGACAGAAAATTTCCATTGCAATAATATGTCTAGCAACGGATTAACATTGGAATATGTTTAGCAATGAATTTTCTGTTGCTAAACATATTATGAAAAAAAAGTCATGAATTGCAACGGATTTGCAAGATTTAAATTTTTAGTGAATATTGGTAATGAGTAAGAAAAAGGAGGGCTTGAGTTTTGAATTTGTCATTGAACAGTATGATACTTGCTATATGTAATGCTTTATTTCTTGTTGACGTTCAACTTGGGCATTCTAGGTGTAATTCTGAACAGGCAAGCTGGAAATATTCCAGGTTCATTTGAGAGTATGAAGCTGCCTGCTGATATGTCGGTGCCGAAAATGGAGAGAAGGAGGCTCTGGAAAAGCTTAGAAAGTGATTTTGAGCTGGTATATGTGGCTCAATCATGCTTGTCATGGGAGGCCCTTCACCACCAGTATAGAAAGGTAGAAGCTCTTGCATCTTCTAGCTCTCAAAACGGTGTGTTTTACGATAATGTGGCAGGCGAGTTTCAGAAATTTCAAGTATTGCTGGAGAGATTTATGGAAGATGAAAGGTGTGAATCAGGGAAGAGGAGCTGGAATTATGTTAGGGCAAGATTTTCTCTCAGGAGCCTTCTCCAAGTTCCCGTGGTTTCAGGTATTTTAAAACCGTACGTTCTCTTTTCTCAGCATGATCATTTGAATCATCAAGAACTGATCAGCTACTTGCTTGATCACGACTCATCGATCCAATAGATGATTTTTTTGAAAGATTCACGTCATAATCTGCCCTTCCATCTGATAGCAGTTTTTTATTTTATTTTATTTTCTCAACGTTTTAAGTCCTTACCTCCCATTGACCGAGCTATGAAAAGATTCCATACACACACACGCACGCACACACGTAATTCCTCTATAATTAAAGACCGAATTGAGTAACGTTTGTATATATACAACGTCAATATCACCTTCACCAGATTTCCATTAATTTCACAATTTGGGTCGACATATATAGATATAAATATATTTATTTTCAGCTACAGAATACATACATATATATATATATATATATATATATATTTATTATTTGTAATAGAAAGTGGTTGTTCTGTGCATATGAATCATCTTTTTTGTATCTTAGATTTCATGTATACGGTTTGCCTGATCTCATGAAGCTCGTTGATTGTGGTCCATGAAGGTTTCTACGAGCAAGAAAATGAAGAAATAAAACGTGAAGCCATAAATGTTAAGGAGGTGATGGAGGCCATAGAGAGGAGCATATTAGCATATTGGGAATTCATTAAAACAGATGGTAGAAAACCTTGGTGGAAATCGATGAGAAGTTCATTATGGACATGGCCGACTGTGGAGAACCCTAGAGATTTAGGGCTACAAGCTGATCTCACCAGAAAGCTCCAAAGGGTAAATTCTAAAAACAAAAAATAGACAACACCATGTTTTTTTTCCTGCAATTTTCTACGAGCCCTTAATTTGTAAAATCATAAACTACAAGTTATTATTTGTGTAGAAGGAACTGTGGCTGAAAGAGTCGCCGGCGAAGCTCAGGCGGTGGCTCAGGCGAGCAGTGGATCCTACCCTAGAAGAGTCACAGAAGAAGGAGATGCTATTCACGATGATAGACGTGAAGCTGGTATCAAGGGTGCTCCAAATGTCTGTGCTCTCCACTGCCCAGCTCAAATGGTGCCAAGAAAAACTAGACGACATAGAGTTCACGGAAGGGAAGATCGCGAGAGCTTGCACTAGTGGTCCCTTGTTTCCTCCTTGACATTTTGTGGAAAATACTGAGATCCAATTTTAGGGTTTCTCTTTTACTGATCCACAAAATTAAAATAAATAAATAAATAAATAAATATTAAAGTGAGTAGGCTAGGAAAGCTTGTGTTATGTAATTAATACAACTCTGTATCATATAAACTCATAATCAATATGATTGGGCCAATAGTATGTATTCCATTTTGGATAATGAATCATTTGCTAAAAGTCCTCATTTTTTTTTTATCTTTTGTATTTCTTGGCTTGTAATAATAAAAAAATAAATTCAATCTAGTAAATTTCATTACTCAATTTGTGAGTTTAGGGGGTTGATTACGGTGAATTTAACCCCCTTTTTTGCTTTTATTTCTCTCTTTTAACTTATTAAGTTAAATAAGGTGACATTATAGCAACTTATGCAATATTTAATTTAAAATCTGGATTAATAAAAAAAAGTGGGGTTGGAATTTTTAAAATTTAAATACATTTCCAAACAACTTTTAATTGTCTAAATGTGATTATATATATATATTGCAAAAAATATAGATGAAGTGCTTGTTTGTAAATATGATTGAGATTGCTTTTGAAAATATTTTTTGTTTAGGTATGATGTTTTTTTATATTTTAAAAATTATTTTTGATATCAGCACATGAAAATAATTTAAGAAAATCAAAAACATTTAATTTAAAAGAAAAATAAAAATAAAATCATTTTTTTAAAAAAAACACTTTCAAAATACATTGCCAAACACAAAAAAACACCAACGACCAACTGGTCCGGACTTTATCTTCTTTTCTATGGAATTAATTTATGCCGTAAGAAATAAATTACAAAAATAATAATAATAATAATTCAAATGCAAGTCTAAAAAGGCACATTTTAAATTCACCACGTGAATGACGAATCTACCACCAGTGCCGTGAACTGGACCCTCTCTAGTCTCTCTATTGATGTATCTTTGGAGAAATCACGTTTTAAATTCATGGAAACCTTCTTGTTAATTGATATTATTAAGCTTCTCTATCCATTTTCCTGAGGCCACCTTTTAAAGTAGCCCAGGCCCACACCAAGACCCACTTTGATCTGTCCCTGAAAAACAGTAGACCAGAAGCATGTGTGGTAAATTTAACACAGTCCAGCAAATTTCCAAATCATTGGCTAATTTGAACCTCAAATCGTATTTCAATGATTTCCCTTTCATCGGTTCCCCATCTCAACGACCTCCGGAGAAGGATTTATCTTTTTTTTCTTTTCTTTGTTACCTCTGTGCTGTCTACCCTATGAAATCTGTATCATATCTAACTCAATTCTCCTAGAATCCCTCGCCCCTCAATTGCGTTTGTTTATCTCTTCATTTCCTCAACTTGGTCACCCCCAGCTTTCACTGAAACGGTCCCAGCTTCCTGAACTAGTGAAGTCTTGTTGTTAGTTCTGTTAGCGTCAATTTATCAGATTAATACAATGTCATCTATTGGATCACTGCCTTTTATTATTGAAACAAGCAAAGCAGAAAGTCCTGTTCTTGTTTCTCGGAAAAACAAAAATCGACACAAGTCTTCTTTTTTCCCGGGTAGAACAAAAAAGTCTCATAATTTAGCTGTTTTTAATAATGGGTTCTCTCTGAAATTTAACCCTGTGAGAGCTACAGCTGAGGAAGGTGCAAGTGGTGATGAATCAGAAGATAAACTGCAAACCACCATTGAAAAGAGCAAGAAGGTTCTTGCTATGCAAAGAGACCTCCTTCAGCAGGTGATCTATTGTGTTTTTCTTGTTTGAATGTTTGTAATGTTGGAAATTCAGATTTTCTAGCGCAAATTACAATGTAATGGCTGTTGTAGACTCTGAATTCAGGTGCTAAAGGCCATGGCTTGTATTTTTTCCCCTTTTTGGTTGTCCAAAATGAGATTTTGGGGAGCATTACAGATTGAATAAATCATTAAGCATCTCCAGTAAAAGAGTATTAGGAGTCACTTCTTTCAATTTTCCTCATCGCAAGTGGCAAGTGATGAAATGCTTTTGCTGGACTATTAAAATATTTAATAGCTCCTTTTTAAAGGGTGCCTTTTGAATTGTGTATTGAGGAAGCTTATTTATCATTAGAAAAGGACACATCCAAATAAAACTGAAAAGAGGCTGGTGTTCAAGCAAAGCGCATTATTTGCCGTCTTGGGCTACCAGGTATTGATTCTCAGTATATACATTGAGAAACTGTACCGCTGCATTATTTGGTTAGATGATTTCTCCCTCAGCTGCATTGAACTTGTGATGAACGTACCTCTTTATCGTCTAGGATTTGATAAATTTTAGTGACAAATAAATAGGTTGAGTGAGAGATTTTTTCTTTTCTTTTCCTTGATTCATTTTGGAGACTGTCAGGCTGGGGAATACTTTGTGGTCGTGGTTCCTCTTTCTGTGGACCAGAGTAACACTACTGCTTGGTTGGTTTTAATGTTTTTGGTCTCTCGTGTAGGTCACTCACAGCCTAATGATCTGTTGGTCGATTGTTTCTTTGACTCCCATTAGTCCCCATAAAAGCATAGTGACTTGGTATGCTATTGGTAAATGTATGTTATTTCAAATTTCATCAACCCGCTATTGGAAATCTGAAAGTTTTATGTAATACAGTTCATGATATTATTTGTATCTTTCAAAATCAATATCACCCATCTGACTGGTTCCCTTTCAATGAGTAGTCAAATGTGAATGCTTTTATTGACGGATCGTGTCATCTGCAGATAGCTGAGAGAAGGAAAATGGTTTCTTCTATAAAAAGTAGTATTGTTGACTCAGAAGTAGACGAAGTTCCTTCTGAGCAGAGCGAGAACTCTTCTCCAAAACATGACCATACTTCAAGTAGTGGTGAGGGTGTTCATGAAAAACAGAATGGCAGCATTCTTTGGAAAAACTATGTCCACTCAACTGCAGATGAGGTACCAGAAACTTCATCTTTAGATATTAGTAAAGGTCATGATGATGATAAAAGGGAACTTGAGCAGCAACTGCCTCCTGAAAAAGCTTCTTCTCATGAGGATTCTTCCATACCGTTGAAAGTCACTGGCTCAGAGAAAGTTTGGTCAGACAAGCTGCCTTCTTTTCTTTCAAATACCTCAGAAATATCAACTACTATTGAAAAACAAGGAAATGTCAATGAACCTATATTGCCAGAGATTAATTACATAAAAAATGATCCTACAACTGAAGACATTTTACCCCCTCCATTGGCTGGTGCCAATGTCATGAATGTTATTGTGGTGGCTGCAGAATGTGCTCCGTGGTCTAAAACAGGTCTTCTATCTTGACCATATGTAGCTTCAAATGGAAATCACTTCTTCAGCATGTGTATGCATGTAATTGTGCCCTTTACTTTATTCACTCTAGACTGATACGTACAGGTGGGCTTGGAGATGTTGCTGGGTCTTTACCAAAGGCTTTGGCTCGGCGTGGACACAGGGTTATGGTACCAAAACTCTTACATTCTGTAATCAAATGAACATTAGACTAATGCGTACTTGAATAAATGAAAGAGAATTGATTTTAGTAGAAGTTCTTCTGCGTTGAGTAATAATGAGTTGAAGGGGTAAAAAGATTCATAATTTAGTTCCTATATATTTCTCAATATGCTATCAACAAAGTAAACAATCCAAAGTTTGAGAACCTTTACATGCTTGAATTCAATTAGAACACTCTTTAGTGTTTGATTTACATCATTAATGCTATCAAGGATCCTGGAGCTTGATATTTGAATAATAAGGCATAAAGATTGATTTTATGTTTTGCATTTTTCATTCCTCTCTTTGTTCTTTCTTTTAGGTTGTGGCTCCTCGGTATGGAAACTATGCGGAACCTCAGGATATTGGAGTTCGAAAAATATATAAGGTGGATGGTCAGGTGTGCAACAGCTGCAGCATTTATTCATAACTGACCTCCCATCATATTGTTTAATGATATAGATACTGGCAAATGCAATAACAAGGGAATTTCTCTTTTCAGGACATAGAAGTAACGTACTTCCAAACCTACATTGATGGTGTGGATTTTGTTTTCATTGAATCTCATTTATTTCGCCATATAGAGGGTGATATCTATGGAGGAAGCCGATTGGTAAGAAATCCTGCTACGATGTGAGCCTTTGAAATTTAATTCTTGTTCTAGATAACCTAATTTTATTTGATCATAAAAAAGTGTATTTTTTTGTACTGGATAACCTATGCTGTGATCTAGAGAAAAGAAATGATGATATGCCATGGCAGATTAGACAGAGCATGAACTCCATACAGGAGTTCATCTCATTATATGTTGAATATACTCTTTTTTTAACCTTCTACAGGGACAACAAATGGGACTCTTATATCCCTGCTTTGATCATCTCAAATGAATATGACATATCTGTTTTGAAACATGTGAAAGATTTCAGAATTATCCTACTTTGTTTTCTAGTCTTTGCTATATGTAGAGTCTTAAATCTCTTGACTTTCATGGCGCAGGACATTTTGAAGCGTATGATGTTATTTTGCAAAGCAGCTGTTGAGGTATGTTTTTATTACAGGCATTCCCTGCAAATTCTGCTTTTGTTAGATATATCAATCTTAAGATTATTTAATGTTGATTAAATCATGTCCACTTATTTATATTTAAGATTGATGTAGGCCAGTATCTTTACTGTTTTCTAAAGGCTGCAATTCTGTAATATTTTTCCTTTGGACTTTGGACAGGCATGACTTCAAACAATCGTCAGAAACAATTTTTATTTATGAATATCTTGAATTATTTATTATAATGTTTAAGTTTGCTAATATTTTTTGGAGGATTCATGTAGTGGTATATCCCACCAACATATTTTAAAATCAGGCTTGGGCACTTTATTGGTACCATTAGAACCTTTGCAATGTTCTAAAATTCTAAACTTCCTGTGTGTCTTAAAAGCTAGGTTCTTTATGTATATAGTTGAAGCAATATTAAAAAGCAAGAAATATTGGATTGTTGTATGCATGACAAAAAGCAAATTGATCATCTCAAAAAATATAAATAACTCGCGAGTTTTCAGTTTTGCGGTCAAGGTAGCTTCTTTATGTAGTTTTTATGGTTGAATTTTTAAAACCAACTTTCATCTTATCTATGTAAATTAATGAAGAATTGATGATTTCCAGGTTCCTTGGTATGTTCCATGTGGTGGTGTCTGCTATGGAGATGGAAATTTAGTTTTCATTGCAAATGATTGGCATACTGCTTTATTGCCAGTGTATCTGAAGGCGTATTATCGGGACAATGGTTTAATGAAATTTACAAGATCCATTCTTGTAATTCATAATATAGCACACCAGGTTTGTTCTCTGCTTGATGAGGTTAATTTTATTTTCATGGAGAGCACCAATCTCTACACATGCTACATTCAAACTAACCTGATTTTGTCTAGCTGAATATTTTCAGCGCTAACTTGATAACATGACAGAAAAAAGATTTCCAAGAGAATGGAGCACGTAGAAGCTGAATCAATCACTGAAAAGAAAAAAAAATTAATTGAATGATCTCTGTCCTTCTAAGCCAACCAGGTGTGACCGGCCAGCGTCTCAACTTGAATAATTTATCCTTGTAGCATGGAATGCTGCGGAAGACATATTTAGATTTATTTAGAAAGATGGAAAGATGCATCAAACGTTCTCTTCCTCAGTTATTGTTTCCAAGTTCTGCTTGTCTGTCTCAAGCATATCTAATAAAGTTAGAAACAATATCAATAATGTTGAACTTGGATCGTTATTGATATAATACACAGATATCTTTGTAGACAGATTAAAACTTTGATCATTTTATAACTTGGGAATTTCTTTGGCTTCTAGGGTCGTGGACCGGTGGATGATTTCCTCCATGTGGATCTGCCAGGACACTACATTGACCTTTTCAAATTGCATGATCCTGTTGGTGGTGAACACTTCAATATCTTTGCAGCTGGTCTGAAGGCAGCAGACCGTGTGGTTACTGTCAGTCATGGATATTCCTGGGAGCTTAAAACTTCTGAAGGTGGCTGGGGTTTGCACAACATCATAAAAGAAAATGATTGGAAATTTAGTGGCATTGTGAATGGCATTGATACAAAAGAATGGAACCCACTGTTTGATGTTCACCTGACATCAGATGGTTACGCTAACTACTCCCTCGAAACACTGCACACCGGCAAGCCTCAATGCAAGGCAGCCCTACAGAAGGAGCTTGGTTTGCCTGTTCAACCAGATGTCCCTCTGATTGGTTTCATTGGAAGGCTGGATCAACAGAAAGGAGTTGACCTCATTGCTGAGGCTGTTCCGTGGATGATGGACCAGGATGTGCAACTAGTCATGCTGGGCACTGGCAGACAAGACCTGGAAAAGATGCTCAGGCAGTTTGAAAATCAATACCATGACAAAATCAGGGGATGGGTTGGCTTTTCTGTAAAGATGGCTCACCGGATAACTGCTGGCTCAGATATCTTGCTCATGCCATCACGATTCGAGCCTTGTGGGCTGAACCAACTATATGCTATGATGTACGGAACAATCCCAGTCGTCCATGCTGTCGGGGGGCTAAGGGATACCGTGCAACCTTTTGATCCGTTCCATGAGTCCGGGCTTGGGTGGACATTTGATAGTGCTGAAGCAAGTAAACTGATACATGCACTAGGAAACTGTTTATGGACTTACCGCGAATACAAGAAAAGTTGGGAGGGGCTCCAAAGACGAGGGATGACTCAGGATCTCAGCTGGGATCATGCGGCTGAGAAATACGAGGAAGTACTCGTCGCTGCCAAGTACCAGTGGTGAGTGTCTGTCGCTGTGGCTCGACCGTGTTGCTGAGATAAGGCAGGCAGATGAGTTGACCTTTCATGTGCTACTACGTTCCCATGTAAATATCTGTCATGAGTTTTTCTTTTCCTTTTCCTCGTAAAATAGAAACTGAAATTGAACCAATTATTTCCTATTTCAAATGTATCTAGGTAACTATGTTATTGTAATAATATAAGTCCTTGAAGCAAGAAATAAAGAAGAATAAAAGGATGCAGTGTGTATAATATATGCAGGCTTTTTTTTTTTTTTTTTTCAAGTCTTGTGTTCTTGAGACCACCCAATTATAAAATAATTGAAGTCAATAATTTTCCCTTCTCATAATGAATTTTCGAGGTTAATAAATTTCTTATTATAAACTGACTTATGAGCTCATAATAAAATTAAATTATCATTTTTTTATAAGAAACAAAATTAATAGTGAAATATTTTAGGCTTTAACTTCTATGATGCTTAATAAATGAAATTTGATAGGATTTTCTTGATTAAAAATAAATTAAGATATAATTTTTAGATAAGAGTATAAGTATAAATATTAATTTATCAAATTACAGTTTTCGAAACTCAGAAGGAAAGTTTTAAATTAAAGTTTGAATAATGGGAGTATTGTTATAAAAATAGAAAGGTCACTTTAATGAATTAAGTTTAAGTAAATAGTTTTAAATATAATAAATTAATAATATGATTTGCTCTCCAGCATAATGAATAATTAAAAGCATCTTTAAATACTCTTTATATATTATTTTTTAGCGTTAACAATTAAACAAAGAAAAATACTTAAAACGAAGAGTTGTAACATAGAGATATGGTCGGTTGCGCAAGTAAAAAAGGGAAAAAAAAAAAACATTACCCTAATCCTCTTGATACTTGAATAAAATAACATTGTATTATTATTATTATTATTATTATTATTATTATTATTATTATGACACTTTATATAATGGATCAATGTAATATGTAAATCTCAATGGTAAGATAAAAATACTTACATAAAATATCACCATTAACAACCAAAATGCAACACAAATCATATTGTCTTCTCTGCTTCTCATGTTTTATTCTCTCCCTCTTTATAAAATAATTACAACAAACACTAAATAGAAGAAATTGAGTTATCTATTAATAGAAATAATCTTTTAAACTCTATTTTGTATTTTCTTTTCTATTAACGAGAAAAAAATTAGATATAAAAAATTTAATTCTAAACAATTAATTGTAAAAATCGAGTGTTGAAATTTACATTTAATGTGTTTTTGGTAAATGTTGATAATTTAAAAACCTTAACAAAATCCCTATCAAATTCTCTCAAAAATATCCAATTTTTTAAACTAAGCTCATGAATTTATGAATGCCTAAATGCTACTTAGGTAAATGCAATGGTGGTAAACCTCATAGGTCTAGGTATTTTTATGCTTATGTTGATGGTTTTTATTAGGGCAATAAAGTGGTGATTGTAATTAGTGAAGATTCTAAGGGTAAAATTATGACAATACTAGTTTAGACTTTAGAATGAGTGTGATGTTGAAGATGATCGCAATATTAGTATAGGGTGTGATGATGTTGATGAAAATAAGTACTAGGATGATAGTGATATAGTAATAGTGTAGATGATGATTATATTACTTATTTTTTGAGATTGTGATTGACATTGATTGATTTTTAAAGTATTTATTGTTTAAAAATACATCAAAATATTAATTTTTTTTAAAATTATTTTTTTAAAAAATTATTTTTGATATCAACATATCAAAATGATCTAGAAACATAAAAAAATTAATTTAAAACAAAAAATTAATTTTTTTCAAAAATATTTTTGAAAAACAATATTATCTCATAACACAAGAAGAGTGGCTTGAGTTTGTAGATTTAGATGAGGATGAATGGATTGATGACATTTGTAGTTGGAGTACTTTGTCCTTTTTATTTTTAGATTTTAGCTTAATTTATGTTATATTTTCAATTTAACACAACCTAGGTGACTCAATAACATACTTCACATTTAATTGATTTTTTTTTCTCAGATTCATAGCTTAATTTTTAATTTATATTATGTTTTCTATCTAACTTTGGATTCCTATTTTTTTTAAAACTTTTAAATAACAATTTCGATCCAAAATTAAGTAATTATAAACATACAACATTAGAGAAAATAAATATTCAATAATAAACTACGAAATTCAACTTTGTTATTGTTTTCTTATTGTCTTTTTTTTCTATTTGAGTCATTAGCCATACACTGGTATTTGTGTAGAGATTTCCCAAAACCCAAGATTTTAAAGCTATGTATGCATGGTTCGACTTCCAGTCCGAAGAACCGTTAACAGCAATTCAAAATTCTCGTCCAAAAATAACCAATGCCTCTCTCTACTGAAACTCTCCTCTTCAGTCAAACATGCCTCTCAAATCCATGCCCAGATCCTAGTTTCTGGTCTTCAACAAGACACCAATCTTGTAACTGAACTCATAAGATTCTGTTCGTTATCTCCCTCTAGAAACTTCAGTTATGCCCAGTCCCTTCTCTACAACTCACTTGATTCACTGCCCCCTTCATGGAATTTCCTCATTAGAGGCTACGCCTCGGGTGATGCACCGAAAAATGCCATACGGGTGTTTTGTAGAATGCGAAAAGAAGGAGTTGCACCCAATAACTTTACTTTCCCTTTTGTTTTTAAGGCCTGTGCTACTGGTTTGGCACTTGAAGAAGGGAAACAAGTACATGCGGATATTTTTAAGTTTGGTTTAGATTGCGATGTATATGTTAACAACAATTTGATTCACTTTTATGGGTCTTGCAAGAAGGTTTTGGATGCATGTAAAATGTTTGATGAAATGCCTGTAAGGAGTATTGTTTCATGGAATTCGGTGATTACTGCTTGTGCTCGGAATTTATGGTCAAGAGATGCAATTCGGAAGTTTGTTAAAATGAAGGATTTTGGGTTTCAGCCTAATGAGACGACAATGGTGATAATGCTGTCCCTCTGCGCACAAATAGGGAACTTGGGTTTAGGGAAATGGATTCATTCTCAATTGATTGAAAGGGGGATGACATTGAATTGTCAATTGGGTACTGCCCTTGTTGACATGTATGCAAAAAGCGGAGATCTTGGTCATGCTAAGCTAGTTTTCGATAGAATGGAGGAGAAGAATGTATGGACTTGGAGTGCAATGATTTTGGGACTAGCTCAACATGGATTTGGAAAAGAAGGGCTTGAGCTTTTTCTCAAGATGAGAGAGAGTTTTTCTATTTTCCCGAATTACGTCACATTCCTTGGGGTTCTCTGTGCTTGCAGTCATGCTGGTTTGGTTGATGAGGGGTTTCGGTACTTTCATGAAATGGAACACAGGCATGGCATTAGACCAATGGTCATACATTATGGTGCCATGGTTGACATATTGGGTCGCGCTGGGAATCTTGAAGAGGCCTATAACTTTTTAATGGACGTACCTTTCCGGCCTGACCCAATTTTGTGGAGGACATTGCTCAGTGCATGCAGTATTCACAATGCTAATGTCAGTGATGGCTTAGTAGATAAGGTAAGAAAGAAGTTGCTTGAACTAGAACCCAGGAGGAGTGAGAACTTTGTGATAATTGCAAACATGTATGCTGATGCTGGGATGTGGGAAACGGCAACAAATGTTCGGAGGACTATGAGAGATGGTGGTTTGAAGAAGATAGGTGGCGAGAGTTGCATTGTTTTAGAGGGCTCAATCTATCAGTTCTTTTCTGGCTGTTGTTCCAAAGATGATCATGAAAGTATCAAACTGCTTCTAGATGGACTGAACTTGCACATGAAAATGGTAAACTCCCTGTAACCAGTATTGCTTGTCATGTCATTTATTCCATTGGAGGATTTTGCGACCTTGACTAGCACTTGCATATGAAATTTTCTTTCATCATTACATATTTTAGCAATTTCTATTTGTTTCCTTATTGAGTGCAAAGATTTTGATTTTGGTAATATGGTTTCCAGTTGAACTGCCTTTTCACTAGAGAGAAGACTGAAAAACAAGCTAGATTATATTTGTCATAACTTCGTGTTATATTTACGTGAAAAAAAGGTTGTAAAACATATTTCAAGTAGCAGATTTGTGAAACACCGTTTTAAGCAACTGACTAATAAAAACTTTGGCCTTTAATATTATCAAATTGATTGTATAACTTTACCTTTTAAGAGTGAGAAGGTTTGAAACTTGTATTTCTCACCATTTCCTTTTAGATTTTGTTTGTGAAAGTAGGTTGTAAAACACAATCTGAAGTTGACGATTTGTCGAGCACCTTTTTAATCACCATCAAATTCTTTGTATAAACTATAGCCAACCACCTTAAAAGAATATTTTTCGGTGAGTGCAAGTCAAGTTACCTGTTCATTACACATTATATTTCTATATGACATCAAAACTGAAGTGGCTTGGAAAGCAGTGATTATGTCTCTATACAGCTAGAAAATTAGTTGGCAGCCCAAAAGACCTAGGCAAAGTGAAACACTAGAAATAAGAGGGTTTGTTTATCTATATATATAAAAAGTACACCTTAAAATAACAAAACTGGTAAAGCTACACAAGTGAAAAAATATTTGGGAAATCACACTTAAATGAGTTCTAGATGGTATATGCGACACGCAAGTCGCAGATGCCATTTGGGACTCGTTTCGAATTAAAAACTAGATTTGTCTCTCCTCCCTCTCTCCCCCCAGTCCTCCCTTCTCACCACCAACCGTTTCTCTCTCTCCACCATTAAAGACATGCTCTTGCAGCTGATTGTTAGGGACATAGATTAGGAATTAGATTAATTAGATGTAATAAAAGTTGTTAATTAGATATAACTATGTTATTTTGTTTAATTATCAATTATTTTAGGTTGTTGATTGTGAATTAACAAAATTATGTGTTTAAAATGTTAGTGTTGATTTAGATTAAATTATAGACTATGTTAATCAGATATATTTTTAGTTGATAGTTTGATTATTTTGTTAAATAATAAAAAAAAATTGTTGTTATTGATTGTGAATTAAAAAGATTATGTAATGAGATGGTTAGTGTTGATTTAGGTTAAATTAGAAATTATATCGAATTTTATATAAAATAATAATATTAGCTATGAAATACATAAATTTGTTTGAGAATTTTGTCATGGTACTGAAATTTGATGAATGTAGGTGTTTTCCGATTAATTTGATGAATATAGTTGTTCACCTATCAATTTATATTTTGTTGATTATTAATGCACTTTGATTAACCTCAAGATATTAATAATATATAATTGTGTTTGGTTGTGTTGTGAGAGAATATTTGATTATTAAGGATTATTACACTTCCAAGGTGGTATCATTGTTAATACCGATAATTATATGACTTATAATAGAGAAAGATACATCAGATATGTCCTTTAACAAATTATCGAGAATATTATATGATCGACTTGGATGGATATATTTGAAAGAGAAGCTGAACTTACTTGGAGGATGTTGCAAATTGGGATTAGTCAAGCTCGTTAAGTTGGTGTCAATCCGTAGTGATGAGAGTGTGAATTCAATGTTTGGGTATGCTATGATTAATGGGATCAATATGTTGGAGCTCTACTTAAATAGTGATGGGTGTTATATATACAAGATCAACATTGCGCAGATGATATCTAAAGCGAGAAGGTTAGATAAGTATTTTAATTAAATTTGTTAATTAATACAATTTGAACAATATTTATTGATGACTTAACTCAAATGTTTGATTTTCAGGGTGGTGATCCTATGACTACATACCTTGATGGAGCTGCATGAGTGTGCATCTGTATGTTATCAAGACTAATTTTTATGAGATTAGTTAGTTGTGTTGCATAAATCTTGATCATGCATTAAGTGCAACATTGATGGAGCAATGAAGGCACTAGACACACATCTTCCTTCTACATGCTGGTGGGATGATATCAACTCTCCAGGATGTGGTGATGCTAAGTGGTCTTTTGGTAGATAAGACACCTATGACCGGTAGAGGAGGTTCGATTGATAGAGATTTGTTATGTATCGTCTATTAGGACGGGTGCCTTAAGCTAACGCTTATAGGGATGACTGAATCAAGTTGACATGTTTGGGTGTTAATTTTAATACCCTAGTAGACGTGACAACAGATTAATTGATTATGTATGCTCACGCATGCATATTACACATGATTCGAGAATTTATTTTCACAAGTATTGTTGGCAATGCAATTCTATTGTACTTTCTAATAGTGCTTGAAAAATTTTAGGTCATTCCGAATTACTGCTGGGCTGGAGCCATTCCTGCATATACACACACACACACACTCTCACTAGAAACTAGGCAAAACACGTCTAAAAACAAATTGTTGTAGCGGATTTTAAGAGATGAGGGAGGATGAGCGTCTTGAAGCGGTATTAGCAGAAGATAAGATCATGTAAGTGTTGGGAATGCAAACCTGTCCATGAGCAACCCAGGTCCGTTCGCGAGTGCAGGTTCGTCCACGAGCTAGGATGATATTGGTCTTCCTCAAACCCACATGAATATTACAACCCCCGCCTAGAGTTGAAGAGGATGAGAAGATTATTAGATATAATTACATATTATTATGTTATGATAATTGTGAGTATACGTATGGTTAGCTTAGTTTTTAATAAAATGTTGTATTGTTTTAAATGTCAATATACATTTGTTGCCAGATAGATAGATAGATCACGGAGTCTTGAATTGTCTGCAACTCCTGCAATCCAAGTTGCTGGACATTTTTTAGGCATATAGAATTTGGTCAGATAAGGATTTGTAGATAAAATTTGGTTGCTTTGCTGGCTCCAATGGTGATGTGGAAGACAAAATTTCAATCCCCTCGTAGCCGCCTTCGGCTGCCAGGGCAGATGAATTGATTCAGGACTCTTTTCCAGTTTCTTAAGAAGTGTGTATTCCACTTTGAAAGCAACGGAAGAAAACAAAGAAAAAAGGGTGGCTCGTCATGGCCTTGTTAATTACCTGTCTACGCAATTAGCATTTTCATGGAGTAGACAATAGAGTTAAAGATGTCTTAATAGATACCTAAATATCTCAAAGTTGAGGAGTCAATTCTAACATGACCTCTACTTTTAAAATAAAAAACAAAAAAATATCTTGAAAAGAAGAGTTAAAAACAGTGATAGCAGGTGGCATTATTAAGACAACACGGATAATGAAATCGATTATTAGATATCCTTGGTCGCTATCCATTTCTTGAAGTTTGCACCATTATTTCATTCTCCCGACAGAATTATAAACTGAAACCAACACTAATCTAAGAGTAAATGTGAAGTGCAAATGATACCAAAACACAATTTATTTTCATCACCGAGAAGAAACGTTCATCTAGGTTACTACAAGTGCCCTATTATCTGCAGGAGAGAGGTGTAAGTCCCGAAAACCACGACTGAAATACCCAGTAGCACCACGCTCACTAAGACCACCATTTCAAATCCGAATCTTCTGTAAGCTCTTGAAATCTTCATGTAACATAAACATGGGAGGACAGTAGCAGCTGTCATACTCAAGAATGCTCCGACCAGCGACATAAGATCGCCGAAGAAAGGGACAGAGAGGGCCACCGTGACATTGCTTATCACAAAAGCCGTGCTGATGAAGAGGCTGAGTGGCCTGTTATTGCAGCTCAATGGAAACCAACTTTTGGTGACTTTCACTATCGGTGTCACCATCAGCGCGTATTTGGCTATTGGATTGACCAGGGTGGTGTATATTGCCAGTCTTGAGCTAAGCTTATGAGTTGGAAGGCTTAATGTTATCTGCGAGTCAACGTTCGATCCGAACATCAAGTAACCCAGAGCTGCCATTGATGCGTAGTTTAAGGTGCATAGAACAAAGCACACAATCAAAACCTGCAATTACAAGTGGTCAAGTAAAATTCAGTAACTCCAACGAGTTGACTCACTTGTTCAAACATTCAAATGAAAAACTCCAGAGTCATGATGGCTGCTTACGTTAGAGAACTGGTGCTTGTTTTTCATGGAAGTGTAAAGGGTGGGGAAGACTGGATGTGCACAGTAGCAGAAGGCGTACAAGCTCACTGCCGTAGGGATTCCATGCCAATTCACTAACGTTCCCTTTTCCTTAAACCCAACTCCGTCAAATGCTCCGGTCCAGAAAATTGAGACCAGAATGATAGCCGAAGCTAGAACCCCACTGGCAGAGATGTAAGAAAGAATGCTCATGTTATCCAACAAAACCGTGGGCAGAATGATAAGGGCCACCATTATAACAAAGCTTTGTCTTGCACCTATTTCAAACCCTGCCACTTGAATCCCCATGTTAGGAAATAAACTTTGTAGATTATCCCCTTCAAGAATCAGGAATCCTGCTGCAACCAGGTAGAGTTCTGCATACATGACAACTGATACCAGGAGTCTTCCCTTTTTTCCGAAAGCACGCTCGCCTATATCAGGATAGGTCCTGATATTTGAATCCACATCCATGCATCTTTGGATCAGTAAGCCCGAGTAAAAGGCTGCAATGGAGATGACGAAGAGGAGAATCAAACTCAGCCAACCTCCAGACGATAGTGCATATGGGATCGAAAGGATACCGACCCCTGAAAAACCAAACAGAGAACAAAATTAGCTACCCAGATTCTTTTCAGTTTTTATCTCTTGAGAAACAAAAATGAGAGTGGAATGAAGAGATTGGATTCTACATAAGGAACAGCACATTTGCTGAGAGTGAAACCTGACAGAGCATTGAGTCCGTGGAAAACAGTCTTGAAGGAAGAGGTGGTGCCTGCGGTTGAATCACTGTAAGTTGTCTCCACATCTTCAAGCTTGCGTCCGAACCTTTGTTTCTCCTCAACAACGAGAGGCACGGTCAACGATGATTTATCACGAGCCATGTTTCAGACTGCAGAGATTGGGGGAGGCAGAGCTCAATATACGAGAATTATAGCAACTCCAAGATATGTGAAAAGAAAAGTTAAAAGTAAAAACAAAAAACAAAATGCACGGTCAACAAAAAACAGTGGATCCAATAAAAAAATAAATCAATTATATATAAAAAATTGATATCAAATTCCTTTTAAAAAAACAATTATTTCTTCCAATCCAATATAATTAGTTTTTCAAATAATATTTTTTTTTCCCATTAGAGTATATATAGTCGTAATGGCCGAAATATTTCGTATCAGTTACAAAAACAAAAAAAAATAGCGTTATTTTTACCTCGGTTTAAATTCCAGCTCGTTCTGGATTTTTTAGCTAAACATTGGCCGAAACGTACCAGTTTCATTCTGCCTATTCTATTTCGGAAAAATAGTGTTTTTTTTAAATAATAAATAATTTTACAATATCAATCATATATCTTAATCCGACCATTAGATTAAGATAAAATTTTATGAGGAATCTCTTGACATATTCTTAGAGCAATCAGAGAATGTAATGACCTTACGAGATTGATGATGATATTTTCATAATATTATATATGTTCATGATTTTGATCAGAAAAATTATTTTATTGTGTCTTTTTTATATTAAATTGTGCAATTCTAAATAATTTTATTTTTGAATTTGACCTTTTTTTTTTGAATTAATATATTTAATTATATATACACACACACATAAACAGTACAGCTTCGAAACGTTCTGAAACCAAAATATTTCATTCCAATTGAAAAAACGAAGCACCAACCGAAACGGTATTGACAACTTTATATATAATAAAAAAATCCTATTTATACTATTCAAAATATTATTTTATTAATTTGCTATTAGAGATACTTTTAAACATAAAGATAGTCACTAAGATAATTTATTTTTTCTTTTATAAATCTATGAGTTGCTTTGAACTTTGGAAAAAACTATTTAGAAAAGCCATATTACTACTATAGCTTTTTAAATAGTATAAATATAATATTTTTTATATTTGCACTACAATGAAAAACACCATTAAGAAAAGCTAATTTTATTTTATAATATATATAACATTGATGTAACAATTTATTAATAATAAATAATTAATAATAGTACAATCAAAACCACTTTTTACATTGAAAAATATTAAACAATTTTTTAGCTCTTTTGATATAAAAATAGTTTTTCAATTTAAAAATATTATTAAACAATTAATTAATGTTATGATGACTTCCGTATTCCGAGTCTGAAAACAAATGTCGTGTGTAAAGCTGATTGGAGCTTAAAACTAACTTTAACATAAGATAGCAACCACTCGATTATTGTCTGACCTCTGGTCAGATTATTTTATTTTTAATATAAAAAATAGTATCCAAGCATTTTTAATGTACTTTTTAATAATAAGAAATTATGCACTCAAAATATAGTGTATATTAAATAATATTATTGAATTATAAAATTTAAAAAAAATTTAAAGGGTAAAACTAAAAAAAATATAAAATATTATTCTAGTGAATAGTGCGTTGTAAATGCGGCAGTGAGTAAGCTACTCTTTTAATATTTTATTTTTAAAAATTACAAATTTTATTTATATTTATTATTAATACTAAGAAAGTAAGAGAGTTAAGAGTTTTCACTAATGGTCATTTGTCTCTTCTTTTCCTTCGATGTTAATGCTACGAATCAATTACCACTACTATTTTTTTAGATGTTCTTTTTTATGGGTTTTATTAAAATTAAAAAAAAATAAGATAAGGACCAAAATAAGAAACAAAAACAATCAACAGGGTTTTTCTAAAACTTGCACAAAAAGCCAACTTTCATCCATAAATTCTCTATTTACTCTTTTTAGTCCTTTTAGTTTTAGGATTTTATATTTTATTCCTAAACTTTATTTATATAACATTTTAATCCTTGAATTTTGAAATAGAATAGAGAAAGTCTTGCGGGGAATGTTGGAGGAAAAAGTAGGTGATGGGATGGTCACATCCCGATTCAAAAAAAATTAATCTTGGCATTATTAAGTTACTCTCGACGAGATAAGTGCTACAAAATGTTTTTGAGTTTTCATCTCACCAAAGAAAAAACTTATCAGGGATTAAAAAAATAAAATATATATATATATATATATAATTTTACTTTTTATTGATTTAATGGTTTTTAAGGTCCATAAATTGATTCATTTAGATGCTTAGATGTTTTTTAAGCTATTTTGAAGTGAAAATAAAAAACTTAAACTATGACTTTTTAACCATAAATTTTTTTACCAACACACAATATATCGTTAATTTACAAGGGTGGCAGAGATAGGGGGAGGCTGGCAGGGGCCCGGACCCTTGCAAAGATAAAGAGGTTATATATATACACACACACAAGCCAATTACCTTGCGTTTCATCACATGTATTTTTTTTAAATGTAAAAAAAAAATATTATGGGTGTGAATTATTTTTATAATATTATATATTTGGCCAAAATAATCAACTTGGACAGAATTTTTGTTAAGTAATGTTAAAAAATAATAATTATAAAATAATTATTTGTGTTTAATATTAATGTGAAGTAATAAAATTTTACAGAAATAAGATGAAAAATTATAGACAACTTCACCAGCAGATTTATATGCAGACAATTGATAAAATTCATTAAAGATAAGTTATTTGTTTTTTGCAACAAACTAATTAATTACCAGACTTGTTTTAACTGTATGGTTAAATATTCAATTGACAGATAATAAAATTGCAATTGATAAAATCCATGAAAGATGAGTTATTTGTTTTCTGCAGCAAATTGATTGATTGTTGGACATGTTTTAATTATTTGGCTAATCATTCTATTGGTGTCATGTTTTTTTTTTACAGACAATGCAGAATATATGCATGAATGTATTGCGACATTAAAACTAAAATTGATAAAATTCAATAAAGATGAGTAAATTGCTTTTATGCAGCAACTGATTGATTGTTAGACATGTTTTAACTGTTTGGATAATTATTCAATCTATAGATAGTAAAATTACAATTGATAAAATTCATTAAAAATGTTTTATTTGCTTTATGCGGCAAACTAATTGATTGTTGAGCTTGTTTTAATTGTATGGCTAATCATTCAATTGATATGATGTTTATTTTTTGACATTAAATTAGTTGAATTATTATTCTCAAAAAGTTAAAGACAATATTGACTCACATAATTTTTCCAAATTATTAATCCGAGATATTAGATCTGAAACATTATATATAGAGAAGTTGCAAAACTTAATTCTTAATAAATACAATATTGAATGATAAATTATTTGAATTATTATTTTCATTTTTATTATTATGATTGAAGGAAAAATCTAAAAAACATTAGAAGCATAAAAAAATCAATCAAAATAAATGCAGCTAGAACCATATTTTTTTCAATCTTAAAAGAAGATTTGGATATCTGAATCATTAAATTCACTGTATTAAGATTATATCATTTCATAATTTAACTTAAATTAAACACAATAATATAATATAAATTGTGTAAACACCTATAATAACTAAACAATGAAAATAAATCATTGATTTTTTACCAATAAAAAGAAGAAAACATAATTAAAAATTCATTGGTACGTCACTATTATTATAATGACTATAACAATCAAAATTACTATCACTATTACTGTTTAAATAATAAAAATTATTGAATTGTCCTGGAAAAAAAGAAGAAGCAAAACACTTTTATAAAAGAGCAAGCAAGAAAGCAATTAAAAAAACAATGACTAAACTTATCATTATTATTGTGTAAACAATTAAAACTATAAAATTATTTTGAAGAATAAAAAAAAACTCCAATAAAAGAGCAAACAAAAATAAAACCAAAATATTATGAGCAAAAAAATATATGATCTCAATAATAAATAAAATAAATAAAGATAATAGAAAATACTAAAGAATAAAGCAAAAAGCAAAAAAAAACTCAATTTTAAAATAATCATCAATATCAATTAAAATTACAAGAATAAATTGAATAACAATTTTCAAGGTAATAGTTTTAAACATCACTAAACAAACTTTTATATATATATATATATATACACACACATATATAAAAGAATCTTCGTTGGAGGAAAGCTAAATTATGGTGCACAACCTTTCAAATCCAAGGAGGCTGCCAATTAATTACTATAAATAGTGCACATATAATTATGCAAACTTTGGAATTATGTCAACATAGCAGTCAACTTTTCAAGCTTTAATTCATGCAAAACAAAAAACATTCAATATTGTTTGAATGAACAGTTATATGAGTCTAACTTTGGGTCATTGGATTTCGATCTGCTCATTGTAAGTGGGCTCCATCGGTTACCATGTTTTTTCCACACTATTTTGAGGGTGTTTGTCACGGTTTTTTTCAAAGCCGTGCAGTAGCTTTTGAATTTTTTTATATTTTAAATGAATATATTTTGGTATTTTTAGATTATTTTGATTTGTTGATGTCAAAAATAATTTTTTAAAAATAAAAAATCATCATTTAAATGTATTTCAGCACGAAAAACACTTTGAAAAGTTACAGTAACAGCTGTCCCAAACAGGCGTTTCACACTACCTTTTAAAAAAAAATTAAAAATTTATTTATTATTTTAAATTAAAAAAATTTAGTTGTTTTTAGATTTTTTAATATACTAATGTAAAAAATATTAAAATAATTTTACGAGTATAGAGAATTTGCTTTTTAAAAGAAAAATTGAATGAACATTCTAAATGAAAAGAAAAAGGTTAGACAAGTCATCCTGGCCCCTCTTGTGCTCAGGCTTCCTTGTATCAGGTTAGCCCTGTGACTATGTGAGTCCAATCATCAAGGTCTAGGCGTGTGGCTTTTTATATATTTATATATTTATTAAGTTTTTTAAAAATATATTTTTGGTAAAAACAAAATCATTAATAAGGAGATGTACTTTAAATTAAATATATATTTTTTAATAATTCAAAAATATATTTTTTTCAAAAATTTATTCCAATTCTCTTTTAATGAAAATAAAATGCTACTAATAAAAAAAGCTGCTACAAAAATAAATTAATAAGAGAAGAATAATTTGTCAAATAAAATATATATTTCTTGCATAAATCTGAATCTTAGTCGTTTTGTACAAACATCTATTTTATTGTAAGGAATAAAAAAAACAACTAAATACAAGTTAAATCTAATTTTATATATGATTTCTTCCTCGGATTTATAAGTTTTATATATATTTGTCACATGTGATCAAGGATGAATCATATTAGCACCAAGATAATAAGTTATTGCGTTAATCAATCAATCCATATCAAATGACAGGAAGGAGCCGAGGCAATTTCTATTGGAGTCGCAGTCGTGATTATTAAAGAGGAAGCACTCAAAAACAAAGCCTGAACAAGCATATGCTAAATGCTACATGACAAATCGTGCGAGCAATAATTTATGAGAACAATCATGCACGGATCTTAGCATGTGGACACTAGCCCACGTGGCTAAAAATAAAAAATTAGACATGCTTTGAGAATATGAAATAAAAAAATTTATGGCTAGATATGAGGTCTATTCGCTCTCTTTTAAAAAATAAATAAAATCTTTCTTTATGCTAAATTTATTTGTATCGACCACATGTATTAATGCAGTGAATTGATAGAACATTTATTTTCTAAAATAAAAGGCACTAAGATTGAATTTTTAGATTAAACCATTAATTTATTTATTTATATTACTGCCCCCTCCAACGCGCAAGACAACGCCTATATTTTCTGATTTTTTTTGTCTACAATATTAATTTATGTTTGATGAGCTTCAAATCGAAATGACAATATTTCAAACACTTGAAAATTAAAATCTAATAGTCATTTATTTTTTTATTTTTTGAACTCTTAACAATCATAACTATATAATTTCTCAACAGCTATATTTTTTTAACTATTGTAATAAATTTTTATTTTTATAATAATTTTAACTAGTTGTTACATAATTGTTTTTAAATATCATATACTTTTGCAATAAAAAAGACAATCCGAACTTATTTTTATTGTGCACTTGTTGATGTAGAGTCTTTTCTTTTACTTTATTTGACGAGGAAAAACTTGTTGCTTATATAGGATAAGCTGATCATGGAGAAATATCCATACGATACCAATACAAGTTTCCCAGCAGAAAATATGAATGAAACATAATCAGGTAGATCTACTTACGAGAAGTGCCTTATTATCTCCGAGAGAGAGGTGTAAGAACCCAATATCACGACAGAAACACCAAGTAGAACTACAGTCCATAAGACCACCATCTCGAATCCAAATCTCTGATAAGTTCCAGAAATCTTCATGTAACACAAGGACGGAAGTATAATCGAAGCTGTCATGCTTAAAAATGCTCCGACCAGCGACATGAGATCGCCAAAGAAAGGGAGAGAGAGGGCTACAATGACATTGCTGATCACCAAAGCCGTACCGATGAGGATGCTAAATGGCCTTTTCTTGCAGCTCACTGGAAGCCAACTTTTGGTAGCGTTGACTATTGGCATGATCATCAGGGCGTACTTTGTTATGGGATTGACCAGTGTGGTGTATATTGTCAGTCTTGAGCTTAACTTGTCGGTCGGAAGGTTTAAGGTTATCTGTGACTTAACGTTTGGTCCGAACATGAGGTAACCCAAAACCGCCATTGATGCGTAGCTAATGGAGCATAAAATAAAGCACAGAATCATGACCTGCAATTAAAGCAACACTAGAAATTAACTTCAATGAACCTGAATCATGTAAAATCGTAAACTTGGAAGCCAGTTTTACGAGGAAGTAGAATATTACAGAACACGATGATCATGATGGCTGCTTACGTTAGAGAACTGGTGCTTGTTTTTCATGGACGTGTAAAGGGTGGGGAAGACTGGATGTGCACAGTAACAGAAGGCGTACAAGCTTACTGCAGTAGGGATTCCATGCCAATTCACTAACGTTCCCTTTTCCTTAAATCCAACTCCGTCAAATGCTCCGGTCCAGAAAATTGAGACCAGAATGATAACCGAAGCTAGAACCCCACTGGCAGAGATATAAGAAAGAATGCTCATGTTATCCAACCAAACCGTAGGCAGAATGATAAGGGCCACAATTATAACAGAAAGTTGTCTGCCACCTATTTCGAACCCTGCTACTTCAATCCCCATGTTAGGAAATAAATTCTGTAAATTATCCCCTTCAAGAATCAGGAATCCTGTAGAAACTAAATAGAGTTCTGTGTACATGAGAACTGACACCAGGATTCTTCCCTTGTTTCCGAAAGCACGCTCGCCTATATCAGGATAAGTTCTGATATTTGAATCCAAATCCATACATCTTTGGATCAACAAGCCAGTGTAAAAGGCTGCAGTGGAGATGACAAAGAGAAGGATCAAGCTCAACCATCCTCCTGATGATAGTGCATAGGGAATCGAAAGGATCCCAACCCCTGAAAAACCAAACAGAGAACAAAATTGGTTAGATAAAAATTGAAGACTACAACAGAAGCAGCGCACATGTTTAATTGTAGAACCTGACAAAGCATTCAGTCCGTGGAAAACAGTCTTGAAGGAAGATGTTGAGCCTGAACTTGTAAAACTATAATTTGTTTCCACATCTCTCAGTTTGCATCCTGGCCTGTGCTGATCCTTGTCAACCAGGAGAGGAGCAGCCAACGATGAATCATCATGAGGCATGGTGTCCATGGTATTGCTGACAGCTGAAAGAGAGAGAGAGAGAGAAGTCTGCGGAAAGTTAGAATCTGCAACTTGAAAGAAATTTTTCTTTTCCTTTCCTTAAGAAAAGTTCAGCTACCCGTAGGTGTTACTTAATGTAAAGTTATACCTCCCGGAAAATAAATATTTTCTCTTTGCAAGTCTCAAATATGGCTTTAAACTTACAAGTCCGCTATTACATATATATAGGCATTTTTTAGTGTCAATTCCTAAAGCTAATTCAAAAGTATTTTAAATGTGTATGATGAAATGAAATTCCATCACATGAAACACATCCCTTCTTCCATCGCATGAAACACATCCCTGTAAAGTCATGAAGACTGCAGCGTGTGTGGAGGGTGGGGGTCAGTGTGACCTTTCTTGTCGTTGTGCTATGATTAAGAGTACTTTCTAACAGAAATTCTTCTTAGTAGATTTCCCACTATTCTCTTAAGATAATAATTAAAATATAATAATATTAGAGATATATAAATTTTATTACGAGTATCACCTAATAGTTTTTGAAACACATAGTTTCTTGATATAGTATTTAGAGCCTTGTTAACTCATCGCTCACGAGTTCGAATCTCACAACCCTCATTTTATTTAATAAAAATTAAGCATAAGATAATATGAATTTGTGTGCAAGTTTCAAGTCCAAGAGGTTTTTACTTAAGGGAGTGTGCTAGAGAATAATATAAATTATATCTTAGGTCTCATCAAAACCCTCATTCTATTTGATAAAAAATTAATCACAAGATAGTATGGATTTGTGTCCAAGTTTCAATCTTAAAGGGCTTTCACTTGAAGAAGTGTGTTAAAGAATAATATAAATCATATCTTCGGTCTCATCTAACGCTTAAACTTTTGGGTGAGATGGTTCCTTAACAAAGACTATAAATTCATGTTGAATTTTAAAATAATTTTTATTTTTCAAAAGATATTTAAAAGTATTTAGCATTGTAGTGCACAAAGTTTTTTAAAATAATTTATTTAAAAAATATTAAAATGAGTTTTTTCATATTTTTTTTTATTTTTAACTTCTACATGTCAAAAAATACATTAATTTAGTATTTTTATAATATATATATATATATTAAAAAAATACAATATAAGAAATTGTGTGAAACACCTTCTCACGTGTCATAGGAATATGACAGGTAAACTATATGTGTAGTGATGGTTTAATCATGAATTTTGAATATCCATTGATAAATGTATTGAATACTCTTTTTTCCAAAGATTATGCACCAATGACGAAGTTATTGTCTTGAATTTGAGGTGTTTGGATTTCAATTAGCAATAAAATAGTCATATATTTAGCCAAGATTCTCTCTAAAATTCTTATTTAATTTGATCCTTTCCTACATAAAGGATGCTTGTATATGTGTTTTATATCAAGTAATATACTCAATTCTCTCTTCATCTTATTCTGTCAATATGGTATCTGATCCAGTCATTACTTGTCGTCGTTGCTAAGCTTCGATTCAGCACCACAATTGTTGTTGTCTTCTTCATCATTGTTGTAGCAACAAGCTTCCTTACTGTTAACCTTCGATTCACTTATTGCTTCCACCTATTGTCACTATCATAGTTGTGAAAGGTTAAACACCCTTCATAGTTATGTTGTCATGCTGCTTATACTCGTCGCTGCACTTGTCTTCCTTTCACAGTTATTGTTGTCTTCTTCGATGACAAGTTGTCTTCAATCTGCACTGCTACAACATCGTTGATCTGTGCAGTTTCTCTTCAACAATCTTCACAGTCGTCCACCATCTACTCCACTTCACAGCCATCGTCGTCTTGTTCAAATTACATTGTTATAACATTGTTGATCTACATTACCGCAACAAGCCTCCTGCCATCGTCTTATTTTGGCAATGACACCACTGCTGCCTCTGTTACGGCATCACCATCATCATAGGTTATTCCCATTACCACTATCTTTGTCCCATCGTTGCTACAATTATAATCATTAGTTCGCTAACTTAGGAATTGTTACAAAACTGTTGCTGCTCTTGTGATTTTATAATGGATCGTTCCGAACTTGCTCAGCCTATATCCATTGTGCTTGATGGTTCTAATTTTGTTATTTGAGCACAAGGTATGTTGTGTTTTATTAAAGGAAAAAGACTTTGGCACATTATTAGCGGTACCCTTGGTAAAGCAACACAAAACACAAATGAAATTGAGAACAAATTTGTTGATCGCTTAGATGAATGGAATGGGAAACATAGCAAATTATCACTTAGTTCAGGAACACATGTGTGCCTTCCATCAGTCTACAGTTTGGATGATGATACAATTGCTTCTCCTGATAAAACAATTTGGGATTTTTTAAAAGAACATTATCAGACTACTGGGCATGCTCATCAATATCAGCTACTATATAATCTTCTCCATATGCGTCAAGCATCTGGTCAATCCATTAATGATTGTCTATCTTAGATGTGTTCTAATTGGGATCAACTTAATCAATCTAAGGCTAATTGGGAATATTCTAAAGATGTCAGACTTTTTTTTATCACTTATTGAGATCATCAAAGATTGTTACAGTTTCTAATGGCTCTTGATAACACTTTTGAACATATATGAGTTTCTCTACTTCATCGTCTTCCTTTGCCTACTTTGGAGCAAGTTGTTTCAAAATTAATATATAAAAAGAGACTTGTTTTGGCACTCTCAAAATTCAAAATATAGAGTTGGTTATGGCTAGCCCTCTCAAACCTCAGAATATGAATTCAGCTATGGCCACTCATCAATCTTGATCTTTTTCATATTGAGCATATGCTTATTGTTCCAATCAATGTCTACCTGCTAATCATTCTCTGAAAAATTATCAAGTTTGTAAATGCTTATATTGCTATAAGTTGCTCCAGGTCACTTACAAAATCATTGTCCATAGTTTTTTGGGATAGAATCTTCTTGTTCTGGGTATAAGTTCAAGTCTTTTCCTGCATTTCATTCTGCTGCAGCTACTGCCTCTAAAGGTTCTTCATCTTCTATTTATATCGAGTCCTCTACTTCATCTTTTCTATGGATGATATTGCCTTAATCATTAAACAAGTGATGTCCACTAGTACCACACCTTTTATTTCTCTATTAGCCACCTTAGGTACATCTTCCTGGTTTTTTGATTCAGCATGTTGTAATCATATAAACTCTAGCCTTGGCATATTTTCTTCAAAATCTCCATCATCCTCTACTCCCTTTATATACATTGCTGATGGTTTTAATATGTCTGTTATTCATACTAGTCACATTTCTACACCAAATGTCTCTCCCAAAAACTTATCACAACCTCACACTTACTTTAAATATTATATTTATGGGTCAACTGTGTGAACTTGGTATGATAGTTATCTTCTCTGTTAATGGTTGTTTGGTGCAAATTCTTTAACAAGACAGACCCTTGGGATAGGCCGTAGGCATGGACATCTCTTTGAGCTTATTTATCTCCAACCCATATTGTTCTTTCTGCTTATGTTATATCTAATTTATCTTTATGGCATTGTCGTTTAGGGCACATTTCTTTTGGTTGTTTAAAAAATTTGATTTCTAGTGTCAAGTTAGATTTTGTTGGTCTTAATAATGTCAATTGTCTATCTTGTCAACTGACTAAACAACTTGCATTACCTTTTACTAAAAGTGTTTTTATTTCTACTACTTTTGATCTTGTGGATTCTAATGTTTGGAGGGCCTATCCTACACATAACATAGGTGGTTCTTGTTATTTTGTTATCTTTGTTAATGATTATACCCATTACACTTAATTTTTCTCATGAAAAAATGGTATGAACTTAAACTAATTTATTATGATTTTTTAGCCATGGTCAAAACTCTATTTTCAAGCACCATTAAAAATTTTCATTTAGATAATGATATGGAATATAGAGACTCTGATTTTCTTTCATATCTTAGGTCTCAAGGTACCCAAACCCATAGTTCTTGCCCTAACACATTTCAATAAAATGGTCATGCATAACAAAAACATCATCATATTCTTGATATTACTTGTCTCACTTCATATCATCCTCCTATCCTTAACATTTTTGGGGGAAAGATGTTCTTACTGCAACCTACACCATCAATTGAATTCTTACTCCTGTTATAAACAATCATTCTCTCTATGAGCGTTTTGTATGAAACCTCTCCTAATTATACTACCCTTAAGATTATTGGTTTTGCATGCTTTGTCTTACTTCAATCTCATGAACACACCAAACTCGAACCTTGTTCTCATCTTTGTTTTTCTCTAGGGTATGGTATCAAACTTAAAGGATATCAATGTTGGGATCATGTCTCTAAATGTCTTCTCATTTCTTATTATGTTGTTTTTTATGAGCATAAAATATTTTCATAATTGTCTAAATTTCACTTACCTCACATATCTACCTCTCTGGTATTCATTGATTTATATGTAGCCTTGTTTTTTAATGACTTTGATGAATATACTTCCTCAAGTTCACCAGAAATTATAATGCTTATTGCTAATATTGAGTTTCATGTCTTTGATGATGACCCTACATATGATCCTTTTGTTGAGCTGCCTATCTAACTACCATCTCCTTTTACTAGCTCCACCTTTATCAGGAAGACCATAAAGGGTAACAAAACTATTTCTTCTTTTTCATGATTTTATTAGTTCCACCTTCATTCAGGATTTAACTTTACCTCTAGTCCTTATGATTTCGCTCTTTTCATACGTAAGACTAAGAATGGGGTCATTTTTCTTCTTCTCTATATGGATGAAATGATTATCACTACATTATGATGTTATTGAAATCTTTCATCTCAAATAGTTCCTAAGTCGTTAGTTTGAGATGAAGGATCTGAGCTTGCTTAACTATTTTTTGGGATTAGAGATCAATCATGATACTACTAGTTCTTTTCTTTCTCATGCCAAGTATGTTTTTGATCTCTTGGCTCATGTTGGTCTCACCAATTGCAAGATTGCATCTACTCCGATTGATTCCCAAACTCATCTTACTCCTTTTGATGGTCAACCTCTGAAGGATACACACTATATTGATAGTTAGTTGGTAGTCTTATTTATCTCACGGCTACTCGTCTAGACATTGCTTATGATATTCATATTCTCGTTCAGTTTATGGTTGCTCCTCGTTCTTCACACTATGATGTCTTGGTACATGTTCTACAACATGTCAAAGACACTATGTTTTATGGATTACACTATTCAACTCATTCTTCTCTTGATTTGCGTTCCTTTAATGATTCTAATTGGGTTGGTGATCCTACTGATCATTGTTCTACTACTGGTTTTTATTTTTTTCTTGGTGATTCACTGATCTTATGGCGATGTAAGAAGCAGACTGTTGTTTCTCGTCCCAGTATTGAGGCAGAATATTGTGCTATGGGCGATAGTACTCAAAAACTTCTCTAGCTTGTCTTTTTTTTTATATGGGAGTTTCGCATAATGGTTCCATAATTCTTTACTACGACAATCAGAGTGTTATACAAATTATGCATAATGATATTTTTCATGATCGCACTAAACACATCAAGATCAATTGTCATTTTGTGTGCTAACATTTTGTTATCAATTAGCAATAAATTAGTCATGTATTTAGCCAAGATTTTAGTTAAGATTCTCTCTAAAATGCTTTATTTAGTTTAATCCTTTCCTATATAAAGGATGCTTGTATATATGTTTTACATCAAGTACTATACTCAATTCTCTCTTCATCGTATTCTGTCAACAAGTACCATGTCAGAATTGAGGCAAATGTTCAACTCGGTGTGTGTGGCTAACAGGCTAATACTATAATCACCAAGCTTTAAAACTAGGTGAGGTCCAAGATTAGCCACGTCACTAAAGCTAATAGTGACTACATTATCAATAAGCTATGGTCTCTTATTTATAAGATAGATTCAATCATTTCTAACATCTTTTTAATGCATAGAACTAAGATCCAGTAAAGATGATACTCTAAAATTCAATATATTCAACAAATAAAAGCTTTTAGATTGTGGATAGATGGTAGTACATTTCACATGGTATAGAAAGTGATGATAGGTGGTAGAATACAAAACACTTTTTTTATAGGGTTTAAGAAATAAAAAAAAAGTCATTAACATTTTAAAGAATGGTAATAAATGAAAAAAATTAACTTTATATTTCAAAAATAAGAGTGTTTCTTGTTTTGGTTATTTTAAATGTTCCAAGACTCAAAATTAAAAATACTTAGATAATTAAAATTCTAAATCTTTTATTTGAGTTGTAGGGATTTATAATCACCGAACCATGTTATTTTGATGGAGTGAAGGGGTTGGAGAGTTATTTTCTCCTAGTTGCATCAATGAAAAACAAGTCTCTTTCATAATATTAAAAAATAAAAAAATATCCCTTAAATAACAAATGGCGATGGAAATATGATGGGTCATTAGAAGATTTTTATACAACCTAAAGATGTAAAGAAATGAATATTCTTGAGATTAATATTTTATATTAAAAATCATAAAAATAAATAGACAAGGCCTTATGACTCGATATGAGGTCTATAAAATTGTCAAACTCATGTTTTTTTTGGCTAAAGAAGTAGTTAAACTCAAAAACATTTAGTCTAACAACTCTTCAAACCCATGTTTGACTGGGGTTCAGTACATAGTTGAATTTAAAAATATTGGGTTTGGTTTGCTTGGGTTCAACGCGTAACTTAACGCAAGATGTTGGGTCATTCTAAACTAGATTAAAGGGCATGATGATTTATCTAGATCATTATATTTCCGGTTTAGATGTTCGTTTACTACCTGATATATTGTTTTGGGCGTTTCAAGTGGTTCTAACTTCTAAGACTAGCCCCGGAGAGGAATGAAGTGCCTGTTTGGGAGTGTGATTGCGGTAGCTTTTCAAAGTGCTTATCGTGCCGAAATATATCAAAATGATGTTTTTTTATTTTTTAAAAATCATTTTTGAAATCAACATATCAAAATGATCTAAAAATACCAAATCGCCGGTCTTTAAAATGTAAAAAAAAAAAATCAAATTTCGGCCAAAAGCAGTTCCAATCGCAATGCCAAACGGGGCCGAAAGCTATATGAGAAATTAAAAAAAAAAAAAAAAAAAACCCTACCGGATCATGAAATCGCTATCGACTTGAAGCAAGCAATAAATCCCGATACATAGAGGCTGTCTCAAGGCATTGAAAACAAATTACGTATTGACCACATATTGTCTTCATTGGGTTCATTGTAGTCTAATTGGTTTCCTCCACATGAATCGTATGGTTTTCCTTCGTTTCAAGAACGACAAGGACAACTCATCACGAGGTGCTGTCATTGTTGATAAACGCATGCATTTCTTTATTTCAACGTGTCTGTCTCCGTGTGTGTGTGTGTGTGTGTGTGTGTGTGTGAGAGAGAGAGAGAGGGAGGGAGGGAGGGAGGAGAGATTTGACTGGATGATTAATTATTCATTCAAAGACGCAACCTCTTTTAAGGATCGGAATCATCCCCTAAAATCAGGCCATAAACTTTGAAAATGAATATAAATAAATTTAGCATAATTAACTATCAGGCCCCGCAAACACTAACCCATTCGCGACATTTCCCTCGCGTCTCTCTCACACGTTTCGAATTGTGTTTTCTAACAACGTTGAATGATTGGTTTTCTTTATAGATCGATGAATATTTTAATTTATTATTATAAATCATAAAATTATAATTGAAAGATGTTAAACTAGTACTATGATAATCATAAAATCTAATAAATTATTATTATTATTATTATTATTATTATTATTATTATTATTGATTCTGTTTCAATTAATTGCCACATCTGAGGTCTAACAAAGATCATTTTCAATAGGTTTTAAAATTTTAGATTTTATTGATGTATTTATTTCTATTTTGTATTTGTAATATTTAAGATTATACTTTACAATGTAATTTTATTACTCAAATATTGAAATATATAGTTAATCTCTAATATTTATTTTTATCAATTAATTTAATTTAATATCAATAATATATATTGCATTGTATGATTCATAAACCAAATATTAATTAAACAAAATATTTTTTATAGATTTTTGAGATTTTAGATTAATTCTAATGGATAATCATAAACTAGCTATAATAAATATTGATTGATTTTTTTATTTTTTTTAACATATGGTAAATTTTATGTATAAAATTTTAGAATTTGGTTGTATGCAAACAACTAAGAACATATTTTTTATTTTTCTAATAAATAAATATTTTGTATTTTTATGAGGATCTTGTAGAAGCACAAGTATATTTAATATTGAGTCAATATCTTACAATATAATTTTACAATCTAAATATTAAATGATAGTTGGAAAAAAAATAAAAGAGACTCATAAATAATTTTAAAATGGTTCTTAATTTTATTTTTAAATTATTTGAGGTTTGTTTGGAAAAATAAAAAAATAGAAAGAAAAACTGTTAAAAATTCATTAAAACACGTTTACCAAACACGTAATATAATCCAAAAATATATTTTTTTGTTTGTGAAATTTCTACATGGCCATTTAAGGCTTTTAAAGCCTCAGCCCATGTCAAAAATAAAAGACAGATGCTAATCCAGCCTAAATAATTATTATACTAAAAAATATCCACACAAGCCCAAACGACTTTCACATCACAAATAACTAGCGGGCTGTCTCAATAAACACAAGCCCACCAAAATCACAGCCTGTAAACTTGACCAAAAAACAAAAGGGCCTCCTGGAATTTCATGTGTTCCTCATAACATGGTAGAATTAGGATTCCATTAACAGCACATGCAAGCTAGCTAGAACGTGTCTAGGTTAAAACAACATCAGAATCGAATAGCTAGAGTGCTGACCACCCTAAACTGTTAAAGAAATATTTTGCTTTAAAATTTAAATTGATTGATAAATCCCATAAAATAATTTATATTATTTACTTAACTGTCAAGGGAAAATCTTTTACTCTTAAAACTTGCATAAATTATTTAAACTCGTAATCATTAAATCAACAAGACTCTAATATTATGTTAAAAAACCATTTTATTTAAAAATTTATATTGTTATATAAAATTTAAAATATAATTTATATCCGGGAAAGCTTAATAACATCATTGTCTAAGGAAGTAAAACAACACCACGTTTCGTGAAATAGAGGAGTTAGGGACTTCACTTCATGATTTCCTTAAAACAAATAAAATTGCTTGCTTACTTGGTTGAGAGGTCGTTATGGCTGCTTCTGGGCTGATCAGCAATTGCTACTGCTGCTCGAGGCCTCTGCTGGAGCTATCGTAATCCATGGCTCTCGGTCTGGAGTTGGTGCAGAGGAAAGGAGATCACAATGCTATTGCAGGACTCGCATCATTCTGGCTGCTTCTGGACTGAGAATAGCCACCAAGCTGCTGCTCTGTGGAGGGATCTGTGGAGAAACTACCACCGTGGAGAGGCTTGGCGTTGCCGCCAAAGTTCTTGTTACTGAGTAGAGAAAAGACATTCAGCTGTTGCTGGTGCTATGTTTGCTGGACTGAGAAGTTGGTGTTCTTGGCTGGAACTTGTATCGCCATGGCTTTTATGGAAGGAAATATCATCGTGGCTGTTGTTGAAGGGTTGTGATGATTTGAAGGCACCTTTTGATTTGCTTTAGGCTGTAAAATATAGGGAGAAGTACCGCTACTGTCTTGCTTGGCAGATATAGTTCATAGCAGTGTAAATCTCTAAATAGTTTTGGAGATATTTTATTGGACAAAATTAAATAATTCAAAGCCAATGAGCTGGATTATCTCAAACTATCGATGTTGACTGAACCTCAAGACAAATGTCTGATTAGCTATGCAGCTGGCAAATAAAGAATACGAGGCTGTTTTACAGGTGGGGCAGCTTTGGGTTGGTGTTTTAGGAAGAGAATATACAATTGTTTTTTTGGTGCAATCAAAAATGAAATTGTGCCTTAAAAATGAAGTACATATACTAGAATATAAATTGGTATAAAACTGGTCTGGTATGGTGAAGAACAGAAGGAGAAATTAGGGATGAAAGGTTGACACTTCTTTTTTTTCGTTTTAATAGGAGGAAGACAATAAATAGTAAAATTATAATCCTTTTCAGTTTGGTCACTAAACCCTTAGAACTTTGCAATGGAACTTCAATCAGTTTTAATCTTTAAACCCTTAGGTTTTTACATTTTTTACAGAGTAGACATTGATATTAAAATTCTTCAATTTGACCATCAATCAACGTTTAATCTTCAAATTTCTTTCAATTGAAACCATAATAACACCACTTTGGCTTTTCCAAGTTTCAATTGTGTTCCTAATCTTCCAATCTTTGTGAATTGATTAGAATAAGGTCTTCAAACTTAGTTTTTCTTCATATAAGTCCTTAATTAAATCAATTAAACCTATCAAAAGTTTAATGAAGTCCTTCAACTTAATTCATTCTTCTTATTTTATTCAAATTCACTTTCTAACTTAATTTTTGTTTTTGATAAGTCTTTGATTAAATCAATTAGACCTATTAAAAGTCTTATTAAGTCCTTGAACTTAATTATTTTGTAAGTTTGCCCTAATCTTTAATATTTTTCCCTATTTTGATCCAAGAGTGTCTTTGTCTATTCATTAAATAAGTGTGGATAAGTTTTCCACCTAGTCTTAAAAATTAAATTTTTTAATCTTTGTCTAAAGTACTTATGGTTGTTATTCAGAATATCTAATATCCTATCATGTTCCTCCAATGTAGGTGTCATATCAATGTTCCTAAAGATAAAACACCTATAATTGGGATCCTAAAAGTTCAATTGAGCTTTTATAGCTTCTACTTATATTGATAGCCTTATTAATTATGCAATCCTCTCATATTTCCTTTTAAATATAGTCTCGTCAAAATACTCCAAGATGAGTAACATTTTCTCCATGTCATTTATCATGTGATTCACCTCTATTTAAAGACTTATAATTCTTTTGATATTGGATCAAAGTTAGACAAAAAACTATCAAAAGTTTTGTACTAGTCAAAATTGATTTGGGATAACAGGTTGAGGGCTTCCATGTAGTATGTAGGGTACAAACATAAAACAAGGGTGGAACCACCGTGAAGAGGGGGAAATCCTTTGTCAAATGGTGGGGGTTGGAACACAAAAGGTGATCGAAGTTGTCACGTTCATTTGCATAAAAGTGTCTAATCGACCAATCAATACCAAAAAAGAAGAATGCACAATATCTAAACCCTGCAGATTAGGTATTTTAATAATTTGGGATTTGGAAAACTTTAATTTAACCCTTATTCTTTTAATTTCATTCGTAATTATCTCTTGAACTTCATGTAATTTATTCCCCACTTAATTCAAATTGCCTTCTCTGATTCAAGTGTTTTTTTTCAAATCCCTCTGTCCCTCGCCTAATTCATATCATTTTTTTTCAATGTCAAAATTGGTCAAACGTTCAAATAACATTTTATTAAGAGCATTTAAAAAAAAAAACATTGTGAGCTAATAAGGTCATACAAGTTTGTTTCATTAAGAGAAGGATATATGCAAAGAAAATTATTGGTCAACTTTTGTTTTATTAATGAGAAATAGTTGCACAAAATATTCCTTTCCATACTTTGAATTCACTAGTCTAATCACATCTTCTTCATCCATACCGGTTACGACCAATGCTCCACTTGAGAATTTTTTTCTTTATTTTATAAGAACCTTCATAGTTTGGTACCCACTTGTTATGGTCTTTATTAAGCAATGATAGGACTTTTCTTCAGACCGTATCACTTTTTTTAAAATACTTTTAGTTGAACTTTTATATCATCTATTTGGGCTAATGTTTTCTCATATATACAGAGATGGCAAATTGTTGCCAGTATATTTGCAGTGATTATGTTTAACTGCTCATATCTTATCCTTGTCTAATTAGTTTTTTTCAAGGTCTGGATCCATTAATACACTTAACGATGGGATTTCCACTTCCAAAGATATAACCACCTTCATTCAATATACCACTAAAAAGGGTGTAACATCAATCGATATTCTTACTATTTTTTATATACATGGAGAGCATAAGGGAGCCAATCATGCCAAATTTTTTAAGTGATCATCATCTTCTAGTAATGGTTTTTATGTTTTTATTATTGGTCTTCATAAACCCATTCATCTTTGGCATGAGATGAATTTAGATGTTTCATTTCCTATTTAGCATATAATTTGATAATTGTTTTGCCATTGAAATTTTCAGAAATGTCAATTACTATTCTTTTATGTTACCCATATCGAAAAATTAACTCCCTCTCCATAAATGTTTTTACCACCTTCTGAGTCAAATGCAAGTATGAATACACTTCGATCCATTTAGTAAACCAATCAATTACTACTAAAATTAATTTATATCCATTGCTAGCTTTTGAATTAATGGCCCCAATGACATTCATTCCTTACATTGCAAATGCAAAGGTGATACCAAATTGAATAGAGAAAATGGTGGTGCATTAATCTTATCTTCATGTTTTTAGCATTTATGGCATTTCCTCATGTGATCTATGTAATCTATATATATGGTCATCATAAATATCTAGTTTTTTGGGACTATTTATCCATCATATATCCATTTACATGCATAACACATATCCCTTCATGTATTTCATGCAATGTTTTTTTGCCTCCTTTTCAGTCATACATCTCATAAAAGTCTTATCAAGTAATCTCTTATATAATACCTCTTCATCTAGGTAATAATGTATGGTTATTCTTTCTAATATCTTTTTATTTGACTTAGATGCCCTTTTGGGGCACTCTTGATATTGGACAAAATTCTTCACATCAAAGTACGAAGGTTGATCCTTCCTCTATTAAGTAACAATAAGCATGGAATATTATGATTCCTATGTATAATGGTTGTACTTGGTCCCCACAATCAATCTGAGTCATAAAGGCTAAAGTTGATAATAGAGCACCAGTAAACTAGTTTTTCATTTTTCCAGATGTGCAAATCTTATCTCATCAAAGTTCTCTACCAATTTAGAAAGGTATTCTTGATATGGCCTATGTTTCTCATCTTTGGTTTATCATTATACTTTTACTTGACAGGTATTAACATTAAGTCTCTGTATTTATTTAATTATTTTATTTTTATTTTTGTTGATGCTTTTAAGCCATGAGTGCATGCCTTATACTTATCTTTATTTTTAGTCCAATCGAATGGCAACTTGATTGAAAATGGGGCAATGTTTAACATTGAGAGATTATGACAGCTTTTACTTTGTGACCACATATATTCTAGCTTTATCAAAGTATATTATTCAACAAGCATTCCCCTTTTCAATCTTATTTTCAGGACAAAAGGTTCGAATTTTAACACTATATTTATTGTCTTTGTAATATCTATGGATGTATTTTACAATGTAATTTTACACCCCAATAATTAAAGTTTACAAAAAAATGAACAAAATGATTGTTCAAAGATTTTTGATATTTTGATCGAACCCTAACGAATAATCATAAATTGATTATGATATCCCAATTTTTCATTGTAAAACATGAGAAAAGATGCAATGTTTTTTTGTGAACCAATATGCTTAGGAATTTTTTAGAATCCGGCCATATGCATAAAAACAAAACATTTTTGTTTTTTTCTAAATGCTATTTTTTATATTTTCAAAAAAATATTCATATTGGGCCTGGCCCAACTAAATGAGTCGGCCTAATCATATTGGGTCATTCCAGCCCAACAATCTTCTTCAATTGGGTTGGACACAATGTCCAGCCCACTACCTCTATTCACATACAAGTGAACAAAAACGATGGCCGAAGGAGAATGAGGAGGTTATCTGGCATTGTTTTCGTGAAGAGGATGTTCAAGTAGTGACACCAGAGGTGATGGTGGAGAGAAAGGTGGCTAGTGGCGGATATGGGAAGAGGAGGAAGTTGTTGCTGCATGGAGAAGAGAATGGTTGGAGTTGCTGCTATTGTTGATGTCGCTGGAGGATACGAAGGAGTTGTTGTTGAAGGAGGAGAAGGAGTTGTTGTTGGTGCTAAGGGGTTGTTGTTGGTCGGCTGTTGGGTAGAGAATAAGTTGTTGAAATTGTCGACGTTAAGGAAGAAAAAGGTTGGAATTGCTGCCGACGATGAGGAGAGGAAAGAGTTGTTGTTGCTAGAGGAGAAGAAGAAGCTGAAGTTGTTAATGTTGGGGAAGAAAAAGGCTAGAATTGTATCGACGGTGACGATATGAAGGTTGGAACTCCTGGTTGTCATTGTCCCTAAAGGAGAAGGAGAAGGAGAAGTTGGTGGTGGCTCTACCAATGATGAGCTCATAGTTTTCTTGTTTCAAATATATGTTTATGTGCTCTATTCTCTATTTTTTTTGTATCCTCTCCTTCTTCGTCTCAGTCTTCTTCTGTTCTTTTGTTCTTGTTCTTTTTTCTTTGTTCCTCTCCGTTTCGTTCGTTGATTGCAGGCATTTATAGGGAATACGATGACTCTTTAGCTAATGTTGTGTGCAATGATGGTTTTTGTAGGTTGACTCTTCCACTTCTACAATGATGAAGACGATGACGTGCATACACTGGTGACGAAGGACACAGAACCTAGCATTGGTTGCCTTTGAATTTTGCAGAATAATGCCATTTTAGACAAGTCTAATTTAGTCCCTCAATCTAATTACGCTCTTAATTGGTTTTAAACTTTTAATTTACTTAGTAAAGGTTAACTCTGGCCTCCTAAAATTTCAATCTTCTCAATTTAACTCGAATTAGGCTCTCAAACTTAATTTTTCATCAATTAAGCCCTTAATAAAATTAATTTAACCTCATTAAAGAATAATTAAATCCTTACGCTTAATTCAATTCTTTAATTCAACCCTAAATTAATTTCTAAATATATTTATACTTTAAATGGTCTACGATTAAATCAAATTGGCTTATAAAAAATATAATTATGCCCTTCACCTTAATTTTTATACAGATTTATCCAATAATCATTTATTTTAGCCTTAAATCTATATTTTCCTTCATTTTTGGCACAATAGAGGAATGATGGGGCTCTCCAATCTGTTCAAAATTTCCAACTTGATTTTTTTCACAACATCAGCCTTTCCATTTATTTTTGTTATTTTTTTAGGGAATAACCCAGAAATGGGTTATGACACCAAGGACCAAAGTGAGAAGACCCGTAAATGTAAGGGATAAAATCAGAACAATCATAAGATAAAGAACCAAATTAAACTTTGAAAAGAAAAAACCAGGCATGGTCACCAATCATTTTCTTCCCGAAATTTCACCGAAAATCCTGCTTTGATACCAATTTTGCAGGTGCATTTAATGTCTTTATCCTTTATCAAATTTGATAAAACATGCACAAAAATAATCCTTTGATTCTTGAATATACCAGAGTATGGTCAGTTTTGGCTGGTTGATACCACACTCACGATGGTTCAGCCCCTAAAAATTATAATCATAATTTTATGATTATAAAAAACTTTTTTCTACACCTCCCTCGTCTCTAGGGCAGGCGCACGGTAAATAGTCGTCGTGAAAATAGGTTATTAGAATTGTATCTTCTAAAAACTAACGATTGATAAGATGAGTGAAAAGACTTTACAATTGGTCATGTTGAGACACATGTACCCTTCTTTAATACACACGCTTAACTTATGAGCCCCAAAATTCTCACACCTAGAAAGAACATAATCTTTATACCACACATGTCACCAAGAATTTAGGGGCAAATAATGTATTGTGATGTGTGTGTACTAAATAGGATATACTTAACTCCATGTGTCCCCATGTGGACTCATAAATGGAGTAAATTTGAAAAGTTACATATTGCTGTAGGGAGGAAAAAATTTATATCTCTACCGGGGTTTCTAAACATAGAACATCTTGCAAATATATTTATAGACCAAATAGACAAGTTTAGGGCGAAAAAATGTCTACACAAAAACTCGAATGCATCATATATGAAGCCTAAAAAATAGTGAAACTTAAAATCCAATCATTGGATTGAACTCAAATTTCAAGTGATTCTAGTTCCTTTAAAATCTCATTTCATTGATCATGGGATCGTTGGATCTCCCAAAATTAGACCCGAAAAATGTTGTTTTCATCTATTTTAAATTTTATTTATTTAATTTTTAGTTTTGATCATTTTATGTTTCTTATTGAGGTTGGTTTTAAGCTCTATTTATATATTTATGGTTTTTTTCAACATCGTATTATTATTTAAGCTTTTCTTATAAAATATCATAGAAACTCTATTCCAGTGTTTAATATTGTATCTTTAAGGTTTGAAAACAGGCTAGTTAATTTTGTTCCGTTCCGTCCGGAATGGTTGAAACGTTCCATGCCATTAAAAAAACCGAGATAAAACGGTGTTGTTTTCGTCTCGATTTTAATTCTGACCTGTTCCGGAAATTCCGGCCGAAACGTCTCGGTACCGTTCCGGCTCAAAATCATAATATTTCTTTTATTTTAGAACATTTAACTATTATAATATTTTGGAATTTTAGAGATGTTTCTAATTTTGAGATTATGTTTGTTTGACTTTGTGTTTGTATTGTATAATTTAAAGTTAATTTATCTTGAATTTAAATTATACTTGTTAAATTAATATTTTAATTTTTTTCATATATATATATATATAATTATATATGAACAATACAACCCCGAAACGGCACGCCGAAACGCTCCGAAACCGAAATATTTTGTTCCAATAAAAAAACCGGAACGACAACCGGAACAGTATTGACAACCTTGTTTGAAAACCTTAACTTTTATACTCATTATATTTTAGGTCATTTCTCAACCTCTATCACTAATAAAAAAAAAATGGGATCATTAGCAACCACTCAATCCATACTAAAAAATAGGATCATTAGCAACCGCTCAATCCATTGCAGATAACATAGAAATTTGTTGCTAAAAACCATTAGCCACAGAATTTGTATCGGAAATTATTGGATACAAATTTATCATTATTAATTTATCTGTAGTAAATAATTTGTTGTATATAAATTAGCAACGAAAAATCTATTGTTGATAATGAGCAACAGAAAATTCATTGTAGATCAACGAAATATCTGTTACCCAAAAATTAACAACTAATTTTCATTGTTGAGTTATAAATAAATAACTCATAATTTGGCAATGGATTTTTCTAAATATTCATAATTGCATCCAAGTTTTTGTCATGAATCTCAATGATAAACCCCTTTAAATTTTGGAAAGGTGGAGCCGTGTAGGGCTAAATAAATTGATGTGCCTCTGTATATGTCCGGCCATTGTTACGTCCATAACGTAGGGGGAGTCCATGTATACATAAAATTGAAACTAAATTATATTTATGTTGCGTTTAAAAAAGTGTATTTAATTTTATATATTTTTTAAGATTTTTTTAAAGAAGTTGTACGAATTAGACCCATGAAAGTAAAAATAAATAAATAAATAAATTGCAATCTAAAAACACAATAAGTTGCTAAGAAGAAAAGCAGACGTGACATGGCAGTCGATCGGGAGTTCTCCTCCACAGAACCCCTTGCTTTGTAATTTGGGTGCTTGCCCACCACTCAAAATAACAGGACAAATTCAAAGCAACAGAAAAACAGTGTCATGCTTTTATAGGCTATGCATGGAAAGATAGTTTGGTGTCTCATTCGTTTGATTCAGACAGAGTTCGTCGACCGAGTCCACTCAAATATGTCTTAAAGTCTTCACTCCTTCGTGGCTAGCTGCTTCCTTGGGCTTTCCCTCCGGTGGATTTTCTTCTTGTTTGCTTTGTGCAGGCCATTGACATGAGTGGTTTTGGGTTTCTGCTTGATTCTAGAGAAAAGGAGTGATTTTGATGCGACGAGGTTCTGACCATTTTTCATAGGAGAAAGTGAGCGGGGAAGTGAGAGAATGGGATGAATTTCATACCGGTGATTTGAAATGTTATGAACGGTGGAGATTGTGCAATGTGATGTGACCAATAGTATTCTTTGACTGACTTGCTTAGCATCATAATCCGGTTTAAAATTTGTTTTAATCAGCAACAAATTTGCTGCAAATTTGAAACAATCATATCTAAAATGAAGTTTTCGTTGCTAATAGTAATTTGTTTTTGTTTTGTTGTTAAAATATAATATTTACAATAGATTTTTCGTTACTAAATATAATCCATTTTTTATTTATTATATTTTGATATTATTTCATTACTAAATTTTATTATTAAAGAACCTGTTTTTCAGTAGTGTATGGATTTATTTTTGATAGAGTTTTTATATAACAAAATATGAAAAGTTTATATCCTTTACATTTTCTTACCGAGAATGGATGGGTGTTCATTGAAAATTTAAATTTAACTTCACCTTGTAATTTTCATTACTGTCACAATTCATAATATGTCCTTGTCAACGAAATGTATTTCGCTATTTAAAATTTATAAAGCTCTCGAGTTTGAATTTTTTTTTCTAAAGTACTAATAATTAAAAAAAAAAAAAAAAACCTTACATGTCCTTTTCTCATTGAATATTTTACGCATAATAACTTGTATAATCAAATCGAATCCTTTTGAATGCGTGAGTTTACATATACAGGTGCTGTTGCTGATAGTTGTTATCTCTAATTTCTTGCTTTCTATATGCTGTAACTGCATTTGCCTTCGTTCGCCCACTTACGCACAATCTATAAGAGAAGCGTGGTCCTCGGATTTTGAGAAGGTATGAGATACTGCAACTTGAGCTCTTGCCATTAACTTGGGCATCCTGTCCTTCATATATTTGAATTCCAGTCTTTTTGTTCTTGTCGTTCCATCAAAGGCTCGGCCATCAAGAAAATGGCGGCAGCGGATCAAGAAATGGACAACTCAGTAGAGAACTCAAAGTTTCAGCTTGTTAAACTGTTTCAAGAACGTTATCCTCCTGGTTTTCTCAGAAAGGTACGTAATGTTCTGGGTTGGTTTTTTAATTTAAAATCACTTTTATACAGTGATTTTCTTTTTCCATGATTTTCTGGGAGAACATGTACAGTGATAGTCCCCCAGAGAACTTAAAAACACAGACACGAGACGTCCAATAATTTATGTCTTACCTTAATCATTAACTTTCCAGCTAAACACCTAACATAAAATCTTTGTATTAGAATGATTGCAAACGTGTGTGTGTTTACAGGTGGTCGCAGAGCTTATAGCAACCTACCTGCTGATCTTTGTGACATGCGGTGCTGCTGCTATCAGTGACAGTGACGAGCACAAAGTCTCAAAACTAGGAGCCTCGGTAGCAGGAGGGCTCATAGTGACAGTGATGATCTATGCAGTAGGGCACATCTCTGGTGCACACATGAACCCTGCTGTCACCACAGCTTTTGCAGCCGTCCTAGATTTTCCGTGGAAACAGGTACCGTATTGTAATATTGCATCATCAATTCTAATGTTTAGAGTCTTTGTTCACTTCAATTTGCTTTACTTAATATGTTTCGGAGGTAAATGTTTTACGATGAGGTCTGTTTGGGAGGTTCGTATATATTCTATGGTTTGGTCTTATCAACAATGTAAGGATACGCATAGGATCGGTCCGGTGATGGACCCATGTACCTTAAGCCACTGATATTGCTCTGGTTTGGTCTTATCGACAATGTAAGGATACGCATAGGATCGGTCCGGTGATGGACCCATGTACCTTAAGCCACTGATATTGCTCTGGTTTGGACTTATCGACAATGTAAGGATAACGGACCCGCATAAAACTTGGAAGGTTACGTTCTTTGTTTCAGGTTTTTATCTTCAGCCAGATTCATCTGGTTCTAGCCACAAGTTAGAGGTAGCTACATCATGATGGAATCTCAAGTGCTATGAGGGACCATGCACGTCCCTGCATGGATTAAATTCCCATCCAACCTGATCAAAATATATCAACACAATATACATGTGTGTGTGTCTATATATATATATATATATATGTCAAATAAATCAATTTGAGGCTAAAAAGCTTAATATTTTATTGATACATTACAGAATATATACTATGAAAAAACATATTTCAGATTTAAGTGTGTGAGATATTGTAGGCTATGATTTAGGAATTAACACAATTAAATCTTCTAAATATAGTATATTTGTTAATTTACAGTTTATGTCAACACTCTCCTTCAAGTTGGTGAGTAGATATCATCAACACCTAACTTGTCAAGTGAGTTGTTGAATGTTCTACTCGATGTTGTTTTCATCAAAATATCTGCTAGTTGGTCTTCGGTCTTCACAAATGAAATTTGAATTATTTTTTCCTTTACTTTTTTTTATTAAATGATGATCTACTTCAACATGCTTTGTTAGATCATATTGTACTGAGTTGTGTGCTAGTGTTATACCCACTTTATTGTCACAAAATATTCTTATTGTGTCAGTTGAAGGATAGTCAACTTCACTGAGCAATTCCTTTAGCCATAACATTTCACATATTCTTGGGTCATACCTCAAAATTCAGTCTCTGCACTGGATAATACCACCTTTTATTTCTTGCTTCTCCATGAAACCAAATTTCCCCCAACAAATATAAAGTAACCTAAAGTGGATCTTTTGTTAGTAATGCTTCTTGCCCAATCAGCATCGGTGTACCTTTTAAAATTCAGATGTTGATTTTTTTAAAACATGAGGTTTTTTCCTGGAGATGATTTCAGATACCTGAGGATTCAAATTACTGCATTCATATGATATTTGCTCGGATTGTGGATAACCTGACTTACCAAACTTACTGCATAAGTTATATTTGGTCGCGTGTGAGACAAGTAAAGTAGTTTCCCAACCAATCACTGATATTTTTCCTTGTTGGTAGGGGTTTGATCTGCACAGTCCTTCAAGACATGATTTTACACTATTGGATTATCAACTAGTTTACAATTTAACATACCAGTTTCTGATAGTAGGTCCAATACATGTTTCCATTGTTAAAGGAAAATGTTTCTTGTTGATCTTAACACCTCAATTCCCAGAAAATATTTCAACCCCCCAAGATCCTTCATTTCAAATTCAAATGTCAAATTCTTCTGAGCCTAGAAATCTCTTCTGTATAATCTCCTGTAATTATCATATCATCTACATAAATTATTAGTGTAGATACATATCCTTGTCTATGTTTTAGAAACAAGATATAATCTGAGTTGCTTTGTTTGAATCCATATTTCTTCATTGCTGAAGTAAATCACCCAAAACATGCTCGTGGTGACTGTTTTAATTCATATAATGTCTTCTACAGCTTGCATGTAAGTTCTTTGTATTATTATATAAATATATGTAAGTTCTTTTCCCGTTATTTAATTATATCATTTCATTATCGTTATGGTATCTTCCTCTTCAAACCATGTCATATAATTAATTAGGCCTATAATGTTTCTGTTTTTTGTCTTAGTCTAATAAAAAAAATCACAATTAATTAAATTAGAGAAGCCAAATAGTAATTCAGATGCATTTGGATCATACATGAATAACCAGTTGTATTTTATTTTCATTCTTTCTGCTTCAAATCCAAAGACAGAGAAAAAGAAATGGATGTTTTGTCGTTCTATTCGTTTTATAAAAAATAAAATTGCAGGTCCCATTTTATGTTGCAGCGCAATTAACAGGGGCAATTTCTGCTTCGTTTACTCTGAAAGTGCTACTAAATCCCATAAAACATGTCGGCACTACTTCACCATCTGGAACAGCTGTTCAAGCTCTCATCATGGAAATCGTCGTGACGTTTTCTATGATGTTCATCACTTCTGCTGTGGCAACCGATAATAAAGCTGTAAGAATCATCTTCTCAGTTAATTAGCATCCCAAGATCTTCAACCCTTGCGATACCCGCTATTGCTCACGTGCGTGCGTGCGTGTGTGTGTGCTATTGATGTTGTTTCAGGTAGGAGAACTGGCAGGTATAGCCGTTGGCTCGGCAGTCTGTATAACATCCATCTTGGCCGGGTAAGCAGGAACATATCTGTATTTATAAAAATCCTCAATTATATCCCTCACCTATTAAGCATTACCCAATTAACCCCCGTCATTAAAAAGTAAAGTTAGGTCAAAAGCATAATATAGTTTTTAAGATAATAGGTTTTCAATTTATTTTATCATTATTATGATATTAAGGAAAAGATCATCGGGAGATATCCCATAAATGGGGATTCGATTAAAACATTTTTTTTCTAGTTTGAGAAGATAAATACTTTTTATATTTTTTCAGTATATGGTAGGCCGGAAAACCAAAAACATTTATCCAATCCAAATTTGACAAGTCATAACTCAAGTGGCCTAACATCACAACCTTATACTTGAACTCAAATCAAAAGTATTTCTGAGAGAAATAGTGATGGCTTATTCTAACCGACAATTTTAAGGGACAACATTATTTAAGGGAATCGAGGTATCCCTTTACATTTATTTGGTGTTATAATATCATTATTAGCAAATCACACAAAAATCAAGTTCAAAACTATGATTGATATTAAGTTTATTTTTATTTTTTTGAGAAAGCTATTGGAGATCAAAAGGGAGGTGAAATTTTCAATTCTAGAATTAATCATGAAATAAGGCCGAAGTTTTTATTAAGCTAAGACACGTAATTAACTAGCTGTCTAGTCATCTTCAGACCAATATCAGGTGGATCCATGAACCCAGCAAGGACACTAGGACCAGCCATTGCTAGCCAGTACTTTAAAGGCATGTGGGTGTACCTGCTCGGACCAGTGACAGGAGCGCTACTTGGAGCATGGTCCTACAATCTGATTCGTATGGCTGACAAACCAGTTCAAGCAATTTCTCCTTTTCCATTCAAACTTCGTAGAACGAGGGCCGTTGATGAGCAGGCTCCGAAAAAGGACCCTCTCGATGCTTTTTGAAGAGATACGGTGGAGGGGGACAATACAAGTGACCGTATATTAAAGATCCACGCCTCACAGTGTATTATACCAAGAAGCTTATCTTCTATGTTGCTTTTCATGCCTGTTAGCATCATACAAGTTGCCAATAGATTGAAGTTCAGAAATAAAATTGCAAAATGCAGTGGAGATCATTAAGCTTATCAGTTTCAGATGTAACAAAGCTTGAATGAATTGATACAGGAAGGAGATATTGTCAAAGTGAATTAAATTCCAATTTCTAAAGATGGTTAAACTCAATGCATTAGAAAACTTCGAAGCACGGCAGCTGAATAGAATTCCAAAAACATCTACAGATTCCTACCCTTCAACATCGTAGCACTAAACCAAGGCACCAACCTTAAAACTTCAAAGCAAATAATATCACAATTATGATCTTCATGGAGCGAATCGTCATTGATTGATATTTTATGTCTACAAAGGAAGTTGCCTCTAATTGAAGTGCACGGGTATTAATGTGCACCTGACATTTCACAAGCCAAGAGACGCAATGTGGATACAACACAGATAAAAATGTCCGAAAACAATCACCGAGTTGATATTTCTATGCTCTGCATATTGGCTAAAGCCTATGCAAGACAACCATAATTGCATGTGATCACTTTAATTTATATCATGAGGAAATATGAGAAGAAGAAGAAGAAGAAGAAAAGACACTAGGCAGCATTTTGGCACACAACAAAGCTCCCTGGATTGATGGTAATGCTCTTAGTGCAGTTATCAGTTTTATAAATCCCAACAAGTCGATCCGCCAACTCAAACATGTTGTTCCTTAGGCTGCATACAAAACAAACATTAAATAAAAATGGCTCAAAGGATTGAAGGATCGGTATCTCTAGTAACAATCTGCTGTGACATCCAACTACCTTATAATGATGAACTGTGCATCCTTTGTTCGGTCCTTCACATAATGTCCCACAATCGAAACGTTCTTGAAATCTGGCACTCCATGTGAACCATCAAAGTTAATGGAGATAGCAGGGAGAAACAAACTATTAAATGATTTTAAAATGTATGAAGGTAGTAAATTTGAACGAAGATTACCCAGGGCAGCGTCAATTTCATCCATTACATACAGTGGAGTAGGCTTGTAATGATGAAGCGCGAAAACAAGAGCTAGTGAGCTCAGAGTCTGAAAATAGGGAAAAGTAACATCGTTACTATAAGCAAAAGTAGACTGACATCTCTGGGATCCTTTGGGGTCGTACATGGATCATTACCCGAAAGTCTAGCACAGATATAGAATAAAGGTTTAGGCAGAATAACCTTTTCACCACCAGATAAGTTTGCAATATTCTTCCAGCTCTTCTTTGGTGGTCTGACACTGAAAACAACACCTTCAGAAAATGGATCCAAAGAATCCACTAGCTCAAGTTCTGCATCACCTCCAAGAGTAATCATCTGTGGCAAGAGATATCAAATAATCAATGAACATTTACTGCCACTTATGAATGATAAGGATGCACTTTTTGCATTAAATAACTGTTTTCATTAAGCAAGTTGTGTTCAGAGAATACCAAAGTGATACCTAAAGTGGGGTTTTAAAGCCAGAAAACTACACATGCAAACAAATGTACTGTGTACATGCTCACACAGGAGAGGGAGAGGGAGAGACAGAACAATCGATCATCACACAAACCTGATACATTTCCTTCAGCTTCAATGATATTGTATTGAACCCTGCCATGAATTCATCCAACCTGTAAAGTTATCAATTCCATTATGTAAGAAATACTTATTTCCAAGGGAGGACAGTGGCATGGTAGATACTGGAATCTAACAAGGAAAATACTAGCCTTTTCTTTCTCCATTCATCATACTGCTTTTTTATATCATCACGCTGTTGAGTTACCAAGTTCAGCTCCTCAACCCGCTCATTATATGATGAAACCTTTCTCCGATATCTACAATAATCAGTGCATTCAGCAAATTTACGTTGAAGATTAATAATCAAACTTTTATGAGTAAGAGAAAAACTCATACTCCGAGATTGAATCCAAGTTTGGGTTCATATCTTTCAGCTGTGCTTCCAACAACACTACCATCTCAAGGGCCCTTTTGAGGTCACAAGCCTCACCAAGAGTCTTATCAGCAAGGATTGCTTGAAGTTTTTCAGGGTCCTCTAGTTCTTTCTGAGTTCTGCAACCAACAATATCAATGTTAGACGTGTTACAAGAAAATACAGAGCCAAAAAAATAAATGGTTAACCATAAATAAGCATACTGTTCCATATGGTGTAGAAGAGCATTTTGCAAGTCATCAAGCTTCTTTTTGTAAGCCTTCCCCTTCAATTCCAACTCCTTGTAGCTCTTCTTCATATCTTGTAGTCTGTAATCAGCATCAACCTGTGCTATAACAGGATGATAATTACTTGTACCAGTGATGATCATTTGACTAAAAGAAAGTGCAAAAATGTGGCTTTAAATGACAGAGTACCTCTGATGCCCGCAACTCATCCACAATTTTTTTCATTTTTTCGTACTCGGATTTGGCTTTATCTAGCACTTCTTTATGTTGATCAATCAGCTAAAAGAGCAGCAAAAGAAAGGCATATAAGGATAAGGATACTCTTATGAGCGCATCACCATGGCTGAAAGAAAATAAATAAAACAGACCTCCTGTATCTTTTTGTAATTCTCTTGAACTGCAAATGCCTTTTCTTCAATTCCTTTAAAAATACCTCTCAGTTTTTCCCTCTCCTCTGTTAGCCGTTCCTTTTCCTTCTTTGAATCCTCAATCCCTTTGGTCAACTTCTTTATCATTTTATGACCTGTCTCTATTTGAACCTTGTGACGGTTAATATCTGTGCTATTTTTATCCATATCCTGATTGGTGGACAACTTGAATTAATTCAAATGGCCCATTACAGCAATTCAAATATTTCGGGGTGGTTTTGTGACTTACAGACTGAATCTTGTTGACCTTTGCCTTCTGTGATTTCAACCTTTCGCCCCCAGCATTTTCTATTTTATTCTGAAGCTCCAAAGCCTAAAGGTAGAGACAATTATGGACAATCAATCAAAAAAAATTTAAAAAAAAAGGGGGGGGGGGGGGGGGGGGGGTTGCACACGACTGTTTGGATTTAAGCACAGTAAGATATGGCAGATAAGAAAATCCACGAAAGTTCAACTGAAGTCAGAATGTTAACCACAGATCAGGAAGGCAACCAGACAAAATTTTGTTGTCTGGGCAACCTGAACAATTGGCTTGGAGCTCGCATGGACAAAGAAACACAATATCTTCATACCTTTTCCTTCAGCTGTTTAGACCCCTGAATAAGCCTGTCAATCTCCTTTTCCTCGGTCACTATTATTCTTTTGAGTTCCTCCAGCCTATTGAGCTCATCTTTCTTTGGCTCTGATGCAGCTTTCAGGGAACCAAGTTGTTTATCCAGATAACTGTGTTCTGTATTCAGACTATCAATCTGTTCGGGAGGAAGGTTTTAGAGTATTTATCTCAACCGGAAAAAAAAAAAAACATCGGAATAGCCATAGAAAACTGTTACCTCCTTCTGGCTTTTAGCCAGTTCCATCTCCAGGTGTGCAATTGCTTTTTCCGAGGCCTGGAAGTGTTTCACAGCATCAGCAATTCGTTGGCGTATACCATTTAATCTACCAGCCATGTTAGAGAGCTCCTTCTCTGCACTTGCGACCGCTTCTCCAGAAACACTGGTGGCCCGAATAGATGTCCCCATCTTACCACCACGTGGCTTAGTTCCCCCGCCACTCATAGTACCAGATTTTTCAAAAAGTGCACCATCAAGAGTAACCACTCGTCGAAATTCCAAGTTTCCACCGTATGCAATTCTTGTTGCCTATAGGATGAAAAAATGCAAGTTACTAGAACCTTCCAGCATAGGCTTCAGCAGTAAATCTGGAAAAAATAATAATAGATATCCTTGATTCTAGCTATCAAAGGTGTTGTAAAAATGAACCTGAGCACACAAGTCATGGTAAGAGACTCCTGTTTACATATCCCATAATTACAAGGGACTTCCAAGACAATGAAGGACATAGCTAGAAGTTCAAGTATGATATTCCTTACTGATCAAGACATCTGGCCTTCTGCAAAACTGCCATTACTTCACATTATTTTGGGATTGACAAAGCCATAATTCCCATGTGTCCTAGATAATAAACACTAATACCGAAGAGACTGAATTTTCAAATTGTAAGACTAAGGGTTGTAAGACTAAGGGGATAGGTAGTTTCAAATGATATGGGCCGAAGAAATAAGGGCTTTAATATACAAAACTAGTTCATATAAGGTTTGACCCGAAAGAAAAAACAGAAAGGAGAACGAAAATCCATGTGGCTTCCTACAATGGATTTGCAATAGAGCCTTTTGTTGAATTAAGTAGATGAAGCATATAAAGTTAAAAGAGTATTCAGCTGACAGACCAAGTTCTCTAGGTGCATCTACTGGCAGCAACAGAGGAAACTAATTCAAAATAACAAAGAAAAGCATCAATATGCTTTTAGAAAGAATTGAATTAAGCAACATATAACATGATCATCTGTCTTCCTTAATTTATCCATCATGAAGGTGAAATAAAAAAAGAGAAGATATACAATGAAACTGGAATTTACCTGATCAAGATCCTTTGCTACAACAGTATTACCCAGAGCAGCATAGAAAGCAAGTTTCATTCTTTCATCTTGAACTTTAACTAGATCAAAAAGACGAGGAACACCCTCTGGAGTGCTCACATTATGCTTCATCTTCGAAGAAAGGTCAGCTTGCTTCTCCTGCATTGGGGGGGTGAATTATGTTCCTTAAGCAAAGGGAACTTCCTAAACCAAATAACCAAGTGCTACCATATTGCCCAGAAAGGTTGGCCACTATAACAAACACTCCATTCAATTCTCCATCATGCCAAATGAAAAATTTTAGAAATTCAAGCTTCAGCAAATTCAAAATTACCTTAGGAATATAGGAAAGTTTAGTTGTTAAGATTTTATAGTCATGTCCAGGGCATTAACCAGCCTACACCTGACTCCCATGCCCACAAGTCCTTTCAGATCTTCCAAACAACTATAAACAAAAGGGGAAAGGTAGTTTCAAGTATTTTTAGTTGATACCAGTATCATGAAAGTGGCAACCCCAAGCTTCTCTCTTCGGAGTAACTCTACACATGCTTGTGCTGCAGCAGTTGTCTCCACCACAATATAATCAAGTCCAGAACAAGCTGTTGATATGGCAACATCATATTTTGCTGCAATGAAAACATCAATTTAACATGAAAATGAGGTCCTTTATCTAAAACTTTCAAAGATAAGAGCACAACCTCAAATATGAGTAACTTAAGAGGGCAAGGAAGGAATAAGGAATTTTTCATCCATCAGAAAGCATACAATTGTCTTTATAAACATGCAAGAAGGATATCACTCTCAATATGCAACAATTAACAACAAATATCACATAATTTTCTTTACAAAACAAAATGAAAGCAAATCCAGATGCAGCAGCATAAAAGAATCCAAATCAGGCTTCCCTTTATTGCAATATGGCATATTAGTCTCAGAAATTCAGCTATGTTGGACAAGTTATGTTAATATAATGCAAGACACTTACCATCAATGGCACCTAAATCTCCCATTCGCCCATGTATTCCCCTTATTTCATTAGATTCCTTGGCATGCAAAATTGCTTTCAATACTGATCCCTGACTCTTTTCCGTATCAATAATTGACTTAAGTTCAGCAACCTTCTGTCTTGCAGCTTGTTCTAGAGGAATAAGCTCTTCTTGTTCTTTGATGGATTCCTGCAAAAAGAAGTGTTCTTGATGCATCCCATAAAGACACGGGAATGTCAAAAGGTAAATGAAGTTCAAAGAATTATCTGCAGAGCAAAAACCTGTTCCACTTTACGAGCTTCAGATGCTTCAAGCTTGTGCTTTTCTACATCACTCTGTAATTCTGCAATGGTTGCAGTTTTCATTTCGATTCTTCCAGATATGCTATCCATCTGCTTGTGTGCATTTTCAAAAGCTGCACGACCAGCTTCATGCTGAAACATTCGAAGAGCACCTTTAGCCAACTAATGACATCTTTTAGATTTGGACAAGGTATGGGAGTCATCACAAAAAATAATAAATAAAACGATTGAAAAGGATTTATTTCTCGAGATATTATGTTATGCATTATTGAACAAGTCATGGTTAAAGGAGATTTATCTAATTTGAAAAATCAAAGCCAAGTTATTTACTTTTCATCATAAAGAGGTTTAGGTTTAGATCCAAAAAAGTTTCCATTATAGGTTTTTAGTCAAAGGTTAAAATTTCAGTTATATGCGTGATTGCTGTAAGCGCGGGGAAAATGGTATCCTCTTAGTTCCTGCAAAAGATTTTTGTTTTCCAAAATTGTATGTTGGGTTATTTTTCTTTTTATGAGTCATTAGTCTATTTGGCAATTCAAATTTATTTTGAAAACTTAATATGGTATAGTTAGAAGTTTTCCAGGACGGAGATCTTTTGATTACTATTACTAACAATAAATCAAGCTTTAAATAAGAATTTAGTGGTGGAATACGTAGAATTTTTAAGTTATTCTGAAAGCCTTGTGCCTAGAGTTCTTCTTCCTTCTCTTGTTTTTTTATTTTCCCATTGCTCTTTCTTGCTTCAAAATGTCTGCTGCTACAGTACCACCGGTATTGTTCAGAGCATCAAATGGAACCCTGAATCATTCTAAAACAGATCTTATTCACCATTTCCTAACCATAACTAAACTCTATGATTTTGCATTAGTCAAGTTTTCCTTACATCTTTAATCTTATATAGCATATGTTGACATAACTAATTCCAATGCAATAGATAGAGGAGAACACAAATCACAGTAGATATAATTCCAGAGACTGAAAGAAAACACACACAAGCATGCATTGTGCACTGTTATTGAAATATTAAATGGGGAAACCATGGAAGCCCCAACCTCACCTTCTCATTCAAAAGTTTGCTTTCAGTATATGCAACTTCAAGTTTTCCTTTGTGATCAATCAGTTGCTTTTCCCACGGTTCTAGTTCAGCACGAACCTTCACGAGTTCTGCGCGGTACCTCTCTGTTTCAACTGTTCATCAATTAAACATAAATAAAAAAAAGATTACTAAACAGCAACAGGCACACGTTTAAGCATGAAACAAGATTGATTCATAGGAACTTATACTCCACTCCTTTCATCCCTACACTTTACACAGAAAACACTGAGAAATATTCATATGACAGTATAAACCAAAGGATGCAAACAAGTAATGAAAGAGCATCTGCACTAAAATGGATTCCCTTACCTCTGAGGTTGTATTGCAATCTTTGCACTTGCCCTATCTTTTCTTTCAATTACAGAATAGTCACTTCATATCTTTTTACAAATTTGAAGCCAAAACCAACGGCAAATAATATTATAACATAAGCCATTCAATTTTCAATCCACGCTCAAAATTATGATCATTTATTAGTCTTCTAGAGAAAAAAATGTCTTCGTCGTTCTTTCACCTCAAAAGTCAAGCCATTCTGAATATAAGATATTAGCTGCTTCTATCAATTCCATTGTAATAATGATTTCAAAGACTCAATTTTTCAAAATTTTATGTAGATATTCAAGGACTTTTAAATAATCCATGCATAAAGCTTTAAATTCTCTCAAAATCCACTTTTCTTTATATGCTACCCACAGACAATGAGACTGAATTATATAAATGTCAATCGTGAACAAAGATTCACAATCCCATGATCTAGGAGTCTGCACTTTCATTTAACCATCAGTGCATTTCACCTTCACCACCACAATTAAATATTTATTCAAACAATTAAGCAGCAGTTTTTTACTGCTAGGAGTGCACAGTCATCAACAAGCAGCAAAACATGAATCACCTAAAATAATGTCAAACATGTATATTATATCCTATTTGGACAATGACAAGAAATATAAGCTCTGAAAAAACTATACTCAATAAAAATCATTTTCTTATTTGAGTACAAATCAATCAAAAATGAAATTTTACAACCTTTCGAATTTTCCACAACTTCTTCTAGTGTCCTCTCCTCATCAAGTAAGAGTTTCTGAAGTTTGGGGATGTTATCTTCAAGTTTTGGAATCAAATTTTCCGAGTTCTCACATTCTTTTGTTAAGTCGTCAATCTTTGACGAATCCTACAAGGGAAACAAAGTAAGAAAAATGCGTGTTTTCAATTGAAATAGGCCACGTTTTTACCCTACTTTTTCTAGTTTATCTTCAAGTTTCTTCATCTTTTGCTTCGTGTGCTTCAGATCCTCCCGGTATTTAACATCCTGCCTTTCAAACTCCTTGAACTCCTCTTTACATGTTCTGAGATCAATGTCAAGTTCCTGAATCGAAGACAAAAGGTTGGACAGCACATCAATAGATGCAATTAGTACAATTTTAGGATGGCACTGTTAAGTGCAGTCATGATATGTGATGGCCAAAAATATAGTTATAAGAATCAACCCAACCAACAACTCAGGTCATAAGTTTGGGGATTGACACCCAACCTTACACTTTTTTTTGGAAAAATAAAGCTAACATAACCTCATTGTGGTATGTAAATAAATTAAAAAAAAAAAAAAAAAACAGGTTTTTCCACCAGTCCAGCCTTGGTCAAGTCGAGTCTTATAACTACAGTTAATAGAGCTATATATGTTTGATAGACTCATGTTTTCTCTACTTCGCTGAAAAAGCAAATATCAATTACAAGCCTTGAATGTACAAGCACAATTATAATATATAGAACTCACAAAATACGAACCTCTTGTCTTTTAATATACTTTTTATGCACAATCTCGAGCTCCTTCATTGTTTTGTGACTTTCTTGAATCTTCTCTCTAGAAAAAAGAGGGGGGGGAAACCTTCAATACATGCAAGTTCCTGTAGTAAGGAAATCTAACGCTAATGCTATAACTTAGGGAGAAAAGTAAAACCTTTCAGCCTTTATATTTTCTTCCAAACTAGATACACTAGTGTGCAGTTCCATCATTCTAGCACTAGTATCTTCATGAGCCAATTTTGTGGCTTTCTCTTGCCATTTCAGTAATGATAACTCGTGTAGCATGAAAGCTTCTGCTTCATTCTTAACATCCTATTTCATGGAAAGAAAACAACAGGTTGATCAAACATGTTTGAAGATGATATGATAACAAGTGACAACGAAAACCAACCTCCAAGCTGTCTCTTTCCTTCTCGGCCAACTTAACCATCTGTACCACGCCGGATCTTTTCTCGTTAAGGGATTCTAAACTATCAAGTCAGTAAGAATGTTTGTAGAAGTTAGGGAAAATCCTTGTCTACTACATGTCCATATCAGCTTCACAGATAATACATGTAAAGTAAAATTTCAAATAAGATAATGGATAAAATGCAAAATGAGGATAAATCTAAGAATAAAGAAAAGTACTCACTCCTTAGATGATTCATCAATTTTTTCAACATATTTGTTAGTGCCAATTATGTCCTCTAAATATTCAAGAAAACCTTCATCATGAAGTCCTTGAGCTTTTGGCTTCATCAATGAAATCTGTTCAACCTCACCCTGATAAAAACCAGCAAGCAATTCTCAAAACCTAAGGAAACACACTCCATGCTCAAATTACAGCCCTGTGGTTAGATAACAAACCTGAAGAATAAGAAAACGATTATTGTCCAGGTCAACTCCTTTTCCTTTCAGTTTCTTGGTAACTTCAGTAAAATTGCTCGAACGATCATTGATGTAGTACTTGGATGAGTTATCCCGAAATGCAACTCTTGTAATTACAAAATCACTTCCTGAAACAGTCTCATAGGTCCCATCATCCTATAATTGTTAAGAGCATGGTTTGCAAGTATCATGTCATTAGAATCGACCAAGTGATCTTCTGTAATCAATTGATTTCAAGAAACAAATCCTCATACAATCAACAAAATATGAGTTTCAAGGAACAAAAACAACATAAAAACTTGAAATCCTGTTTCCTTTTCTTCTACACTATTCGTAAACAAGAAGATGAAAGCCATTACTTGCTACAAATCAAAATCCAAGTTACCAGGTCAATAATCTCCTGAAAATGAACAGAAACGCCGGCGCTGTCCAAATTCTGATGATTGGTTGAATTGTGGATAAGCTCTGAAACCTTATTAAGTCTCATCTGCAAATTCATAACCAACAATTTGCATAATAGAGAGAGAGAGAGAGAGAGAAATTGAAAAACCAAGCAAATAAATCAACATACAGTCTCCTTACCAAAAACAAACAAACTACTCAATTATCTTACAGGAAATTCATGTCTTTTTCGTAACTGGTGAAATTAACAATTTGCATAATAGAGATATAGAGAGAAAAAGAGGACCTGTTTCGCTCGCTTTCCGAATACAAATAGCATTGCATCAATCACATTGCTCTTGCCGCTCCCATTGGGCCCCACCACAGCAGAAAAACTCTAATCCCCAAAAATTCAAAAATAAACAACACTAACAAGTTAAAATTAAACATAAAAAATGAGAAATTGGAAGTTCAATAGAAGCAAAAACTAGAAGTGGAAATTAAACCAAAAAAGAGGAACAGGTTTCACAAAATTGGAACCCTAACCAACCTTGTGAAAAGGACCAACCCGTTGTTCACCAGCGTAAGATTTAAAGTTCCTCATGATCATTTCTTTGATGAACAGCCTCGGTGCTTTCGACGATCCACCAGCAGAAGTGCGAACTGAGTTGGACTCGCTTATCACGAACTCATCGTCCCCTGATTCCATCCCCATTTCGTTTGCCGAGTTAACTCGGTTCTAGTTGGGTTTTTTCTCTGTTCTTCTGTGTTTTACTTGTGACTTTGTAAAGAGTCTATACTCTATACTGAGAGGTCGCCCCAAAAGTATCTTTAAAAAAAATAAAGAAAAAAAAAAGATAAATAAATAATGTTATGGTTTTGAGGGAAAAGGATGAGGGGTTTGGCGGGAATTTGAAAATGGTGGAAATTTTCGAAGGCTGGAATGGGCCGTTTGATGTTGTTGGGCTTAACATTTTAGTCGATAGAGTCCGATTTGTGTTCCATTGTGTATGCCGTCGTTCTCTTCCCTTCCTGATTTTAGCCCCGTTTTTGTTAAGGGGTTTTGGGATTATGTAACAAGTTATTTTTAAAAATAATTTTTTATTATTTAAAATATAATAAATAAACTTTTTAATATTAAAATCATTAAAAAAATACATCAAATTAATATTTTTCAAGTCAAAAATGTTAGGGACTTTAGATGTTTGAATGTGTCAAATGTCTAGAGTTTTTATTTGTTAGGACTCTATTTCATGTTCTGTTAATAACTCCACGTGTTTAGGAGATTATTATGCTTACATTTGTATTTGACTATTTCAAGTATTGTTTACAACGTCCTTAGGCCTGTTAAAGACGTGGGCTGCTATTTGTTTCCTGTAATGGCTATATAAGCCAATTCTTTTCATTCAATTAATAACATAGCACTTTCAAGTCTACACTTTAAAGTTCATTTGTTCAAACAAATCTGGTATCAGAGCCTCTAATCGGGCTTGAGTGTGAAGAGTTAGAGAGACCCACGAGTGTGAGAGTTAGAAGAGAAACAAATCTGTAGTGCAAAATCAGAGAGAAACACGAGAGTAATGTGAAAGCTAAAACACACTGTGACAGAGAGATACACGAGAGTAAACACGGTGAGGAAAATTAAGGGCCAAGAGAAGCAATTGAAGCATGACCACACAAGGAAGTTTCGTCCAACCAGCGATACCTAGATTTGATGGTCACTACGACCACTAGGCAATGTTGATGGAAAATTTCCTTCGATCAAAGGAATTCTGGAGTCTCATCGAAGAAGGAATTCCTGTAGCAGAAGCTGATAACACACCAGCCCAGAAGAAGACGATGGAGGATCATAAGTTAAAAGATTTAAAAGTCAAGAATTATCTCTTCCAAGCCATCGATCGGAACATTATGGAGACAATTCTAGTCAAAGACACAGCGAAACAAATTTGGGACTACTCGAGTAAAACGAGCTCAATTGCAAGCTCTAAGGAGAACATTTGAAGTCTTGCAGATGAAAGAAGGCGAAGGAGTAAATGAATATTTTGCTCGTACTCTTACAATTGTTAATAAGATGAAAATACATGGGGAAAAGATGGATCAAGTAGTCATAATAGAGAAAATCTTGCGATCTATGACACCAAAATACGATTATGTCGTATGTTCAGTGGAAGAATCCAACAATTTGGATAATTTGACAATTGATGAGCTGCAAAGTAGCCTCTTTGTTCATGAACACAGAATGAAGGGGCACGGGCAATACAGTGAAGAGCAAGCTTTGAAGGTTACTTATGAAGATAGAGCTGATGGTAGAGGCAGAGGGCGTGGAATGTTCAGAGCAAGAGGAAGGGGTCGAGGAAGACAGGGGTTTAATAAGGCACTGGTTGAGTGCTATAGGTGCCACAAGCTAGGGCATTTTCAATACGAGTGCCCCAGTTGGGAGAACACTGCAAATTATGCAGAAGCAGTCACAGAAATATATAAAGAAGATGAAGTTCTCTTGATGGCCCATGTTGATAATGATGCATTTGAAGACAATGCAGAGGTAGATGCAGTGATGCATGGAGAAGATGATGCATTTGAAGAAGATGCAGAGACAGTGAAACATGGAGAAGAAGAAATCATCTTGATGGCTCATGTTGAGGTAAATGACGCAAAGAAGGAAGGAGCCTGGTTTCTTGACTCAGGTTGCTCAAACCACATGTCAGAAAAAAGGCAATGGTTTGTTGATTTTGATGGAAAATTTCGGCATTCAGTGAAATTGGGGAACAATTCAAGGATGCCAGTCATGGGAAAGGGAAACATCAGATTGAAAATTGGAGGTATAAGTCAGGTGGTAACAAATGTATTTTATGTTCCTGAACTGACCAATAACTTGCTAAGTATTGGTCAGTTGCAGGAGAAGGGGCTGGCTATCCTAATTCAAAATGGGATGTGCAGAATTTATCATCTTAGGAGAGGCCTTATAGCACATACTAGGATGACAATGAACAGGATGTTCATCTTGTTTGCTGAAACCCAAATGGAAAGCCACTGTCTTCAAATTGCAGATGAAGATGTTTTTGAGCTTTGGCACCGAAGATATGGCCATTTGAACAACAAAAGTCTCAGAACCTTGCACTCCAAGCAATTAGTAAAAGGGCTGCCGAAACTCAAAATTGTTGCAACAAGAGTGTGTACTGTCTGCAACATGGGAAAGCAACATCGGGCAGCTATACCAAAGAAAAGCCAGTGGAGGGCCTCTCAAAAATTACAGTTAATACATGTCGATATATGTGGACCCATCACACCAAGCTCACATAGCAACAAGAGGTACTTTTTGAGCTTTATTGATGACTTTAGTAGGAAGAATTGGGTTTATTTTCTGTCTGAGAAAAATGAAGCCTTCAAATTTTTCAAGGAATTTAAATGTCTGGTTGAGAAGGAAATAGGGAGTAATATATGCTGTTTCAGGACTGATAGAGGTGGTGAATTTAATTCACATGAATTTAATGATTTTTGCAAAACTCATGGCATTAAAAGACAACTTACGGCAGCATACACCCCTCAGCAAAACGGGGTGGCTGAGCGTAAGAACCGAACCATCATGAATATGGTTCGCTGCATACTGACCGAGAAGCAAATGCCCAAAGTATTCTGGTCAGAAGCAGTTCGGTGGACTTCACATGTATTGAATAGAAGTCCTACACCAACGGTAAAAGATAAGACCCCAGAAGAATGCTGGAGTGGAATTAAGCCAACTGTGGCTTACTTTCAAGTTTGGGGATGCACTGGGGATGTGCATATAGCTGATGTCAAGAGGTCAAAGCTAGATGACAAGAGTTATAAATGTATATTTCTGGGGTATAGTGATGAGTTAAAAGCTTACAGGCTATTTGATCCAATAGCCAAGAAAGTTGTAATAAGCAGGGATGTTGTGTTTAGTGAAGGTGATAGCTGGGATTGGAAGAGGGATGAAGCTGAGATGAAACTGGATGTGCTTGACTAGGGAGATGATGACATGCTTGATTGGGAAGATGATATGCTGGACAATGAAGATGATGATCATGAAGATGATGTAGATGTTCAAAGTAATACAGAGGAAGAGCTGGAAGAGCTACATGATCAAATAGCCTCAGAACAAGATGAGATTGAAGAAAGAATAGAGGTTGAACCTTCTACCCAAACTAAACCGAGAGTGACTGGACCGAGAATGACTGGAGAAAGTTCATCAAGAAGATCTGAGCCGAGAGTCAAAAGAGCACCTGGTTGGATGCAAGATTATGAATGTGGGGGAAGTCTACTAGAAGAACTGGATAATTTGCAGAATATGGCCTTGTTTACTCAACAAGAAGACCCCACCTGCTATGAAGAGGCTGCGAAAAATGAGAAGTGGAAGAATGCAATGGATTTGGAAATAGCAGCTATTGAAAAAAATAAAACCTAGGAATTGGTGGACCTGCTAGTAGGAGCAAAAAGGATTGGGGTCAAATGGGTATATAAAACTAAACTCACTGAAACTGGAGAGGTGGATAAGTATAAGGCTCGCTTAGTGGCAAAAGGGTATGCTCAGGAGCATGGGATAGACTATAATGAGGTATTTGCTCCCGTAGCGAGATGGGATACAATTCGTATGGTGTTAGCCGTGGCTGCTCAAAGGGGTTGGCTGGTGTTTCAACTAGATGTAAAGAGTGCATTCTTGCACGGAGAATTGAAGGAAGCTGTTTTCATTAAGCAGCTGCAGGGATATGAGCAAAGAGGTATGGAAGAGAAGGTGTTTAAACTCAGAAAAGTTCTATACGGCCTAAAGCAGGCTCCTAGAGCATGGTCCAGTAAAATTGAGGGTTATTTTCTCAATGAAGGCTTTGAAAGATGCAGTCAAGAGTCTACCCTCTTCATCAAGACATCAGCTGGAGGTAAAATTTTAATTATAAGTCTCTATGTAGATGACTTAATTTTTACCGGCAATGATGCATGCTTAATTGAGAAGTTTAAATGTTCAATGAAGTCTGAATTTGAGATGACAGACCTAGGAAAAATGCGATATTTCCTAGGTGTTGAAGTTTTTCAAAGTTCAAAGGGCATTCATTTGTGTCAAAAGAAATATGCCAATGATGTTCTCAATAGATTTGGTATGAAGGAATGTAATCCAGTGAAGAACCCAATAGTGCCTGGCTCACGGCTAACAAGAGAAGGAGGAGGAAAGAAAGTTGATGCAACCCATTTTAAACAATTGGTTGGTAGTCTTATGTATTTGACAGCCACTAGGCCTGACTTGATGTACAGTGTATGCCTCATTAGTAGATATATGGCAGATCCAACTGAGGAACATTTGATGACTGCTAAAAGGGTGCTTCGATATTTAAAGGGAACCCTGGAGCTTGGTTTGTTTTATGCAAGAGAGGGTGCAGTAGAGTTATTTGCATATACGGATAGTGATTATGCTGATGATTATGATGATAGAAAAAGTACTTCAGGTTATGTATTTAAGCTGAGTGGGGGAGCTGTGGCTTGGGCTTCAAAGAAACAGCCTGTTGTAACTCTTTCTACAACAGAAGCGGAATATATTGCAGCAGTGGCATGCGCTTGTCAAAGTATTTGGATGAAAGGAGTGCTAAATACTTTCAGTCCTTCACAAAGAAAGTGTATTACTGTATTTTGTGATAAGTCATCTACCATTAAGTTGTCTAAAAATCCAGTTTTACGTGGGAGGTCCAAACAAATAGATGTGAGATTTCATTTTCTGCGTGATCTCACAAGAGATGGTGTTGTTGAATTGAAATATTGTGGAACCAATGAACAACTTGCGGACATTATGACAAAGCCTCTGAAATTGGAGATTTTTTTGATGCTTCGAGAGCTGCTGGGATTGAAATTCTTGGCAGAGGTAAACTGATTGTTTTTAGCAATTCCAGTTTAGGGAAGGATTTGTTAGGGACTTTAGATGTTTGAATGTGTCAAATGTCTAGAGTTTCTATTTGTTAGGACTGTATTTCATGTTCTGTTAATAACTCTACGTGTTTAGGAGATTATTATGCTTACATTTGTATTTGACTATTTCAAGTATTGTTTACCATGTCCTTAGGCCTGTTAAAGACGTGGGCTGCTATTTGTTTCCTGTAATGGCTATATAAGCCAATTCTTTTCATTCAATTAATAATAGAGCACTTTCAAGTCTACACTTTAAAGTTCATTTGTTCAAACAAAAAACACCTAAAAGCACAAGTGTAAAATTCAGCTTTTTAAAAAATTTAACCCATATATAAAATGGGCTAAATTAAAATCAGAAAACTAAAAATTAACTTCGACATAAGAGTAGTGTGACATTAAATAAAAGGGGGAAATCAATTAGATAAATGGGGGGCAAATTGAAATTTGTGGAAATGTGGGGGTAAGGTGTAATTAACAAAAGAAACAAACATAAATACTCTCTCTTGGAATTGACAGTAACAAAAGGAAGGAAAAAAAGAGAGGAGCTTCCATTCCAACAAAAATTAAGAGATGGGAGGTTAATGTTTTAATTAATTTTTCTTCTTTAATTATCCCACATCGGAATAAGAAGGTAAATTTTTTTGTGTATAAATATAAAAGGTGATTAGGTGAATCAATTAGGTTTTAAAATAATGAAAAACCGGTTTTGGTCGAGTTTGACCTAGTTTCACCAAAATCAATTTTTCTACCCGAGTTGACAAGGTTTGATGAGTTGGCTTGTAAAATCGGACGATTTTACGAGTCAACTCATGATGTTGACAACCTTGGATAAGAGGGATTACAGAGAGAACAGTTGCCGAGAGTAAAGAAAGAAAAATTATTTTAGATATTATCATATTAAAATATCTAAAACACCAAAAAATATTAATTAAAAAAATAAAAATAAATTATTTTTTTCAAAAATATTTTTGAACAAGTGACAAACAAAGAATTGATGCTAAAATCATGAACTTTATGTTAGGGTTCATTATAAGAGTTTGGGGGAAATACAAATTAATGATGAATTGAATTAATTAAGTGAGAATAACTTGTGATGGGTGCGGAATTTGAAGAAAAAAAATATGACGAAAACATGTTGTCCCTAATCATATTTATAACCAGCCAATAGGGAACCAATTACTGTGTAATGGAAATGCGTTTGCTTAAGTGAGTTTTGATTCATCGATTCATAAAAGTGCGCTTACTTTATATCCTATATCATGCAAAATTGTTAAAGAAACATGCCAAAATATCACAAATATTTTGAAATAATTGTTTGAGTTTTTTTTGTTTTTTTATCATACTATTATTATATAATATAAAAAAATCGTGTATATAGCTAAATCTCAAAAGTTTTTCTAGATATATTTTTATAAAAAAATAAAAATTGCATCTTTCTTATGTTTTAAAAAGAAAAATAAATATCATTATCAATTTATGATTATCCATTCGGAATTTGGCCAAGTTATCAAAAAACAATGCACCAATTATTTTTGTCTAATTAAAATTTGAAGTATTAGGATCTAGTTGTGGACTTTAATATTTAGAGTGCTTAGCTACATTGTAAAATATGTCATCGGATGTTAAGGATACAAAAAAAAATATGATGTTAAAATTTGAACTTTAGAACATATATATTTTGGCTCAATAAAGTAGAAACTCTCGCACAGAAAAGATCTACCTTGAGCATTACAAGAGACCAACAAATAGAAACTTCACCTAAGCAATAGGTTTACGCTAGTAAAAACATTTTTTATCCAACAAATAGAACATTTAAAAACGCTTTTGAGACGCAAGGTCATAGGCTAGTAAAAACAACAATTCACGAATAAAAAAATAATTGAAGTAAATCAAATAAAAAGATGTGGGAGAAAAGATAAACAATGTTAGCAAGATGAAAGTTCAAAAATAGATAGAAATGGGAAGAATGATGTAATTAGATTTTGCATTATGGAAGAGTAAGTGAATTCTAAGAAATAGATTTTTAGTAGTAACAACAGAAGTTTCCTTCCCTTTTCACAAATGTGTGAGGTTGGTAACCAAACGAATCTCCATATTTAAAATACAAGATATGGACATTGACCTTGCAATAATAGTTTTGTTACCAAATTTATGCTTGGTAAAATCTATAGTCAGTCTATTTGACGTGATGGTGGGATTCATACAAAATCAAAATAAAATTAGATGGTAAAGGAAGAAACTGGAGAGAAAAAATTAATTTAAAAAATTATTCAAAACAAAGAAAATAACAATCAAAAGAAAGATTATCAAATTTGATATATAAATCAATTGAAATAATATATTGAGGGATAAAAATTAAGATAAAAACAATTAAAAAAAAGGAATCAAAATATTGAAAATCAAAATTGCAAATAGTGGAAAGGTAATGTTTATTTATCGAGATACACCTTATGCACCACCTAAAAGCATAGAGCACTAACTTATTTGTCTTTCTTGTTTGCCCAATTCAATTATTTATTTTGTTTTAATTTTAACCCATTAACATTGAATTGTTTTCAATTCATCAAATTTTATTTTAAATTTACAAGACCGGACATCAACTTAGTTTTAGAGATTTCCCCTAGTATTGCAAGATCCTTGCATCAAGATAACCAAAACAAACTACTAAATCAAATCTCATATAAAACCAATTTTACAGGGATCAAATTGAAAATAGTAATAATTGAGGGATTGAATTAAAAAAGGACATGAACTCCCCTTGATAGTGCAAATTAGTCCTTGATTTTGGAAAAGAAAGAAAGAATCCAAACATTTTTTTAAGCGTTAAATTCAATCAATTAAGCTCTAATACTTAAAATCAATGAAATTAATTTTTTCTTTTACCAAAATAAGCATTATTCGAGAGATAAAATATCTCACTAGCACCCTGAGATCTCTACATGGAGGAATGAAAAACAAATAACCAAGACTAACAATGAAATAAAAGCAATGTTAAAGGACCAAGTAATAAGAAAAAAAACTCAAAGAAATCCAAGAGATAACAAAAAAACATTGTTTGAATGAACAATATTTCTCATCATAAGCTATAGTGAAACACTAGGCACTAGCTCTTACTACGTTGTGGGCCATATTTTGTTTTGCAAAAATAATTTTTAGGTGATGCAAACTCGTTTTAAAAAAAAAAAAAAGAGAAATTAATAATTCAAATTATAACATTAATTGAGATTAATAAATTGATTTTATTTTAATCATATATATAAAAAAGACAAAGACATTAATTGGATAATTTGTTTTTTTTAAATCATTATACCTTGGAAAAAAACAATTAGATCATGAAATTAGATAAAACAAAAGGGGTAAAAAATTAATTCGGGTCAACAAACACGAAAGAACTTAATGAGGGGGGAATTAACCACACAAAAGGATGTAAAATAAAATATGGTAATTAAAAGAATGAAGGTAAAAATTGAAATTAAAAACAAATCAGAGGGAAGGTAATTTTTTATTTTTGGATTTAATTGAAAATAAAAAAAATAGAAGAATGGGGAAAAATTGAAAAACAAATAACACGCCATAAACATGGATTGAAGAGTGAGATTAAAAATCAATAAAACTTTTATAAAAGGGTTAAGAAAAAAAATCAAAATCAAAAGAATAATGATCAAATAACAAAAACAGATAAAATCAACCGTAATTTTCAAGAGAGGGGAGAGAAAAGAAAAACTATAAAAAAAGATCTAAAATGAAAAAATTATAATTAAAAGAATAAAGGTAAAAATCAAAGTAAAAAATAAATTAGTGGGCAGCTATTTTTTCAATTGGAGGGTTTAATAAAAAAAGAACTCAAAGAAAAAACAAGAATGGGGAAAAAATAAAATAAAATGACATGTAGTAAACTTGAATTGAAGTGTGAGATTAACACCAATAAAACTTTTGTAAAAGGGTTAAGGAACAAAAGAATATAAAAAACTGAAAGAATAAGAACCAAATAAAAAAGAAATATATAAAAAATTAATTGAAGGACTAAAAAAAAAGAACAAAAAGAAATTAAACGAAAAAAGGATTCGAGTTTTTGTTTGGAGGGTTAAATCAAAGAGAAAAATAACTCCAACAAAAAAGAAAATAAAATAAAATTGTACCAATTTGAAAAAAAACTAAAAATAAAGCAAACTTGCATTGAAGGATAAAAATGAAAAAAATAAAAGATTCATGTAAAATATCATAAAAAAAATAATACAGATCAAATTGAAAAACATAATACATTACAAATTAGAATTGAGGACTGAGTTGAAAGGAAATAAAACTCTTATTAAAGAGTCAAGTGTCAAAATAAAAAATCAAAAGAAGAAGTATTAAAACACAAATACAAAAAACAAATAAAATCAACATGTAGTTTTTAAAGGACAAAAGAAAGATAAAAAAAAATACCTATCGATGGATAAGTTGTCAAATGTTGTGATTAAAGAACACAATCACACGAAAAAAGGAGTCAAGGTATCAAAATAAAATAAATAAATAATGACATTGTTCGTCCACAATACATTTAGTACATTAGTTACTAGGTCCATGGTTTTTTTGTTAATAAATTCCCAATTACGCTGTATTGTTGTATAAGTAGCCATTTGGAAGTGTAATTGAGTTGTTTTTAAAAATAATTTTTATTTAAAAATATATTAAAATAATATTTTTTTATTTTTTAAATTATTTTTAATATTATTATCTGAAAATGATCTAAGATCATAAAAAATTTAATATGATGTAAAAAATAAAAATTTAAAATATTTGATTTTGTTTTAAAAAAAAAATGAATCATAATAAAATTAACAAAAACACTAAACGGCATCGGTGATTCATTATTCATTACTGTTGCTCAAGACTCATGTGCACTGTGTATTGGCAATTTCACCCAGTGCTTCGCGGGTGCACCTCTACTTTTTTTTTTCGTTTTTCAACAGTGTATTGGCGAAAAAAGCCCCTGAAAAAGATAAAAAACGCCGTCGGTTTCAGGGGCTCCAAGGTAATTGGCCATTTCCGGTCCGGTCCGGCCGGGCGGTTGTTTTTTTTTTTAATATTTTCGAAAACAGTGCAATCACCTTTTTAGCCCTCGAAAAGGATAAAATCACGCACAGGCTTGGAGGGGCGAAACAGTAATCATCCATTTTTTTATTATTTTTCGCCCCTGGTGACTGTTTGGCGCGTCCCATCACGCGCCGTCCATTTCCGCGCCCACGCGTGTTTCGGACGACACGTGCGGAGTCTCACGGCGTCCAAAAATGATCAACCGGTGTCTAGAACGATGTTTCTCCATGCTCTCTTCCACATGGGATGGCGCGTGTATACATGTCGTTCCCAGGTACGTGTCAATGGTCGTTTGAATTTTCCCCTCTCATTTCTCTCTCCTCCTGCGCATGCTGACGTCAGCGCTGCAGTGTTTTTGGCAAAGTTCATTTCAGTCCCTTCACGCCCGAATTTGTTGTTCTGACCCTTATTGCAATTATATAAGTTTTGATTTGTTTCAATTGCGTCCTTCAATTCAAAATCATTATAAAATATAGTTTCAGTTCGGTCCTCCTACTTTTAATTTCCGGATTGGCTGTAAATAGCTCAATAAATTCGGTACACAAGTTTTAATTTTTGCAAATTTGTCCTTTGATTTAAATTGATAATAAATGTGGTTTCCATTTCAGCCCTTGGAGTTTTAATTTTTCAATTTAATCCCTTTATGTTTGATTTTCATTTCAGCCCTTATACTTTTATTTTTTTATGTTTCAAGAATAATCCCTACTTTTGTCCATGTATATATAAGTGTACTTAGCACAACAACAACAACAACAACAATAATAATAATAATAATAATAATAATAATAATTTAATTTAATTGTTTTTCTTGGTTACTCTTTTGTTGATGTTTTTTTTCCTCCGTATAATTTAATAATTTTTATTGTTTTAACAGTAATGGCAATGATATTTATTTTTTTTCCTTTTGTTAAATTTTGTAGGATATTTTTAGTCTTTCATTAATTATATGTTCTAATATTTATTGAATATTATCTCATAGGAATATATATAGGGAGAAGAGAACATAACCTAGCATTTTTTAAATAAAAACAATTAATATCAGTATTCTTAAATACATTTAATATAATCATATAATGAATAAATCAAATAACATAAAAAAAATTTGTCTTCGAATTTTAATTTTGTCCTTAACACAATAATAATAATAATAATAATAGTAATAATAATAATTTAATTGTTTTTCTTGCTTACTCTTTTGTTGATGTTTTTTTTCCTCCGTATAATTTAATAATTTTTATTGTTTTAACAGTAATGGCAATGATATTTATTTTTTTTCCTTTTGTTAAAGTTTGTAGGATATTTTTAGTCTTTCATTAATTATATGTTCTAATATTTATTGAATATTATCTCATAGGAATATATATAGGGAGAAGAGAACATAACCTAGCATTTTTTAAATCAAAACAATTAATATCAGTATTCTTAAATACATTTAATATAATCATATAATGAATAAATCGAATAACATAAAAAAAATTTGTCTTCGAATTTTAATTTTGTCCTTAACACAACAACAACAACAACAATAATAATAATAATGATAATAATAATAATAATAATAATAATAATAATAATAATAATAATAATAATTTAATTGTTTTTCTTGCTTACTCTTTTGTTGATGTTTTTTTTCCTCCGTATAATTTAATAATTTTTATTGTTTTAACAATAATGGCAATGATATTTTTTTTTTCTTTTGTTAAAGTTTGTAGGATATTTTTAGTCTTTCATTAATTATATGTTCTAATATTTATTGAATATTATCTCATAGGAATATATATAGGGAGAAGAGAACATAACCTAGCATTTTTTAAATCAAAACAATTAATATCAGTATTCTTAAATACATTTAATATAATCATATAATGAATAAATAGAATAAGATAAAAAAAATTTGTCTTCGAATTTTAATTTTGTACTTAACACAATAATAATAATAATAATAATAATAATAATAATAATAATAATAATAATAATTTAATTATTTTTCTTGCTTACTCTTTTGTTAATGTTTTTTTTCCTCCGTATAATTTAATAATTTTTATTGTTTTGACAGAAATAGCAATGATATTTATTTTTTTTCCTTTTTTTTAACTTTGTAGGATATGTTTAGTCTTTCATTAATTATATGTTCTAATATTTATTAAATATTATCTCATAAGAATATATATAGGGAGAAGAAAACATGACCTATGATTTTTTGAATAAAAAAACATTAATATCAGTATTCTTAAATACATTTAATATAATCATATAATGAATAAATCGGATAACATGAAAAAAAATTGTCTTCCAATTTTAGTTTTGTACTTAACACAACAACAGCAACAACAACAACAACAACAACAACAATAATAATAATAATAATAATAATTTAATTGTTTTTCTTGCTTACTTTTTTATTAATGTTTTTTTTCCTCCGTATAATTTAATAATTTTTATTATTTTAACAGAAATGGCAATGATATTTATTTATTTTTCTTTTGTTAAAGTTTCTAGGATATTTTTAGTCTTTTATTAATTATATGTTCTAATATTTATTGGATATTATCTCATAGGAATATATATAGGGAGAAGAGAACATAACCTAGCATTTTTTAAATCAAAACAATTAATATTAGTATTCTTAAATACATTTAATATAATCATATAATGAATAAATCAGATAACATAAAAAAAATTTGTCTTCGAATTTTAATTTTGTAATTAACACAATAATAATAATAATAATAATAATTATAATAATAATAATTTAATTGTTTTTCTTGCTTACTCTTCTGTTAATATTTTTTTCACTCTGGATAATTTAATAATTTTTTTTATTTTAACAATAATAGCAATGGCAATTTTTTTAAATTTTTTTTAATCTTTTGTTAAAATTTCTTGAATATTTTTAGTCTATCATTAATTATATGTTCTAATATTTATTGAATATTATCTCATAGGAATATATATAGGGAGAAGAAAACATGACGCAGGATTTTTTTGAAAACAAATTTACAATATTTTCATTTTTAATTTTTTAAATATAATATTACCGGGGAAAAAAGTAAACTAAAAAAAATACAAATTTACTTATGTTATCTACAATTAAAAAATATACAGGTCGCTTTCCATTTTGATTACATAGATTTTATCAATTATAATTATACTAACTAAATATTAAAATAATAAAATACAATACATATAAAAATAATCAATTTTTTATATAGATAAAAAAAACCGCCGCATCGCGCGGGTATACCGCTCGTATTACCTACGTTACAGCCCACACCGCTGGATAAGGATAAAATCCAAGGCCATGCCATGTGCCATGTGCCATGTTAGTTGGAATTCTGCTTTATTTCTGGAAAGAAAAAAAAACTGTTTTTCATGTGATAACTTGGCCCAATTATCACGTCTCGACAACTTTTGCCACTGGACTTGTCAGTCCCGTGCTACATGGAATTTGCAATCACAATTTTTTATCACCGGGTTTTTTATAATTTATTTAAAGATACAGTAGTTATTATTTTTAAAATATTTTTGTTTTCAAAATATATTATGTAATTGTTTTCTGTTTTTTTAAATATTCTTTATATCAGTATATTAAAATGATATAAACAACAAAAAATAATAATTAAAGTAAGAAAAAAATAAAATTATGCTTTCCACTAAAAAAGTATGCTAATTTTTGTTATTGAAAATTATTTTGTATTGATTAATTTTTTTAATAGTAAATAAACATGGAAAAAACAAAAAATGTTTTTTAGATTATTTTCCATGAAATAAATGGAGCTAAATGTTTTTATTTTATTTTTAAAAAGTCTTCTTTTTGCTCGGTTCGTTAATGAAAGGCTGGGCCAAAACGACAAGCATCTACCGAGAAAGTTTAGAGGGGTCTCTTTCGTTGAGATTTGAGTCGGTGAGAAACCGTATTCTGGAACATGCATCTAAAATGATACATAACAGAAGTATCACCAGATCTCGAAGAAGATAAAAGGATATACCCAGGGTATTTTTTTTTGTTTTAAATGAAAAAACATCAGTGTTTACAGATTATTTTAATATGTCAATATAACAAACAAACAAATAAATAAATAAATATTATTTTAATATATTTATAAATAAAAAATTATAATAAAAAACAACCATTCTCGAAGTATTTCCCCATGACAAAGGCGACAATGGATCTAAGTATTTCGAGAAGCACATATCTCTAGCTTTGGTCGCGGTTAACATTCGAAAAAGAACAGGTGTTTTATTTCTAGCCCTCCATTTTTCAGGTGATAAGATTATTCAAATTAAAACAGATTCACGATATATTCCGGCTGAGCTAAATTCCTAACCGACTCCATTCAACTGCAAAATCTAAAATCAACCAGTAAAAGGTAACGAGGAGCCTGTTGAAGTTTCAATTTATGAAGACAATTAGTTACAATCAGTTTGTAAAGTCAATAATCAGTTGGGGACTTAACAAGTTCATGTATAAATAGAAGCTAAAGTACTGAATAAATCAATTTGAGAGAAATTCACTTACCAGTTTTCGTCTGCATATTCTTCTTGAACTTCTTTCTCTATTTCTCTTCTTGATTCTTCAATACCCAAATTCTCCTAACAAATGGTATCAAAGCCTATTACCAAATAAACCAATATAATATCAAAGATCTGTTGAGTGATTAAAAGAAAGCAAACTGCTGAGGTTATTTGCAAAAGAAAATAAAATAAAAAACTACAAATAAAGAAAGGGGAGCAGAAAAGATTTATTCATGGCATCAGAACCAAACCAGTTTGTGCACTCAGCAATTCCAAGATTTGATGGCCATTATGACCACTGGGCTATGCTTATGGAAAATTTTCTAAGGTCAAAAGAATACTGGAATTTAATAGAGCATGGAATTACTGCAAGCAGAGAAGGAGAGCAAACTGGAGCAGAACAGAAAAAACATGAAGAAGAAAAATTGAAAGATCTGAGGGTGAAGAATTACCTATTTCAAGCCATTGACAGAACCATTCTTGAAACCATTCTGAACAAGGAGACTTCAAAGGATATTTGGGAATCCATGAAACTCAAGTATCAAGGCTCCACCAAGGTGAAGCGTGCCCAGTTACAAGCATTGAGAAGGGAATTTGAAGTTCTTGGAATGAAAGAAGGAGAAAAGGTTGATGATTACTTTGCAAGAACCTTAACAATTGCCAATAAGATGAAGGTGCATGGTGAGAAGATGGAACAACAAGTAGTGGTTGAGAAAATATTGAGATCAATGACCTCAAAATTTAACTATGTAGTCTGCTCCATAGAGGAATCCAATGATCCATCTATCATGTCTATAGATGAGCTTCAAAGTAGTCTCCTAGTTCATGAACAAAGGATGCAAGGGCAGAAGGAAGAAGAGCATGCACTAAATATCACTAATTCTAATCTTGAGAAAACTGGAAGAAGATATGAAAATAGAAGTGAAGGAAGAGAAAGATTTAGAGGTACCTTTCGAGGAAGGGGTATAGGAAGGGGCAGGCAACCCTATAGTAAATCCATGATTCAATGCTACAACTGTCAAAGAATGGGACACTTTCAGTATGAGTGTCCCAGCAGAGACAAGAATGTATACCAGGCAGAAATAGAAGAAGAAGAAGAAGAGATGTTACTGATGGCTTTTGAAGAAATAAAGCAAGGAGATGGAGAAGAAATCACATGGTTTCTTGACTCAGACTGCAACAACCACATGTGTGGGAACAAAGAGTGGTTTTTTGATTGGATGAGCAGTTCAGGCAAACTGTGAAGCTTGGAGATCATTCCAAAATTCTGGCCATGGGAAAGGGAAACATTAAACTGCACATCAATGGCACAACACAGGTATTCACTGAAGTCTACTTCATACCTGAAATTAAGAACAACCTTCTCAGCATAGGACAATTGCAAGAGAAGAACTTGGCAGTCATCATCAAAAACAATATATGTAGAGTGTATCACCATAAAAGGGGTTTAATCATGCAATCAACAATGACATCCAACAGAATGTTTCCTATACTTACCACTGCAATTGCCCCTGAATTGAACTGCTTGCAAGCAACATCTGAGGATACCACACAGCTATGGCACTTTCGATATGGACACTTAAGTGTCAAGGGGTTGCAGACCTTACTACACAAGGAAATGGTTAAGGGACTGCCTACAATCACAGACTCTTCAAAGTTATGCAATGACTGCATGAAAGGGAAGCAACATAGAGAAATGATGCCAAAGGAAAGCATGTGGAGAGCATCAAAGAAACTACAACTCATCCATGCAGTTATTTGTGGACCCATCACACCAGAATCTAACAGTGGGAAAAGGTATGTAATTACCTTTATAGATGATTTCAGTAGGAAGACTTGGGCATATTTCTTGCATGAAAAATCTGAAGCACTACCCACATTTAAGAAATACAGAATGCTTGTTGAAAGGGCAAGTGGTGAAAAAATCAGTTGCTTAAGAACTGATAGAGGGGGGGGGGGAGTTTACCTCATATGAATTTAATGAATTCTGCAGCATGCATGAAATTCAAAGACAACTTACCACAACCTATACCCCACAGCAAAATGGGGTTGCTGAGAGGAAGAATCGCACCATAATGAACATGGTGCGAAGCATGTTATCAGGAAAGGGGGTACCAAAACATTTCTGGGCAGAGGCAGCCAACTGGTCCATTCATGTTATCAATAGAAGCCCCACCACTGCTGTGCAGAATGCTACACCTGAAGAAATATGGAGTGACAAGAAGCCATGTGTTGATCATTTTCGTGTGTTTGGGTGTGTGGCTCATGTCCATGTACCTGACAAACACAGAAAGAAATTGGATGATAAAAGCCTGCAGTGTGTATGGTTGGGTGTAAGTGAAGAATCAAAGGCCTACAGGCTCTATGATCTAGTGGGAAAGAAAATAATAACTAGCCGAGATATAGTGTGTGATGAAAATGCAAAGTGGAATTGGGATAGCAATACAGAAGAAATACAACATGATGAGTTAGAATGTGCAACCAATGATGATGATACTGTTCAAAATGAAGAGATAGCTGAAGATAACACAAATGAGCCTGTCATTATCTGCACTAATGAACCTGTCACTAGTCATAGTGCATCAGGCAACATACCTGAAGAAGTATTACCACAGAATGCTAATGAGTCACAGAATGCAAATGAGCAGAGAAGAAGAAGAAGACCAGCCTGGCTAAATGATTTTGTTACTAATGAAGAATCATCTGAGGAAGAAGAAGGAGTACAGAACCTTGCTATGTTCACAGCAGTTGAGGATCCAGTGACATTTAAGGATGTATACAGAGATACAAAGTGGAGAGAAGCAATGGATATAGAGATGGAAGCCATTGAAAGAAATAAAACATAGGAGTTGATTGTCTTACCAGCAGGGGCAAAAACAGTAGGTGTGAAATGGGTCTTTAAGACCAAATTTAATGAAGAAGGAAAGGTGGATAAGCACAAGGTAAGGCTTGTGGCTAAGGGATACACTCAAAGGCAAGGAATTGACTATAAAGAGGTGTTCGCACCAGTAGCTAGGTGGGACACAATTAGAACAATTGTAGCAATTGCAGCTCGCAAGGGCTGGTATGTTTTCCAGCTAGATGTTAAGAGTGCATTTCTACATGGGGAGTTATCCGAAGCTATATTTGTGGACCAGCCACAAGGATATGAGAAACATGGAGAAGAAGAGAAGGTCTATAGGTTGAAAAAGGCACTTTATGGGATGAAGCAAGCCCCCCGAGCATGGTATAGCAGGATTGAAACCTATTTTCTTAAGGAAGGCTTTGAAAAATGTTTCTGTGAACACATTCTGTTCATAAAAACCAGTGGCAGTGGAATGATACTCATTGTAAGCCTATATGTGGATGACCTTATATTCACAGGAAACAATGAAGGGATGTTCAAAGGTTTCAAAGACTCAATGATGAAAGAGTTTGATATGTCAGACCTTGGCAGAATGAAGTATTTTTTGGGGGTGGAAGTGATACAAAATTCTGAGTTTATATTCATTTGTCAGAGGAGATATGCTAAGGAGGTACTAGACAGGTTTGGGATGGAACAAAGTAATGCTGTAAAGAACCCTATTGTGCCTGGATGCAAATTAACAAAAGGTGCAGATGACTCAAATGTAAATGCCACAGAATACAAGCAATTGGTTGGAAGTTTATTGTATCTTACAGCCACTAGACCAGACCTCATGTATGCAGTGTGCTTAGTAAGCAGATTCATGGAAAAGCCTAATGAAATGCATCTCCAAGCTGCCAAGAGGATTCTAAGGTACTTAAGGGGAACCACTGATCTAGGCATCCTGTACAGAAGAGGTGATGAAAGGAAACTAAAGGGTTATGCAGACAGTGACTATGCTGGAGACATTGACGACAGAAAGAGCACATCTGGCTACGTGTTCATGATTGGAACAGGAGTTGTTTCTTGGTCCTCAAAGAAACAGTCAGTGGTGACACTCTCAACAACAGAGGCAGAGTTTATAGCAGCAGCATCATGCGCATGCCAAGGAGTTTGGTTAAGAAGAATTTTGGAAAAATTAAGTCATAAGCAAGGATCAAGCACTGTCATCTACTGTGACAACAATTCTACTATCAAGCTATCTAAAAACCCAGTGTTACATGGTCGAAGTAAACACATTGATGTCAGATTTCATTTTCTAAGGGATCTCACACGAGATGGTGTTGTGGAATTGGTGTATTGCAACACACAGGAGCAGGTGGCTGACATTATGACTAAACCCATTAAGCTTGAAGCATTTCTAAAGCTACGGGACAAGCTGGGCATGTATGAATTGTCGAAATTGAACTAAAATTTAGTTCAAGGGAGGGTGTTGAAGTTTCAGTTTATGAAGACAATTAGTTACAATCAGTTTGTAAAGTCAATAATCAGTTGGGGACTTAACAAGTTCATGTATAAATAGAAGCTAAAGTACTGAATAAATCAGTTTGAAAGAAATTCACTTACCAGTTTTCGTCTGCATATTCTTCTTGAACTTCTTTCTCTATTTCTCTTCTTGATTCTTCAATACCCAAATTCTCCTAACAGAGCCATGCCCCAGTCAGCAAATATCATTACACCGCCACTCCTTACAGGCGATGGGCTACGTGTTTGTAAAGAAACCATTTTATCTATTAGTTGAAATTCTAGTATATAATTTATATTATCATGTAATATATATTTTTGAATATAAATATACACTGTTTGTATTTGATTTTTATTAAATAAAATAAGAGTGATAAGATTTGAAGTCATGAACAATAAATTAACAAAATCTTGATATTATGTAAATAAATCATTTTAATAACTGTATATAATTTAAATTATTTTTTTAACGGTTTGTTTAGTCAATTTTTTCCGCTAAAAAAGGCACCATGTAGGATGCCACTAGCTGGTCAGTAGGCACATGCATTTCCTGTTCATCTGTTGAAGATTGAAGAACTAGTTTACTTTTAGCTGCGACAAACAAACCCCACCACCTTGACAACCCACTCATATATGTACTTTAGATAATCTTGCTCGAGTGCTGCCAAACTGTGCAATCTCTCTACATCGATGCTAAAGACTCCACAAATCATGTATAATTGAGATCACAAGCTTGATGCACATTACATTGCAACAAAAAAAGATGTTTTGCTCAAAAATAATTTATTTTATGTTTTTTGGATTTTTTTAATATGTTGATAGTAAAAATATATATTTTTTAAAATAAAATAAAATTATTTTAATCCATTTACAAATAAAAATATTTTGAAAAACAATCATTGCCGAATTCCTTAACACTCTTTTAATATTATACATTTGGTATATATATGTTGAAAATATATTGAAAATTTTATGCACTGTTAAGTTTGAGCCTTTTAAATCTTTAATTTTATTTTATTATTTTTTTGAAAATATCTATTTTTAGTGTTGAATAATTAAATAAGAAATAAATTTTCAAAAAATTATTAAACCCAAACATGTTCATGACCATGTCATGAGCTTTATAGATTAATTAGGCTAATCCTTCTCAATTAAAAATATAGCCATCTCAATAATTTTAAAAAAATAAGTTCAAATAACATCATTTTGGAATACTTTTTTTTAATTAAAAATATATTCGAGATACTATTTAATAAAGTGCAATTTATTTTTTTGAAAATATGATTATATCAGTTTTCTTAATATTAACAAATGATCAGTTTGTACAGCCTTTAATGATATATATATATTAAATATCTTTTCCTTACGTCTCTATTTTTATTGTAGTATAGCGAGATGAGAAACTTGATTTGGATTCATGAGGCACATGAAAGGTTTATTAAATTAACTCACGTTAGTTTAAATATCATTTTCTCATAAGAGTTTTTTTGAAAAAAAATAAAATAACAATGATTTAAATCTTTTTTAGTCAAATTAGATTTTGAACAAGACAATCAGGTCAAATTTGGAACTATTAAGTCAAACAGGTCACATATGACTAACTTCACTATGATTTAATTTAAAATTTGGTTCATCCAAAAAGCAACATTATTAAATATATGCATCAAGTTTTCAATTTAAATTTAGCTTTTCTTATTTTTTAAAGAATATCTCACATTGAAATTAACTTTCGATCCAGCACGCAGTAAAAAAGACTAGAGCATACTATCTGACTGAGCTTGTACATTTAAAATACTTGTAAAATAAATCATTTTTGTAGATTTAGAGGGCAATCATGCTTCTGTTAAAGGCTATGTTGTGTGTGTTTACACTTTACAGAGTAAAGCTAGAAGGCGAGTATGTTTTCTTATGGAAAAAAATGCAAGTAATTTAGAAACAAAACTTGTCAATTAATTTAAGTTTTAGGAATTTAATTTATTCTTAAGATAGCTAGTGGCTTGTGCATGATAAGCTGGCATGCAGAATATTTTTTAATTGATCTAAATACTAGAAAATATTTAAATAATTTTTTTAAGAAAAAAATGCATGTAATGGTATTTAAAAAAATTATAATTATTCTTAATTTTTAACATTTAAACATTTAACAAATTAAATTCATATCCATATTTGGGACTTGAAATGATAGCCAGGATAAAATTAACACACAAAACTCAGTGAACTTCCAAGTTTGACTCGGTGTATGCAGCAGGATTCAAGCGTATCAGCCGTTTGATCTTCATGAATTAACTGAATCATTTATATTAGGAGTTCAGAGTGTTGTCTTTATGGAAAGTTAGTAAACTCCTATCTAAAGTATGTCTTTTTTTAGGAGTGTTTGGTGTTTAATAATGCATTTCATTTTTAATAACAAATATAATTTTTTAAAAATTTAAAAAATTATTTTAACATATGTTTTTAATAAAAAATATTTTTTTAAAAAAATTCGACCGCTATTCGCAATTATCCCGTTGCCAAAAACCTTGAACTCTACCGGGTTCAAGTCTAGTTTTTACTCGCATAACAAATGGATCATGATTAAAGAAAATAGGGTTTCCTAAAATAAAAAAGAAAAAGAAAAAAGTAGGCATCCTCTAACCAATCGGGTGGATTTTGCTGAAGATTAATCCAACACATTTTTAGAAAAAGGAAATCTCTGGTCAACCACGAGACACGGGTGAAGTGATGAAAAAGCACGAATTCTCATTGATAATAAAATAATAGACTGGCCGCTCTCATTGGCGGTAGCTTCAAGGAAGTGACTTTTTGTGTAATATCCATCTTACCCCTTCTGAGCCCCAGCTTAAGAAACAAAATTTAACATATATAGTCAGTGCTAGTCCAAGAGCATAGCACTTGATTCTTTCATAGCAGTAGTGAGAAGGAGACTTTCAAGGGCACTTGGGTCCTCCTTCCTTGGTCTTCCAGTTATTGTAGCAAGGGCACACAGCTTTATTCCCATAATACCCTGGGGGAACGCAGAGGCACTTCGCGCAGCACTTCTGACAGAAGAACATGCATGGCTTATGGTACTGGGTCTTCCCGCACCTCCTCGAGCATTGTGATGGACATTCTGGTCATTACACAAGACAATCAGGGTCAAAAGCTTTTTCTTTTTTGAATCGAAATCCACAACCCACAAATCGAAATCTTCAATGGCATACTATCCTTTTAAACTCGTTGATTTCTGGAAAAAAAAGAGTAAAAACAGAATACTCTCAAGAGTTTTTTTTCTAATCTGGGAAATTGCAAGCAATTTGAACTCATTTTAAAGGCAGTTGTACTTTTTTCTCAATTCAAATTTCTCTCGACGAGGATTTCAAAACGCCTAGTGAGAAAATAGGAAACTAGCAGAGGACACTAGCTGGTAGGTGAAGCACTTACGGAAGCTCTTGAGACTCCCAGGTCCATATTTGTTCTGCAAGAACAAGTAGTTTGACATTACAAACTTAAAACGTGACTAAGATTCATGATCTGAAGATACAACATTGTCAAGGTAGAGAGCCCACATCATGATGTACATTCGCATCAAGGAGTTATAAGAGAGCTAACCTGGTTGTTATTGTGGTGACCTCCACGCCCATTGGATGCCACAACCTGAAACAACAGGGCAAGACAAAACAACGTCAAGAAAAACAATCAAAAGAGTAGAAAATTGAGACAAATCCATTTCAGCTTCTGGGTTCCTAGTTTCCCTGTTCCTCTATAACGATGGAAAAAGGAAAGTCTTACGTACCAAGGCCTGGAGCATGGAAATGGCAATGAGAGCCAAGAGGAAGACAGCAACAAACTTAGCCATGGCCTTGGCTAGAAAGCAAAACCCTTCTTCCTCGGATAAGCCTAGACACCAGAAAGGATGAACAGAAATGCTGAGAAGAGCTTGTTGAGACCTGAGAGTACCTTCCCGAGTGGGGTATATATAGTGATTTTTAATGGGAAATGATCGAGCTCAGTGTACTCACGTAGTCACATGGGTCACAGTGGGGCCTTTGAAATCACGCCTTTGCTTTCCTTGCCATGTCTTTGTTTGGACCATGCTTCAAGTGGGAGAGAAAAGTTTTCGTTTTCCCCTCCATAATTTCAGGGGTAATTGATACCTGCTCAGTGCTGATGGTTTTATGCGAAACCGTGTAGAAATTGTGATGGGGCATAGATGTTGAAAATGGTCAACTTCAGTGATTAGTATTATTGTAACAAAAAAAAAAGTAACCAGTGTAATTCCAATCTTCTAACACACAAATGCACAAAATCCAATAGCTAATGGAATTCATGTGGTCAAGAAACAAATAATGAATCATTATAACGTGTCGCTTTGTCCTCCTCCTAACTAAAATTGATATATTTAGATCATGTAATATAGCTTTAATACCATTAAGAGGATTTTTGACATTTTATTTTAAAAATGATTTTAAAGTTTTTTTGATATTTTTAAATTATTTTTATATGCTGATTTTTTTTTAAAAATAAAATATTATTTAAATATATTTCTAAATAAAATAAAAACAACTTCATACTCAATTCCATTCCAAATAGTCCCTAAATACCGTCGGTAATTTGCTCATGATATAGGAAATTAATCTAAAAACATAAAGTTAATAATGTTTCTCGCAAGAAGAAATCGGAAATGAAGGTGGCTTACATTCTACGCTCGTTTCTCACATGATAATTAACTGAAATTGTCTAAAATGATTTTTCAATCAAATAATGGTTTGTAATTAATTATTAAAAAAGAACTGGTGGTAGAATTAATTCACAAGTTCCTAATTCCATGTAATAAATGAAAGCATGTGCACATAAGATAGGAGGTGTTATTTTTTGCAATTGGATTGTGTTTTTTTTTTAAATGGATTTTTTTAGTTTTGAATTATATTTTTTAGTTGTTTTGGTGTGTTAATGTTAAGTTTTTTAAATAAAAAAAACAGTTTATTGTATTTTCAAATAAAAGAGATTAACAAGAACGTGTTTGGTTATGTAATTTATTTAAGAATATATTAAAATAATTTTTTTTTTATTTTTTAATACCAATCATATCAAAACTATAAAAAAATATAATTTTGATATCTAATATACTTTTAAAGGGTATTTAAACACCGGTTAAAACTCAACTTAAAACATACGAGGTTGGTGCCTGGTTAATGTGGTCTGGGTGAGCTGGTAAGTGGTCGAAATGCAAACAATAAACTGTAATAAAGCTTCTGGCTCAGTCTCTATAGAAGCAATAAATTTAGGGTCAAAACATAGCCACAGGAATGATTTACTTCTTGAAAAAACAGGCCGGCCGGCGGTGGATTGAATTGAAGAGGGGAAGGCGGAGTTAGTTAAGTAGTTGTAGAAATGGGCCCCACACTGAACACTATAAGTCAGGCAGAACTGAAATATTTATTGAAAGCAGTTAAATTATTTTATTGAAAAGGAAAGAAGCAAGTTAAAATAATTAAATTAAATCCTAGAAGGGCAAGGGCCTTTCGCTTAAAACATGTGCACCCACTGACCACCCCACATGAGCCAAAGCTGAGCCGCGCCGCTTTGTCAAGGACGCTGTAAACAACGCGCCCTTCTTTTCACCGTATTTATACAGTGCGTGTTTGTAATTGTATTTGAGTTTATTTTTTAAAGTAATTGTTTTTTAGAAATATATTAAAATAATATTATTTTTATTTTTTAAAAAATTATTTTTGACATCAGTATTTAAAAATAATTTAAAATAATAAATAAAAAAAATAATTTTTTTAATTTTTTTTTAAATGTAATGACAAATATGATATTTAACTATGTTAGGATGCTAAACTGATTTTTGCAATTTAGAATATGATGGTATTGCTTTTAATAACATTTTTGCAATTTTATCCGAAAGATTATTACTAACATATCAATTAATCCAAATATAGATTATGGTATTGGTTTCTCTACGTAGTTTCGGTTTAAAAGTGTGATAAATATTTTATTCTAAAATATTTTTTATTTAAAAATATATTAAAATAATATTTTTTAATTTTTTATATCTTCTTATCAAAATAATTATAAATTATTATTTTAATAAAAAAAACAGTTAAACCCCAACCCAAACAAACCCTGGCATGGATTTCTTGGATTTATTATTAGAATATGATGGCTTTTGAAAATACAATGGTAAAGAGTGTAATTGTGGAGAATGTGGTATATGTGCTCGGTTTAAAATAAGATTTTCTCATATATGTTTTTTCCTTGAATGAGAGTGGAATTTACTATTTTATCTTTAAATATCAAAGTATGTAATTTGACAATAATTATTATTATCTCGCAATTACTATTTCCATTATCGTCTCTCTCCTTTTTAATATATCGTCACCATTGCTTCACTACCATCATTAATTCTATAATCTTTATAAATATATATTTTTATTTCATTGGTTATCTCTACTATATCATCATTACTAGCCATATTTATCATTATTAGCATATTTTTATTTATCATTCGTCTTGGATCTATAAAGTTATTTGATTTATATTAAATAATTTTTTTATCGATTTAATTTAAAACTTGAATAAAAAATAATAAGTTAGATCGAAAGCTTTTAAAATTAACTACTTTAATAAGTGTAATAATACTATTAAAAAACTTTCCATTACTTTTACATTCTGCTTTATTGATTTTTTTTTTTGATATGATTCTTATCAACACACGAACCAATGAACTGGTGTTTTATATTAAAAGCGCTTGACTATTTTGTTTATACATCCTTTCATAATAATAATAATAATAATAATAATAACTATTGATGACAATTGTTATTTTAATTAATTACTTCATTTCCCCACAGCACACCATTCGCTTGTTGGAAGTGTAACAATTTGGAAAGGGCATGCCAGCTTGATTTTAATAAATAAAATTTGATATTGTTTATAGATTTTATTCCTTTATAGTGCGTTTAAAATTAAAATTGTTTTTAAAATTATTTTCATTCAAAAATATATTAAAATAATATATATTTTTTATTTTTGTAGAAACTATATATATTTTTTTCAAAAATACTTTAGAAATGAATCGGAAATGCTTTATATATACGTGTGGGCGTTGCTAAAACTTTTTCCGTGTCAATTGACATTCCCTTGTGTGAAAGAAACCGAAGAATCTTGAAAACCATTGAATTTCAACGGTTCTTGTAGCTCCACAGTAGCACCCCAGCGGTGCCACTTGAAAAAAAATCCATGTCTCGGCACGTGTCCAAAAAGCTCACACAAATGGCTATTTACCACGTAAAAACTGGCATTCTTCCAAGTGCTAATGATGTGAAAAACCCCCTCGAGTTATCGATTGATAACTTATCATTGCAGGATGGAAAGATCTGAAAGATGGGCGCGTGCATACCAGTCAACGAGTACCGACAAGCCACAAGATACAGGCAACGAGGCATATCGGTGGATACTGTGTCTGGTCTCTTCAATCGTTTCTGAAAATATTTTTTATTTTAATATTAGTATATAAAAATTATTTAAAAATATCAAAAAAGAAATTTAAATTAAAAAAATTTAATTTTATTCAAAAATATCAGATTCCTTGCTAGCAACAACCGCTGGATGCAGGGACCTCGAAAGCAAATCCCACTTGGAATCCATGCATCCAACGGCTTGCATTGTTTCTTTCTTGATGAATAGAATTGCTCTGAAATTAATATGGGGACGCGAATATAAATGTGAGAGAAAAATGAAGCAATTAATGGGTGGTACTGCACGGAAAAAAGGACAGAGTCTTAACCCATGTTCTTGCATGTGACGGGCACATGGGGGGATTTAATTTAATAGATAAAGGGGAAGGTTGCCATGGATGGATCATGATTCGTTGCTTAAAAAAATACCAGCCCTGCCCCGGAATGATAATGTTCACTTTTCTTATTCGGCATCTGTCTAACGAAACCTAACATTTATCCAGAGATTATGTTTCTTTATTATCAAATTTATTATATAGTCATAAAAAATATATATTTTCTAGTCTTGTTTTTCAAGATTTACACGCTACATGATAATGTGAAAGAATATTCTTAAGGTAATTTATATATGATGCTCCTCGATCGGACACCAATTATACAAATAAATAAATAAAAAATAAATCGGAGGAGGCCAATTTTAAGTTTACGTAACATGTGGATACATATGCCTGGATTTAAATTGTCGGTGGGTTTTCATGTGGAGTGGGCAGGCTGAAATCTGAGCACGAAATAAATGGTCTTGATGCGTTTAAACAAGGTATCCTTGCATAGAAAAAGCTCCCGCGTCTCCTTTTCTTTATATCCCGGTGAGCTTGAAAGCCAACATGAGAAAGAAACAGAGTACGTAAATGCTTCAAATCTTTCGGTTCATGTGAAATAGCCCGTGATGAATCTAATTTGCTAGGGAACTATTGTTTTTTTGATTTTTTATTCGGACCCACAGAAATTACAAAACAAATAAAAGGTGTGGGATTATGCACTGTGCATCCTCTCACAATCCACTGTGGATTGTGGCAGTGCCGTGACCAAAATGGGTCTCAGCCTCAGCTCTGTTGTATTTATTTAATGGGGGTGTTTTCAGTTTTTGCCTTTTTTTTTATTCAGCCGCAATGTGCACAGTGTAATCACGAATAAACCCCTCGCAAATGACAAAATAGTGCACAGGGACGAGGGGCGCTGTCGGTTTTTCACCCCTTCAGTGCACAGTGCACAGACAAAAAAAGCCCTCCAAAATGACAAAACAACGCACAGTAACCGGGGACACGGGCGTCCTTTCCCCGAGGTTTTTTCGTAGATCTGGGTTGAGGCAGGGGTGGCTTGGTAATTAGCCTATTTTTTTTATTATATTTTCTTCTAACCGCCTGGCGCGTCGTCAGGACGCGACAGCGGCCCTCAGCGCCAACGCGCCCTTTATGCGGCGCGTGCGGGTCAATGAGGAGGTCAAAAGTTTGTCTCCGACGGTGAGTACGGTGCTCCTCCAGGTGCTCTCTCTGCCGTCGCGGCGCGTTGCCATCATCTATGCCCGTATAGGCGGCGGTGGCCGGTTTTGTGGCGGCTGCTGCTTTTCTCTCTCCTGCGGGCCCAATGTCAGGTCCGGTCCCTCATGTGTGTGGTAAGTTAATTTCGGTCCCTGAGGTTTTGATTTCGATTGTGTGCCTGATTTCTTTAATTGAAATTTTGATTGTTTTCAATTGTGCCCTTCAATTAAAACTAATTATATAAAGCAATTGTAATTCGGTCCCTAGACTTTTGATTTTCGGTTTCTTTTTGGTTCCTTCAATTTTTCCGGTACCGAAGTTTTGCTTTCTTTAATTTGGTCCTCCAATTGCAATTGGTAATATATACAAAGTCTGATTTCAGTCCCTTTTCTTCTAAATTTTTAATTGAATGGTAGCATTTGATCATTATTTAATTTTTGGTCCTCCAATTATTTTATTTTTCAATTTTATCCTTCAATTAAAATTAATTGATATATGTCATTTTTCATTTTTCTCCTTATTCTTTTAATTTTCTATTTGATATTAATTCATGTGTTCTTTTTTTAATGTTTATTTTTTATTTGCATTTATGCATTTATGCATTTATGCTTTTAGTTTTTATTCTCAGTGTAACTTTTGTCCATGTATATATAAGTGTATTTTAACACAATAATAATAATAATAATAATAATAATAATAATAATAATGATAATGATGATGATGATGATGATGATGATGATGATGATCATAATAATAATAATAATATTTTTTCTCATTTACTCTATAGCAATGATAATTTTTATTTTGTTTTCATCTTTTGTTCAAATTATTAGAATTTTTTTTCTTTCATTTATTTCTGGTTTTTCATTCATTATTAACACAATAATAATAATAATAATAATAATAATAATAATAATAATGAGAATAATCATAAGTATTATTATTATTATTATTATTATTATTATTTAATTTTTTTTCTTGCTTACTCTTTTGGTAATATTTTTTTTCCCTCCGGATAATTTGATAATTTTTATTGTTTTTACAATAATAACAATGATAATTTTTATTTTTTCTTATTTTTTCTCTTATCTTTTGTTAAAGTTTCTAGGATATTTTTAGTTTTTCATTTATTTTTTTCCCTTTCATTACTAACATAATAATAATAATAATAATAATAATAATAATAATAATAATAATAATAATAATAATAATAATAATAATAATAATTTAATTATTTGCACAATAAGGATTTTGTGATTAATTTGTTTTTTTTCTTATTGAAATATTTTGCTCTAGTTTTGAAAATGTTAGTTCGCGCTCTTTTATGATCTTTCATAACGTAATATCTACATTCTAAAAGATGTAATCTATGCTTACGCAATAAATTGTACTTAAATTTTTTTACATTTTATCTCCTGATGTATAACTTTTATTTGGTTATATCATAAAAATTTATCGATGTTGATTTAATTATGTTAAATTATATACACAAAAATGCCCGCGGCAACGCGCGGGCAATATAGCTAGTACAAAAGAAAGTACGTAGATTTTGCTTTAAGTAATTTCTTATTTGTATTTTTTGATTATTTTGATATGAAGAATAAGTTTTAAAAATAATTTTTTTAATATATTTTTACATAAAAAAAACTTTAAAAAACAACTTATATCACAAACACCTATGATGTGTTTTGTGCTTTTAAGAGAATTATACATATAAATAGTATTGGAAAAGCATTGTAGACAGAATAATGTGGATTGAAACAGTGTTTTCCCTTGTATTTTTTTTTATAATTGGGTTGTCTTATTTTTTTTATTATCGAGGTATCCGGGCCAACTTAAACGCATCACAATTAATCTCCGGATCCATTTTTTTATATATTGTTTTTTCATATTTTCCCCCCACGTACACATGTATTTTTGTTTTTTTATAATCAGGGTGTCCAGATCAGCTAACACGCACCACGACTAATCCTTGGACCCTATTTTTTTCCCACTTATACATTTTTTTTATAACCGGAGTGTCCAGAGCAGCTTACACGCACTACGATTATTCACCGAACCCATTTTTTTTAATTGCTATAGTGCTTTCCCACTTGTGTTTTTTTTTTTTATAACCGGAATTTTCCGAGCCAGCTTATGCTCACCACAACTAATCCCTGTACCACTTTTTTTTTCCTGTATTCCCCCCACTTATACATCTTTTTTGGTTTTTTTTTATAATCAATGTGTCTAGGTCAGCTTACGCGGACCACGACTAATCCCTGGACCCACTTGTTTTTTTCCCTCCCACTTATATATATATTTTTTGTTTTTTTATAACTGAGGTGTCCGGGCCAGCTTACACGCACCACGATTAATTCCGGACTTTTTTTTTAAATGATGTGGGAAAAGCATTGTAGCTCTCCTCACATACACTTTGGATTGCTGCAATGCTCTCCCGCATATATATATATATATATATATATATATATATATATATATATATATATATATATATATATTCCTAGTTTTCCCCTGCACTTATACATTTGACTAATGCCCGGACCCATTAAACACCTTAAAAGTCTAGTGGGCAGGTAAGACACCGCAGGGGGGGGGGGAACATGCATAAAGAGGATCGAACCCGGGTGCAGGGGAAGGGAACAAGTCCATTTCCACTTATACATTTATACATGACAATTATTATGTTTTAAAAAATATGCACATATTAGAAATTTGTCAATTGCATTCTGCATGAGTCATGTCTAAAAGAGTTATTTTTACATACCATTGTAGCTCTTCTCATAAAACACTATGGATTGCTATAGTGCTTTCACACTTATACTTTTATACATAGCAATATTATTTAAAAAATGTGCATGTATTGGAAATTTGTCAATTACATTCTGCATGAGTCATGTCTAAAAGCGTTATTTATACTGTTTTTTAAATTGTTCTTCATAAAAAGAATATATATATATATATATATATATATTAACTAAAAAGCTAAAGGAGATCAGAGTTTTGCATAATAAAATTCACCATGCATTTAGACATATATTGTGGATTGTAATGATGAAATTACTATTTTATCCTTTAGCGAACAATGATTTTAGTCATGGGTCCATGGGTATTTTAGATTTTTAATGTTTCTGGGTACACTAAAATAATCATAATACCTTATAATAAGACAAAAATCAACAGTTAAATATGAGGCTATTAAGGATATTGCACATGTTTTTTATAATATATAAATACAAAATAATCTTAGTATACATGCATAAGAGAGAGTTTCACTCTCATTTTACACCACCAAAGCAAAACTTGCTTTGTTTTTTAATGCAAGATGCATTTAATACAAATAAAAAAAAATAAAAATCTAAACTAATAGCAAAGGTGTATAGATGCAAAAATAAATTAAGAACCATCTCAGAAGGACCAGAAAAATAAAGGGATCAAAACTAAACCAAAAAAGTAAAAGAATAAAAACCGAAATACAAAACAAGAAATTATATATATTAAAATTAGATAATTTTTTTTTAATTCCAATGATGAATCGCGGGTTTATGACTGGTTGTATCTAAAAAAAATCAACCTTCCCACATCACAAACGCAATACAAAATCATCCTTTATAAAAAGAACTACAATGAAAGACCTAGAAGAAAAACTGAAAGAAAAAAACAAAAATTTTTAGCTTTCATTCTTTATTTTTATAATTCTAAGGGGAGAGCAATATTGAATAATTTAAATAAAATTTCTAAGTTGAGGAGTTATTCCTACATATTTAATTAAAAGAGCTAAAAAATTGTTTAATATATTTCTATGCAAAAAGTGATTTTCACTGTACCTGTATTAGTTATTGATTATTAATAAATAATTATATTAATATTATATATATTGAAATAGAATTGACTTCTCTAAATAATTTTTTTCCCAGTGGAGTACTAATATAAAAATACTATATTTACACTATTTAAAAAATTCTATTATTAATTTGACTTCTCTAAATAGTTTTTTCCCCTGGAGATGCTCTAAGCTAAATATTTGCCTTGTTTTTTGAGATTATAGTGAAAATTGATTTGTAAAATGTTTTTACATATAAATATATTATAGTAATTTTTTAAATGTTTATTTGTAATATTAATAATACAAAATATATTAATTTGAATAAAACAAATCCAGATTAAAAAAATAAGTGTAAAACTGAACACCAAACACCTCACCTGCTCATTGATTTGGGCTAAAGAGCCTATTGGGTTACATCACCCATGAGGGTGCTGTGAGCAGAAAAATTCTCGAGAAATGAAAGTTTTGAAGTTTGTGCCTTTTCTTCTTCTTTCTTCTTTCAAATTAAAAATTCTATTTATCGTTTTCAACGCACCCAATAAATAGCTATCATCACGATGGCCCGCGCCACGTTAATAGCTATCATTAGATGGCCCGCGCCACGTTAAAGTGTCAATTTTTTCTTTCTTTCTAATGTAAACAATTATTTAGATGACAATAAATTGAGTTAACCTATAATAATCTGATAAATACACGATTTAAAATATAATATCAGAATAAATCCATTAAAAAATAAAAAAAACATAATAAAGTTTAAAGTTAAATAATTTAATTTTAAATAATAAAATAAAAAAAAAACAAAAAAAACTTATATCAATCCAAGTTAGTTTACTAGTTGTGGCGTGAAATCAAAACTTAAAAAATTAAAATTAAAATTAAAATTAAAAAACACACACACACACACACAAAGTTAGATCAAATATTGAAAAAAATCAAGTTTAAATCAAATTATAAAATTCAATATTAAATTATAAAATTGAAATAAAATTAGAGTCATAGAAGAAACCTCATAAAAGATTGTATTTGATTTAAGATAATACTCAAAACTAAAAACTTAGATAATGAGATAAGAATTTTATCAATTCAAGTTTATACCATGAAAACATAATAAAGCAAGTCTCTAAATTATAAAAAAATAATTAAAGAGAAGGATGGAGCAGTTATAATTCCAATTGCTTTTGTATTCATGCTCTGTGATATTTCTGCACAACTTTCTTTAATTTTCCTCACAAGCAGGAAAACAAATTGAATTCAACTAAACAGGTTCCCGAGCAATTGATCTCTGTTTGCTCTGTGGTTTTATTCCCTTTGTTATTCTTTAAATGATCATATTTGTTATTCATTGAAGTTGTTTTTGAAAGTGATTTTTGTTCAGAATTACTCAAAATAATATTTTTTATTTTTTTAAAATTATTTTTAACATCAGTACATCAATATTATCTAAAAACACATTTTTTTAATTTAAAATAAAAAAATACAAAATTTTTAAATTTCTTTAAAAACACTTTCCAATAGATAGTCATGCATAGTTTTAGAAACATTCCCCTCCCTCCCTCTCCTTTGGTTTTATTATTGCTCATGAATCTAGAAACTTTGTTATTAAAATAGACATTCTTTTTATCCTTTGATTTTAGAACACATTCTTTTTTATTAATAATATAATAAACCCCACTTTGTTACTATAATTGGCATAGTAAACATGTACAAGTCCAAGGACTAAAAGAAAATGGGATAAAAAAATTAAATGAAATAAAATGTTCGGGATGAAATTGTTAAGAAAAACTTAAAAAAATAATTAAAGTCAACACAATAACAATCAAATTATTAAGGGTCAAAAGTGAAATTAACACAAAGTAGAGGATATCATTAAAATTTTAAAAGACAACAAAAATCTTGAGTGAAAAAGAGAATAAAAAAAATATCTATCATTAATTAACCATCATGTTTATCATCAACACATGCGCTATTCCATTACCTATTTCATCACTTAGACGCTTCAAAGGATATCATAATTGGTCGTTTTATAATGCCCTACAATGCTACATGCTTCAACCATTTATTTTTAAAATAATGACCATACTTTTTAAATTATATTTTTCTCTTCAACTGAAATGAAAATAAAATAAAAACCATGGGAAAAAAATGAAAATTCCCTTAAGACAACTACCTTAGTTTTTTTTTTTTATTTCTTTATTTCAAGATTAAATACGTCATTTTACTATTAAAAAGACAAGCAAAATCCCTCTACAAAACCTTAATATTTTTTCTTTTATATAGGATGATTAAATCATTTTAATATTATAAAAAATCAAAAGACCAAAAATAATTTATTATTACTTTTGTTATATTTATTTTAATGTTAATTAGAAATTTATTGAGCTCGTAATTACAAATAATTTTTGCTTATCTACCAAATATCCTTTATTCTTTATCATTTAATAAATGTTTTTACATCCTTGATACCTAACCTCTTAATTTTTAACCATATATATATAGAACGACACCCAAACAAAAGAAAAACAATCTTTGCCTTAAGTTTATTCCATGTTTGTGTGACAGCTGTCATATTATTTATGGCCCATGGAAATCTGGTTCTGGACCAAGAATATATAAAGGCTGAGTTTTATAGTTTGGGCCTAAAAGTGGCAATTTCAACAACCTGTTCGAATGCCTTGTGTGGGCTTTAATAGGCCAGTGTTTTTTCTTTGATAAATGAAGTATCCATTGATCAAAATGAAAAGTCCATTTCCGACGACAAGCTATATTATAGAAAAAGCTTCAATCGCGTAGGAAAAATACCGTAGAACAGAAACTATGCTTATTTTAATATTCACTATGGATTCAATGTTGATTTTTTGTATCATTTAACTTTTTTTTTTTGGTGATTTTTTCTTATAGTTAGATTAAAGGCCAATTGCTTCAAATTGGTTGAGGAATGGCAAAATTGAAAAAAAAAAAAGAATCAAAGTGAAAAGGAAAAGAAAATAGGTTGCTATTTTGAAATTGGAGCAAAACTTTACCTCGGTCCTACTATTCAAATGATAAACTTTGGTTCCTCAAGATCTTGGAAATTCAATTTTGGTTTGAATTTTGTTTTTGTTTTTTAGTTCCTTGTTTGTGAGATGAGAAAAAAGATTTTGATGGTAGAGAGAGAAATTCTCAATTGACACTAATTCTGACTATGAAAAAGATTAAGTTTTATGTCAACGAGTTTTATTCAACCAGGAGAGTTGTACCTCAATGTTCTTTGTCCTTTCCCTTGCATGAGATGGTAGATCTAACATTAGGAAATGTTTTGGTTTCATGTTGATTTTGAGTTTTTGGATGGATTGTAGGCTTTTTTGAGTCTATAAATAGATCTATCATAATATATGGAGTGTTTTTCTAGATGCTTTGAGTAAAAATTATGATGGAAATTGTTTTTTCATAAAAAAAAATCTCAAGGCATGATTTTCCAGTAATATTTTGGTCATCAAAAACTAAGCAAGCAAATGACTAGTTGTTTGTGTTGTTTTTTTCTTACAAATAAATGATAAATGACACGTAGTTCATCCTTTAATATAATTAAGAATAAAAAACAATAAGTTGTCTCCCTATAATATTAAAAAAAGTATGGCATGTGGGGAATACATCTTTTAATGGGCCCAATGTGCAACTTAGGCCTTTTCTATGGGTATGTCTTTTTTTCCTTGTTAATCTTAAATTTGTTTTTTTTCTTCTCAATTAATAAGATTTAATTTTGCTTTCTAATATCAAGCATCCTTTTACATAGAGATTTTCTTGACATTGTGAATACAAATAGCACGCATACACACAAAAAGCTTTCTAAGACTTTGACTTGTCAACATAACGTGAAAGGATGATGATAAAAAAAAGTTTAGTAACTACAACAATACAATTTTACCACGACAAAAAAATTTACCGTAGTAATCTATAGTCTTGAGTTTACCTCTCCAAGAAAAGAAATAATAAAATAACTATTTTTTTTATAATTGTAAAATATTTCATATCCTTTTCGTTCCCTCCCTTTGAATTTGTTTCCTAAGTGTATTGGAAGGAGAAAAAAGAAGAAAGAATGATCTTCAAAACATTTCTTGATTTGGAATATTTTTAGGTATAAACAATGTGATGACAAAATTTTCATATCTATATATATCTAATCTTTGGGAGGATAATCAAGCACTAACAATTTTTTGGTAGATTAATGCGCCTCTCTTAGGAAAATGGCGTCTTATCTTTCTAATAAGAATGGAAATTTGGTGGTTATGCCTCAAACCCTTTAATTAAACTAAAATTAACATTTATAAGCCAAAATTAATTAAAATTTGTCTTTAAAAACCCATTAACCCAAGATAATTATAATTAGGCGTTATAAACTTAAGCCCAATAGAAACCCATTTTTGTTTTATTTTTTCATGTTAGAGCCCATGAGAGTGAAAAAAAGACGTTGCAAATTTCCTTTATCGGGAATGCTCTGACTCTTTTAAAACATTTTAAATAAATTTTATTTCAAATTGTAAAATAATAAGATAATGTTTATTGATACGATAAGTGTAATACTTATTAGTTCATAATATCTAAAAAAATCTTAATTTACCTTCAAACCATACTTTTTTTTTTCAATTTCAGGTAACATTTTTTATTTATTGAATATGTATTGTTTGCAACTACCCTAATTACCGAGCTAAATTATAGAAAGTATAGTAACTGGTTTTTGACCTATAAGTAAATAAATACTAACCAACATAAATATGAGAGTTTGAGTCCTTCTCCGAAACATATGTAAGATAAAAACAATAAGATAGGGAATAAGAATAGAGTAAAAGATGAACAAAGAAGAGGTTATAAATATTTTGAAGAGCAAAAACAATTTCAAAAGAATCCAAGGGAAAAAAAAATCAATGGAGAAATGAGTGATACCAAGGCTGTGTTTGTTTTCAGGAATTCACTTTCCGGGAAATCACTTTCCAAACTTTCCTGTGTTTGTTTGCCTTTCGGAAAGTTGGTCAACGGAAAACACTTTCCGGTCAACGGAAAACACTTTCCAGTCAAAGAAAAATTTGGCTTGGTTTTCAGGAAAGTGTTTTCCGGAAAATTTGGGCGGAAAACACTTTCCGGAAGTTGTGAAAAATTTAGAAATGTCATTATTTGCTGATTATATCAAATTTGATCCTCAAACTTTTGATTGCTATATATAATTTGTTTTTGAATATTTATTTTTCAATTTCATCTCTTAAAATTTAATTTTTATATTAATTTTGGTCCTTATTTTTATAATTGCTATTTGCTTTTTTCTTATCATTTTTTATTGAAATTTTTTATCTATCAAATTTGGTCCTCATTTTTTTTATTGTTACTTATTTTATTTGAAATAATTTATGAAATGTTAATTATTATTATTTTAATTTATTCAGCTTTCATTTTTTTTTAAATTTTTAGATTTGATCTCTATTATTTTGATTATTATTTATTTTATTTGAGATAATTTATGAAATTATATTTTTTTTTCAATTTCATTCTCATTCAACTTTTTAATTTGTAAGATTTGTTCCTCATTATTTTAATAAACTTGAAAAAAAAATTAATTTATTAATAAATTATTTTCCAGTTCATTTTCCATAACACAAACAAACACTGGAAAGTGTTTTTCAGTTCATTTTTCATAACACTGCCAAATATCGGAATTCACTTTCCAGGAATTCACGTTCCCCGGAATTCATTTTCCAAAAGAAAACCACTTTCCAGCAAACAAACGGGGCCCAAGAGAAAAAACTCACAAAAAAACTCACAAGAAAACACATAGAGAATAAAAGAGGAGAAAATAAAAAATTTGGGAGAGTAAAATATTTTTAAGTGAGAGATAAATAAAATTTATAAAATAAAGAAAGTAAATCAACCAAAAAAAAAGAAAGAAAAAATCAAAATATATATCTTGCCACCAACCAATTTCTCTTTTGTCTCTCTAGACCATCTCTCCTTAACAAACCAAAAAATTCATTGCCATTAGACATCATCATAAACCCATTGTAACCTCCTTTCATTTCATCAAATATCCACCATGTATAACCACTTTCCATTCTCTTATTCTCATCACCATAGCTTGCAACAATAATTATCTTAATAATTTATTTTTTTTATTAATAGAAGGTGAGTTTCTGTAGAAATCATTAAAGATTAATTATATATTTTACTCCAAAATCTATATTTATGACGTCCTTAAATTTGAACAGTCATTTTACCTCAAGTGTACCCCAAGCAATAGGTCAATGTTTCTGATTTTTCTTCTTCTAATTTTACTTTCCCATTTGCAACTTGGAGAAATCATTTAAGGGAACTATTTTCAAGTCAACTGGAGACATGCTTTATTTACCAAAATTTCTTTCTTCCTTCTCAAAAAGAGAAAAAAAAACTGTTCTTAGAGTACTCAAAATCATACATGATGTTTCTTAGATCATAAAGTACAGTAACATCATACTTTCACAGTGTTTTTATTAAAAAAAATAATATAGAAATAAAGTTACCTTAAAGTGTTTGAAAGTGGAGGATAATTATGGTTGTTTTTATTTTTTTTAATTTAAAAATATATTATATTTTTTAATTTTTTTCAAAACAATATTTCACGAATATTTTAAAAGCTATTCGTATCTAGCAAAGAGCAAAGCCAAGCTTATTTATTTTAATTTATTTTATATTATAAAACAAGAATACCACATGAGAGGTCGAACATAATGAAATACCAAACAAGTTTAAAGTTGTGTTGACCACGAATTTCCACTCCACACCAAGTATCTAATGACTTCTCTTGCAAGCAAGCTTGAGGGCCAACCGTGGGATGATTTCGAGTTCGGAGAATTTCATCCCTGGATCTAAGGGATGTGTCGAATGAACCATGTATTCCATGATTATATCTTAGAAAAACCCTGAATTGAAATTCGCAACCGGAACAAAATAAAGAAATAAATAAAAAAATCTTAAATATTTTTTTAATATAAAAAAATTCCATTTTGAGAGTTCAGTTGATTAAATAAATTTTTATAAAAAATATATATTCTAATTTGAACTTAAAATCTATTATAGATCGCAATTACATCGGTCAACCCGTTCTCTCTTTATAAGTAATTAATCACTCGGAAAAAAAAGAGGAGGAAATGGGAAAAATGTAAAAAAAAGGTACAATTATTCTGAATAATAACAAAAATATCATTTTCACAGTCAATGCAGAGTAAGGTTGCTATCTCCATTACTCGTTCCCTTTTAAACTTTTATCTGCAATTTTTATTTATAACTATCCATCTTATTACCTACCACGTGCATAGCGAGGCCTACAACAGCCAATCATTTAGGTGGTTAAGCCACTGTTTCCCATTGTTTTTTAAATAATTTATTTATTTTATTTGATTTTGTTTTTGATTTTATAGATCATTTTTATTTTTATATGCTGACATAAAAATAATTTTTAAAAAATAAAAAAAACTATATAAAAATTATTTTTTATATTCTGATATAAAAAATAATTTATAAAAAATAAAAAATATTATCTTAATATATTTATAAATAAAAAACAATTTTAAAAATAACATCAACTATATTCCCATATTCTAGATAGAAACATGTCGTTTCAATATCTTCACGGGCCTTCGAAGTAGAATACCTGCAAGGGATTCCAAATAGATCATGATTCTAATTTCATTTTCTCTCTCTCTCTTTTCTTTTTTATCTTTTGCTGGATTGATACTTTTTGTTACTTCATATTTCTTCCAAATCAACATCTTTTTTTTTTATTTTCATATTTATTTATTTATTTATTTTACTAGAACAATTCTTATTAGCAGAATATTTTTTAAAAATAAAAATAAAAATAAAAATAACTAGAAAAAATATCTCTCTCTACACACACACATATATTAACAAAAACATGTTTCTAATTTAGGAGCACCGAAGTTTTTAAATAAAAAAAATATTTTCTTGAATTCAGAGACTAAAATGTTAAAACTAGATGATCCAACATAAAATATATATAAAAAATAAAATTTAGAATTAAAATATACATTACAAAAGCCACATGTATAAATGAGTAGTTTTAGGTACATGTTAAGCACTGTTTCAATGTATATACTTCATTTAATAATAAATTGAATTAATAAGTACAAAAATATAATTTTTAAATAAAAATCAATAAAATCCATGAAATATATTCAATAATTATTATTTTATATGGTAATATTTTAATTTTTTTATCAATATATCATAGTGAAAACATTAATTAATTATTTTTTTAAATAACTCTCAATAAATGTTATAAGAACATCCCTTTACTTGGATCCATTACAAAAGCATGGTTGAAGATTTTGTTTTTTAGAAATGTATTAAAATAATTTTATTATATTTTTTTAAAATTCTTTTTATATTTGTATATCAAAATAATCTAAAAATATTAAAAAAATAATTTAAAATAAAAAAAATTCTAAGTATTTTCAAAAATATTTATTAAATATTTCCAAACACCCTCTTCTACACAATATGTAGCTTTTGACGTACAGTAAGTTGCAAGTGCCATATCATAAAAAAAACATTAAAGAACCTTATTCCCCTCTGGAAGTCTCTCTGTGGTCCAGACGCAAGAAGTCTAAAGCACTAGCTAGTTGATCCACTAAAACGACCTACGCCTTTATTCCACACAGCCATTTGAATCCCAAATTACCCCTTGCCTTGTAGGTCATGCTACCCTAGAGAGAAAAACAAGCCATTATTACACAAAAGCTATGCCAGTTATTACCAAGACGCTCCTGGTATTTAATATAGGATCTTCCACTCATAATTTCCACATAACACGTATGGCAAAGTCTTCTTTGATGACAGCAAATTTTTAAACAGTTAAAGTTATTTTTGAAAATAATTTTTATTTATAAATAATTTTTTTTAATTTTTTTGACATCAATATATGAAAATAATTTAAAAGTATAAAAAATATTTAATTTAAAATAAAAAAAAAATATTTTTTCTTTTCAAAAACACTTTTAAAATATATAGAGTAATTTACTTACTCGGTGGTAAAGAATTCACGTTTGGGTTTCGAGTCAGCACTCTGCATGCAGATTTACGTCTCACTACCTTTTGCTTTAACCGCATAATGTTTGGCAACAGCACTTCATAAGTGACTGTTTTTCACTTTTTTTTTAGTATTTTTTTTAAATGATAATTTTATTTTAAATAATTTGTTTTAAATAATTTTAATGTATTGATAATAAAATTAATTTTTTAAATAAAAAATATTATTTTAATAAAAATACTTTAAAAAACAACTTCAGTTATTTTTTCAATGAGTAATTGTAGTGAAGTATCAATGTAACCAGCGCTTTGTAATGCCACATTTACATTATATATATTGCTATTTCTTTTTCGTTGTTGCAGCTTTTAATTTTTTTTATTGCTTTATAGAGAGTTTGATTGTATATGAAAAAAACTTTTTCATCAACGTTCGGTTTATAGTATTTTGTTATGGGTTAAAGAAAGTAATTATAAATTATTTATTTTTTAAAATTTATTTACAATATAAACACATCAAAATTATTAAAATAAAAATATTTTTTTTTAAAATACAGTTGACCCAATACCACCTTTAGCCTAGTGGGGATTCCACGAGTATGATGGGATGGTCGGGTCTCTCTAATCGTGTTAGATAGGCGTGGACTAGTGGATAGCCTCCACCGATTATTACTGTACTTTTTAATATTATGTTTTAAAAATAATTTTAAAAAATATTAAAATTTTTTATTTTTATTTTTTATATTAAATTAAAAAATTTAGCTGTTTTAGATCATTTTCTTGTACTAATATTAAAAAATAAAAAATAATAATTTTAATATATTTATAAACAAAAATAATTTTAAAAACAATTTCAACCATATTCTCAACTATATAAAATAATACCTCCATCTTACATTGCATCATATTTGACTTGCCAAAGGTAATGCTCACTCTCTCCTGGACTGCCAATGTTTTACTTACAGATTTTAATTAGTTGAGTGATTGGATTGTTTAATAGAATTAATTTCATGCTTACAAGTTGAACAAGAGTATATTTAAGCTATTTAATTCTAAAAGCTTCCTCTGATATTAGTATTCGTGGGTTGGTGGGAGAGAGAGTTGATGTAGATGAATGAAAATATAATAATAAAATGTTAATTTATGTGTCAAGTATTATGCTTGTAACTAGCACATGATTTTTCTATTAGTGATTGGATAACTGAATTATGTCAAACAATTTATTTAGGAATTTCTTAATAAGAACTTTTTTTGGGATTTAATGATACTTTAACTAGTAATTATGGAGGGGGTTCTGTTTAATTAGTATTTTTAACTGCTAATCATTAATTATTATTATTATTAACATGTATGTATAACTATATAAATTAAATTATAAAATAAAATTTAAACTAATGATTTTACCATTTAACATTAAAATACACTCCTGAGAGGTGTAGCGTCACTGGAGGTTTATATGGTCGTTGATTTTATGGCCTGTTGAATTAGTCGAGGTGCGCACAAGTTGACCCAAACACTCACGTTAATAATTTTTTTTTTTTGTCTTTAAAATTTATGAAGTAAATATTAGTTAAAAAGTAAAAGAAAATTCACAATCATATATGTTTTTTGGGTTTATAATGATAGTTATTAGTTAAAAATAGTAAAAACACGACATGGAAAAGATCATTTGTCTCTGTCACTTCAAAATTCTTTCAACTAAATCATCATATAGCTCATGCTAGCAATGCCCTCAAGTTAGTGAAAATATATTTTAATGTCCATCTTGCTCACTTGTCAAGTGAGCAATGAAAGATTTTGTGGAAGATGTTATTTGCAAGAATATCAACAAGTTGATTTCTAATCTAACAAATTAAAACAAATCATTTAAACTTCTATTTATTAAAATGTTTATCTATCTCGTTATGTTTTGCTCAATCATGTTGAACCAAGTTATAAGATATTTCAATGATAATTTTATTGTCACAATACAAATTCATTTCTGATTAGGAAACAAAACCAATTTCTAAAAGTAATCCTTTAAGCCAAAGAAGTTCACATGTCCATTCGTCATTTCTTGAAACTTAGCCTCTGCACTTGACATAACAAGTACTTTTTATTTAGTGCTTTTTATATAACCAAGTTACTAGCAATAATAGTGCAGTATGCAGCCATAGATTTTCTATCAGATATGTTTCTTGCCAAATCAACATCCATGTAACACTCAACATCTAAATAATCCTTCTTGAAAAACATAAAGAGATGATTTCAAATAATGAACATTTGAACCACAACATCTATATGGTCTTCACTAGGATAATGCATGTATTAATTGACTATGCTATTAACATATGAAATGATTGGATATAGGGTAGGCAAATCAACTACCCACCAGTCATTGATATCTTTCCATCTAAAAGTCCCATAAGTTTTTGATTCGAAACCAATAGAGTGTTAGCTAGCTTGCATTTGAGCATCCATACTTTGGTTAGCATGTCTAACATATTTTTTGTGTGAAAGAAAGATGTTTTATTTTGATCTATCCAATTTCAATCCCAGAATAATACTTTATTCCTCCCAAGTTCATATCAAACTCATTAGGCAATTGTTTATGCAGTTTACCAATTTATTTTGTATCATCTTCTATAATGATTCTCTCATCCACATATATTATTAATTTAATTACCGTTCCTTGTTGTTGTTGTTGTTGTTGTTTAAGAAAGAGAGTATGATCCGAGTTGCTTTGTTAAAAATCATATATTTTCATAGCCATACTAAAGCCATCTAAATTATGCATGTAGTGACTATTTCAATCTATATAAAGCCCTTCGTGTAAGTAACACAATTTCAATGGTATGAAATGAGATATAACCTATTAGGATGTCCATATATACTCTCTCCTCCTATTCTTCATGAAAAATAATGTTCTTTACATCGAATTAGTGTACAGACCAATCTAGATTTTCTACTGAAGATAACAAGACTCTAACAATATTTAATTTTTTCACTGAAGTAAATATCTCTTGATAATGTACTCTATATATCTATGCATAGCCCTTGGCCACCAGTCTAGCCTTGTATCATTTAATCGACCTATATTCTTCACGGTTAATGGAAAAAATCCATCTACATCTAATAGTTTTTTACCCTTTGGCAGCGAAATAAGATCCTATAACTTGTTTTTTTCCAATGCTTCCATCTCTTCCTCTATTGCTCAAGTCCATTTAAGATTAATTAAGTCTTAATGAACTTTATGGAGAATATGACAAGCGAATAACTTATCAATGAAGTCTTTGAAGGGCTAATCAACCTTGGAGTAGTTACATAATTAAAGGTATGATATTTTAATTATTTTCTTCAATGTCAGGATAGAATCAAGCTGAGGGCTTACCCGTATTTTTCCTTAAAGGTAAGTAAAAAACAATAAGAGTATCGAGAACATGTTTAAAAGGTGAAATAAAAGAGGTTACCTCATAAATATTCTTAGGTGAATGATAGTCATTGTTAGCTATACAAAGTATAAAGGTTTTCATACTAGGTGTGCGATGTTCAGGATTTTCTGGCACTTTTGCAACGCCTGTTGTGACACTTGTTTCCATATCTCTTTTTTATTGCCATTGTACCATCCATGATTGTCACTATTGTTATTAGTGTTGCATCCATTTTGATTACTATTGCAAAATCATATGCACCTGTGCAATCCCACCACTTCTACCTTTTGTCATATGTCCCCACTAAAAAAATTAGAAGTAGTTACATATGACAAATAAAAATTTTCACATTCCAAAACTGTAGTATCCATTGTGATATAAGTATGTTTTATGATAAGGTTATAACAACAATAACATTTTTTATTTATACCATGCCTTAGAAAAATATAACGAACATCATAAAGGTCATTTTGTTCTGTTGATTTTTATAAAAATGAAAAAAATACAATACTTCCAAATAAACATGGGAAAAAAGAGAGAATATAAATGGTAATATAACAAGGCTTGATAAAACCTGTAATAAAGTCTTGAACTCCAACACTTTAGAAGGCATGCGATTCAACAGGTGAACAACAATATTATCCTAGTAACAATAAGGTATTTGTGCTCCAATTAACAATACTTGGGCAATTTAAAATGTATCATTTTGTATATTCAACCACACCATTCTATTATAGATTTTAAATAAAAAAGGACTTATGGAGGAGGCCATGTTTGTGAAAATATTCCCTAAAATCATGATTTGCATATTCTTCCCCATTATTAGATCTAAAATTTCTAAGTTTTACTAAAAATTGATTATAAATCATAATATGAAATACACAAAACTTAATAAATACCTTGTCGTTGTGTTTCAACAAATATAACCATTATTTGGGTATAATCATTTAGAAAAATCACAAACGAATATATACATTGGATTGTTGTGATAGAAGATGGTTCTTAAACATTTGAATGAAATGGTTCTTCAACATCTGAATGAATCAAAACAAAAGAAATACACTTTTATTAAAACTAATGAGAAAATATACATAATGACTCTTGTTAAAATACAAGTCTCACATTTGAAATCTAAAGAATTCAAATTAAAAAAATTGTAAAAATAAATGCCTTATATAACTAAATGACAGGTTTCCTGACCGAGCATGCCATAAAGAGATATATTTTTTCCTTTTTAATAGATGAAAGGTTCATATTATGGACTCTACTATTAGTACTATGATCAATGATCTCTTTCATGATAATACCCTGAAAAAGATAAAAGGTGGGATACATCTGCGCTACACAATTTATTTTTTTGGTAACTTTACAAACAAACACTAGTTTATTTGAAATATATGGTATTAAAAGAGTATTAAACAAACCTATTGATGTTATAAGTGCATTGTTCCATTTTTATAACTAAATATGACCCTATTTGCATTGGAAATACTAGTTCATATTGGTTTTGTATAACTAACAAAATCAACTAGGCTAAAGGTCATATGATCTATTGCACTGAAGTCTATTATCTAATTATCTCTTTTTGTTGATTGGAAACTAATAGAGCATTGTTGTTTTAACAAAATTTGTCACCTTAACCACCAAGGTTAATGGTAGACTCTTCTTTTGACTTAATAAGTGAAGCAAAAAATGATTGGTGCTTTACATTTACCATTGCTATTTACCTAGTTCCACCATTGACTTTTTTGCCCTAATTGCATTGCTACTTGCCTAGTTTCACCATTTACTTTTTTGCCCTAACTTTATTTCACCATTCTGGATAGCCATGTAACTTGAAATAAGTTTTATGAGTATGCTTCAAGTTTCCATAATAAGGCTAGTGACCCGAGCCTGACCTTGGATCAATCCTTAGGTCAAGTTTTAAGACTATAATAGTAATTACTTTTATCTATACATTGACCTTAGTCAATGTTAAACTCGACCTCTTACCCAGGCCTAAACCTAGATTGACCCCGAGTTGACTTATAAAATTATGATAATAATAACTTTTATACTTTGACCTAGTCAATTGATATTTGGCTCATGAATTATGCCTAGTCCCAGGTCGACCTTCGAATTGAGTTTTAAAACTATGATAATATTTATTTTTATCATGACTTCAACTCGAGTCAATGGTTAACTTGACTTGTGACCAAAGTCTTGCCTTGGATTAACCCTTAAATCGTGTTTTATAACTATGATAGTAACTATTTTTATTTCAAGTTGACTTAGCTCAATGGTTAACTCAATTTATGATTCGATCCTTATCCAGGTCAACCCCCAAATTAAGATATAAGGACAACCCAACAACACTCTTAGCATGTTATTGACCTATTCATGGTGTCAAGTGGGTCTATTATAAAAGATAAGATAAAGAGACTTAAAACGACATTAAATGGGCTAATTCAACACATATGAAGTAAGATAAATAGAGGGAAAAAAGATGACTAAAGATTTTAAAGGCTAGCCTCTAATTCATCCAATCAAAGCCTATAAAAACTTGGACAAAAGATCAACTCAATCTAACCTTCATTAAGAGAATTGGACAAATTTGCCTCATTTTTTTTAGGGATAAAAACTTTACCAGTGAAACAACCTTAGACAAGATAAAAATTGATTTTTTATAATGTTCAAAATTGCATCATATTTTTATAATGTACAAAACTGATTTTTATAAAAAAGTTATCCTATTCAGTACTTCTTTGTCTGTCGAATCTAACACTACCATAGCAAAATTAAAAAGGGACATTATAATTTAAAGTCTATTTATATTTGTGTTTTGAAAATATTAATTATTTTTATTTTAAATTATTTTTATATTTTTATATTGTTTGAGTGTATGATACTGATATAAAAGTAAGTAATACGGATGTAACATTCTGCATATAAATTGAAATCAAATGGTTTGTGAGTTTCAATGAAATGGTTAGGTTCAAACTCCCTTCCATGAATGAACCTTACTGCTGTATGATTTGTGTCGCGATGATGTTTTTTCGCGTTTCGCGCCCTGTCATCCTTGAAGGGAAGATGACGCACGATAAAATGAGGGTTTTTTAGTCGTAAAATTATGACTGTAATTCTCAGGATTCGCCATCTAGTATTAATGTCAATAGAAAACCTAATGGTCTGCGAGAATCCGAGTAAGGGGACTTGTTGTGCAAGGGGAAAATGCATCCCTCCTAGTGCACCCTACCTAAGGTAAACTGCATTGTTGTCTGATTATTTTTCAAAGTCAATTTTTTTATTCGTTGTTCTTTTTTAAGGTTCAAAGTAGATCTCTTTTTGTGAATGAGTCTCTACCTCATTGGCTCGAAACATATTCGTTCTAGGGTCCGAATTTTAACACCATATTTATTGTTCTTTAATATCGATGGTGTACTTTACAATGTAATTTTACACCCTGATAGTTAAAATAAAATAATTGTTAATTTTGTTTTAGATATTTTGGTCAAATTCTAATGGATAATCGTAAACTGGTTACAATATCCCATTTTCATTTCAAAAACACGAGAAATATGCTATTTTTTTTACAAATAATATGCTTGGAAAACCTTCAAATTCGGTCGTTTGCATAAAAACAACATATTTTTTTTTGTTTTTTTAAATCTGATTTTATTATTATTATTATTATTTTAAAAAAAATTGGTTTGGGTCTAATCCAGCTAAATGGGTCGGCCCGGCCAAGTTGGATTAAAATGGCCCAATTTCATGGACTTGGGTTGGACCTAGCCCAACCAATTGGGATGTGCCGAGAACAGACCCGACCCAAGATCAGGAAAAGAAAAAAACTGCTGCACTATTCACGTAGTGCATGAACATTATTTAGTGAATTAATTCATTTAGCACTGTTCACATATTACGTGAACAATAACATGGAGGTTGGCCGAGGGAGACAAGAGGCTCACTTGCCACTACTGCCGGGTAAAGGAGACCGAGGTGATTCTGCTAGTGGTGGAGGCGTCGAAATTGGTGTTATATGGTGGTCGGGAGAGCTACCGAAAAAGGCTGGTTTACGTTGAAGGCTGAGCTGGAGAAGAAGGGTTGGATTGTTGCCAGTGCTGCTAGTGAAGAGAAGAGACTGACAATGCCTAAAGAATAACTATTGGTACTCGCCGGGAACTACTCCTACTAGAGGAGAGAGAGAGCCGACTACCACTGATTTTTGAAGAAAACTATGGATGTTGTGGTTAAGAGAGAAGCCACCGATGCTATGGTTAAGAGGGTGTTTGACACCGCGTTTCAAAAGTGCTGTTGAAAAAAAATGAAAATTTTTATTTTTTACTTTAAATTAGATTTCTGGATGTTTTTAAATCATTTTTGGATCTACTTGTGTTATTTTATGTGTCTGTCTGTATTTTCTCTCTCATTATATCCCTTTGGTCCGTTACGATCGTCTTCATCTCCCCCTATGCATGGTTTCTCCACAACTTATTTATAGACGCATGAGGTAGCCATTGCGAGCAACAAAGGGTTACCTGTTGTAGCAGCATGCCTGCAGCAACGCACATGTGACGACGTGTTATAGGATTTGGGGTGCAAATACTTTTTGGTCCCTCAATTTGTAATTGTTCTAATTGTACCCCAATTGACTTTAAACTTTTCAATTTGTGCAATCATATCCCCGTAAAAATTTCAATAGCAACCTTAACTTTGTGCGCCTTTTTTATTTTGGTAATTGGTTTTAGATTTATGTAATTTGATGCTCAACTGATCATTAAACTTTCATTTTTCTTCAATTCTACCCCTAACTCTAGACAATTGACTTGGAAAAAATGAATCTTCTCAATTGAACCTAAATTAAGCTCAAAAACTTGTTTGTTTTTATCAATTAAGCCTCTAATAAAATTAATTTGACTAATTTAAGTATAATTAAGTCCCTGCACTTAATTAAATCCTTTAATTGGATCCTAAATTAATTCTCAAATATAATTACACTTTAAATTGATCGATGATTAAATCAAATCGGCCTATAAAAATATAACTATGCCTTTTGACTTATCCAATAATAAATTATTTTAGCCTTGAATTTGAATTTTTCTTCATTTTTGGGCACAAAAAAAGATATGATGAGGCTTTAAAAAACATCCAAAATTTTCATCTTGATTTTTCTACCAACATCGACCTTTTCTTTTTTAATTTTCTTTTGGATAGATTTTTGAGAATAAACCATAAATGAGTTATGATAATTGGTGTGCGGGCGTCACCTAATAATCCTCTTTGCTCCTTCATTTGCCCAAATAATAAGTTTTTTTAATTCATATTTAACAATTTACTGCTTAGCGCCATAAAATCCATCAAAGATCAAGGCAGACATCGTAGTCCTCTGTGCTCTATCCTATCCCTTCTTTCTTTTTAAAGTAATATAAGTGTCTAGCTTTCTACAATAGTTTATTAATTATTCATTGCTTCAGGCTGACAATGATAATAATTATCGTGAATTTTGACTTCAAATTAACTTACCTGGACCCAAGTTAACACACGTGGCAGTTTAAAATCATAAAGTTAATGCAAACGTATCCCTACCTAAAAACAAGTGTCTTGTCAAAATCATCAAGCTTTATGACATCGATTATTTTTTTGATTTTACGATAAGATTATTTATTTTTAGGCTCCGTTTGGTACATGGTATAGTTGAACATGCTTTATTTTGAAAATGTTATCGCCATTTATTTGATTTTTATTAATTAAACCTAACTTTTAAGGATTATGATAAAAAACTAAAGCTATAACAATTTGTTTTCATATCATAATTATAAAAGCTACCACAATGGTCACCACAAGCTTAAAAACCAATAATAAAAAAAAATATCAAATATTTCATGAGAATTTTATTTATTATATTTTAAATTTAGATTTTATGATAGTTGAATTATATTAATATCTAACAGATAGTTAATTGATACTAGTTCAAGTCAAAAAAATTTAATGTAAAAAATATGTTAAAGCAATGTCAATGTTTTCAAAGAAGCAAAATAAATAATTGAGACTCGGTTAATTGATTTGATTAGGTTCAATAAGTTTGGCTAGTTTAAGAATATCATTAAAAAAACATCAATAATAAATAAAGTAGAATAAATAACAAAAACTAATTATAAAAATTAGGTTATTAATATCATACTCAAGATGAAAAGACAGAAAAAACTCATTAAACACTTATCATTGCTATGTTATGAACACTACCCCTCATTAAAAACATCTCATCAAGACAATTTTAATATCATTGCGAAAGATTGCATGACATGACAATAACGAAAGAGACCACAATCATAGCTAAAACAACAACCTAGAAAGAAAATTAAGCAAAATATCATAAAAATATAATTTTATGATTATATTTAATCATTTTTTTAAAAGCTAAAGTTAACAAATAACAACAAATAAAAAAATTAAAGATAATGCAAGTAATTTTAAGAATGAATGAAAACTCTTATAGAAAACAAATAAGAAAATAATAGAACTCAATACCCAATTAAATAGATAAAGCATGAAGCTAAAAAAACATACATTACAAAAAGAAGCAAATACAGACAAATCTTTGAAGTCTTGATTAATTTCTCACACTCATAATCCGCTAAATCCTGGATTTAGTCTTAATGAAAACTCAATTTCTAACCAATTTATTATTAAATGATGAAATAAAAAAATTACATCAATTACCAAAAAAAAAATATAACAATAAAGAAAAATAAGAATCAAATATGATGAGAAAAATCTAAAAGAGGATGAAAAAGTAAATTTCTTTTTTTTATTATGTTCATGAAGTTTTTGAACTTTTCTTTAATTACATTGATGATTTTTCTTTAAAATTACTCAATGATTTAAAGGTTTGTATGGAGTTAAAATTACAGAATACATATATTGATTTGGTAGAAGTATCAAAGGTTGATATGATGCATACAGTTTCGACTAACAAGGACTGTAATAATAGCATAAATATGAAGTTTAAGGGTTGATTTATTACATAAATATAAAGTAGATTGAGGCAAGACAACCCTAATATTTCAAGTAAAAGGTTAGTTATGGTGCCTCAATTATGGAGTGAAAAGTTTGTCATTACGACAATAAAGGTGGTTCATCAAGAGTTGTTTTGGCACCTTGAAATGATGAAAATAATGATTGGAGTGGCAACCTTGATTTGGGAAGAGTTTAAGAACTTGTTGATGGAGAAAAATGTCTAAATTAAGGTTGTCATGACAACTCTATCATGGAAAGTAAGAGGGCTAATTAGGTAGCCTAAAAGCTTAGTTATATTAGAAAAGATGGGTGGTTAATATATAGAAAAAAGGTGTAAAATTTAAGTGATTGAAATTAGCTTATATGATAATATTGCTTATGTTGAAACTTTAAGTGTTGAAAGCCTAAAACTTAGTGTGTGATAATGTAAGTATATGTACTCATGATTAATAAGTATTCAGATTGTTAAAATAATATTAAGAAGTACAATCTTAGTATTTAAGGAGTGAACATAATATAAGATCTTGTGAAATTCAGAAAAAGACATTGGCTATAGAATCTTAAGCAAGTAGGATATATCGATGATAGGAACAAGTAGGTGTTTGTCATCTTATCCTCTTTAATTTACAACAAATTATATAAGTCTTTATTTTCAATATTAAGATGATGGATTTCATTTATGTGTTGTGATGGATTGATAAGTACTAATCTTAGTATGACGATTATTTTTGTACAAGAGTTGTGTGCATGAAGTTAGCTACATCAATGGTGCTTAGAATGTAAAGTTTTGTATTTATATGATGTTTGAGATGTTTTGTGAACACATAATGAATTGGGAAAAAAAATTACACAAGAGTTGAGTGAATAATAGTCAACCTCATGTGTGGGGATATGGTTAAGGTCCCTTGAAGGACATGTTTGATGTATATTATTTATGAGAGTCAACCGCATGAACAAGCCTGTAATTAGTTAACTTTAAGTCTTCCATGAAGAAATGGGTAATTAATCATAAATTTTAATGTATTGTCCATATGTGTGGGGGTAATGAGTGATTCATAGTTAATTGTATAAGCAAAGACCATAAAGGTGTTTGAAATACATCTTTGATATGGAAGCTAAGTGAGAAAAAGATTGAATGATGTTTATTTTTATGAACATTTTAAGAAGGATTAAAAAAAGTCTTGGAATTATATGTTTACTTTTAAGTCCACCTATTGGTATTACTTTATGGAAATCATTACTTTGGGTTTAATGCTAGATTGTTGGTAGATGGTGAGTTAATTGTATATTGATCTTACTGTCACATAATAGTCTTAAACAACCATTTGGTTGATAGTATATTTTAATGATTAACTCCTTCAATCATAACTTTTCACACATCCTTTTGGTCTTCCTTTAAATTTAACTTGTACACTAGACAATACTATTATCCTTTTCTTCTTACTTGTTTATGATACAAAGTTACCTCATACAACGATAAAATAGTATGATATGGAGTTCATATCGGTATTGTTTCCTAGCTAATTTGTATATGTATACTTATTAATGTTTAATTACTTGTTCTTTGAGAATTTAATCAATTTACCAAGAGCTAATCTCAAATACCTAAGAATTGAGTTTATTGCATTCATATTATCTTCATTAGAATTATGTGTAAACTGACTTGCTAAGCTTACTACATAAGCTATATATGGATATGTACAAAACAATTAAGTTAGTTTCTCTAATAGCCATTAATCTCTCTCTTTATTAATAAGAATTTAATTTGGATATTTTCATTTTATATTGTTAGAGTATCATATGGTTAATAGTATACCATGTTATCTTTAAATGCAAGCACGACACATACTTCCTTCATGATATAAAATCTCATGTTGATCTAGCCACTTTAAAGCCTAAAAAATATTTTAGACCTCCAAGATTTTTTTTTAAATCAGCTACTAACTCTTCTTAAAGTTTTCATATGTTTTCTAATTCATTACCAGTAATTATCATATCATTAATATATATTTTGAAGGTTGTCATGTTTTCTCGTCTATGTTTCAAAAACAAGGTGTGACTTAATTACTTTGTTTGAATCCATTTTGCTTTGTTGAAAAACTAAATCATACAAATCATATACTAAATGATTGTTTTACAAAGTTTATAATCTATAACTACTTCCTCTAACAAGTATGCAGGGTATCCAGGTGGAATATTCATATACACTTATTTAAATCTTCGTAAAGATATGCATTTTTACATGAAACTAGTATAATAACCATTCTATATTTTCTACCACATATATCAAAAGCATGACATTATTCAACTTTACTTCTAGAGAAGATGTCTTTTGCTAGTTTATACCATATATACGAGTTTATTCTTTTACTACAAGTCTTGCTTTATACCTTTCAATAGTATAATAAACTTTATGTTTGATAAAAAAATCTATTTAGATATTATGATCTATTTCCTTTAGGTATAAGAATAATACATCAAAAATGATTTTTATTGCCTCAATTTCTGTCATTATTGTCTAGATCCACTCCTATGAAGATTAGGTTCCTAAGGACTTGTACATATAACATTTGGTGTAAAAAAGCCACCAATGGTATTTATAGCTTCTATAAACATATATGGTTAAAAAAATTATACTTTAGTTCCTCAACTGCATACTTTGCATAATACTAATTTAATGGTTTTCCTCGATTATTTTGTTATAACCCAAATTTGGGTTTTCTCTATTTTTTTAAAATAAAATAAAATATAGGAGGATGATGCGACCATATTATTTGATAATTTCATCCATATTTACGTAGTGTTTTGCATATGTTTTATGTATAAAATGCCTTGATATTCTTTGTTTTATATTTTGAAGGCATTTTTGGATGAAAGATGCAAAAAGGAGGTAATTGGAGATGATTGACAGATTTGACCTTCAGTCGGTGTGCAAACTCAATTTTTGTGGATGCAGGACTCAAAGGCCTATAAACGCCCCAAATTTAAGATCAAAACGATGTGATATGGAGGAGATATGAATTTTACAAGGGACAACTAAATTCTGCCAACTTAAGGAAGGACTATTTTGTAAAATAGACACTAGGGTTTCTAAGCATATATAAAGGAGAAGAGGAGCAAGGAAGTGGTGGCCAGCACAAAAGAAAACACAAAATCTTCCTCCTCCAAACCCTAAATCATGTGTTCTTCCATTTTTTTATTTAGTTGTTCAATAAACATGCAAGGCTAGACTCTTTTGCTTGGTTGCAAGGACACAAAAACCTTCGGATTTCAAGAACCGTGAAATTTATTCTTCCTTCTATTTTCAGTTTATGTTATGAATGAGTATGATTGTTTTCCTATGCATATTTTCTATGATTGTTGTTGATGATTGCTAGAGCGGACTCTAAGTTATTGTTGTGAACAATCTATTGCTAAGTTTAATATCAAAACTGGAGTTGTGATATATGAACTTGTGAAGCATCTAAGCTTAATAATTATGGCGGAACTACATTATTGAACTTAGGGAGAACATTTGAATAAATTGACACAAGTTGCGGACAACTTATATGTTAATCTTGATGAAATTATCTAGTTCTTAAAGCTACCATTAAATTGAATCATTAGTGCAGACACTTTGATAGTTTGTTGGTTTGGATTAGTTATACGGCGGATCCGTTAATTAATCACGTTAAGAAAAGATAAAATTTCAGAACATGAATTGTATTTTTAGTTTCAAGGATCGGTTCTAATTTCCGTAGGTGGATGTAAGCTTGTGACCAAGGTTTGTTTTCTTGATAAGTTTCGGTTTTAATTGATTTTGTTTGCTAGTTTAATTGCTGCCATAGTTTAGATAATCACAAACCAAATCCCCCCCAATCACATAACGTACAACATAAAAATCTAACTTGAAACTTCCTCGTGGGATCGACCCCTTGCTTGCTCTATACTATCTTGTGTGTTTTAAGCTAGGGTAATTAATTTGTGCGACCGCGACATTGCAACAGAGGACATCAACTTCATTGATAAAAACATACTAAAATATGATTTAAATGAAAACTTAGAAGCTCAATTGCACACTTTAAGGACATAAACGAAAAACAATACAAACTCAAATTTCACTTAGATGGATATTAGACAAATTTGTATAAACAATTAAGTTACTGACTTAATTTATTTTTAATAGGCCAATTTGATTTAGTTATAGACCTAATTAAAAGTTTAATTAAGTTTAAGAACTTTTTTTTTCAGAAATAAAAGAGTTAATTGAGTGCATGTACTTAATTAGACTTGTAATAGGTAAAATTAATTTTATTATGGATATAATTGGTAAAAATATTAAATTTGAAAGCCTAATTTAGACTTAATTGAGAATATTGAAATTTTTTAGGACCAAATTTATTTTTTACAAACTCAATTGGAAGAAATCAAGGGTAAAATTATAAGAAAATAAAAATTTAAGGGTCAATAATGGGCTAAGTTGAAGAATTTCAAGACCAATGACCTTTTTGCAAAAAAAACATGTGAATTTAGGGACCTTATCTGATTGAAAATAAAGGTGAAATTGAAAAGATTAAAAGCTAAAAGGTCAATTGAAGATGAAATTGAATTTATCTAAGACTAAAGACTAAATTGAAAACTGCTCTAAATGAAAGGGTTTTCTAAAATTTTACAGGGGTAAATTGAATTAATTCTTAAAATCAAAATTCAATTTAGAACCTAATTGAATAAATTCAAAGATAGAGGGATGAAATTAAAATATAAACTTATGACCTAATTGTTTTAGGATGACCAAAACGACATCCTTTCATTTAAATGAAATGATACGATTTGACCAAAACATGTTTTTGGTTCAAAACAATATTTGGTTTTAGCAATGTCTAGTAAAATAATAATAATAAAGTCAAATGATATGCAGTATGACACTGTTTATTTTCTCTTTCCTATAGTTTCATAAACGTTGACAAAGAGACCATTTTATAGAGTCATTTAATGCACCACATATGCCTCAATTAAGAAAAAAACTTTGGTAGCCCCTATCTTGTAGTAGAACCACTAAAATGTTATCCTAAAGTGGATAACTCGACTAACCACAACCTAATTTGGCAGTACTAGGTTGTTGTTTTACTACTGATAGTTATAATCCATTATAGGTGAATGAAAAACCAAGGTTCAAGTTGGAAGAGACCAAAAACATCTCTTTTAACCCCAATAAATATGGATGAATTTCAGGAGAAACATTTTAGAAAAAACCAAGAGTAAGGAGTGAAAAAAGTTAGGTAAAAGACTAAAAGAAAAGAGAAGAAAAAACTAGAAATCAAAAGAGAAAAATATAAGAGAAATACCCCCCCACTAGTTCAACTAAGACTCACAAGACCTTACAATGCACCCCACTTCATTCCAACTAAAACTAGACACCAAAGACCATCATAAAAGTTATCATTTCCATTATTCTTCTTTTTCTATTATAGTTTCCCTACCTTTAAACCACCTTTGTCACCCTTTACCGTTGACCACTAATGACTCCAACAATACCACCACCAACCAAACGACATTCCTCTCTTGGTCAATTAACACCCTTGTCTTTCATTTATCCCCCATGCATGATGCTATGCATGGATAACATAAAAAAAATTCATGTTTTTTTTCTGGGATTTTCTAGAGAAAAAACGATTGAATCAAGTCAATTGTAAGGATATATATGGGTTTAACCTAGGACGAACCCATATGGTTAGGTTAGGTCAAGTCTAAAAAATGACTTTTAGGCCATCTATCAGTATAATAATTCAAGTTAGGTTGGGTCTGATCCTAGCCTATAGATGTAGGATTAGGCCTGATACCAACATGGGTTGGGCTAAGCTCAACCTAGATTTATGGGCGTGTTTGGCACATCCAATTTTTGGTAAAGAAAAATTATTTCATTTTGTTTTTAAAGCATGTTTCCAAACTTTATCTTGAGACACTATCCATACCGCTTATTCTAGTATAATTGCATATTTTAAAAACATGATTTATTGCCTCCCTTTTAGCCTTAGTTTAATCATTATTTTAGTATCTATCCAAACAAGGCCTAAATAATCTTAAAAAATTCAAAAACAATTTAGGGAACATTTTAAAATTACTTATGGTTCTCTCATGTGTTTTTCCAATAATTGCCCTTGATATTGAGTTCTACACTTATATTGTATGATACAACTTGTTATTAAAAATATATGTTTTTCTCTGAAAATTTGATAAAAAATTTAGAAATCTAAAAAACTCCTTATTTCTATATTACAAAAATATGTTTTTTTTATGTACATTCGACCAAATTATAAAATTTTCTCAAGCATATTTTATATATAATAAAATAAAACTTTTATTTTAATATGTTTAAACAATAGAAAAAATTGATATTGTAACTAGTTTATGATTATCCATTAGAATTTGACAAAACATTCATTAATATCATAAAAAATAATCTTTTTAATTAATATCTAGGGTATGAAATTTACAACTTAATGGATACTTCTGATATTAAATTAAATGAACTAATTGTAATGTATATTACAAATTAGCTATAAAGTTTGTTATATGAGGGTATAAAATTACACTATAAAATATATCCTCAAATATTAAATATACAAAGTATGAATAAGCATTAAGATTTAGTCAGATAAGACAGAGACTTCCTCATGAAAGAAGATCTATCTTGAATCTTAGATAGGCCAATGAATGGAAACATATTCTAAAAAAATCAATCAATAATACAAGTGTATTGGGTAATGTGTCTTTTCTTTGCACAACTAATTCTCTTATTTAGACTCGCACAAATCATTAGGTTTTCTAGTGACGATGATACTAGGTTGTCACTCCTTCAAAATCATAATTTTATTGTTAATTTCTAAACCCTTCAATCAAGAAGGTATATTCACCATTAACCATCATGCATGCCACACAATTTGTAAAAGGTAGTTTATTCTAACATGAGCATATATTATAATAGAACATGAAATGAAGTGTTTCACTTTAGAAGTATTCTTAGGAAATTGATATTTTAGTGCTTTAAAGAAAAGGATCTCCTTATCTTATCTCAACAATTTGTAGTTGGATTTCTTTGAAATTGGTATGTTCATTTTTTATATGATTAAAAGTTAAGTTTGTGCACTTTGTATTTTTATTTTATGGCTCCCTCCAAGGATAAGAAGTAGATAAGGAGGACAAAAAATAATATTTTGACTCCAAAAAGGTGACATCCTTAAAAACATACTTGAATCAAGTAGAAGGATGATAATAGGGATAATCTTTTGTGTTTTATATCCTATAAAGATACAATGAGCAACATATGGATCAAGCTCAATACACTAATTTTTATAAATATTAACAAAGGTTATGCAACTAAAGACATAAGTGGTAAGCATTTATTCGTAAATTTACAATCTAAGTTATTTTTTAAGCTTATTCGTAAGTCATTTATAATTGATGGGTGTTCATCTAGTTAACACCGGGCCTTGAATCAAAAGTCTTGCATATTGATGATTTCTATATATATATACATATATATATATACATATATATATATATATATATATATATATATATATATATATAGAAATCATCAATATGCAAGACTTTTGATTCAAGGCCCGGTGTTAACTAGATGAACACCCATCAATTATATATATTTTCTTGAATTTTATCTCATTATTTACAAGATAAAAGTTGAACATAATACTATGTTTGACCCATTGGTCCCAACTATGAAAAGACTTATGGTCTTATCATCAACCATGTTCTGTGCTAAAACATCATGCTAGGCCTGTATCAATTTCTAGAGCTAGGAGACATGTCAATTTAATTGTCAAATTCCAAATTTAATAAAAACAATGATGTTAACTTGATGAAACTTGTCAACATTGTTTTTGTTCTTTTTTGAAAATATATATTTTAAAACACGTACATAGGTAAAAAGATGAAAAGAATAGTTTTACAAAATGAAACTATTTCTAATATAAAAAACCAATAAAAATAAATTAACAAAATGTATGAGTGAATAGGTATCTACTTTAAAAATTGATTTTTTTCATGCACATGTATATGCAAAAGAGCAAGAAAATAGTTTATAAAATAAAGTTAAAGTGAATTTGGTCAAAGAAATAAAAAAAAAAAATGCATGGGTGAATAGTAACCATGCATGGATAATGTAATATCTATTATTTTCATTTTGAATAATAACATTAGAACCCTACTTGAAAAAAAAAGAGAAGATGTGTTGTGGTGGTAAGCTTTTCAGGGGGTTTATCTAGTTTATTTAGTTTCAACTATGGTGGTAAGGATGATGACATTGCTTGCAGTAAAGAAGTTTTCGTATGGTTTGTCTAATTTCTTTAATTTTGTCTTGTTCTCTTTGATTTTCCTTTATTTTTCTCTTTTTTCTTTCTTCTAACCTACCTTACCTTTTGGCTCAAACCACTTTTATTTTTAGCTTAATTTGTTTTCTTCTCTTTCTCTTATGATTTTTTTCTATCTTTGATGCTTAATTTTTCTATGCTTGTCCCTTCTATTTATAAGCAAGATGGAAGCTTATACAATCCTTTTTTGGTGGCATGACCATGACCATGGTTGGATGGGTTAATCTTAATCCTCCATCATAGTTATATCTTTGGTCAAATATGCTTTTGTTGGCCTTTTTACACCACTTTTACAATAACTTCAAAAGGTTAAAATATATTTTTTCTAAGTATATAGTACATATATTAAGGAGGAAATATGTGTTTTTTAGCATTTATATAAGGCATAAAAGAGAGAAAAACATGGATAAAGTCTGGAAAAAACCATTAAAAAAAACTGAAAACAACCATGTGGGAGAAGGTGTTGTTTTAACTCATACACAAAAACAATGTCATTTTGGTGTTTTCTTTTATATTTTATTTTGGTTAGAGTGAAACACAATGTTTCACTTAACTAAGATTGAGACACAAGATTTCACTTAAAACAAAATGAAATCATTTTGAATCAAACTAAAGCTTTATGTTTTCAAAAAAAGTTCAATTACTCCAACTTTTAATTTGATCATTATATCTTTATTTTCTTTTAATTTTTCTCAATTTCAACCCTTTTATAATTATTTCTTCCCAATTTTATCCTTGATTTCATTGTAATGATCCTTATTTGTTATTGTGTTTTCCAATTCAGATTTTGGTTTTTTTAATTGTTTAGTTAATTTCAATATTTATTCTTAATTCATCCTTAATTGCATTTACTCATTTTATATGATTTTATTTATTTATTTATTTATATGTGTTTGTGTATGTGCTTGTTTGAAAGGAGCAAAAATAATAAGCTAAAACTACAACACAAAGATTCGAAGAAATATCATTAAAAGAAAAAAAAACTCTTAAAAAACATAAAAATGGTATAATTTGGGATGATTTTAGGTTGAAACTGGTTGAAAGGTATTGTTTTGGATTTAATTTCCATGTAATATAACAAGGGGCTATGATAGAAGGGCGTGACAAATAATAAGAGTGAGCAAAAGATTATGACCAAGAAAATATAGGTTTGTATCTTATTGGGGTAATTTAATATTTATATTATTCCAAAAATATAGCCCTAATTCTGAGGATTGACGGTATAGTTTTATTAATTTGTTAAAAGCTAGGATGCAAAGTGTTATTATAGACATTATATCATGTAATGGACCTAGGTCTTTTCCAGTACCAATCAACACTACTAATAAGTTTTTCTTTTATTTTTATACTATGGCATCCTTATAATTTATTAAATAAGGAAAAAATCAACAAAAAAGAACTAATGTATAAAACAATGAGAAACCACGTGGACAGTCTCAAATTCATGTGAAAAGGTTCTTTTTGATCCATATACTTTCTTTTTTCTTTATATATAATATCTTTAATTTTTATAGTTTTAATTTTGGTAATGAATTGTTTTTTTCATTCTTCAGTCTTTGACTTTAAAAAAGAAGAGAGAAACTTGTCAAAATACAATAAAGGAGATAAAAAGTCATCAATTGATAATATTCTAATGATAAGAAAAGTTGATCTCGGAGTTAACATGTTACATTTGATAAAAGTAGTTCCATTAAGATGTTTTAAACCTACATCTTTCCTAATGTAGATTATAAGTCAAAAGAGATTTTTCTTCTAGTTTGATTGTATTTTTTTCTTTTCAGTTTGATTGTATCATCCCTACTTTTAAACATATTTTAGATCTTATTATCACAAGGATAAATTGAAAACCAAGATATTTTTTTTCCTATGAATCCCTAAATATATATTCCTACACTTTGACTTGAAATGGATTTTACCAAAATCTTTGTATATTATCCCTTAAAAATATCCTACCATGTTATTAACATCACAACAAATCCACACAATAAATCTCAATTCATGGTACCTTCATCGAATAGCAACATAAGTCATGTGCTCTTCTACAATCCAAGTATTTTTCAATTCATGGTTTAACTCGTTCTATTTTAAATACATTAATCTATATATAATTATTGTTTTATTTTATTAAACATGTGCATTGAATTTGTTTTATGCTTCAAATATTTATTGATGTTAAACAAAAATAACATTACTGCATATTCCTTTTGACAATGCAAATTAACTTTATATCCCACCCACGATGAAAAGTTTTGTTTGGATAATGATCTAAAATACTATGTAAAATGAGTGGCTTACCTTAATAGAAACTAAATCATAACAAAAATAAAATGGTTTTATCTGTCGCGATAACTGGTTTACACGCTTCGCGCGCTGCCATCCACAGAGAGGGGAGACAACACAGAAAATGAGTTTCTTATAATCATAAAATTATGATGATAATTTTTAGGAGTCACCACCTATTATTAAGGTCACTAGGAAACATAATGGTTTGCGAGATCTGAGTAAGGAGACTTGTTCTGAAATTGAAGATGCATCACCCCAGTGAACCCTAGCTAAGGTAAGCTGGATTGTTGTTTGATTGTTTTTCTAAGTCATATTATTTTATTTGTTGCTCATTTCTAAGCTTCGAACTAGATCACTCTTCGTGAGGGAGTCTCTACCTCATTGGGTTGAAAACCTAACTGTTCTAAATTCTAAATTTTAACACTGCATTTATTGTCATTTTAATATCTATGAGTATACGTTACAATGTAATTTTACACCCCAATACTTAAAGTTTACAAAAAAAGATTTTTGATATTTTAGCCGAACTTTAACGGATAATTGGAAACTAGTTACAATATCCCATTATCATTTTAAAACATGAGAAAATATATGATTTTTTTTTGTTTTTGTGAAAAATATGCTTATGAAATTTTTAGAATTTGGTCGTATGCATAAAAATATATTTTTTTAAATATTCAGACTAGGCTTGACCCAACATAGTGGGCCGACCACCCATGTTGGGCCTTTTCGGCCCAACTGTCTTCTCGGACTAGGTTGGAAAATGTCCACCCTACCTTTTGTTCACCATGTGAAATAGGGAGTGAAAATGAATAGTAATGGTAGGAGTAGAAGAAGAATATCACCTGACAGTGCTGCCATGAAGAGGTTGTCCAACTAGTGACTCGGGTGGCGGCGGCACCGAGAATGGTGTTTGGTGGTTGATGCTGAAGGAGAAGAGGAGGATATCACTACTTCTACCGCTAGAGGAGAGGAAGTTGTTTTTAGTGGTTGTTTTCGAAGGAGAAGAGACTATTATCGGTGGTTGTTGGTGGTGGTGGTCTTGCTGGATGGAGATGTTGACGCTTGCTGAGGAAGACAAATACAAGTTGTTTCTGGTTTAAAGTTGTGACTATTGGCTGTGGATGAAGAAGTTAGGGTTGTGATTAACGGTGAGGAAGGAGAGGATTACAGTTGTTGGACAAAAAGGAACTAAGATTGTCAGCACTGAGGGAAAAGAAGTTACTAATTCGCTAGCGATAGGGAAGAAGTTACTAAGCAGAATGAGTTGTTTTTGCTTTCAATATCATTTTTCCTATTCATTTTTTTCTTATGCTTTTCCATTACCCCGTTTGTTTTGTGTTTTTTTTCTTCTTTTCTTTTTCTTCCCCTTCTACATGTTCCAGTTCTCTAGATTTATAGAATGAAAATGGTGATTTGATTGCTCATTACGTGCAAACACAAGTTCCCTCTTCCCTTTCTGTGATGATGAAGATGGTGTGTTTGCATTGTTACGTTTCATAGTACTTGTATTAGCTGCTTTGAAACTTTGCAAAATGGCACCATTGTTGACAAGTATAATTTGGTCCCTCAATTTATAACTGTTCTAATTACGGTCTTAATTGACTTGAAATTTCAAATTTTATGCAATTTTATCCCCACCAAAATTTCAATAGCATCCATAAATTTACACGCCTTTTTTACTTTGATCCCTAGTCTTGGATTTATGCAATTTGACCCTCAGTTGACCATTAAACTTTCAATTGTCTTCAATTTTCCCTCTAATTTCAACCAATTGACATAGAAAAAAATCAGTTAGGTCTCCAAAAATTGTAGGTGTTATTCTTTAGTTTAAGAGCAATTAGGGGTGCAATTAGAATAATTATAAATCAAGGGACCAAAGTCCATTCACACCTTTTTGCAAAGTCTACAAGTGTGACTGCACTGTTCAATGGTCTAAATAGTGCATGCACGCTGTTGCAAAAGATGAGGAGGTGACCCATCATTTCACGTAACGAGTACTCAAAGGGTCACCTCCCTTCTTCTGTAAATAGCAGACCGATCAAAAGATACAAGGGACGAATACAAAGGAACAAACACAAAGAAATGAATGAAAATAGTGACAATATCAATTTTTTATTGCCATTAGGACACCTTCATCTCCTGTCTCATCACCGACAACCTTATTTTCTTTCGTCCAACAACCTCAAGCTTTCTCTTTTCCGCTGTCAACCATAATCTTGTTTGTATCCATCCCCAACCAACAATCATAGTTTTTAAAACCAGTAACAACCTACCATCATTTTCCTTAGCAAGTTCAGTATCTCCGTCCAACAACACCAACAATGGTTCCTTGGCACTCGTAATAGCCCATCCATGTCCTCCAATAATAGTAGCAGGGTTCCATCATCACCGACGACAGACAATGACATCTTTTATTTCTTCCTTCTCCTTTGCAGCAGGCTTTTGACGCTACCTACGACCACCACAAGCCAAACCACCATTCCTGACATCACCACCACCAACAGAACAAGCTCGACCTCCTCTGCACGACGACAGTGACAGGTGTGCCTTCCGTGTCCCTCTTTCCTCCCCCTTTACATTGCTCACAGGTATGTGAACAATAAGGAGTGATTTAATACACGTCCCATTGTTCACATGGTTAACAGTGGGCGATACCCGGGTTGGACGTGGTGTCCAGCCAGTCCACCCGAAAAGGGGTGAGCTGTCCGACCCACCTGGGATGGGAAGCCGAGCCCCCAAGAGGGGTGGGTCGCATGACCACCTGAGTTGGGAAGCTTAGACCCCAAAGGGGTGGGCCATTTTAGCCCACATGGGCTAACAATCCAACCCTAAAATGATGGGCCTTTTCATCCCTTCCAAGTTGGGCAACCAACCCTTAAAAAAATAAAAAGATAATAAAACAATTTGCATGAAAATATGCAAAATATAAAATTTATTTTTGTTTAAGAAAAAACTTTTTATTTTCATATGACCAAATTCTAAGATTGTCCAAGCATATTGTTCACAAAAAATATAGCTTCTTTCTCATGTTTTGAAACAAAAAATGGGATATTGGGATATTGTAAGCAATTTATGATTATCCAATGGAATTCGGTCAAAATATAAAAAAATAAAAATTATTTTGTTTCTTTTTTTGAAGTTATAGCTATCGGGGTATAAAATTACATTTCAAAGTAAACCTATAGATAGTAAAAAAAAAAAAAGGGATATTAAATGTAGTGTTAAAAATTTAGACTTTAAAAAGGATTAGGCTTTCAACCCCATAAGATAGAGACTTTCTAACGAAAAGAGATCTACTTCGAGCTTTAGGAAAGACCAACAAATAGAAAATCTGACTTAGAAAAAAATCAAATGACAATGCAACTTCTCTTAGGCAGGTTGCATTGTGGGTGATGCATTTTCTACTTGCACAATAAGTCTATTTATCTAGACTCTCACAGACTATTAGATTTTTTAATAACCTTAATACTAGGTGGTGACTTCCAAAAATTATCATCTTAATTTTAAGATTATAAGAACCCCTTTTCTGCACCTTCACTATTCTCCAAAAAATTTGTCGTCGCGACAAACACTGAATTGACCTAAGTTAACCATAATTAACCTACAAAATCCATGATCTGGAATGATATAGTGATAAAACCATGAAACCTATACAAAAAAAGTGTAATGATGATGAACCAAATATTGAAGGCCAAAAGTGAAAAAATATAGAATTAAAAAAACAATGAAAATAACTCAAGTAAACCTATATTAGCGGGGGGCACAATGACATGGACCAAGGCAATTGTTTTTGGATGTAAGAAGAAAAACGTTAAGGTGATGCGTGGATAATATTAAAAAAAACATGAAAGAAGCAACAAATAAAATTAGTTAATTTAATAATATAAAAATGACAACACTAATTTAATAATATGAAAAACAAAGTAACTACGATGAATCGTTTAAATTTGAATTAATATTTTAAAATCATAAATTGTGAAATATCATATCCATTCTTAGCACACAATGCTCGTAGGTGGTGGAGCAACGTGTTTTGGATGCATCAATAATTTGTTTTTTTGAAAAAAAAATGCACCTAGAACTAAATGATAATAACAAAAATCACTTTAAAATTAATATTAAGCCTCTAACATCAAGGCTAACTCTTTTTTAATAGCAAGAGTAATAGAGTCATAACGTTATTTATTGTAAAATAGATTCCTACGAAGCTCCTAGAACAAGGTTTTTTTTTTTTTTCAAACTCAAAGAGCTAAGACAATAATTTAACAATTGCCACAAACAAATAAAAAAAACAAATTAACCTTGTACAAATATTCGTTTATCAGTCAAGACTAGTTTTTTTTTATCAAGGAAAAAAAAAATTAAAAATTCACTATCTAATCTACAACAAATTTGAAAATTATTTTTTATTTATTATAATCTATAATAAATTAAAATATATTTACGGTGAATTCACCTGTGTTTTATGTTTCGTAACGTAGTTCAAAGAGAGAGAAAAGCACATTGTTAGAACAATGCAGAATCGGGGAATCGTTTGGGCATGGCTTGCAAATGGAAAAAAAGAAGGAAAGGTGAAAGGAATGAAGGGGTAGTATTGTGAATTAGAAATTTGAAAGTTGTGGGTGGCAGTATCGAAATATAAAAAAGACTCAACTGTTAAAGAGGTCAAGACCATAGTCATTGCAAGTTGACAAAATCAAGAAATGCAGGTTCTTCTTCTATCATTTTGAAGTGTTTACCACTCAACCTCACTCGGCCCATGATTTTATAAAATTCTAAATTACAAATTCAGACAGACCCTTAAAAAAAAGTCAATTAACTCGGAGACATGAATTATTGACCACAAAAGCCAAGCCAAGCTTCACAAGATAATATGTTTAATATTATGATATTTAATTTCAAAATATGTTAAACTATTATTAGTTTTTTTTAACATATTAAAATTAGTATTTTTAAAATATTTTCAAATAAAAAATATTTTAAAAATACTAGATAACGAAAAAACAAAAGATATAAAGGCTATACAAAAAATAATCTAACAGGAAGGACAAACTTTTTTGGGTGAATATTTAGATAAGACAGTTTTCTTTTTTTTCTTAAAAAACCAGACATCGTAGCCAAGGTATAAATTCACTGTATACCACTTACTAGCTAGGGGCAATCAGTAGGCTTATTTATTACACACAACGTCTAAACCTCAAGTGGGGTCAAAGACATAACCATAGATTAGAACCAGGGTTAAAAACACAAGTGGGTTAAGGTTAAGAAGCACAACCACAAAACACAGATTTTTATTTATCAACAGTCATTGCTGCTTATCATCATCGTCATCATCATCCTTTGCTTGAGCTCCCTTTCTCCCCGAAATCTCCATAACCCCTTCCTCCTGAAAAACAATCCCATCAACCATTTTCCCTAACGCCACCGCCCCCCCAAAAAAACCCAATCTTTATAAACCCCTTCACATCTTCATAAATTATTTTCATTTAATTTTGAGCACATAAATGTTTGAGCCATGGACATAACAGTCCCAACCACCCCCACCAGCAACAATAATAACACAAACACTCCAACTCCAAAATCCCCTGAAGCATACACTGAAACACCAGCACGGATCCATGACACAAAGCCTTTGCCTTTCACAAACGGTGTCCTCAAACGCCACCCTCCACACCACCACCCCAATTTTTCAGCATCTCCAATAGCCATAACATACAAAGAATGCCTCAAGAACCACGCTGCCACCATAGGTGGCCATGCTCTAGATGGCTGTGGAGAATTCATGCCTTCGCCGACAGCCACTCACACTAACCCCACTTCTTTAAAATGTGCTGCTTGTGGCTGCCATCGCAATTTCCATCGTCGTGAACCTGAAGATTCCCCTCCTCACACCGCTACTACAACAACCATTGAGTACCAATCTCACCACCGTCACCACCCACCCCCACCACCACAAGCTCAACCTCAGCAGAATGGAAGCCCCAATTCAGCTTCTCCTCCCCCGATCTCATCCTCTTACTACCCTTCAGCTCCTCACATGCTGCTAGCACTCTCTGGTGGCGTATCGGGCTTGAATGAGAATGCGAATATAAATGTTCCTCCTCTAGCTTCGCCGCGTAAGCGATTTCGGACAAAGTTCAGCCAGAGCCAGAAAGAGAAAATGTATCAATTTGCAGAGAGGGTTGGATGGAAGATGCAAAAACGAGATGAAGATTTGGTTCAAGGGTTTTGCAATGAAGTCGGGGTTGACAAAGGTGTGTTGAAAGTTTGGATGCACAACAACAAAAACAGCTTGGGTAAGAAAGAACACCTTAATGGGAATCATAATGATATTCTTAGGAGCAATAATCTTGAAATCTCCAACAACAGCAACAATGAGACCAACAAAAACAATAACAGCAGTGAAGGCTTGAATCATCACAACAACCATCACCACTTTGAAAATGAGAGTCATGTTGCGCCTGTAATTGGGACTAATGGGTCTTCCTCATCTTCTTAGAATTTTATCAGGGACTGTTGTTTTTTTATGATGATAATAATTGTTAGCTAGGTAGAGAGATCATCAGCAAGGATGGTATTAGCTGTTCATCTTTTTTTTCCCTTCATTTTCTTTTTTGTTTCTAGCTTTAATTAATGACGATCGTATCACTTTGTCGAGGAAAGCATGGGAGAGATTTGATCCGAATTAAGGGAAAATTTATTTCGGTTCTTCATCATCATTTACTACTCTTGTTTTGCTGTTTTGGCCAGCTCATTGTCTTCTTTTATTTTGGCATGTGGGACTTCATTTTTTCTTTCACGGGTTGCTTGGCTTCATGAATATTAATTGATTAGTCACTTCCATCTTTTCCTCAGGTGATAATTAAGACAATTAAAAAACTTGAAACTTGGTTTTCTGAAATCTCCAGGTAGTGAAGCTACAGAATTCTAATATCTGAATCCACTGTCTGTTCAGCTCAGTCGATAGAGAGATTTGTAGTGAATTGAGAGACAATGAGAGGAGAGGATAGATTCTTCTTAATCTTCTGTCTGAGGGAGAGGAGCAAAAAGTGGTGTAACAGGGCGGTTTACATATTATTCTAAGATATCTCATTTGCTCCATCTGATAACTTGTAAAGATAGAAGCTGATTTTAGGAATCTAGGGTTGCATTATTTCATGACCTTTCCAATGATCAGAGTCCATTATTTTAATTAGATTTTTAATTACAAAGTTGTATATAGTTATTGCCACGGGGGTACAAAGGTACGAGATTCCAGTAAACAAGGTGGAGGTGCTATTAAGGAAACATGTTTAATTAATTATGCTCCATTTATTATGGCAAAGCAGGACTCTTGCCGTTTGATATTCTTCGCAATGATCTGCATTAGCTTGGGATGTGTTTGGGTAAAATGTAATGTGGAGATTAAACAAAGATGGGGTGTTGCTTAATCCGGAGAGGAGTTGAGTTGATTTGATTTGACGAATCAGCTCATCAAATTTGTGACAACCCACCCTCTACTTTATTCGAAATTTAAACCTCACTTACCTTTTAAGGGAAGCAGACATCATATTTACTGTTACGAGAATTATAACAAAGAGAGATGATGACGAAAGGGTACTTAAATGTTAGACTGTCTTGTCTAGCACCTCTCAAATGGGTTGCTTTGGATTTGGTGATTGATGAAGTCAGTAATCTCTCTTTTGTGGGGTATGTCTTGTCAAGGATAGAAACGGCGGTCCACCCTTTAACACCAGCGGTATGGGTGCATACCTCCAGCAAATTAATAAACACTGAATGAATGATTATTAATAAATAGTCGATGATATATCATAAGCATGATTTTTCAACAAAGTACTCATTATCAACTTTTTTAAATATAAAAACAAATTGTTAAAGCATTGCTAATGTATTTTCTAATATTCTTTTAATCATAAACTTAAAATATAATACATATTGAACAACATTGTATATATATATATTGGATGATATATTTGTTTTTCAAATATTGAGACTACACCACATTAGATTGACCTCAATTAATCTATTAAGCACCCGTTTGCCATTGCGATCCCACTGATGTTTCAAATGAGAAGCTGATTTGTAGTGTTTGGTAAGTTCAAAAACGCAGATTAATTCACGTGGGACCCACCAAAAAAACGATCCAAACCACGGTACACGATAAGCAGCAAATACATGCTTTTTTCTGCGATTGCAAACAATTTTTTTTACGCAATTCCTGTGATTGTTGTTGTTTTTCCAAGCAATCCTTCGACGAAATTCTGCATGCAGCTCTGCACAGCCATGGTCGATCGAGAGAGAAGCCACGACCACATGAAGAAGATGACAGTGCATGCTTCACAAGCCACGACCACGAGGAAAAAGATATGATATATTTTCCAAAACAGAAGCTCTCTCTCTCTCTCTCTCTCTCTCTCTTCAAAACAGAACAGCCATGGATGCGGGACCTTTCATCGCTGACTCCGGACACCACAGGCCACCATTTACAACGAAACCACCACAGGAAGAACCACCTAAGCCTCCTCTACCCATCGGCATCGTCCGTTGAAGCTCTCATCGTGGTCGGTGAACAGTACCGCAACCTTCCAACGCTGCCTTCAGCCACCACAGGCCACCATTTCAGACGTCACCACCACAGGAAGAACCACCTCGCCCTCCTCTACCCGTCGGTATCGTCCGTTAAAGCTATCTTGGTGGTCGGTTGGAAGCTACTGTGCACCTGAATTAATTCACGTGCACAGGTGCGCTGCACTGTCACGTGAAGAAGATGTGAACAGTGCAGCGCACCATTTCACCTCATTTGTTTTTAAGCTGGACTTGGGCTGGGCTGCACTCGGCCCAGCCCAAGTCCAGCAAAGTTGGGCTTAGGCCCAATTTGGTTGGGCTGTTGTTTTTTTGAAATATATATTTAAAAAAAAATAAAAAAATATATAGATACAGATCAGTCCTAATGGAAGGGAAATATCTGTTCGTGATGAAATTGCAAGTAGTTTGATGGGAGAATGAAAAATAATATTTGTTTTTTCATGAATTATTAATTACATTATATTATTATAATTATTAAATTTACAATATTTTAAAAAATTATATATATATATATGTATATATATATATATACCCTTTAAAGTAATTTCACAAGTTAAAAGCAATATGAAAAGCTTGGTAACCAAACACTCAAAACTGCTTTTTTTTTCAACCTTCACTCAACCACAGTTTTAACCAAACACTTCACTGTTTATTTTGAACCACCGTAAAAGCGCTTTTTTTGAAACAACTTTTTTTCAACCTCAATCGTAAAAGCAAAAGCAATTCAAATTTATGATCTGGATTATGAAACCTTAATGACTTTATAAAATAAAATAAAATTATGAAAGCCAATTACTAATCAATTAAATATTAAAACATGAAATAAATAAAAAAAACTACCCAAGTTAATGGTTGATATTGAAGAAAAACAAATCATAAGACCACAATAACTGTATAAAAAGCAAAATTTAAAAACTACGAAGCCAAATTCTCAAACAATCTAATATTCAGTTGTTGGAGGGTGAAATAAAATGAATCATATCAATATGTCAAACTTGTGATACAGGTCATGAGATTGGAATAATCGTATAGGAAAAAAAATTAAAAAATACGAAGTCCAACTTTTATTTTAAAAAACTTAATAAAAAAAAATTCAAAAAAATAAATAGAGTCAACCTACCAAAGTCATAGCTTGAGTCATGAGATTAAGTTGTTCCCATAAAAAAAAAAAAACACAAATCCTAATTTCCAATCAACTCAAAATTAAAGGATCAAATCAAAAATAAAATTAATTAGAAAAAAAGAACTTTTTTTTTCAAGTCAACCCATTACTTGAGTCAAGATTGAGATAATTAAATACAAAGCAAATATATCTTTTTATAAAGGTACATTTCTAACAAATCTATTATTTAAGACTCAAATCAAGGGGGAAAAAAACTAAATTCATGAAATTTATATATAACTTAAAAAAGTTCAAAACAATTAAAAAGAGAAAATCCAAAAATAACTCAATAATGAAATGAAAAAAAGGCAAAAACAAAAACACCATTGGAGATTATTCTTTATATGTGGCTATAGTGATTTAATTACACCCTTTAGAGTTTTGTTAATTAGATACTTGACCCGTGCTATGCTGCTAGTGAAATCAATTTTTTTTTTGAAAATATAAGGAATCATTCATACATTGCTAAAAAATTATCTGTACAAAAAAATTATACAGAGGATAACCCGATATGATCTAATTAACTTGATTGGTCCGAAGACAACCTGAATAACTAGTAAAAACTATGTTTCACTTGCAAAAATTGAAGATAATACTAAAAAAATTATATTGAAAAGGAAATCTATTAAATCTACGATCCAGATCATGAGACCTTGGTAGCCCTATATAAATAAAACTTAAAACAATTTATGAAGCTCAATTCCTAAACAACCTAATATTGAATAATAATAATAATAAATAATTAAAAATAAAAAAAATAACTTGATATAACTTGTCAAAGTCATGATGAAAATAACCTTATATGAAGTAAAAAAACTAGATAACCTTACCAAACCTAGAACACACATTAAGTTTTTGTGTTTTTTATTAGTTTTATTTGTTATTGGTTTAATTGCTTGTTTTGCTTTAGTTTCGGGTGAAACTATGTTTTTTTGGTCGATTCAAGATTGAACCAGTGCTATCAAGTCAACTTGATTGGTTTTGTTTTGGATCAAGTACTAAAACTTTATTTGTTTGTGTTTTTCTTACAAGGGGATTTTTGGCCTAAGGGTTTTTGTTTTCTAGTTTTGTTGACAATATTTTAATTTGTTAGCTTTTTTTTCAAACCTTTTATCGTAGAAAAACTTCTGCAAGAACAAAAAAAATTAAAAGAGGAAGAAAAGGATCCAATTCCAAGTAAGGTATTTTTACACATTAAAAGACTCGTGTGCTCAATAGACTTATTGGTTTATATGTTTAAAAATATAATGTAGATTACAGTTTCATAGTCTATTAATTCTCAGGCTGTTGTAAATGATGGGCTCATAATTGAGGCCCACGTCAACTTTCCGTTAAATATATTCTTTTGGACAAATTCAATAGCAATTGGGTCATTATATTGAATATTTTAATAAATTCAATACTTATTATCATTTTTTTTTCATTTTCGTATATTTGATTTACTGTAAAGATGTCTTATGGGATCTTGTTACAAGGCTATTCCACTTAGTTTCCTAAAAGAATTTTCTTTCGTGGTTATCAAAGACTAAGTGTGTGTGTGTGTGTGTGTATTAAGTGTAGAAGCATGTGATCAAGAAATACACGTTTCGTTGGACATATTTGCTTAATAGTGTAACATTTGAAACCAATATTTGATATTTTTTCTATGACAACTAAATAAGTTTTAAATTTTATAACAATATTCTAGCAATCACGCAAATTTATAAAAATAATTGCTACATATTTTAAGCAAAGAAACAAATATATTGCATAATATGAGTGTTAATAGCTTGAACCTTTACTTGGTGTTTCAATTAATTGTTTTAAACTAAGACTTTTTTATGGAAGACATGTATAAGAGCATCTCCAGTGGGAGTAGGCATTTTGGAGAGCCAAATCTTTAAAATGGATGTTTGAATAGTGTATATATGGCTTTTTTGTTGATGTATGCTCCAATGGTAAAAGCCATTTTGGAGAGCCATTTTTTTAAATTATTTTAAATATAATGCAATTATTTTGTATTTAGTTTAATTATGTCATTAATTATACAATTAATAGGAATATGTTATATAATTAAATAATTGCTTTTAAAAAACCCTCCAACAATATAATTATTAATTTTGTATATAATTTTTTACTCTCTTGTTGAGGTATTTTTAAATAAAAACAAAAATAAATATTTTTGATATAGTTATATTATTTTCTAATATATATATATATATATATATATATACATGCACGCAGGAAGAAGCCTCAAAATTTTGGCTTCTCCACATGAGCTGCTACAAATAGCAGTTCATGCACGGGAAAGCCATTTTGGCTAAACAAGCCAAAATATTAATTTTTTATTTTTGGCTCCTCAAATGGCTATGCCGCTGGAGATGCCCTAACAACATATTTATATACTCTACAATGAGTTCCAAATCGATCATATTACAACCTTGTGTTAAATTTCGATTTTCATGAACAATTTAAATAATTTACACAATTCTAAAAAAAAGTACTCCACTTTCATGTTCATTCAGGTTTGTCTATGAAGAATGTTTTCACGACTCTTAATATCACATCCAAAAGAATAATAGAACACATTAAAAAAATTAATCTTATTTCATTTGGACCATAATGATGAATAAAAATAAATTAGTGCATGTTAATCAAATTATTCTCATGATTGGTTCTTCCTTTTGAACATAGATCATAAGATCTATAATCAACTAGGTAGGGTATCATCATATGTAATTTATATTTTTTTTGGATTAATACTGTAACGTTCCTTTCTCTGAATATACACATTTTTCAAGAAAATAAAATATAATTTTTTTAATATATAAAAGATTTCACTAAAATTTCTATTGAAATATCAGCAGAACCTTCTTTCTACTGGCAGATCCCAAGTTATTGACATATAACATAACCTTTAATTCAATCTTTACTCAATCATCCTAGGTCTACAAAACCATAAACATTATCCTCATCACAACCACAATAAATAAATTATTTTATCTTCTAAAAAATAGTGATAATACATATTAGTTTACCTTTATTTAGGATCCTAGCATACACTAAGTACATGCAAGTCACCGCCATATTTTGTTCATTCAACACAGTCTACAATGACGACACTGCCATCACCTTGAAATTTCACACAGAAATCTGACTTCCCTGATACACATGTCTTAAATATTTTTACTGATAAATCAAATCTTTTCAAACTTCAACCAACGTTTTAAGCATAATTCACATATTTTCATAATGAAAATTAAATAAATAAAAGTAGGCACAAATCACCTACCTGTTGTGGATGCTCTGCTTGTGGTTCCTTGTTGCTGCTGTTACACAACACTCGTGGTCCTTCCTGTGATTACAGAAAATTCTAATAACTCATTTTCAACCACCGACACACTTTCTAATAACCACACCAAAACAATCCAATATACCTTGAAATATGTTATTCTTTCATTAATATTTTTATAACAACATCTTCCAATCAAAATATCATTATCATAACTCATTTCTGAGTTATTCTCCCAAATCTACTTGAAATAAATTAAAAGAGGGCGGTGTTGGTGGAAAAATCAAGTTTGAAATTTTGGACGGATTCGAGAGCCCGTTCATATCTCTTTTGTGCCAAAAAATGGAAGAAAATGTAGAATGAATGCTAAAATAATTTTTTATTTGATGAATCTACGCAAAAATTAAGTCCAAGTGCATAATTATATTTTTTATAGGCCAATTTAATTTAATTTAGTTTAATTTAATTTAATTTAATTTAATTTAATTGTGGATCAATTTAAAGTATAGTTATGTTTAATAATTAATTTAGGGTTCAATTGTAGGATTTAATTAAATGCAAGGACTTAATTATACTTTAAACTAGTCAAATTAATTTTATTAAGGACTTAATTGGTGAAAAATCAAGTCCAGGAGCCTAATTTGGGTACAATTGAGAAGATTTGAATTTTTGAAGAGCAAATTTAATTTTTACCAAGTCAATTGGATGAAATCAGGGGCAAAATCAAAGACAATTGAAAGTTTAATGAACAATTGAGGGTTAATTTGCATCAGTTCAAAACCAAGTACTGAAGTAAAAAAAAGCATGTAAATTTGAGGTTGGTATTAAAGTTTTGGAAGGGATAAAATTGTATAGATTTAAAAACTTAAAGTCAATTAAAAACGCAATTTGAATAATTAAAACTTAACAATGAATGTGCACTTGTGCTATTCTGCAATCTTTGCATTCATGGCTGAACTGTTCTTGCCATAACAGTGCATACATGCCATCTTCTTCATGCAATGAGCAGTGGAAGAGACAATCTGTATGTGCAGGCAAGGAGCTTTTGAAAGATCATTCTTTTTCCTATAAATACCTACAAATGAACGATACATTTGGAAATGTAGCACATTCCATTGAAACAAACTAAAATCATTCTAGTAACAGAGTATGAAATTAGCTAATTAACTGTAGCTCAACTAGCACTATTCCTTCCCCCCCCCCTGAAAAATCTCGAATTTGAACCATCAAAGTGTGTATATGCATTGGGAAAATCTTATCCAAACCGTATGCTTGCAGCTTGCTACATCATTCTGCTTCAAATTGGATCATAATTATTATTATTCTATTGTTTTTCGTTGTGGTCATATATGGAGGTAGGCTAGCCAACAAAGAAAAAACACCAAAGAAGGATTCAAAGAAGTTGGAATACGCTAAACTATGATTTGTCTAAGCTAAACAAGTGTGTGGTTTTCCGAATTCCAAATGCATTATTTAAGACAACGATGCATGTCCAAATTCAACTTAGAAAATTCAAATCAACATTTATGATACCATTGCTTTACATGATCTTACAATAATATGCTTTCATTTAATAGATTTGGACTTACCATTTATATATTTATTATACACAATTCCAGTAGTGGCAGTGCTATCACAATGCATTAAGATACATAATTTTAGAAAACATTTCACGAAGAAAAAAGCCAAAAATCCTATACAAATACCGTCCTTTCCAATCTGCTGTGAGTCTTATTGGCACTTGTGCACCGCAACAGTAAAATTATGGTTTTGATTTCTCGCAGCTGAAGTTTAACGGTCCTTTTTTATCGAGGTAAAAAAACTGAACTGGTAACAGGGTTATATTTGTCTTTTTCTTTTTAAAATCACAATAAAATAACTAAAATATCTTGATGGCAAATTTAACTTAAAACCTTCATTTTTCCAACTATTTTCGTGTTTTTTTATATCTAAACATTACATCATATTTTTTAAATGTTTTTGATTTAAAAATAAATTAATGTGATATTTTATTTTATTTTTTAAAATTTATTTTTTACATCAATGCATTAAAATAATTCTAAGGGAATAAGTTCCTATAGAAATTCAAGGAAATTTAATTATGGAAGTGCAACTAGTGAGAATTTTGGATTTGATTGAAAGGAATTAAGGAATAAAAGTGTACCTTTGGTAGAAATATTATGGAGAAGCTCCCAAATTGAAGAACATACGTGGGAAAAGAGTCTAAAATGATTTTATAAGGAAGGAAGAGTATGAACCCCCAGGTAAATCCACACGAATTTCGAAGTAAATAATATGTTATATGCAAGTTAAATATTTACAATAAGGGGATGACAATAGCTTTTGGAAATTTCAAAGAAAATATTTTGTTAAGTTTAGAAAATAATTGTTTTAAAAAAAGGCTGAAAAATAAATCACAAAAACATGAATAAAGACTAAATGAAAATAATTAATGAGAAAAACAAAAGTTTTGGAACAAAGTTTAACAAAAAGCAATATCACCCGAGTTAAATTTGGTGTAGACATAAAAGGAATAAAAGAAAGGGCATATTGGGAACTAACACAATTTATGCCTATTTCTTGACACATATTGGGTCTATGTGTGTAAAGCCATGCTAATAACTTCATATCTCTCGTTAAAGCTTGTTTGGCTAAGATTCTGGCCACCATATTTGCTTCTTTGATACCTGTAAGTATTGAAAAACACACAGAGAACTTTCTGGCTTTCCAGGTGATGATCTATCAACTTTCCATTTCAGATATCCCAACTCAGGCAAGGTCCGAACAGCCAGCAACCTTCTTGTGCTGAGATTAGTCAGCTGTCCAGCACTTCTAATCAAAACATTTTCTGCACATTACAAAGTTTGGCAGACATTTCTAGCCCACAAAGCAATCCGAGATTACATTAAGAAATATGCATCATCCCCAATGGATCCCACGTCCCTGAACAGCATACTCCAAAAATTAGCAAACACAAATGATCTCCAGTTTTAGGACAACACACCATTGACAGTCCCTCCAACTATATAGCTTGGACCATATCAACCTTTTGAAATAGTTTTATTTTTACAGTATTTTCTGCAAAGCTTCCTTGAAAAATTGAAATTCATGAAGCTAATAAGTATAAGTTATAGTGGCTTCCTCGTTCCTTCAGATTCCTTGCTTGCTTACAAAATATGAACACATAGGGTGAGATAACTGAAAGGGGAACTTTTCTAAATTACTTTATGTTTTCTCCATTGATCGATGTTAATTGGAAACAGCTTTTCTAGATCAATTAATGTGGGATACTCATTTTGAAGACATGTACTAAAAAAATATTATAGAAAAAGGCATAAAGATGCATGTAAGCAGAAATTAAACGGAACATCTGTATCGGGTCAGTGGAGGATCACAAAATTATTGGTTGGAGCATAAAGATCACTGCACTTTATGTTATTGTCCCAGAACTATCAAGTCATATGCGTTACATCCACTAAAATCAAGGACAAATGGGTGATTGATTTTGGAAGCAAAATTTCAATTTGAATGAATATTTGCATAATCTTGTACTTTATGCCAAGATTGATGCTGAAAGAAAAAAGAGATAGCGAGAGAGGTCTGCAAATAATCACCCTGTTATATTTCAACACTTAAATTTTTGTTTTTCTTTCAAACCATCTAAGAACTCATGATTGAATTTGCTTGAAGCCTTGTATGATATTGTAGGTTTGCAGGTTGATGAAAATGTTGCAGGTTTTGCAGATATAGACTGGGTGGGAGGAATCTCTCGGCGTCTGGACTAGACGATAAAAGAAAAATATAAAGAGTGAAGGCTGTTGAAAAGCTGCGTGAATCCTTGGCCATGTCCAGTCGAGCTATGCATGTGAAAACAGAGAGGAAAGAACCTAATTGTCTGACCCGAACTGGAAACCTTTAGTACCCCACTTGCCGGTTTGATTAAGACCGGGTGAGTCTTTATTTGACTCATGAGCTGCAATTAGTTGCCAGGATCCAGCTGGCTAGGCGTGTTTTTTATTTTATTGTCTTAAAAAGAAAGCGTTAGGCTCACAATTTGACAAGATATTTTACCTTTAAAAACAATTGCGACGCATAGCACCAAAATTGATTATGGCCCATTTGCATGACTTATTTTCCTCTAGATACTCAAAGTTATTTTTTATCAGATTAAACAATAATTTAGAGTAATTCTTGTTAGAATAAATCTTTACATAGATTTCATGAATCAAGAAGAATTAAAAATAAAAAAAAAACATGTAAGAGCTGGTGAATCCATTGCTCACCTGGACATATTGCACTCCGAATGAGAATATTAAGATTACAATTTTACCCTTATAAGGAAAAGATTATAGGCTAATAATGGTTAGAGGCAAATTTATCCTTTTTTTCATGGGAGGAAACTCCATCATGAAAAAAAATATTTTATGGGTTTAGATGAGTGCGTAAAACTTCAATTGTCCCAAATTATTTATATAGAGAGAATTTGTATGCTCCACAACTCTGAAAATTAAAAAAAGCATTGAAATAACAATCTAAAAAATAAAAATAATAAACCATGTAGTAGATGGTCTAATATTAAAAGCTTGAGACTAAGAGGTTTGTTCCCCCTATAATTTCAGGTTCCAGCCCTGTAGTTGCTAATATTATGGCCACTAGAGGCTTATATGATTTTTAACTTTAGGACCCGTGAGATTAATCAAGATACGCGCAACCTGACTCGAACACCTAAACTAATATATATATATATATATATATATATATATATATATATATATATATATATATATATATATATATATATTGGACAAAGATAACCTCACTTGGTAAGGAGAAAAAAAAATGAAAAGGTAGGAAAGAGAGAAAATACAGAAATCCCACCTAAGTGGGTTGACACAACTGAATATTTTTTTTTCTCTACAATCAATTTTTTTTTTATAATAAATTAAAAAAAATAATCCTAAATCATTACAAGAATAATTACTATAGGAGCGTTTTAAAATTTGGTTTTTAGAATTATTAGTAATTATTGATAAGAGATAAATAATATTTTTTTTTGAGAAAAAAATATAAGAGATAAACAAAAATAATTTGGAGGTTGAATATAAAATTTACCCTTTTCTAAAAGATTAATTTTGTGGTACTTTAGTATTCCCAACAAAATTTGGAGGTTGAATATAAATTATATTTTATTTTAATCTTGTTTTTTACGCATATTCTAATAATATTTCAATAAACTTCCATAAATAATTTTATCACTTTTTAAATCAGGAAGTATTTTACTGATTGAAAAAAGAAAATAACCTTGATACTTTTCCAAAATTTGCAGGAACCCTTAAAATAATGTTGATTTATCTTCTTGATTTTAGAGCATATGATTTCTATAATATTTGCAAGAAAATGAAAGTTATAAAATATAATTGCCCATTAATGCCTTACATATTGGTGGAAGAGAGAACTAATAACGTGTTTGGCATTGCGGTTGCTGTTGTGGTTGATATTTAAAAAAAACAATTTCATGAAAAAAACTTTTAGTTGCGGTTCATAACTGAAATTAAAGTATTTAGTTAAAATTGTTGTTGAGTTTGAGGTTTAATGAAAAACAGTTTCGTGTGTTTGATTACTATACTTTTTATATTTTTGTCAACTTGTGAAATTACTTTAAAGGACACACACACACACACACACACACACACACACACACACACACACATATATATATATATATATATATATATATATATTGTTTTTTAAATATTGTAGATTAATAATTATAACAATAAAATATAATTAATAATTCAAGTAAATTAGACATTTCTTTTTATTCTCCTATCAAACTCCTTGCAATTTCATTACGAACTAAATCGATACGTGAATATCTATGCGATCCCTTGCTATTTGATTGAGGAACAATATCTGGTAAAATATCATTAGTAACAATATCTGTGATCCAGTTGTAGAGATAGAATTCCAAGGTCAAATCTAGTTGCAAGTTTTTGATTCATAATCATTCGAAAAACAACAGGGTTGTGGAGTGAAATGAAGTCACCCATTTTCCCCTTTCATCAAGATTGATCTCTATCTACACCTTTTTTTTATTTTTTTTAAAAATATATATATTTAAAAAAAATCGGACTAGGCTTGACCACCTAAATGGGTCAAGCCCAGCCAAGATGGGCCAAAATGGCCCAACTTTGCTGGACCTGGATTGGGCTGAGAGTAGGCCTAACCTTGCCTAAGATTTAAAAACAGAAGAGAAAATAGTGCGATGCATTATTCATATCTTGCATGAACAGTGCAACGTGAATTAATTCACGCTTACAATGTTCACGTATCACGTGAACAGTAGCTAAGTGGTCAGTCGACGGTGACGAGAGGCTCACCTCCTAATACCAATGGATAGCGGAGGAGGAGCGTCGAAAGCTTGTCGCTGTCGCCGCTTATATGCTGGGGCTTGCTGCTATCGTTGGAGGTCACGATGGAGCTTCTGATGTGGATAAGAAGCTACCGATACTGAGAGGGATGATGGTGGTGCTCTCCGAGCGCTTCCCTGACTGTGGAGAGAGGGAAAGCTGCTGCTGTGAAGAGAGAGAGACCACTAGTGGTGTGCCTGTGATTAATCTTCTTCTCACCATTAAATTGCTATTGCTATGTCATGATCGAAATGAACCAGTCATTATGCTCTATGAAATGGAGACAAAATAAAACGCAGAAGCTTCATAATTCTGCCTTTTTTAAACCGTGGTTCAAAAGTTATTTTAGTGGATCTCATAGCATTTGAAATTGTATTTTTTTATTACTAAACGACTCAAAAATTACATTCTCTCAGAACTATGTTTGGAATGCAATACAAAATAGCCACTAAGTTAGGAATGGTATTAAAAGCTAGTCGGGAAAGGTAATGGCGGGATTTAAACCATTCTTCTCTGAATTTTTAAGTCATAAATTACAAAAATATCTTATTCCTAGGACCCCAAGCCTGATCTCGTTTATTTGTCTTGATTTTTAAATGTATAGTTTCTACAATTTTATTCTCTATCAATTACCTATTAATGTATCGTTCATTTATCAATAAGGAATTTCCATCCATCTCTGTTAGAAAATCGAACAGAGAAGTTCTGTTTTATGAACTTCAATTTACCTCTCAAAAGTGTAGACAAGCTTATCAGTTAACTTCCTGAAAACATTTCTCAGATGATTGGTCTAAAAAAAGAAGGAATAAATTACATGAACAGTGTAAGCTTTTGAAAAAATGACAAACCCCCTCTACTTTGAAACAACATCATGGAAAACCCATATTTATACTGGAAATACCTTTAACAATTATAGAAAATGATAGTTAAATTAAGAAATTTCAAAAAATAGAGAAAAAAATATAGAAACTCGTCCAAAATCCCACCATGCGCTCAATAATAATATGGATAGAGGTTTAATCCCATCTTTGACTTCTTTACCACTCAAAGCCCTCAAGACAACGATACTATTAAACCACATAATTTGGCATGCTCCCATCAAATTATGTGTATCTGAAATTTGCCCTCAGCGCTGGGTTTCATAGAGAAATGAAACTGTGGTTTAAATTCACTGGGATTGAGCTTTAACAGGTTTTAAAATTCCCAAAAATAAATAAATAACTAGGAATTTGCCGGGGTTTATTAGTTATGAGTCATGAGCAGAAACTCGATCATGAGTTTGGAATCAGCCTGTCCCACAGTGCACTAAAAACATTACTGTGGGTGGAATGGCCCATATGGAGTACTACTGATGTGTTTAGGCCCCAAGGTGTTTCGCGCTTGAAGCTTTGAAACATGAGCTTGGTTACGACAGATGGGCTGTCGAACCAGAGCATTAGATTGCTCCAAACCCCACCAGTTTACGATCATTTTTTTTCAAAAGAGAAAAGAAAATCGAAGGCTTATTTTATTTTACTGAAAAATGGTAGTATAATGCTTGAAAAGCCGCCAGCAAACAGCAACAGTCGTCTACCATATCAGGGGTTAAAATGGTGTCGAGTTGGCTTCTACTTTAGCTGTCAACAATGTGACAGAAAGACTCACATCAAAACAAATTAGGTAAAATATGCTACTTCAAAGTGATTTTGAAATGCGCTTAACATATGAAAACTCAAATCATCAAGTAATAATGACAACTTTTAAAAGCACCAAAAAGCATAGAATTAAGATTTTCCTTTATGTAAAATCAGTTTTCATCAAATAGGTTTAGAGAAACCTAGTATTTGCCTATTAAGATTTTTTTTTATTATCGGTTGCTCAATGATAATGCAAGAGCATATGTGCGTGTAGTGTTTTTATTAGTTTTATATAACACACCTATAGGAAATAAATCAACTAGAATACAGGAAAGTAAATAAAAATAAGGCCAACTACAGAGGTGCATTGATTACATAAAGAAAGTCATTATGCTTTTCTTATCTGTCTGCTTTGATGCTTTTGATGCTGATATCGTCAGGATTTTTAAATTAATTAAAGATCTTCTTTCTTTATCTAGTCTTTAAGGTTGATTAAATCCCTCAAAACTTGCACTGATTTTGCTGTTGTCGCAATTTAGCTCTAAATACCAAAATTTTCTTCCAAGCTTAGACTTTGCATCTCACTTGGTTTCGTGCAATATTTGATCATTCCAACTATATTTTGTCATTCATGGCTTATTCAAGAATTGATTTGAACCTTTATTAGATCCTAGAGCCCACTGTTCTTATGTGAGATTCTAAATTTGATGGGGATGCTTAGCATTGTCAATTTCCAAATCAGATCATAAGATCTTTTTGACCAAGCAGATTACAGACAGATTCTGTTCTTCAAAATAATTTTTTCTCGCTTAAGATCCTTTATGAAAGTTGTAGTCTTATACATATGACTTTGTAATTTTGGGTCGCTTGATTTTGATATCCAAAGCTCAAGATATTCTCGTTTTAATGTCTAGTTCTGCTTGGTCAAAAGACCAAGTATATTGCAGACAAATTCTGTTCTTCAAAATGATTTTTTATCGTGTTGGATCCTTCATGAAAGTTATATTCCTGTACGTATAGATGACTTTGGATTTTGAATCGCCTGATTTCGATATCGAAAGCTTAACATATTCTCGTTTGAATGACCAGGCTTGCTTGTTTTTTCTCTAAGGAGATTGCAGGCAAATTCTATTCTTCAAAATGATTTTTTCTCGCGTTCGATCATTCATGAAAGTTGTATTCATATATGTATAAATGACTTTGGATTTTTGAATTGTTTGATTTAGATATTGTAAGCTCAAGATATTCCTTTTTGAATGTTTAAGTCATGCTTGGTTTTTTAGCAAGCAGATTGTGGGCAAATTCTGTTATTCAAAAAGATTTGTTATCATGTTGAATCCTTCATAAAAGTTGTAGTCTTGTACGTGTAGATGACTTTGTATGTTTGAATCTCTTGATTTTGATATCTGAAGCTTAAGATATTCTTGTTTGAATATTTAGTATAAAAAAAAATCCTGTCTCGATAATGATTCTGTCCTGAGACTTGCAGGTTTTATTTGAGAGACCCAATTAAATGTTTCAAGGATTTATTGGGATAATCAAACACCAATTTTAAATTTGAGAAAGTTAATTAGTCTTGTTGGAAAAACAGAGGGATTACGATTTAGAAAACATCACAATAATTTATGTTGCTTGATTAAAGCACAAGATTATATTTTGTTTGTTTTACAAAAAAAACCAACGTCATTTTTTTACCATAGGTTTAAGGTTGGATAAAGCCCTCAGAATTCACACTAAAAAATGATTTTGTCGCTACTGCTAATTTGGTTCTTTAAAATAGTTTTTGACCAAGCAAATTGAGAGTAGATTTTGCTCATTAAAAAGTTTTTTCTCACTTCGAGTCCTTCATGAAAGTTGTAGTGATGTACATATATATGAATATGTGTTTTTGAATCGCCTGATTTTGATATCAAAATCTCAAGATATTCCTATTTCAAGCTAAGGGACGAGAGATGCAGCCAGCATAACAAAAAAAAACGCAGCACCTCTTTTCAACCACTTTTTCTCCCTTCCCCACAGCCTCTCCCTCTCAACCAACGACTTCTAGAACCCCCGATCATATTTCCTCTCGTCAGCCACCATCAACTTCGCCAACACTTGCCAGTGTCCCCAGAAGCGACGACCATTGTTTGTGCAAAAGCTTTACATTATAATTCACTTGAATAGTAAAACACTTGCCAGTTCCCATGTATTTCTTGTTCACTTTACATTTTAATTATATAGTTATTGTAATACTTGTGTTTTACTATTAAAGTGAATTATAATTCAAGGGAATTATAATTCAAGGTAAACAAATTGATTCTATGATTGATGTGTATGAGTTTTATTTTAAATTATCACCATTTTTATATAATAATTGAATTTAGGTTAGATCAACATGATTCCATATAAGTCAATTAACAGTAAGTGGTGGCCTTCAAACCCATTTCAAATATAATAAAAATAATATCAGTCAAATCATAATTAGCCATTTCCATCCTTTTAGGTTCAACATTCATACTCCAAGAATAAGGATTGGACCAATTTACAAGGCCTAGATTTCAAATCAATATTCTAGGTTATAATAGTTGTTTGCCTTTAATAATAACCAAACTATACTAATTTAGAAGAGTCCTTAATATGTAAGTATAATAGTACTTTGACCATTAAAAACAAATACAAAGCAGTTTACCTTAAGTAAGATATATAACATAATTGTCTTTTTTTTTCTATTATATAATTAGCTTATTACATAGAATTTATAAAGACCCATTAGAGTTATTAGTTACTATAAAACTTGGTGACTTATTTTTCTATTTTACCTCTACCAATGTTAATTTGCTTGACAAGATGCCACTTATGAAAAATAAAATTAAGCTTAATAAATGACAACTTTATGTAAGTTTCAAGTCCACATGATTTTTACTTGAGATGATGTTTTTAAAAATAATATAAAATTAGTTTTGAAGTCTCACTCAATAGCTTAATTGTTTTTATTCGGATAGTTCTTTGACACTTTGAACTCTATATAGGGCAAATAAACCTAAAGGATTGGCCTAATGATTAAGAAAATATGCCTAATTTCTTTGACTTCCTAGATCAAACATTATGACTAGCACTCATAAAAATTTATTAAACTCCTCTTAATACACCAAAATTATATGAAGGTGTATCCTTAACATTGCTTAAGGATAATTGGTCTTAGTTGACATGTAAACTAGTTTAGCAATTCCTCTTACTATTAAAATATATCTATGCATATATTAAGAGAGAGTAAATGGCACCTCACACATCATTTATGTCATAATCTATTTCTGGGTTATTCCCCTAATATTTATCCATAATAAAACAAAAATAAATAAAAGGGGTTGACGTCGATAGAAAAATCAAGGTGAAAAATTTAGATGTTTTGAAGAGCCCGATCAAACCTCTTTTGTGCCAAAAATTGATGGAAAATGCAGATTAAAGGCTAAATTAATTTATTGTTGGATAAATTTTCATAAAAAATTAAGTCAAAAGGCATAATTATATTTTTTATAGGCCAATTTGATTTAATTGTTGGTCAATTTAAAGTATAATTATTTTTAGAAATTAATTTAGGATCCACTTGAAGGATTTAATTAAGTGCAGGGACTTAATTTTACTTTAAAATTGGTCATATTAATTTTATTACAGGTTTAATTGATGAAAAATCAAGCTTTTTAGCTTAATACGGGTTCAATTGAGGAGATTGGATTTTTTAGAGATCAAATTGATTTTTTTAAGCCAATTATGCGAAGTCTGAGGCAAAGTTGAAGACAAATAGGAGATTAATGGTCAATTGAGGGTCAATTGCATAAATCAAAACCAAGGACCATGATAAAAAAGATGCGTAAAGCTAGGCCTGCTGTTGTAATTTTGGCGGGGATACAATTGCATAAATTTAAAAGTTTAAAGTCAATTCGGGGTGCAATTAAAATGATTACAAATTAAGAGACTAAAACATATTTTCACCACAAAGCCTACAACCCATCGTCGCCCATACGCCACCAAAAGCTGGCGACTGCAGACCTACTGCCGCAGGAGATAATCCACTATTGCACGCAATGGTTACCTACTACTTCTGTAAGTAGTTTCAATCACACCATGTCGGGGGGGGGGGGGGACGAGGGAGATAAAACAAAGGGAGCAAATTTACACATGATAGGGGGACATTTTCACAGAAATAGAGGAAAAACATTGAAAAAACAAGAAAAGAGCATGAAAGAATACAAAGGAAAAACAATGAGACACGATTACACACAGATAGTGACAACAAGGAAACAAAACAGTGAAGAAGATGAACACAGTGTGAAAAATTTCCAAAAAAAAACACAACCACCAGCAATCTCCACCTTTTCTTTTCCTCAGTACAGTAGGACCCCACCATCATCGGCGACCCTCGCTCTCCATTGCAGTGTCAACTCTCTCTCTCCTATAACATTGACATCCTTCTCTATCTCTTCTAGCTGCAACAGTTCCCGACGAGCCCACCACCATCCCCCTCAGCATTAGCAACTTTTCCTCTACACTAGCAGCTCCACCAGCAGGCCCATCTCTTCTTCTCTAGTCCAACAGTTTTTTCTTTTTCTATTTTGTCTTTGGGTTGAACCTGCTCTCGATCCAACAAGTTAGGCTGGGTCCAGCCCAAGTCCATTAAATTTGGGCCTTTTAGCCCACCTTAGTTGGGTCGACCTATTTAGTTGGGTTAGGTCCACATCGATTTTTTTATTTTAAAAATATATAATATAAAAAAATCAATTTTTTTTTCAAAAACCAAAAAAATGTGTTGTTTTCATACATATGGTTAAATTCTAAGTTTTTTTACAAGCATATTTTTCGTTAAAAAAAAATATTTTTTGCATTTTTCACATGTTTTGAATGAAAATTAGATATTGTAACTAATTTATGATCATCTGTTGGAATTTTACCAATATATATATATATATAAATTAACAATTATTTTGTTGTAGTTATTGTGGTGTAAAATTACATTATAAAGTACACTCGCAGATATTAAAAAAGATTTTAAATGTGACATAAAATTATATTTTAAACTACACCCGTAAATAGTAAAAAAGTTTTTTTTTTAAATTTGGTGTAAATGTTTTTAAACTTTAGAATGGTTAGGTTTTCGACTCCTAATGAGGTAGAGATTCTCTCACGAATGAAGATCTACTTCGAGTTTTAGGAAAAAACAATGAATAAAATTTAGTTTAGAAAAACATTCAAATAACAATGTAACTTACCTTAAGTAGGGTGCACTAGGGATGATGCGTCTTTCTCTTGCACAAAACATTTTTTATCTAGACTCTCGCAGAACATTAGATTTTTTGGTCACCTTAATACTAGGTGGCGACTCCTAAAATTTATAGTCGTGATTTTACGACTACAAAACCCTTCTTTTACTGCATGTCATCTTCTCTCCAGGGATGGCAGGGCGCGAAGTACAAAAAAAATGACATCACAACAATATATAAGAGAATCATATCTTAATTTAACCTTTTATTGACTATAAGAAATATTGAAATGTAAGATTCTAAAAACTCTTGAATATTATACAATGAAAACATCATTTTTATCATATTTTATTTCCTTCAATGAATGTTTTGTTGTGTTTCTAGCCATGTTTTTATCACATTTCATCCCTCATGATTCAAATATGTCTTTATTGAGATTTATAGGATGTTCTTGAGGTTTGTGTAGAGGAGTTGGAAACATTGTTTTTAGTTTAATTTCATAAAAAAAAAATAGTAATTAATCTCTTGAATTGTCTATATAATTCAAGGAGATTATTAAAATTTATCTTTAAATTTGTTTCTTTTAAATTTTATATAGGTAAGATTTGTTAGCATGATGTATTCATAAAAATGAAAATGGTTTGTACATAGAGATCACAATTAACCTCTAAGAAAATGTATACAATAACATAATGTCTTCTTTTGTTCCCTTATAAATAAATTTTAATTCCTATTTGCAGTGCAACACATGTGCACTAGCTTCTTAAATTTTAAAAAATATAACTTATTTATTATCATATTTCTTTATATAACCGATGAATTGTTGTTGTCGAGAGTCCTAATTCAGAATACCGAGGAAAAATACGTCACAATATTGAAAAAAAATATAAAAGTTTATTGTGATCTTAGGTCATCTTTATCATGTTCTTAAAAAATATTGATTCATTTGTTTTTGTTGCCTTTTCTAATTTGTCTAATTAAAATAAAAGTAACATATTTGACCTAATTGGATTTATGACCCGAGTCATGTATATATTTTTTTTCTTAAATTTTTTTTACCTAACATCATTATTTAAGATTATATATTTAAACAGTCCCTTCCTCTTTTCCCTGAAAATTACTGCTTAAAACCTAAAGTACCGAATAATGTTAATACTTTGAAAACAACTTTCCACATGTATCGATGACCTTATGCATTTTTATCCAATTGCAAGCTTGACGAAACAATTCTTTTTATGTAAAACTGAAAGCAATTCCACTCCATTCTCATGCATGGACTTGTCATGATGATCTTGAAATGGATATGTGCCCAATTCAAATATAACATATACCCGAAGCTTTGTTCCTTCCATTCTCATATGAGTACCTAACTTGAACACTTTTGCTTGCTTACACGCACGAAAATATCTAACCATTGCAAGGATTTTGTATCTCCATACATATACTATGTAAGATAGTTTTCGCACGTGTGCGAATGTTATGGTGGTTTTAACATGCTTGGTGAATATATTGTAGAATAATATTGTTGAGCATATTATATATTATATGATATGAGGTCCATATAAAGAAAGTTTGGAATAAAGCTTGATTGCATGCTCCATATTTTTGTAATGCTCAATATTAGAATTTTTGGTAATCATGGGGTCGGTTTGGTTCTGCGGACATCCTTTCAAGCCTTTCTCTCGTCAGCTTTGAACTAATGAATTGTATTGACCAACGAAAAGAGATGAATTGTATAGGCTAAGCTTTTTAATCAACTTTTAAGTACATGGCTAAGTGAATTTTCTATCATAACCACCAACATGATTAGATATGTGGGCCTGTAACCTTAAATACAAAGTGATCATAACATATAGATATGACTACCAAATTTAGGAAATATTCCATGGATTTCTTTTCTGAGCTTCTAAGGATAATATTTCAAAATGGTTGATAAACTACGAACGTTGTACAATTATTAGGCCAAGAAAATTTGATTAACAAGGCAGAATTAGGAAAAAGCAATACAAAGTTTGAAGCCCGTTAATTAACATATATAGTAGCTATGATCATCAATTTGAGGGAAATATATGAAGTTTTAGTCCCTCAGATTGTTTTTGCTCAAACTTCTGATGCCTCGATTACAGCTTCCATGCCTAGAATGGAGAAATGCATTTTGTTATAGAAGAAATTAACAGCTTGAAGAATGTTGTCAACTGAGATGCTCGGCGTATTTCAAGACGCAAACAAGGAAAATAATAAAAAAATCACAATTTACAAAAAAAAAAAGAAAAAAAAAATCAAGTGCCGGACAATAATTTCATGACAATAATACATTAGAAATCATTATCTTCCACCATTATATCCCTCTCCTCTGTTTAATAGATACTCTTTCTGTCTTTCCAAATTGTGATTCAAAGACAGCAACGCTTCTGGGATTAGCCACGCTTTATTCAATCAAATCATGAAGCTAATTACAGCTAATTCATCGAACCACAACCAATTTGCTATGATAATGTTCATTGATCATCATCAAAAACACACAGCACAACACATTTTCACTGTTCGCCATTAGTTTCTCACTTATACAAATCGTAGAGCAGCTCTACTTATTAGGTCCATCAACCCTAATAGCTACTGATACTAGAACAGCAAGAACAAGAACAGGAACAACAATCACAAATCCAGACAGGAAAAGTACAAGTCATACAATAAACTTAAAACCCCACTCATCGAGATTCTAATTACCATTCGAAGAAGGTGAAGAACAATCACATGCCACCTCTGTTTCCACCTCCCTTCTGTGGAAGTTCCTATGGCAACCACAAGCCGCACAAGTGAGTGCAGCGGCTGTGCCTTCCTCACCACTTGCCATGAACTCTCTGCACCCATCGACAGCGTAACCTCCAACTCCAGCAGCATGATTCTTCTGGCACTCTCCATATTTAACATTCCTGACAGTGAAAGAAGAAGTCGTCGAGCTTCTTGCAGGTTCTTCTGATCTTCTTACCACCACCTGTCGCTTCCTCATCTGGCTAGTCCCCGATTCTTCCCCGCTTCCTTCTCCTTCAAATCCTTGATAAGCAAGGCTGGAACCTATAATTAGAATATGGCGAAAAGATAGAGAGAGAAGGAAGAAATTGCTTTTAGTTGTTACTGCAAGCCCTAACCCTAGAGGGTATATTTATAGCATGTAAACCTCTCTTTATTCAATAAATCATTTTTTCAGGTACCATGATTTATTACCACTTACTTTTGTTCTTACCAATGTAATTGTGTGCTGTAAAAATATTAGTTTGCCTTGTATATTTCGACCAGATATTGTGAGGTGATAATCGAACTGCCTTAACAACCGATTAGCACAGTGAAATGAAGTATTAACCCTCGGGGAAAATCCTAAATGATGTAAAAGCTTTGCTTTTCGTGTCAAACTATGATTGGTTTAAAATAGAATGAACAGCTAATCTCTTAAACCTAATTTGCACTGTGGCCCCTAAACTGTTGCTGATGCTAAAAGGAGGTTTTGTGGGGTGCGTCAAAATAACGATGCCAACAAAATTTGTCTAGCTAGGCCTAATAACATGCCAGTGTTATTGCCGAACCTGATATGTAAAGTCCTTCCATTTCCGTATGCATCACTAGCTAATACGATTGCATTTCTTGTGGCAAGAATTTCAAGTTTAATTTGGCAAACTCAACAACTTATAAATGGTTCTGACAGAAATAATTCAGACCCAGATGAGATTTACTCCCTCATGAATTTTTGAAATAAATTCAAGGGTAATTGTAACGTTGTTTGAAAATCTCAGTGTTACATTTCCATCCAAATCAGGTAATTGATTCTATAAAATGGTGAAGAAAATTAAAAAATATGTTGAAACACTATTAAAAGAAAATTAAATTTTCAAGCCAGAGCTCGAAAGATTAAGGCAACAATTTCAAAAGTAAGAAAATTCAAAAGACAAGTTACCATCATATGGTAAAATTCAAACGGCTCTAATAGAACTTAAAAGCAGTAACTTTCAGATTAAATGACAGTTTCTATTTATTTTTGCTATCAATGAAAGAATAACAGCATGAATTCTAAATAATTTTAGTATGTTTTCTTCGGTTAATTTTAATGGAAAAGAGGTATTTAAAAAAAAACAAATCTTAATTAATTTTTTTTCTTTTTTTATGTTACCATTCAAGGGATCAGTTAGCTTGTTTAGATGGGAGGATAATAGTGAATCACCAAGTAAAATTAAAAGTAAAATCATTTAATTAATTAATAACGAATAACATTGGGAGCGATCTTATAACTAAGAGGCTAGACTTTTAATGAAATCAGATTCGGTGGTGGAGTTATTTGTCTCTATATTAAGTGTCACAAATATATTTAGCTTAAAATATTTGAAGAGGGTTCATGTGCCTCGTCTCAATTTGTTGATCAGGTGCATTGGGTAATCGAGCCAGCCTTGTCTATCGAGCCAGCCTTGTCTTGTAGAGGGTTCAAGTGGCTCGGTATTGACAAGTCAAAACCTTGGAAACTTCAAGACCTATTTAGGATAACTTCATTGTCTATGGTCTGAAGACTATCAAGTTCCTCCCACCTTAAGGGAAGCAAACGAGGAATCAAATCAGCTTGAAAAGCTGAGATTTGCTTAACCATAAATATCTGAAAAACAATTATGTCTAAAATTACTTTAATTTATTTTCAACATCGTAATAAAAGTTATATGTTGTTTCTTTTAACTTTGGATATTTGATATTTTTCACAAGAAATTATCTAACGGTCAAATTTTGTGTTTTGAAATTTTGTACAAGGGTAAATACAAATAAACTCGGCATAGAATTTTTCAGAATTCATTTTTTATTTAATTATATAATAATAAAAATGGGTATTTTCAGTAAAGACAACAATTTGATGTTTTCGCAAGCAAGGCATTTTAATTTGGAGGTAATTAGAAAATTGGGGTTAGGGTTCTCCAAATCTAAAATAATTTATAACTTGTTTTTTCTTGAAAAATACTCCCAAAAAGTTTATGAACCTCACTAAATCAATCTAAAACACCAAAAAAATCCTATAATGACTTAAAAAAATCAAAATTACACCAATTACAAAATAACTTAATGTTCCTCAATCTATTTTTTTTTTTTGTCATGATTAGAGAAAAATATCACCTTCATCGAACCTCTAATTCCAACACCAACCAAAAATAAAAAAGATTGACTTTTTTTAAGACTATAATGTGGATGACTAATTGACTTTTCTCTTCTTTTAACTTATAGGAATTTAAACTTAAAACAAACTATTAGTACTAAAACATAAAAAGGCTATTTTTGTGTTAAATTTCATATATATTGGTTGACTTTTTAATTGATAATTCTTAATCTATTTTGTCACATCGAGCATCAGTTTAATACAAGAGTAGTTTTTGATTTTATGAATATATCACAACATATTATGTCATAGCATAAAAAATGAAATAAATTATGGTGCTTAAGATCATGTGAACAAAATGTGGGAGTATGTAATTGAAAAAAAACAATGATCCTATCAAAATGATTTTGCTCGAAATAAAAAGGTAAACTCAGTTGCATTGTAGAAATTTATAATCTAGTTGAATGTGACTTGATTTACCTTTATCTTTTAACCTTACTTATAATTATGATAATATACAATTATAAAAAAAAAAATGAAAGTGAGAGATTCCCTACATTGAGCTAAGTGCACATGTTGCTATCATGGAACTCATTTTTTCCAAAGAACATAGAGAAGGATATTTACGAGATTGTGATGCTTTATCCCAATTGGGAAGGTTAGGGATGGTGAGTTCTACCTTTCAGTTTTTAGCTTGAATTTTATAGGGCCTCTAATGCTAAAAAAAACAATATAGTTTGTTTGAATAGATATTGATTTTTGGATCAATGGTTATTAATTTTTAATTTGGATGGTTAACAAGGTAAATTATTTTTTTTCAAATAATTATTTTAAACTTTTATGCTTGGAATAATTTTTGTCTAGCCTATGATAAAGCTAAGTAGGAAAAATGGGATACTTATTTATTAAGAAAATCCTTCAAGAAAGGAAGTGAAGGTTACAATTAAGATGGAGAAACTGGAAAGCAATAATACGTTATCTTATTTTAAATCATAAAATCTTTAAAATAGATAAAATATGAAAGTAAAAACAAAGTTTTCAGCATAATTATTTGTTAGACTTGGTCAGTAGACATGGAAAGACTTTAGGCGTTTCACATGTTAAGGAATTCATCAAAGAATGTTGACTACTTAAGAAAGTAGGTTCCACCGACTTGACTTTTGTTACTATTTTTATTGAATATTTGATTTTGAATTTTTTCCTGAGTAATTCTTTTCTGTGCTTCTTATTTATTATTATTTGTTTAGCAATTAGGATAAGAATTATATTTGTACGGTGCGTTTTGTATTTTGACCCGACCATAAATTCAAAAGTATTTGGTTAATTAGCACACATCATTATTTTGCATGGATCCTATTGAGAACTCTCCTGAAACTTGGGTTAATAGTTAAAAAAAAGATATTTTTTCAAATCACAACTACAATATCAAATACACATTCAATCCCCAAACAAAAATTTCTTTCCTAGCCCAACAAGTTCTTTTTGTACTCATCAACAATGCTCATCCCTTGGCAAACTCATAAGTGATAAATTTTCTATTTTGGGATGTTAAATGAAAACCTTCTTCTAAGACAATAGGTAACCAAATTAGGAGATAACTCTAAACCCCTATATAGAAAAGAAGAAGAAAAAAACCTAAACATTCTCTCTCAAGTTAGTGTATAAATTCCATGTTGGCTTTATTTGTTTAAAAACTTTAGAAAGATGACTTGAAATTGTTTTGCTAAGAATTTCAATCAATTGATCGTTAGATTTGATCTTAGATATCTTATAATTTTTTTTATTGCACATATTCTTAATAAACAATTCATAGATAGATAGATAGATAGATAGATAGATAGATAGATAGATAATCTGATCTCTACGTGCATTATTCAACATATCCTCCACCTTTCTAATTTATAATTGGATTATAGACGATATCACTTCTTACTTTGACATTACAATATAGTTTCATGTTAATCATGGATTGAACATATAACTTCAAGCCTTCTTCTACTAGTGTTTAACTAATTAACATAATGACACATTAGTATTTTGTAAGAAATCTAAAGCATATTTTCTTTTAAAAAAAATCCAATAAGGATTTTGGCCTATATTTCAAAAATATTAAAAACATGTTTTTGAAAAAACATATGTCATTCACTTTTAATATAAAGATAATAAAAAATTATAAAAAGGTTAATATTCAAAATATTATCAGGGATAATAATTTGTTATTATCCACTTTTAATTTAAGGATAAAAACTTGTATAGAGTTAATATCCAAAATATTATTTAGAGTAATACAACTCATTCTCTTTTAGTATAATAATAAAAACTACAAAGAGTTTGAAAATTTAATTGGAACTATGTTGTAAAAATATTACAAGTTTATCCTGAAAGAAGTCTCAACCATAATTGAACTTATTTCCCTTTGACATCTTTCAAATCAAGTTCTTGACCTAGAAATGAGGGTTTTCTCATCTTGGAAACTCGTCATAGATACACTCAATGAAGTATAAATATCATCAAATCATAACCATATAAAAAAAACATTAACATACCTTAGGTAAGGCATACTAGGAGTTTTAATACCTTTTCTTTATGTAAGCAAGCCCTTGCCTATAATCTCTAAATAGTAGTTAGGTTTCTAGTAATCATAGATTATGATTTTTTATCCAAACAAAGACTTCATGAACTCGTTCGAAGGTCACCACAATGTCGCACTCTTATGAAACGACAGTGTCTATGCCATAACAAGATTTCATTTATCTTCTTCTCCTATAACACTCCATTGGTAAATCTTAACATAACATGTCATGAGTCTTGTACATTAAATCCAAGTAATGCAACTTTCCTCGCTTGATACCATAACTAATCATTATTAAGGTTATTTGAGAAATCGACAATAAGTTATAATGTAAAAATTGAACAATTAGAACAAAAATCAACTGCAAAGTATCATTAAAGGCTAAAGAAACTTCCCTGGTAACTAGGATTGAAGTACTATTGGTATTAGAAACAAATTTTTTTATGGACAAATCAAGAGATATAGGGGCAAATCTAAAATCAAATATCATATGATCCATCATACCAGAATCAATTATTTTGGAAGCTATTAGAAGTAGGTACAAATATATTCAAAACTTTACCACCATTATCTGCAATTACTGCTAAATTTGAGGTTTTCTCAATAGCATCATATTAGGTCTTTATTTTAACAATTGTTATATTTGAGGTCTTCTTGAAATTCTTTTTCATGAATAATTAGTATGACCTAGCTATTCTATATATTCCATAAGCTCATAACACCAAATTTTTGTATTGTGTATCTAATTTCATTATTGCATTTATAAGTAGACTTCCTAATGTTATTATTGTTTTTAAACTAGTTGGGCAAAGTTTGTATGTATTTATTGTAGCAATCTCATATGCTTTCAGTGATTGATCATCTACCTCTTTTCTCTCGTTGTCACTCTTGATTTATGATAAATACTCATAAAAATAATATTTTATCATATGATAAAACACATAAGAGTTTCAAATTATAAATGATGGAATGAGATGCTCAAAAATCACAATCGTAATATCATTACAGATGTAGTTAACTCTGTTTTCACCTTGTTTCTAAACTTTATGATCATTTTTACATTGATTTCATTCCTTTTTTACTCTTCCTTCTACTCAATTGATAACAAGATTCTCCATTATTCCCTTGTTGCACCAATCATATTCTTATAACCATAAGAGGTTAAGTGTGTCTCCTTTAATGTTAATTCAACATTAAATGTCAACCATTTTCTTCACTGCATCCACCATCTCATCATAGCAATGAACTTGCTCAATGTGTTTAACAGCATCAATGAAGTTGTTATGACCATTCGATGAATCCATGTCCATATTTTTTTATCTCTCTAATTTAGGATACCAAAATCAATCGCAAAAAAAAAACAAAAATATTTTCCCCTTTTATATGAATAACAAAATCACAATTATTGCAAATTCAATCTTCGCCATCATTTTGTAAATGTTTCTTTAAAAATTTAGCTAAATTAGACCACAAACGACTCCACTCAAAGTGTTTGATTAAAATTGGATGGATCTCTACATAAACACTTACTGTTTCTAGAGAGAATGATTTGATATGTTTATTTAGGATTAAAAAGACTTTAAAAAATGACAGCAATAGGAGAAAATTAAGGGTTTAAAGATTTTAAAAACCTAATTTTGAGACTATGTTTTCAATATATTATGTTTTCAATATATTAATATATAAAAGAAAAATACTCTTATTTTTCTATGAAGAGAATAAGAAAAGTTACATATATCATAGTAATCAAGCTAACATTTTTTTTAAAAACCCATTTATATATATAAAAAAAACTCATGAACCTTATAATCAGGAAATTTTACTCCAAATCACAATACAGAAAATTAGGAAGATCTCAACAGAACAAACATTTTACATGGGAGAGTAAAGATGGACGAAATGTCTAGTCTGGGTCACTGGGTCATGTTCTTGTCTCCATGAATTGATAGGTGAACGTGCTCCTCCAAACATTGGCGTCGTAGACTCCGCCATCTGTATCTGAAAATTATCTGTAAGATAATTCATAATAATGCAATGTTGATTGATATTAACTCAAGTGTTAGAGTGAGCTCCACTCCTCCTCCTATCGAATCCATTGATGGGAATAAATAATATATATTTTTTATTTGTCATTCTAGCAAATTTATTTGGTTTTACCTTCTCTCTTGCACATCAGATAGATATGTTTGATGTTGTTGTTTGATTTCGATTTATATATGAGCTATATTTTAATTCTGAAATAAAAATAAAAATAAAAATGTTTCAGATTTGGTGGCCCATTTCAAAATCTTAGAATTATTCCACGAATTAAGTGTGTCTACACTCGTAAGCAAAATAGCAAATTCATTGTACAATTAGTCTATTCCTTTCAAATATTGACACTTTATTTATTAAATTATTCACACTACTTTTACAAAACTTGTTTGTATTTGGTGCTGTTTAGAGGTAATTTTATGTTGTTTTTGAAAATGTTTTTCATTCAAAAATAATTTAAAATGATATATTTTTTATTTATTTTTAAATTATTTTTAATATCCTCACATGACAATGATCTAAAAATAAAAAAATATTTAATTTAAATTTAAACATTAAAAATAAATTTATTTTATTTCTTTTCAAAAACTCATTGTCAAACATAGTTTTGAATATCTCTTCAAGTCTGAAATACATCATCAGTTACTTTAAAGTCTTTGGGATACCCATTTCTCCTCCACACAATACGCACAAATCTCCACGTTATTTTTCATGGAAACACCTTTGTATTGAAGCAAGACTAATTTAAACCTCCATCCTCGTTTTTCAACCTTCCTCTTCTACTTCTGTTTTAAGGTCTCCTTTTACTGTTTTACAATAAGGATATTCATGGATTACTTTACGAAGATCAGCATCTAGAAAAAAACTGAGCCACAATACGTTTAATAAACTTTCTAGAGATCAAATAAGAGACAACAACTGATAAAAAAATTCCCTGGTGGATTTGCGAGCATCAAAATCACCAGCCTAGTCAGATTCCATGAAGGTATGAAACTTGTCAAAGTTATTACAAGGCACTAACTTGGCTATTGGCTTGCGGGAACTCGTAGTTGCTCGAGCTAGAATATCCCAATGATGCAGGACTAAGCCGAACTTCTGTCCAAACCAGCTCACATGTTCATCTAGATATGTTATATTTCAAGCTAACAAAACCATGCTAGTTAACAGTCCCGAACTAATCATATAATAAAAATAATATATGATTAGTCCAACCACAAACTAACAAGATGAAAGATCTTAAATCCAGGTAATGTGTTTTCTTTTTTTTGGACTTTTTTTCCCTTCCATCTGCCGGCAAAGTATTTGGGTGCCAGCAATTTGTAATTTTTCTGAGGTCTTGTCCTAGAGAAGGTGCACTAGTGAGCCGAGGAGAGACTTTTGATCTAAAAGGGACACCAAAATACCCCCTAACAATTTAGCCCCGGTGGCTTAGAGGTCTGTGAATGGGTAATGCTGGCGAGCGACAATGATGGGAGACTTAAATGGTGGTGTGGACCCTTTGCCATTTTCGGTCATCAAGTGGCTCGTAGTTTTCTAATCCAACAGTCTAACAAGCTGCTTATATTCCAGAATCAGCTACTTACTTAATTATTTAAAATTTAGTTGGAATTCAAAATGTGTTTTGAGAGAGCGGATTCTAAAAACAAATGAATAAAAAAAAGAGAATGATTGAAGACAGTTAGTAAGGATAGATTTGTGGGGCTGACAGGGACTTAATTATGATTATGTTTTGAGAAGATTGCGAATTATGAGGCCTTTTGCTGCTTACCAACCCAACCCAGCCAGTGATGCCCACACAAAATGACTAGTGATTTAGGCTTTTCAAGGTCCATGGCCAAGGCATCTTAAGTAGCGGTTAGTATGATATTTATTGTTCTCGCAGATATTTTCGAATTATTAAAATAATATATTGATCTAATTACAATATTAACACGTTAGAATAATATAAAAAAAATTAAATTTTTTAAAAAGCAAAAACCTCTTGGGCTTATTACTAAATCACAAATTTCCCCTTTTCAGATCTTGATATATTCGACATTAAAACAGACCAAAACTCGTGATTAATCAACAATAATCGAAGATGGATATGCAGATTTAATTAAGGGTGTTGGTGTTGATTGATGTCCCTTAACCTACCACACTCTTTTCCCTGGTCAAAAAAATTACAATAATTTTGCAAGCCATTATGCTATGGACTTGTCAACATCCCTTCTAGTTAAAGATAACCTTTTTTTGTCTAGTGGTGGAAGGAGTTTATTTATTTTCTCTTCATCAGGGTTCAAATTCTACTATGCACGTTTATCACTCTAGTGGTGTTTTACCTGTTTATTGGGCTTACAGGATATTTAATGAATTCGAGAATTAGTTGTGGTATGTATAAACTAACCCAAACATTCCGATTATATATATAAAAAAAAAAACTGTTTTCAGATTTATACAAGATGCCATTTTCATAATGTACGCACACCTTAGTCTTCTTCTAGGGTTTGTAACTTAAAGTAGATTTCACATCACAAGGGAAGTTTCTTTGGCTTTATCTCGACATGCTTTTACCACCTACAGATATGGAGCTTTACTAGAGTACTTGAGAGTAGGAGCTAGCAAGTTGTAGAGATTTAAGCCCCGGGGAGAAGCACAGAGTTAATTGATACCACACTTCCTCATTTGTCCATTAAGATATTGAGTTTTCAAGCCAACAAATTGCTGGATTTAAGAATTAGTTTTTTATTCATTGTTAAATTTGTTGGTTTAACATGTCTTTGTAGTTAATTTGTTGTTTATATGTGATATTATTATATTTATATAAATATATATTTATTATTAATAAAACTTAATTTATCTTTAATATTCATGTAATATTAAATTAAGAAATCTATACTAAAGTAAAGTTCATAAAACAAAAATATTTTACAAATACAATTATAAAATTGATATAATTATGAGATTTTTATTGCATCAAAGCGTTGTCTCTAAAATTTTAATGGTTGATACTCTCTTAAATACTAGAATTTTATTACAATTGTAGAGACTTGTGTAAATTATATTTTTTTCTTGATGAAAACAAACAGTTATTGTAATAAGCTTAGATATAAGGGATGCCTATAAATAATATATAGGTATTTGTCATAAGACATGTACACTGAACTGACTTGCATGAGAATTTCATATGGAAAAATCATCTTTGACTATGAAAAGGCTCATGTGACGGTTAGATCAATCACTAAATTATCTTATATAGAGAATGTTATGATTTAATCTTGTTTCATGTTATCTTGATCGAAGTAACGAAAGGGTAAACACTGAGCATAGCATAAAATATGTGAAAGCATTTGAGTGATCAATAAAAGATTCGTCACCATAGATGAATTAAAAATATATATATTATATTTGTTCGCAAGTAATTTTGAGTAAGAAATCATTACTCAAGTTGAAATGAGACTTGAAAAGAATTTCAAATCTTATTCAAACAATCAATAATTATTATATAGAGAATAAACAAGATTTAACATGGCAAACATAATTCATGTTTTAATTTTAAATCAAAATATTATTGATGAAATCATATCAATTACATGCAGAAACCAGTTACTAACAGATTAAGTTAAAACGCTAATGATGTTTTTAGTATTTAGGGTGTCATGACTTATTGCTATATGATATATCTGATCTTTAAATATAAATTAACCAATTAATGAATTGATAATAAATTAATCTGTTTAATTTAATTAATATTAAAATTTATATTTGGGTCAACATATTAGGAATTTAATGGGTCACCCACATTAAACGCAATTAGTCATAAATAAAACTAGGATTATTTAATTAAGTACGACTTGATAAAAAAATATTTTAGAAATTAAGGATAAAAATATAATTAATTCAAAAATTATATTTCTAGACCTAGAAATCAAGTAAGGACTTGATTAAATTAACTTATAAAATTATCTTGAATTAATATATGAATATTATTCAAGGGGGAAATTGATATTTTGCTAATTTATAAGTTTTTTGCATTTTTTTTTATAAATAGTAAGTTATATCTCTTATTTTAAGAAAGGTGGTGGTTTCCTAGACAGAAAAATTACACAAGTTATAAAATAAAAAGATTTTTGTTCAGGCATAACAATCCATCTATCTCTTAAAAGGGATTGAAGAGATTTCTCATTGAAGATTTGTGTGGTATATTATTGGAGGTTGGATAATTAGATGACTTAAGGTGTACGATAATCTAGCTTCTAAAGAATTATTCAAAGTCAAATAAAATTAGTTTTTTTAGCTATTAAATCCCTAATCAACTCTAAATCTATCTAATGAGATCCTAAAAACTCCAAAATAATTTGGTTTTATTGTTTCTGATGCATGAATGATATTCTAAAACCCATCAAAATCAAATCAAAGATTAAAATGATTTTATACGTTATTAAGGTTTTAATAAACATTTTGATGTAAAATTGATGAAATATGATGGCTAGAACGAACCAAATGCCTTTGCTCACATAGATAGAAAACTAGTTGATATTTTAACATCAGTAGTTTCACTTTTTATATTTGTTTTTTATTTTTATAAAAGTTTCACTTTAGTTCATGGACTAGTATCCCTACAGTAGGTCCTCGATTTCAAAATAAATTTTTCTTTTTAATTGAAATTAAACTTTATTCTCCAATATTTTTGTTGGAAAAAAACTTCATAAAAATAGAGAAAATGATATTTAATTATATTATCTATTTTCAAAAGGTTTGCTTATGAACATAATGTAGAGAATTTAATTTTAAATGATTTTTTTTCTGAAAATATAAAATACAAATTTGGAAATAAGGACCTAATTGTGACTTTTAAAGATCATAGATGAATTTGAACAAGTTAAATAGTAAAGGTAGTTAAATGTCTGTTCATATTGGAAAAACTTTTGCCGAGTTTTCTACCTACGTCTTTAGCCGTTCTTCCATACATGTAACAAACCACCGAAAAATCATCATCACATGCACCTAAATAACACATATCGAACGCCAAAAATAAATAATAATAATAATAATAATAATAATAATAATAATAATGTGGAGATGCAGTTGGTTATAGGGGCTTGAAAACTACCCAGCATCCCGATACTGCAATGGACAAGTTGATGCCAATTGACGAGGAACAACAGGCCCTACTCCAAGGGAAAGAATAAAAAACAAAAGGAAGGGCTGAAGCATGATTGGTTTGGTTGGGAAGTAAAAAGCTTTGATCCAACCATAGAAGTAGTTGGGACGATTTGTGGCCCAACGAGACAGATAAAGAAAAAAGGGCTACACCATAATCAGCTGGCTAGCCCTACCACACAACGTTGGCCCAAAATAATGGATAAGCCCCAACCAGAGAGTTATGGCCTAACGAAACAATTGTGCATTAAAGGCCCAACCGGACATTTTAAACAAGGAGAAGAAGGAGAAGGAAAAAACAAAGAAAAGAGAGGACAACTGGTGGTTCAAGATAAAAACATTTTTGTTTATTTTTGTATTTTTAAAAATATTTAAAAAATATATATTTGAATTTATATTTTAAAATACTTTTTTGTGTTCTTAAATGGTTTTGATATACTAGTGTTAAAAATAAAAAAATAATTTCAATGCATTTTCAAATAAAAATATATTTAAAAAAACAATCATTATTACTCTACTAAATATAAATAAAGTAGTTTGCAACCCATCATCTTACAAGTATAAATATGAAGTATCAGTACATATAAAAACAACTGTACATGATTATCCTTCTTCATTTTCGTTATTACTTTCGTTTCTAATATTATGTTATTCCCTTGTTTTTATTAATTTAAGTGTTAAGAGAATTCCTAGTTCAATATATAAACTTCTTTCAAAGGAGGAGCGTGGACTCCACCCCAAAACCTAAAAGAAAAGGAAAAAATATTCAAGATCAAACAAACATCTATGAAAAGTCTTGAGTATTGGTTTACAACTTCATCACCAAATAATTTCTAAACCTAATTTGATTTGATAGGTTATGTTGAATCTGATTGATTTAGGATTGAAACTCGATTGGTTAAAAAAAATAATACATGTAAAAATCAGGTGATCAAATCAAATATAATAATTGAATTGATAATTTAGAAAAACTTGGTAAATTTTTTAATTGTAACCCATTAAATATATTTTTTAAGAAGAATATTTTATTTTGATTTTTAAAACAAAAATCAATATTAATCCAAGATATTCCAGTCAAAACCCATGATTTGAGCCTTGATCGGGTCAACTAGGAGGCCGGGTTTAGTAATTCAGTTGAAGACAACATGCTTGGCTATTTCGTTATCATTTGTTTTTGAGTTCACGGCGACAAAAATAGTTCTATCTCTACAAAATTGATTTTGAGAATTGTGTTGAGATTGTTTTTAAAACTAAGTTAGAGGTGAGCACTATTTGATGTAAACTATATATTTGAGTAGAATTGAAGATTTAAGTTCAATTTTGTAAAAGACAACCTAATTGTATTTAATTTGGTTTTGGAACTGTAGTTCAATTTTTAAAATATATTTAATGAATTATTTATTTATTGAATAATACTATAACATATTATTACATTGTATATTTATTTTCTGTTATTTTAAAATATAGTTAATGTGAAATAAATTTTATTAGTTTTAAATTAATAATTTTTCTATTTTATTTGTCATGAATAAATATATATTTCCAAGATAAACATTTTTATTATTATTTTGTTTATTTTAATAAAAGTATATATGAAAATAATCCAAAGCCTTAATGAGTAAAGTGTATTTTTGAATTAGTAGAAACGATTAGGGATAGTACAAGAAGAATTCTAATAAGGTATGCATAGAGAATGTTGTTTTTTTAAAGTCCCCATGAGATTAATTTATTGTGTGTCCGCCGCAAACGAGGCCAGATGTATAGCGAACTTCGGACCGGTGTGCAAACTTCAAAACAGGAGATAAAGAACCGGTGAAAAAGGAGCAACTTGGTGCTTATATAATATATAAAATGGGTCCATAAGACATTAGTCTAAGGCTTTAAGTGATGTCAATTCATGTATACAAAGCCCACACACGTGTAGGCCCATATACAAAGCCCAAGTGATGGTTAAAACTGATGTTCATTCATGCATGTAAATCCTCATGTATGCAGAGGTGAAAAATAAGGTAATTGAGGATACATTGGAGTTGCATCACCACCAATCATCATCATGAAAGATTGCCCACTCAAACGATTTAAACAACACCAAGGACGGATGGACACCATTGGACATTGGAGAAAATCATATGCGCCCCCCGTTATGAAAGCCTTCTCGACACATGTGCTAGATATTTTTTACCCTCTTCATTTAATTTAGTCTTTGATTTTGTTGTAACTCTTCAATTCATTCTCAAATATCATCCCACCTAACCATAATAAAGGTTATAATCAATGAGAGAGGGAAGGTAAAAGAAAAAAAAGACAAATCCTCCTCTTAGGTTAATTTTTATGGTTGTGTCCATCATCGACTCATGACTTTAGTGGATTAACATAGTCAATCTAATAATTCACTATTTTAATATTTTAAAAAATATCATATTTAAAAAAAAATCAAAATCACATTATTGCTGGTCATATGAGTTATCTTTGATTTTTCTAAGTTGACTAGATCATTTTGGAACAACACTCGTATGTTTAATTTGAAGTTTGGTTTAGTCAAGGAGTCAAGTCAATATGTTTGGTGATTAACTCACTAGATCAGGTTTAATGACATTGTTAAAAAAAATTCCCATAACCTAAGCATTCTTTTTTTTTTTAATGCTAAAAAAACAATGTTGCTTAAAATATAAAAAGAAAACATATTTCAAACTACATTACAATATTATCTTAAAAGTTTTTTTAGTTAAATCATACTTTTACTGTATCAACTTGTATTATTATGAATTTATGCCTATTAATTAAAAAATTAATTATGCTTAAATAACATTACCTATACCTTACATTTGTATCCGCTATGAAGAATAGGCAATACTACTAGTAATACCTATATAAATTAAAAATGGTTCATATTCATATTTCATAGCAATGTATTTTTTCAAAAAGGATGAATTTTAATTTCCTCCCTTTGTCTATCTTTGCCAATTGATTGATGATTTGGTATTCTTAGTGCCTCAATTGTCCCCATATAGTTTAAATAAAATCTCAATAAAATACTCATTCTCAATTATAGAATTTTGTTATTCAAATCTAAGAAAACTCCAGTAAAATATTATTCTCTACCATTCATGCTCGAGTAAAATTTTGTTAAAGCTTCTTAAGATTTGATGTTTATGTTTTTAAAATTGATTGATAATTGTTATAAGTAATGATTGGATTAATTGATTTTGATTGTTTTTATTACAAACAAGGATTTGTTATTGATTTCCTTAATTGATGTGTTATGGGTTTAATAAATTTACAATAATCTTTTCTGGAAATTTTGGAAAGATGAGTCTTAAGGTTGAAGATGATCAAATTCATTTTGGTCCTTCATTATTGAAAATATAGTTTAATCCCTAAGCCTTGAAGAATTATAAACTGACCCTTGAAATATATTTTAGAATTGCAGATAGGGTTATGATGACATTAAGGATGATGAATAACAATTTGATTATTAAATTATGCTATTTTCAATTTAGTCCCTGAATTTTATGAAATTATAGTTTTATGTAATGAGTGATATCCGTAGAAACAAATGCAATGTCCTAGTCATTTTTATCTAGAAATGTTGTTCATCTCTCAATGCACCAATAACCAAATAAAGCATTTTGGTTGAAAGGATATAAAATTACAAATATTGGTAGATCATAAAATGATATGGTTAATGATCTTAAATTGATTGATGTTCATTTTCACTTTCTCATCCCAAATATGCCCACCTTCACTGAAACAACTATGATAAGTAGAACAATAATAAATAGATTAGGAACAAATGAAACTCCTTTCCTTTCTCATATTTTCTCTTGTTAGAAAGAAAAAAGAATATGCACAACTTGCTTAGGATCCTAAACATACATGTATACCAAAAAGATAAATCTAAGTACAAGGATGAGCTATTTGATGAGAAAAATAAAATTCTAAACTATAGAATATTTATATATTTGATGGCACCAAAAAATAACAAAGCATACCAGATCTAATCTATAAAAACTGTAATTTCTTTGTAATGATAACATTTTAAAAATAGAGATATTCTAACAATAAGAATTATAGAACTTTGAGATTGAAAAGTTAACAAAGTGTCTGGTTAATAATATCATGCCTTGTAGAGTTGAAATTACAAGTGGAAGAAAAAGAGGATAGACATAATCATGATAGTTAGAATATGATACAATTTTAATTGGTCAACCAAATTTATGTTATCATCTATTTGTTTAAAAAATAAAAACCTATAAGTCCATAATAAGAATAATAATAAAATTATTATTCAAAATTAATAAAGGAAGCTAAAATCGATTAGAATTGAGTCAATTGATTGTACTGCTTGCTCAAAGAACCATATAGATTAAGTATATTTAGGGAATGTAATAAATAATTAGAAGTCATGAGATTAGTTTAGAATTCACATGGTATTTATAGAGGAGCTTAGCTTATATTATAATTCAATATAGAATTTTATATCAAATCTATAGGTTGCCAATAATTTTTTACTTAGAACTTAACATGTAATAAGAAAACAACCATGAGATTCTAGATCTCAAACTCTAAGAAAGAGTGTTTTTTCTAAGAAGTGCAACTGTGTATAAAAGGAGGAGTTCCATGAAATGAATTGTGAGAATTTAAAATGTAATGGAAAGTAGTGTATAAAATCAATAAAAATAAAGCAATAAAACCATTTGGGGGAAAAGGATAAATAAAATTGCAAGAATTGAATATGTTGGGCATAAAGAGAATTCACACTACTGTATTATTGTATTTCAAACTCCCACAAATTTATATTCATTCTCACTATCTTTATACAATCATGAGAGCCTAATTTAAGTCATTCTAATTTATGTAACGGAAGAGCATTTACAATCACAATTAATCGTAATATTTGCAGAGATAAGAAACTGATCCTATAATCATTGGAAGCATAAAATATGGTAATTCTCATGGTGACAGCTAACCTTGAATTGACACTTGTTTGAATTCATCAGTTTCCTTGATATGCCCCGCAAGAATGAGCTACCATCGGATAGGACAATCTTGTCACGCAAGCAATCTATTCTCCATCATGAGAGAGGCTTGATGAGCAGATCAGTGAGCTGTCAGTAATGTGAACATGCTAAACAATAAGAATTTTTTTCGCAACCAAATCTTGCACAAAGTGAATGTCTATCTGGATATGTTTCATCCTGGAATGTTGGATAAGATTAAAACTCAGCTAGGTTGCACCCAAATTATCACCCAAAAAGATTGTTGCGTTACTTGAAGAACACCATTTTTCATGGCATTAATATAAAAAATGGTGTTCTTCAAGTAGCGCAACAATCTTTTTGTTGCCAGCCCGATCAACATCTAAGAAGCATGTCAAAATTGTAAAGTTGATTTTTGATATTAATGCCATGGTAAATGGTGTTCTTCAAGTAGCCTAAAAATCTTTTTGTTGCCAGCCCGATCAGCATCTAAGAAGCATGTCAATATTGTAAAGTTGATTTTTGATATTAATGCCATGATAAATGGTGTTCTTCAAGTAGCCCAACAATCTTTTTGTTGCTGTCTAATGGATCTGTGTGAGATGATGCATAAACTAAGAGACTTTGTTAACTACAAAGCTTATATCAGGTTGAGTAAAGAATATGTATTGCAAGGCTCCAATCACTTTACAATATTCGGTTGAATCAACCGTTGATGAACCATATGTCAATTGTAAAGAAACCGAGCTTGAGAGAGGAGTGGTGACATCCCAGCTCCATCTATATTAATCTTGGCAAGGAGATATCTAATATACTTATTCTAATTGAGAAACAAGTCGTCTGTAGTAGGAATAACCTCAACACCAAGAAAAAAAATACAAGGACCCCAAATCTTTGATTGAAAAATTCTAGCCAAGTCAATCAATTATGCTTGCAACAAAAACTGAATTATTGCTAATGAGAATCAAATCATCAACATAAACTAAGCAATATACAAGGGTGGAACCATAATGAAACACAAATAGAGAATAGTCAGATTTAGAATTAATGAAAACTTTGCCAATGCCTGTTTGAGAGTAGAGTTCCAAGCATAAGGTGCTTGTTTTAGCCTACAGATTGCCTTTATAAGACAACAACATGATCAAAATTTTCTAGATTTCTGAAGCTAGGGGGTTGCTTCATATACACTTTTTCTATGAGATGCCCATGAAGGAATGCATTATTGATGTCCAATTTCCTTAGAGATTAACCCTGCATAACAACAATAGTTAAGATAACATGTGGTGACCAGTTTAACAATAGGACTGAATGTCTCTTTGTAATCAAGCCCTAATCTCTAAATGAACCCTTTAGCCATTAGGCTAGCTTTAAACCGATCAACAGAGCCATTAACATGTCTTTTAATCCGAAACACCCACTTACAACAAACAATATTACAATCAATCGGAGTTGGTACTAGTTATCATGTATTTTGACGCATTAAAGTAGTTAATTCAGAGAACATAGCTTCATGCCATCTAGAATCAACTAATACTTCAGTAACACTTAAGGATTCCAAGGAAGATGGAAGAGGATGTTTGGTGACAAGAAAGGATTTTTTGGCTTTTAAATATCGTTTATAGACCTAGTAGTCATACAGTGGGTTTTCACTTCATTGTGCTTAGAGGCAATAGGTGCAAGCAATTATACTGAAGGATTTGGATTCAAAATCAAGGGAGAAGAGGAGGGAGTACTTACCTGGAGAGGAGACAGTTTAAGGGATGATCCATGCTCAAGCGATGACAAGACTTCAGTACCCACATCCAGAGAGTTGATGGTGCCAAGTGCAGCTAAAGAAAGTTGTTGTAACAAGATCATCATAAAAGAATTTATCTTAGTAGACGAAGAAGATATGAAATTGCTAGGGTTTGATTTTTTAAAAGGGAAGTTCCTTTGTGAAATATGACGTGCCGTGAGGTGATGATATTTTGGGTATAGGGCTTAAAACATAAATATACATTTTAGGAGAGGCTGTAACCCATGAATGTGCATGGATTGGCCTTGGGCTCAAGTTTATGTTTATTATAGGGCCTAGTTAATGGATAACAAGACAACCAAATTGTTTGAGCTTGAGATAGTTGGGTCTCTGGTTGAACAATTTTTCAAACGTAGATTGATTATTCATGGTTGAGGTGGGCATTCGATTAATAAGATAGGCAATGGTTTGAAATGCATATGGTTAATAAGAGAGAGGTGTGCAGACATCTGTGAGTAAGGTGACACCGGTGTCAACAAGATGGTGATGTCCCCTTTCAGACATACCATTTTTTTTATGGAGTGTAAGTAGTGTGGTGACTAATTTTGTGAACAAAAATATAAGATTTGAGACCAATAAATTCCCCACCATTATCAGAATAAAAACTTTTTATTTTTGTGTTAAATTTATTTTCCACAAGATTGTGAGATTGTGGAAAAATTGTTTGAACATTTGTTAATAAGTCATAAGATAGAGCCAAATATACTTGGTATAGTGGTCAACAAAAATAACATAATATTTTGATCCATTAATACCAATATCATAGGATGAATCCTAAACATTCGTGTTAATCAGTTTAATTGGAGGAGTGCTAGTAAGACCATGAGTATTAAAGGTTTCACAATGAGCTTTGTTTGGAGAGCATGAAGTGCTCATAGATAAAAATGGTTATTTTTATTGGTAGGTAAATAAGCAGCATGAATATGATGATAAAACAATTTTGATGACGGCTGACCAAGATGTTTGTGCCATCCATTAGTTGTAATATGTTCATGAATATCCATTACTTCATCTTCACTTTCACCTTTGAGTAGTATCGCCCCCATGATCCGATCCTTCACCAAAACATAAGCGGGATAAAATTCAATGTAAACATTGTTATGCTTGGTAAAATGGTGAATAGAAATGAGATATTTATGAATTATGGGAACAATTGGACGGTTCAAGAGACAAGGAACCGATATGAGACACAAGCAAACCTGATCCATCATAAATTACCACCTCATTAGTACCATCATATTCAGGATTAATCATCAAATTAGAGAGATTAATGGTCATATTGTGAGATGTCGTTGAGTCAACTAGCCACTTGTGATTTTTTTGCTGAGAAAAAGTTGTGCAGTGAAGTCAGAAATAGACATTTAATTGGAGTAGTGCTAGTAAGACCATGAGTATTAAAGGTTTCACAATGAGCTTTGTTTGGAGAGCATGAAGTGCACATAGATAAAAATGGTTATTTTTATTGGTAGGTAAATAAATAGCATGAATATGATGATAAAGCAATTTTGATGACGGCTGACCAAGATGTTTGTGCCATCCATTAGTTGTAGTATGTTCATGAACATCCATTACTTCATCTTCACTTTCACCTTTGAGTAGTATAGCCCCCATGATCCGACCCTTCTCCAAAACATAAGCGGGATAAAATTCAATGTAAACATTGTTATGCTTGGTAAAATGGTGAATAGAAATGAGATATTTATGAATTATGGGAACACAAAGAGTGTCACATAAATGAAAGATACAATTGGACGGTTCAGGAGACAAGGAACCGATATGAGACACAAGCAAACCTGATCCATCATAAATTACCACCTCATTAGTACCATCATATTCAGAATTAATCATCAAATTAGAGAGATTAGTGGTCATATTGTGAGATGTCGTTGAGTCAACTAGCCACTTGTGATTTTTTTGCTGAGAAAAAGCTGTGCAGTGAAGTCAACAATATACATTTTGAGTAGTTTTTTGCCGTATGACCTATTTGATCACACCATTGACATTTCAGTTTATATTTCCTGAGACCCGAATTGAAGTACCCATCCCTATGATTCTCGCTATGATTGTGAGTGTTGTTAGAAGAAAACTGGGAGCGCTATTGATTTTGTTTGGAAGAAAATTGGGGGTTCTGTTTATTTTGTCTAGAAGCACTGCCTTGTCAATGAGAGTAATTAGCGGTGGGCACAAAGGTTGCTGCAGATTGATGCTCCATCCACCAAAATTGGGGGCTCCATTTATTTTGTCCAAAAGCATTGCCTTGTTAGTGAGAGTAATTAGCAGTGGGCACAAAGGTTGCTGCAGATTGATACTCCAACCGCCGAAGGTAACTTTCATGGCTTACAAGAAGCTCATGGATTTCTTCAAATTTCAGAGAGGTCACATGGGTGCTGTAATTTCTTAAATTCAATACCCAATCCATTGAGTATGTATAGGGTTAAATCATCATCTGAAACTGGATGATAAATGATTGTGAGTTCATCAACAATCACTTTGATTCCTTAAAGGAATTCAATGACGATGCGAGATCCATGAGTTCTCAAGGTCAAATATTTCTTGAGCTGCATCACACGTGTTCTTGATTTTCTCATATATAAACGGTTAAGTGTTGTCGACGCCTCATGGGATGTTTTGTAGGCAGCAAGAAGGGGGGTAATGGTGGTGCAAGTGGAAGTAAGGATGACATGGAGGATGCGTTTGTCTTGGCGAATGGGATTCGCAACTTTAGAGGCACTGGAATTCATTGCATCAATGGAAGGGCATTTTTTAACACCTGTTACAAAATCAATGAGATCGTAGCCAATGAGCAATGTTTCAAATTAAGCCCTCCACTAAGGGAAGATAGAGGGGATGAGTTTTTCGTTGATGGTGGTGGTAACATTGATTGTGATGATGGGTGAGTTAGTGGTAGATGCAGAGATGGTGGCCATTTTGCAGGAAGCAGGAAGGAAGAATACTCGTTAGAGGTTTTTAAGCTCTGATACCATAAAGAGAATTCACATTGATGTATTGTTGTATTTCAAACTCACACAAATTTCTATTCATTCCCATTATCTTTATACAATCCTGAAAGCCTAATTTCAGGCATTCTAATTTATGTAACAAAAAAGCATTTACAATCACAATTAATAGTAATATTTGCAGAGATAAGAAACTAATCCTATAATTATGGGAAATACAAAATTTAGTAATTATCATGGTGACAACTTAGCTTGAATTGACACTTGTTTGAATTCATCAATTTCCTTGATAGGGAATGTCTTATCTTATTTGTTGTATTATAAAGTTTAAATCATATTTAACTTAAATTATATTTATAGTTCTGCTGTGAACAGTATTGTATTTTTTTTCTTCTACAACTCTCTTGGTCTGTAAGGATTCTTCAAACTCAGTTTTTTCATCTCACTAAATGACAAGTTTATGTATATTTTAGGTATAAGCAACATTAAGTATTCTAACATATATAACAACTAAATTATACATTTAAGATTATAATCCGGTATAATTCAACTATATATTTATATAAGTTAGTTGCTTATTTAGATATTCAAAGATCCAAATCACACAATGGAACCTAAAATAGTGAACTCTTATTATATTTATGTATAAAATTTTGGCATGAGATATTATATTGTAAAGAGAAAATTGATATTTAGTTTGAAGCCTTGCCTTATTGACAAAGTGGACATCCCACATTCAATTAACGTTTCTTGTAGAAGAACTCTGGCCAAGCATAGGAATTGCTTAAATGGTGACGGATCTTATTCACTTGAGAGGCAAGACTATTAAGATATCATTTTTTATTATATTTCTTATGTATAAACAGTAAAAGCGCTGATATAATTAATAAGGAGAGAAAAAACCAATATGGCAGCAATCCCTTAGCTGTTGAATATTGCAAGGCTAGGGTAGACTTCTGCTCTAACATATTCTGACTTCCTTTTAACATACATGAATTTATCATTTTAGGTAAAATACTTGCATCACGCGCCCACATTTTGAATGGAAAAGTTGTTTTTTAATCATCTAATTTAAATATATTCACATCCACTGCAATGAATGGAAGAGAAGGGAGTAGCCCGATTTGGATTGATGACCTTCCGATAAAAAAGTATTCTTACAAAAATTTGCGAATTTACAATCTTATATTTCATGCATGGCACTAATTATACTGCATGCATGTGTTTATAAACACTGTTTACAATTGTGACACAGTTGTCATACATGTGGTAGCATTGAAAGGAAAGAAGACTGCCAACGTACGAAGCATTTTGTGAGTGGTCGTCAGACATTTTATTATTTTTAACTTCGAAATCTATCGACAAATTAATGATTTTACCTCATTTCTTTTCCCAGAAAGTCTTTAAACGTGCTGTGCAAGTTCTGGCAACTTTTTTGTACTCCAGTTTTCTGGTAATAAATTGATTTCATTGACACGAAGCCCGTCAATGGAAACAATCCAATATCTCTAACTGCCTCCATAAGTTTTGTACATGTGTTCATCATCTCCGCTACCACGCATAAAAGTAATTACATTTAGTGAAGACCTTGGGCTGCTCTGAAGGTCTTTTTTCCAGGGAGATCGTAGGCAAGACCTAGCTAGCTATAAGCTAGCGCAAGAATCCAACTGGGCTTGTATTGGAATTATATATTTGCCCAACAAAAGATATCAATGAACTTCCTAGCATAAGAAAAAGGATGTCAAATCTTGTTAATTGAATGACGGTCCCTTTGTCATCCTCTCGTAGCAGTAAGCTTTTGTTAAGATTAGTTTTTTATTTTATTTTATGTTGTGATTGTTTTTTAAACATTAAATATTGATGTTATGATTGATTTGTGTTGAGTCCTTTGGATTAGCATGGCATTTGAACAAAGTAAGTGAAATGAATAAAATTTGTTTGCATGTTTGGTGTTTTTTGGTTTTAATTGATGAACGATAATTTGTTTCAAATGATATCATGGTTAAAATAGACTTGATAAAAATACTTTATTTGTATATTGCCAAACACAGTTTTCATGTAGTTTTTAATAAATTTCTATTTTTTGAAAAATTATTTTACAATTACTTTTGAATTCTCCACTTCCTTTCTACCCTCATATTTTTAATATTTTGATTTGTAACATATATGCGAGACACTTTTTTGGTATTAAACAAATCATTTTCTCTCTACAAAAACAACAACAAAAAAAATTCCTCTCAAAAGTACAATTTTATTTTAAATTGTATATGACCAAGTTTCTCAAAAATTAATTATACTTGCATATTTTATTTTATTAAAAAATCATAAAGATTTATTTTACATATATTTTTTTGATTTATTAACTACTTTATTAAGCCATAATAACTTGACCTACTTTTCAAAATACTAAATTTGTTTTTATTTTATGTTAATATAGAGGATCATGAACTTATATGTAAAATATATTTCTTATATTAAATAAAAAGATAGTTTCTTTTATTCTTATGATTTGACATTAGAATGATTAGATTTTAATTTTATAAGATATGAATCTTCCTACCAAGAGTAACTTTTCATAAATCTTAGATAGATCATCGGTTAGAAACACAATATAATCTTAGTTTATATCAAACAAACAAGAAACAATACAACTTATCTAAAGTGGGGTGTATCGGGGTGATACGTCCTTCCTATACACAACTAGTCATTTTTTTCCAAATTCTAATACCAATTAAAGTCTTAGTGACCAAAATACAAGGTGATGATTCTATCCTTTTTTTATTGATAAAAGAGAACTTGTTTTTTTTCCATAACAAGAGAGATCATAACCTAAAAGGATAATCATTGGATGCCACACACATGTACTCCATTGGGAAATCTTGTGGACTAAGCTTTGTTTGTTTATCTCAATGTTAAGTTTTAAATTATTTGGTTTGTATTTATTTTCATCATGCCATTTGTAAATATTCATTATATATGTTTTAGTTTTTGTAAATATTATTCATACATTGTTTACATAATTGTTTCATGCATCACATGTTTTGATTTTCAAGCACACATAAGCTTCAAGGTTATGTAGGGCACCAAGAGTCTATCCTATAACTACTGGTCCGGATTCAAATGCATGAAACACCTAACTCATATTTGAGTATCTGGTTGGTAGTAATGGACATACATGTCTTAACCATTCCTTAGAATGCTTTTATATTATGTTTATAAAGACCATTACTAAGAAGATTTAAGACCCTCTATGGTACTAGGTATAAAACCTGCACATATTCACTTAAAGATTAAAACCTATTGTGAGGTTGTATATGCCTTCTGTAAATTGCATATAGTAAAGCCTAACATGTAACATCATGAATTCTAGAGCATGTGGGTGGCAAATAGTTATCACATAGATTCTACAAGAGAGTGATTTATTACAAATTGAATAAGACAAATGTGAATTCCCACATCAATATAATAAAACACTAAATGATGACCATTTTTACCCCTTGAAGGGCGAACCCGTAATCAATTTACCTTTTCCTTCTTTTTTTCTCCACATGTATATCATATTTTTAGCTTTATAATATTGCATCTCTTTCATTTGTTGAAAAATTATAGGCCCACCCATTAAATGCCAACCCTTAACTACAAGAGGCCAACAAAAGAGTTCAACCTAGACAAAAACATGATAATTCTTGAGAAATAAGATTACTTAGTTATCTAATTTGATAAGACAAATCATTCAATCTAAAAGGAAGTCCCCATATATGAAAGCTCATAACAAAATGTTCACTCTGAATATGCCCTTTGTCCCTTCATATTCACCCCTCAAATAAGAGTTTTGGATGTTTATCTAGTTAATCAAAGGTTGTAATTTTTTTCCTTTGATACCTTGAGTTCATCAAAGTTTCATGTTGTTTTGCTTTAGAATCCACTATAATTTACTAGAAATAATACACATCAAACATCTTCACCTTTATCCAAAGTCACTCTGCTAAAAATTGCAAGAAGTTAAAGTAGAAAGTGTGAAAGTTTGTGACCAAAAGATAAGTTAAGTTTATAAAAGATAATTTTACCAATCATATTGTCCTTAGATGATCTTCAGCGTAACAAATAGTTGGTAAACTTTTATGAGACATAGATATTGCTGGGGAAGCTGATCTAAGAAGGGTGTTGCATTGTCTATCTTTTTTTTTTTTTATAGAACTTTGTTATTCTATATTTCTATTTTAGAATTGCATTGCAATTGTTTTTGTGAAACATGTTTTTTCAGTCTCTTTATTGTTTTGAAATCAAAGATATTTTTATGAGAATAATAACTTGGCATTATATTAGTTAAATATAATGGGAAAAATGATCAAACCCTAAGGTGTGCCATGCAAAATGCTAAGAGGTAACTCTTTTAAAACTAATAAAATTAACCTTTATGAATGAATTTATGGCTCCATCAAAAATATTTTAGCCATATAAATTTTATAAGAACCAATTTACCAAAATAGTTTTGAAAATTTTCTTTTTATTTAAAAAATAATTCAATATTCTCTTAAAACAATGTTTATAGGTAGGAAATGAATCATTTAAATAATTCTCATTTTGAGGTGGCTAAACAATTTTGAATCAACATGAAAAATAAAAAATAAAACATAAAAAAATCATGTACCTTGTCTCCTGGGCCATACTTTAGCATTATACATAATCACATGTAGTTTGATTTGCTAGTTATTGATTCATAAGAACATAAGTTTAAGCAAAAGTTCTAAGATCATCTTTGTTATCCTTTCATGTTCTAAAACTATATCCCTCTTGATTCCTAATTAAGCCTAAACAAGTTTTTCTTTATAACAACTCTGACTAAATTATTGAATGGGCAAGAAACATTTTACATGAAGGGAACAAGGTGAAAGAGAACTTCTATGATTTCAAATCCATGATGAAACCTCTCAGTCTAGGAAATATTAACATGTGTCCAAACTCTGCATGATGTACTACTTTGAAAATGAAGAGTTGACCAAGTATAGAACATGTAGGCATCCTTAATATAAAAATAGAATTGACAGGGACAAACTCTTTTCAAACATAAAAATCTTAGATACTTCACAATCACACCTAGACTGTAGAGGATATTCATGTCACCAAAAAAATCATTTACATGATGTGGTTGATAAAGTCATAGTGCACCATTTTAATAGTGAAGCCTATAAATACTTTAACCGTGTGTATCCTTAGTTTTTAATGGAAGCAAGGAACATGTATCTTGGTTTACGAATTCAATCTATTATGATCAATAATCACGTCTTATTCTTGTTGGTCAATGATACTCACGGTATACAACTTGCCATCATGGATGTGTATGAGGCCAAAGTTCATGTTTTTATCTACAATCATACCCGATCCTTACAGGCTAGGCCACAACATAGATGTTTGCCTTCAGTTATTGATTAATAAGTTGAAATAGTTGTGGTCATCCAAGGCTTTGACTTATGATGTATCGAGAAAACAAAATTTTAGGTGTATTATCAATGATTTTCTTGCTTAAAAATGGTTTCTAGGTGGAGCACGAATGGAAAAATAACATGTCCATACTGTATGAAAAAAATAAAGCATCCATGCTAACAAATAGAGACAAAACATCTTTTTTTTACTATCATCAGGTGAAGAACTGCATGACGAACAGAGACAAATAGGTTTTTGTGAATTGATAACAAGTATAGAAAGAAGAAAATAATTTTTTTATTGGAAGAGTTAATAGGGATGTCGCATCGCTACTATCATCAGGTGAATACTGCATGATGTGGTGTTGAAGTATGATGATTTTGTGTATGGCTTTCAATCTGACAAGCAAAATATTTTTGATTTGACCTGTAATTAGGTAAAATAAAGTATTTTGTAGGAGCTTCCTTACATAGAAGTCCAATTTCATCTGTTATAACTTTGATGTCATGCACATAGAAAAGGACATGTTTGAGAATATTTTCAACACGATAATGGACATGAAAGGGAAGACAAGGACAACATCAAAGCTAGAATTTACATAGCTTTGTATTGTCATTATAAAAATATGGAGTTGGTTTATGATATTTCAACAAGGCCTAAAGTTAGCTTGACTTGGATAAGAATTCATAATTATTAGTCTATAAATTGTTTTAAAATATGAAGTTTCTTATGGACATGCCTCGAACATATCAAAGTTGATGAATTTGGATGATTGCAAATTGTATGGAATAAAGAGTTATACTACCACGTATTTATGCAAATAGTCATTCTATTAGCATACCAGAATTTATTGCTAAAGAAGAGAATATAAGATATACTCACGAAGAGCAGTCACTTCTTTATAGATATATGAGCCAACAAGTTATAGACATAACACTTGGAGAGGCTTGAAATGAATATTGTCCAAAAAATCTATAAACTTGAGATGATATTCCCTTCATCATTTTTTGACTTGATGGAGCATATACCTATACAGTTACCGTATGAGGCAAAGGTTGGAGATCCTAGTCCAGTATAGATGATTGTATCCCTTTGCAGAGGTTAGGGATAAAACATGTATAATAATTAAAATTACATTGTTTCTTTATGCATAAATCAATACATTCATTTAATTCCATGCATGTACTTATTCAACCTTAAGAGAAAAGTTAAAAACAAGGTACACGTTGAAGCTTTAATATGCAAGGTTTATGTTGTTGAAAAGATCATAACATTTATCTTATTCTATTTCAAGCCTCAATTGAAAACAAGAATCAACTACGTTCCATGACATGATGATGGTGGGGAAATGTCTTCAAGTGAAAACCTGTAAATATTCTCCCATCATGGTCAATCCATTCCAAAATATTGTCGGGAGAAAATATTTGTCAGAAACAGAATTCAAAGAAACACATAATTATATGGTTTTTTTTAACTACAATGAACCTCACCTTTTATCCAATACATATATTACTAATCATGTTATTTCAAATAATTTATCTCTTATAAATATCATACACTGATACATTGTTGAATTTCTCATAGACAACATTGTCAATTTTTATTATCCCAAAACTTATAGTTAACTAAATACCAAATCTTTTGATTATAAGATGACCAATTTTTTGTATGGTCATAACACATATAAGTACTTTGTAATTCTTTATATCTCTCAAAATGCTTAATTTCATTACACATTCCCTGTTAATTCTTGAGAAGAAATGTTAGTGCTACCTTGTCTATACTAAGTCTAGGTCTGAACGAAAGGTGATATGGTATAGCAAGTATTTTGTCAATGAACACGTGTTTCATACTGTAGAATATGAGTAGGGTAGAAAAACATATAACAATGAGACTTGTGTTAAGGGTTCTACTTCTAACGAGTTTGAAATTGACTATTATGAGAAGTTAGAAGAAGTCATTCAATTGCAATATCATAACGAGTAAGATAGATTTTTTTAAAATTTATATCTTATTAGTATGACACCACTGATAGAGGAGTTAGAGAAGATCTTCATCATGGTTTTGTCGAAATAAGTTCATTTGCTAGACTCCACAACATTGATGATGTCTTTGTTTTCACTAAACAATGCCAATAAGTTTATTACATATGCACCATTTCCTAAAAAAAAGACCATTAAGGAGTTTATTGGTTATTTGTATTGAAAACAAAACCTAGAGGTAGTGCCAAGGTTGTTCAAGATGACAACGATGATTTCACAAAGAGAGATGATGTCTTTCAACTTGATGAGTTATTTGAATGATATCGAGTTGCTCTACCTAACAACCTAGAAGAATTTTCAAATTTAATTAAAATTTGTATATTGGTGAGAATATTTTTGTTGATGTTGATGTTGATGCTAAGGAATTGAATGATGTCTTGGGGTCCAACAGACATACACAAGTCAATAAAGTTGATGATAACGATAAAATCAACATCGGAAATTATGATGGAGATGAGGATGAATCAATTGATGAGGAATAATACAATTCTAATGAATTAATTTCAAGGATGTAAAATTATTATTTAATGATAAGGAAATATGTAATGCAGTATTATTATTGAGGTCATTTGTGTTGTGTGTTTAGTTGTGTCAAGTATTTGCAATATAGATAGATAAAGTATACATATAAAATATTTCATAAGAAACTCTTAGGCTTAAGGTTGCATAAAATTATTAATTGTAGTAGAGGTTCTTAGCCAACTATTAAGGTTGCAAGCTTACTCACCTTTTAAACTGCATTTTGCAAAGTATACAAATAATCAAACCATACTCCGAGTAATTTACCCAAAAGAAAAGAAAATTAGGAACTTCACGGGTCATATCAAGTCCATGTCTTAGTTGTTCAGTTAATACTTCACCATTTTAAATTCGTAACATTCAGGATCATGCATGAGGGGCACATGATTTTGTCTTGGAAGGTTTGCGGTCCCGTTCGTCAAACTTGGAATTATAAAATTCAGGACATTGGGTCCTATATATCATCATGGAAAAAGACAAAAAAGACAGTATAGTGGCTAGTGAATTGTCTGAACTTACATGTATTGTACAGCTCAATTCGTATATACGCAAGATGGCATGCCAATTGTTGCTTGACACGTTTAAATCCTAGAAGTATTTGTCTTCTAGACACCTAGAGCCTCGTGGTCAATAAATAAAATAATTGAACATATGTCAAGATACTTACTCAACACTTACGCAAATGGAGTGAGGTCATGTGTCCCTTGCCACTGCACCAAAGAACTAAGCCAGCTCGAACCCAATATCTATGTCACTTAATCAAGCATTTGCAGAAAATAATGTCTTAAAGATGTTACAAAAAATAAATGTCTCAAGGAAAATAAAATAAAATAAAAAAACAGCACAAGTCCAACAGGATTTAAGCTTATCTTGGAGGAGAGGGGGCAAGTATTTAATAGACTCCTGTATATTTTTAATGGGAGATAAGGTCACTTCTTTTTTTCTTTTTCTTTTTCTTTTTCTTTTTCTTTATTGCTGCCATTAAATAGGGCATCCATGAGAGGCTTATGCTTCTTCCCATGCCTTTACAGTATGGAACTGTGGATTACTTGCATGGTCAGAATCAAACTGTTCCTACTTGTATGGAAAAGAAAGCTAAGCCCTTCACATGTGCATTGAAAACCGATGAGCATATTCAAGGCGTTATTGCCATTTGAAATTCTTACAGCAGATTAAAAAGAAACATTTTGTAGGAAAGTGGGAGTTGATCAGGGGCTTCATGCCCTTATCTCCATTGTAGCAGCTCATAAAAATAAATAATAATAATAAAATACATCCGGCTGTAAATTTATACATAAAAAGAAAAGGAGGAGATATATAAAGATACTATGCTAAAAAACCAGGCCAAATAATTGAAAAGTCAACGCAAAAGAATATTACTCCGATCCTGACAGACAAGCCTGTAAAAAATGGTATCAGAACTGATTGAGACACTGAACCATGTGATGGTACTGGTTTTTGTCATGCGATTTAAAATCTGGCTACTTAAATTCTGACCTTTTCAATTACCTCTAAACAAGCGACATGGTAAGACTTTAACAGAACCAGTTTGTGACAATCCACGTTCCACGTGGGTGAAGCAAATCCTTGGACAGATGGGCTACACACATATCTCATCAACCAGCTAGTAATGAGTTGTGTGAGAATAGATCTGAAATAATTGTAATGCGCTACATTGCGGTTGAGATTAATGTTTTCAAAAAATAATTAAAAATGTTCGAGCTTTGCTAATGTTTAATTAAAAATATATTAAAGGTATTATTTTTTATGGTCATTCAAATTCTTTTTGTTTGCTATAACTAAAATTACAGTTTAACTAAAAACATATTTAAGACAACATCTTTTTTTTTATGATCATTTAGGTTATATTTGGATTTGCCTAAAAATATATTCAAGCTGAATTTTTTTTTAAATATATATATAAATTAAGACAACAATATATGAGATTTACCCGGGTCAACTCAAATTAACTTGCTAACTTCACACCTTTAATCATAAGTAAACTCGAGCTAACCTACTAAACTCACAATCTAGGACATAAAAATCATAAAATTGTTTTTATTTTTTTGAAGTTATATTTTTTATTTAATTCATTAAAAAAATTGGTTCCCCTCTAATTTATTTTAATTTTGATTTTCACTGTCATTTTTTTATTTCAAGTCCTTTTTGTGTAATTTACTTTTTTTTATTTTTCAAATTCATCCTTTAACATTTTCTTTTCTAGGGATTGGCTTTCATGATTTTTTTCATGTATGTTGCCTTTGGTCTATTGACCTGGATCATGAGTTTGAAAAGTTAATATAGGTTGATATCTTTTCTTTTGCTTATTTTCTTTTCTAATTTCATCGTTTGAAAAACAAATAGCATTGTCTTCTTTTTTTTTAATTTTCTTCTATCAATTTATTCCAATTTTATAACATGATTCATGAGTTTTGCAAGTTAACATGAGTTGGGTAATTTTCTTTTGCTTAGGTTAGATGTCTGTCATACTAGAACAAGATTTTTTTGTCTAGGTTAGATGTCTGTCATACTACCTTGGTTTGACTTAAGTTGTTTTTTATGCAAATTTATACTTGAGAAAAAACTTATTAAACTCATTTGTGCCTATTTTTCAAACCAATTCAAAGAAAATCAACTTATTAAACTCGATCAGGTTATAGCTTGAGGCATTTGTTTTACTTATTTCTTTGCAACACCAATAAAATTAGCAAATCAAAAATAAATAACTAGTTATTTAACTCATGATCATAATAAAGATTATGCAAGCATGTTTCAAAGAAAGAAGAAAAACCAATAACTCGGGTTACAAAAATTGACAATGATAGTAAATGAACATTTTTCCTTTAAAAAATACAATAAATTGAAAAAAAAACAACTTTGGAAGCATGTAAAAGGATAAAAAAGAGATAAAACAAATTGGATCAAGGTAACTTCAGATAGCGTGATAGACATGCAACCTAGATAATAAGAGGCAAACCAGTCAGGTTAACCTATAAAAACTATGACCCAAGTTATGAGATAAGGATAATGTAATAAAAAAGAAATTGAAAAAAACCACAAATCTAATTTTTTCTATTAAAAAATATTAATCTCGAATCATGAAGTTAGAAAACTAAAAAAGGATGTTGACTTGTATTAATTATTTAAACTTGTAACATTAGTCATTACACTAGAAGCAAAAAGACCAATCATTAATAAATTAAATGTTCAATGATGAAATAAAAAAAAATACACATAAAGATTTGAAAAAAAGAGATTAAAAGAATATGGGTGAAAATTAAAATAAAAAAATAAATCAAAGTGAGAAGATTTTTTTTATTAAAGGGTTAAGTTGAAAAGAAAATAATATATATATATATATATATATATATTAAAAATAAAATCAAAAGAATGAGGATCATATAAAGAAAATAAACAACACGCCATAAAATTGGATTCAATGATGAAATTGAAAACATCAAAACTTTTACAAAATCACCAAGAAAAAAAATCAGAACTCAAAAAAAGAGACCACACTGAAAAAAAACATATACAAGATAAATTAGAAATTAAGGATTAAATTAAGAAAAAAAAACTTTAACAAAATATCCAAGGATTAAATTAAGTCAAAAGAAAAAAGAATGAAGTTGAAATATCAATAACAAAAAAACCCAACTACACTAGAGACAATCCACGCTACCATTAACGACGTAAAGTGGGAGGAAAGGGATGCAGCGTAGCATCCAATGAAATACAGAAAGGGTATTTTATGCCACCAGGACACACAACACGAGCTTCCTAAAAGGCACAAAAACCTTCAGTATGCTAGCGCATACACTATACAGGTTGGAAATTCTTTAGAATTAAGTAATACTTCATTGATGTCAAAAAAGAAAAAAATCTTTGATTACCCTTGTAGTAGTAATAATAATAAAAGAAAAAACTCAGAGGCCTCTGAACCAAAAGATTAAATTTTTATAATCCAATGGTGTACTTTTCAATTTACTATAAATTAATAAATGAAAAGACAATTTTATTGCTTTGTTAGTTTTATAATTCTTTTATTTTTGGGTTAATTATGTCCTTTAAATGTGCTTAAAAATGGAAAATACTATTATATCTTTGTAAAATCATTCATTGATTAATGTGCCATATAAAAGATAAAAATACTTCTTGAATAAAGACAAATCATTTTGTTAGGAAAGACAAAACTATCATTTTACTATTCTAGTAAATAGCAAAATGTGTTTAAGTGTGCTTTGGTTTTTCCTATCTACCATTCAAGCTTAGTTGTGAAATATTGATGTTAAGAGAAATATTGATGTTGAAAAAAGAGATTATTATATCAAATTAATATTTACACATGCAATGTATTTGTATCTATAAAAAAAGATTATTGAAGCCATAAACTTGAATTATTAGATGAAGTTACACGAATAATTTTATTACAATTAATATATAACCAATTTAGAACTTCATCTAATATTTTAATTTTTTTATTAATATGATTATTTGATATGATATTGGTTCTTTCACAACTGAATAGTTAAAAGTTCAAATCCACTCATATTTTTCTAACTAAATTAAAAAGGATTTATATATATTGTAATACTAGGACTAAGGAAACACTTTTAATTTAATGGTATATCAAAGTTAATATATAATTATTTTGGACCTTAATAAATAGTTTATTTTTAATTAATATGATTCTTAAACAAACTCTATATTATTTTTATCACATATTCTTATGTCAAAAATCAAAGTTTTAAACATGAAAGATAAGAATGATTAAAAAAACATCGTAAGATCCATTACATACTAATATAACCCATTATAAAGTCAATAGCTAAGAAGGTTAAAGAGGCATTTACTGGGTTAGTTCAAGATATTTTTGTCTTATTTCCTACAAACATGTGAATTTAAATCATTTTTCAATGTATATATAAATTATGGTTAGTTTTATAATAATCATTTTATGGTTATGTGTATAACTTTTTATCTAATAGTTGGATTGAATTGACATTTTGTCAAATCATTTTAAAGGCCATGTTTTCTATAAGTTTAAAATTTGAAAATGATCAAACATTAGAAAAGCCTTCCAGTATAGGACTAAAACATATTTTACAAGAATCACATTAGTTTGCTAATTCATTTAAGATTTTTTATTTTATTTTATTTAGAACTATTTTGTTTTTCCAAGTTATTTATGATGTTTTACTTAGTATAAATAAGATTATTTAGATTTCATTATAGGATATGGAGTGATTATTCAGAAATAAAAATACATGAGAGGGTTTATCTCAGTCCTAGATCTTATATGAACGTTTTCAAGAACTTATCAAAAATCAATTATTTTTGTGACATTCATCCTTAAATTTATGGTTTTTGATTCATTATAAATAATAGGTTAGGGTTTTATCCTTATACTTTTAGTTCTTAATTCTTTATAAGCAAAGGGTTGGGGTCTTTAATTCAATAACTTGATTTCCTTTGTTCATATAAGTATTAGTTGTGTTTTCTATGAATTTGATTTTAGTTTTGTTGGGTTATTTGTATCTTGTTTATGGGTTCAGGATTTCTTACCCTATGATTTTGCATTATAAAATTTCTTTTCATTCATTGTTTTCTTGTGATTAAATAGGAATTAGTGAAGAATCTAGGCTAATAGAGTCTTATCGATGACCAATTGATCATAAAGGTTTTATTTATACTTTAAAGAATCAATGAACCCAAAATTTTAATAGCCTCATCAATCTCTTTCTTTCATATTTTAAAATGGTTTTTCAAGTATTGATGAAAACACCAAATAAGTATTTGATAAATAAGTTCATTTGTACTCCATGCATACTCAACATTTAAATTCAAAATGAATATAAAGACATGTTTTTTAAATGAATATTTTTTTCTAAATATAGGAATAACCTTTAAGAGAATTATGTTAAAAGAATTTCAATGATATGTATTTATTTATATTGATATTTATTCCTATATTATAAACATTATGCATTTATATTATTCTTCTATTTATAAATATAAATGATATAAATTTTATTTCAGATTTACATGTGTTTTTTTACATAATACACACATACACATGTGTTTTGTTTTACCTAAAATGAGTGTAAAGTAAATATGTTATCTCTCTACAAATTTAATAATAAGACTCAAGTCTAAAAACTTAAACTATAATAAGTTTTTTTAGTTATAATATACTATTAATGATATCAAATTACAATAGCTTGGATTTCCAATGACCTTTAAAATACCATAATAAGAAATTATATTTAAATAAAAGATTGAGGAAATAAGCAATTGTCCTTTTATGCATAAGGTGTAAAAACATTATAAAGAATTTATATGCATGTCACTATCCACATCAATTCTATTTCTGCATACAGTGAATTTCTATTAAAAAAAAACTTTCTCAATTAATTTTGTTATATATGTTATCTTATGTTACTATTTACTTAGGGAATCACTTGAGACACTCATTTCTATATACATGCCCTTGACTCCAAAGAAAAGGATACACGAGAAATCTAAAATTATTTAAAGAAAGGATCATGGATATGAAACTCATATAAAATATTTAATGGACAAGTTTGTCTTCCTAGAAACATGGTAATAATATACTAGACATTAGATATGTATTGCTCTTTGTGCACAATCTTGCAACAAAAAGACAAAAATAATTGGATAAAAATGTGTTTAGTTGTAAGTATCAAGCATTTTGTTTGTCTCAAATATATTTTTTAATTAATTCTTCATCATTTTCAAAAGAAATGACATATGGTGTTGTCAATTAATTATCATTAGAATTGATGTTGTAATGAGGTGACAATTACCGCTATCAAACAAGAAAAATGATCATCACCTAATTAGAACTAGATATGTGTTGCTTTTTTGCATTATTTTAAAATAAAAAGGACATAAAATAGTTGGATAAAAATGTGTCTAGTTATAGACACCAAGCATTTTTGTCTTTGTCTCCAATACATTTTTAACCAATTTTTCATCACTTCAAAAATAAAGGACATATGGTGTTGTCAACTAATTTTTATTAGAATTTAACTTGTGAATAGGTGACAACTTTCCTCTATGAAAAGAGAATTTGGACTCTAGATCTTGACTAGTAATAAATAGTTATTTATTTTATAAAGCACCACAATGCAAAAACCGAATGGAGAGGGAGATTAAAAGAATCTAAACACATGAAAATGAAAGAATGTTGCCAATAAAAGAACTAAAGAAAACATAATAAAAGCCTACAGCGTAAAAAGATTGCTAAAAAATAAATTGAACATGTAGGATATGTCATCATTTAATATATTATATGGACCTATTAATACTATAATAGAGTATGAATCTTACTTAAATAGAGAATTCCAAACTTATCATGATATTGGTATCATATAAATATGCTTACTAAACCTTAGTAAATTTAAACTTCTTTTTTATTCATACACTCTTGAATCCTAGGCTAGTCTTTGAACCCTAATTAGTTATTCTATTGAGAAATCTTGCTTTGAGTAGTACTATATCTTTTGGCTCTCTTCATGCATTCAAGACCTATTAGCTGATTGTGTTTTTTTTTTTTTTGGTTAATTGGGTCTTTTGGTTGCTTGGTTAACTACTTCCCTGGACTAACCTTATCAATCAAGGGATTTTCTAGTTCAATTGATTATTATGATTCATAATTGATTTGATATTTTCCCTTAGTTTTATGTTGAACAATCATTATTTCTTTGTATTGACACATATAAGTTAATTATACATACAAACAATGCACTTCATATTACTTCATTTTAAAAATGATGAAATATTTTTCTTATCATATTTTTTTTGAATCAATATATTTTTTATCTAAAGATTATTATGTCTAAAAAACTTGTTTGCCATGTCAAGCATTTAGTCAATTAGATCTAAAGCACTTGGGGAAGTTTTATGATTATGATCTTGAAATTTATCTTATAATTTTCCTATGAGTGCTTTATTCAAGTATTTCCTTCATATAGATATGATATGTTTTGAAATAAAAACTATTAATTGATTAATAATGTATTTGCCGTATCTTTTTTTTTTATCATATGTAAGTATATTAGAGATCAAAGTAACCAATCTGGTGAACCAGAAAATACAAAGATATACAAAGCAGAAAACCAAATGTTCAAACAAACATTAGGCTAACAAAGGCTATGAAGCCATTATAGAAAAGTAACTAAACAAAGTTAAGCAGCAAGTAACTGATCCTATCCTACATTAAAAAGAGAGGGATTCTTCACATGGAAATAGAAGATGGTGTAGAACAGAATCTGAAATTTCTGAAAGATGACATCCATAGAGTTCCGATGCTTGTTGAACACTCGACCATTCCGCTCATGCTAAATGCTATAGACGGTTCTAGCAAAAGCTACTCGATGCATTCTTGAGTCGAGGCCCTTTCCAATTCCGAGGCCCCGGACAGCACTAGGCAAAGATGACATCCGCCTATTAATATGCAACCAAGATCTAATCCGGGATGTCCAGCTACAGGAGAAGAAGAGGTGCACATACGATTCTTCTGCTTGAGAACAGAGCACACAAGTAACATCCGTACTCAAGAAGCGAAGATGATCCTTGGTTTTAAGTTTTCCTCGGACAACTAGCCATAACATAAAGCTTGTTCTCGGTAATGCCCAATGCTCCTAGACCACCTTATCCCAGTGAACCACATCAGTCCTGAGCCTGAAATAATTATAAGCATCAACTGAGAAAAGACCAGCCAAAGCGTGCCAACTCTGCATCAAGGAGATGGCCTGAGGGGATCCACCACAGTTCTAGAGAAGGCTATCCTTTAAAGAGAGGATAGATTTCCATAGAGGAGATGAGGACTTATGAACAGAAGTTGCCCAAACTAAGTGATGACCCAAGTAGAAATGATGGACCCACTGAATCCATAAAGAGTTAGTTTGCAATGAATATTCCATAACTGCCTGGCCAGAAAACTCATGTTTTTACCCACCATATCCAGCAAGCCCAGACCCCCTCAGCTTTGGAAAGACAAACCGAATGCCAAGCCACAAGGGCAAATTTGTTTTGCAAGATGCTTTTGGTCCATAAGAAATTCCTACACAAACAAATAATCTGATGAAAATAGATCGAGGCAAAGGAAAAAGCTTAGCCAGAATTGGACCATCCCCTGAATAACAGACTTAAGCAGCTCAAGTCGTCCAGCATAAGAGATGTTTCCCCATCCAACTCTAGAATGCGGCTTCAAGGCATTGGAGAAGAGGGGGAAATTGACTAGCTAGTAGCCTATGAGGACTCAAAGGAACACCTAAATATCTGAAAGGAAAGGAGCCCTCCGAGAACCCGGTATCCTGAAGAATTTGAATTTTCACCTTGTCACCCACACCGCCAAAGTAGATAGAAGATTTTGAAGCGTTAATGTCCAAGCCTGATGTTCGGCCAAAAACCTGTAACTGCTGGTGGAGAACTTTTACTGAGGACCGATCACCTCTACACAAGAGAAGGACATCGTCAGCAAAAGCAAGGTGAAAGATATCATGAGAACTGCATTTTGGATGATAGCAGAACTCAGGATTCATGGAACCAATCTTCAACAATCAAGTGAGGTACTCCATCCCAGCAATAAAAAAATAGGGAGAAAGAGGATCACCCTGTCGCACCCCACTTTTCCCCGAAAAGAAGCCATGAATGTTACCATTAACTGATACGGAGTGCAAAGCAGTTCCGGCACATTCCATAACTAGGTGGACAAATCGGGTCGAGAAGCCAAGGAGCAGAAAGAGTTAATTAAGGAAGGGCCATTGAACAGAGTCAAGGCTTTCTTGAAGTCAATCTTAGTCACACATCTCGATGAAGTCCATTTAAAAAAAAATATTGCGATGATCCCTGCATTTGTCGTATCTTGATTTCCTAGATGATATGCACCTCATTTGAGAACTTTGGTAATAACATATTGACCTTTTTATTTAGGAGATCACTTGACATATTTTGAACTCTTATGGCTAATGGAAAGTGTTGCCATCAATTTCGAGTCACATGGAGAATAATATTTTGATTGAACATGTTTGATATATGCCATATTACCATTCCTCTTTTATAATACCAAATAATTCAAGTCATGGGTTCTTACCTCAGCCATATCCTTTAACTTAGTTAGCATGACTTGATAAAAAAATCATTGATGGTACAATATGTACATCTTTTAAGTGATTGTAATTTAAGCATCATATGTAACATAATATCATGATCAATGAGATTTCAAAAGCATCCTTTTACAAAATCTTATATGCCTACAATACTTTGACAATGGATGACATCAAGCTTTAGGGTCATTTCTAACCAACTTTAAATGTTGAAAGTTAGAGTTTTGTTGGTTATTTGTTCTTCCCTGTTAGTTTAGACATAATAAGGAGTTGAATGGACTAATTTAAATTCATACTTAGTAAATTACTTCATATATTCCTAGTAAATGTTAATATTAGATCAATAGTAAAAGTTTTTACAATTTTAATCAATGAATGATATGTTCTTGATAGATCACTCTCTTATAGTTAATCGATCAACAAGAAATAATTTCAACTAACTTCATGAAGTAATCCATGATTACAAGCACTTGATGCCTTTTGGTTGGCATCCATTTGCATAATTGATGCAATCATTGGTTATGCATGGCCAATAAAAGGCATTGCTCATGATAACCTACGTTATCTTAAAGTCCAATTGGTGAACACCATAAGACTTTTATAAATCTTAGACATGACTAACAAGGTTTCTTTTGGTCCTAAGAATATAAGCAAAATTCTACCTTTATGTTCTTGTATAGTTCATCTCATAAGAGTATATAATTGGTTGCTTTTATTTTAAAGAACCTTGAAACTATTTATGAGTGGTCTTTTATGAAATCATTATTTCTTTATGACCTCTTTCAGTCCTTTTATAGTTTAGGAGTTCTACTAATATAAAAAAATTTTTATTTATCAAAACTTTCTTATTGGAGGTAAGATAGATCATTTTTTATGCATTTTCAACAATAGTCTTTGTTATTATTGTTTTATCAAACTGATTTGTAATAAGTAATGAGTATGTAAACACTATGATTGATCATTCTCCAAACTCTAAGTAATTCTAACCTATAATCAGGGTCATATATTTTTCTTGATTGTTTATGTACAGGAAATCAAGCTAAAAAAATAGGATCATTTTGTGACCTATTAGGGATATTATGATAATCAATATAATAACCTTACTTTTCCGTGTCGATATCTTGGCAGCATACATAGTTTTTCAAGTTGAGATTGGTTTGTTTTCAAAATTATTTTCATTATCTTAGTAATTGCTTTATCTAATTTTATACAAATTTATTTAGTTATTATCTCCTTAATATATTAAGATCTATTACAACCTTTTAAGATGGGGTGATGTAGAGAGAATAACCCTTTTCATCTTTTGTTCTAAGGTTTATAGCTTGTTTTGTAACTTTATCCTTAACAAAGATTAACTAATGACCAATATTGTTACTTTGCACAAGAGAGAGTTATATCCTATTTATTAATAATTCTTCTAGTGTACCTTTTATAAAAAACCTAATTGATGTTTGAGATTGTTGTTCTTTGACCACTTTGTTGGTTGTACAACATTCATAACCTATTTCTTAGGTAAGATGTATGATCATGTGTCTTTTCTCTTACTAAAATGTATAGGAATTTTTCTTCTTCAGAAAAAGGCTTTGGAAAATTATCTTTTTCTTCATCTGTTGTTCAAATCTATGAGATGTAATTGGTGACAAGTTTGACATCATCCTCACCATTAATGTCAAACCCTAATTTTTTACCTTACCTTTGTAAATTCTTTTTCATGAATAAAAAAAGCAAAGATTCCAAATATTGTTATGACATGTCTATTTTGTGATTTTTTTACTATTTCTCTTTTATTGACATCTACTAGAAAAAAATAAAGGTTTTATGCATTTAAAAAAATATATTTTTGATACATTTTTGTCATTAACAAGACCATTTCCTAATCCTTGATTACCTTATTATCAAATTGATATTAACATTAAAAATAGAAAGAAAAATGAACAACTGAGCTAGAGTGCAAAATAAGAAAAGATAAGGGATCAAAATAAAATGGAGTAGCTTGGATAAGAAAAATTAAAAGAAAATGATAAAATTTATGAGTTATACATATATGAGTGAATTGTATAAAATAGGCAAGAGAACCCTTGCCATCATTAAATGAAAAAAAAAGAAGATTAAATATGGAGAGGGAGTGGATGAGAGAGAACAAAGTGTGATGAGAGATAAGAAAAAAAAGAGAAAAACATTATTCATCTTCTCTAACATTTCTCTAAAAATAACCTAGCCCTCTCTCTATCAAAAACCAAAACTTATTTTTTTTTCATTTTTCTCTCCTTCAACCTCCATTTTTAACGAGACCACCTCTATTCTTCATATCTCTAAACCCTCTTTAAAACCCCTCTATCAATTGAAGCTAATAAATCCTACATCATTATAGATCATGTAAGCCACCAAAATTTCTCTCTTTGATTTGTCTCCTCAACCTTTATTTTCAGCAAGAGCACAAATATTTTTCTTCTTTTAATGAGTACTGCACTACCATATAATCCATACCACCTAATTATAATTTTATGAACAAATTTAGAAAAAGAGAAATAATAGAGAGAGAAACTTAAAGACCAAAACTTCACTAACTCTAATCTCCCTCAACAAGCGACGATAATCAAAAACAAAATGTGAAATCATGTGACGACATTGATAAATCTTTTCAACATATGGCTTGCACGCACTATCATTACTTCCTCTCATCTAGCCACTACTTTACTCTCTTCTAGTCCACCTCAACCACCTTAAAATGTCCATTTTAAACCTTAAGCATATTTACATAATTATTTAGCTTTATTATAGGTTTTAATATGTATTATTATGAGATCTGTAGGATAAGATATTTTTTTATTCATATTTATGTTTTAATAATTTGGTTGAATCCTTTAATTTTACATGTTATGTCCTTTTATTTTCTTAGTCATTTAGTCATCATCATTAGCATTACAAAATCCTTTTATTTTGGTATGAAAATTGGTATATGTGCATTGTCTTTTAGGATCAAAACACTAGATAAGTAGTGCTCATTTATGTTTGGATGTTTATATCCATAATGGATCTTATATGTTGGTTACAATGCCCATTAAGCAAGAGTTTTGACTTATATTAAAAGGTCTTACTTAGACAAGGTTGACTTTTCAAAAACATTCATACCATTTTTTTTAAAAAAAAAATCAAGGTTTTTTCATTTTAAAATGAGATAAATAATATAGAGAATTGAAAAATTATTCATGTTCTTAATTATAATTTTCTTAACATGATTTTGACGAGTGAGAAAATCACTATTTTAAGTTTTTTTTAAAAATAATTCTCATTATGAAATAAAGTAGAAATAAGGATATCCATTTATTGTTCCAAACATTACAATCTTAAGAAGAATACAAAATTTTATGTAATTTATTTTGGCTTGTTCCCATTAACTAATATGTTTTTACATGAATAACATTTCATGTGTATACAGTTGATTAGCTATAAGGCATATATACTAACATTGTTTATAATAAATAAAGAGTTTATGTTGTGAATTATAATAAACTTTGAATTCCAATTTGTGTTATCTCCTTCTTGGCAATCATATGAATTCAACTAGCTTTCTTGATCAACTTCTTATCGTCTTCCTTGGTCGGCTTGGGTTCTTCCTAAGTTTGGTCAATAAAGATTGTTGACAATTGATTTTAGTTTTTTCTTTACTTATTTGATAATGAACAACTGTTGTTCTCATTTAATCAATATATCAATATATGGATGTTTGATTTTAGTGTAGGTAAAATGTTGAACAAAATAGAATATAGTATAATATAAGAAGTTGTGAAGTGTTTATGCATAATCTTATCAAAACAAGACAAGTTTGTGTAGCATTGGATGACAAGGAATTAGTTCTTGTTATATCCAAAATTGTAGCAAGAAAAACTCCGTCCATCAAAGGAGTAGAATAAATCTATTTACCATAAATATTTCTCAGTTTTTTTATCGCTAATTTATTACTTTAGATTTGGTTAACCAAGATATATTTGATGAAGTTTACCTGTATTATATTAAAATGGATATTTACAAGTAGGGGCTTAGTAGCAAAATCTTCTTTTATGATTTAGGGACTAAATTGTATATATCATAAATCAGAATATAGGGATAAAATAAACGATTGCGAGATTTCAGAATTTGTAGTTTTTCATCAAGTCCAATCTCATATTCGTAGGTTGTCATGTTCATCATGAACCTAAATCTCTCAACTAACTCATGTTCTTTCTATTTTAAATACATTATTTGTGTACAAAGGCAGCAGTGACAGTTTAAAGAATTTAAGGGAGGTTGCGAGAATGATTGTGTACGAACTCTCAGTTGGAGCATCTTCCATTGAAATAGAAATTCTAAAGATAGGTTTGCGCTTCCCTTTACATCGCACGCATCCTCCATATCTCTGGTGTTTAATAGAAATTCTAAATATATAACTTGGAGTTTTCTCCTCTATTTATTTTCGATTATCATTTCTAAAAATCTCTTTTCCGTCTTCATCCTAATTATCTATGAAATTTCATTGGTTAACGAATTAGTTGGATATTTATGTCTCCAGTACTTCAAGCAGTCTGTCATAAATTTTGCGAGCTGCATGGTGGTTGACTTTCTCCCTTCTTGGCATGTTGGCATGCACAGGTTCACAAGAAATTACAAGTACTGCTTTAATTTTTTTCATCGCGACCAATAAATAAGAGCTCGTGTCGTCTGGATTCCTGAGACGCATGCCTGCTTCCTGATTTTATTATTTGAAAAAACTTCAAGAATCTAAGAAGCTGAGACACTGAACGGTGCTGTAAATCTGTATATTTCATGTACTTTCCGCAGTTAATTATTCCTTACTGGAAATCAAGGAATTAGAAAACTGTTTTTGTTAAGATTAGAATATGTATTTATTCTCAACAGAGCAAATATGACATAGCAGTAATTACTTCACAATTACACTGTATGTTGTTCTAGCTCTAAAGGGTTAAGAACTTTTAACTGGCCACTGTGAGCTTGTATCACTTCAAGGCCTAGTGCAAATTAAAAAGAACCAACGATTCTCAAACAAGGAATCCCTTCAGGAAAAAAAAAAAAAAAAACACTAGCATATTAGTCTAAATCAACAAGGATGAGCCCTCCCTCTGGAAGAGATTATCTTCATCTATTGTGACTTCATTTAGGTAATCTTTCCCCTGCATGGCTCCTTCATCGAACAGCCACCTCTCAATCAATGACAATGGCACTTGACCGCCGGAATTTGGCTTGCTTTCGTCTTGGAAAAGACCAGTGTCAGGCGACATGGGTTGAGAGAAATCTGAATTTGAAGAGTCGAAAGAGTCAAAACCAAAGAGTGATTCAAATGTCTGCGATAATCCTGTGCCGTTTTTGTCTGCTTTATCAGGAGTCCCTTCACCAGATAGCAAATCAGCTCCAGCCATATTGACGAAGGAATTCTGAGTAGTTGTTGAATTTTTCAGCGACTGCTTAGGCCCATTTATCATCCATCCTTTGAGCAATTTGGCTATATTTTCAGTGCTTGATGCATAGATTGGTGCTGGAGCTGGTTTTTCATTAACACAAGCGGGTTTCAACCCGGTTAATAAGCTGCTTGGTTTACTGGGAGACAAGGCCTCGCAAAGGGCTTGCCTAGCCATGTTGATATCAGTTTGAAGCCTTCTCTCCCATTGGCCTCTAGAAATTTGCTGTGAGCCTGCTGATGATAACCCATCTCTAGACTGATCTCCTTGCCCTGCTTGAAGCTTTCTCAACTTCTTCTTCAAATGTGTGTTCCAAAAGTTCTTAATGTCATTATCTGTTCTCTGAGGGAGGTATGAAGCTATGGCAGCCCATCTGCAATATTATCAATGCCCCAAATTCCAGAATTATATAGTAAAACTTTAGCATATCTTTAGCCAGATCCTGATCATTAAAATTATATAGTAAAATAATATATATATATATATATATATATATATATATATATATATATATATATATATTACTAATGGCTTTAGAGAAAAGAAGTGGTCAAAATTACGTCGGCATGCATTTACCTGTTGCCTAGAAGGGCTTGGAGGTGGATTATCATCTTCTCCTCGTGATCGGTAAAATTTCCACGTTTGATCCCTGGCCTTAGGTAATTAGTCCATCTCAGTCTGCAACTCTTACTGCATCTAAGCAGCCCTGAGAAGAAGACAACTAATTAGGTCACAAAAATACAACATGACAGAAAAAAAATCAAATATGTAAATTTTTAATTACATTTCCCTAATAGTCTATAAACCAAAACAGCATAACACCACCTAACCAGCTCCAAAATGAAAATCAAAAAAGTATTACAAGTGATATAATTAACTCACCTGTATTAGTAGGCACAGCTCTCCAATTCCCAGGTCCATGTTCTTGAATATATGATACCAAAATGATATCTTCCTCAGGAGTCCATGGTCCTTTCTTCACTCCTATCTTATCACAGCAAGGTGGTCTGCCCATCCTCACTTTATTTATTTCTTCCTTTCAAAACCAGCAAGTCTCCAAGATTTCTCTCAGGCAAGCGAACTTGCTATTCTTTTCCAAAGATAGAACAGGCATCCAATGCCAAGATAGCTATCTTGGTCGCAATATATAGGAAAAAGACCTCAGGAGAGAGAGGAGCTGACCTAAAAGATGGCAAAAGTATACACAAAAGAGTCAAAAGATGACAGCAGGTGCATTTACTCATGGGGCAAGCCAGACTACGCTAGGCAAATGCTTCCCTGCCTCACAGAACCGCGTGGCATTCAATGGGGGTTTGCACCGGAAAAGAAAGAAAGAAAGAAAAAAGTACCCAAATATTGTCTGCTTTAAATTCCTTGGACCTTATTATGCCATGATTGTAAATATAAATGGGTTTTGGACCTTTCATTTGATCCGGCAAAAGAAAATAAAACCCTTCACTGACTTTTGTCTGAAGGAACTTATTTTGAAAGAGACTATTATGTTTTGTTTTCTTTTCCATTTGAATGTGATTTGTTATTGAATTTAATCCAGAATTTTTTATTAAATTTTATATTTGAGATATTTTTTATTGAATTCCAAATAGAATCCAATCTCTAAAAATAATATAAAAATAAATTAAAGATTATACCTTTTGATTTACAGTTTTAACTAGTGAAATTTATTGTCGAAATTGACTTTCACACATTTTAGATGCACTATAGGGAATAATGTATGACAGAAAATTATTTTGATCTTAATTTTTTTTTTTCAATTTGATTCCTAAAGTTTTAATTTCTATATTTTCATTTATCATCATTTTTATCAAGCTTGAGTTCTTGAAACCTAAAACAAATAAGACAAAAAAGAAGAGAGATTTCAAGCATTCACATTTCATCCCTAACAAATTTAATCTTGGTGTCAATTGATTCTTATTGGAGAGTCAAGTTCGATTGTAGTTGTCTTGCTTTTTAATTTTGCCGATTTTTAATTTTATTTTATTTGGATAAATAAACTCACGAATTATTGGGATCCAATATATCTTGAATCATAAATAGGGGAAGATTAAAAGAGTCTGCATCCTCATGCTTTATTAGTCAAAATACAGTTATTGAGCCTTGAAATATAACTAAACATAGTTTGAGCCGCTAAAGCATTCTTCTGAACTTGATAGTTGAGACCAAGGTTCTCAATACCGTTTCGGTCGTCGTTTCAGTTTTTTATCGGAACGGAATATTTCGGTTTCGGAGCATTTTGGCGTGCCATTTCGGGGTTGTACTGTTCATATATAATTAATTATATACATATATATATATGAAAAAAATTAAAATATTAATTTAACAAGTATAATTTAAATTCAAGATAAATTAACTTTAAATTCTACAATACAAACACAAAGTCAAACAAACATAATCTCAAAATTAGAAACATCTATAAAATTCCAAAATATTATGGTAGTAAAATATTCTAAAATAAAAGAAATATTATGATTTTGAGCCGGAACGGTACTGAGACGTTCCGGCCGGAATTTCCGGAATGGGACGGAATTAAAACCGAGACGAAAACGACGCCGTTTCGTCTCGGTTTTTTTAATGGCACGGAACTTTCTGGCCGGAATGAAACGGAATTAACAAGCCTGGTTGAGACTGTGATTCATAACTGTTTTTATTAATCAATTTTAAAAATGTTTTTGAAAACAATTTTAAAAAAAATATTATTTTTTAAAAACTATTTTTTTGGTGTTTTTAAATCATTTTAATATGTTAATGTCAAAAAAAATTTAAAAAGAAACATTATTTTGAACCAATTTAAATAAAAAAAATATTTTAAAAAATAATCTCAACCATAAAATAATCTACTCTACATTTATCATGGATAACATAGCATCAAATTTATAAAGTATTCTTTTTATTGTTGACTTGCTTCACGTGGAGTTGATGGTTTTAAAGCGTGTTTGGAATTGTGATTTAGATGTATTCTAAAATTATATTTAGTTTGAAAAAAATATTAAATTGTGTTTTTACTGTTTTTTTTTATAATTTTGATATATTGATATAAAAAAATTATTTTGATATATTTTTAAATAAAATAAATAAATTTAAAAAATATTTGGCATTACAATATCAAATAAACTCTAACTTTCATCCCTTGCAGTCTATTTTTTGAGGTTTAACATCTTCAACGCCATATTAAATTTGATAGCTCAGTCTCAAAGACATTTAAAAAATTTAAGCTAACGGTGGATGGTCAATTATTAGCTATTTATTTATTTTATGTGAGATTAATGTTTTAGCATTCCTATATCATTTGGTATAGGCTCTTTCTTCTACCGTTCAAGCTTGAAAACTATTATTTTAAATTGATTTCTAATATAGATTAATAATTAATTAAGTTTATATTATGAAAATATTCTAAATGATCCTAAACAAGTTAGTAGAAGGCCAACCTATCAAAGACATAAATGACTGACTTGAGCAAATAATTACAAAATATGAGTTAAAAGACTTTTTATTCTTTTTCTTAATTTGGATAAATAAACTCACATGCTATATGATTTATGTATTTGCATTATTATTGCGTGATTGGTGGGCTTTTCAATTTAATTATGTTAAATAACAAGTTAAAACTAATGTAGAAAAATTATATCTTCATTTCGAGGAGATCGTTTCACCCACACGCTCCAAGTAGATTTTGGATTGAAGTCAACAAATCCAAATTCAAAATTATTAACTCTTATTATCAAAAGATGCAAAACAAGACAAAATAAATATACATGTATAACCACCAAGTCAACAATCCCAAAGAGTTAAAGGTAATCACTTGTCATGAGTGAAATCTCTTTTCAAATCTATCAAAAGCTCATATATCTAAATTGTTTGGAGGACCCGCATAGGTACTCCGATAGAGTTTGTCTAGAATGAACCAAAATCAATAAACCGATAGAGTTTATCTACAATTGTTAGTAGATAATCTAAGTTTTCTAAGTCAGTGTTATTAAAGCATATAAACTTTATATTATCTACTAACAATGATGTACAAATATCAATAAAGCAAAATTGAATCAAAACATGACATAAAACCAATAACTAAGGCAAGGTTCAAATGATGACCACTAAGAACATCATACCTAGAAATACCGATAAACCCATAAAATGTAGTTGTTCAACAAAAACCCAAAAAACACCTTTTAGGCCTTTAAAGCCTGTTATCTTAGACTTCTTAAATCATACTATCAAATGTCATACAACATGAACTCATAAACTAAGCAAAATGCAATAATTAAACGCCAAAAACATCATATCCAAACTAACACATTATAAGGGTATTGAAATTTAAATTAAACAAATATAACATACTATAACCAAATCATGCATTAAACATTGAATTAAATTCACTAAGTAGACCACATAAAATGTAGTAGCTCAACCAAACCCAAAAAACACCTATTAGGCCTTTAAAGCATGTTATCTTAGACTTCTTTAGCCATACAACATGTTTAACCAAATTAAAGCCTACAAACTCATGAACTAAGCAAAATGCAATAACCAAACGAAAGAAACATTATATCTGAACTAACACATTATAAGGTTATTGAAATTTAAATTAAGCAAATATAACATACTATAACTAAATCATGCATTAAACATTGAGTTAAAAATCACTAAGCATGCCATACAGACTTCACCTTTCATGGTTTCAAAAGATTTACCTTTGCTGCTTTGCACCTTCTTCTTCAAAGTTCAACATCAATCTTAAATTCCTTCTCTTTCCTTTTCTTACATATCTCTTGTTTCCTATTTGTTTCTCCTTTCTTGTTGTCTTACTCCTCTAGATCACTTTCTCTTTTGCGGACTCAAATATGGCTTTAGCAAGCTACAACCTTGTTGATTTTTTGAAAAACTTCTAGTTTGGATTCAAATGGTTTTGCGGAAATCTTAGAGACAAAGGAACGTGTTTTTAGCCTTGATCTTACCAGAATGATTCATAATCTTTGATAAGAACCCTTGGATAAATTTTAAATGTGTTCACAAGAAGTGTTTAGGTGGCATGCAGGTGCTCCAGTCGAGGCTGACTAAGTTGGTCAGTTTTGTGACTTAATCGTATTGATTTTGATGTTTTTGCGACCAGATATCACTTAGGTTTGATAGAAGAGGTGCATACTTTCCCATTAGACCTTATGTTCCTTTATTTTGATATATATATATATATACACGTGAAGTTGTCCACCCAATCAATTTTTTTTTCTTCAACATTTAGTGAAGACTAATGAAGGACAAGATGTTAAGGAAATAAATGGTGAATATGAGACATAATCATTTGATTTCAAAATCATAGGGTTATAGAGTGGATGTTTATGAGTCGAATGATGTTGATTTCACGCTTAGGATGGTTAGAAACACCATATTTGATCACCTGAAGATGCTTCTTTATTCATCCAAAATTAGGGGAAAAGGTACACAATACTCATGCTTGGGAATTTTGTATTGCACCTTCATGCTTTCAATTTGTTTAATTACACCCTTATTTTTTAATTTCACCCCTCGCTAAAATCATATTGCAACCCTGAATTTGAGCACCCTTTTTGTTTTAGTCTTTGGTTTCTGATTTGACCAATTTAGTCCTTGATTGGTTAATAAAAATTTGTTTTTCTTTAATTACATCCCTGAAACACGTGTGTTTTTCACATTGATCCATGATCTTAATTTATTTAAATAAATCTTTATTACTTTTTAGAATTTGAATTTTATGCAATTGAGTCCCTATTATCAACAATTCTTGTCTATTTAGGTTTAAATTTGATCCCCAAATCTTGAATTTTTTTAATAACACCTAACATTTTCACAAATCTATCTACCTTTTACAAGCTATACCTTCAAATTATATTTATCTTTTTTTATAACAACATATGTCATCTCTTTATAATGCTTACAAAACATTAATTTTATTCAAAGTTTTATGTAGTGATTAGTAATGAAGTGTTTGACAGACTTGTTGATTGATTTATCCATCAAAAGCTTTGTTTTTTTAAAAGAAATGGTTCTATTATCATGGTTCCCTATCCTTTTTGAAAATAAAATTTTGATTTATTTTCTTGGGCAACTTGTCCATTGAAATGAATTATGGTCTATTTTCTTGAGTATCTTGCCCATCAAAACATATTCTAATATATTTTATTGAGCGACTTGCCAATCATAATATTTTTTGTCTATATACAAAGCTTTTCAAAATATAGGTACCTCAATCCACATCTTCTTTGGCAGTAATTGTTTTTCTTGAAGATCAAGATTGTAGCTAGCTTCTTCCTTAATTTACTCGTGCAATTCCATGCAAATGTACTATCTTAGATATTGGTTGTTGAACTTGATTTAAAACCTTTTTGTGGATAAACAAGTCAATAACAAATACTATCTTAATTGAAAATGCCTCAAAAACCCTATCATCTTATTTAGTGATAACATACTTTGTTAATCTTTAATGGTATATGCACTACTTTTATTAAGAGAATTTGACCTAGTCTTTTTATAGCTTAGGAATACTTAATATCATATCAAGTAATATAGTCCCCTTGTTATCTTTATTATTTGGAAGGGTATTTCATAAATGGCATCTCAAAAGTGTTTTATGGAAAAGAAAACAAAGCTATTTATTTCATCATAGTTCTCATAAACAAATTTATTGTTGTAAGATTTCATCAATCTTTCTCGTTTTTGTTTGATCAGGAAGGAAATTTTTAGGTACATGATGAAAGTTTGGTTTCAAGGTTACCATAAAACATATATTAGGCTAAACAATTTGTTCGAGGATTTTTTAGGGCATCATATCACCTTACTCATATGTCTTTACGAGATCATTTTTTTCTTTGTCTTTTATGATGACACATGTTTTTAGCAATAACCCCTTCTTTTGCTTGTGGTAAGTACAACAACAAAATCTTCAAATCTTCCCTTAGGGTTTCATGTCATGTTTTGCGACCTTGATAGACCTCTTTTTCATTTTTTATCAATTACTTTTCTCATTCTTGCCCTTAGTATGAAATGTGATCCTATCCATGATTATTTTGCAAAAGAAATTGTCTTTTGGCTTAAGTTGGGATTGTAAGCAATAAATATATATTCTAAAAAATACTTTTCTCTCATTTGAAACAAAACAAGTCAAAATTGATGACTTCATTCTTACTGATATGGTAAATTGTTTATGAAATTATGATTCATTAACACTTTATTTCATTATACGATGATGTTTTTTTTGTATGATCATCATCTTTCAAGGGTATATTTGGTGAGACATTATACCTTAACATATTGTTAATTTTACCTTATGATTATTTAGACAATGGTCAAATCTTTTTCAAAAAATTGTTGTTTTAACCATTTTTTTTTTGATAAAGTTAATGATTACAGATTATCACCATTTTTTCTCGTTGAACAAATTTAGCTACCAACATCTTACTTTTATCCATTCTTTTCCCCCTATCTTCGAGACTATCAATATTTCCAATGATGGAATTTTTATTTCCAAAGGTGATACTATTGCCATCCCATACACTAAAAGTATGGCATGACTCTTGTTGAAGTCTTAATTGTGGTGCAATATGCACAGAGAGTGAATGGTAGCATATGTCAATCCCTATAGGTGACCACTATTTTTTGCATGATCCTTTTAATATTCTTATTTGGAGCTTCCATGATACCCCATTCATGTTTGGCTTGTATAAAGATGAATTTGAATGTTTAATCTTCCATTTCTTGCAGAGCTTTGTTATCATCTTTCCATTGAAATTCTAGGCATTATTAGTTATTATTCTATCAGGTGTTCCATTCTAACACACCAAATCTCGCTCAATAAACCTTTTCACTAGCTTTAGAGTAATATGGATGTATGGTTTAGCTTCCACCCTTTTTGTGAGGTAGGCAATGACTACCAGAATAAATTAATGCATATTATTGGCTCTTGGATTGACAGATCCAATTATATCTACCCCCACATTGCTAATGGCCATGGAGATGTTAAATTGAACAAAAAGGCTAGTAAATCATTTGTCTTATCGATGTGTATTTGTCACTTGTGATATTTTCTAGTGTATTTTACGGAAAATCTTTCCATATTCATCTAGAAATATTATTTTCTCTGAATTTGCCTAGCTGTCATGTGTTTGATAATATAAGTAGCAAATAAACCCTCATGTACTTCTTGAAGTGTTCTTTTTGCCTCGTTTTATTTAGACATCATAATATGGTACCATGAAATAACCTCTTAGAAAAAACTTCCTTATCAAGGTAATAATCCATGGCTAACCCTTGCAGGGTTTTCTTATCTATGTTGGAGGCATGCTGAGGATATTTCTAATGTTGAATCAATTGTTTGATGTCATAATATCATGGGTTCCTATCCATTGTCCCTCAACTAAGCAACAAAGTTCGAGGGAATTTCTAACCTTGATATTTATGGGTTGCATTTGCACAACAAAGCTTTTTATATTACCCAATACTTGGATTCACATTCATTAAACCTTTTACTCGGGTAATAGACTCCTATTTCTTTCCAGCCAAATTCATCATGTTGTATAAGCACACACCCCATCACATTCCCAATTATTGTTAGATAAAGAATTAGTGGTATAGAAAGGACCAATAAAGGTGGATTTTACAAATGCTACTTGATTTTTTTCAAAAGCTTTCTAATACTTCTCATTCCATACCCAAGTTTTTTCTTTCAAATAAGCCTAAAAATTGGCTAACAAGTTGTTGTCATTTGTGACATAAATCAAGCAATATAATTTAAATGACCTAGAAACCCTCTTACTTCTCTTTATGTTGTAGGAACATACATGTCTTGGAAGGATTTTACCATATCAAGGTCGACATCAATACTTTGATTGCTTACCATAAATACTAGTAGTTTTCCTAATTTTACTCCAAATGAGCATTTGGTTTTGTTTAATTTAATATGGTACTTTCTTGGTCTTTCAAACAACTTTCTCAAAATTTACTAATGGTTTTCTTCCTCTCCAAACTACGCAATTATATCATCCATGTAAACTTTGATTTCTCTTTGCATCATGTCATGTAAAAAGTGTTATCATTGCTCTCTGGTATGTGGTTTCTGCATCCTTCAACCCAAATGACATTATTTTTTAGCAAAAGATTTTGTATTGTGTGACAAACGTTGTTTTTTCATTATCATTATCAACCATTTTTATATCATTGTAACCCGAGAAACCATCCATGAAAGAGTAAATGAAACTTTTTGTTGCATTATTAACCAATATGTCAATATGATGTAATGGAGAGTCATTCTTTAGGCTTGCTCTATTTAGATCGCTATAGTCCATACCTAGGTTGTCAAAAACACTTTTTTGACACAATACGAAAAATATAATATAAAATCAGATTATAAAATTCTAAAATTCTAAATAAAATATTTTAACTAATTATATATTGATAATTTCAGTCTGGCAAATAACAATATAACACAATTAAAATGAAAATGATATAACAATAGAAAAATTCAAACACCTTAAAATACAAATACAAATACAAGTTCAAACAAAATTCATATGTGGTTTGAATAACTTAAATATACAATACAATACAATACAATACAATTAGTTTCATACAAGTTCAAACAAACAATTTGTTGATGTGTCATGTAAACTAAAATATTCCTTATCGCATTCATCTTCATCATTATCATTTAAAAGATTATATTGCTACTACTAGTACTAACATCGATGTTGTGAACATTAATGATACTACTAATACCAACACTAATACTAATATTTTAAATAATACATAACTCCAAACTCCTTGAATTATCTAGATTGAAATCATTTTGAGTTTCTAAATCATCTTCAATACCATGACTTTCCATTTCAATACAAGAAATAAGATCCCTCAAACCCCCATTTCCTTTTTTTATCATCACTTTGTATTTTTAGTATCTCTTGATATTTTCAAGCACTTCTAAACCGGGTTGATCTTTGAATAGCCTAGAAAATTAGGGCAATATGGTTGTCCTTGGAACATATTGTATGCCCCAAATTACCTTAAACTAGAACACAAACTTAGTTGAAATACCCGGTTACTCTGATCAAGGGTTCTAGTTATTTTTTACCACAACTAATCAAGTTGTCAATAGTTCTAATCCAAAGGGCTCTCCACTATACTCCTCCTTGTGGGACCTCTAACAGCTTATTCTTCTATTTCTCTTCATTCAAACCTACATATGCTTCTTTTTTAACCATTTCTAACTCCTTATGATTAAGCTACCATAAATTATGAAAGATCAATTTCTTAGTTTCTATATAGCTGACTAACTATATGTACAATAATTGCTTACAACATCTAATGGATCCTTAACCGATTTTCTTACAATGGTTAAGCGTTAAAATACTCTATACTAAAATTGATATGGTGGGATTTATCTTATTGCTTTCACATCCAATGAAAACCATATTCGCTCCTAAGCTGATTATTCATGCCAGGTTTAGGAATAATACCAACCCAAAAATTCCCAAAGCAAAAACTCGATGTTATTTTTTAGCAAACTAAGAGTCATTTTTTCTTTTTTTGAGCACTTTTTCATTCATCTTTCATTTTACATCATCAATGCTTCTTTCCATCATTCTAAAAAGATTTGGGACCTTAATCATCTGGGAAAAATAAAGTAACATTTTATTATGCATTGGATGCAAGTAGACTTTATATAATATTCTAGGAAATTTAGTGAGCAACCCGTATTTTTCTAAGGTAGGGCACATGTCTATTTTCTTAAAGGTAAAACATTAATATTTGATGTCCCAAAACTACACCATGGCTTTTATTACTAAATTTTGGACGAGTATTTTCATAATCCTTGTTGTTTGTCATATTTCTGCAGGAATTCATTATCATTAAGGTTCTTTATGTGTGCTATCAACTTTTTCAGATCATTCCTAAGCAGCTTATAATTTAAATACTCGACATTCTACTAACATTTGATCTCAAACTATCTCTTTCTAGTAATTGTAGAGATTCAGATTTTGTCACATATTCGAAAATAGATGTTTCTTTGATGGTAGCCAAATTATCAACCTTATTTCTGCAATGTATGATGCTTATGATTAAACATAATCCGATACAAGTTTAATGTGGGATTATATTTTCTAAAGTCTAGCTCTAATCCTTTTATGTGATGTAATGGTTAGTTTTACTGCGTGATCACTAAAAGGGTCTCTTATTGTCCTAATGATTATTTTCTTGAAGGTAATATGGAGGCTCGACAAGTAATGAGATGACACGTATACTAATTATTACCTATCCAAGCACTTAGCAAAGAGTTGGATGGTTTTATGAACTTAAACCCTGATTGAAAGTTATAAACTAAGTCATTACTCCCCCACTAAACCTAGAGTTATATATTCTAAGGCATACTATAAACAAAATGATACATGAGAAAACTCTAAGAAAATACATCAGTATGGAAAGACACAAGTTTGAACAAAAAAAAAAACATCAAAAAAACCAAACAAAAAAAAGACAATTAGAAAAGTTAAGCTCCATACTGTAATAAACAATATTGTGTCCCCAATGGAGTTGTCATTTTGTGGCGGTGTCATTGCGATGACATAGGGTATTTTAAGGGTTGTTACCTAATTATTTGGTTAGGGCTTCCATGAAACCCAAATAGTTTGGTCGATTTAGACGTTCGAAAGGCAAAGGGCTAGTTGTAGTTATGGAAGGTGTTGACATCCTTAACATGTCTTACCTGAGGTAGGCTACTTTTGGGTGACTCTGATATGGTTTTAAGATTTGATGGCTCCCTAACATATGGATTCAAATTGGAATGAGTGAACTTTTCTTTTCAAATATGTCGTAGACTCATATATCTAAATTGTTTGGAGGGCCTAAGGCCCCGTTTGGCATTGCGATTGGAACTGCTTTTGGCCGAAATTTGAAATTTTTTTTTTTTTTACATTTTAAAGACCGGCGGTTTGGTGTTTTTAAATCATTTTGATGTGCTGATTTCAAAAATGATTTTTAAAAAATAAAAAAACATCATTTTGATGTATTTCGGCACGATAAGCACTTTGAAAAGCTACCGCAATCGCACTCCCAAACATGCTATAAATCGGTACTCCCATAAAGGTTTACCTAGATTGGACTAAGAGGATGTGATTATAAAGGCCAAATACTCTCAATCCAAGTTGGTGAAATTTTTAGATAACTTCGAGAATTTTTTCAGGTAAATCACTAATATTTGAATACTAGTCGTCCAACAAATCAAGTATTTTATCAATACTTCAATCCTGAATGCCCTTTTTCACTTTAGTCTTTCATTTTTTATTTGAGCAATTTAGTCCATGATTGATCAATAAAAGTTTTATTTTCTTCAATTAAGTCCGTAATTGTTTTTTTAGAATTTGAATTTTATGCAAATGAGTCCCTAATGTCAACAATCTAGCCTTTTAGGTTCAAATTTGGTCCCCCAAATCTTGATTTTTTTTAATAACACCTAAATTTTGCACAGAACTTTCTTCCTCTTGCAATCTAAACCTTCAAATTATATATTCCTTATTTCTGGTAATAACAAAGGGAATCCCATCATGAAAGAGTCTTTGTCCATAACTTTCAAGCGAAGTGGCATCGGAGAAGATGATCTGCCGATTCTATCTCATCTACATAAACAAATATGAAGTTTGCTCCAATGATAATTTTGAAGAAAGTTTCTTTTATATAGATAATTTTGAAGTAAATGCTTGTAATAATTTCCTCGAGGCTCCATGTTACATTATTATCGAATGGTCCATGAAAAGATACCATGCACAAGCAAGTTGGCTGGATGAGAAAATATACGAGGGCATCGTTTGTCGGTGTGTATCGACGTTCGGACTGAAACGTAACCACGGATGTGCACGGACGACAGGCTGGGAATGCACAGTTGGCTTGCTAAGAAGCTCTGGTAAATTCAATTTCAGCACACTGTTTAGTGTGGAGGAGTGCTTAAACACAGCCCCTGATCTTCGATTTCGTAGAAAAACATTTTTTTCCTGGTCCATGAAAGTAGTTCAATCTATTGTTGTTCTACGGTCTTTGATTTTTCTCTTTTATTTACATCATCTCTCAGTGGTTAAGATTTCATTTCACCTAATTAATGGGCAGTTACGAGTTTTGATTTTCAAATCATTAATTTCAAATTGACATGATTTGATTTGACCTCTCATGGCATCATCAATTGACGGTAATTTAATACAAAATCATTTATGGTTATTTTTTGAGGTTATTTTTATTTAGAAATAATATGTATTTTATTTTTTAAAATTTGCCCTTGTTATCAATGCAATAGAAAATTTGAAACAAAATAATAATTTGTATTTATTTTTTTAAAATATTTTTAAAATGCAAAAGAAAAATATCTATCAAGCTAAATAAATAAATAATTGTGGTTTATGTTACCTTTCAGATCCTGGATGAGTGAATGCACAGCAAGTAGCATTAAAATATATTAAAAGAAGAAGAAGGTCGAAGTGATATTTTTCAAAAAAAGAAGGTCAAAGTGATAGGTCCATCAGTACTATCTAATTAATTTCCGGGTACAATTTTCTAATATTCAGTAATAAGTCGACATAAGAGAGAAATGCCAAATGAGATGGACTCTTTACAATCATCTTTGAATTTTGTGTTAACTGTAATGTTCTTTAAATTTTTTTAAAAAAAAAACCATCCAAGTATTAACATGTACATGTGATCATTTTATTATTATTATTAATAAGGATGTTGGGCTAGTTTACTAATTCTACGGGATCTAAAATTAACGATCATGTAAACTTTTATTAGTTATTATATTAGCATTCATAGAGCTCAAATTTGAGATCACGTGAGGAATAAATCTCTTAGTTCTAAACTCTTATCACTAAACCACTAGGTGTTTGTTTGGAAGTGTAGTTGTAGTTGTTTTTTAAGGTATTTTTCATTTAGAAATGAATCAAAATAGTATTTTTTTTATTTTAAAAAAATTATTTTTGATATTAGTAAATCAAAATAACCTAAAAATATCAAAAATATTAAAATAAAATAAAAAACCAAAAAAGTCTTCTAAAAATACTCTCAAACACCCGCTCGATGATTTATACATGTGATCATTTTCAACGGGCTAAAACTTGTCTTCGGAGAATAGTCTTTCCTTTCAATTCTCATTACACCTGTGCTGTGTAGTGTACTCATTCATTTATTACGTGTGGAAACTGAGCAAGACACCAACCATCAGCGTTCACATTCAAATGCTGCACAGTGTGGGCTATTCCTGTGTCCACATTTTCAGATTCAAGCTAGCACTGTTACTTTTTCTTCTTATTTATATATAATTGCAGCCAAAGTTGGCAGATTTTGCTGTATTGAAATTTAAAAAAAAAAAAGTAAGGCTTAAATACCAAGCACAATATATTAGAATTAATTTTCTTTTATTAAAACATATCATACTCTTAAAAATTTATTTGAAATAATTTCTAACAAAAAATTGTTCATATGAAGTCCATCATTCATATGAACAACAGTGAAGGAATTGCTCCTCATTCTCATCTTTTATTTTTTTTCAATTAAATATTTTTTTGTTTTTCTCAATATTTTATTGATTTTAAATTAGTTTTTATAATTTATTTTGGTTTATTTTCTATGAAATTATTGCATTACCATACCAAATAAAGATTTCAATATTTGGTTAGTACTCAATTTTAAAAGTATCTTTTTTTCATATGCTTAAGTAAAAAATAGTTAAGGAAAAAATAGAATTGTTAAACTTTATGCAGTCTATGATCCAGATCCGCGCCCACACCCTCTCTCTCTCTCTCTTTATATATAGTATGTGTACAAAACAAAATGATAAAAAAAAAAAGGGGGGGGGGGGGGGGGGGGGGGACATGTAATTCTACAAACATGATTATTTTGAATTTCCTTATAAGACAATAAAATTGAGTCAATCCAACATATTATCATCTCAATAATAAAAAATTATTATTTTAAATTTTTTTTTAAATCATAATTTTTTACCCCTCATCCAAGTTGTTTTTAGACTTGACAAATTGATTAAATCATGCTAAAATAATTCTCATACATGTTAATTGTAAACTTAAACCAAGTAATGAGTTAAATTGAAAAAAATTTCAAATAAATCTCATCAATTAAGTTTAATATGTCAAATAATTTTCTATGGCCAAAAAGAATTTATCAAACTCATAATATAGCACGATTAAGTAAAAAGGTTTGAGTCTAAGAGAATTGTCTTAACTAAGCATTGCCTTTTATTTTTATTTTATCTTTTTTTTCTTATTGTGATGTCATCTATATTACTCGAGCTTTTGTTATAATGCACAATTTCTAGGGTTACTCTTTAGTAACTCTCGCATATTATATATGAGAGGGGATCTTCCATCATGCTTGTATCTTAATCTAAATTTAATATATATACATATATATATATATATATATAAGAGGGGATCTTCCACCATGCTTGTATCTTAATCTAAATTTAATATATATACATATATAAATATATAAGAGGAGATCTTCCACCATGCTTATATCTTAATCTAAATTTAATAATATAAAAAAAAATTAGCGATTCAACTTTTGGGATCACCTAACCAACACAAATTAAAATTCAATCATTAAAATTATTAAACTGATAAGCTTCATTCAATTGGTTAGACAACTTTTTATTGAAATAAGTTTTTCATTATTTTGTTGAATTTAAGTTATGTTTTTTTTCCAATTTTGTTTTTCAATTTCAATTAAACATGTAGGATTAATTTTAATTATTATTTTGTATTAAAATGAAAATTTTCTATGAAATTGAATGATGTAGAATTGTTGGAAGAAATTGAATACAGCCAATTCGTTTGTAATATGAAAAATCTTTGATTTCAATAAAGCTAGCTTTCCAAACATCTTGATTGGAAACCGCATGTCGATGCATGGTTTCCAAGGTTTAAAGTTTGAATGAGAGAGTTGATGATATGTTGGAGAGGAGGGTTTGTTATAATCAGGCTACAACTAGATAAGATTGAAATCAAGATAATTTCTTTATTCCAAATGCTCAAATTTTATTTTTTATTTACTAATAAATAATTTATTTGTATCATATAGATTGCATGATTTTTTGTATGAGATGCAAATCCAAAAAATATGTGAAAGAAAGTGAGCTTCCAGGTTGGAATGACAGGGTGGTGTGGAAGGATTTTAGACCGCCATACATCTCGAAAGATGTATGTTTGAAATGCATTTAGCCCACAACAATCACAAATCAATACAGAGAATTCAAACCAATTTGTTATTGGTTCCATTGCCACATAAACTAATAGCTTTGTCCTGTTTGATTTGCATGCAAAACAAATGGTAAGATTATTTTTATTACATCTAATTTTTTTATTTGTTATATTTTATAAATATATTTAACTAATAATATTTTTATCTTGCAAGCTAAGGGTCTTAGACACGAGTCAAGACTGGTGGAGCTTTTCGTTGATATACATGTGCGAAGTGATCATTGCCGAAAAGAAGTTCATCATTTGATGGATTGTCAAACTCAATACTTTATGGTATGTTGATTTTCAAGCTTTTTTTTTCTCAATTAATATTTCCTTAAATTTGATGAATTTATCTTTGCTTTCCAAGATACATATTACTAATTAAAGGGAAGATACAAAGATGATCATTTGATCCATCAAAATCACGATCTGGATTTATGGTTGAAGGCAAGATTGTCTAATGAACCCAATAAAAATTAGATTTACAGACTCGCTAATACAAAATCACCTAGATTTTTTTAAAGAAAAAAAATTTAATATCAATCTCCTAAAATACTTTTAATATAATAATACGAGGAATAAATCTTATAAAACAAAAAAATAATTTAATTTTTTTTTCTAACAATAATTATGGTGTCATCAATAGTATAAACAATACTAATTAGAATATGAATTTTTTATAATAATATTTATAATAACAACTACAATAATTGTGACAATTTAACAACCATAATAATAACAATGACAATAATAATCGAAATAATTCATCAATTGATGTTATTTTTTATAAAGGTTGATTTTGCGAATTTTTTTATGTATGATATTTGATATATAATATCACATAAACAAAAACAAATATATATGAAGTCACACGTAGACGAAACAGGTCAAAAAATTGGAGCAAATAATTTATAATAAAAAAATACACGAGTCAATTGCCCTCTACTTCGCCGTAGCCATAAACAATTTTTTTTAAAATAAAAAAAATTAATGGTCTTAGATTTTTTTTTATAATGCTATACATTTGAGCAAAATAATCAGCCTACAAAACTTTTGGTTCTTACTATAGCAAAAATATTTAAAATAATAATTACTATTATTGTATTTTAAATTTTTATATATTCATTTTATTATGGAAAATAAATTAAAAATAATTATAAAAATTATTTTAAGGATTTTTATCTTAAAAATAATTATATATTTAGATATTTTTTTAATATTAACACCTTAATATATATATATATATATAAAAAATGAAGTAATTTTTTAAAAAAAATATCAAATTAATTTAATTTTAGTATTCTGAAATACTTCAAATATAATAAAATGAGGAATAAATCTTGGAAAATAAAATAAAAATTGAATTTTTTTATAACAATAATGACATTGGCAGCGATAATATTGTCAGTAATGATTAGAATATAAATTATTTACAATAATTGTTACACTAACAACTATATTAATTTTGATAATTTAACAATCATGATAATAACAATAAAAATAATAATCAACATAATTCATTAATCGATATTGTTTTTGTGAAAAATGAACTTCCATAACTTTTTTATGGATGATATTTCATATCTAATATTACACGAATAAAAAAATACGAAGCTACGCATAGACAAAATAGATGAAAAAATTGGTCAAATTATCTATAAATAAAAAATATATGAGTCAGTAGTCTTGCGCTTCGCCGTAGACAAAACCAAATTTCATAACATGTCAAAAAATATTAATGGTTCTTGATTATATTAATAACGTTATACATTAGAGCGAAATAATCAATCTACAAGACTTTTTTTCAATTATTTAATTTTTTAATATATTCATTTTATTATAGATAATGCATTTAAAATAATGAGAAAAATTATTTTAAAGGTTTTTTCTCTTAAAAATAATTATATATTCTGATATTTATTTAATATTAATATCTTAAAAAATATAACAAATAATTAACAACTGCATATTAACTATAAATGCATAAGAGAGAGTTTTACTTTTATTTCACACCACCAAAGGTGAATTTACTCTATTTTTAACCAAAACTACATTTAATACAAAAATAAATTCTAATAAAAAATAAAAGTCAAAACTAAGATTATAGATATATAACTACAAATAAATTATTTAGAGTTGTACCAAAATTACTAAAAAAATAAATGGATCAGAACTAAATCAAGAAATAAAATAATTATTTATTTTTTCCTTGCAACACTTTTAATTTTTTTAATTTAATCCTTCAGTTAAAATTATTTACATATTTTATTTTCATTTCAATCCTTATACTTATAATTTTTTTATTTTAATTCCTTTATTTTTGTCCATGTTTATATATACGCTCTTAATTTTGATTTTTAATTCTAATTATTTCCTCTTTTGTTTAGGTTGTATTTCTTAAACAAATTTAATTCTTAGATTTTAGGTTGTTTTTGTTAAAAAAAAATACTTTTACAACATTTTTATGTATAATATTTCAGATTTAATATTACATAAACAAAAAAAACAAGGTAACACATAAATAAAATGGGTAAACAAATTTGCCCAAGTTATATACAATGAAAAGTTATACGAACCACTTCTCCTGTGTTTTCATTATAATGTTTTTTTTAGGCGGAAAAAAAACAATTTCTAACAGATTCTATCTATTATAAATTTATTAATTAAATATTAAAATAACAATTACAGCACGTAAAAAATTAATTAATTTTCTATATAAAAGAAAAATCAGTGCAGTGCGCGGGCAAATAACCTTGTAATATCTATTTTTGTATGACTTTTATTTATTTCAACACAGATTGCATGTCCTGTACGTGTAAAATTGGTAGGTAACGAGGAGTTACGTGAGTGCCACATAATTAGGCACTATTATTTTCTTAATTGAAGTAAAGCACTGCTTGGTATTTATGGAGTTTGCAGCAACTGAAGTCGAGGTGTGAGAAAAACAACTCCCATTAAAGTTTGTGTGGGGCATTGAAGACGACACGTTGCTAATGTTCATCGAGAGAAATGAACACATTTTGCTGGAGTTTTAAATAGGCCACCTTAGTGGGGATTGTACCCTAACACGTGTCATACATCAAACTAACCGTAGCTTTTTATAAAAAAAAAATTATATGATTAAAAAATTATTTATTTTTGTATTTTAAAAGTAATTTTAAAAAAAATTATTTAAGAAAAAAGAAATTATGTGTTTATAAATTATTTTGATATACTAATGTTGAAAATAGTTTTTTAAAAACACATAAAATAAAATATTTTAATATATTTCTAAACAAAAACTATTTTGAAATCAGTCACTCCAAACTAGATAGTTTCTAGTTTTTGCCCTTGTTATCGGTAAATAATTATGATTTAAATTATTAAAATTTTAGCTAAATATATATTTTAAAATATATTTTCTCAAAAGTTGCATTTTAAAATATCACAATATAATTAGAAGTGAAACTCAGCAGGGCGACCAATGAATAAAACCAAACCTTTCGTTATCATTTTGGTCCCCGTGTATTGATGAGTCACGGCACATCAATTAAAGAAAAAAAGTAATATGACAGAACGTTTATTGAGGGGCCAGGAATAAATTATTTGATTGCCGATTGTCTCCGCAATATACATGGAATGCCATGTATGTTCAAACTCTTCTCAAGTGATACCTAACTCGAATTAAAATATTCATTCTTACATAATAAAGAAGAAAAAAAAGTATATTAGTTAATGAGTTATTATTTTTTATTTTAAATTATTTTTTTATATATTTTTAGATTATTTTGATGTACTGTATCAAAAATAATTTTAAAAAAATATTATTTTAATATATTTTTTATCCATGTATCTATCTTAGAACCAAGGAAAATTGCTGAATCCATTATCAGGTGCTTACCCAGCAAATGTTTGGTTTAAATTATAAATTAAAGGAAATATTAAGTCTAAATATGGAATTTACAGAGCCTTAAAATTGATAAAAACGAGTATATACTTAAATCTGAAGCTTTCACAAATGTAATAAAAGCCCTGACTACTATATTTTAAGCCAAATTTGACCCACTTCACATCGAGTGGTTAATTTTCTTTTCACGTGGTTAGGACCGCTAAACTGGCATGGTGGTGACACCAAAGTCCTTGGACTTACTCAACCTCCGCAAAAGTCCTGCATGATAAATCGTAATAAGTAAACGATAAGACTACACAGACAGTGCCACGTGGCACCCAATCAACTTGCTAAGTCCACCGTATTCAAGAGCCCCTCGTACTCATTTAATGGCTCTTCATTTTTTTTATATTATAATAATAATAATAACGTTGTTCCTTATTTTGCCTATTTTTTATTTGTAGACACTGGGCCACCGACAAGCAGGGGTGTCACCAAAATCGTTGATGCTGTCTCTCTCTATTTTCCCGATCGACTCCTTAAGAAATACATGTTTTTGCATTATCATCTATGAAAACTACATTGAAAGGAACTTGTCTTTCTCTCCCTTAATTTTTTCTTGTCTTTTAGATATCAACTTCTTAAAAAATATATGTATTTACATTATCATCTATGAAAACTACATATCGACAATAAATTTCCCTTCTCTCTCTTCATTTACCTTATTCCTAATATATGTGTGTATGTATATATATATATGCATCATCATTGATAAAAACTTGTCTTTCTCCCCCATTTACTTCTTCTTTTCATGTATCAACTTCCTAAAATATATATGTTTTTGCATTGTCGTCAATGAAAATTGCATTGACAACTTGTCTTTCTTTTTCCTTATTTTCTCTCAAGCTACTTATTTCTATGAATGGTATATTTTTGCATTAACAATAGTAAAAACTACATCAATAACAACTTGTCTTTCTCTCCTTCTATTATATTTCATTTTATTTATTTCAAAAAAATATATGTTTTTGCATTAGTGTCGGTGATGTAGTTATTGACATCGACAACAACTTGTCTTTCTTTCCCTTTATTTTCTTTCATCTTACTTTTTCCTATAAAATTTATGTTTTTGCATTAACATTAATAAAAAAAACTACATGGACAACAACTTGTCTTTCTCTCCCTTATTTTGTTTCATTGTACTTATTCCTAAAAAACTTATGTTTTTGCATAACATCGGTGAAAACTATATCGACAACAACTTTTCTTTTCTTTCCCTATATTTTCTTTCATTTTAATAATTCCTATAAATTTTATGTTTTTGCATTAGCATTTATAAAAAATACATCAACAACTTGTCTTTCGCTCTTCTATTTCTTTCATTTTACATACTCATAAAAAAATATATGTTTTTGTATTAGCATTGGTGATGTAGTCACCGACATCGACAACAACTTGTCTTTCTTTTCTTGTATTTTCTTTCATTTTATTTTTTCCTATAAATTTTATGTTTTTGCATTAGCATTAGTAATAACTATATCGACAACAATGTGTCTTCCTATCCCCCTATTTTATTTCATTTTACTTATTCCTAAGAAAATATATGTTTTTGCATTAGTGCAGTGATATAGTCACCAACATCTATAACAACTTGTCTTTCTTTTCCTATATTTTCTTTCTTAAGTGGTTGCAAGAGATTCTATGATTGAGATATATAGAAAAAAGTTTAATTATAAACAACCTAAAAAGAAAAGTCCTGAGAACTCATTATAAAATCTCTAAATAATAAAGGATTATATGATACTTAAAGTTTTCATAGTTATTATTTTAATTATTGAGTCTGTTTTTGTTAGATTAGATTTAGTCTTCATATTTGTTATCTTTTTATGTGTCTTATGAAAATATTAATAATTATGTTCTATCATATTAAATAAAATAAGTAGGCTTAAATTAAAACAAATTGTTAGCAATATATTCTATTTTAATATATATATATATATATATATATATATATATATTTAAGGTTTTAAAAGTTTAGGTATGAAAATGACCATTCTGAAACTAATATAAAAGTGTATAGGATTATTTTAGTACTTTTGTTTATGAAATTGCTTAATTACTCCTAGATGAATATTTAAGTCGGCTTTGTATTTTGAAACCCACCTTTTTAATTTAAAAAATCGGTGTTAAAAAATCATTTTCTTTCTAAAAAATTAAAATCATATATTTGTAGCGAACTTTTAATTTAAAAATGTAACATGTTATCCTATTAAGTTGCTTTAGAAAAATAAAAGTCATGGCTTAAATAATTAGTATCCCCTCTTCTTTCTAATTATCCATTTCTTTTTGTTCTTCCAAGTTAAATTTATATTTTTTTCTTATCTCCAAGACCTTACCTATTAATTTAACTCTAATAGTTATTTATAAATATAATTTATTCTTCATTATTTTCTTTTTATGTTTTATATTTGACATAATTATATGAATTCAGTTTATTTAATTATTTACATCTATATGAAATAGTTTAATTTATTAATTGATTATTTTTTTAATTTTATTATTCAACATTGAGTTGGTTGTAAATTGATTTTTACAATATATTTTGATTTACTTTCTATAAGAATATCTTGATCTCATGTTCAAGGTAATAGGTGTTGACATTTCAACTCAAGTTAAATTGGTTTTTTTAAGAGGTAATATTGGCTTAAAACCTAATTCATGAGTCCTTCAACGTTGAATTTTTTTTATTGGATTGCCTTGGTCTTATTACTCAAATCCCGAGTTTGACTTGTTAACCTAATTGGTAAAAAAAATATTTAACTTTTATTTCCTAAATTCATCATTTTATATTGTATTTGGTTGAAATTAGTTTCATGATTTGTTTCAATTTGTTTGTTATTGGGTTATTTTGGTATCATGATAACCTAATAAAATAATCTAGTCCAATATTTTTAGAAAAAAGATATTCTTTAGTGGAGTTGTTATTCTGTTGCACGATCCAGTACAATGTCTGAAAGAAATTTTTAGAGTTATCATCTAGTTTTTTGGTCCAGGGTTGATAGGAAAATCTAGGTATACAGGTATGGTAAAAAATTCAAAGATAAGAACTGATGACATAAAAAAAAGTATTAACAACCCCCTAATTCATCCTACCAATATATTTCTTGTAGCTTTAAATGGCGGGTGACTCTTTTCGTTCGTTCATTTAACTTGGGCATATTCATGTGATTGGTTTTTCTTACCACCTCTAAAATAATGGAAGTTTCAATTTATTGATTTTGGACTCCACCCATCTACTCTGACCCTGGCCGGCGGTGTACAAGGCATCCCGGTTTAGGGGAAGTTTTTCCCGTCATTCTTATAGAGATAGATAAATAACAAATAAATAGAGAGAGGGAATATTAGTAAATAAATAAATAAATAAATAAATGAAACTAGAAGTACTGGAGCTACAAAATTATACTACACCGCATTCATTATAAAAATTTTCTTTTTACATTTGTAATTATCAAGCAATATATATATATATATATGCCCATGCAGATTTTAGGGTTCTTAACATGGCAAGGGAATATTAATTTACCTTCCTTTGAACCATGCATGCTTGAATTGTATGGTAAAATGAGTGGACCGGACAATTAAATATTTCGAAGAAGCAAACATTTATGATTATATAAAGATAGGTGTCCTGCATGTGACCAAAATCCAGACATATATTAACTGGGCGACGGCATTGAAAGATCTAAATTTCTAAGCATACAAATAAAATATAAAATAAAATCCAACTCCATCAACCGACAAATGCATACAGGAAAATTAATTTCCTCACAATAAAATGTATTGAAGTGTCCCAATAAATAAACGTGACGTGAGAACAAAGAGTTTGAGATCTGCATAATAGATCTCGAGTTCAAATCAGGATATGCACTTCTTGTAAGAATCTAAGAATACCGGGATCCATAAAATACATTTTCGATAAGTTTTATCGAATTAAAAAAAAAAGTGCTGAAGTGCTTTTTTGTATAAAGATCACAAACAAAATTAATTTTTATATCACTAGAGATATGATGTGTGTTTTCATTCCCTGTTACAGCTGCTCTCCATCCCTACACTTTAAGTTTCTCAACTACTTCGTTGCTACCCAGTGTGAGATCGAACCCATCTATCAAATCAGGACCAAGAAAAATCCGCTTGAGGTGGAGGAAAAGCTTCCATACATACATTGTAGCCCATTTAAGCCGAATAATCTGGAAGATTTTTATTTTTTTTCTTTCCCTTTTTGGAACTCTCCGGGGCTGTAAATAGTGTCGAGTTTTTATTAATATTACGAATATTAATGCAAATTAAAGATTGCGCGTAACATTTTCTCGAATCAAATTTGATATTTAAACAAATTATTTCGTTGTTTCAATGGGTTGATTATTGCTGTAAGAACAAGATCTCTTCACCTTGTGTTTTCCAATCTGAATCCCAACATTAACCAGTGGGTGCGAAGTGATTTATTTATGTTTAATTAGCTTGCATAAATATTTTAAATTTCCAATTTCGCTTGCTCTATATAAAACAAAAATTGCATTTGAAAAAGGAAGCACAGGTAAACTCGGCCTGGATTGGGTACTGTTTGAGGCAGCTTGGATTTCACGGCTTTCCTCTACTCGACCCCGAATCTCAACTTTGTTAGAACTGATTCTATTGGGCCCTTCAGGCTCATTTCATGGGCTTTTTGTTTACGGATATAGACCCGTAATAAAGCTTCTCCTGTGGCTCGTTTTAGGGATGTCAATTTAATAGTAATTTTTGGGTATAGAATGACTATTATTAACCGATCAAAAATATAACCTGTAATATATAGAATATTTATATAGTTTAATATTGATATAAAAAATATGCACACACATACTTTAGATATATATTAAATATTTTATTTTGTCTTAAATAATGAATAATATATTCAAAACTGAAAAACAATTTATAAATGTTTAATTTTTTATTCAATAAATAAGTAATATAATATAAATATTAAAAATATCAAAACCACAAATACCGTTACTATGCTTCTCGTTCTTGCTTGTATCTTGTCATGCAAACAAGACTTATCTATTATGGACAGGCACATATTGATACAACCATATTATTCAGTAGTACCTATATTTTTTATATATAAAATACATTGATATTATTTGTTTTATGTTTTAAAGGTATTTTTGGATGAAAAAAAATAAAAGAAGTAAATTGGATGAAATTGACATATTAGACCACCAGTCGATGTTTTGTGTAGAGATTGAGCTATAAAGGTCAAAATAAAATGATTTCAATGGAAATAGAAAGCTAACATCCATACCTTTACGGAAATATATGGAAAGAAAAATAAATAAATAAAGAGCATGGAAATCACAGTCTTCAAAGTAAAATCTTGCATTCTACCAATGTTGACCTTCGAGCATTCCAACTTGAATGTTATGAGCTATAAAATTATGTTTGATGCAGACTCTTTTTTTTTTGGATTTCTTATTCAAAGACCTATAATAGCATGAAATGGCATAAAAAAATCTCATATGAGAGAGATATGAATTTTCTAAGTTGCATTCTGCCAGCAGATAATATTTGTAAAGAAACAAGTCCAAATTATTTCCTAAAGCATCCAAGCCAACATCCAAGTCTTATTTTAGCAATTTAGGTCCTCTAAGTTAAAGATTGAAGATTTCATGCAAGGATTTTTTTTTTAGAAAAATAGTTATTGAAGTATTTAAATGTAACACTATCTACTTAAAAGAGTATTATTTTGTAAAGTAGAGATTAGGGTTTCCTAGGCTATAAAAAGAAAGAGAAAGAAAAGAATGAGAGAGAAGGCAGACACGATACTCTCATAAAATCATAAATTCAAGCATTTTTTCATTTTTTATATTAGTTGTTCCATAAATATACAAGGCTGAACTATTTTTCTTGGTTACTAGGACATATAAACCTTTAGATTTGAAATATTGTGAGATTTATTCTTTACTTTATTTTTAGTTTATATGATGAATGAATATGTTTGTTTTTCTATGTATATATCTTGTAATTGCTTATATCAATTGCTAAAGCAGTCTCTAAGTTATTATTATGAACAATTTATTGCTAATTTTGCTATTAAAACTGGAGTTATGATATATTAACTTGTGAATCAACTAAGCTTAATAATTATAGCAAATCTACGTTATTATCTTAGAATGAACATTCAAACAAATCAACATGAATTGCAGATAATATTGTGGTATAAGTTAATAAGTTTATCTAGTTCTTAAGACTATCATTGAACTAAATCATTAGTGCGAATATTGTGATTGTTTATTGGTTAGGATTAGTTATAGAGCAGATCTATTAACTATCTAACATTAAGAAAATATGAAAATTCAAAATATAAATTGAAGTTTCGTTTCAAGAATCCGTTATAAAAGCCTAATACCAAAAAGAAAGAAAACCTCAAAACTTAATTAGACTAGAGTCATCGATATATAAATAAATAAAAATATATTTATAATACCATTTAATGTAGTTACTATGGACATGATGCATAACTTGAATGATAAATTACAAGCTTATCATAAGAAAATTATAAAACTAAAATATGCATTACATTAAATGGTGAATCTAATTATGGAAATTCTAATTCATCATCGAATAAAAAATTTGTTTTTTATCACTCTTTCTAGTAAAAGATAAAGACCATGTAAATAAAGCCTTCATTTTTATAGGCATCAACAAATATAGCCTTAGTTGCTCTCAAGCATCAAAGCATATCAATGAGGAAGGCTTCTAAATATCTTTTGTTTAACATTACTACTTAGAAGAGGTTTAGAATTAGACTATAAGAAAACATGTCTTAAATTGTATAAAAAAATGTTATTTTGTAATAATCTTATGAAATCAATTGTAAATTATACCTTATATTTATTTACCAATTTATTTGTTAATCAATTATTACTTCTACTTAAAAGAAACTATTATTTTTCTTTGTCGACCACTCAACTATTTTCATATAATAAATTCCTTAGTTTGCACAAATAACTAGAAAATCTATGTTAACTAAGTATTAACAACAAAAACTTAAAATTCTCTAACCTATTTTTAAGCTTGTAATAAAAACAAAGTTTTGCTGACGTAACCTACACTTGGAATTTCAAATTTTATTGCATCCCATATGTAAGAGTAATATGTTTATTTAATTTTCTTATGAGTTAGCAAATAATACATTAACCTTTATTTCATCCGATTATTACTATTTTTACCTTATACTTAAATTTAATTTTAATTTGATTAAAATGAATGAAAATGATGAAATTTTAATTTATAATTGTTTGGTTATTAAAGCTTTAAAAAAACGTTTTTAATTCAAAATTCTATCATGGAATGATGATGGTTTTAGAAAGACAATATGTTAATTTATAATAATATCTTATATATTAAAAAAACAATGACTCTATTTCAAAGACAAATCACTTCAAAACAAATGTCTCTTTTGAAACCACAACTTTTTTTGTCATTAAAAGATTGTACCTTGTGGTCTGGTGGACCAGTCCGTGGACCAGTAGAGGGTTATTTTGGCCCACGCCGAGTGCCAAGATTTATTTAACCGAGCCGAGTCATGCATGTTACGTTTCAATTTTTAATGCTGGCCTGGGCTGTTTACGGGCCAGCATCAGTCCATTTTCCAGCTCTACATCACTGAAATAGGCTCGACAATTAACACAAAACTGCTCCCATGGCCGTTTATATGTCAATTTGTTAAATCAATTTGTTACATCAATTTTTAAATCTCCCGTCACAGTTATTTATATATAAAAATACTTGTCTGGAAAATAAATGTTTTAATCAAAAAAAAGTTAAAATGATTTAATTTATAGATTTGATCTCTGTTTTCCTAGCCTTAAAAGTTTATAGAAAGAAATAAACATTACATTTAATATAATCAAAGATAAATTGAGGATAACACACGTGTTAAATTAAAATAATATGTTTAAGAGATTATGAAATTTCAAAAAGAATTCGATTTTTTGAAGATATTATGAACACCTACTTAAGCGTCCAAAATGGTTTAATGGTTCTTAACAAAAATCCCAAGTGTCAACAGAGATGGTTAATTTTTATAATATTTACAACATATTTATATTTCATTAATTTGAGAGGTTCTACTGAGATTTTATACTTAATATGATTTTATATATTAAAAATTAAATTTCAAATAGTGTTTAATTTAAAAAAAAAACATAAAATAAATAAATAAGAGTGATTTGTTACGATAAAGAGTACAAAGTACTATTAAAAAATAACTTTCTCTAGATATGTCATTAAAAGTAAACACGGTAATCATTAAAACCTCAATTACCCCCACCATCAAAACACTCTTCTCGTATCATTTTATGTTGTTGTCCTGAATTTTATGGCTTGTATTGCCTGAAAAATAAGGCTCAAGACGAGGTGGTCGGGTTTGCTGTTGTGAGTTATTTAAGAAGGGTTTGTGATTGTTGAAGATGTTTTTTTTTCTTCCGGAATGATCTCAATAAGACGAAGAAAATAAAAGTAATATAGTAAATAAAATAGATTAAATTCAATAATAGAATATTTTAAATTCAATTTACTTATTAATTTTATTTTATTTTATAATACGTAAGGGTTGTAATTTACCCTTCAATTTAGTTATAAAAATAGATAGTTGATGGAGGAAAAGCATCAATCACTGCGCTATGTTTGTATACTTTTTAGTATAGTACATATATTCATATCAGCCAATTAAATATATAAGAAAATCATTTAAAAGGGTACTTGTAAACTAAATGTGATTAATCATAATATATCTAAGTTTTTTTTAATTTAATTTGTAGTTTCTAGAAGAGAAAGTATAGAAGTACATCTCATTAAACAAATCTCTCAATTGGGCTTTTTATTCCTTCATTTTGCCAGGCCTGGACGCAATGTAGAGAGCAATTGGATCACAGCCGGATCCATCCATCCGATCCTCAAATATTCCAGATGTCAAGTCAATTGAGAGGGGAATATCAAGTCCTTGGGTGATGATCTAGATGGTGTGTAATTTGACCTGAGAGGAGGGCGGTTTATTCTGTACCGAATACAAAAGTCACAATTAGTGGTTGGTGGGTCAGACAAGTCCTCTTCTTCTTCCACTAAAAAAGAAGAAGCATGATTGACTACTACCACATCTCAATCTTGGGCTCTGATGAAGGGTGGTTAGAATTTTGAAAGTGTTTTTATTTTTTTTAAATTATAAATATTTTTTATTTTTGTTTGTAATTTAAAATTAAAAACTGATTTAAAAAATTAAAAAAAATATATTTTTAAATAAAAAATATTTTAAAAAAAATCCTCAACTACCATCTAAATTAAAAAGAGTCTTTTTTGGACTCCCACGGTATGTACTTTTGACTGCTATAGAAGCTTCCTCAGTGCGTGTTGGACGACACGGTTTAATAAACGTGGTGCCTAAGCTTTAAAATTCAGGTCATTTGAACTCTTTTATGATAATTTTGGGCAAAATACGATTTTTCAATTTATAGCAACGCATAGTCGCTTTGTGTGCTGACGTGTCCAATTTGCTGAAATTCTACCACATCAAGAAGATGCTTTTGCACGTGTCCCAATAAAGGAAATGATGTGGTGGAAATGTCTGACGAAATTTCGTTGTGGGATTTTAGTTAAGGTATTAAATCCAAGCTATTTTAGACCATAAATTTCTTAGCAAAAATAAATACGTTTGAAATTGTACCGGTGATGTTATATTTTTAAATATTTTTTATTTAAAAATATATTAAAATCAAATCAAACCAATATCACCTATATTTATTGTCCGTTTGGCTGTGCGTTTCAATCGGTATTTTGCTGAAATTTGAATATTTTTTTCATTTTAAATGAATATAGTTTGGTGTTTTTAGATCATTTTGATGTGCTGATATCAAAAATGAATTTTAAAAAATAAAAAAATATCATTTTAATGTATTTCAGCACAAAAAATACTTTAAAAACTATCACAATCACACCCACAAACAAGTCCTAAAATAAAAATCCTAATAGGACCGCAGCTGGTCGCTGCTCGTGTCTTTGTACTTGTTCAGTTGAAGTGCTAACTTTCAGGTATTCACACGGGGAATGACAAAAATCGAACATATTCCATGAAATTTATTTCTTGGTCTATAAATTCTTCGAATCCATTGCTTAGTCATATTGTGCGTGCTGTTCTCTACCGGCATAAGAATAGAATTTTTACCACAGGAACTAGGAATTCCACTGAAAACTATTACATACAAAAAACAAATCAGTTGAACATTACGGTGACTGAACAGGATATTGCTGTTTTTACTGGTATATATTTTGATTGATAAATATGAGATAATTATAGGAGAAAATTAATGAATAAAAATAAATCAAAATGTTTTTTCATTATTTTCATTGAAAGATATGACATGTCAATAATACAAATATATTATCAATAAAAAATAATTATCACTAATTTGTGTTGGTTAATTCATCGTTAATATTTAAGTTATAACATGTCAAATAACCGTCTTTCTTCCCTTCCCCGTGTATTTATTTATTTATTTATAAAACAATACCCTTCCCTCTATAAATTTGTCATTTCAAGTAAACAAACCTATCTATTTTTCTTGTAACTCATATTTTATATTAAGTTTTTGGTATTTATATGTAGTATATATAGTTTATTTGTGTGTTTCTTGTTTTATAACCTTTTGCTATATAAATTTGTTGAATGAATGTATGGTTTTTATATGTTAGGATTTAATGAAATTAAATTTGATTTTATAACTTAGGTTTTTTATAATAAAATAAACAAAGAGTTATTTGATAGGTATGTTTCATATTTTATCAATTTTATTGTTAAGCTAGGAATTTAGGTCAATGTAAAGGAATTTGAATTTTTTCTTGGAGAAAATTGATAATTATCAAGAGTACTATTAAAATAAACTGAATAGTTTTGAATTCAACCAATGATATCTAATTAAGTTGATATCAATAATTGTTAGTTCATATTATTAATTATTACATGTTGGCATCAATATTTTATATAGATTTTATATAAGCAATGGATATTGTTTTTTGATGCATTGAGTTTCATCTGTAGGGTTGCACGTGATGGATTATTGTAATGGGATCAAGAGTTTTATTAAATATGCATTATCTAATACAAAAAAATATTAGTGGAGATAATCTTAGATGTCCGTGTAAAAGGTGTAAAAATAAAAAGTTTCTAGATTCAGATGTTGTTATGATACATCTTCCAAAAAAACATTTATGAAAATAATTTGTGTTGGTTTGCACATGGAAAACAGGGATATGAGATACACTCATAGAGGTTTAGAAATATATGCTTGAACAAGTTGCAAACCTAACACATGGAGAAGCTTGAAATGAATATTGTCCACATGGAGAAGATTGAAACGAATATTGTCCAAACAATCTACAAATTTGAGATAATATTTCTTTTATTTGTTTTTAACTCAATGAAGCATCCACCCATACATATATCATTTGAGGTAAAAGTTGGAGGCCTTATCTAGTATAAATAGATGTATTCATACAAGAGGTTAAGGATTACACAAGCATCCTAATCAAATTGTTATTTTATTTACAAAAAAACATTCATTTAAATCCATGTAGATATTTTTTTTAACCTTAAGAAAAAATTTAAAAATAATGTACATGTTCAATTGTATTAAAGGTCAATTTTTGAACCCAATAAATCTTTTGAATGTTCTTATAACATTGTGATAAATGGTTAATTGTGATGGATTGATAATTGTTATGGTTTGGGTAATTTTTGATAGAAACTTGTGGTTTATGAGTTTTGGACGTGTTTGAAACTTTGAATGAAACAAGACCATAAAAATAAATTTCTTATTTTTCTAATTTCATGTATTTTTTTTATTTAAGGTTCACATTCCTTATTAATTAGTTTTATTTTTAAATTAGTTTTACCCATTTGAGAAGGGGTTTGATGTATTAGTTATGAAATTAGTGATGTTATTGTTGTTACTATGCGTCTCTTTTAATAAGGATGAGGGAGATAGGGTTGAGAACACATTATCTGAATTGATAGTTGATGGCTGAAAAACGCATTCGGATGAGAAAAAAGGATGATAATGCTAACAAGCACATTATCAGGGTTGATTGATGACTAAAAAATGCACTAAAATAAGGAAAGAGATAAGGTTGATAAACACATGAAGGGCTCACAAGCGCATTTAGGGAAGTGAAAGTTGTGAGGGCTCGAAGGCGCATGTAAAAATGATGAAAAGTGCATTCAGATGAGAAAAAAGATGATAATGCTAACAATCACACTATTAGGGTTGATTGATGAAACACATCTAAATAAGGAAATAAGGTTGAAAAACACGTTATTTGTGTTGATGAAGGGCTCGTAAATGCACTTAGAGAAGTGAATTGCCTTAGTCTAGTCATGCCCCACAAGTGCACTTAGGGAAGTGAATTGCCCCTAGTCTGGTCATGCTCACAAGTGTTTGCAAGAAAAGGTTGATTGTTTACAAAGATTGTTTTCATGTAAGATTTTTGGAATTTCAAAGTCATTCCAAACACAAAAATTATTTTGATGTTTGTTTAAACAAACTTGTTCTCGAAAGAATTCAAGTAATCTCATTGTCAGTTTTTGTGTTGTTTTTTATGAGAATATGAAATGATGTTTGTATGTCAAAAGGCTTTGATCAAGTCTTGTGAAGCATATTTAAGGCTTGTTTTGAATGAAAAAACATTCCCTATCGATCCAAGTTGCCTGTATTTGATAAAAAAAAAAGGGTTTTACCAGGCTTGCAACGTAAGCTTGGGTTGTTGGCTATGAAAAAAAATATTTAAAGGCTCAAAGGTGTTTAAGGGTTTTCTAGAATAAGGATCACTATTGCTTAATCTTAGAGCTCTTTTTTATCCTCATAATTGATTTGTATAATGACTTGACATGCCTCCTAGTATTTTGTTTAGGCTTTTATCATGGTTTTTTAGCACCATAATTCATGTTGACTTGACATACCCCTTAGTATTTTATTTGGGATTTTTATCATGGGTTTTTATTATTATCATCATGCTTATTATTTTGATTTGTTGTAGTGCACTAGAACCCTTTTTTATGTTTATGCTCCTAAGATTTGTTTGGACATCTCTTGTCATTGAGCACCATGTTTAGATTAAAAGTGCTTTTTGATCCTCGAACTTGCCCCCCAATATAGGGTGTGATCCTTGTAGAGTTAAATATGGAAAAATTTATCAGACTCAAATAGGGACTGCAAAGGATATCAATTATGGTCTTCCTTCATTTCAAAACATGCATACAAGATCAGTAAATCTTGTTTTTCCATGCGAAATGATTTTTTGATTATTTGTTTAGCTAAAAGCTTGATTTTATTATGTTAGTTTTTGGAGGTATGAGATCACTTTTCAATTAAATTTCTTGAATTCTCATAAATCATTTGTTAAACAAACATCAAATTGACTTTTTTTTTGTATTAGACTTTGATTTGCCAATTTTTTTTTAATGAAATCATGGGATCATGCAACATTTAGATTAAAGGGTATAAGGTGTGCTTGTGTTATTTAAATAAAATACAAAAGCACATCATAAACACAAGAAAATACATGATCTTATGGAGAAAAAAAGCTTGTTTAACAAAAAAAAAAGTCTTATGTCATTACGAGCCAAATTGCAGACAAGACTAAAACAAATTTAAACCGAAACATAATGTGTGGACATGATCAAACAAAGAGCAATTATGGAAGCATGCTTCATTTTCCAATTTCGGTGCATTTCCATTTCAAAAGCTCTTTCAAGGGTCATTTTAATGGCATGGACACTTGGCACACCTCCTAATTCATCATTTCCATCAAACAACCATTCTATTTCCTGAAGTTTAATTGGGCACAGGGTTTTGAATTTCCTCCAGTGTTATCCACCCAGCTATTATGAGATTTTTCTTGAAGCCATTGCAAGTATGAATTCATATCCTATGACACCAGCATGGTATTCATAGCTGAGGTTGAGATTGTACCAGTTGGAATAAATTATATTCAGTAATATTTTTTAAATTAATAATAATAAAAATATTTTTATTTATATATTTTGATTCTTTCTTTTTGTATTGTTTATTTTAGCAATGAAGTTAATTAAAAGTGATAATCTCTTTTACAAGATCCCAAAATTGATTCTTTTTATCGTGAATATATAAGCAAGTGAACACAAACATTTTCGAACTTTCCAATTCAGAATCTGGAGCGGTCTAGCATGTATGAATATGATGAGTAGGTGAGCAACAATCGCATGAACTACAGAGATGAGTCTGGTTTGATCGTACAGCAAAATAAACGAGGTGCCAAGTGTGGCAGCCGACCAGGCGTCGAAAAAACAGGAGAATCATAAGCCGTGATAATCAGCCTAACCCGTTATCCGGTGGATTTTGAGTGCTCTAATCACATAAAGATTCAAAATATCTACCAGCCGACAGCTGCACCATCACTTTGCAGCCAAATAAGACATCTTTTCCAGTTTTTCTAGTTGAAGTACTTGTCATCAGTCACTTGTATGAGAATATATTCAAGTTTATAATTTAGATGACGTAATTTAGGGTTGAGACTATCAATTGAGAGTTAAAGCAGCAATCCTCATTGGTACCTGTTAATTTTATCACCCTTTTGGTTTTGGTAAAGATCCATCTATGCCTCCTCCTCATCTAACTTATATTCAATAATATTTTTTAAATTAATAATAATAAAAATAGTTTTTTTTATTTCGATTCCCTTTTTTTTTTATTCTAAATCTATAAATGATTATATTACCAATGCAATATAATAGAAATCATGATAATATGTATTCCAATATTATTTTTCATTCATGATTCTAACGATAAATTTATTTTCAAATGAATCATTATTCATATATTAAAAGAATATTTTATAGTAGTGTCCACTTTTCAAGACTGCCCTTATAAATTTATATCAAGGTTGTCAATATTGTTCTGGTTTTTTTATTGATATGAAATGTTTCGGTTTCGGAGCATTTTAGCGTGCCGTTTCGGGATTGTACTGTTCAGATATAATTAATTATATATATATATGAAAAAAATTAAAATATTAATTTAACAAGCATAATTAAAATTCAAGATAAATTAACTTTAAATTATACAATACAAATATAAAGTCAAACAAATATAATCTCAAAATTAGAAACACAATCACAAGTTAATTAAAATAAGGAGGATTTTAAGGCCGGAACGGTACCGAGAGTTCCGGCCGGAATTTCCGGAACGAACCGGAATTAAAACCGAAACGAAAACGATGTTGTTTCGTCTCAGTTTTTTTAATGACATAAAATGTTCTGGCTATTCCGACTGGAACGGAATAAAATTGACAACACTCAGCTAGATGGCCATTCGATTTGTAATTTTTTTCTAAGCTAACAATTGCAGCTCCAACTTGAGGATTTATAACTGACCATCAAAGAATAAAGGCGATTGAGCCTTTAACAGTTCCTGCTTGCCACCTCACAATACCTCTCGGTGGCGGGGGGGGTGTTTCTAACAGTTCCTTTCCTGTTCATTACAAATTGATGTCTAATCTTTATTTATCAATTTGTCTAGTTTTAGTTAATTCGTATATTTTTTAATGTTTCTGGGTTATATTTTTTCACATCAAATTAATTAAATTTCTCTCTACTAAAAAATTCATTCGTGGTGATTTCATTTTTTTCACTCGGGATTTGGATCATCATGATATCCAAAAGGAAATTTTACTTCGGGTTATTTGGTAATATATTTTAAAAATGTTTTTGAAAGAAAATATTTTATTTTAAATTAAAAAAATTGGTGTTTTTAAATATTTTGATATGTAAATGTCAAAAATATTTTTTTAAAAATAAAAAATATATATTTTTTATACATTTCTAAACAAAAAACTTTTAAAAAAAAAAACAGAATTAACAAAAACTTTATCATCAATGACAATTATTCAGAGTTTTAGTTTTATATTTTATTATCAGCGTGGAAGATGGGTTGATAAAAATCGTGATCCTGGCCTTAAGCATCATGGATGTCTCTTCAGAGTGATGCCTCCGCACTCATGCGTGGAACCTGAAGCATTATTGAATTCGGTCCTTCCATTATGATGCTGGCGTGGTTCACCGTCTTCAGGTTGTCGTGTGTGGAATTGCGGCAGACTTTTGCCCGGAAATTTTGTTTGAAAATGACATCACCTTTTGTTTGATATTTAAATTATAATTGACGAGTTTTCTACTGTACTGTGTATGTACAAAACTATCGCTCTCATGCATTTCTGCAATTATTATTTTAATAAATATGACCGCAAATTACGGCTTATAATAATTAGCGCAAAATAATCGGCGTATACTTTTACTTAGTGCCTGTTTGGCTGGTATTTGAAACGCCGGTTTGCTTTTTTTGTTTTTTTTTAAATGAATATGATTTGATGTTTTTAGATCATTTTGATGTGCTGATGTTAAAAATGATTTTTTAAAAATAAAAAAAATATCATTTTAATATATTTCGGCACGAAAAGCACTTTGAAAAACTACAGCAACAGCTCTCCCAAACACCCTCTAAGATTTTATATTTCTAACGCGATCTCACCAAAATCAAGGAAAAACTCACTGAATTTGGATCTTTCCAAGACTAGTGGATATAAGTTAGAGATTAAAATGGTTAGATTTGGATTTCATGAATACCCATAAATTTTTTGTTGTTGTTTTTAGAAGACTTTTAAGTGCTTAAATTAATAATGAAATTTAAAAATAGCTTTAAAAGTTTATTTATTATATTTTGTTATGAGAAACAAAGAAAATGATAAATGTTGATCATGTTATGAAAACACAAATGTTCATGAGTGTAAATCAATTATAACCCCTTGAAGTTTATAAAGACTTTTATACCCATGAAACATACTAAGTTGCACGGAGAGGGGTATAGATGGTAAAGTATTTTATGACCTAATCTCTAACTAAGCTCAATTAAGCTCAACATGGCAACTGCTATTGTGTTCGTCTAAATATTAAAAAATAACATATGAATACTTAATCCTATATATTTTGTTTTCATAATTAGTTGTGAGTAAACCAAATGATTAGAGTAGTTCATTCATTGTATCGGAGTTTGATTTAAAAGCATAAGTTTTGTCCAGAATGACGCGTGATTAGTCCACTAAGAAGAAAAGACGTGTTGTCGATCCACCAAGAAAAGGCATGTTAAGTGAGTCCACAAAGGAGGGATGATAAAAAGGTGAGTTAATTAGAAAGGATAAAAAAAAATGGTTAGTACAATCAAAAGATCGATGCAAAGTCAATCTAAGGAAATTAACGGTTAGTCCACCAAGGAGGGCTCACATGATTGTCTTTTTATGGAGGGTGTGGAGCTAATTCTATCAAGAGGAGTGCATAATTCAGCATTCATCATTATTTCAGACAATTTTTATTGGTTTGACATCCCTTATCAATTACACTTATTGTCTCAAAGTGAGGTTCACTTAATTTGTGATAAAAAGTTTTTTTTATATGTGATTTGAGTGAAACAGGGATTTAGAGATCTGGGCATCAAGTTTGAATTGTTTGTCCTTCTTGTTTGATTTGCAAATATGCTTTTTAAAATAGCAAAGGATGCATCTAAGATAACTCAAAATTTTTATTTTGATAACCCTTCGTACTAGATGGTGTGGTGCCTTTTATAACAGGGCATGATGAAACATATAATTATGGAGGAGCATTGTGTTTAAACTTGGGCTAAGTGAGTGTCTTTATACTTGGATAGGGTGGCTCCTAGTACCTAAGGAGAGTTAAGCCTTTTATGCCTAAGTATGGTGGTTGATTTGAACAACTTATAGAAAATATTCATAGAGAATAACTAATGCAGAAATTATCTTGCAGAAAGTCTTTGCACCCAAGCATAGTTGTTCCTAATTCCTAGGCCAATGAATGTCTTAGTTCTTGAACAAGGTTATGTCCTAAGTTAGAGAATGAAGAACTTATTGCATAGAAACAAAAGAGTGAAGCTTTCTTGTCTAAGATGAATAGTATCGTGGAGATCGTATTATAGAATTTTTTTTATGGAGATCATTATATAAATGTTGTTTCCTAACAATTATACATGGGAATTTATCTTAGAGATTTTTATATAGATCACTCACAAATATTATCATGAAGAATATACATGATAATTCATTATAGAGATCATGTTATAACCAATAAGAGGTGTTTTATCATTTAAGTTGAAGAGTTATATAGAGAGCATATATGAAGAACAACCAATAAAAAATAATATATAGATATATTATGAAGAATAACAAATGAAAAATATTTCATAGATAGATTTTAGAGAGAAATTGATGCAAAACTCTTTATAGTATATTATCATATGAAGACAATGTCTTTGCGAATAACATAGTTTTATATATTTTTTCTACTTAAATATGGATTTTTATGACTTGTTTGCATTCATTAGGGTTCTTTTAAAAAGCCATACAAGTTTATCTATAAGGACAAGTCATACACCATGTTTATTAAGGTCTTAATGGAAACTAATTCTTGAAGTCCCTCTACCTTCATCATATCTTTATTAAATAATTTCAAGAAGCTCTCAGTGCCCTTTATTCTATAACAAGATGATGATAAATAACTTAATAAAATTCTTTTTGGTCAAGATACTCATGTTAAAATGGGTTATCAAATTTGCACAAATACCCTCAAAACTAACAACATATTTGGGATCTAAATTATGATACCATAACAGAGCAAATCTTTTGAGAATTTTGCACATGCCATTTGTAGCTTTTATTATTAACTTCAAAATATTTAATAAATTTTAAAAATATTCTCATGTGTTAATAAGCCTATATTATATATAAAGTCTTATAAGGAAGAGATTAAGCCTCTCTATAGATACTTTTCAAATGTATATTTGACTAATAAATAACCACTCACTTAGTAGGGATTGTATATCTTTATATTTAGAGCTCGTATCACTATACACTTGACTTATCATATAATATTGTCCACAACATCGAAGCATAATTAGGAGTTTTCATTAAGTCTATTTAAGGCCTAAAATAAAATGGATACTAGAGGATTTCTATGGGATAAGTCAAGAGGTTTGGGTTAAAAAGGTTCAAATCTCTCAGTCTTGACCTTTATCTATGTTTTATAAGCTACAAAATAATTTTAGATGTGATTCAAATTGGATTAGAAGCCATACAGTTGTACCTTTCCAAATATATATATAGTAGATTCACTAATTTATTTAGACGAAACAGAATGACATGTTTAAAATTAGGCTCAGAATTTATAGACAAAGTGAGGAAACAAAAATGAATCCATTGTTTTCTTAAAAGTTATGGATTCCATTTATTATAATGATTTTTTAATGCTAATAGAAACTTTTATGACAACCTTTAGATTACTTATTTTACAAGGTTTCCATATCAAATAATAAGAATTAATTGATTATAAATTAATTTTTATTTTAATAGGCAACAAACTTTTGTTTAGCAATGATTCTTCAACATATATTTATTTTGGGTATTTTTCATTATCATATGAGGTGAATAGTAAAATTAATTTTAGACTAATGTTTTTTTAAACCTTATTTTAACTAGTTTGGGCTCTATTAAAATTGGGTGCATGTTTGACCCATTAGTGTTAGAGTTTTATTTATAAATATTCTTTGTAAGCACAAAATATGAAGACTTGATAATATTATTTTTCTGAATTTATTTTCTAATTATCTAAATTGATTTATTGAAGATTAATTAGTTTTGTGGTGTCTTTCTTATATTTCTTTTTTTATGAATTGATATTCATAGGGTTAAGGTTTTTATTCTACTAGTCCTTGTGTCATTAAATAGATTTTTATTGTGTCAGAATCTTATCAGACTTGTTTTAGCTTTTCAGGATTCATTGTCAATTTTGTTAAAGGTTGTATAAACATGTGACCATGATGTTCGCATAAGTTTTTCTCAAGGTTGCTATTATGGTTAGGCTACCTAAGAAAGACCTAGATATAGAGTGATTGTGATGGGAGCAACTACTTTTTTGTTTTCATGTTAATTGTATTCCAACTTTCCTTTTTCATGTTTGAAGCATCCATTTAAAAAATATTTTGTATGATTATGAAATTTTTTTTATGTTAGAGTAGTGATGATTGTTTATACTCTCTCACACCTTATTTGACCCACCTGTTTCTTAAACTAGAGTTGTCTACAAATTATAAGGTTCGAGAGGTAGTTCTAATGGATAATCCATCTTCCATGGAAGAAACAAGGATCTCAACCACTCTTAGATGGCCAATAAAACCTTTGTGTGCATTTTTATTTGTTGGGCTAGTTATTGAAAATATAGAGAAGCTACAAATGAAAATATAGTGGGAAGATTTTTCGCCCTCTTATATCTTGGAGTTTTGGGATTTTATGCCATATAAAAATCAAGAAAATTTATAAAATAAATTAAAGAGAAATCAAATGGGTTTTTTCAAGGTTACCATAGATGGTTCCACCAACATGATTCATAAAAAACCTCATTTGATCTAATTCTTTCCCTAGCTGGTAGAAGAATTGAGAAATTAAGATTATTGAGCTTGGATTTCATGAACATCTATAAAACAAATCTTATATTAAGCTTATGAGACCTTTGAATGCTCAAGTTAGCATTGATGTAGGAGGAATAAAATACTAAAGGTTTTATGGTTTATATTTATAAGAAATGAAGATGATAAAAGAAAGTATTATAAAACCATGAATGTATTATGTCTATCAGTAAGAACCCCATTACTTGATGTTTAATGAGTGGTTTACACCCATGAAACATACTAACTTGTATATAGATGTATTTAGCATAATTTAGAGGCAATTATATAGGATAATAACTTCTAATGGATGATTATGTCTTGTTTGTGGTAAAAGACCTTTTCATATAAATAGTCCACTAAGATTAAACAATTTCAATATGATAGTCATTGTTACATGAGCCTACCTATGATAAGATGACATGTGAGCATTTAATGCATATATATTTTACCTTTATAGTTGATGGTGAATAAATTAGTTTTTACCACAAGTAATGTATTTGAGGTCCAACATTTTGATTTAGGGATTTAATTCTTAACTAGGAAGATACATGGTTTGTATACTAATAAGGGTGGACATATGGTCATTTTTATCAAGGAGGGGGGATTCAAGGTAAGTTCATCTAAGGAGTAGAGATGCAAGGTGAGTCCTCTTATAAGGGTCTAAGAAAAATGATATAAAAGGACACCACTAATAAAAAGGGATGGATAAATGGTCTAGTAATAAGGGTTACAAACGGTGAGTTCACCTAAGAGAATGTGTATATATAATAATTCATCTAGAGGGTGGATGCAAAGTTATTCTAGGACTTATGATTAGGTCACTTTAGAGGGGATATATGACTTTTTATGTTAATGAGTTGTGCACAATAGATCCTCTAAGAAAAAAAAGACTCATAACTGATCCCCTTATGATAGTGATACAAAGTTAGTTCATGGGACTCATGATTGATCCCATTAAGGATGGATGCAGAACCTAGTATCCATTATAATTCTAGGCATTCCGCATTACCTTTGGCATAATCTTTGGTATTATTATAATGTTCAATGTATAAAAAAACTAAAAGTAATGTGCATGTTAGCAATAATCATAAATGTTGGGAGTTAATATAAAATTATTCTTATGATTTTATCCAATAACTTATACTATAAAGATTAAATGACATTTTAATATGGTATTAAAGTATTTTCAATAAAAAAAACATAATATTAAATATTGGGAATTTGTATAAGTATAAGAAATGTTATTTTAAAGAATTTTGTTAGATTCAAGTTTTTGATTTTATGTTATAGTTTAAAGTTTTGAATTTTAATTGTTTTTAACTTTATATGATATATTTTTTTAAGGAAAGGGAGAAAATTTTAGGGAGTTAACCCATGTTATTTTGTACTCGTTTGACTGCCAAATCAAGGTATCTCAGGTTTGATATATTTTTCAAACCTATGTTATTGTGGACTTGGATGATTGTCAAGTCAAGATACCTTGAGCTTAACATAGTTTCCAGGTCCACGCCACCTTAGATTTTGCTGACTGCCATGTTCAAGTATATTAGGTTTGACATATTTGCTAAACTTACTTTATTTAAAAAGATTTATACTTATAAAAATCTTTAAAAAAATTAACTCATTATTTTTTAACCAATTACAATTTTGGAATCTATTGACTTCTTAGAAAAAACATAAGAAGAGGAAGTAGATTTTATCTTATATATTGCAAAAGATTAATAGAATCTTAATTTGGTTTCAAATTATTTCTTTGAAAATTCTTATTTTTAACATTTTAGTCTTCAATAGGAGAATAAAACATATTCATACAATTTTAATGAAAATCAAGTAAGCTGACTTTTAAAAACTAACTTATTTAAGAACCTTTCAAAACCCATAAATGGCTTATACAATTATACAAAATCTGAAACAAAATTTGATCATAGACATCAAAATGCCAAATTAATTTTATATTATCCCCTAGCACTAACACACCCTCGTAGTCTAAATGGATTGGAAAACATTTCTTCGGCCTTCTTAGTTTTGTTCAAAATAGACTTTCAGGAAATAGACAGACTGTCAACACTTACAAGTTTCATTTTCATATTCCTCATCACTAAACCAGTACTCAATTGCTAGTAATATTATTTGTTACTTCTGTAATTGCTCACAAACTCCCATCGACTTGGCAATTTTGATATTTTAGGTTTTTTAATTTTCTTGAGTACTTGAATATTTTTTAGGGCCAACAACAAAACGTTGGCTCCTAATCTATATATTTATTACTAATGTGTTAGAGAATAATATAAATTATATTTTAGAGTTTCACCTAACAACTTAAGTTTTTAGATGAGATGATTCCTTAATATGGTATTAGAGCCTTGTTGACCCAACGGTCACGAGTTCGAATCTCACCATCCCCATACTCTATTTGATAAAAAAAAAAAACAAGCAAAAAGTAATGTAGGCGTGTGCAACTTTCAAGTCTAAAAGACTTTCACTTAAGGAGGTGTGTTAGAAAATAATATAAATCATATTATGCGCTCTCACCTAACACCTTCAACTTTTAGGTGAGATAATTCTTTAACATAATGTTACTATTTACCTATTGATTGAATGGATTTTACTCCCAACCTAAGAGTTTAGTATTGAGTGAATTCAATTTGTGGTCCTTCTAAATTTGGAAAGTAGTCATATTAGCCCTTTAATTTAATGTTGGTGATACAAGAGAGGTTGTATTTGATCACCTTTGGTCACTCTATCCATACCTGTCACTAACAGTATGAAAGGCAGATCACACTATTTCGTTTATGAAATCTAGTCTGTTTGGAAGTGTTGTTAAAGAGAGAGAGAGAGAGAAAGAGATTTTCTTCAACATACACAATGGATACATATCGAACTAATCCTAGACGTTGCTCTCCATGATATAACACATGCAAGAGAGATTCTCATTTTATCACCAAGCCCTTTCCGGTGAGGTCTGGCAGCAAAAGAATATTGTTTCTATTCAATACACATATTGAAGCTTTTTAAAGTGAAAGAGAAAAAGGAGAGGTTAGCAATTACTCTTTCAAAGACTCTTAAATATGACAGGTGAAGAGTCTTGGTTACAATTAAGAAGAGTTTCGATTTTGGAGGAAATTCTCCCGTCAACAGCTTACCTTCTTTTATAGCTTTGCTTTTATTTTCTTTTTGACTTGGTGATTGTCGAGAATGTATAATTTTGGTTATTTAATGCTTCCCAATTACTCTCGAACGTCCACGTGGTATAACCACAACCTTTGATTTCATGAACTTGATGGCATTAACCTACTTATCGCATCATTAGTGAATGGAGAGACCATTTATCATAAATAATTGAAAGATAAGATCTCACATAACCATGCCAAATTGAAGGGTTAATATGACCGATTTTCTAAACTATAGGGACTATTAATTGAATTTATTTGAATGGTAGCTTTTAGTTATTGTCTCATAATAAAAGAGATTGAGAATATATATATATATATATCTATATATATATAATATTTATTATGTTTAGACCAATTATTTTATTTTGTTTTATATATTGCTATCAAATATAATTTTGTCTCCATCTTCTTTTATATATATATATATATATTAGACCAATTATTTTGTTATAAATATAGCGATATATAAAACAAAATAATTGGTCTAAACATAATAAAAATATATAAAAAGTCTATTTTATTATTAATATATATTATTGTCAATATATATTATATTTGATAGTGATACATAAAATAAAGTAATTCTCTCTATACATAAAAAAACAAAACATTTATTTTAATATTAATATATATTGTTGTCAATGTGTGTGTGTGTGTATTGTTAGAATTAATAATGCTATAATAACCTTAGTTGTAAAACTAAGATTAATTTGATAGGTTAATTGGAGACCTAAATTGATTTGAGTTTAAGACAAAATATAGGAGATATTGACTTAATTTGACTCGGTCAAAAACTCAAGTCACCCTAGGATAAAACACGAGTTAAAAACTTGTTAATTTTTTTCAATTTTTTTTTAATAAAAACAATAAGCTATGATAATAAATATTTTTATTCATATATTGACTCGGGTCAACTTGTGTTTATCTTCTTGACTTGTGAGCTGAGTCTTACCCTAATCGATCTTCAAATCAAATTTTAAGACTTTGATAATAATAATTTTTATCTATATATTGATCCAGGTTAACTCGAATTGACCCTCGAGATTCATGATTCAGGTCTTGTTATTAGTTGATCCCGAATTAAATTTTAAAATTGATAATAACCACTTTCAATTTATGTTGCCTTGGGTAAACCCAGATTGACCCCCATGATATGTGAGTTGAGCTTTATCTCGGGTCAATCCTCGAGTCATGTTTTAAATAATCATTTTTATTTTTATATTAGCCCGGGTCAACGATCAACTCTACTCATAACCTAAATCTTGCCCCTGGTCAACACCTAAATCGAGTTTTAAAACTATGATATCATTATATATTTTAGAAAGATATTTTATAATTGAAAGTTTTTTATAAAGATATTTTAGAAATAAAAAATAAAAAATAATGTTTATAAAAACATGTTCCCTTTTATATCTCATGTTTTTAAAGTGCGAATATTCAATCTAAAATTATATATTTTAGAAGTACAAAAAAATGCTTCAAAATTGTTTTACAAATATTTTTTTTTTCTAAATCTGATTTTTGAAACCAAGCATATTTGTATCTTTATTTTTCATGTTTGAGGAAAATATCCACATACCTACCCGGTAGATTTTGTCAGAGGCACACGTGAGACGCACACAAAACATTAAATATTACCAAACTCACTGAATTGAAAGTAAAATGATGCATAACGGTTTTGTTTTTCAATTGATTTAATATTTTGAATGCGTCCAGTTAAATATTTTTTATTTTTTATTTTTTATGGTTTATGGACGGAAGAGAAATAATGAAACTGTTAAGGGTATATTTGTTTTATTCAATTAATGGATTAGTGAAAGATAAACCTGCTTGTTAGCACATTATAAGTTAAGGACATTTTAAAATAACATTTTATAATTTATCCTTGTTTTAAGTTCCATTTAAGTTTTTAATACCCTAGAGTATGATTGCGGTTGTTTTTTAAAGTGTTTTTTGTTCAGAAATACAATAAAATGATATTTTTTTTTTATTTTTTGAAAATTATTTTTGACATCAAAACATGAAAATAATCTAAAAAAATTAATTTAAAATAATTTTTTTTTTAAAAATACTTTTAAAACATAGCGTAAAACACCTTATTGCATTCAGATGATGTCACACGTCAGCTAGACTTTGGCGAGGACGTGGTCAAGGCTTCGAGCTGGGAGAAAACAATGTTCATGGCAAGTCCAAAAAGATTCAAAATTTATCTATTTTATTTTATGCTGGTTAAAATAATGCTGCCCGGCACGCAACTAAACTTCAGTCCAATCGTAGTTGCTGGTGTTATCATGCACTATTAACTTGGTTTGTACGTACAAGAATACTGTCACTTATTTTATTATAGTATTTTGTCCAAGGCAATTTGAATCTCGAAGGTCTTAGAATGGCCACTATGATCTTTGCATTTGGTTTTTGTCTTTGCTCTGGCGTTGCAAACGGACGTGGAATGCATTCGGGTAAACCTCAAACAATTGTCATCCCCTCTTTTAGACTCCCAACGACTCCCCAAACACACAAAGGTTCTTTTTATTATTTTTTTTATAAGTATTTTTTTAAAAAATAAAAATTCATTTTTATTTTAAATTTAAATTATTTAATATTTTTAAACAATACTGATGTCAAAATAAAATATTTAATATATTTTTAAACAAATATAATTTCAAAAACAAATTCAATCTTAATCACATACAGTCACAGAATAGTCATGGAGGCTATATCCCCTCCCCACGCGTGAAGGTTCAACTCGTTCCTTTTCCACTGATGTACTCCACGTCTAATAAAAAAAAAAAAGTTCTTTCCATGATACATCACTTTTTATTTTTTTTATTTGAAACAATATTCGGAAAGAAATAAAAAATTGGAAACTCTTTGATTATTTTTATTTTCTATGTAAAGGGCCTTAAAGAAATTGATTTGAGACGTGGAAAAAAACACATACACGTTGATTGTTTGTAAGAGTACTAGTCAGCATGGGGGGGGAAATAAAGTATATACACGACTTTTAGCATTTCGAATAAACAAATCCTAATTTTAAACCATATTCTATATTTGTAATATTCTTCTTTCAATATTTTATACATTTATTATATATATATATATATATATCATTTTATACATACTAAATAAATAAGTTATAGATATTTAAATTGTTTACTCAATAAATAATGTATAAAATATAGACACGGAGAAACCCTACGTGCAAGCATCCATTGCCATCCTAGTCATCCCCTTATTTTTGTTTTCACCATCCAAATTTGCAACTAGCTTCAAACCATGGCTGGATATTTCTGACCGACCAAACTGCACCATTTGAGTTTGGTGTGTATTTTTGTTTCACATTGACCTCTCTCTCACAAAGCGTGTTTTCGTTCGAACCCATTTTCTTTCTCCACCTCCCTCTCTTGCACTTCACAGACCTGTATGCTCAGGAAACAGTGAAGTGCAAAACAAAGACCCTTCAACTGGAGATCTTCTCCGAAATTCCAAATCACGTAACGGTCTCGAGAATCCCAAGGCTCTAAGCAGCCATAGATTAGCTCCGGAACCCTAGCTTGCTGACATGTGTTTTTCTCCCCTTAACTCTCTCGTCGACTGAATAACCCCTTTTATTAGGTCAGACTTCATCTTCCCTCAATTTTACGATTTTAGTTATTACATGCAAATATTTTTGCTGTAGGTGAATAGCCATTCCTTTTTTCAACAGCTCAAACTAGATATCAGTGTTTGAAAGAATCCTCTGTTTCTTTCCTGTTTTTTCCTTCCGAATGAAAAGAACCAGATTGATAGAGTTATATTGATAAGTAACCAGAATAATTGTTTGCTCCAAACCCAATTTAGATTGTTGAAAATGGGATCTGTTAATGGGCTTCTTTATCAGAAATTACTTCCTTTTGCCTCCTCTTTCTGGCTCACTGTCTCCACTCTGTTCCTTGCTCTCTTTGGTTTCTTCAATAGAACCATGTTCAGGTACTCAAATTTTGTTTCTTTGATCACTCACCTTTTTTAATTTAGCATTTATTAATTAATTTTCCCTTTTATTTTTAGATTCAAGAGGGGTGATTTGGAGCCAGAAGGTGAGGCTAAGGAACCAAAAGTTGAAGTTTCTGGGTTTAAGGAAATAAAAGAAATTGATGAGTTTGAAGAAAATGAAACACCAAGTGAAAGTAAGGAACCAGAAGTTGAAGTTTACGAATCTAAGGAGACGAAAGAAGTTGATGAATTAGAAAAAACGGAAACACCAAATTTCTGCTTCAAATTTCAGTTTCAAAGTTATAGAGATGAAGATGAGCCTGTTGTCTTGAGATCGGTGACTCCTGCGAGCACCAGCAAGTATGAATTCTTGTCAGGGAAGAATTTCAGTCATTACTTGGAGGAGCCAGAGGTTGTTAGTCTTACAGTGAAAGAGTTATATGCTGGTTCTGATGGTGATTCTATTGGCAATAAGGAGAAGATGGAGAGTGGGGTGTTATCTGATAAGGACTTTGCAAGAAAAGAATCAGAAGCAGAATCTGTTCGTGAGGAAATAGAAAAGATTTCTGCACATAGTGTGCGTAAGCAAGACGCGAAAATGGAGTTCGAGGTGGAAACATTGATAGAAGAGGAGGCAGAGAACCTTGAGGCAGAAAATTGCATTGAAGAGTCTAGTTCAAGGAAGGGGAAAGCAGTTGATGTGGAGAACAATGTTTCGAGTGATGAAGACGTTTCAAGAGATGATGATGCTCAATTTCTGTCAGACAAGGACTTCGTTGTTTCTGATTCTGATTCTGTTGTTTCAAACCATGAGTTCATGAGTCGATATATGGCTTCAATCAGCGATGGGTTCTTGTCGGATAAAAACTTTGAAGATGTATTTGAACTTGATATTTTGAAGGATATTGATGGGCAGACGGTGGAATCAACTGATGAAGATTTGGAATTAGAGTATTTAAATCTGCAAAATTTGAATTCTGGTTACGAGGCTGATGATTTTGATGACGAAGATAGTGACATAATGGAGGAGTTTATAAAAATAGAAGAGGCTGTGCAGAAACCAGTATTAGTAGAAGACACAGAAATGCTGTCTGAGAAAGATTTCGAAGACAATAACCAGAAGTCCAATAAAAAAGAACGTGGCTCCAAAGACAATGAAACCAAGGATATTTTAGAAGGGCCAGAGTCCAGCTCACAGGATTCCTCGGCTGCAGATTCCGAGGATTCATATGGCATGGAAACCTTATTGGAGCATCAAGATTTGATAGAACAGCTCAAGATGGAGTTGAAAAAGGCCAGAGCAACAGGTCTGCCAACCATCTTAGAAGAAGACGAATCACCGAAAATAATGGAAGATTTGAAGCCATGGAAAATTGATGTGAAGGTCCAGCATGAAGATAGAATGAGTGAGATTCACAAGTTCTACAAGAGTTACAGAGAGAAGATACGAAAACTCGATATCTTGAGTTACCAGAAGATGTATGCAATGAGTAAGTCCCTTATTACTAACCTTTTGTTCTTCAATTTTTTTCTTTCTGCAGATGTATTTTTCTTTTCCTATTTCTCTTTTGCAATTAAAAATTTATTCAAACTCCTTTTGTTTTTGATAAATCCTATCGATATTAACCTAATCAAATTACTTTTATCGATAGCACAACCAACCTTTGCAGTCCTTTTGAAAGCTAGGGACAGGACCCCCTGAATCTAGTTATTTTGGTTAGCACAACCAATCTTATCTTATTTTAATCAACTTCTCTACTGCCTACGCAATATACTATATCATGTTGACATGGTTAGCAATAGAAAAATCCTTTCCATTCTTTTGCACCCTCAAGAACGCTTTTGTTGCCTTACCCCCTTAAAGCTATTCATATTCTTTTGTCCCAGAAAGCTAACAGATGAACATATTTTTATGCATTTGGAGCCACCCCATTTTCCTCTGTGCGTGAATCCAAATTTTATAGCTAAATTTTAAGTCAATAAGCATGCTATCTTATGATGGAATGGCTTACCTAAATCTGAATTCTTACCTGCTTCTAAATAATCTTGCGCAGACTTCAATGATCCACGTAATGTCTTTCTTAAGAATGATTTCTTTTTAAAACAATCTTCTTTTAATGGAGAAGTAAGAAAGACAAGTTGAAAAGGCAACGTGGCAACGTGCATGATTTTATATTAAAGTGACCTTTAAGCTATAATTATATATGCATAGGTGGTCAATTACAGCTCCAACTTTGTATTATTTATTTGATTACATTAGGTTTCCAAATGATGTAGCTTATTCCTCGTGTTTCATGACAATCCATAGACTTTCTTCAATCAAAGGACCCGCTTCAACCGATTGAAGGGCATGAAGCCTCAGCTCCAGCATCGGCATCCCTTCTTCCACAGAAATTCCTGCCAAGCAAGCGCAAAAAGTCCAGTTCTGGCCCGATGACGAACGTTGTTAGGGAATATCATAATGATTTGGAAGTTGTGTATGTTGGGCAACTCTGCCTTTCATGGGAAATCCTTCATTGGCAGTACGAGAAGGCACTAGAGCTATGGGATTCTGACCCTTATGGGATGCGACAGTACAATGAAGTTGCTGGTGAATTTCAACAGTTTCAAGTGATGTTGCAAAGATTTATAGAGAATGAACCTTTTGAAGGTCCACGGGTGAAAAATTACATTAAGAATCGATGTGTGTTGCGCAATCTCCTTCAAGTCCCGGTAATAAGAGGTAAGATGTTGAACTATCACTATTCTTTGCCCTCAAACTGCTCACACCTATGGATAACACATTAACCTAAATGGGGCCATAATTACCAAAAACAAATTCAAAGAATCATTAGAAGCTACCCAGTATGGCCCTACCAAAGGGCTCTTTGTATAAAAGTTAGAAGAAGCATGACTAAATAAAAGCTTAAATTTGTTTTAATTTGTTCTTCAGAGGACAGTATGAAGGATAAAAAGGCAAGACAAAAAGGGAAGGATGACGATTCAATTACAAGTGATGTGCTAGTACAGATAATGGAAGAATCAATAAGAATTTTCTGGCAATTTGCTCGATCTGATAAAGATGCACAAAATGTGATTTCAAAGGGTCGCAAAGGAACTCAAATAGAGCCCCAAGATCCCACTGAACTAGAGCTCTTGACAGAGGTTCGAACGAGTTTTCAAAAGGTTAGCTTTTTATTTATATCCATCTATTCTATATATTGCTTCAACTGCTAGGCATGTAATCTTGTTTTGTGATATTTAATCTGTTCTCTGTCGGAATTCAGAAGGAGAGAAGGCTTAAAGACATTCTGAGAAGTGGAAACTGCATACTGAGAAAGTTCCAGAAACATCGAGAGGACAATTCGAATCAAGCTCTTTACTTCTTCTCTCAAGTGGATATGAGGTTAGTGGCAAGGGTTCTGAGCATGTCCAGAGTAACCACAGACCAGCTACTGTGGTGTCACAATAAACTGAGCAAGATAAATTTTGTTAGCCGGAAGATACATGTAGAACCATCATTTTTGCTTTTTCCATGTTGATGATAGCAATCTCTACCACTGTATAGAAGATATCTTAGTGAAAAGGAAACGAATTTTGCAATTTTGCTGCTTCGCCTCCCGTTTATTTTGCAAGATTTCACTAAAATTATCATACAAAAAACACTTAATATATTGATGATTATCTAATGTAACAAGTTTCGTTTAAGGGAATACTTTTGCAAAATTAAGGGTGTGTGTGTTGGCCATGAAAGGTTGCATTGAGGAATCTAAACTTATGATCGATTACCTTTCATGAATTTCTCAAAAAGTTTGGGAAATATTTGCGCAAAGGAAGTTTTTACATCCAGCTATAATCCAATGCTAGTATTTTTTTTATTATTTTTTTTTTTCATGTCATACTTATTTTCATCTTCTTAGTTACTTTATTAGAAATAGACCAAAAGATTACATGGGCCTACAACAAAATACTATTGTCTATCATATGAAAAGACAGAAACACCCTGTAAAATCCGGCTACAAGTTAATAGGTCTTTATTTATTTATAATTATACAAAGAGAGAGATAAACCAACTTTTAGTATAATCATTTCAAAGGGTTTATATTACAGGTCTTTAAATATATATAAATATATGATTCACAAAGAATTTTGTTATAATTAGATAAATTGATATTAAACGAAACTATATGTCATAAGCTTATTTACCCTGTTTCAATGTATTTTCAAATAGAAAAATATATTTAAAAATCATACAAATAAGAAAAAATAAATAAAGATTCAAGCAAAGATGAAAAATTAAAGAAAGTGATCTTGCATTGTCAAGAAAATTTGGTTTATCCAAGATATAAGTTTTTAGTCTCAAAGTGAAAATCTAATGCCTATATAGTTATGTTTGTATATCAATTATGTAACATCCCCTTCTCTAGGTAACAAACAAGTGATCTTATTAATACATATTCTTCAAGAAAAGAAGACATAATAATTGTTTTTTTAACACACACACACACACACACATATATATATATATATAAGATTTCACTAAAATTTCTATCAAAATTTCAACAGAACCTCCCTTGTATTGACAGATCCCAAGTTTTTGACATATTACATAACCTTTAATTCAATCTTGACCCATTCATCCTAGGTCTACAAAACTATAAATATCATCCTTATCACAACCATAATTAATAAACCATACATTTAACAACAATCAACAATTTACACTATTTAATATAAATCCAGTCTTATTTAATAAATTACAACAAAACAAGTTAATTTTCTTACATTTTATATTTTTTCCAAAAATAGTATCATACATATCAGTTTACCAACATTTAATCTATACAAAATACTGTTGGATACAAAAAAAAAAAGCTAAGAAATGACAACTTTACTCTTGATGTGAAGATGATGGACCTGAAACGGAATGCAAGATAATTTCATAGAGAAAATTTTTTAAAAATAATATTAAAGTTATTAAACCCACAATATACAATCATGCATAATTAAAATAATCAACATAGCTATTTGAAACACAAACTAACTTCTCCACTTACGTATTGCTAATACAAAGTATGACCGATACTAAGTATTGTCGATACCTTTATCTCCCTACCGACATCAAAAATCAGAGAAGACCCCATCCCGAGTCCATAACATACATTATGTGTGTTGATTCCATTTTATATTTTTTTTGAAATTTCAACATACATGAATGTGTATTTAAACATTACACCATAATCCTTTTATCTGGGATTCTAACATACACTCGAGCTATATTAGCCTGTGCATAATGATCCCCATCCCTGGGATCATGACATACACTAAATGTATGACAGTCATTCATGATGATTCCTTTATCCGGGATCATAACATACACAAAAATATATATTAATTATTTTTGGTGATCCCTTTATCCGAGATCTTAGCATATACTATATGTATGCTAGCCAACGCCATGTTTTGTTCATGATATTTTCATACTTCTCTGACACATATGCCTTAAATATTCTTATTGATAAATCATATATTCTCAAGCTTCCACCAAAGCTTTAAGCATAATTCACACATTTTCACTATGAAAATTATATCACAAATGTAGGCATGAATCACCTACTTGCTTTGGATGCTCTACTTATGGTCCCTTGTTGTCGTTGTTGCACCACACTCATGGTCCCTCTTGCAATTATAGAAAATTCTCATAAATCATTTTCAATCACCGATACTCTTCCTAATAACCACACCAAAACAATCCAATATGCCTTTAAATTTGTTATTCTTTTATTTTTATTTTTTATAACTTTTGTCCATCAAAATATCATTATAAACACCCATTTTAGAACATAACTTGTTTTTTTTTTCTTTTAATGCGTCTAACTTCATCGTTTTTGCAACCTCCCACTTTTTTTTCTTTTTTTTCCCAAAGCTGCTAGCAAAGGTCAGATTTTGACCTTTGCCCAAATTTTTCACTATAACGGGAGTTATAGAACTCTATTTTGTACAAATTTAATCTCGTTGGAAATTTAACATACAAGGTTACAACTTTTATGAAAGAAAGAAAACTCGGTTCTGCCCTCAAAAATCACAAAATGCATCACAAATGTGACAGACCTGCTGTTCTGCATAGTCTACCTTTCATAGTCTTCCATGACCCTTACCTAGAGTTATAAAATTCCAAATTAAACGAAACAAGTTTCCTTGGATAATACACATCCATAACTGCAACTCCTATGAAGGAAACCGATCCTAATTCCTTGTTTTCCCACTCAAATTCTCTCTGAAAGTCAAGAGATAAATCTGTCCAATTGTTAATTTCTGCATCATATACATTTGGCTGAAACTTGGCCTTGGGAAAACAAGACTTCCCTAATTCTTTTCATGCTCAATCATTCATTACACAAACATTCACATCCAACACAACATGCACAATAATTATTATGCAAAACACATAATCTTTCCCTTCTAATTATTGTCCTCAATGGCCAGCCACGGCCTTTCCTAGAGGCTCCCCTTTTTCTTTCCATTTGTCTTGCCATTTAGCTCTCATTTCATCCCATTTCATGTCACATTCATCAATTACACACAATTCCACATCCCCCCAATTTTTTTTCTTCTAAAAACCTTAACCCAAATCTCATAAAAAAAATCATGCAATTTAACCATAAAGTCAAGAATCTTTTATATGGATATAAGAAACACCATATCAAGGAACATTTAAGATCCTGATAGCTTATGAAATCAAAATCTCCTCCTCTTCTCTTTTTCTTCCTACTGTTGCCAGCCCACTACTTCTTTTTTTTCCTTCAACTTCTTCTTCCAATAATACTCTAAATTCTTGTGTTTTTTATGTTTGAATATTTTGGTAACCCTTAATCTCACTCTCACTTTGAAATTCTTCTTCAATTGGGTAAGAAAAATATCAAACTCTCCCTCCCTTTCTTCCCCTTATTCTACTGGACATAAGAGAAAAGAGAGCGGTATTTATACCCCTCAATTTCTCTTATTGCACTTAGGCCTCCATTTCCTTTAAATATTTTCTTTTTACCCCATATCTTCTATAATTTAAATCATAATCTTTATATTTATTTCAATTCCACCTCCTCAACCAATTTTATTTCTCTTTTAATTCATTCTTTTAATTTAAAACTAACCCCAATTAATTCCGAGTTGAAAATTTCGATATCTCAATGATTTTGTCTGGATGTCATATCCAAAATGTTTGAATTCTTTTTTTATTTAAATTTGTTCGTGAATTCTTCCACTTTTTATTTATTTATTTATTTTTGTTTATTTAGTTTATAATTTACACATATATTTATTTCTCGGGGTTTACAAATTATCTCTTATTAAATAACTCATTTTAGGATTAGATAACCCATAATTGACTCTTATATTTGAATATTGATTATCAAGTAATAAAATTGGTTAATATAAGTGTATATAATTTTTTTATGTCATATTTATGTTTTTTGTTTTCTATTTGATGTATAAATTTGTCTTTTATTTGAGAAATCAATCAAGGATCAAACGATCCATTTTTAACTCTTATCTTTAGATGTTGACTATTATCTAGTATTTGAATTTATGAATACAAATATTTTCATTTATTGTGTGTTTTTGTTATGTATATGTTATATAAATTGTCGTTTATTTCAAGACCTCAACTTAAGAATAAAAGACCAATTATCGACTCCTATCATTGGATGTTTTAATTGGTAAATACACATTCATGATCTTGTTAATATATGAGATATTTTCCTTGATGTTGCAAGTGATTTGTGGTGCATTGATGTGATATCGTATATGCCCACCGAAATTGAGTTATGACTTTGAGACCTATTCCAATCCATATAATCCTTAAGGGTTCATTATTTATCAATAAATCATCATCTTGAAAGGTTTAATGGCTAACTTTTCCCTAAGTAGGGGTCAAGTCATTTTAAGTCTAAAATCAAAACTACTCTCTTGGTTTAAAGTATAGAATAAAAAAAGGTTAGTTTAGCCAAACCCATACATATCAAAAGCTTTTTATTTTTCAAACAAACACAAAGTAACTCACCTTAGATGGGATGTTTTAGGGTGATTATTGTTTTTTGTTTAGCATAAGTAGTCTTTTATCTAGAATATCTGAAAACCATATAAGATTTTTAGTTACTATAAAACTAGGTGGCGACCCTTATCAATACTAATAACTTCATTGAGATGTCTCATGTAATAATTATATAATTGTGAGAATTCAAATCAAAATTAAATACAAAATAACCTACGGAAAGATTTCTATTTTTTAAAATCAAAGATCAATTAAGAAGAAAATAATATAAAGATTTATAAATTTATTTATTTATTCAGTTTGATTTTTTTTCTATTTGGATGAGAACCCTAATAATATACAAAGAAAAATTAAGGAGTTGATAATGGGTGAGTTAAATTCTATTTTTTTTTTGCGATAAATACAACTCCAATCAAATTTTAGATTTCTATAAACATTTTTTTTATGATGTTTTTTTTAATCAATGTAAATTTTGCATAAAAATTTAAGTTTTTAAAAATTATTTTTTTGTTTCAAACACATTTGTTTTATCACAAAACTGTGTGTATCAAAGATAAAATAAAAACTTTAATGAATGGATGTTGTTTTACATAAAAATAAAAAAAATGTTCTAAGGAAGAATGATTACTTAGCCCTAGAATTTCATATAATTTAATGAAAAAATAAAAGTCAAATAATTAGTACTTTTTAAGAATAAATTTAATGGAAACACATACCATATAAGATATATTCATGTCAAAATTGTCATGGTGATTTTTTTGCAAAGTGTTTTGTGCATAACTAAAACTAAACTTTTTTCTTATATATTATCTTAGAATAATGCATGATAATGTTAAGAAAAATGTATAAACTTATGTATAAAAAACAAGCTACAATCTTATTAAAGTTATATATGAAATTTAGCATCATTTAAAATATCATGAAAGTCGCTTTTATATTATAATTATAATTATAATTATAATTACCAAATAAACTACAACTTATAGGTAATTTATTGTAGCAAGCACTATTAACCCACTATTATTTGAATATTCATAGCCAATCTTTTCTTTTTCGAACCTTGAATTCATGTTACACATTAGTCATTAAATTTTATTTTTTTATTTTTTTTATTCTTGCAAGTTGTGTTGAAATGGTATGATATGTTAGGATTTGTTCACTATACATATTCACATGTTTGCAATGTATTAGAGATGATTTTTATGTTAAAATAAAAATTATTATTATGAAAAGAATAAAGACCAAAATTAACTTAATAAAAATAAAGTTTTTTTTTCCTGCTATTCAGAAGGCATGTCTTTCTATATATTGGTCTCTATGGTCTTTAAATTTTTTTTTTAAATAAAACTTCATTTCTTTTAAATTTTAGTCCCTCAAAACTGAACTAGGAGAGATAAAGTCATCAAAAAAAAAATATAGAGAGAAAACTTTTGGCTTGTGTCATTTTGACCATAAAAACCCATTGATCTTAATGTCAATAAATTTATTTTTATGTGAAGAGTTCAATAAATATTATTTGGCCCTATAATCAGTAAATAAAAGTATATCAAGCTCTAAAAAATTGTTAGGATTTGATTTTATGTTTTTATATATATGAAAGAGTGTTTTGCTATTGACAATATGATTACCAAGGTTTCTTAGTTGTTATTTGCATGTATTTTTAGATTAAAAAATATTGAAATTTGAGTATTGAGAGTATCATTTAAAGCCCATACACTAGTGGATTTCATTCACTTGATCCTTTAAATTTATTTGAATTATTTTTAAATTTTAAATTAAACTTATCTTTAAATTAATGATTACAACAATATTTTAAAAGCTATCCATTCCCACCATTTTTTTTAAATAAGTTTAGATATTCCTATTATAATATTTCAAATTACATTGTTAATGATTATACATGAGCCTAACATTTCTCATCAATATTAAATGAAAATAATATATACTATAATTTTACTTAAGAAACAATTATCCTTTTAGCTTTTTTATGTTATGTTGTTGAATAAAAACCCACATATAATTATTTAGATTATGATAAGTTTTTTTTTTTAAAAAAAATATTTATAGTAAAAAAAGATATTTTTGCCAAAATAAAAAATAAAAAGGCAGTTTTCTTTGCTTAAAAAATACTTTTGTTTCTCAAGAATATAAATTATTGAAACCTTTTGATTATTATTTTAATCACTTAGAGTTTTTATTAAATAAGCAAGGTTATTAAAAAAACATATTTATTGATAAAAAATATATATAATTAAGGAGTAAGAGTTTTTACTTAAGATATATATATTTTCTCTATTAGAATTTAAATCTTTCAATTTATTTATAAAATTCTTATTTTAATTATCGTAAAATTAAATAAAAATTAGTTTTGAAAATTGTTAAGTAACCCCTAAAAAGTTTGTTAAACCATCGATTTTTTCTTCTTGTTTTCTATATGAATATTACTTCACATTTATCATTCATTGTATTAGAGAAAGTTAATATTTGTAAAAAGAATATAACTTAAAGAATAACAATGATAGCAATCAGATTCTATGGTGCTCAATAAGTTTTAAATTGTTTTTTTTTTTTTTCATCTAACACTAATAATCCATAAAGACTCCCAAGTGGCGTCGTTTTAACAGCCGTCGGATCTAGGGTTTTGAAAGATAAAACCCTATTTATAACGTTTTCCCGTCTCATGCCTCTACCTCGCTACACTCTAGAAACAGAGACGCAGCAAAATGGTGCAGCGACTGACATACCGGAAGCGACATAGCTACGCCACAAAATCCAACCAGCACCGTGTCGTCAAAACCCCTGGTAACAGCTCTTCCGTTGTACATAGTGTAAAAGAGAGAGGAAGAAGCAAATTCTTTGGATTAATTGTTGTTTTTGTTTATGAAATGAAGGTGGGAAATTGGTGTACCAGACCACCAAGAAAAGAGCTAGTGGACCCAAGTGCCCTGTCACTGGCAAGAGGATTCAAGGGGTACATTTTTTCTCTCTCAAATTTTAGTTTTGTGTTGTACTTCTGTTGCGACATCAGTTTCTTAAAAAAGGTTTGAAAGTACTTTATATTTTATGATGGTCATGGTTGGAGACGCTTCAAGTTGTTTTTGTTAGAGGTTGGAATTTTATTTTGTTATTCTGAATCAAATCAAACCATGTCGAATTACAATTACACCTTAGAAATTGGCGTGTTAAAATGTTAGTCGGGTTGGGTGCGCTAATTACTCTGATGAGTTGTCTGAGTTTTAGGGGATGGAGATGGCATTTTTTGACATGTTGATTGGTTGCTGCCTGAAGTTTGGGGTTTTGGGTTACAATGATTTTTATTCGTGAAGAGATGATTTCTTACATTTCTTTGTAGTCTCGGGCATCCACTCCCTCTAAGTATGCCCCTGATGTGAGCCCATCTTAAATGCTCCTCTATACTATTTGTCATTAGCATGAAATCTACACTACCTTGTCAAGTTGTCGAATAAGGTGATTTATTCCAATTTTGTTAATGGGTTTTACTGGGCTTTAAATTTTGTTGATGGGTTCTAGACTTCTAGCATACAAGTTGGGGATTTCCAAGAAAAGTATCTGTGATTCTTTTCATTGGTCCTGTGAAGAGTTGTTTTGCCCTAGTTTTCTTTGGCATGCAAATTTATCAGTGGTTGCTGGCTGCAGCATTTTAAACTCTGCTGTCGTCTACAAAGCTTGATTAGATGGTACTTGTTTTGATTGAGTTTTAACCTCCTTGCAGATTCCTCACTTGAGACCAGCGGAATACAAGAGGTCAAGATTGTCTAGGAATCGCAGGACTGTAAATCGTGCCTATGGTGGTGTCTTGTCCGGAAGTGCTGTCAGGGAGAGGTACTGCCATGATGATTAATTGCTGTCTACCTTTCCTGAAGTGATGGAAACTTGTTTAAGTGGTTTTGGTATTTTTTTTATGTAGAATTATTCGAGCTTTCTTGGTAGAGGAGCAAAAGATCGTGAAGAAGGTTTTGAAGATTCAAAAGGCGAAGGAAAAACATGCTTCAAAGAGCTAAAAGAGAGGTTCATGAAGTAATGTTTCCTGGGTTCAATGTTTAAGCAAAATTTTGTTGTTTTCGAGTATTGCTGATTTTAGCGTGTTTGATATTTCTGCATGGACTAGCCTTTTATTCAATTTGACTAGATAGCACTGTAAACTTATTGTTTTATGATAACTATTGTTTTAATGAAGTGGATTACCTTGCCCATAGCATTCTTCTGTGGTCACTAAACTTGCTGATGGCTTTGCTAAATTAATTGCATCCCAATGTAGCCCTTTAAGCTGTGAAAATTGAGGTCAAGTCCAGCAGGTCGTAGAATTCTAACTGCTTTCTGTGTTTCCATGATCTTTGAAGAACTTGGTAGCCCTTTAAGCTGTGAAAATTGAGGTCAAGTCCAGCAGGTCGTAGAATTCTAACTGCTTTCAGTGTTTCCATGATCTTTGAAGAACTTGCTGCCACGTCATTTGTACAGTGATCCAGTTGGATTTTGTTTTGAGCAAGATTATTTTCTGCTCTGCCTCGCCTATGGCCAATCATTTTACTTGTCCTAAGTTGTATCGTGCCTGAGATCTATCGTTTGGATTGAGTTTGTAGGCTGGGTTAAGGTGCTAATTGTTATTTGGGATTGTGGTAGAGATAGGGATCGAATATGGAATGAGATTGAAATACTAGTAATAAAATGGAATTGTAATTTTTATTGTAAAATGAATTTCAAATTGCTTTTCATCAAACTTGTAATAATAATAAAAAAAACATAGTGAAAAGATCAAAAGACTCCTAGATGCATGTTTTTTTTATTATTATTTGAAGGTATTTTATTGTGTTTAGAAAGTGAAAAAGAAAAGAAATATTCTGTCAATTTAAAAATCTTAACATGGAGGGCATTTAAATTATTTTATTGTGCTTAAATAATTATAAAAAATATTTTTAAATAATCCTTTATAACTAATGGCCGTGCAAAATATCTCCATGCATTTAATTATTTTTAGAAGAGTAAAATGATAATTATATGGTGATAATGGATGGTAATTTAAGTTTAAATATACCGTGATTTTCCCTTGCCCTTTAGTTTTTTTTTAATCATTCCACACTCAGTATTCTAACAGAAAAGTAAAAACAAAAAAGGATTTAGGACGGAATGTGGTCTTACTGAGAAGCTGTTTGGGACAATTTTTAAAACTGTGTTTTTAAAAAATTCAATTTTTTTTTATTTTAAATAAATATGTTTTAGTGTTTTTAGATCATTTTGATGTGCTGATGTCAAAAACGATTTTTAAAAAATAAAAAAAAATATCATTTTGATATATTTCAGCATGAAAAGTACTTTGAAAAGCTATAGCAACAACTGTCCCAAACATGTCCTAATATAAGCTTTTTAAAGAAGAAAGACTGCATAAAAACATTTTAACAACGCTCAATTCTATGGTTTTTTCTTTCATCTGCTGGTTGGGACAGAACTGCAAATTTGATAGGGCGAAGTTATTGACAATTTAGTATTTTTTAAAAAATTTTGAAAAAAATATATTTTTATTTTTTATTTTAAATAAATTTTTATAATTTTTTAAAATTATTTTGATATATCATGTCAAAAATAATTTTTAAAAAATAAAAATAAATAATTTAATACGCTTCTCTATTAAAAAAAAACTTGAAAATCAACCTAACTACACTTCCAAATAAACAGGCTACCAGTAGGATGATGCCTGCAAGACAGGAACCCTAATTTTCTCGGGAGGGGTTCAGGCTCGCTCAGGGCCTTAAAAATCAATAATTTTGAATTGGGATGCTGGCTCGCTCAGGGGCTGAGGCTGCAATCCAAGTAAAGATACCGAAACTGGTTTTGATTTTGCTTCAATGCTCAGGAATGGAGTGAAGAGATCAAGACTTGAGACCGGATAAAAAACATTAGATGTCAAGAATGGGATTCGAACCCATGCCCTTTCGGACCAGTACCTGAAACTGGCGCCTTAGACCAACTCGGCCATCTTGACTTCGTACTCAAGCGTTTCTAATTGATCTATATACCATATAAATTGACAGAGCACTAAATCTTCGGACCGAACCTGAAAGCCTGAAGCTACTGGCCAAGCTTCATCCAAAAGAAGAGAGAAATAATTGAAACGCCTTCCTGGACGATATTTGGAACCAAACATGGATTAACAGACCTAGGCATCAATCTGATCCTAATGTAGCTGACCAGGCTGAATGGATGGTGACCTGAGAAATATCACCCATACGTAGGCCTTGAATTGAGAATCAATGGAGATTTATTCTCTTGTTTTCACCTCACTGTAAACGTGTTATGGTTGAGTGATTGAAAGTTCTTAACTAGTACTTGAACTGAGTGATTTTTCGGGGGGTAATTTTGTAACATGCCTTGATATACAAGTAAATCAAGTCATACGGAACTGTATAATGATCCATGATGCACTTTTAAAATATATTTTATTCATGGATTAGAGGTTTAATAATTAAAATATGAACAACAAAAAAAACTATATATTTGTTTCAAATTCCTTACTAGCATTCTCGATGATAAAGTTTGAGAAGGCATTGACGTTTTTCTTTTTGGCAGAAAAGGTGCCATTTTATGTTTTATTATCCTATCTTTTTGGCAGGATAGGACACACCTTCTAACAAAACTATGATCATTTTATTAGATACATAGCCTACACAATTCTAATACATATCTCAACTTATCAATATGTCAACCCATCAATCATGATTTTGTTATGGGGTAAAAATATAATACCATTTCCCTTGTCATAACCCAATTTTAAAATACTAAAATTATCATTTTTTATAAAAAGTAAAAAAAAATTATATAAAAAAGATTAAAAATCTAAGAAATATAGGAGGACAAACGATATGGTTAGCAAGAATGAGCTGAAAAGGGATCTAAGTGCATACATAAGAGATGAAGGGACCAAACTAGATCTTTGACAACATTGAAAATTCAATTGCACCCTTGAAGGACCTAAAAGTAAAAGTCAATGAAATTCGAGGTTAACTTAAGTGAATCTTCATTCAATTTGCACAAAAATCAAGCCTAAAGGTTTAATTGGATTTTTAATAGACTAATTCGATTTAATTATGGTTTTGATTAAAAATTTTATTAAGTTTAAAATTTTTATTCGGCAAAAATTAAAACAATTAATTAAGTGTAAAGACTTAATTAGACTTTTAATAGCTTATATTAATTTTATTAAGAACTTATTTGGTAAAAACTTAAGTTTCTAATTTGGTTTAATTGAGAAGCATAAAATTTTAAAGCATCACATTTCGTTTTTACATGCTTAATCAGATGAAATCAAGGATGAAATTGCATGAAAATCAAAATCTAAAGGTCATTAAGGTCAAATTAAATAAATTCAAGCATAAGGGGCTTTCTACAAAATAATAGAGGATGTAACAAACTTTTCCAAGGACTAAAATGAAGGAAAACATTTCCTTGTGGGTGAATTGGGATTTATAAAGCTCATGCTGCTGTATCAATGGATGCCAAAGTTTTTTAAGAGGTAAGCTTCTGCTGCATCTTAAGCTGTAGATTTTTCAAGCTTTAACGGACCATATTTCTGTGAACTTCCAAGAAACATGCATCTCAAAGATCAAACTGACTAGGACTACATGAAGAGGTTTCAGAGGCTTTCTCATGTTCATTTGGAGATACTGTTAATTCTCGTTGTTTAAACTTTGTTTATTTATTTTATTAGGTATGAAAACCAACAAAAATTAAAGTGGTGAATGCCTTACAAAGATGAAATTTATTTATAATTTTGTTCGATTTGGTATTGCTTTTAGCCTCTTATCCTACAATTTCGCCCACTCAGCATGCATTAAAGATCATATCTTTAATTGAACCCGTACAGGTTTAATATAACGTACAATAATGTTGTCTATTATGGCGTCGTGATACTGTTCTCGGCTAAGCAAAAGCAAGGGGATGCAGGTGATGAATAAAAAATGAGAGAAACTTATTAGCCTAAAATGTATGCTTGGAAAATATGGAAACTGTACAGTAAACAAGATACATTTCTGAGGCTAGCTGGCTCCCACTAAAATATCACTCAAGGCAGAATATATATTTTCTGGAAATTATTCTACAGAAATTCAAAATGCTAGACCTGAATCCGGTAATTAATCCTTCCGTGTATTAATAGGATTTAAGGATGGCATTTGTTTGTGGAATAAGTGGTGGACATCTCACTGGGGCAGGATGGTGAATCCCATGGCAGGTTAGACTTCCACGCATCAGGCAGGTTTGAAGGCAAGCTGAGGGGGAATCCGATGGACCGGAGAGTCCCCAGAAGGTTATTATCTTGCATTGAACTTGGATTCTTTCTCAATCCCGTCTCATCTCCTGCACCTATATTACCTTGCATTTCTTGTAGCAAATTGATCGAGAATCCATTGAACTGCTGCTGTGAACCTTCATATTCTATGCTCCCAGAAGTTTTACCAGCCTCACCCATCATGGCAGGATTCAATAGCATGGAAGGAGCATCATCTGTAGACTTGATGGGACCGGAGATTTCGAGTGGTGAGAACAAGAAATTGTTGGGAAGATCCCCATTTGATACAGGGAATAGATATGATGTGTGGGCTAAAGGATTGATCATAGGCTTGTAAGAGGGGATGTCTAAAACAGAAAGACTAGCAGGAGAGGCCTGCTGGAAGTCATTATTGGAGCCTAAATGGAAATTTGATCCTATTTCAGTTGTGCAAGACATGTTTTCTGAGCTGAACTGAGTGCAGTGTGCCCAATCAGAAGCTGTAGTCTCTGGTAATATTGGAGAGACCCAAGAGTGAGAAAGAGCTCTTTGTGCCATCGAGTTTGTTTTCTTGAATATCCTACAAATAGCCCATGCATCCTACAGTAAAGTATAAGAAAATTAGCACTCATCATATCATAAACATTTTTTTCTTTTAATGTGGTGATAAAGAATTTGAGATCTGAACAAGAGTTTTTAAGTTTGAGTTAGATCATGTATTTTTTGTAAGAATATAGGATAGTTGGAGTTTTAATCATTTATCTGGTCCTATAAAATAAATTTTTCTGGAATCTAAAAAAAATAATGGAGACGAAAAAGAACATAAAGTTGGAAGTACAGTGATTAATTAAGGATGGATAGAGTGATTACGTTTGCAGGAAGGGTTTTGTCTAGGGGCTTCTTTGGTGGTGATGGTTCTGCAAGAGAAGGAAGCCGGAATTCGTGCATCATCCAGTCAGTTTTGATCCCTTTAGCAGCTCTACCTCTGTAGAACACCAGGGACTTCTTCAAGCCTATGCACCTAGTGCAGTCGGAAGAGTAAATCGGACGGTCTGTTCCAGTCGCCTTCCAAAACCCAGCTCCGGTGACTCTATTTGGCCTCGCACTGTTCCTGTATTTACGATCCCTGGGGCAGTAGAAGTACCACTCTTTCTCTCCTGTAGTCGCCAGCTCTTCTCGTGGGATAAGAGAAAAAGAAAGTACTCAATAAAGTTTATATAGATACTAGAATGAATTATATAGACGCTGAGCCTTTCATAAACATTAATGTAGTAGTGATATTTTCTGAACTTTGAAATTTGTGATCACGATGTTGAAGTTTTGTATGCTTCCTAGTACTGTTCTTAACAAAAGATCTTCCAAACAAGAGGATCGTTCAAATGAAAGCACCTTTACTAACTCATTATCCGTTCTTCCTAAATGAAATTTCTTATGTTGATATATACGTACTAGTTGACCACGCAGGGTCTAGTTTTTATTTTCTTGTCTTTTTTACATGCATGAAAGGTTTAACGAAACTCGGAAAGCAATGAAAGAAGATGGGGAAAACTGAAAACAAAGATGGAGTTTCATACTTGGAAGATCCCAAGGATCGTATTTATAAATATCAACTTGCTTGATCAGCTCAATAGGAAGAGATCGTTGCTCTATCTTTCTTCTGAGGTAGAACCCAACGAGCTCTTCATCAGTTGGATGAAATCGAAAACCAGGCAACATCACATCATCAATTCTATCTACATCATTCTTATCTTCCATCTTCCTCCTCTTCTTTATCTCTAACACTTTCTCACTCTAAATTTAGAGAGAGATGAAGAAGAGAAATAAGATGTACGTAGCAGTGGAGTGGAATAATCTAAATATGAAGTGAACCTAGCTAGCTAGAAGAAGTAGCTAGGGTTTTTTGTGTTCTAAAATCTTGAAATCGAGGTGGGGTTTCTTGTGGCACAAGAAGATGTTAGAGAAACTGAACCAAACCCAAAAGTGATAATCTCAAAAACTAATCATTGTAGCAGTACAAGAAGAGGTAGCTCAAGCTGTGAGGAGCATCAAACGTAAAAGGAGAGTTCTAAGTAAGAGAAAGCACTTAAATCAAATCCAAATTCTATATGCTTCCTGAGAGGGGTTCTGCTTCCGAAGCTTAGGCCACCATTTTAGGTTGACTGCAACGGAGAGTGTGTTTATGCGAAAATCACGATGACTTTGTAAGAAAAACTTGAGCTCGGCTAATTATATATATTATAAACTCGCACGGTAAAACTGCTACAACCCGAGTCAAGGAAACTGTGTTTTTTAATGGAACTCAGTCATGGCTTGCCCTCTCCTAAATCCAATTTATGGATCTCAAGAGACTACAGAAATAGCTGCATTTTGAGGTTTGTAAACCAAGTTGTTTTCACACTTCTTGGATAATAATAGTAGTAATTAATAATACAAATTCCCTTTAATCTCCAGCAAATCAAAAGACAAAATGACAAACCAAGCGTCCAATGTCAAAAGACAAAACTGCAATAGCTTGAATTGTTTTTTCCTTTAAACTATATGGAAGGGTTCAGGAAGGATCAATTTCCAACAGTGCAAAAAAGTTCAAATTTATATTCAATTCAACCTGTAAGATTCTCTGCAAATTCCCCTGATAAAAAAATATCTATTTTAGCATCCCTTGGATCAAAGAAATTCCCTTTCCATTCTCTTAGACCTTCCATTCCATTCTCTCTGCCACATCTGAACAGGTGATAACTATTGCAGTTTTGGATTTTATAGAGATTCCTCATTAGGGTTACTAACTAAAATAATATGGAAAGGGTTCCCTGGACCACCCTTAACCTAATTGAAAAAAAACTCAGTGATTTGAAATAACTCGATCGGTGGACATTCCATGACCAAGATCAATCCTTAATTTTAATTTTGTGGTGAAGCAAATAACTCTACGGCTACGCTATTAAAATAAAAAAAGGTAGGGCAAAAATAACAATAAGCTCAGCATTTTCATATCCCTAAGAAAACATTTTCCCATACCACTCTCTCGTAAAACAAATGCTAGATGTACTAGCAGTAGTACTCTTCCCAGAACCTTAAGTAGTTAACAATCATCGAATACTATATTATCATTGGATTATGTGGTGTATTGCAAATCAATATATAGATCAGAACAAAGAAAATTAAAGACCATATTGCGAGTTAACTTTCATGCATGTTCATAGCTAGAAAAGCACGTGGTAGTAGTAGTGATTATTAAAAAGTCAAGTTTATTATAAGTGGGACATACAATATTAGCAGCCAATCTATAGAGATCACTTTTATATATATAACGCTTCTAGCTACCACAGAGCTTCTTTGATACAAATATATATGTTTTTGAAAACCGCGACAGATCGAGCTAGCTAAGCCACTTGCTGGTATGACTAGTGATGCTATGACATGATAATTTTATGCAATGTCAAGAAGCTCTTAGCAGCATAGAATTAAGTAGATACATACTCTCGGATGCACCTACGACGAGCATATCTTCTACAAAAAAGCACTAAATGAATTTTATTCAATAAAGATCCATTGATACTCTATGAAAAATGATCTGTTGTGATATTGATTCTGATGCTTGGCACTGAGATCATAGCAGAATGCAAAAGTCAATCTTGCGCCTTGATTTTCATGAACATTGAAACGTGAAATTTCTCAGTTTCAAAACTTTTTTTTTCTTTTTTTTGAAAAAACGGACCCTGGTTTTGAGGATGGTTATTTTTTATTTATTTATATTTTTACAGTTTCTCGGGCAAAAGATACCACCTTTTATCAAAATTCAAGTTGTGACCACCAAACAAGCAACTTATTAATTATCGTTGACTTCATGTTGTGAATTTTATTCAAGGATTTCAATACTACTTTCTCATGGCGACTTCTGAAAAAACAAAAAACAAAAAAGCATATCTCACCGCAGTTTGTTTACAAACGGGACCACGATGAGTTAGACACCATTGACGCCTCTACGATGCTTACATATTAGTCATTGGCAATGGTGTTTCAAGCAAAGTAATGTTAGCTATGAACCCTCAAACAAATTAAGAAAAAATTGCATAGAACAAAATTAGGGTCCCAAAAAATCAGTGTTTCATTGCTTGAATTTGCTCAATAATGCTTGAGTTTGCTAACCATATGTTTCCAAGATAGAATTAAACTCGTAATAAATATGAAGATCTTAATGGTCAATGGCCGGCCAAATGGGAAGTCCAAAATGAGTGAAATTCAATTCCCAAAAATTAGCCCTCGTTTAAAACCCTTTTTGTCTGGTCCTTGGCCTAAGTTTTGCAACCCATGCGTGCAACCCTGGTTGAAAATAAGGGTTGAATTCGTGTAACCGAAGCTTCCTCTTCTCTTTTTGTGTGAACATTAAGTTGTTAACCTCTCTTAAGCATAGTCATGTTCCCAATGTAGAAAGTCCACGTTCAAGTTTAAACCTATCAGATAGCCGGCAAATTTTCAAACCACTTTCTTAAACCCTAATTTCCACCGCTACTTGATTTAAGCATGCCATCCAGCATATTGTCTAAATAATTTTGAAATATTGAAACGGTGTCAGACAAATTGTGATTATATTGATATGCTCGATTTCGCGAAGGTAAGAAAATGGTTTAGTAGTTTGTAATAAATTAAAAATTTAAGGACGAGAATTAAAAGTTAGGCAAAAATAAGCCTTTTACTCTCTTTTTTAATTGTTTGGTTAGTGGCTGTTTAGATAACTTCTGTCTAGATTTTTGCCAAATTTTATTTTGGTCCCTTTAGTTGATAATTATGCATTTTGGTCCAAAACTTAATTTGTATTACATGTTGATCTTTAAGTTTGAATGAGGAGAGGTATTTGCAAAAAAAAAAAAAACAATGAAAGAGAGAGAAAATTATTGATTGACCACAAAATTGATCTCGTGTCAATGAGTTCCATCTAAAAATAGAAGTTTTATTGAGGTATTTTTTTATCTTTTATCTTGTCAGAAAAGGTAAAGTATTAGGGTTAAAAAATATCTTTTTTTAGTTTTAATTGTATTTATAGGTGAAACGACTTCATCTTGAAATATATATTTGTTTTAAGTCAAAATAGATGTTTACATTTTTTAATTCAAATTTATTCAGACAAATTAACTAAAACTATATTTATTATATTATTTAATAAGGTGCACTTCAATTTCTATAACATATTTATCATAATGTACAAGATTGAAATATATATTTGTTTTTTTTAACAATACTATAACATATTTTTCTAGTAATAACAAGCTTTTTTTATACAACCCTTCATGATTGTTTTTTTTTTTTTTTTACTTTTCTTACATTTTATTCATTTTCTTTACTTGTTTATTTTTTTATTGTAATTAAATAATAAATTTGATGAAAAAGTATTTATTAAACCCAATCAACTCCATGATCTATATGGTGAGTTTAACAAGTTAATCTGAGAAGATAAAAAATACATCTTTTGAAAATTGAAACTCTAATGTGTTAGTTTTTTAAAGTTAAATAAAGTTTTGAATGGGACAAACAAGTTTCAATTGGACCTGTTAGCTCAACCAAAACACATGAAATCACCTTCAACATGATTTAATTTGAAACTTGGGTCATTACTATTATAACTAATTATTTTATCAACAAAAATATTTATCGTTATTGTCATATACTTTCCATTGATAATTATTTTAGTGACAACCACATGAGCATAAACCTTTCATCAGTAAAACCCTCACTGGTAATTTCTTTTTCATCAGTATATTTTGTTGTTGATGTCATCGTTAACATTTCATCAACGATTTCATTGATACCATTCCATGTCATTAGTAATAGCATCATTTTGAATAATTATTGTCCAACTCTTTGGAAAATACCAATAAAAAGTTTTGTCTAAACTTTTGTCAGTATGATTTTAATTTTTTTCAAAAATAAATAAAATGAGTAATACTTTAAATAAATTAAAAATCAAAATAAATGAATCATACTTCGGCCTGCATGTGCATGAAAAGCTCGGATGCCATAGTACTGCATTTTCTCAAAGGATTTTACTAAACAGAAAAGGCATGATAACTTAATATTAAGACATAATCAACTTTTCTAGGAGAGTTTAGGGACTAAAATATATCGAAGCATCTCATGTGACAATAGAAATCCATGGGGTGGCATTTTCTCAAAGGATGTAATTAGAGCATCACCTATAGTTTAAGGGCTGACTTGTATTCTTAGCGACCCTCTTGGTGTAGCTCTTGACACCGTGGCAGCTGCTGCCAACCATCACAATTTTTACAAGAGCCCAATTGGATTATCACCTATAGCTCAGGGATTAACTTGTACTTTTCCACCAACCTCCTAGTTGATTTACAACTAACAAGTAATGCAAAGGCAAGCAGTCAACCTTCCGTATATAATTGAGGTTTGCTGCTAGTTAACGTATTGATTGAAACCAGTTATCATCTCATGAAATTCACTGTGCTTGTTTATTAGTCTGAAGATTGTTTTTAAAAGTATTTTTTCGTTCAAAAATATATTAAATTAATATTTTTTTAAAATTATCTTTGATATCATTATATAAAAATGATCTAAAAATACTAAAATATTTTAATTTATAATAAAAAATAAAAATAATTTTTTTTCAAAAACACTTTTAAAACATAGTTTCAAAAACTCCTTCATGGTTATGGTATGATGTGCGTGGTAAATTTGAAACTATGGCCCTTCCAACTTTCGAACAGCAGCAAATCCTTGTGTTATTTATTCACATTCATAAAGGATCCATGAATAATAATTTTATTTAGCATGAATAATGTTTTGAAGGTATACTTAGATAAAGAAATCTTGATTGATTTCTCATTGTTGCTGTCAAATCATTGATGAATACAAAATAAATAAAGATGTTAAAATGATTATTTCTTTCGCTTTTATTATACTCATCTTTGATGGCAAACAAGTTAAGAATCAATAAACTAACTTCTAGCTTGACCTAAATGAAGAGTGAAAAATGGAAAAAAAAAAAATGTCGTTAAACTAGGAGTCAATAATCACAACTCTCTAAATAAATTAGTTGTCTCGTAATCAACTTGCCTGACAATAAATTAAGCTCGCCGGAAAAACTCTTCATCCGTCCTGAGCAAATGAAAACTCTTGTGCATCAATCAATTGGCAATTCATCATAGATTCTAATAGTAATCCTACCTTAATTTTTATTTTTCTGTTTAAATTTTCAAAACTTGTCTTTTTTTGCTTGACATTGATCAGAAGGGGTGGGGACGTGTAGAAAATCTACAATTTAATAGGAAGAGGAATCGAGTGATATCGCTTAAGATTGTGAAGTGAGATTCATACGTATTCTTTAATTCAGAGATATAGAAAACATAAGAGCTTAATAATGATAATTCAAAACTACAAAATATGAAAAACTTGCACTATTTTTATTGAACTATAAATATACATACACACACACACATAAATATATATATATATATATATATATATATATACACACACACATACACACACATATATATATTAATCTGCAAATTTAATATGTGTGTGTGTAAGAAGAGGCCGCCCACCAAAGATAAATATGTCATGTCTTGGGTGATTTTCAGCTAATTTAGGTCCCTCTCATGTTTATTTATATGAAATGTGAAGATAAATATAAAAAACTGATTTCTGATTTTATTTATATGTAATTTCAAGGGTTGTCAGTTTCGTTTTGTTTTAGCCGAAATATTTTGTACCAATTAAAAAAATTAGATAAAACGACGTTGTTTTTACCTCAGTTAAAATTTTGGTCCATTCTGGATTTTTTTGCCAAAATCAACCGAAACACGCCAGTATCATTTCGCTTGTGCGGTTTTGGCCAAATAGTATTTTATTAAAATAATGAATAATCTTACAATATTAATCATTCGACCATTAGATTGAAATGGAATTTTACGATAAGTCTCTTGACATATTTATATATATTATGTTAAAATTTCAGAGCAATCAGAGAATATAATAATCTTGCGAGATTGATGATAACATTCTCGTAATATTATACACGTTCATAATTTTATTCAGAAAAATTATTTTATTGTATTTTTTAGATTAAATTGCACAATTCTAAATAAATTTTTTTTTATATTTGAAATATTTTTTTGAATTAATATATTTAATTATATATATATATATACATATATATAAACAATACAACCCCAAGATGACACACAAAACCTAAAACTTCGATTCAATTAAAAAATTAAAGCACTAACCAACCGAAATGAAATCAACAATTTTGATAATTTATTAAAGCTCATTGCTGATCAGATACATTAAGCTCTTGTACGCACGTTGTGTGAACATCAATAACAGTATAAAATTTCCACGACAACGTGAACTTGTAATAATTTCCCGTACTTCTCAAGATTCCTCTTTCACAGTAATTCGTGCTTGAAGATATATAGCCAGCGCGGGTCCTGTTTCTTAAGTCTTAAGGAAACGTTCCAGACCTGAAATTTATAGTCTCATTAGATTATTAGACACGCATTAGATCTCGACTTCTGATTTCTTTTTAATCCAAAGTCTTCACGATAATCAGGTAACAATATAAAATTATTATTTAAAATCTCATGTTTTTTTTTATTATATGATAATAATGATCAACCAATAATCATGAGCTTAAATATTACAACCTTTCTTTCCTAAATAAATTAAAATATTGTTGGTAACTTATGGTTATGGTAGTTGTAGTTGTTATTTTCATGTATAAACTATGATTTTTTTTTTTTATCTATTGTTGTCACCTTTTCTATTAATTATTGACCTTGGTAAAACAAAATAAAGATTTTTGAAATAGAACCTAAAAGCAAGGTTGTCAATACCGTTTCAGTCACCGTTCCGGTTTTTTTATTGGAACGGAACGTTCTGATTTCGAAGCGTTTCGGCGTGTCGTTTCGGGGTTGTACTGTTCATATATAATTAATTATATTCATATAAAAATTAAAATATTAATTTAACAAGTATAATTAAAATTCAAGATAAATTAACTTTAAATTATAGAATATAAACACAAAGTCAAACAAACATAATCTCAAAATTAGAAAAAAAATCACAAGTTAAGCAAAATAAAGAGTATTTTAAGGCCGAAACTGCACACCTGGAATGATATCGAGACGTTCCGGCCGGAATTTGACCGGAATTTCAGAACGGACCGGAATTAAAACCGAGACAAAAACAACGTCTTTTCGTCTCGATTTTTTTAACGGCACGGAACATTCCTGCCGGAACGGAACAGAATTGACAAGCCTGCCTAAAAGGTTACAAAACTCAACATTTGTCGAGATTTTGTTTTTTCGTTTAGAATATTACTCATTTTCTCCTTTTTTTCTCCGGATAAATGCCAATTGATCTCGAATCATCATGGTCCTTAAGTTTATCTCAGGACAAAAACCTTGAAAAAATAAATTGCTACATGAATTAACAAGCTATCTCCAAGGAAAATTTAAACATTGGAAATTATAAAGATAGAAAATCAACATTCATACAGATTTCATCCAACATCCTTATTATTATCGATGGTCAATTATATTTTTTTGACAACCAAGATGGGTTCTAAATACTGGTTGTGTCAAGATCATCTATTTCAATTGCTATTACAGAATTTAGATTTCAATTATGATATCTCACGTCATTAATTTTAGAAATATTGAAGGAGACTAAAAACCTTATGTTTAATAATAATCTCACCCAAAAACATAAACTACCATGTGAAGTTCTAAGATATGATTTATATAAGTTTTTTAAGATTGAAACTTATACATTTTCCACACTATCTTATCCTTAATTTTTATAAAATAAAATGAAAGTGATGAGATTTGAACTCGTGACTTGATCGGAAAGGCTTTTATATTATGTCAAAAAATCATCCCACTTAAACGTTTAAGCTATGAGGTAGAGTTTTAATATATAATTTATATTATTCTCTAATACTGTATTGGTTTAAATTCTTATAAGGCTTTCTCTTCCAATTTCAACCACCTAAATATCCTTTTTCAACAAAAGTTTACAGCAAAAACAATATTAATTCAAAATGTATTTTACCCATCTCTAGCAACTTTTGGAGAAGAGCATAAATAGAAAAGGTACTTGAAATTCTAATACGATAGCTAAAAAGAAAGCCACCAATATCTCATTACCAACAAAACTAAGAGAACTGATATCTAAAACACAAAAACAAAAACTCATTTTGAGATAAAGAATTTAACTATATAAAACAAAAATCAATTTCTATTGAGAAATTGAATTTATATTCTACTTTGAAAAAATTATAATGCTAATATTTGAATTAAGATAGATAAACCCTAGCCTGAAAGAGTTGTGGGTTCAAAATGAAACGAAACTTCCCATTTTCATATAAAATGTCTATGAAGATCTCAATAATTACCATATCTTGAGACTCTTAAATGCCATAAATATGCACGTGACAATTGAAACCTATATAAAACAACAATATAGGTTGTTATTTTTATTTTATTTAAAATAATAAATACACATCATATCATTTTAAAATATATAATGAAATAAAATAAATTTATTTTTTCAGAAGATATCAAGTTTTTCTAGATTTTTTGCTCAAATTCCTACAAGTTGTTCTAGGTTGTCTGGTTCCAAATAAAAGTATAGGAAAAAACAAATAAAAAATACTATCGAATGCCTAAGACATGAACTCATTAGCAATTAAAAAGTAAATAGTCATTTTATAATTACTTGTCTCTCTGTGTCGTCAATCATGTAGCACAGTTCGTGTGTTTTGTTTAGAGAAATACAAGTTTATTAAGACAAGACAAAAATAAAGAAGAAGATGCATATTTTTTATTATTAATATAAGTATTTGGAATAATTTATTTGTATTTTGATTAATTTTATAGACTCTAAAATTAATAATTATATAAATTTTTAATAATTATTATATTAGTAACCACGTACTCAAACTGTTTACAAATAGAACAAGCAAGAAGATCATATCTTTGCCATGACTTTGAGTAGCAAAAAGATTGTAATTTTCTGCTTTTTCCACAACTTCAAGGCCAAGATTCATGCAATTTTCTTTTTCCTTAGCTCGCTTTCTTTTTTAAAAATTAAGTGTTTTTTCTTCTTATTATTTTTGTCTAAAATTCTGTGGGTTTGTTTATTTTGATGTAATATTTATTTCTAGCTTGGTTTTTGTGGTTGTAGTTATCAGCCATCAAAAATTATTTTTGACTTAACACATCAAAATTGATTTAAACACACTAAAAAAAACTTAATATAAAGTAAAAATAAAAATATATTTTTTAATTTTTTTCAAAAACGCTTTGGAAACATAACGGCAAACAGGCACTAAGAAATGCAAAAATGGAATTGAAAAGAAACTTCTAAATTTAATTGAAATTTAGAAATTTATTTGGTCAATGAAAAATAAGTGTTAACAAGGATTTTACTAGCAAAGCTAGTCCCATTAAGTTTTCATTTATCGAGAAACTGTAAGTTGTTTTTACTTTGATTATAAAATATTTTACAATTATCAAACTCTTCTAAAACTGAAAAATAAAAAATAAAAAATAAAAATTTAGATACCCATATTTTACGTGAAATAAACCTAACCTGCGAGAGGAAAAAGTAACTAAGCCCAACAGGCTTCTCTGTATATAAAATGCTGAAAGCCTGAAACTATTGAGGCGGCCCTAACAATACTGAACGGCATGGAGTCTGAACTCTGAAGAGAAGTGAAAAATGGGTTTCAACTCACCGAGTTAAGTCGTCCTCTGAACCAACCGAACATGGGTTTAGGGTTTTTGGTGGCTTAACTCTGTCCACCACTTTCCCTCTATTTTCTCTCTCTGTAAACCAAATGCTTTTCCTCTTTTCACTTACATTAATTCAGGTATGCTCCTCAAAATCCTCGAAGCTTAGCTTAGCTTCTCTCTCTCTCTCTCTCTTTTGGTGTTATTCGTGAGTTTCTAATGGCTGGGGGCCCTTTTACCCCATTGTTTAGAATCTACGCATCAAGAAACAATGTTCATAGTGCTAGAGTTTTGCTTTCATATCAAAATTTCCATTCTATGAGACAATTTAACTACTGGGTTTTAGAAACTCATAAGTGTAGTCCCTCTTTTGATGTTCCTTGCTGGCAATTTTCAACTAGTTTGGTAGACATAATTCATTCTCACTCACCTTTAAAGAACCCACAATTTACCATTTTTAATCCTGCTGATGCGAGGCCGTTTTCTTCATCTGTCAATGATGAGGGTGGTAATAGAGTGAAATTGAATGAGAATAAAAGTTTGGGTTTTGTAGAGAATGCGGGTCTTGAAAGTGTTGATGGGAATAGTGTTGGTGCGGGTGATGTTAACGAGAGTCGTGTTTGTGATTCTATGGTTATCGAAGAGAAACAAAGTGATGATGTTGAGGGTGGGAACAATATAGTGGGGGAAAAGAATTTGGTATTTCGTGACCCAGTAGAGTTGTATCGGGAGCTTCTTACTGCTGAAAGGAATGATAAATTGAAGCGATCAGATTGGGATACTTTACAAGAGATATTTTCATGTTTTTCAAAATCAGGCTGGGCAGCTAATCAGGCTCTTGGCATTTATATTGGCATGTCATTTTTCCATACTGCTGTCCACAATTTCAGGAACTTTTTCTTTAAGAAATGTTCTGCTGAGCTTGTTGTGCACTTGGTGTCATTAGGTGCATCTGATAAGGCTGTTAGGTTCCTTTTCCCAATATTCGTTGAGTATTGTATAGAAGAGTTTCCTGATGAGATCAAGCGGTTTCAGAATATGATTTCCTCTGCAGATCTTACAAAGCCACACACATGGTTCCCTTTTGCACGAGCAATGAAACGAAAGATCATATATCATTGTGGTCCAACAAACAGTGGTAAAACCTATAATGCGTTGCAACAATTTATGGAAGCAAAAAAGGGTATTTATTGTAGTCCACTCAGGCTGTTAGCCATGGAAGTTTTTGACAAGGTCAATGCTCTTGGGGTTTACTGTAGTCTCTATACTGGGCAAGAGAAGAAACACGTGCCATTTTCCAATCATATTGCCTGTACTGTGGAAATGGTTTCAACTGAGGAACTGTATGATGTGGCTGTTATTGATGAGATCCAGATGATGGCTGACTCATGCAGAGGCTATGCATGGACGAGAGCTTTACTTGGTTTGAAGGCAGATGAAATTCATTTGTGTGGAGATCCTAGTGTTCTTGATATTGTTAAAAAAATCTGTTCAGAAACTGGAGATGAATTGTATGAACAACATTATGAGAGATTCAAACCATTAGTGGTGGAAGCCAAAACTCTGTTGGGAGATTTAAAAAATGTACGTTCTGGGGATTGTGTTGTTGCATTTTCAAGAAGAGAGATATTCGAGTTGAAGATGGCAATTGAAAAACAAACCAATCATCGCTGTTGTGTTATTTATGGGGCCTTACCACCAGAGACTCGTAGGCAGCAAGCTAACTTGTTCAATGATCAGGACAATGAGTATGATGTACTGGTTGCAAGTGATGCCGTGGGGATGGGTCTGAATCTCAACATTAGAAGAGTAGTTTTTAATACCCTTTCAAAGTACAATGGTGACAAGATTGTTCCAGTACCACCATCACAGGTGAAGCAGATTGCTGGAAGAGCTGGTAGAAGAGGAAGTCGATATCCAGATGGACTGACAACCACCTTGCAATTAGAGGATTTGGATTACTTGATTGATTGTTTGAAGCAACCTTTCGAGAATGTCAAGAAAGTGGGTCTCTTTCCTTTCTTTGAGCAGGTTGAATTGTTTGCTGGGCAACTACCAAATATTAGTTTTGCTCATTTGCTTGAAAAGTTTGGTGAAAATTGCCGTCTTGATGGCTCATACTTCTTGTGTCGGCATGATCATATAAAGAAGGTGGCAAATATGTTGGAGAAAGTCCAGGGATTATCTTTGGAAGACCGTTTCAACTTTTGCTTCGCTCCAGTTAATTTCAGAGACCCAAAAGCAATGTACCATCTTCATAGGTTTGCTGCATTGTATAGCATAAAGGTCCCTGTTAGTTTAGCAATGGGCATGCCAAAGGGATCTGCTCGGAATGATGCAGAACTCCAAGATCTCGAGACTAAACATCAAGTTTTATCCATGTATCTATGGTTGTCCCAGCACTTCAAAAAAGAAATTTTTCCATATAAGAAAAAGGCTGAAGAAATGGCAATAGATATCGCTGATTTATTGGGTCAATCTCTTATCAAAGCTTGCTGGAAACCAGAATCAAGGCAGGGAGGAAATCCAAGGCCTCAACAAAAGGAAGATGGTCATGAGAGGCACAAAGGAGATGGTTACAGGAGGCCTAATTCACTCGTCAAGAATTATGAGAAGTAAGTTTCTATTAGTTGAGTTTATTGATGGATTTCCTGGACCATCCAAATGGACGAATGTTAACAATGTTCTGTATTTATGCTTTCTCACTTTTGGTTGCAACCTTGATTATGCTTTGTTACTTGTTTGATTTGCTATTAATACTCCATTTTTCTTTCCTTGTACCATTTTTATTATATGAAACATGATGAATTACAAACCCATGTATATTAAGATCATGCATCCTCTTAAACACATGAAATGCATAAAATTGAGGTGATTTTATCAGTGACTATAGGGGATTATTTTATGATAGAACAGATTCTTTATTATTAATTTATCCTTTGAATTTACCCTTTTTGAACTCTCAATTAATAAGAACCATCTGATGTGTATGGTTTCATTTGAGTGTTTCAATTTTGATATATGATTCTAAGAATGCCAATTTTCACCTCTGCGTCATTGGATTTGTACCTGACTACCTACCTGTTTGTAGTGTACCTGCCATTATGTATCTGTTAAGAAACTACTGGAAGAGTTAAGTGACTGGTTTTGGTATTTTGGTTTTAGAGAGATGGTATTTAGCATTGAGGTCTTGATGCAAGCAACTTGTTAAAATTGATGAATTAAAACTGCTCAAGGAACGTAATATTATTTTAGCTGATGCTGGGATGTAGATGAAACAGGAAAGTAGGCTGCCCGATTGTGTTAAGGAATTGTGGAGGTGGAGAAATAGAAACTACGATGAAACAAATGTTGGGGCAGCTCTACAATTTCCAATGCATTGATATTATGTTTATAACCTGTTGATATTGGATATCATGTCAGTAGTTCTATTTTAGATACTTCATGATGCTTTCAGCCATTTTATTTATTGTTAAAATCTTCGAATGTGAGGCACATTTCTTTTCTTCACTGCAGGAAAAGGCAAGAAAAAGAGTTGCTGCAGGGGGGTTCACAAAAGGTCGTTGTATAGGGAATCTTTCAGGTACTTGCAAAATGAACCAGTGTATTAACTCAATTCTATTTAGCAGCTAGACCATTTTGCCTTCTAGACTTGCTTGGACATTAGTATCTTTCTAGAGTATGCATCCTTGATAATATGTTATAGTTTGGTTCCTTGATTTGTGAAATGGTTCTTGATTCTACGTTGTGATTGTAAGTTGAATTAGTTTATTGCACAGTTGGTTGATTGGTCTCTAAGTAGCAAACAAAAATCTCAGGCACACATTTTTCTGCAATATTATGAAGGAATACTGTATTTTCCATATAAAGATGCTGCTAAAGCATGGAATTTTCATGCTGGATAACTGAAGCACGCATAGAGTGGCTGCTTGAAGTTCCAGGCCCCATGTTTCTGTATACACAGCTGACAGACATGATGTCAAACCCTTCCCAAATGATAGTATGCAACAAAGCTCGGGCTCACGAGTGATGAAAGCATGGATGGCTACCATGAAGCCTGGGAATCAACGCCAAAGACATTGAAAAATGATGAAATATTATAATATTTTCTATCTTCGACAGATTTTATTTTTATTTTTATTATAAGGGGTATTTTTCTTATCAGCTTTTACATCACCAAGACCAAGAAGCGTTTGTTTGGGAAAGTTGTGATTGTGGGTTTAATTGTAGCTTAAAAATAGTTGTAGAGTCAAGCATAGAAGGGCTACCCTATTAGTCTTACAATAGTACCAAACACTTTGAAATTCTACTTCTGAATGAAAAGGCATGACAGCTAAAAAAAGCCAAAAACCGGAGATTCTTATACGAGCATTAAGGCTATGTTTATTTTTCTTGTGCAGTGTTGACCATTTAAAATTATTTGGTTAATTAATATTCATCACAATATTGCTCCAAACCATCTCTTGAAACATTGGTTAAAAAAATACTCTATTTTTTTTTGTAAAAAAAGAATAATAATAATATTTTTTAACTGCAACTATAGTTTCAAAGCACATCCTTTCTATGTAGACTAGATGCATTCCGAGGAATTTAATAAATATTCCTAGGTTTGACCCTAAGGTTTGAACCTAGAAAATCAAGGAAAGGAAATCTTCTTAAAGATTCTCATACAATAAAGTAATTTTGGCATTCATTTTCCAAATCTTATAATTATGGTATGAACTTATAAATAGCAAAATCTTATATATTTTAATGTAGCTATTGATGAGAAGGTTTTATCAACGTCAATCTAATGTCTGAGTCTATCTTTGCAGTAACCTTTGAAAACTATCATTATTTTGTTTGTTAGTACGTTGTTATCCATATTTTTCTCTCTCCAAGACCTATTTATATCCTATGAGTTTTATTTTCTTGGAAGTATCAATCAAGATTTATATTTGGTTAGTGTACATGGAACTCATTTCAAATTTCATTGCCTCATTCTATTACTTGGAATTAATATTAGATAGTACTTCTATGTAGTTGGTAGGCTCATTAAATACAAGAAAATCATCATTTTCAATTTTCTTGAGAAGTCAATATCTCATTAGTTCATGACATATCCTACGCAATCTATAAAGTTCTTTTGCTTTTTTAGATTCAAGAAGAGCATCCAATGTTATTATAATACCCTATAACTTTAAATGCAATTTCAAATATTTCATTAATCATATATATGTAAAATAGGATATTTTTTGTTTTAAAATGAAAAACAATCTCCCTTAAATAGAAGATACACAAGACTTATTCTACATATACACTTGAAGTATGTAAAAGGTTTTCCATAGAATTTAAAAAATGCATACAATCTTAGTGAAATTTCATTAGAGTCTCCCTTGTATGGGACCTATGTAAAATTTCATTGTGTTATTAATACTTGCATATCACAACCACAATTCAAAACTATATTTGGTTTAGACTACCAATGCTCACAGACAAACTCAAACACACTTCCTCAACATATATTTCATCAATCACAATATTTTACTATGTTTACCCACTAATAAAGTTCATAGCATTTTTTAAGACACGCACACACAAAACTCAAACGTATACCAATAAAACTCGTATTAACTAACAATTCTATATTTTTACAATGTTAAAAGATTAAAAATATTAAAACTTCACATATACAACAAGTTTAACTAAAATAAAACTATATAAACCTCACAACGAGTTACTACAGTAGTGGTAGATAAAGTAGATATGACTTGACTTGTTTTTAATCCTAATTAGTGTCGCACTTATTATATAATGTATTGCATCCAATTCAAAAACAAATCTCACTTGGATGTGATTAAGTGAGATGACAAAGCCAAAAAATTTGAGTACCAAAAACACTAAATAATATAACTATTACTTAATGCTTTAGTTAACTAATTTTCAAAGAAAGGACAATACTTAAAAAATCAAAATCAACATTACACATGATTTGGATTGTAAGTGTGTATGTTCTATATATAGCCAATAAATTGGTTATATATGGTATTGATTTTATTCATATAATCATTTTTAATTATTAATAAAGACTGTTTATTTTTATAATTCATTAACTACTTGATTACTAATGCATAAAGTAGTCATGTAATTTGTTTTTTTCCCCTCAACAACAAAGATGTTTTTTTAATAAATTTCACGTGTCATCTCATTTAAGTAATCTCTTTACATCCTAACTAGGTTAAGTATATATATAATATATTCTTCAAGATTTAAATACCGGATGATGGTAACATAATTAACTTATTTTTCTTTTATATTTAAGGCTTTAATTTAAAGATAAAAGTATTCTCAAATTAGCTTATGTTTATTAGAAGAAGTTAAAATCCATTGGAAAAACCCTATAGCATCAAACTAAAAAATATTGTTTATTAGAATAGTATGATGAAACGTTTGTCTCCTTAGTGAAAAACCTTAACACTAGCTTTCAAGGGTATTTGATAGAGAAAAATAATTTGTTTTTCTTGATTGCATAGTAAAACAATCAAAATATTTTTGAAAAATAAATAAATTTAAACCTAACATCAAGGGGTATATTTGTATTTTTTATAATTTTGTTTTGTTATTACAATGTTAGCTGAGAGTAAACGTGGTATTTGACAAAATATAATAAATAATAAACAATTAAAATGCATAGTAAAACTAAAAACTTTAAAGAAAACATTTTAAGCCTAAAGTGTTGAGGTTTTTTGATATTTTCATTAAGATTTTTGCCTAATTATTAAGTTAGCTCAAGGTAATTTAATATTTTGCTAAATATATAAAAACAAATAGGTGCGTGTCAAGTACCCAGAGGTATATATGAGGCACCCTTGCCTTTCGGGTAGTGTGTGTGACACCTCTAGCTTCCAAAAATGCTCATTTATCATGTTCTTAGAAGTTTCACCATGCCCTCTTTCATTTGGAGAATCACTTGTCAATATTAATGGTTTGATTTGATGCTTGTTGATATTTTTTTCTTTGTCTCGCCTCCTCTGAAAATTACAGCTTGACCCTCTTTGTTGTTAATATTTCAAATTTAGTCCTTATTCTTTTGATTTCTAAATTTTATTCTTGGTCCTTTTATAGAAGTTTTTTTTGTTTGCGGTTTCATTAATCAATTCCAATTTTATGCTTATTTTTTCAAGTTTTCCTTGATTTTTTTCAAGTTTTCTTTGTTTACGGTTTTAATGGTTTTTAATCTTATATTTCAATCCAAATTTATAGTATAATAATTTTCAATTTGTTCCGCATTATTTTGATTTCTTACACTTGTTAATGTGATATTTCATTTCAATTTCACCTTTTTAATCCTATATAAGATTAATTTTATATTTCAATTTTGATCCTTATTCTTTTTGTCGTTATTTTTATAATTCTTTTGTATAATTAAAATTATTTTATGGTAAATGGGTTTCTTGGTTTTTCTAGATAGGGTACTTTAGGTCTAATAATTCTAGTCACAAATTTGAAATATTAACATGTATTGGTTTTTTTTTAAGAAGATGGGTTTTATAACTCTTTATTTTTATTATTGGATTATTCCAATCTATATATATAAGTCATAAGTTTGACGGGATATCCTGGATTGGTTGAACAATGATTATCGAGATTACAAGTTTGTCTTAATATATCTCAGATTAATTCGGGTCATTTTTATATTATTGTTTTTACCTCATTTCATTATTATGTAGTTAACAAGTTGTGAACTAAGTTTCATTGTTTGTCTCATGTAGAAAACACATTCTTTTTTATGTTATCTTTTAATTACTTTTGTTTTTAAATTTAATCAATCTATTGTTGTTTAATATTTTTTTATCTAATTGACTTATTCGATCTAATCGGTCTATAACCTGAACTATAATTTACTTTTTAACAACATACTTATGGTACTCGAATGTTTTTTTTTTTTTGGTAAAAAAAGTTAGAAAAATACAGCCTAGAAGCGAGGCTAGTAAAAAGTTTTAGTAGATTTTAACTATGTCATCTATGTTTAGACTCATGACTTGAAAAAACGAGGCATCCGAACTTTTCAGGCAAATCCATTATCAGTAAACCATATCTTCTACCTGATGATATTTATCTAACTGTTCGTCCAAGTTCATCATAATGTTTCTTCGTTCCACAAATTAGAGCCATGTTCAGTCTGGTTACAGCAAAGACCATGATTTAGATAGAAAAAAACATAAAATAACATCAGAGAGAGGAGAGAGAGAGAGAGAGAGAGGGTTGGCGTTCCAGTGCTGAATGATAGGGAGGTGGTGACAGTAGGTCAGGTCACATGGATAGGCACAGAAGAGGATGCCAATTCAGATACTTTCTCTTGTCAGATGAACAAATACTGACGTCCCCTTCAAAAATCAAAGCCAATAAATTGTTTTTTAATAGCAAAACAGTGAGTTAGTCCCTTTAGTTTAAAAATCTCAATATAGATCACATCTCCATATCTTCGTTTTTATTTATAACCTAGTTTTTATGTTTATAAGGTGCTCAGCAGTCACCAGTTTTATTTTAATATCCTTTTGACCATATGTTAATTGAAAGGAATGTAGGATTACTTTGGTATTTTCAAGGAAAACCAACGTTGATTCTGAAGAATGAATGGCTACAGACAGTCAATCTACTAAACTGTGAATTTTACAATGAAAAAGAAGAAGAGAGAAACCTATTTTCTGAAAAATATATTTTATAGATTAAAGTGAGCGAGTAAAATTCTGATTGTTCCAGCCTGATTGTTCCAGATTTTTATAAGAAATATACATATTGATTCGAACTCAAAACCTGCTATGCAGATCATAAACTTTCTTACATCATGCCACACCCATAAAAAATGATTAAGTTATTATCTCTCTGTAAACATAGACACTTGCGTTATTTTACTATTTGTTGCTCCTTTTGCTTCCCAGCTCCTTGGTTTTTTTCCTCTTGGATTGTGTGCTTAGAATCTACTTTTCCTCCCCCACTTGACTTACCAATTAATAACCAGTCCTGAATTTCTAGTCAGCCCATATCAGCCTCTCGACTCCCTTCTGACAACAACTTTCTCAAACTCATCCAAGCAATTTGACACACTACAAAGTTCGGATTTCAAAACACTAACAGCAATTAAAAAAAATAAAAACAGAGAGATGCAAGCAGAAAATCCAATTTTATTTCATGGTCCATGCTTACATGCCGGAGCTGGAAACCCACTCACTAGCACATGCTACATGTACCTTCTTAACTAACATATGTTTTCTTTTTCTACTATGATCCAACCAAACAAATTGAAAATTGGAAGAAAGAAAAAAGGTATTGGAAGGAAATTTTATCATTCAGAACTAGCAAATCCCCCCTACTGATTTTAAGACCAAACTGGTGATACTGAAGCAAATCTGTTCCAAATCTATACACCAATCTACAAGCAAAAGATGATCAACTTAAATTGGTGGGGAAAAAATCCTAATTTTTTTCTTGGACTCAATCAGCCTTAACCACAGCCATAAGATGGGTGTGAGCTAATTATTGGAGAACTGAACTTGGTTCAATGAAAATGTAGCATTTTGTTGCTCAGGCCATGCCCAGAATCCCTGCTGCTCCTCCATGCCATTGAACATGCTGCAGAAGTTTTCATCCTGATGAACCAGTTGATCAACTTTCAGACATTGAAGGTCTGATCTTGACGAACCCTGGAGAAGCTGAGTGATGCTTGCAGGCCTGATGGACGTGGAGAAGAGATGTTTAGTGGTTAGATGGGATGATACGGGACTTGAGGCTACTGGATTTCTTGAGATATCTAAGTTGACATCACAGCTGTTTTCGCTGCCATTGCTCCAAGAACCCTCAGTTTCTTTCTTCAGGTTAACTTCATTTGATTCTCTAATTTTTAGAGAGAGTAGCTGCAGCATGGGAACAGTCAAGACTTGAGAAGATGAAGATACATTGATTCAATTTTCACTAACCAATTAAATAATAAGAAGATATATAAATAATATGTCTATCAACTGGAAAGCTGGTTGTATAATTGAAATTAGCTTTTACTTTTGCCAAGTGCTTCAAATATATACCACTGGCACCTCAAAAGCTATCCATCATGACCTAATCTAGTGTTGAAGAAAGGAAATGCTATGACTTTTCTGAAAGTCATTATTAATTTTTGATAAAAAATAAAATACAAAAATGGGTTTCCCGAGGTAACATGATCAATCAATCCCTAGAAATATAAACTTAAATCTCTGATCAGAACATGAGCATAAATGTGTTGTCAGTAGCTAGTACTGTTGCCACTCTCAAACTCCTATCAGCTAGAGAATGGATCCATGTACACAAAATCTATGAAAAGAGAGCAGTTAAGAAAGATTATCTTTGAAGTTTCAACATCTGTGCAGTATCATGAAAAATTTATCTGGGAAAAAAATAATAAAAACCCTCAGATCGAATGTATATATCATTTTCCTTAACTTCCCTATATAAACCAGATAGGTAGGCAAATACGACGTCACCTAGCTAAGCAAGCAGAAATAACACAGATACGATGTAATTAATTTGTTATTGCAGGCTAGAAATGATTACCTCTGCGTGGAGTTTCTTGTTCTGGGATTGAAGGGCATCATTATCAGCCTTAAGTGAATCAAACTGTTTCTTTAAGATTTCATAATCTTTCTCTAACTGCTTAGTCTTCCATCTAGCCCTCCTGTTTTGAAACCAAATAGCTATCTGCCTTGGCTGCAATCCCAATGCCTTGGCCAACTGCAATTTCCTCTCAGGTTCAAGCTTGTTTCCTACCTCGAAGCTCTTCTCCAGTGCCTTCACTTGCTCCAGGTTGAGCCTCTTCTTTTTCTCCCCTATCTGCGATCCATCATCAGACAAGTCGTCTTCTCCAGTCCCTACTTCTTCACATTTTTCCATTCCTGAAAACGACATCGATCTCTTCAGCAAGAACTGCCCTCCACCTCCTGCACCAATACCATAACACAAATTAAAAACAACGAACTCGTATCATACATGGTAGATAATTTAAAGCAGAGAGAGAGAGAGGGAGAGAGAGAGAGACCGGGAAAAAGCTGAGGAGGGCAGGAGGGAAGAGAGTTGAGAGAAGAAGGAGAGGGATGGTGGTCGTCGTCGTCATGGGAATGGAACATAAAACCATGATGAGGAGGAAATGCCATATGGTGATGATAATGAGGTTCTCTCAGCGCAAAAGATCTTTCATTCATTATACATATAAATTTACAGACACAAACTTAATTCGTTACTGTGGGTTTTTTCTCTGCAAGAATTCAAGGGGTAGTGATGCGGATTATGTGGTCTGACTGATCTTCATGAGTAATTCAAGGTGACAGGTTATAGCTTGGAAGAGGACATGGCGATGGTGATGGGTTACAGCGAGTTTTAGGTTGAGAGAGAGAGAGAGAGAGAGAGATGGAATGAGAGGCGTAGATTGTGTCATATATCACAGAAGGGAGAGCTTTCATGGACCCATCCTCGGATATGGGTCACTCTCTCTCTATCTCTCTCACGTACAGAAGCACATGTTTAGTAAACAAATTGTAATATTATATAATCAGCTAATCATTTGAACTTTTATATTCCCATGAAACAATGTCATTGCGTGGTTAAACCTGAGCTACCTAGCTAGTGATTCTTCTATAATTAAAAAGTAAATTCTTAGGGAGTTAGGAATATATAATATCTCATTCTGACATTAGAGATCAAAACTTCTATTGCTGCTAGTTTTTTTTATCATCTAGAAACCTTCTCCAGTAATATATATATATATATATATATATATATATATATATATATATATATATATATGTATGGTAATGTTGAGCTTTCGGGTGACTTTTATGCTAAGAAACCTTTGATTAACTTGTAAAGCTTATCCATGTTTCTCCTTCGTAACTGCTGGGCTTATTGTTTTGATCACTCCAAGTGAGTCTAACTAACATATAGATTCAATGATAAAATTCAAAGAAATTTAGCAACAGCTAGCTAGCTAGCCACCTCAGAGTTTAAATTATTCATAACCCATGAGACGACACGTACTGTAGTGGAAGGACTAGCAATCCCTTATGGTCGAGCAATGAAGAAATGTATATATTCAAGAATACAATTTTCACCTTAAACAACAACCTTGCTACAGTATTATGATGACATGTTGATTTTTTGTCGTAATGATATACACGTTCTTAATACATTTTGGTTATACTTAGGATTGAAAGTGAATTTCAATAAAAATAAATTAACTAGCGTGAATTTTGATTTGAAATTGACTAAAGGTGTGATTGATGCTTTGAGATAAAAATATCAAAAGAATTAGAAGATAAACTTAAACTTTCTTTTAGACTTCAAAATAGTTAGAAGATATAGTTATTAAAAACAATTATCCTAGTCTATATTTTGTTTTTGAGAATCAAATGCTGTGGTATCAAATATGAGAACCTGAAATGGGATCAACTAGGAATGAATGTTAGCATGGGGAATGAGACTTTGGGATTGAGAAACGGTTAAAGAAAAGGAATTATTGTAGATGTTTTCCACAAAAGTTTTTCTTCAGAGAAAAGATCTATTACAAGAAAATGATTTAACATATTATTTTTTTGTAATTAAGGGGATGAAAACTCTAAACATATTTTACTTAATTTTCATTTGGTTTGTGAAATTATGGTCATGTTTGGTTGCATAGCTAGGTCAGCAAAGGATTTTGCCAAAGAATTTAGAGGCTCTCTTCCTATAGTGGAATGAAAAGATAATGGGTTTTATGCAAATAAATCTTATCATTTTTCATGGGTATTGTTGATCCGTCTGAAACACGACTAGAATTCAAAGTAATTCAACTTGGATACCACTACTAGTAGGCATGTTAAAGTCGATTGTGGATGGCAAAACATGACCCTTTAATTAACATTGGTGGAGTTCTAAGAGATCATGAAGGAGATTTTCTATTTGTCTTTTCTTTTTCTAAAGGTATAAAAAAATCATATGTAGGTGAGGTTAAGGCAATTAGATAAACTATCCTAGCAAGTAATGATTATTCCTATGAACTTACTCGAAATTGGATTGTGGAGTCTAATTCATTTAATGCTATTACATGGATCAAGAGCTGCAATATCTTGCGACTGTGGCACTTGCAAGGTGAATTCAATAACATTTTAAATTCTTTTAGTATCCTATCTGCTATGAACTCTGATCATATTCTTAGAGAAAAAAACCATGTCGCACATCATTTGACAAAATAAGAGTCGATAAAGATGAAATTCATGTTACTTCGTTTTAGGTTTTATTAATTTTAAAATTTGGTTTTTGTTATGGCTGTGTGGGTTGATATGGCGGTGTTCATCGCGGGGAAAATTACTATTCTAACGTGGTGGTGTTTAATCATTAATCTTTGTTAGAGAATAATATAAATCATATTCTGAGACCTCACCTATAAACTTAAGTTTTTAGGTGAGATGGTTCCTTAACATGGTATCAGAGCCTTGTTGACCCAACGGTCACGAGTTCGAATCTCACCACCCCCATTCTATTTGATAAAAATCAAACACAAGATAGTATGGGCCTGTGTGTAAGTTTCAAGCCTAATAAGCTTTCACTTGAGGAGGTGTATTAGAGAATAATATAAATCATATTCTAGGACCTCACCTACAAACTTAAGTTTTTAGGTGAGATGGTTCCTTAGCAATCTCTTCAACCATTTTTGAAATAAGAGAAACATTTGAGGAAAAATAAGATAAATGAGGGGGGAAATATCTGGACAAGCCAGGCCATGTGTGACGAGGAAACTTGGCAACATGAGAGTGTAGAATCATCGAGAGAAAGAATAGACAAGTAATGTGTATGCGTTACAGTCATTCAATAAATATATAATATTTATATATCCATCTTGTTGGACCTAGCTAGCACTATAAATTAATTTACTACTTCTGAGTGAGTCTGACATAAAACCCATTATAGTTTATATTTTATTTGTAGCACTTTGCATTTTCATGAAATCAAATTAAAGATTTAAGCGAAATAAGGCTAAGTAGGGAGAGTTTATGATTGCATTTCCTCCGCGAATATTGTTCGCATATGGCTAGCAGTAGGAAAGCTTGAAATGCATGGTTGTTGCTGTCTAAAATTTATTTTAATGATCAAGATTCAATCTGGCTTGACAATGTCTTCTCCATTCACTTGAGACAGTTCATCCGCTTGCTATAGAAAATTATTATTGAAAAACAGAGAGAAAATAAGAAAACGAATGCCCGCGAGCAAAATGAAAATGGAGGGTTCGTCGCATGAACTCGTATAGAATTGTTGACACTAAATGAAAGGAAAATTAATTACTGGAGGAGTCAAAACAGTTTTATTTTTTTTTTAAAATAGGAAAAATATTATTACGTGCATAAAATTTGATGCTTCTCATTAACTACAAACAACTTCTCTAATTAAAAGTGTGACGTGATGTCAAATAATTTACAATATATATATTAAATCTCGAGTTTGAGTCAGGACGTGTATCACTTGTAAGAGTTTAGGATAATCGAAGTTTTACTTGTTCATCTGAACGCATAAAATATACTTTCCGGAGATGGGGTTTTCTGGAATACAAAAAAAAAATCTAATTAAATCCTAATTCAAGGGAGCATCTTCACGTTTTTTGGCGCCCACTCCATCTTAGACCTCTCTTTTCACCTTTTCAAGCAGCACCTGATGGAGACCTAACCGGAAAATGTATGGGTCTTCAAGAAGTCGGGTGTCATTTATCCATCTATGGAGAAATAATTTCTTGCTTTCACTTTTCCAGTGTTATGTGTCTCTAAGGGAATTTTAGCGCCCCACCACTCTACATTTTTTTCTTTTTTTTTTTGTTGCGGAGCAGATAGTGGGGGTGGATTTTTTAGGGTCGTGGGTCCTACAAACTAGTGCCAGAGCCTGGCCTACAACAAGCTGCTCACATGGTTTTATTGGAAGTTTAGGGGTACATACCTTTGGAATAGGGTGGATCCATGTTATTCCTTGGAGCTCACCTCAATATTCATTAAAGAAGAAGGCAATTCTGAATCTTCTCCACATGCCCTACTGTTCCCATGTGCCCTGCTTCACCCCCAGCCCTCCCTCTCTCTCTCTGATAGGATACTTCAACCAGAAAATGTTCTTTTATGTCATGTTCTTCTCCTTCTATTCTTCTCTTGTGGCTTATTTTAATCTTAGTGCATGCTAGAAAATTCACTTATCAACCCTTCTAATCTGGGACCAACTATACAAAAGTCCTGATAAATAAAGTTTTTGATTCCATGTTGGGTTGTTGGGACTAAAGAGTTCGAGGTGGCCTGGACAGAGGGATTAATATGTTTTCGATTATATTTCCATTTTACTTCGTTATTTCCATGATGAATTATAAATGAAACATCCATTAGAAATCTACTTCATCGTGGTAACCAGTTAGTGTTTAAGTTGTTTTGTTCATCTTTCTTGGATCGAAGAATACCTTGGCTTTCTTTCTTTCTTTCTTTCTTTCTTTTTTTACTACCATTAACTTCAGATTGTAAAATTTGCATCGTTATGTCTGATTTCGTTTACTTTTAAATATTAATGAGAATGCTGAAGAACTATAAAATATTATGGTATTTTCAACGCTACATGAGTGCTAAAAGATAGGGGATTGAGTTTAAACAAGTGAAATACTTGTAGAACAAGTTTGTGGAAGAGATGAGACCACCTAAAGCTTTAGTCATTTTAGATAGGTGAAGAGAATTGGGTGAAGTTGTATATTTGTGTGTTTAATTGTAAAAATATTCATGTTTGAGTAGTAAGAAAAAAGGTCTTTTTTTCCTTCCATAAGAGAAGACCCTTTAGCTTAGGGTTTGATGTAGTTTATATATCCTCAAACCCATTAAGGTGTGTCCATATAAGAGTATGATGATGGTCAATGTAGTTGTTATCTGTCATTTTGAATTATGTAAGGATAAAGGTCTAGAGTGACATTAGACCATTGCAAAAGCTACCATAGTTCTAGGATTTATGGACTATATATACTACTTAATGATAACAAGATTAACTTTCAAAGGACATATGGCTATTGATAAGGCCCTTATTTAATACATGTGTATTTTATCCTTATGATGAGTAGAATAGGAATAGTTTGACTAGGAGATAGTACATTCAAGTGTAGCAATCAATTTCAGATTTTCTAGATGAGGTATAGTATTTATAAAACCTCAATGGGCCTTTTATCCAAGAGTGTTTTCTTGTTAGGCCATATGAGCATCCTATATCTAATTTAATGGTGGGTGTTTTGGTCTTGTTAAGCCATCAAGGCTTCTAGGAGCCAAATAAATGGCTCTTATTCTATGAGAGCATTAGGCCTTATGATATGTCCAAGCTTAAATAGATGTGAACTCTATGTAAGCCATGGAAACTTGAGCAAGCTTCATGACTGACTGATTATGACTTTGAGATCATGTCTCCTTATAAACTAATTTTGAGCATTTAAACATAAAATGTATTTAAAGGGTATAAACCTTGGGTCTGTAACTGCCCCAAACTTTGGTATGGATAGTTCAAATACTTTCCTCGTGATAATGAAAGACTTTTATCATTCCACATTTGAGGGTACTGTATGCCACTCCATATACACTTCATGTCCCACATGTCTATAGTTAGGGTGGTCCTTATAGATCTTTTCATGTGTGTCACTTAATCATGCCTTACTATCATTTCAACTACCTTATCATTAGTAATTATTAGCCATTAGGATTGCAATTGTGTTATAGGCCAAGTCTTGGAAGCCTAAGCATTGAAGGGTGAGTGAAAAATAAAGGTCAATGGCTTTTGGAATTTCAAATGTCTATTATCCACTTTCCATATCTGCCATTTATGGTTCACGTGCTAAGAGTCAATTGAGCTAAAATATCTAGTTAGCTAAACAACCCTGACATGAATGACTATATTGACAAATCTATATAAGTCAAGGAGTTGAGTTTTTCTTCATTTTAACCATTTTTATTCTAGGCATTTTCTCCTTTAATTTTTAAGAAGCTACAAAAATCAATCATCATCACAAATCATCCACTAAAAACCTTAAAATCAAACACAAAACCTCTTTTCTTGGCTTTCTAGTTATAATAAAATGTTTTAGGTCATTTTTATGCCACTAAATTTGATTTTTAGGGAGTTAATAAGTGATTAGTTCATCAATTTCATATATTTAACCAAATCTTGGCTATTATAAACTTATAAGGTAAAATATCCCTTTCTATTCTTTAAAAGCTTTTAAATATGATAGACCTAGGCAAGATTAAATCTAGCTCTGGGACTACCTCGAATAGAAAGGACTATGGAGTAGTCTTTATTTGGGCGAGGAAGCTCTAAGAAAAGGCCAAGTAAAATATAGATGTAAATAGCAACAAAAAAGCTATATAAGAAAACGAGTGCAAAATTTGATATTATCTAATATAGAGTTAGAATATAGGCATAGAGTGGGTAAATCAATGGATAATCTCAGTGTTCTTGAGATTATGAGTGTAAGTGAAGATATGATTTTAAATGATACATATATATATATATCATAATGAAAATAGTAATATATATTTATGAACATTTAAAATTTAAACATAGAAACACCTTATTAGTTTTAGAGAAGTATAATAGTAAAAAAGATTGTTATTTCATATATTTTTAAATTAAAAATCAACTTTTCAATATTATTGAGACTGGGAGAGCCTAAGGAAACTTGAAACGAATTGTGGATTTATATTCTAGAGAGGAGAACCTAGTTATCTAGTGAAGTATCAAAGCTAATTATAGAGAGTACATAGCTAGAAAATCCTCTCGGGTAGGAAGAATTAGTGTGCACTATAGTAGGGCTTCTACAAAGAAACAAAAAATCATAACTCCCCTTTGTATATTCAAATATAGATACACATGTTACTTTTCAAGGTTTGTGTTGAAGGTTCTTCCCTCTTTCAACCTACATATTAGTCAATTACACCTAAATGAGTAAACCACGATGATTTCTTTCAAAAACTACTTCCTAATACAAAATTTATCCATAGAGGTTTTGAAGTAATTATATTAGTTAGAAGTGTGCACCAATAATAATTAAAGAGTGACATGGTTTTATATATTTTATCTTCGGAGAAAGAATTTTATTACAGGAGTGATTGGAGGAAAGATTAACCATGTCATGAAATGGAGAAGCTTATGGTTTACCATAACTTTTAAAAAGAAGGTCATTAAAGTTATCCCTCAAGATATTTTAAGGTACTTAAGCTTTTATATAATTCTAATTGTCCATACAACAATAAACTTATCTTGACCTTAACTAAAACAATTATTGTACAATTAGTTGCTAACCTCAACTTCTAAATACATGAATAACGTCGTTTTTGCCTAGAGGTGTAATTTGAAGGAAAACTTAGTGGGTAATGCACTTAAAGTCTCTCATCGTTTATTTATTGATTACTATATGTTTAACTTAGCTTACTCATTTGTTCTATTTCTTTTATTATTATAGAAGGTTACATAGAAAAATCCAAAATAAATTTCTCCCCTTAGAGCTCCATCTTATTCATTTCTTTTTTATTTTTTACAAAATCTAGTTCTTTTTAGTCCACTAATAAGGTGATAGCTTCCTCAAGAAGAGGATCTTAAACTCTAAAAGATCCATTTAATAAGAATAAGATAATAGATTTTTAAGAGATCAACAATCAAAATAGTAGTTAAGTCAAAAAATAAAAAATAGAAGAGAGTGTTAAAGTCTTGTAATAGGAATTTTTCCTCTCCCCTCCTCTTAGTTTATTGCACTAAAGTCTAGTAGCTTATTACACTAAAGTCTAGTGGTTTTTTGTATATTAGAATATCATTAACATCATTGTCAGTGTTGGTTATAATTGTCAACTTTCTTAGTACATTGAGGGTGTTTTTGTTACCCGTTCATAGTTTTTACTTAAGGCTAATATTATCTTGTTGGTTAGGGGCAACACCCCCTCCCTAAGAGGTTAGGTTGGGGTTTATACCTTTTCTTACAAATATTGAATAAAATAGAGAGTCGTGCCTTTAAGTATTTTTTTGAGAATAGCCTCATGTTATAGAAGTTTATGAGAATTCCAAACATTGAAATATTTTATATGTTTCTCATCAAACTTCATTTTAGTTTCTTCAATTGTAGACCTATAATATTAAGTATTTGGAGATCAAACTTAAAAGAATGAACTAGGTTATAAATATGGCAAGCATAATTGTTGAGTATCGAGGAAGGATGTACAGGTTATAAGGATCTTCCAACTAGACTTAGAGAACCAATTAAAGTTTGTTATCTTAGCTACATATGTTTAAACAATCAAAAACTCTCTCAAAAAACCCAACCAAAACTTATTAGCATGAATAATAAGGATTTAGAAGCTAGAGTTGGTCTTAGTGATGGCTAGTAGTGAAACTGATAAAGCCCGAGCAATTTCTGTAGAATAAGCTTCTCTTATAAGGTAATTGGGTTATCAAGATCACAATTGGCCTACACACTAACAATACTAAAAGCGTAATCGTTCTTCAGGTGTTTAGCACTACATTTCAAAAGCATTTCTGAAAAAAATTGAAAATTTTTTATTTTTATTTTTTACTTTAAATTAAAAAAAATAAATTGGTGTTTTTAGATCATTTTCATGTGCTGATGTCAAAATTGATTTTTTTTAAAAAAAATATATCATTTTGTTGTATTTTTTAATAAAACAATGTCAACTACACTCACAAACATGCATTAAAGTTATCTAACATCATCTAATGAATCTACAATATTGGTCTTTTACAGTTATCCCTTTAAAATTATAATTCTTCATGATGAACATCATAAGAGAAACCTTTTCCACATTGCATCATGAATCCTAATATTCACCTTTCGGTTTTACTTGCGATAACCATAGGCTACTATAATGACAGAGCTAAGAAATCTAGTTGAAATCGCAAAGGAGCCTAGTTCTTCACTGACTTGCCTCCAATGAGAGGAATTGATTCGAGAGTTAGTAATATATTTCTTATAACCAATAGATATCAGCACACGTTCAATAATGTGATTTTTGTAATTTTGGAATATTGGAATCACCTTTTGAAATTTACAAACATGTTATAAGATCTAAAGATGCAAGAAAATAATTTTTATATTTATGAAATTCATGCTAAAACATATTTTCTTTTAAACTTTGAATATTTGTATATATATATATATTTTTTTTTTAAAAAAAGAAAAGGAATGTTCAAGTCAAGTTAGGGTATTGACCGTATGCATGAAAATAATTTTTTGATGCATATGTATATTTGTAGCATTGCTCCAAAAACTAGGTATTCTAAATACAAGATTGGTATTTTATTTTAACAATAAAAAATTATGAACTTTAAAACAACCATGTAGAAAAAATCATAAATCTCTTTCTTTATATATATATATTCTATAAAAAAAAAGGAAAAAAAAAAAGAGCCAGGTCACTTGCCTAAACAAGTGACCTAGTTAGGCAAAGGAGGCATGTGTGAGCTGCCTCACGTATGCTTCCTTGGATACTGTTCAAGTGAATTATAATTCACTTGAATAGTAAAACAAAAGGTATGCACAATACCCATGCAATTAAAATGCAAAGTGAAGAGAAAAGGAATGCATGAGAACTTACCTCACAGTTAGCACCTAGAGACGATGATGTTGAGCTCTTGCATTACTGGTGATCACTACTTCTAAGGACTAACAAAATGCTGGAGAGACTATTGGTTGCTGATAGGAAGAAATCTGGTTGAGAGAGGGATTGTTGGAAGCTATTGGCTGAGAGGGAGAGACTGTGGCAAAAAAGGAATAGTTGGTTGTTGTTTTTCTATTGGCTGCCTCTCTCCTGCCCACTTTTCTCTCCTCTTTTCTCTCCTTTTACTCCTCTTTCTTTTCTTTTAGTTGAGAAGGGGAGGGATATATATATATATATATATATATATATATATAGCCTAGACATATCTCTATTTAGGGAAAATTTAATACATTTATTATAGGATACAAAATCATGTTTTTCTGTAATTAGATAAAACAAAATAGGAAAACAAATATTCTGATTGATATTATAATAATTTTAAGGCATAAAAAAATGATATGCACCTCAAAGATCAAGTGAGAAAATCATAGAAACCAAACAGGAAGTTGCAGAGAAAAAGAAAGAATCTACAAGTAACGATGAACAGTATCATGCCAATTAAATCGTGGCAAATTTTCTGCTTTTATACTGGATATTCAAATAGAAATATCTTGAGATTCTGATATCAAAATAAGACAATTCAAAAACTCAAATTCATTTATATGTACGGGAATACAACTTTCATTCACATGTTTCCATGCGCTGTCTCCAATGAAACAACAAACAGGGGGTGGTTAGATCTTCTTCCCCTTTTCTTTTCCTTCCTGCCAATGTTGGCCTTCACAGTGATCTATAAAACAAAACAAAATGCAAACCCAAAACACCAACAATGTTTCAGCTTATTTTCTTCTTTCTTCATATTTGCATTTTTCTTCTAGATTTTGAGACCCTCTTCTTCCTTGCTTCAGGTGGTTGCTGGTGTCAATGGGATTGCTGGCGAGTAGATGTTGATGTCATGAAGGAGGTGGAGATGGAGGAGGGTGTCACTGGTCGAAGCTGATAGTGGCTGTTGGCTCTCCTCTATGCCATGGTGGAAAGAATTGTTGACGGGCAAGGGTGGCTGACAGGAGAAAGTTGGTTGGATGGGGCTCAGATCTGGTAGGGAGACTGAGAGGAGAGGAGGAGATAATGGGGTGGCCGACGGAAGAAGGTGTGGCCTGCCAGTGGCTGCAAGCTGCGGCTACACCTGCAGGAGAAGAAAACAAAATTGTAAGTATATGTTAGATAACTTCATTTTGGTTATGCATTAATTCTTGTAATTATACTTTTAGCTTTTTGCACATTTAATGCTTTGACAAGTTTTTGTCTATGTATTATGTATAATTTGTAAATTAACAATGTATGGAAGTGTTAGATAATGGTTATTAACTATGATGTGAAATATATAAATAAATGAACAAATAGTATGCTTAAGGAACCAAGTAGAATTTATTTGTGATGCAATTTTATGCAAAAAATAGTAGAGCAAAATTATAGGTAGGGGCTAATATAGGGGACACTCTATAGCAAAATGATATTATGCAAATGAATTGGATTCAATTAGAAAAGAATTAACCCCATTTTCATGTATTTTATGTAAAACATAGAGTGTTATGTCTAGGGGTGAGCAAAAAAACCGGTCAACCGAGAAAATGGAAAAAAAATAACCGAGAAAACCGAACCGATAAAAAAAACCGATTAAACCGATTAAAAAAATCTAAAAAAAATCCGGTTTGGTTCGGTTCTGGTTTTGCAAGGCAAAAACCGGATAAACCGAACCAAACCAAACCGGTCACAATTAAGCACTGTACTATAAAATGAAAAGTTTCTAACTTTCAAAGTATTTCCTAAACCTAGCCGTCACCCCCCTCCTTTCCTCTGCACTTTATAAAGCATCCTTACCAATCATTCCTTACCTCTACAATCCACTTGCCTCTTTTATTTCTACTCGTCAGTCATCCCCTCCCTCTACAATTAACCAACCTCTCTTTTTTAGTGTTTTTTTCTTGTTTTTTTCATGTTTTTTTCTTCTCTTAACTTGTCTTCTCAATCCAATGTTTTTGGGGTTGCCACACCATTTGAGTTCGACTTCACTTCTATTGTTCCTGAAATTCCTCTCCTAACCTATGGTGAAGAGGTAAATTTGATTGTTTTGATTTCACTTTTCAATTTGTATCTTTTGCATGTTAAAACTGTAATCCTAACTTATTTGGTGTTTTCATGGCGAGACTGGGTTTTTGGTGTAGGATGTTGGAATCTCTTCTGATAAGCATGCCCTTATTATACCCCCATTTTGTGGAAAACAAGTTCACCCAGTGCCATTTCTTGATTCTTCCATGTCCTGTAAGTTCATTAAATTGAAGATTCACAGCTTTTTTGAAATACATTATGACTTAAATGGTTGGTTGTTTTGATTTTTGCCTGATCTTAGCCTGGTGTGTATGGGTATGGATCTCTAGACTTTATCCTGTTAAGTGCGAAGCAAGATGTTATTGTCTTTGGTATTTATTAAGTTGCTGATTTTTTATACTTAATTAGAATTTGCGATTTGTATCCTTGATAAATATACAACAATTGATTTTTTCACATTTTACTTCATGAGGGCTCCTTAAAGATGGTGATTTTAGCTGTAAAATGGATTGAGGTTTCTGTTTCATTTTGTGCTTGTGACTGAAAGAGGATGAATTTAGTGAGAAAAAATCCCAGAAGCTTGGTTTTAAAGATTTGTTTTGTTTGACTTTTAATAATTTTTATCGCTTGATAGAAGTGACTGGAAAGAAAAAGTCTTATGCATGGCCTTTTGGATTCTTGTATGCTTAAATAGGATTTTGTCTTGTTGCAGGGAAAGCACTGATGTCTATCAAGGAATCATTTAGCAATGAGGCAAATGTGCTCCTTGACTAGGATGATGTGCACAATGAAGATTTCTGTTCTTGGCGTGGTGTGTTTTGCGAAAATGTCAGCTTCTCTGTTGTTTCTCTGTAAGCATTTTAAAGATATTCACTTTCTTTCCCTCCTTTTATATTGTTACGGTCTTGCGCCATGTTTTGCAAATTTGGTACTAACAACATGTCGTTGTGTGTTCTCTGTGCAGTAACCTGTCCAATTTGAACCTTGGTGGTGAAATTTCTCCTGCCATTGGAGATTTAAGAAACTTGCAATCGATATGAGATGCGTCACTTTTCATGAAACATATCATTTCCTGTATGGATTATTTGTTCATTTTTTTCCTGTATGGAACTAGTTGATAGTGACTTTTTCTATTTCAGTTTTTGTATCTTTGAATTTCTGGGCAATAATATTGAAATTATTATTCTGTTTATTGATCAGGCAGAGTATGGGATGGAAAGGTTGCATGGAAGGAAAGAATGGAGGAGTGGAAGAAAAAGCACAGTGATAAACTTCTGGTGGTCAAGCACGAAGCTTAAAGCAGAGTGATAAGCTGCCTTGAACATTTTGTAATTTAAATTTTAAATTGTTAACGTATGTAATTTTAATTATTGTGACTCATGTCCAATTAAACAAAACAAAAGAATACTATTAGAAAGGTAAAAAAACATAATAAAAACCAATATGAACACTGACAATTTAATACAACTAATTACTTAGTCGAAAAAAGCCCATCAGAAAGCGCAGCCCATCAAAAAAGCCCGGCCCATCAGAAAAGCCCAACCCATCAGAAGGCCCAAAAACAAATTCGGTTTTTTTCAATTTTTTAATCATAAAAACCGAACCGAAAGTGGTCGGTTTTTAGTAGGTTCAGTTCGGTTATTTTAAAAAATAAAATTACAATTTTCGGTTTGGTTACTTTTTTTGATAAAAACCGAACCGAACCGAAAATACTCACCCCTAGTTATGTCTGATAAGTATAAATTTTTAACCCAAAAAGAAACAAGGTCTTTGAAACTTTATATAAAAAAAATTAGCATAATTCAATGGTTACATAAAAAAATTATTAACATAAAGTTATGTACTAGGAAAATATTTAACATATTATCTAGGAAGTAGTGTGTTGTTTTTGTTTTGTCAATTATTGTTATTGAAAAACATAATGTTTGGATTTATGATGAGCAACCCACACAAAAGTAATATGTTAAAGACCCAAATTGAGATGGTTTGCACAATGGACATAAAGACTTATGATAAGGTGGATCGTACACAAATCATGTTCATGGTGAACAATTTTTCATTGAGTTACAACTTAAATATCAGTTCCTTTCAACATATAGATATTATTGTATAAGTTGTCTTGGAAAATTATATATTAAACTTAGTTAATTTAATTTTTTCTATTTTTTTCTTATTATATATTATTATGCTTTCTAGTTTTTATTTTTCAATTTGAAAGAAATAGCTTTCCTATTTATTTTTCTCTATTCAATATAATTATGATATTCTAGTTTTTCTCTACATAAAAATTGTAATGTCCTTTTGAAAAGTGACACTTAGACAAATAAAAATTAAATATTTTAGGTGTTTCTTCATGATGTTCTTGGTGTTCAAAGATTTTAACTTGTAATGAACCTTGTTCTCTTTCACGCCTTACGATGTTAGTTAGTGTTCATTAGTGTCAAAGTATAATGATTTTTGTTGGTTGGTTAATGTGCTATTGAATAATCATGGTTTGAAGATGTGGTCACACAATAGAAATTGCTAATGTAGAAGGGAATGAGAAAGTGTTCCATTATATTGTCTATCCATAGTTATGTTGCATTTTTATTTTATCTTTGAGTGTTTTTAATTTCTAATAAACCTTGTTATCATTCACTTCTATTTTAATCGATTAGCGTCAATTTGTGAATCTAATAAATTTTATTTTATTTAAATTATAAATTATTATAATTATATTATGTTGTTAACTCAAACAAATTACACAGGTAGGCCACAATAAAAAGAAATGAAATTGAAGTCTTTATGGCCCATTAGGTAACCTCTGGGCTCTGCTTTCATGGGGGATCTGTTATTTAGCCCAGGACAAGCCCATTATTTCCTTTAAATAGGAACTGGGCTCAGTTATGAATGAAAGGTAAGAATCTCTTGAAATAATCAGCCCTGGCAAACCCTAGTTTTCCAAACATAAATAATTAAAAAAAAATTGAACACCAAATTTAGTGGACACCATGAACTTAATTAAATAACAAGCTGACGGCAGACAGTGAGAAAGACATTCCACCGAAGAAGCTATTCAGAGCAAACCCTTTATCAACGCCGAAAAACTGAGGTCAAACTTGTAATTCTCTCAACAATTGATAATTAAATTTATATAATATTATCGCCTTCCCATTAAATTATCGACTTCTATTCTTATCTTTTATATATACACAGAGATCCCCTTTTTTCCTAGTTTTCAGCTCAGTGGAAGTGGTTATCACGTTACATGCAGTGGGAACAGGACCTGAAGGATACCTGAACACACTAGGGCTGGTTTGTTTGTCCGAAAATAGTTTTTTTTTTATATATATAAAAGTGATTTTCCTTAAAAAAAAATTAATTATTTTTTAATATTTAGCAATGTCATAAAAAATATTTTCTTGTATTTGACCATATCATGAAAAATTATCTGAAACATTAATTTTTCATCCAAGTTTATTGAAAAAATAGAAATCAAATCAGATATCTGAAAAAATTGAAAGATAGTGAAATAAAAAATAATTAAAATTTATAAATTATTTGAGATTAAAAAGTAGCAATAAAAATAATGAGAAATATATAAAAATTGAATGGTTGTTAAATTATAATAGAAAAAAATCCAATTTCATAAATTATTTCAAATAAAATATATACCATGCAAAATAAGATTAAATTTGACAAATAAAAAAATTAATTAAAAAAATAAGAGAAAAAACAATACGAGCATCTCCAATGCATAATGCTATTTTGAAAAGCTTAATTGATTAAATAGCTTGTCGAATAGTATGAATATAGTTTTTTTGAATATATATATTCCAATGGTAAAAATCATTTAAATAGCCAAATATATTTTAATATATATCAACAAATAATATAAAAACAAATTTTACAGGAACAAATAATAATATAATTTTTCATTGTTTTTTTATATTATTTAAATTGCTACTTGATAATATCATATAATTTTTAATTATAGTTTTTTTTAAATAAATTTTAAAAAATATATATCTTGTTGAAAAAATCTCATGAATTCTTAAATATAAATAAATTATCTTAATAAAAAAATATAATATTATAGTTTATATAAGATTACATGTAAAAACAAATACTATTTAGCAAATCAAATAATGTTTTATATATAATTGAGTAAAAAATAAAAACTAACCAAATACTAAATATTCTTTTATAATTTAAATTGATAAATTCATTAAAATAATTTCGTGGCGGTTTAGATAATATTTGATATTGTAATGATAATGATTTTAAAGAATATTTTTATCTAAAATATATATTAAAATAATATTTTACTTATTCATGAAAAATATATTTTTAAAATCATATATGAAATAATTTTAAAAAATAATTATTATTGTCATAAATTATGTATGACACAACATCAGACACGGCTTCTAACTCTGTATCTTTCTCTACATATGTTTGCTTGCCAGCTATTTCTTGTAGTCTCAAACAATATTATATAATTTTTAAAAAATTTGGCTTTTCTATAAGAACATGTAAAAATAGTAGCTCAAAGAATAAAATGTCATTTCCACTATTGATATAGCTATTGGAAAAGTAAAAAGTGCATACAATTGCTAAAAATAATTTTGACTCATCATATAGCTTGTGGGTTAGAGATGCTCTAATAATTAAAAAAACATGAGGCTCAAATTTAATATAAAAATTCAATCAAATTGATGTGAACCTCGTGATCATGTGGTCACGCAACCCACAACCAAGAATAAGATCTGATCCCGGAAAGCCGAAATAGGTATGATAGGAGTGTGACACAATGAAAATCTGCCCTAAGACACCAGCACTATTGGAATGAGTAGAATGATATCACGAAACCAGTTAATCTTCGATAAATCAGATTTAGTTCGTTCAAAAACTTAAGAATGCAAGAATCACTCTCACACATAAAACTGAAAAATTCAGAAGTAATATTCATCAATGGCTGCCGAAATTTATCTAACATGAGTTTAAATAGTCTTTGAAAAACTAACCCTAATGGACCCCTTATGTGGACTTAAATGAGGTCCACTCAAAACTGATCCAAAATCCTAAATTGAAAAGTCCAAGACTTAATCCAAACAAGCCCTGAATCCTAACTGAAAACAAAGTATTAATTAAGCTCAAACAAGCCTTGGACTGTAGCTAACAAAATTAAATAAAACCCATAAGGTTTATTTATTGTCTTTCATTGATCTCATGTTTTCAAGTTGTAGTAGAATTCTTTCTGCTCCTTTGTTGTCCTCACTTCATGACCCAAATAAAATTGGGTTGGACCCTTCCTGCACATGGATAAGATATACTAGGATCTCTTGATACTCCAACGGTCTATGCAATTCTGACTCGGTTGAAACCTTCAAAACCACGAATCAAGCCCCTCAACATATAATGGGTACTTGTTGGTGTTTCTGACCTGTTTGCATCACAAATTCTAAGGTAAAAAATAAAATAAAAAAGTATTAAAAAAATTAAAATGAAAATATAGCAATCAAAAGATTGAAGATCAAATTTGCTATAATCATTTTTTTTTAATTTTTTGCAATTTCTAAAAAGTATATTCCTCATAGAATAAAATAAAAATACTTTTTTTTATAAACCAAACTAAATTTTATAATTATCTTTATAAACCAAGCTAAAAACAATTTGAACAACTTTCCTAATTCTAAATAAATATGAGAAGGCTAAAAACTCTGCCCTTGCTAATGGCCTTTCATTGAGTTTTTGTCAGACTATTGATATATTTTATAAGTCACACAAGAAACAAATACAAAAGTAAAAAGAAAAAAGAATATTTCTTTTAGGTTTTTTTCTCTATGATGATTTCTTTTAGGTTTTTTCTCTTAGTTTTTTGCTTTGATTTCTCTTTACTATTTCATAGATTTAAATTAGGTTTTTATAATTTATTTTAATTTTTCTTAGGATATTATCACATTCTCAAGAAAACATCTCGTTGTGTGATCAATGCTCAATTTTACAAGCATATAGTTTTATAATATTATAAAACAAAAATAGTTTATAAAATATAAAATTATTTAATTTGGTTGAATATATGATTTCGAAAGCATGTATGATGAATTAACTAAGGTTGAATGAGAACTAGTTTTTATAGTTTTTTTTTATAGAGTTACTGTATTCTCAAATATTTTAAATATGACCTAGACATTTCTTTTTACTTTTTAAAAACTTTTTGGTGTGAACTAGCTTCCCATTTAGTCCATATTATACACTTAATTTGCAACTTGTATTTTGTCATATCCACCTTGCATTTGTGCTTGTTGCGTGATTTCCGATCACACAACTGTTTACCTTGCTTTTGTAAGTTTATGTTTTGTTTTACGTTACATTTCAAAATATTTTTTAAAAAAATGAATTTTTTATTTTTTATTTTGAATTAAATTTTTTTATGTTTTAGATTATTTTCATGTGTTGAATTCAAAAATAAATTTTAAAAAATAAAATTAAATATTATTTTGATGCATTTCTGAATAAAAAACACTTTAAAAAATATCAACCACACTTATAAATAGACACTAATTCCTGATATTTAGGGTTTAAGTGCATTGCTACACTCTTTTAATAGTTCAAATATTTTCGAGCTAGGATTTTATAAAAAAAATGCACGAAGGATTTTACATAGTCTTAATAATCCATACAACAGGTGATTACACGAAAAGGCTACATAGCTTATAAAAGTATGAGAAAGCTCAAAGAAACAATAGAGTTTGAAGTGCTAAAAAAATTGGTGTTTTCGTAAAATTTCAAGGCTTTGGCAAAGGGAGAGCAATAGTCAATGGTCTAGATGTTTGACTTGTGCTTTCCCATGAGTCGGATTTTTGTTTTTCAAATGAAAAAGGTGTATGCACAGGTTTTTTTAACACATTTTTGTAGTTAAATTGTCTTAAAGTAAAAATTAAAAATTTATACATACATGTAATTGAATAAATTGAGAACTATCTTTATTCATAAATAAATTAAAAAAACAATAAATGATAACTACAAATAAAAATTAAAAAATATATAGATCAAGATATTTAGCTAATTTTGTTTGCTAGGTTTATTTATTAAAATAATTTATTTATTCAAGAAAATGATAAAAGAAATTGAGAAACAAATGAAATTGATTGAACAAACCAAAAGAAACAAAAATTCTGCACGGCTACACAGATAATAGATATTTTTCAAAAATATTAATTATTTTTAAAAATAAAGTCCATCTATAGAAAGATAAAAAAAAAAAGATGAATAGGAAAAACTATTCAAAATTTAAATTTATAATAAAAAAATAATTGTCATTTAAAAGAGGCTCTTTAAACAAAATAAAAAAAAAGATGTATTAATTTAAATATAAAAACAATCAATGAAACATAATTTAAAAAATCAAAAAGATTATGCATACATGTAATTAAATTAATTAATAACTCTGTATGTAAATAAATGATAAAATAAAAATTAAGAGATAAATATAGATCAATATTTTTACTCTCCTAATTCAGGATATCTATCTAGTTATATTTTTCTATTCAAGCAAACAATAATAGAAATAGAGATAAAAATTAAATTGATTGATTGAATAAGATAAAAGGTAAGGCTGCATCTATTAGAATTATTATCCAAAAATATTTATTTGAAAAAGTATAATAATAGAATTAATTATAATTTAATAAAGGCTCTCTAAACAAATAAAAGGGGAAAATGTATTAATCTAAATATAATTAAAATATATTAGTGAAAAAAACCATATAAAAACATTATTTTAAAAAAGTTAGAAAAAATTGATTTGCCTAATTCTGACCACTTTGGTGGCTGAAAAATTAAGGCTTCTTTTGTTCTACCTAAAAACTTGTTTCCAACTTATTTTTTTATGTAAAATATTTTAGAAATCATGATAAACCTATCCATGATCTCAATAAAACTAAAATATTATACTAAAATCCAAAATCATCTCAAAATCAAAAATAAAACCCAGATCAAATCTGACAACCTCTTTTTTTATCAACAATATTTTTTTTTTATCGTTGAAATCCGACAACCTCTCTCAACCAAGAACTAAAAAAATAAAATAAGTGAGACACTAAAATTGTATAATTTTGATTATTTTTAAAATTGAACAACTAAGATGTATCTTTCTTGAAGTTTCTAGCACCCATGTTTGATATCTTTTAAATCTTATTTTTTTTTTAAAAATTTTTATCCTTGTCTAAAAAATTGAAATCAATTGGTTTTTAATTAGGGTAAAATAATTTAAAATAATATTTTGAGAATTAAAATTAATGTTTTAGAAAAAAAATAGATCATCCTTGATATTTTATTAGAAAATGAACAATACTGCTGCATTATATTGACCTCTAACGTTTTAGTTTTCGAGTAATGTTACTTCATACTCATTTGATTTGGGATATTATAAAAATTAATACATAAATTAATAGTTTTTTCCCTCTCCTACATAATAAACTATAAATCTCATCTAGCTCAATTAAAATCCTGGTTTCTCGAATCCACAGCAATACTACCCCTTGCAATCATTTAGTGCTGTTTGGTACAGCTGTTACTGTAGTTTTTTAAAATGATTTTCATGTCAAAATATATTAAAATGATATTTTTTTATTTTTTAAAAATTATTTTTGATATTAGTACATCAAAATAATCTAAAAATACAAAAATATATATTCATTTAAAATAAATAAAAAATTTGAATTATTTGAAAATAACGTTTTAAAAACTGTACAAAACAATTTCTTATTACTCACCGACACTTTGCCGTCGTACCACTTCCAAAATTTATTACTCACTGACAAACTTTGCCGTCCGTCGTACCACTTCCAAATATTTATTACACACTGACAAACTTTGCCGTCGCCAAGCTGGAAAAAAAATTGGAATGTGCTAGTCTACGAAACAAGAAATTACTGACTCTTTCGGAGTATAATTAAAGTGTTTTTGAAAATTATTTTTTATTTTAAAATATATTAAAATAATATTTTTTTAAAAAAATATTATTGATGTCAGTATATAAAAATAATCTAAAAACATACATAAAAAATAATTTAAAATATATTTTTTAATTTTTTTTAAAAGTATTGGAGTATGGTTTAACTGCTTTTGAAATTGCTTTTCGTTCAAAAATATATTAAAATGATATATTTTTTATTTTTAAAAATTAGTTTTAACATCAACATATCAAAATAATCTAAAAAAATAAAAAAAATAATTTAAAAAAAATAATTTTTTTTTCAAATATACTTTTGAAATACAATGTCAAACATCTCATAAATTTGGTTAAACTCATGTTTCAATAATGTTTGTTTTACTATATGTTTTAAAAATATTTTTATATATTTATGTATAAAAAATATTTGAAAAATAACATCAATCACTCTTCAAAATATATCTTTCATATGGATTCATCTACTTTTAAAAAATAATAACTCGCAAAATTGAAAATAAAAGCTCATATAGGAATAAAAAGAATATTAATATAAATATGAAAAAAATAGAGATTTGTTTTTAGAAATTCAAAAAGTTTATGCGCATATATAATTAAATAAATTTAAAAAATATGTGCTTTAATATTTTTTTTTAAAAACTATTAACGATAAATAAAAAAAAGACAAATATTGATGAATATATTTACTCTCGTATGCCAAAATATTTATTCAATTATATTTATTAAAATAAGTTTTTTATTCAAGCAAATAAAAATAGAAATAGAGATAAAAATTAAGAATTTATAACTAGCAAAATTGGAATGAGAGCTGCAAATAATACTGCAACGTTCTTTCAATTGTGTATGTGTATCTCATTTAATTAGTGTGTGTGTGTATCTCATTATTGAATATTATAAAATCGATTAATAACGTGTAAGAGATCATGTAAGAAATCAAACAAATCTTTACTCTTTATTGGACCGTTCAACAGAATAAACTTGGAAGGTGTAAAATTTCAGCATTTATCAATTCTCCACCCAAAATCAATTCTATTACCATCCATCGGTTTCTAATATTTGTCATTTAAGTTTGCATTTGTCAAATAAAGATACTAATTTATAATTTGATAAATTCTAATGACTTAACTTGTTCGTTGAAATAAAAACTTTTTAGCCTTCAAACTTGCGTTATCATTACTATATAATAAAATTATTTTAATTAACTAAAAATATTAGAAAGGTAGAATCTCTTATTAAACTCGACCTCTATAATAATGAAGACCCTAAATTAAATACTTGTCATGTAGTACCGTTAAGTTTAAGTTGCCTTTCTACCTTTATAGTTATATGTGTCATGTCCTTTAACTTCATATAATGTTATAACTCTATTATATTTGCTAAATTTTGGTTCATCCTATTGAGAAATCTTGTCATGGTTGCCTCTTTATTCTTCATTATATTAGCCTGAATCATAAATATTTTTATGTTTTTTATGGATGGTAATTGTAAACACCCAAGAGAATATATATATATATATATATATATATATATATATATATTAAAGGTTGAATTAGTTTTCGCTGCCAACTTTGTGACGCAGCAGAAAATCGTAAAGGTATATGACCAACGACAAAATTCCGTAATTAATTTGCATTAAGATGAAATCGTAAAGATTTAGAGAATTTTATTCAACAATTAAAAGAAAATTTGACCAGAGGCTTTACAATGGTGTTTAATACAAAGCCCTAACCTAATTCATGACGGTTAGGAAACGATACTAAACCATAAAATTACCATAAATGATAGCTTTGAGATAAGCGCAAAATAGAGTAGGTCTATAAGCCCTAAGTAAGCATAAAGTGATGAAAGTCTATTCGGACAATTAAATCAAGAGTTATGGTTGAAACGAGATTTTTCTAAAACGGAAAAAATGATAATTTCGGGGCCGAAACGAAGGAATTTGGCCAAAAACCGGTGGAAATCAGGGGCTATGCCACTGAATTCTTCCGCAAACAGCGATTCGCATCGACCAGGTGAGTTTCGCGAAATTCCAACCGTGTCGAGTAATCAGCAGCGACGCAGTTTTCACTGTCGATTTCTCGATCGGCAGCGAGGCGGTTTTCGTTGCCGATTATTGAAAGAGCTGGGAGGGTGAGATAAGATAAAAACGGTTTTGGATAGAACAAAACAAGGATAAGAATACACCTAAACTAACCCCAAACAACCCATCACATTTTAGGAGAAGTATAAATACAAGGAGGAGAGAGAAAGGAGGGCTGATTTTTCTTCTCAACAGCAAGCAAGCCATTCTCCCTCCCCTGTAAACTCGTAACCCAACCAGAGAGAAGTGTTCTGTGAGTGTGTGAGGAAAAAGAAGTAAGACAGAGAAAATTGGACAGCAAGAAGAGGGTGGGAAAACAGATCGTGAGAGAAAAGAAGAAGAATAACACGAAGGGGAAGAAGGAGGAAGAAAAAGAAAAAAAACCCAGTAGGAAAAGAGAAAGAAAAGTGTCAAACCCTCCTTAAAATTTGTTAAATCCGAAAGGTATGGGTCACAAAACCCCCCCTCCTCTTCTCCTTAAAACCCAAGAAGAAAACCCTAAGGAAATTGACCCACAACCTAAGTTAATGATGAAGGAAACTGAAATTTAACTAAGGCAAGGAAAACAGAAATAAAATGGGAAATTTGTGTGTGTTGAACTGGAAATTCATGTTTTTTGTATGCTGGAAATTGATGTGTATTTGCTGAGAATTGCATGTGTGTTTCGGCTGAAATTGTTGAAGGATTGTGTGCCGAATTGTGTAACTTACGACGAATTTTGACTCGCTGCCAAAGCTGCGTCGGCTGCAGCGAGCTAGTGTTCGTCGTCGAATTTCGTGTGTGAATATCACAACGAATTGTTATTCGCTGCCGAAACTGTGATACCAGCAGCGCGAAACAAGTTTCGCGGACCAATTTTCGTGAGCCAATTTTCACGAACCAGATTTCGCAAATCAGCTTCGCGAGCCAGTTTTCGCGAACCAGTTTTCGCGAGCCAGTTTTCGCGAGCCCGTTTTCGCGAACCAGATTTCGCGGACCAGCTTCGCGAGCCAGTTTTCGCGAACCAGTTTTCGCGAGCCATTTTTCGCAAACCAGATTTCGCGGACCAGATTTCACGAAGTAGTTTCGCAGAACACCTTCGCGGACCAGTTTTCGCGAGCCAGTTTTTGTTGCTGATTCCTACAATAAACTCCCTATACAGGAACGAATAAAATGCTAGTAACAATTTCAGGATATGTAGGGGTAAAATGTGGAACTCTTGTGTATGAACATATGAACTTTTGAGATGAGTGCAGTGACAGATGTGGTTCAAAATTGCAAGTGTACTGATTTATGACCATTGATGTCGCAGGTGGTGCGATGAGGATTGGATCCTCATCAAGATAAGCTCAGCCTACAAGTGGAACAGGTAGGTGATTTTTACATCCCCTTTTCATTCGTTGCATAGGGAATTACTCTGATAAGAATATTGTCTTATTGCGTTAGAGTTTATATTAAATGATCAAATACTGAAATGTCGATAAAGGAGCGATTAGCTTTGGCTAATGGCATCCGAAGGGATGGCCGGGATAAAATAATGATTAGCTTTGGCTAATGGCATCCAAAGGGATGTCCAGAACAAATGGTTGATTAGCTTCGGCTAATGGCACCTGAAGGGATAGCCGGTGCTAAGATTATGTTTGTTAGAAAAGAAAAGGTGGTACAGCTATAAGCATTACAAGCTAATTTCATCAAGTATATACCGAAGTTATATTTGCCGACGCCTCAATTTAAGAGTTGAATTGTGTGGTCATTAATATTATTATTATCATTAGGTAATTTTTTTCTCTTAAATGTTTTATACTGCTGCAGGAACGCCACATCCACGAGATGTCTAGGGAACCGATGCACGGAACCTATTTTTGCAAGAATTCATGTAGAGGAAATTTAACTCACAATGTATTTTGTATGAATCAATGTAATGAATACCTGACTGTTATTAGATCCTTTTTGTTTAAGTTCGTAATGACTATGCGTAGGATAGGAATGTAAGCCATGCCTATGTTTGTATATTTTAGTATGAAATTTTAAATCATGCAACCAAAAGAATGTGTTATGTATGATTCACTTTTAAACGAAATGCTCCATGTATGAATGGTATTTAATGATGTGGAGTGAACCGGTCCACCGATTACCGTCTCCATGTGCATAGAAAAAAAAATCTCGGGCTGTTACAGTAATCCTTTACACTCTTAGACCCTTGATTTATGTAGTTTTTGAAATAACTCATTATAATAGTGATTAGGTATAAACCTCTTTCTCATTATAGCCTTTATATCCTCTTAAGTGTCAATAGGCCTTGTTTGGTTCATTCTATTTCAAAACAAGTTGATCCCACCATATTATAGACTAATAAATATATTCAATGATGATGATTTTGATATTTTTCTCTTTCGAGTAGTTATATCAATCAAAAATCTATTCAACTTCTTTTCCTACTTTAAATATGTGATAGGATAATTTTATTTTAGATAGTTGGGGTTTTCATTTCGATAATTTTCAAATCCCTATTGAATCGATCATGATACCGAAAGCCTTAAAAACCACCTTCATGGCCAAATTGGCATCATGTTGTAAGCCACTAGCCCCTCAACACCTAGGCTATAAAAACAAGCAAATACAAAATAATGATTCAAAAATTGCAAGTACTAAAACAAATTCAAGTGAAAGATGAAAGATATAAAAACAAAAATTAATATAGATATGAAATTAATTGAATCATCCCAAATTTAAATTTATTATGATGATTTAGTCTATTCAAAAGTTAAAAAAGTATATAAATATATGTTAATGCAAACTAATTAGTTATAAGTTTTAAGGGAGTCAAAATTGAAACCAAAATTAAAATGTGACCCAAACTTAATATTTGATGTTGTGCCTCTTAATACCTAAGGGCAAGTCCAACGGGACTAGCCATCAGAGGAGGCAAAGGCATATTTTAAAAAAAATAGTTTTTTTTGTTAAATTTATCACTCCAACGGGGAGAGCCAAATGAAGAGGCAAAATGCCTTTTCCATTTTCGGGAGCCATTCCCACAGATTTCAGCCTGGGAGCCAAAACAGAAAATCCGACTGTTATAATATTTGTGACCGTTGCCATTGTACCAATAAAAACCAACATCAACACAGCAAACCAACATCAACACCGCAATACAATTAATTGAAAAATTGCAAAAACACATATATTTTACAGCAAACTCAAACAAGAAAAATCACAGCAAAATACCACAAATCCAACGAGCTGCATCTTCACTTCGTGTCAAATTTTCTGCCCACTGCATCATCGGTTTGTTTTCTAACTTAATCTATTTGTTTTTGTTCAAGTAGGTAGGTTTGTTTACAGAACCAAGAACCCATATAGAAATTAATAGCAGAAGCTGAATTGATATTTGAAACCCATATAGAAACTTGAACAATAAAGGGCCATGGGAAAGAGGGGAGAGCAGGGAGGGAGCAGGGAGCAGAATGAGGGGGGGGATGGAGCCGAGGGAGATGGGGGATGGAGCAGAGAGCAGAGGGAAAAAGGGGAGAGCAGAGTGAGAGGGAGCCGAGGGAGAGGGGGGGGGGGAAGAGTGGAGTGAAAGGGAGAGGGACGGAGGCGAGATCGCCATGGGAGAGGGACGATCGCCATGGGGAGAGGGACGATCGCCATGAAAAAAGGGATGTGTGTGTGTGCGGCGCCTGGAAAAGAAATGGGCAGAAATATGTAGGGTTTCGTGTGTGTGTGTGGGGGGGGGTATATTAATAATATTTAGGGAAAAGATGGGTAATTAATAATAATATTTAGTAAAAAAAATAATATTTTTGATTAATTATGAAATTAATAAATTATGAATTTTTTGCTCAATTAGATTAATTACATGTTTTAAATGTTTTGTTAGATTTAAAAATTGTGTAAATTTTGTATTTAGAATTGTTGTGGAGGTAATTAATAATAATATTTAGGAAAATAAAAGGAGGTCATTAATAATAATATGTAGTAAAAAAAATAATTATGCGAAATTGATAAATTACGAAATTGTGAATCAATTAGCTTAATTCCATGTTTTAAATTTACTGTTAGATGTTTAAACTGTGTAAATTTTGTCTTTAGAAATGTTGTGCATTTATTCGTAAATAGATATTTTTATCAGTTTTATTAATACTGTAATAAAATTTGAGTTAGATCGACAAGAGCAATAAGACAATGTATTTTTTATGCGGATGGACTCAAATGTGCGAAATTCATTCACTAACTCTCCTATAAGTGCGTCTGAACAATTTGTTTCTCAACAAGGTGATCTTAATGTTCATATTACTAGAAAATCACAAAAAAGTAAAAACTTCTTGTTAAATTATAATTAAATTCGTTTTTTTTATTATTTTTTTTAAAATAATTTTATTGTTAGCGAGTTTCTCAAAAATAATTATTTAATTATATAACTTACTCATATTAATTGTATAATGAATTGTATAATTACACTATATACAAAATAATTGAATTTTATTTAAAATAGGTTTAAAAAAATGGCTCTTAAAAATGACTCTTACCATTGGAGACCACATCATCTCAAGAGCCATTTATACACTATTCAAAGAGCCATTTCGATCATTTGCCTCTTAAAAATGCCTCCTACCATTGGACTTGCTCTAAGAATATCATTTTATAGGTGTTTTATCTAGGGTTGTCAGTTTCGTTCTGAAATGGCCAAAATGTTTCATATCAGTTAAAAAAAGAGACAAAACGACATCGTTTTTACCTCGGTTAACATTCCGGCACATTCCGGAGTTTTTGGCCAAATACTTGCCGAAATGTTCTGGTTTTGTTCTGCCTGTTTTGTTTCGGCCAAATAGTGTTTTTTTAAATAATGAATAATTTTACAATATCAATCATATCTCGTTATCCGAATGTTAGATTGAGATGAAATTTTATGAGGAGTCTCTTGATATATTTATATATATTATATTTAAATTTCAGAGCAATCAGATAATATAATGACCTTGCAAGATTAATGATGACATTCTCGTAATATTTTACATGTATATAATTTTGTTCAAAAAAATCATTTTATTGTGTCTTTTTTTTAGTAAATTGCACAATTCTAAATAATTTTATTTTTGCATTTGAAATAATTTTTTTTGAATTAATATATATATATATATATATATATATATATATCAACAGTACAACCCCGAAACGGTGCGCCGAAACGCTCTGAAACTAAACATTCTGTTCCAAATGAAAAAATGAAGCACCAACCGAAATGGAATTGACAACCTTGATTTTATGAAGTTTGGATATAAGTGTTTTCATCAAGTTTTGATCTAATCCCATTATAATAGTAACAAACAGCTAGAACTAAAATTTCAAATTATTGACTTTTTTGTTTTGTATGTAGTTACTAATTTTCTATGAAATTAAGATTTTTTTTAACAATTTAAATGTAAAAAATTAGAAATATATAACATGATTTTTATAGCCAAGATTTGATACCAACTAATACAAACCATGTAGATACAAATTTAGAAACCCACAAGAAAGTTCGAACACAATCTTGAAAAGCTAAAAAGTAGATTTGAGATAATCTTGAACCAAGACACCAACATTATTCAAACTCAAAAACCCACCTAACAACTAATGAATTAATAATGACAAGTATAAGAAAGATTCCATAAGATAATTGTTCTTCTATAAGTTAATTTTAATTTTCTCAAGAACCAAACAACACAAGTATCCTTATAAGCACACAAGGTTGTGATATATAAAGAATTATTATTAACAAAATTGAAATTTGTTTCTACAAAGAAACATTTATACTCTCTAAAAAACCCTAATAAACCAAAACTTGTGGGCTAATATGAACTCACTTACAAGTAAACCTAAGTAATGTAAATAAGCCCTAAAACTATTAGAAATAAATAAAAATACAAGTTTAAATCATATAGTATTCTATTGCAATTAATAATGGATGAAAAAAAATAAGATTGGTAAAATATTTAGCTTAAATAGACATATAGTTGAATTAGGTATCATAAGTATCCTCGGGTATAATTGTTGACTTTAAAAGTTCCAAATAATCTAGGAAATTTGTTGCTAAAGTTTCTACCCAATTACTTGCATTGTATATCATGTATTGCATTGTATATCATGTAATCCTTGCACAACATGGAAAAAAATAGTGAAGACAATTATTTCTCTTTGCTACCTTCTTTAGTTTCCTCTTCTAGTTAAGCTAATTATCATATAAGAAATCCTTGTTGTCACTATTAAGTATCCTTATAGAAGATAGAAACTCCCATAGTATTTTGCCAAAATACCATTGTAATGTTAAAATCACTTGTCATCACCTATCTTTTCTCATAGAGCATGGAAAGTTGTTTAAACAAGGCTTCCCAATTATGTTGTGAGTCCTAATCCAAAGTTAGGATTATGTTGGGCTCTTCTTGCATATATGTTAAGTTAGTTATAGATTGTCCCATATGTGTTGAAGCCTTATTAAAGCTAGCCTTGACCAAAATACTTTAAACAAACCCATTCTGCCCCCTTTAACCTTTTTACCTTTGGCTAATGATCGGTCCAATTTGCACCTATAGTGGATCGTTTGTCATAGTAAGCTAATTCATATCATATCTCGACTAATGACATTGAGAGAGGTCACCAATGGTGACTATAGTAGGCCACACTCTTTGTAGTAAAATTATAAAAAAGAATAAAAAAGAGACTGTGAAATCACACTAAAGCTCTAATTATAATACCATTAGTGTTACTAGAAAGTTCTCAACAATTTGAATCTAATGACACTAAAAAGGCCACTAATAATGGCCATAATGAGCCACACATTGTGGGATATTCACTTTTTTTATTGAGAATATGACAATACAATTACTATTGGTGATTTTTATATGTCATTGGATTCATTTTATTGGGATTTTTTTTAATACTAGTAGTTTTGTAATTAAATCTTCAATGTGCATCTTGAATCTCTTTTCTTTTTTTCATTCTTTTATTTTCTTGAAATTTATGCCAACTTATATATATTACAGTTTGTTAGTTTACCAAATTTTTTTTTGTATTAGTTATTGACCAAATATTTTTTTATAAAGTGTTATTAAGCGAAAATACCCTCTACATCATTGTTGTTAAAATCGCGAGTTGACTCGCAAAATCGTACGATTTTGCGAGTCAACTCATCAAATTGTGTCAACTCGGGTAGAAAAATCGATTTTGGTCAAACTCGGTCAAAATCGTAAAATCGGACCGGATCGGTCCGATTTTACAATTTTGCTAAAAATGGATCAAATTCGTGCGCCCCTCTGCTCTCTTATATGTATGTATGTATATATATATATATATATATATATATATATATATATAATATTGCGCGCACACACACACACACATATAAATATATATATATATATATCTCTATCTGCAGTATGCACATACATACATACATACATACATACATACATACATACATACATACATACATATATGTGTGTGTGTGTGTGTGTGCAGATAGAGATATACTCTCTATTTCTCTTGTATATATTATGGAATTACAATTGAAAATTAGTAATATTTACTGTAAAATTTATACTTAAAATTTTTGATTTTTTTTTACTTTAAATTAAATTTTTTAATGTTTTTAAATCATTTTCATATCCTCATGTCGAAATAATTTATTGGAGTTGGAGCTTGTACTGACAATATCGGTGTTGATACCAGTATTAATATCGATAATCCTTTCAAGTTTCAATAATAATCCTTTTGATGAATGTATTAAAAATAACGAGGAAAATGACAGTCATGAAACTGATTTTAATTTATATAGCACATCAATTTTTTTTTTTTAAATTTGTTAGTTTTTACCTAATGAAATTCTATGGACATAATTGTTTTGTAATATATTTTTAAGTTATTTTGAATCATGTATGAACCTTAACTAATGAAGTTTTATGGCCATAATTATATTGTATTGTATTCGGAAATATTTCACTTATGATTTTATGATTTTTCTACCTACACGATTTTAGCTATGATTTTATAATTTTTGTACGGAAAAATTCAAATACGATTTTACGATTTACGATTCGATCTTACGATCCAATTTTTCAAAGCCTTTTCCGTATCGTGTCAAAATCACAATTTTAACAACCTTGCTCTACATCCTATTAAGTGGCAGCAATGAATAACGAGGAAATAATGGATAAGAATTTGATTTTGATCAACTGGACAGCAAAATAAGGTTAGAAGTAAGGAGAGTCCACGTGCCATCACGTGGTCCTTGTTAAACCATAGATACGTTCGTGTAATAATGAGGAAAACCAATCCCCATGCACCTATCCACGTGTTTTCCTTGCTTTAAAAGACTTGCATGGCTTTTGATGTCTTGTTCCCCGACATTTTCTTTTCCTTTTTAACCATAAAAGGGTGTTTCGAACATAAGACAGCGAGGAATGACTTGCAGAGGAGGGCTGACACATGCATCAAATAAAAGTCCATGACTCCATGTCGATGCCGTACGGACCCCATTTACTGGTAAGCTTTTCATCCACTAGAACCACCCCCATACCATGCGATGCTACTTTAGGGAGTAAAAAAGCAAACGATTAATAATTCTCCCGGTAGAACCCAGGAGGCATGGAGCGTTGATGAGGTCCGGAAATTCCCGTTCCTTGATTCACTCTGGTATTGGCTTATTTGAGTCCTGCAAAATAGAGAAGTTTACTTCACAGACAGACGACTCTTTAATGTATAAAGAACAACGTGTAAAATAAACTAAGTAGTAGCGATCTCAACATATTTTAAAATTAAACATATTTTCTTAGCATATAACTAGCGATATGCCCGCGCATTGTGCCAGAGATTTTTTATCTATATAGAAAATTGATTGTTTTTATATGTATTGTATTTGTTATTTTAATATTTAATTAGTAAAATTATAATTGATAAAATCTGTATAATCGAAATAGAAAGTTGTTCGTATATTTTGTAATTGCAGATAACGCAAATATTTTATTTTTGAGTTGCTTTTTTATCTCAGTAATATTAGATTTGACACATAATTTTTTTTCCACAAATAAACTTATATTTTTTGCGTGTTATAATTAATTATTTTAATGTTCAATCACTAAAATTGCAATAGATCAAATATGTTAGAAATGAGTTTTTTTGCGTTGTATAAGTAGTATGCTTGCCCGCGCATTGCGTTAGGGTTTTTTCAATGTAGAAAACTAATTGATTTTTTACATGCTGTAATTAGTTGTTTAAATATTTAATTAGTAACATTATAATAGATACAATATGTAACAAATTAAATTTTCCCCCGCCTAAAAGGAATAGTGTAATCGAAATGGGAAGCGGTTCTTATATTTTTTAATTGTAGATACCCAAGGTAAATTTGTCAAAAAAAATTAATTTTTTTCCCCAGTAATATTACATCTGACACATGAAAATAAAAATATTGTAAATTTCTGAAAAAACAAACTTAATTTTTTTGTGTGCTATAATGACTTATGTGCCGTATAAAAGGAACAGTGTATTCGAAACAGAAAGTGACTTATATATTTTTTAATTGTAGATAACCTAGGTAAATTTGTCTATTTTTTTTAGTTGTTTTTTCCCCCAGTAATATTACATCTGACACATTAAAAATAAAAATATTGCAAATTTCTGAAGAAATAAACTTAAATTGTTTTTTATAAGATTTATTCATCATATTATTATATTAAATGTATTTAAGAATATTGATATTAATTTTTTTCCTGCAAAAAATCTGAGGTCATTTTTTTTTATCTCTTTATATATTTTTAGGTGATAATATGCAATAAATATTAAAACATATAATAATGACTTATTTGCCGTTTAAAAGGAACAGTGTACTTGAGACAAAAGTGACTTGTATCGTTTTTTAATTGTAGATAACCTAGGTAAATTTGTCTATTTTTTTTCTTGAGTTGTCTTTTATCCCCAGTAATATTAGATACAAAATGACTATTGCTATTATTGCAAAAATAATTAAAATTATCAAATTATCCCAAAAGAAAAAACACTCAAAAACATTAACAAAAGAATAAACTAGAAAAAGAATATATTATTATTATTATTATTATTATTATTATTATTATTATTATTGTGTTAATGATGAATAAAGAACAGAAATAAATAAAAGACAAAAAAAATCATAATAACTTTAACAGAAGACAAAAATAAAATCATAATTATCAGGAAAATAAAATTCATCTAACTTGAAAATAATAACAATAAAACCAATAAAAAACCTAAAAGAAAGAGCACATAAAAAAAATATAATAGATGATAAAACAAAAAAAAATATTAGCTGAAAAAATCATTTAATTTGAAAATTTAAAAAAATATATGTTCTGCGTTGCGGGCTGAGTAAACAATTTTTATAGGATTTGCTGGATCAAAATAAAAATATAATATTTATATATGCGAAATTTAATATAATAAAATGGCTCAACACACCCTACTATAACAATAGCAAAATCAAAGTTTGAAAATCTAAAATTATCATTGCTCTTACTATTAAAATAATAAAAATTATCAAATTATCATGAAAAAAAACACTCAAAAACATTAACAAAAGAGTAAGTAAATAATTAAATTATTATTATTATTATTATTATTATTATTATGAACGAAACAAAACTACATGAAAAACTAAAAAAAATGCTAGAAACTTGAACAAAAGATAAAACAAAGAAATAAAATAAAAATAAAAATAAAAATTATCATTGCTATTACTGCTAAAAATATAAAAATTATCAAATTATCTGAAGAAAAAAAACATAAAAAACATTATCAAAAAAGCAAGTAAGAAAAACAATTAAATTATTATTATTATTATTATTATTATTATTATTATTATTATTATTGTGTTAAACACACTTATATATACATGGACAAAAGTAGGGGTTATTTTAGAAATTTTAAAAAATCAAAGTATAAGGGCTGAAATGAAAATCAAATATAAAGGGATTAAAATCAAAAATTAAAAGTTTAAGGGCTGAAATGAAAATCATATTTATTAACATTTTCAATTAAAGGACAAATTTGCAAAAATGGAAACTTCTGTACCGAATAAATTCATCATTTTCAATCCAATCCGAAAATTAAAAGAAGGAGGACCGAATTGAAAAATAGACATTGAATCAATTCCAATCGGAGGACCCAATCGAACTAAATTAAAACTTATATATAAAAAATCAGGACCAAAAATGAAATTGAAAAGTAAGGGATCGAAGTGAAAAGTCTGTAAATAAGGGGGACTCTCCTGCACTTGTACGTGTAGGAGAGAGAGAAATGTGGCCAGCCGCTTTAACTGGCCACCACCTCGTCCACGGCCGGGTTTTGGTAAAACACGCCACGTGTAGAGGAAGACCACATGGAGGCGCACCAGAATAGACGCCGGTTCGACATTTCCGGCCACCACATAAGCCTACATGCGCCACTTTAAAGGGGCATGAGGCAGAATACTGTCGGTCGCGTACCACACGCGCCAACAGTATTTTGAAAAATAAATAAATAATAATGGTCAGTTACCGTTATAGCCCTGTCCTTAATTAATCACATTTGTCTTATTAGGGGCTATAATAGTCTTTATCCATTTAAAAAATATTAAAAAAAAGGTTGCGGCGGACCGGACCGAACCGAACCGATCCGTACGCGCGCATTTACGCCCTTAACCCTCAGTCGGAACCGTTGTTTTGTCTTATTACCAGGGCTAAAATCGTTACTACACTGTTCATAAGAGGAAAAAAAAAGGTGGACGAACTCGCGCGACGCACGGACGACAAAAATCCAGTCCACAGTGCGCCTAAGTCACTGTCTACAGTACCGAGCCTGAGCTCTTTTAGCTCTTTTACTAATACCACAACGATATTAGTTAAGCCAGAGTTATGGTACTTAATACTTATAGCGCCAATTAGAATACAACTAACCTCTAAACCTGAAAATACCCTTGTCGTTATATATATATATATATATATATATATATATATATATCCTAATAAGAATGCCATTAGTTTCTTTTCATTTCTTTGAGTAGATTGATTAAAGTTCACCTAAGCAAGTTTGGTGAATCTAATAACCCAAAATCCGGGTATGATATTTTTCATTTCTTTTCTTTATTGCATTACATTGAAGTCTTGTTTCTTAACCATCAACATATAGACAAAGGCTAATGTGACTCCATTTTATTGAGAGTGCATGTTTTATTTTTTATTATATTATCTCTATTTTAAGGTAGTATCAAAAAAATGATAGAGAAATTACACATATAGAACTTTAACATATTTTTGTTTCCTCGCCAAATTTTAACATTCAGGGTCATGCTTATAAAAGACAGACCTTCACTGTAGTTTTATAGTATTAAATTTTCTGCACAAATACACACTTTATTTCCCAATTGAATTGTCTATATATAGACTTTACATGGTTTTGTCTAAAGAAGTTTGTACAACTAGGTATATTATATTTATATTGATTGCAAATTTCCTTTGCTAAAATACAACACTTTGATTTATTCAGTGCATGATTCTTGGTTGTAGATAATTACCAGAATCAATGCATGATTATTGTCATGATTGTTTTGGCAAAATGCCCAGTATCACCTTCCTTAATATGGCCCCGCAAAAGTGAGTTTCCATTGGCAAGACCAATTTGTTTCGCAGGAAATTTGTTCGTTCACGGGATATAGGCTTCGTTAGCAAGTCGACTAATTGATAATGAGTGTGCACGTGACCCACTGTGAGGGTCCCTTTATAAACATCATGGACAAAATGAAGATCAATTTGAATGTGTTTCATGCGTGAATGGTGGATTGGATTGAAGATGAGATGGGTCGCTCCAAGGTTGTCACAAAGAAGAAATGGTGATTGTTTTAGGGAAAAACTAAGTTCTTGAAGAAGAGTAAGCAACCAAAATGTTTCAGAGACTGCATTGCAAGGGCTTGATATTCAGCTTCCGTAGTCGATCAAGCAACAACTCATTGTTTGTTGGATTCCCATGAGATGGGATTGCAACTTAGAAATGTAATATTGGCTGACGTAGAGGATCTAACATCAACATCACCGGCCCAGACAACATCACTGAAGGTGGTGAGGAAGGGAGCTGCAAGTTTATGAAGATTAATACCATGAATGATGGTCTTTTGAGATACCAGAGAACTATTGCTGTTTTTTTTTTCTAAGTCATATTTTTATTTTTCGGTTTTTTTAAGTCTCAAAGTAGATCTCTCTTCGTGAACGAATCTTTACCTTATAGGGGTCGAAACTTAACCATTCTAAAGTCTGATTTTTTGTACTACATTTAATATCCTTTTTTTATTATATGTGGGTGCACTTTACAATGTAATTTTACACCTTGATAGTTAAAACAAAAAAAATTATATTTTTTGTTGATATTTTGGCCTAATTCCAACTGATAATCATAAATCAGTTATGATATCTCATTTTTATTTCAAAACATGAGAAAAATGCTATATTATTTTTGAAAAATATACTTGGAAAACCCTAGAATTCGACCATATGCACGAAAGCAAAATGTTTTTTTTAAAAGAAAACAATATACATTTTTGTATTTTTGCATATTTTCATGCAGATTTTTTTTTTATTTTGTATTTTTCTATTATTTATTTATTTTTCTATTTTTTGTGGCTGGGCTGCCTAGCTCGAGTGGGCCAAGAGGCCCACCCCTTTGGGCAAGGCTTCTCATCCCGGGTGGGCTTAATGGCATATCCCTATTAGGTGGCCTGGTTGGACACCATGTCTAACCCAACTACTGCCCACTATTCACCTATGGTGAACAGTGAACGAATACGGACGGAGAGAGATGGAGGATGTACACTGTCGCTATGTAGAGGAGACCAAGTTGGATCCGCTGTTGCTGGTGGCGTCAGGAATGGTAGCCTATAATGGTTCAGAGAGGCGCTAGAGAGCTGCTGCAATGGAAAAGGAAGAGAGACAGACTGCTGCTGCATGTCATTAAAGGCCTGATGTTGCTATTAGAGGACAGAGAGAGTCTACTGCCAGTGCTAAAGAGCCACGACTAGTGCTTGTTGGACGAAGCTACTGCAATTGCTGAGGGAGATGAGGGTTGACTACTGTTGGTTTCATTGACTTTGGATTGGCTAGGGGTGGAAGCAGTAGCGGCGGGTGACAGTGGAGAAGAGAGAGGTAGGTAAATGTGGTGATTGGTGGTAAAAAACTCGCAACTATCGCTAGTTGTTCCTCTATTTTTTTCTTAGTATTTCTTTTGTTTTTCTCTATCCCTATTCCGTGCTCGAGTTGCTATTTATAGGAGATGGGAGGTAACCCTTTGATTGCTATTGCGTGTAACGATGGTTGCCTCCTCGTCTTCTACAACAACGTGCATGCATTGTTCAAATTACTAAATACTGCAATCACGCCTGTAGAATTTGTAAAAGGTGTGAATGCACTTTGGTCCCTAAATTTAAAATTATTCTAATTGCACTCCTAATTGACTTTAAACTTTTAAATATATGCAATTTCATCCTCGCTAAAATTTCAATAACAACCTTAACGTTACACGTCTTTTTTACTTTGATCATTGGTTTTGAATTTATGCAATATGACCCTCATTGACCTTTAAAATCTCAATTGTCTTCGATGTTTCCCCTAATTTCAACTAATCGACTTGGAAATAATTCAATTTGTTCTCTAAAAATTCCAATCTTCTCAATTGAAACCGAATTAGTTTCCCAAACTTGATTTTTCCATCAATTAAGCCTTTAATAAAATTAATTTGACCAATCTAAAGTATAATTAAGTCCTTAACCTTAATTAAATCTTTCAATTGGATCCTAAATTAATTTATAAACACAATTATAATTTAAATTGCCAACGATTAAATCGAATTGGCCTATAAAAAATATAATTATGCCTTTTGACTTACATTTTATGCTAATTTATCCAATAATAAATTATGCTAGCCTTAAATTTGTGTTTCCTTCATTTTTAGGCACAATAAAGGAACGATTAGGCTCTCAAATCTGCTCAAACTTCCAACTCAATTTTTTTTACAATGCCAGCCTTTTTATTTTATTTTTGTTATTTTATTATTTTTAGGGAATAACCCATAATTGAGTTATGACAATTGCCTCTCTCTTTACAATGTTTGCAACTAAAATCTCGTAAGTGACGTTTAATAGTGGGTGCTGTAAAGAAAAAGAAAAGAGAGAAGTATTGTTAGAGACCTTTCAGACCAAGAAATGGTCAATTCCTCGGGAAGTAAAAATAAGGGTTATGAAGCACACTTAGATGGGAACAGTGAGATAGGGCTAGGAAGCGCACTATTATAGGTTAGATGGCCGAGGGTTGGAAAACACCCTCAGAAAAAGAATTGAATAGGGTTGAAAAATGCACTACTTTAATTTATGATTGAGGGTCGGAAAACACACTCATATGAAGAGAGATATAGCTAAAAGCATACTATTCTAATTTATGGTTTAAAATTGAAAAAAAAACACTCAAAAGAGGAAGAAAATAAGATTGGAAAACACACTATTTTACTTTATGGTACAGGTTGGAAAACGCATTCAAATGAAAAAGAGCAAAATAGAGTTGTGAAGCACACTATTTAAGTCGATTGAGGGCTAAAAGCGCCCTTGAATAAGGATGGGGGGATAGGGTTGAGAACATGCTATCTGAGTTGATGGTTGAAAAGTGCATTCAAACGATAAAAAAGATGATAGTGCTGACAAACACACTATCTAGGTTTATCGATGGCTAGGAAACACTCCTAAATAAGAAAAGAGATAGAGCTACGAATCGCGCTATCTGTGTTGATTATGGAGTCGCCAATGTACTCAAGGGAATGAAAGAGGCGAGGTCTTAAATGCGTACACAAACATGATGAATGAAAGTTTATAAGGATGCAATGCATGATGATGCATGTATACTTACCTGAGAAATATAGGCCCTCTTTTCCTTCTTGATCTTCTTGTTTTTGGGGTTTGACATCTCTAGCTTTAATGGCTTCTCACTTCTTCTTACTTGTGCTGCAACTTATGACCTTGGTATCCGCGATGATAGATCTTTACTATATCTACATGCCCCCTACTTAAAGACTTTCAAACTTGTTTGACATCCTCTATCTTTTCTTAAAAAGAATAGTGGAACCTGTTTCATTGCATTTCTAGATTGCCTTTAGTGTGGTCATACTCCACAAGTGTTTTAAGTTTCAAGTGTTTACAGGAAAGGCCTGATTGTTTACAAAGATTACTTTCATGTAATTTTTTTAGAACTTCAAAAGCATTCCAAGCATAAAAATCATTTTGATGTTTGTTTAAAACAAACTTGCTCTTAAAGGATATTAAATGATCTCATTATTAGGTTTTATGTTGCTTTTGATGGGAGTGTGAAATAATACTTATTTCATGTCTTCCATGTCAAAAAGATTTCGATCAAGTCTTCTGAAGCATAAAAAAACATTGTCTATCAATCCAAATAGCCTGTATTTGATTAGAAAGGGCTTTATTGGGCTTGTAAAGTAGGTTTAGGCTGGCTACAAGAAAAAGATTTTTGTTGGCTCAAAAGTTGTTTAAGGGTTTTCTAGACTAAGGATCACTAGTGCATGCTCTTAGAGCTCCCTTTGGTCCATAGGTTCTGGAACCTCAGAATTGATTAGCATAATGACTTGACATGCTGCTAGTATTTTGTTTGGGTTTTTTATCATGGGTTTTTAGCACTATGATCATGTTTGTTTTTTTGTTTGGTTATAGTGTGCTCGAAGCTTTTTACATTCATGACCCCTAATTTTGTTTAGGCATCTCTTGTCATTGAAGACCATTTTGTAGATTAAAAGTACTTTTCGATCCTTGTATTTACCCCCTAGTGTAATGTGCAATCCTTGTCAAGTTTAATTTATTAGGCTCAAATAGGATCTGCACGGGACATATGAGAGTTATCAAGGTACATCAAAGATGGTCTTCCCTCATTTAAAAAGCATGCATTAAAGATAGGTAAACTTTATTTTTCCATGTGAAATGATTTTTGATTATTTGCTTAGCTAAGACCTTGCTTTTTTTATGTGGGTTTTTGGAGTTATGAGATTGCCTTTCAAGGGATCACATGAATTTCGAGACCTCATTTGTTTAAACAAACACTACTTTGATATACAGACTAGGCGTATTATCCTGGTTTTTTGCTTGACTGACATACTTCCTTCTATCAAAGGGATCTTCTGTACGACTTTATCACTATCTTAGTTAGGCATTTCTGCATAAATCCAGGCAAATACATTTGCATATTCATGCAAAAGAGAAATCAATTTATCTCTTTCTTCAATCGTAATAAGGGTACCAATATTTAATTTTGTTTTCTTTTGCTCAATCTTAAATTGATGATCTCAAGACCCTTACTAACTGGTTTCCAAGCTTTTTCAGAATTTTCACCAACCTAGTAAACTTTTTTATATCTTTCTTTGCCCATCCCTCGTCAATAAGTGTAGTGATATTATTGAAATTTAGCCAATTATTCTTTGTGTGGTAGTTTTGTGAGAATCAAGAACTTTCAAAACTCTTGAAAGTCTAAGGTGCTTGTGTAAGAGTGCTATTTGAAAATAAATGGTGATGTCATAGATAAAATGCATGATCTTATAAAAAAGAGTGCTCATTTAACAAGGAAAAATCATGTGGCATCATGAGCTGGATTACTATCAAGGTCAAAATAGATCAAAATACAAGCAATTACTTTTTAAACACAACAGGAGCATGCTCCATCTTCTAGTTCTAAAACACTTCTCCTTCAGCTAGTTCTCGCACGAAAGTCCTTGGAGGAGGGGGCATCAACGTTGTGGGTAGAAAGCTGTAGGAAATTTGTCTTTTCTTCTTGGTATTCAAGAGTGCTAATATGTAGATCTTTTATACCAACCTTGGTGACCTCAGCTGAACTGTAGAAATATTCTTAAAGTGGCGGGATGACAAATTCTTTTTTCTTTGACTCTCTTTCTTTATTTTTTTCCATCCTTACCTGTCTTCTAATTTGAGCGACCTAATCATAATCCTCTTTCTTTGGCTTATACCTAAGCCCAAACCTTTGATTAGCACATTTCAACTTCAATATGTTGATTCGCTCCAGCATTCCATTGATGGGATTAAATTGAAAAGGAATTTTGTTCTATAAGAAAATATGGTGGCTATTTTTGTTGCTTCTGGGATCCTTGGCTTCTTCAGTGGTGCACTCATAGAGACCCATTCTGCATTTACTATTTTAAATGTGTGAATGTTCCCTTCTCTACAATCCTCTGTTTCTATAAAGGGTACAACTACTTTTTTAATCATTGAAATGATTTCTTAAACTTTCATAGTAGTTAATGCCCTATTTATAATATACTTCAAGCACTAGTGTAATGAAGAGGCCACTGCTCCAGCTGCATGAATCCATGGCCTGCCCAATAATATGTTGTAGGATGGATGAATATCCATTACTTGCAATGTTACTAGGGACATTTGTGGTCCTACACATAACTGTACTTCAAGAGTCCCCATTATTTGTCTTGGCAATCCATCATATGCTCTTGCCATCATGGTACTTGGCTTCATGTGTGATTTATCAATAAGCATCTCTTTCAACATATCTCTTGGTAACACGTTCAATGTAGATCCATTGTCAACCAACACTTTCCCGATCAAAAACATCCTTTCATTGTATCGTGATGTATAAGGGCTTGTTATGCCTAGTATCATTAAGACCCAATTCATCTTCGGTAAAGTGAACTCAATATTGAGGAAAGCAACGATATCTTAGCAGGAGTTCTCTTGAGTTACTCTATAACACTATATTTATCGTGCTTCATCAATCTTAAAAATTCATTGGCTTCTTCTTCGATAACAAGCTTACTCATTTCTTTAGTCAAGTTAATCACTCCCTTCTTTTTTAGTTTCCATAACTCCTCCGAGGTAAAACATCTGCCACTTTAGGGCAGGCCTCCATCCTCTAGCAAAACTAGTGGTTGCCATGTACTTTGAAATAAATGTCCATAGTTGTATGGTATGGCATTATAATCTTCTTTGCGAGTAACTATGGGCTTAGACAAAACTAGGTTGGGTGGTCCTACCAAAGTAAATTGAACCCGACATACATCTGTACTCGGCATGTTTGTAACAAAAACCTCATCCTATACTATCGTTTACACCTTGAGCAGTCCCCTGTTCATCATTTGCCTTATATTATTATGGAAACCCTTATATTGGCTAACATAATGACCTTCTTGGTTATGATGATTAAAACATCATATGCCATCATATCATGCTCTTATTAGCATTTGATAAATCCCTTCCATAGACACCTCTAAGCCTTTTGGATATTCAACATCTAGTATGTTCACTGATCCATTACCTGGAGTATGATTAGGTAAAGGGTTGATGCTTACATTAGGGGATTCTTTGTATGTTATACAACCAGCCTTTATCAATTGTAAGAGTTTCTTTTTAAAGCATTGCATGTACGGATGTTGTGTCCTACGATTCGTGCGTGGTATTCACAAGAGAGATATGACTTCTATCAACTAGGGTAAGGTGGTTGTAAAGGTGTTAGAGGTACATGAACTACTTGTCAAATTCTTAACAACTTTTGATATATTTTGTTCAAAGGTAAGGGTAATTGTTCTTGAGTTCTTTGGTATCTTTTTTTAAAAAACTTTTGGTTGGTTTTTTGACAAATTCTTGGTTTGATTTCCAAGCCTTTTGGTAGAGAATGGAGATTTGAAGTTGATATTGGCAATTTGGGATGATAAGACACTATATTTTTGAAGTTGGGTATTCTTGCCCTTATAACCAGCTTCAATGTGATCAATCTCCCTCTTCTTTCCAAGAAAACCCCTTTTCTCTAATGGTGCAGAGATTCTCCCACTCTTTATCCCTTGCTCTATACATTAATGAATTATTATGTCGAACTGCTCATTAGATGTTCGTAATATGGTGCTCTCAACATGTGTTGGCGAATAAAGTATCCATCTCCCTATCCAAGAGGAGAGAGTGCACCTAGAGAACTAAGTCCCTCCACCTTTAAGCATATTTTTTATTATTTCTTTTTCTCTTTTTTCCAAGTTGGACAAATTGGTCTTATTAGGGGATATGTCCTTATTATACTTATATTGCTTATCAAAATCATCCACTAGACCTTTCTAGCTATGAATTCTGGTGTTGTCAAGACTTATATACCATCTTAAAATTGTCCGCTCAAACCATCCTGGAAAAAATGCATTAGTAACTTCTCATCATGAACTACCTCCACCATTTGTTACAATATTATTTCAAATGAATGGCGGGGTATTGTGTCCCAGTATACTTAATGAATTCCGAAACATGAAACTTTTTTGGTACTACCATATTTAGAACTAAACACATTCCTATAGTCTTCACTAGATCAAATAAATATGCTCCCTTAATGGCCTTATTTTGGCTTCCAACACTACCATTTTGTCTTGATCTGCATCATCAGACAATTATATCTTTTGGGATTCGTTTGCAAACATTTTAACTACCGGTATGTGTGACATTGTTGATTATACAAACACAAGATATTGCTAAGGATCCTAAACCCTCTCTCATATTACCTCACTAGGGTGGTTTGTTGCTTGCGCAGGTCTAGCTGAAGTACCCTCATTTAAAGCATTTCTCAGTGATTGCTCAAGCAAAATGGTAAAACAAGCTACACTATATTTCAAGGTATTTACTCTTCTTAGAAATGAGCATCTAAGTGTGCACATTATTCATTCTCATATTTCCTTGATGAAGTTGAGTGTTGTAAATTATAGGAGATGAAGCTTTTCGGGGACCTATATTTGAACGTGTCAATGATATGTGTGTTATTTATAATGAATGAATGTATGCATGATTATTTTTGATAAACCAATCCATGACTTCCTTGTTGGGTAGAATATGTGGTTTGATAACTTTGAAGAAGTTTTACCCAAATATTCAAATCAATTGAATTCTACAAACTTGCCAAAAAGAAAAAGGTGGATCTTGTCCATTTTATTCATCAAAATAAATCATACAAAAGACATTTACTTGAATGCTAGTCCTTTTTTAGCTACAATCCTAACAAAATAGGAGAGTTCATTCAAGTACTCTTCATATTTGAGGGCACTGCTACCAATTCTAGTAGCTTTTACACGTAGCTCATCTGTCTTTCGAGCCACCATGTTGATCAACTTATCAGTTTGTTCTATCTTATAATGGTAGACAACATTATCTTGGATTAATGTTCCATTACTAGTAGCCAATGATTTGTTATTTTTCTCTAATATTTGAACCATCCCCTCAAGCTATTGGGTCTGATCCTTAGCCTTTTGTAGCGCTTTTTTCCTTGCATTGAGCTCTATTGTCTTGGTGTTCAATTGAGCTTCAATTTTGGTGGTGTATTCTTGTCATTCGTTGAGCTGCTCTTGCACTCTTTTTAGTTCCTCCTCTCGAGTTTCAAGTTTAACTTGCATAGTGGAAACACATTCTTTCATGGCATTGGTTTAAGCTAAGTATCTTTTCATATCCGATTCTGCTACCCTTCTCGCTTCCATTTCACTTTACGTCTAAACTTGGTACCGTTCTTTCAATTATTTTTCTTCTTTAAGAACAAGACTAGTCACCCTTCCTTTCTCCTTCTTAGCTTCCCATTTCATCTTATAGTGATCACTTTCCTTCTTCTTTTTTTATCAAGATCACTAATTCCTAGTCTGTGCACTCTCTACTTTTAAAGGCTTTCTTCAAAGTGACCAATTCCCTTTCCATTTTTATATGCTTATTCACCAGGTTATCATATCAAGAACTCCTTTCTTCCAGCTGATTCTTTTACCAGATCAACCCGTCAACCTACTCTTCTTTTCCTTGCAATTGTCTATTCAAAGAGGCCCTCATTTGTTCTTCTCATGGGAGTTGTTCTTCAAGGAATTTTTTATGGCTTTTGTTATGGCTGAGCTCAATCCTTAATTTATCCAACACCTCTTATAGGTCCCCTTTGCCAACTCTTTTCCTTTTAGCCAGATGATAACGGGTGGCTCATCTTACACCTGGCTTTGCTTTACTACATTCTAAGGTGCTTCGTAACTTTTCCATGCTAGATAATTTGGACTGATAGAGGACTTTTTCAGGTGGAGTTCTTTGCCAACTAAAACAGGTCGCTCCCAATCACTCTTAATGGCTTCAAGCTCAGCCAATGAATTAAATTTTTTGAATGAACCCATGTATTTGGCTAAGCCCCTAGTTCTTGGTATGTATTGTGTCCCCCCAAACTGCCTGGTTAAGTCAATCAGTGGAACCCATGCTTTACTACCACAACTCATGAGGTAGGTTTAACCACTTACCCAAGGGGCTTCCCATCTAAAATCACTTTTAGGGAGTGCCTAATATTTCTTCACCAAAGTTTTTCATCTAAATCTCTCCATTCTTCATTCAGAACCAATGTAAGAGGCCTTATGTTAAACCATAAAAAAGCATTGAAAACTTCTCTTGGAGTTTCCAAATGACTAACAATCCACATGAATAATAAGGGGATGCAACGCCGTATTACTCCTTTCTCATGTAACCTGCAATGATTCAGAGACGGGAAAGTTTTAGCTAATATAGCTGAAATGGGATTACTCCTTGCTTGCTTTAGCCGCTTCCATACTAATAATTTTGGCGGCTTCCGAAGGGAACAACTCTAAACCAAAAATAGCAAAAATCACTGATGGATACACTTTTTCCCCGAGCCTCCCTTGATCCTTGTCTGTTTTTAACTTGCTCTCAATCATCTTCTACTTGAAACCTCCGGAATATGTCTTGTACTGGTTTACTTAATCTAAGCATAAAATTTTGGCAACCTCTTGGGTTGTATTCTCAATCCTCTGCCTGAAATGAACTCCGTGAGGGTTGTAAGAGAAGTTCAGGATTTGAGCATATTCTTACATTGTAGGGGTCATGTCGACATCCCCAAAGGTGAAGCATCTGTAGCTTGATCCTAAAAGTGCATATGAGCCTTGACTGTTGATATCTTAATTAGAATTTTCATAAAATGAGCAATTCTCCCTTATCTTCTTTCAAATATTGTCTCATCTACATACCCCAAGATGGGCGCAAGCTTCTTCATATTTTTTTATAGAGTAGTGGACTTTGGTCATGTGTGGAAATTCATTGACTTTAGCCCTTGGACTCCTTCAATTAACTACATCATCTCAGATCTTTCCCCGCATTCCAAAAAGATCATGGAAGTCATGGTCTTGGTTTGATAATTTCTACAAAGTTTTTAAAGAAATGAATTACTAGAGAATTTGTATCCTAAAACAGGTTGAAAGTTATTACATGAAAGGTAAGCTTTTTATGGTCTTAAAAGGTTTATGAACAGCTGTAGTGAAGAAGAGGCCAAGACGGTGACAACATCAGGAATGGTGGCCTCTGGCGTTCGGGAGATGAGCTGAAGAGCTACTGCAATGGAGAAAGAGAGAGAGACTGTTGCTCCATATCACCAGAGACTTGTTGCTGCTAGTGCGAAAGAGCCATAATTGGTGCTTGTCGGATGAAGCTATTGTAACTGCTGAGGGAGACGAGGGCTTGCTGCTACTAGTTTCGGTGATTGTGGCTTGGAAGGGGGTGGAAGTAATAGCGGGGGGTGATAGTGGAGAAGAGAGAGGTTGTTGGTGCTAAGGAAGGAGGTGAAGGTGGTGGTCGGCGGTAGAAAACTCTCAACACTGTTGGTTGTTCCTCTATTTTTTCCTCAGTTTTTTTATTCTTTTTTATTCTTTTTCTCTGTCTTTGTTCCCTGCTCTAGCTGCTATTTATAGCAGATGGGAGGTAACCCTTCGACTTCCATTGCGTGCAACAATGTGTTGCCTCCTCATTTTCTTCAACAACGTGCATGCACTGTTTAGATCAATAAACAATGCAGTTACGCCTTCAAAATTTGCAAAAGGTGCGAATGCACTGTGGTTCTTCAATTTACAATTGTTCTAATTATGCTCCTAATTGGCTTTACATTTTAAAATTTATGCAATTTTATCCCAGCTAAAATTTTAATAATAGCCTTAACTTTATGCCCCCTTTCTACTTTGGTTTTTAGTTTTGAATTTATGCAATTTGATCCTCAATTAACTAACAAACTTTCAATTTTTTTCGATTTTGCCCCTCATTTCAACCAATTGACTTGGAAAAAAAATTCAATTTGGAGTCCGAAAATTCTAATCTTCTCAATTGAAACCGAAATAGGCTCTTAAACTTGATTTTTCATCAAATAGGCCAGTAATAAAATTAATTTGACCAATTTAAAATATAATTAATTCCTTACACTTAATTAAATCCTTCAATTTAATCCTAAATTAATTCCTAAACACAATTATACTTTAAATTGGTCGATGATTAAATCGATTTGGCTTATAAAAAAATATAATGATGCCTCCCGACTTATATTTTATACAGATTTATCCAATAATATACATGTTACCCTTAAATATGCATTTCCTTTCAATTTTGGACACAATAGAGGCATAGTCAAGCTCTCGAATCTGCTCAAACTTCCAACTTTATTTTTTTTACAATGCCAGCCTTTTAATTTTATTTTTGTTATTTTATTATTTTTAGAGAATAACCTAGAAATGAGTTATGACACTAATTTTTATCAATCCACTATATTTCTTCAACACAAACTAACATCACCGCTCTTTCATCATCTTATTTCATGGTCTCCCCACCCTTTACTACTAGCTTTCTAAGGTTGAATTTGATTGTTGACCTTAGTTTTAATTCCATTTCTCTAACTCTAATGGATTCATTTCCTTCTCCATTATATAAGATCAAGTAGCCCATGGTTTGGTACCATTTTGTGATATTTTATCCCTGCACATAAAAAATAACCTTCTACTCTTATTGTTTTTGTAATAGTTCCCTTCACTTCAAATGAGCTATTGAATGCTTTTTTTATAGCTCACTCATATTTCTCTTGAGGTTTTTTTCTCCAAAGAAGAAAATAAATTTCTAGAATACCATCATAACATTGTTTTTCAAATCACTATTTAAAAAAATTACTCTTGCTCTCTTGTTCTATTTTTTTCAATGAATTTTGTAATTTTATTGGGATTATAATCTTGAAAATAAAGTTAATGGTACTATAAATATATGTAAAGCTCATCTTGAGGTAAAATATTTTCATCAATAAGAAGATATTGATTAATTTGAGATATTTAGTCTTGAATGGGCTACAATTTCAATTGCGATTAGTACTTTTCTATTCAAAAAATGACAAGTTCATATTTCATGATGCTTTTCTTAATTATGTTCTCTATGATATATTTTTATAGATTACCTTCCTAGTTTAGCAATCCAAAGTACCCTAAAGCAATTTATAAATTGATAAAAATATTTATATAATTCAAACAAGCTTCATAAATTGTGTCTTGGTTTCGTGGGCTCTAAAACTATCATTATTTGCTCATCCTCTGGTGTGAACTATTTAAAAACACGATCAAGCAACCCAAATACAGAGACACTAATTCCCAGAAATCCAAATAAATCAGGTTTAGTAAGAGTGTGACACAAAGATAAATTGTAACCTAGGTACCAACACTATTGGATTCAAATCCCCACCCAATATTTACCAATTCACGAACAAGAAGTATGGATTGACATTATGTAGTCAGTTGAACCTCAATAAGTCATTTTTAGTCCTTTAGAGAACCAAAAAGAGAGAATTATCTCTTGAGCTCAAGCTCTGCACAAAACATCAACTCAAGGTCAAATATGTCAATTGCCTTCAATTTATCCTCTTTTGAATCTTTCATCCAAAAATATCTTTAAAATATAAAATAAAGAATATCAAAACATTTTATATATAAAATATAGGCAAAACACTAGGTAAATATAAGTAAAATTATCAAATAATATCAACAACAAAGAATTCAAGTTGTTTTTTAAAAGGAGAAGAGAGAAAGAAGGGGAATGGTCTATTAGCAACAAATCAGACCACCATCATTGACAAGCACCATATCACAAGGAAAATGATGCGGCATCGCTTCCAATGACACAAGTGAACGATATTTTTGAATACTGGCAAACACTACACGTACTACTTGAAGGATATAGGCACCTCCAACGCACCTTGACCTTTTAATTAATGTTTGGTCAAATATTTTTTTTCTAAATAACAAAAACAACATTACAAAAAGACAAAAAATTCTCTTGACAACAATTTAAAATTCTTGCTTTTAAGAGCATTGTTTCATTGTGCTTATATATATATATTTGGGAAAATGTTAAATTACCTTTAAACTAAATTGATAATAATGAAAATTTTTTTGTGAAAATATAATATTGCCTTTTAATGTCATTTTTTTATACTTTTAAGACTATTTTGATCATTTCATTCTGCATTTAAAATGTGAAAAGATTTATTCATTTCAAATTAATTCCATTAAAACAAATAAATTTTATAAACAAACCTAAATGCTTCTAATAGCCAAGGTTTAGGTTTTTTTTTTGGTTGGTGGAGCAAAGCCATAAAATCATTGTTTAAATGAACAATGATTTTACACACAAACTACAATATTCCCCCGCACCGCCGATTAGCATTTGTTAATTGCTAAAAGCATGAAAGGTAATGATCTCTTGAATATCTCCCTCACTTGGAAATTGCGATTCGCCAAAATGAAATCACCCACTAAACTCACAAGCTCTCTTTCTGGCAACTTGCCCCACAACCCCATTTGCCTTTCATTATCACACGATCCAATGAGAAGCTCGCATTGGCCTCAAGCTACCTTTACAAAAAGGCTTCCATTCCATCTTCTCTTCCCACCGAAGACATGTTCATCATTTTTATGGTGTCAAAATAAGCTCCCCACCTTCCCCACTTATGTATTTCATGGGGATGAGGCCTAGTTATAAAATATTGTCGGTTCTAGTAGATCAACTTATAATCTGCCAATTTAAAATCTAACTTGGGTTAAGTTGGTGAAAAAACTAATTTTATTTTAAAAAAAATATCATTTCAACTTCTTTTTTTAATCAAAACTTGGGATAGTTCACTTATATGCAAGTAACCCAAATCGTAAGATAACTATGGAGTGAGGAGTCATTCAAGAAATAGTTATTGCATTTATTGATTCCTTTGTTTATATGAATTATAAATTTCTTTAGTTTTACATAATTCCTCTCTTTACACCATTTATATTTTATGATGTTTAAAAATAATTAGTGACATATTATCAATTATTTACTAGAAATTTACGTATAAAAAATATAAATACATTAGAGAAATCATAGGCAGAGACAATCACTTTTGAAAGTCATGAAAAAAGAAACTAACGTGGGAAAGGTAACAAAAACCTTTCAAATTCTAGAAAGACAAATGTTAATATAAGAATAAGGTGGTGCGGTGCGCCTTTGTATTTTGACTTTGAAGAATTCAAAATTCTTCATTCATTTCCCATCTCTTTTGTAACCAAGAAACTTTCTTGGTCTCTTTCTTTCCGTTCCATAATTTCTCTTTCCTTTTTTTCTTTCCAATCATTTCATTGATTTTTGAAAATTCCCAAGATATCTTCATCGGAAAACAGAGAAGAAGAAGCCTCTCCTTCTTCATTCAATTCATCTTCTTGCTCCAAAGCAGAATTCAATTCCTGTTCCCATCTCTAGCATTCTTTCAAGTTCCGAACTTTTGCTTTTCGAGGGGGATAATACATTCTCACAAGTCTTTCCTGGATTAGATTGGACTCTGTGTTTTCTTCTTCTTCTATAATCATCAATTAAGAAATCCAACAAGGATGTTTGTTGTCTGTTGATGTTTTTCTAATGTTGTTTAGCCTGTTTTGATGAATCTTGTCCTTGCAGTTTTCCCTTTTTTATGATACGGGTAAATGCAGGTGATGATCTATTATTACTATTAGTAAAACTATTGTCCTCCTCTGTCACATCCTCACAACAAGAAAGAAGCTTCCTTTCTCATCATCCCTTCAATTTTAATCAATTCCTTAGTCATCCAATCTTTTCGTAATCATCTTTTTTGTTGCTTGTTTTTTCATCACAATCTCCACCAAACAGATCATCTAATCCAACTCAACCTCCTGACTGGAGGAATTGTTTTATTGGTTGTCATGACTTTTGATTTTTGAGTTTTGAAATTCAATTGATTTTGAATTGTGAAAAAAAATAAAATGGGCTGCGGGAGTTCGAAGCAAAAGCGATGCAAGCACTGCCAGGCACCGTACTCACCGCTGCCTCGAAGCTATTCTATGCATGTTGTTCATCCACCACAGCAAAAGGGCGATAGCTACCATGTGGTGGCACTCACCTCGACCACATTAGGTACACTCGCTCTTGATTCTGCGAATCAAAATCAGAATGGGACTATTGATGTTATTGTAAAAGGAGATGATCAATGGAAGAACGTTGGTGTTGTTAATGGATCGAAAGGGCTTGTAAAGAAGAGTAAAGAATTGAATAGCAAGGAGGAGTTTTCAGTGGGACTGATTGAGGCTAGGACTTGGTCTAATATGATCCAAGAAAAAATCCCAAAAGTTCTTCCAAAGACTCCGATTATGACACCACCTGGAGAGCCAGAAACTATCAATACTTGGGAGTTGATGGCAGGGCTTGAAGATACGATGAATCCTTCTTGTTCATCTCATCTGTTTCGCAGTTTCTCTTTTAATATTTCCCGTGATACAAGCCCAATACATGATTGTCACAAAATTGATTTGCAGCAGAATGGCGAACTGTCTCCTGATAATTATAAGCCTGAGTGGCTTCAAGTTGCAGAAGAGGATGCTACTTCCAAAAGTCTAGAATTCGATCCTGAAGTCATCTCTACATTTAGAAAATCACTTGAAGAGCTCTCTCCCACACATCCATTTTACATTAAGCCAAACGACAGTGAAAAACAACCTCATTTTGACAGCGACGATTCTTCGTTTCTTGTGAATGATGCTACGAAGGTAAGTTATGTTGCAGAAGATTGTAAGCGCAGTAAGGATAAGTTAATTGTTTATTTTACGAGCTTGCGAGGGGTGCGCAAAACATACGAGTCTTGTTGCTATGTGAGGGTGATACTAAAAAGCTTAGGAGTTCGTGTTGATGAACGAGATGTATCAATGCATTCAGGGTTCAAGGAGGAGTTGAGAGAGCTCATGAAAGAAGAGTTTAGTGGGGGAGGGTTACCGAGAGTGTTTATTGGGAGAAAATACGTCGGCGGAGCAGAGGAAATTCAGCGGATGCACGAGGAAGGACAGCTAGAGAAAATGGTTGAAGGGTGTGAAATGTTGGATGATGATGGTGGAGGTGGAGGTGGAGGTGGCGGGGCTTGTGAGGCCTGTGGGGACATCAGGTTTGTGCCTTGTGAGACATGTTCAGGAAGTTGTAAGATATATTATGAAGCTGACGATGAAGAACTAGAAGAGATAGAAGAAAGTTCGGAGAGTCATGAGTATGGGTTTCAACGTTGCCCTGATTGCAACGAGAATGGACTAATACGCTGCCCCAGTTGCTGTGACTAGTTTTGATCGGTGGGTTATCCAGATTTTTGTTTGTCATTACCTTCTTTTGTGGTCTTATTTTTTCTGGGTTTTTCCATATAAGTTGTTTGTTGTACAGTAGTTTGTTTTTGGTACGTTTTAAGGGAGGTTCATATCGGAAAATGCAATAGAAGAAATAGGGGATAGTGTATCGTCAGCAGATTCATCAAACCCTCAGTCCTGTATTGTGATGCTGTATACTTTTTGTTTTTTGGAGAAAAATGGTTTTGTATACACCTTTTTTTTTTTATCTAGACTTTCTCTTTCTGAGTTCATTGAAGTGCTATAGAAAAGGTCTACTGAGTGCTTGCTTGAACTATAATTTTGAATTTTAGGTGCAATTCTACGTTTATCCAAGTGTAATGAGAGCTTTTGTTGAAGAAAATCACTTACTAGCAAACATTTAGAGGACCTTCTACCTAGCTCCTAAATGATCTTTCCATTTGCACTCAATTGGGAGTGACTTCGCAAGCAAGACTATGGCATCTCGTTTCGGAGCATGACAGAATTCACATGCCTAAAATCTCTGCCGAAACGGCATGCAAATCCAGTTATTTGATTTAACAACTTAAATATATATTTTCAAGACGGTGGTTTTGCTTCAATTTTAATGTTGACAATGATAGACCGACTGATTCCACTACGGAATAAACTAATCTCCATAGAACGAAGCTTCGCGAATAATTAATTGTAGCTTTTTCTATATAATAACTCGGTTGGTGAAGGTTTATGGTTGGTCAGAGTTGGCTAAGTGCCCTTGAGAAGAGGGACAAGGTCAACGCTGTTTCTCTGGACTCATGAAGTGCAAGACGAGGCAAGGAGTGGTTGCCCTCACGGTCCTCTCAAAGTTTCAACTTCAACTCTTTAAAAACCTTTCATATAAACACAGTCAAAGAAAAGCCAGCTTTAGTTATGAACGCCTTACACAGACCGCAATTCTCAGAATATGTTTTGTCATTGCTGTTATTATTATTTACTCAGTTTACAGGAAATAGATTTGTCAGCATTACGAGTTTCCTTCTAAAATTGAACCCTTCTTGTTTGAGTTATTATTACTGTTTTAGATGTGGAGGCCGTAAAAATCACAGACAGAAATTGACTCATGACATCAGAGATTCTATTCCAAAGTTCTTCCCGAATCATCGGTGTAGGTAGCCAAGTCGGTGCATAGCCTCCGGCGCCAGATCCCATGAGTTACTGAGTAGATTGTGATTATATTCATGCAATGACAAATTAAAGAAAGGAGAAGTCATATAAAGACAAGTGAATAGTACAAATATAATTCAGCCGAAGGGACTGAAACAGCTCATCATCTGATTTCAAATGCTGTCGTTGAATTCAAGCTCACAAGTTCCTTAACAGTCCAACCTCAAAATCACAACATTGGCTACATGTCTCAGCTCTATCTAATCAAGTCGACTTCAGTTTGGGTGGTAATAAGTAAGGCGCCATTAGTGAGCAGAAGAAACACAAGTATAGAACAAACTACTTCCTATCAGCTACCTGTTGCCATAAATGTTCCTCAAAACAATTCTATCAAGCTGGGGCTAAAGGGAACAAATGCACCGTGGGTTGAAACGTTTTGAATAAGGCTCTATAATCCCAATGATCCATATATTAATTGGCAATCGATCATTCTCTCGCCACGGTTCTGCTTGTCCGCTTGTGAAGCAAGGGCCCTTTATAAGATTTTTCTATCCATAATCATTCAATTATTGATCTCGGAAAGTGGTCAAGGTGATGCAAAATGTGTTGCTGAATTACAGAAAGTATTTTATTGGTGACATTTTCTACGCCTTCAGGTATGTTGGTTGTGACATCTTACAGAGAGTAGATGATACAACTTTTTCAGGGCAAGTTTCGCAAAATGGGGCATTAAAGATGGGGTGGTAGAAGATACAGGTTGCTTCTTGGGCAGAATAAAGGAGCTATTGGGTTGTAAAGACTAAAGATAACCATAAAGAAACATATCATCAAGTAGTTGGCAGACATGAAAAGGCAATTACAATAAATATTAGAAATTAACATTTGTGTGACCAAAGACTAGTAGATTAGTCATTATAATTCACATTTGTCAAGAAACCAAGTAGTCATCCCTCCTTAATGTGATTATACGACGGGCAATACAAAGAACTGATGTTGAAAATATACATGGCAGGCAAGATCTAGCATTCTTTGATGTTAGTGGCTTATGATCCCTACAAATAAACGTAACTCCAAACATATAGCAAAAAAGGCAACGAAGGTCAATTATTCAAGAGATTTGACAATATATTTGTCAAGGAACTGTGTTAAGAACCTGCAAGCTGCAAAATGCTCCGTCACAAAGCTGCTAGCCATAAGAATCCACCCAAGAGAATCGATCCGCATCCTACCACTTCGTTTTCAGAAAAAACCACTAAGAAAGTTGCAATGAATGGAAAGACTTTCAGTGAATAAAATGTATCAACAGCAGATGTATCTTGAGCCTAAACTCCAAAACTGTGCACAATCCTGGGCATTGAATTCCAGTAGCTAAAAAACAACTCTTAACCTGCCCATGGCCTAAAACACAAAGATAAATTTTCATGGTAGAGAGAAAACATATCAAAGACATCAATTTAGGGTACCGAAACGAACGATATTTGTGTCAAATCGTTTCATTTGATGAAATAAATTCATATTGAGTGTTTTTTACTTTTAAAGTTCATGAAAAAAATATCTAAGCTCGGGTTGTTTTTGGTTTTTGAGTTCATAAATAAGTTTATTATGATTCCTAAGATGCTTTGGATAAAAAATGAGCTAAACAAATAGGCTTTTAGGTTAAATAAACTTAACCCCTGATTTTCCGGCTCCAACTGTAGCCTGAATTTAGAAAAATCAAACGATGCGTCGTCTTATTTTTTCTGTCAAAATATTAGAGCTCACGATATGTCATCTTCTCTAATTGCAAAAAAATATATAATAAAATCCTAGATACGCGGGCCTTCAAAAAATGGATCTCGTAACGTTTGACATTTGTTTTTTTTTTATATGATTTTTTTATCTATTTTTTAATTTATATTTAGATTAGTATTCATTTTCTTTTTCATTTTATTTAGAGATCTCTTTTATATAACAAATATTTTTTTTGTTATGAATTTGAATTTGAATTTGAAGAGCTTATTTTGTATGGATGAACTTTATTTTTTTTAAATAATTATTTTTAGATAATAATATTTATAATATGTGCTAATGTTTTTTTTCATTTTGTTTTATCTAATCAATTTAATTTGTGTCTTTATTTGAATAAAAAATTTATTTTAATTAATAAATTTAGCAAACACCACTAGATAAATATCCTGTTTTTTTAGATTAAATATCTTGATTTTTCAATTTTTATTTTTAGATATCAGTAATGATTTTTAAAAAAATTTATTTATTAGCACAGTTCTCGATTTATTTTTATTTGAACATAAATTTCTTAAATTATAGAAATACATAGAAAACACCTGCATATATAATTTTTTTTATAGGAAAATAAAAATAAATCCCAGTACACATATTAGATAAACAAGATAGAAGCTAATCTCTGTGTAAGAGTAGCTGCATCTAAAAGAACTAAAATATATTTGTATACAAGAACAAAAGTAATAGATCCTTACTGTTGTTTGTAAGAAAAACATCACTCATGTGCTAGCCTTCTTGCCCAAATCAGCTGCAGCTTCGGCTGCCTGTGCCAAAATACCTGAAACCCAGAGGGCTCCCTTAGCAAAGTAAGGGCTGTTGACTACAGCATTGGTAGCTGCTACAGCTGCTGTACCAGTAACTGATGCGGCTGATTTGGTGAATTCTGAAACATGGTACTTCTGATCCACGCATTTCACAGTTTCCATTCCTGCAAAAATCTTGTCAGTGAGCCCGATTCTATCGCTTAGCTCGGAAACCTTGGCAGCTGCGGTGGCTAAGACTTGATGAGATTCGTCGAACTCTTTAGCCTTGGCCATTGCATCTTTTCCCAAAATGTATCCCTTGGCTAACATGGTTTTAACAACTTCCTGAGCAACAGTTACTGCTTCTCCAGGGGAAGAAACAAACTGGTTGGCGTGAATTCCCTGCCAAGAATAGAAGAGTTGGTTCAAAAAGGAAGGTACACTATGTTAGAGAATAATATAAATCATATTCTGGAGTCTCATCTAAGAGCTTAAACTTTTAGGTGAGATAGTTCCTTAACATAGTATCAGAACTCAAAAACTCGAACGAGCAATTCTATTTTGATTCTAATTAAATGGAATAGGAATGTCAGCCGAAGGTCCTTAACATAGTATGAGAACTCAAAAACTCCAATGAGCAATTCTATTTTGATTCTAATTAAATGGAATAGGAATGTCAGCCGAAGGAGTAGCCTCTGCAGATCATGAGCTGATTTCCTTTTGTGCATGAGTTTCCTTAACACACTAGTGGAAAACTATAAGGTATTGTATCATTTCACATGCTGTGAACAATTATTAAGCAGGGTACGATGTTCACAATCGGTGTTAAGAATAAAAGATTTATTAAATCACTCAGATGGGTTGTTTATATTGGCAATTAATATCTATCATATTGTTTCAGTAACTTGCAGGCATGCTTTAACTGGACATTGACTAAAACATACTGCTGTACCCATGATTTTCTATCCAACAGTTTGCAAGACGAAACGACTATCCATTATCTCTTACTGAGTTTTTGAGGAAATATTTCAAATGTTGAGATTAGATAACTTTTTCCACGCTCATTGTAAACCAATGAGCTTAAAACTTTGTAAGCTTACATACAACATAAATGGGATATTAGAAAGAGCACTCAGCATGCTACCACAAGTAAGGATATTACCTCTGAGCTGGTGTTTCCTTCATTCCTTGATGAACTGTCCCAAGCATAGGATTCATCAACAAAAGTTCCCCAGTGTGTTATGCAAACACGTTGATCTACAATGGTGGCACCCTAAAACATAAAATCAGTGCAAAATAAATCTTTTAACCACTAAGAAAAATGTCAGATAGAAAGAACCAAGAAGGTGTTCATTGTTGACTAATGGGTCATTCAGCTGAAAGCTTATGCTCAATACAAAACAAAAGAAATTCAGTCAAGTTTATTCTGTAGTTAAGAGGTAGTCTTCTAGATAAAAAATTTCTCGGAAAAGGAAGACTAAGGAGACATTTGCCATCAGTAAGCATGTGAAATTATTAGCTGAAATCCTAATGATGAAACTCATAAACACCAATTAAAAGAGAATCATAAACAGTTTTAAGTGCTTAAAATATAGAGGCAATCCAAAAACCTTTTCTTAAGAGATAATGATGAACTTCTAGTCTAATGGCGATTCAAATTTATGATTCCACATAAGGTCATGCTTTGAAGCAGAATTGTGAACTTCCAACTTATGTCAGGCCAGATTTGAGCTGGTTGTTCAAATCCAAATATTAAGATCTTGAGATAACTTATTTAAGGTCAAAACTTCCAACTTATTCATGGTTCAAACATAGGTACAGTGACAGTGTCATCATATCCACTGAAAAAAAAAATCTTTTTCACAATAATAACAGAGATATGATGAATTTCCCATCTTGAAGTATTAGAAAGTAACTTGATGAGGAAAATAGCTATGAGGGTATCTTAAACAAAACAGCTCACAAATTATTATTTTTTCACCACTATATCAAGTAACTATTTTTCTGTTTCAGTAAGAGTATGGCAGTTTGAGAGCAGAAACTTGCACTGAGCAGGATGGCAGTTTGAAGACCATAGGCATCTTTAAATGTTACGTATGCTGTACAAGCATATTCACCGGATCTGTTTCCAGTAAGAGTAAGCATTCTTTGAGTCAAATACAGTTTATAGTCATGGAAAAAAAGCAATGAATAGATGTGTGTGACTTGATTGTGCATACATAATGGAGGCTTCAGAACCAAAAGCTGCTAGGAAAGAGTACAACAATCCAAGAGACAGGGAGATAGCATTCAACACAAGCCTATCAACACCCTTTGACTCATCTCTTGATATAAGCAAGTTCCAGTTATTTGTCACCAGAACATAATGTTGACATCTCATCAAATGCCTCTTTTCCATGACATTTTATTCTTAAATATAGAAAAATATGTGAGCAACTAAGAATACACTAAAATGATTGTACACAGTAATGCTGGACCTCATATTTTGTGAGAAAAAGAGTGGGAAAATGCATTCCTAGTTTCTCAGATAAATAAAGAAATGCAAAGGAACAATCACTGAATAATGGAAATGGACAATACTCAATGAATAAAGAAATGCAGAGGAATGAATGAATAATAGAAAAGCTTTTATGAGAATCACGCGAGGAATTCAAACTTTTATTTCAATTTTTGCTCAGGAAGCAATTCAATTTCAGAGACTGAATTAGATGTCTTTAAAAATACCAATTTTGGTTCAATGGAAATGGACAATTATTGGAATCCTCTAGACAAAGAATTTTCTATTTTAGGAGTGGAGTTAGACTCCAAACATACTATCAATCTATATATCTAAGCTACTGATTCCCACATAATTGAAAGGGTTAAACATAAAGATCAATGCAACAAAAAACATATAAATGTCATTTTTGACCTTTCACAAAAGAAGCATTCACTAATCAGTTTTTTGAGTATATAATGGCCAATATGTACACATATGATCATAAATATGCTCTGATGGAAATTTCTCTTGGTACTAAACTCATAATTTGCAAGCAAGAAGCTCAGTGGATGCATATTACCTGATGATTTCAACATGCTCAATAGCACCACAGTGAGAGAAAAAATCGTACACATCCTTCTCTACTGCTTTTGGAGATAAGCTTGTAACTTCAACAGTGTAACCACCAGGATACATGGTGAGGTTTAAATTGTGCAAGCTGGATATAAGTTGACCTGATTGAGGAGGTAAATATATAAAATTTTAGCAGCATATTGTAACACAGTCAATTTTTGTTTCTAGAAATCATTGTTTCAATTATATACACAGAAAAGGCCAGTTTTTAAAGGATAGTTAAGATTAGAAAAATGTCAGAATAAGTCAAAATGCATTATCATTTCCATTCAGGCTAGCCATATCCTGCAACCCTAAGGTCCATAACCTCCAGCGGTCCCTCCCTCACATCCCCCTCATAGGACAGCAAAAATCATTAGATGCTCTTCCTTGTTAACATGATTTTCTAGAATAGATTAGACTAGAGTTATGCATAAAACCTCAAATCTGCTGCTAACGTGATAGACATGCTTTATGATTAAACATTCCCCAACACTTCTAAAAAACTTACAAATTCTCCAATATCTCACAGGGCATAGTATCAAAATCCACTCAAATGTATCAAACAATGCAACAAAATTCCAGACCAAAAATGGTTTTCCTTAACAAGAATTTTCTATCCAATGATGGTTTCTGTTTTTATTTGCAGAAGAATTCCTGGGTCTTCATGCAAAATCAATCCCTTCTCTTTTGTATAAATAAATTGAAATGGTTTAAAACTAAAGTTCAGCTTGTACTGTGAGGTTTCATAAGCGAGAAGGCCTTTTTTCACTCTTAGCTTACGGAATTTACAAGCACATCACTTCTAATTCGTCTAATTTCTTAAAAAAAAATCCAGGATAAAAGAAAAATTAAAGAAACGCCCAAATTTCCAGGCTATATATAATAAGTGGAAAAAAGACAACAATTCATTAATTCATCAGCAAACATTATAATAACGAACTCGAAATTTATGAGTAATCAGAAGGATCGAGTGATTATCAAAAAAAAAAAAAAAAATCTGAATTATGTTTGCATACCTGAGATGAATAGCTAGTTAACCAGGGAGAAAGAGATTAAGGGAAGAGAAAGAGATCGAGGTGACCGAGAAACTAACGTGTAGAAGTTGTAAGTACCAACTACCTTAATCATATCCATAAAATAACTGTTACCTCACCGCCCCCATCAACATCACGTGTGATGATGGATATTTATCCCGTTTAGAGAAACTCCAATTATAGATATTAAATCAAATAGCTAAATGATTTATATAGCATTTTTAATAGTAAAATTAAAGTTTTTTTTTAAAGTTCGTACTCCAATGATAAATGTTATTTTAGTTATTACTTAAGGTAAGGTGATAAGATAATAATTTTTTTTCGTCGGTATTTAAAGATGAACAATACTATAGTTTTTCAAATAAAATAGTAAATATAGCATTTCAGTTATAAAATGTTATTTTTACATGTTAATATAGAAGTCTCGTTACACATGCTAAACATGAGAAAAAAAAACTAAAATAATATTTTTAAAATTTTGACTTTCCTTTTAGCAGCCCCGTTAGAGATGCCTTTACGGCTGTCAATTACGCTTCACATTATATATATATATATATAAAAATTTAATGGTATATTTTAATTTTAAAATGTTTCAGTTTACTGTTTTAGGGTTATATATATTTTTTATAGTTGAGGTTTAACAACGAAATGTGCTAATTTCTATTTTATTTTGTATTTTAATATTTTAGTGTTTCTTGATTACTGGATCTGAGTAGAAATAATAATGTTGGGATACAAGAACCCAAGACAATAGAGAGACCATTAGAACCTAGGTGAATGCTACTGAATGGTGTATTTTCTACTGAGTAATTAGGGCTATAAACCCATATACCTTGTAGTCTGTTTTCTAATTTATCTTTTCAAACTATGGATTCTGTTTTCTATAAAATCAATTTTATTTCATCTTCTTCTACCTCTAAGACTTATAATAGTAAATGGATTGTAAAAAGTGAAGAAATATCAATTGAAAATCTTACAAAACATTGATGATTGAAAATTTTCAAAGGTTTCAAAAACACATTTTATCAAAATTCTAAATTTGATCTTTTCAAAACAGATTTTACAATTATCATACTATCATTTTAGGTACTCCTTTCATTGATATGATTACACCATATAAAGCTCGACATGACTACATTACCTTAAAAACCAATGGCATTAAACTCATTTTCCAATTCTTAGAAAAATCCAATACTACGAATTTAAACCTAATCAAAGCATTCTCTATCCATACTCATCATATTCATGCACTAATTCATGGAAAACAATTTCAATTACAAGATTTAAAAACTTGTGTTTCATTTCATAGGATTGAAGAACAATTACAAAGTCCAGTCTTACAAAAATGAATTTTTGATTTTCAAGGCAAGATTGAATAAGAAATTTGTTCAGACTTAGCTAATGTCTTTTGAAAAAAAAAAACATGCCGTTGATCTTCCTTATGAAGATACTTTTTTAGAGAAAAAAATATCTACAAAAACAAGATCTATTCAATGAATGTTCATCTTAAACAGCATTGTAGACTTGAGATCCAAGATCTGGAGTTTAAAGGTTTTATCCAAAAGTCTCAATCACCTTGGTCTTGTGCAGCCTTCTATATCAATAAAAATTCTGAAATTGAAAGAGGCACACCAAGACTTGTGAACAATTACAAACCATTAAATAATACTTTTAAATGGATATGTTATCAAATTTCAAACAAAAAATATTTATTACAAAAATTATATTATGCATGTATATTTTTCAAATTTGACATGAAACCAGGATTTTAGCAAATCCATATTGACCCCAAGGATTGTTATAAAACTGCATTTACAATTCCATTTAATCAATATGAATGGAATATTATGTCATTTGGCTTGAAAAATACACCATCTGAGTTCCAACTCATTATGAACGACATTTTTAATGCAAACTCCAAATTTTGTATTGTTTATATGGATGATGTTCTTATTTTTTTTCCAACTCCATAGATCAACACTTCAAACACCTACATACATTCTTCAATGTTATTAAACAAAATGGACTAATTGTCTCAAAATCCAAAATTTCTCTATTTCAAACTTGTGTTTGATTCCTAGGACATCATATTTGTCAAGGTATCATAACACCTATAGAGAGGTTACTAATATTTACCTTGAAATTCCCATATAGGATTACAAACAAAACTCAATTATAAGATTTCTAGGCAACCGTAATTATGTCCTAGATTTTTACCCCAACATTAGTCTTATAGCCAAACCCTTATATAACAGACTTAAGAAAAACCTAGTTCCATAGTCTAATAGTCACACCAACATTGTTAGACAAATAAAAAAACAGATCTAAACCATTCTACTTCTCCATTTAGGAGACCCTTTAACTCCTAAGATAGTTGAGACGCACGCCTCAAATCTAGTTTACGGGGGTATTCTCAAACGAGTAAAAAACAACAAGGAATAAATCCTCCAATACGTATATGTTCATTGGCATGATTGTCAAAGAAATTACTCCATTGTTAAAAAAAAGATTCTTCCAACTGTTTTGTGTATTAAAAAATTTCAAAGTAATTTATTAAATCAAAAATATATGTTACGAGTTAATTGCAAATCTACAAAAGAAGTTCTTCAAAAAGATGTTCAAAATATAGTTTCAAAATAGATTTTTGCCAGATGATAAGCTATTTTAAGTATTTTTTATTTTGATATTGATTACATTAAAGGAGATTCCAATTCCATCTTGGATTTCCTCACTTGAGAATTCCTTCAAAACAGGTCCTGATGCCTGCCAAGGCACAATCAAAAGATAAGGGGGAAGTTCCCCAAACCCAACCTACAAAACTAGAAAGCCCAAAATCCTCTACAAAATAAATGACTTCAACAATCTCTTCTGCCAAACCCATCAAATCTTGGTATGAGACAGTAGTTGAAAAAGAAGAAGCTACAAAATAATCACAAATACAAAATATAAAGTTGAAGTTCAGTGTTGCAATTCACCAGAATTATTTCTGGCCTTACAAAAGGTCTCTCAACAAACCTTCAGTGACCAAGAGTCACACTTAGGTAGTATCTCTAAAACTCTTTCAAAATCACAAATAGGTTTTCTCCTAAAAAACCTTGTTTGCTTTCCAAAATTCCCAAATAAGTTCTTCAAAATCGATTTCAAAATCTAAATCTAAATATATTTTCAAATCTCAATTTCAAAATGTTTTATCTATTGAAGAAGGTTTCTTTCATGATGACCTTTTAATAGTTGCTATATAACTTTTCCTTATAAATTGGCATTACAAACCATGAGATATTACTAAACCACAATCATATTATTAAGTCATCCTAGAAACCATAGGATCAACCAAATTCAAACACTTCAAACTATAACTAAATCATCTTGAACCCTTTTATTCCACCTGCATTATCCATAAAATTAACCATTTGGCAGCAACCTCTACCCAAACTCGTCTAATTTCCAATCAATTTCTGTACAACCCTTCAAAACATCAATCATTCATAAATATATTGGGACTATCAACATGCATGGTTTAATGTCTTTTTCCTGCAAACTTCCAAATATAACCACTCATGGCTTTTCTATTTCCATAACTACATGAATACTTCAAAATTTCCAATTTAGTTCCTTCAATGATGGGACTATTTTGGTTGCCACCGAGACATCCTTAAATATCATACTTTGGTTGAAAATAGTTATATACAGTTCAAGTAAATTTTTAACCAACTCCATCTAAAAAGTTATTTCCCCCAATTTTTATATTTTGTACACAATTCTTTGTTTCATGGGTGTGTTCATGGCTCTTTGACTACAACCCTTAGTAGGGATACCCTATCTTTATCCGTAAATTCAAAATCAAATGGTGGGATTCCTTTGCAAAAGAATTCAAAAGTTCTAAATGAGTTATAATGGAATGGTTATAAGAATATCATTCTACCCCCATCATTGATCATCATCCACGGTCCAAATTCGTGGCCCGCAAATCCTATACTATGGTTGTCCTCGTCTCTATTAGAATCAAAGAAGATTATTTCATAATCATGCAAGGCATTTTACAAAATCAAGACTACAAATTAGTGTTGTCCAAATCCAGCTCCTCGGATACATCATTACCTTTAGATTCCTTCTTTAAATTCAAAGAAGAAAATGAAGACGACTATTATGGTATCCTATCATCTATTCTAAATCCTTGAAAACTTTACAAAAGTGTTGGCAAAACATGACAGACAACTTTCAATGCAGAATACCGAAAGTTCCTTTACAAAAAATATTAAAAGGTGTTTCCCATTACTACAAAAGGACAAATCATATTTTGATGAAAGATTCCATCTCTTTAGGCTATAAGAAGCCTTCATCCAGTTATAAAGGGAAATACTTCGTGCAATCACACAAAACTCCTCTACAAAAGAATTACATATTTTATTCCCCTGTAAACAAAACACTGTATCAATTTACATTCCCTATAAACACATTATCAAACTATAAACCCTTATCTCCTGTATACATCTCCTGCTTTGTTCAATACAAATTTAAGGTTAATATTTTTCAAACTTTATACTTTTATATGCTTGTATTTACATTTCTTATATATATATATATATATATATATATATATATATATATATAATTTAGAAAATATAATTTAAATTTAATAATAAACTAACTTAAGATTATTCAATTCAAATTTTAAACACATTTTAAAAAATAAGAGTTAACTTGATATGATTCATTGACTTGATGAGTTCAAAGACAACTCATATTACTAGTAAGAATATAATTGTACTTAAAAAAAGAATCAAGATGATATATTTTAAAATAAAAATATTGAGATGACAATATATTGGATAGACCCGGGTCAACATGAGTTAACCTTCCATAATCATGATTAGGATCATAAGACTATAATAACCCTATATAAAGCAAATTAAAACAAAATACGAAGTTCAATTCTCAATAAATATATTGTTGAATGATGAAATTGAGAATAAATTAATGTAAAAAATAACACAAAAAATAATATTTTAAGACAAAATTATGAAAAATTTATTGATCCTCTTGCAAGACCTTTTTAAACTTTGATTGCCTTAAAAATTTAACCTAAGACATAACAATATGTCAAGAGATTCCTTGTAAAATTGTAGTTTGATCCAATTGTCGAATTGAAAGATATGATTAATACTGTAAAACTAGAAAATATTAAAAAAATATTATTTGGCTAAAACATAACGGTCATAATATAACTTGAACATTCTAGCTTGGATTTGGGTAGAATTTATGAATAGACCGAGATTTCGAGTGGGATGAAATCTATTTCGGTTTGTTAAGCTTTTAAACTAAAACGGGTATATTTATCATTTCGAGTTGAATGAAACAAAATTATAAACCTTGGTCATGATTTTTTATTTTTATGATAAAAAAAATATTTTTCTCTTATAATTTTAGAATGTTCTAATGAATTGATATAAAAAGTTTATATATATTAAAATAGAAAGTATAACATTTATTTTGTTAAACAAAATATGTCCATTAAAAACCCAGAGTTTATACATGTTTAAAATTATCATTAAGTAAAAGCATAACTAATTGTTAAACAAAATATGTCCATTAAAAACCCAGAGTTTATACATGTTTAAAATTATCATTAAGTATAAGCATAACCAATTGCAAACATGATTTTAACACAAAATATATTTATAAGCTTTGATTACAATCTCAAGACTTTATATAAAAAATATTATATTAGACTTTGTTTAGTTTATCTTGTAAACAAAATTATAAATTAAAATCATATTATAAATTAATTGTGAAAGAGGTATAACAATGTTTGAAATTTAAGTTATTATTTAACTTTGTTTTTAGTTGTTATATTCTTATATATAGATTTGATTTTAATTCTATATGATTTAATATAGAACCTTTTAGTTTGTTATATATATATATATATATATATATTTGTTATAAGGTTATAATTTATCTTTTAAAACAATTTTTCAAGCAATTTGGATGCTTTAATGCATTTTATATATCTTATTGATTTATATATTTTCAATAAGTGAATCATTGATTAGTTTGTGATAGTTTATGTTATCTTGCTTAAACTCCCTAAGATTGATATCAAATCTATTTGATTAGTTTTGTTCACATATATAAAATATTAGTGTGGTGAATAGATATAATCAATGAATTTTTGTCTAAAGAAATTGAGTTTTAAGTGAGATTATTTGTGACATCTCCAATATATTCTAGAAACTTTCATAGTGAAATTTGTATTCACACGGTACTAATTTTGTATACATTTTTTTAAGTCAAATGATTGCTGATTTTATCTTGCATAGTTTAAATACTATTATTTTAAAGGTTGCTTTATTACAAGTTTTATTTTATTAATTACTTATTGTAGATTGAAAATATTGATTTATAAATATTATTTACTATTATATTTTATAGATTATATCATGTCTTCTACTCCTTTCACTCAATGTTGTTTAAACATGTACTACTTTCATAGTAAGGATTACACCATCACCTTTTGTAGTGCATGGTGAGAAATCTAAAAAGTTAGATGGATTAAACATGAAGATGTAAAAACAAAAGATATTAATATATCTAACCACCTTAAACTTGACAAAGTTCTTGACAAATAAAGAGCCAAAATGATAAAAATAAAATATAATGAATATAGCCCTACTATTATAGAGGTCATGGATACATGAAATTATACATGTGCAAGAACAATGTCTTGAATGCATTGAACAATATATTATATGATATGTGTAAATCATCAAGAATGCAAAAGCATTATGAAAATCTTTAGATAAAAAATGCATCACTTTAAATTAACACATTTTAACTGGTTTTATATATCTAATCTACGCAACATAAGACATCTAAATATCGCCTAAACATCCAACAATCAATTTTTTGTTTGATGTCAACATGTGTATCACTAATCTCTAACTTAAAACATGACTTTTTGTATGTTTATATTAAGATGTCATCATTAGAATCCCAACATATCTTATATCATGCTTCAATTACTATGGCAGACTACTTCTTTCTTTTATGCCAAACTCTTGTATGTATGGTGTCTTGATTTTTATATAATTGATATTTTAGTTTTATTACTACAATCATTTTATTAAATAAACTTAATTTTATTTTAAGTTGGGATAGAACAACAATATTAGATAAATCCTCTCAAATACATTTTTAAGAAACCATATCTATCAGTTGCATTGCTTGATGATAAGTAATGTTGTCTGAGTGTGACATTATTTATATGATATGAAAAGAAGTAGCTAATCACCTAGTTGACAATACTCTTGATGGTTATAAGGTAATAACATTTGAATTTCTATAAGAGTCTATAGTTACAGTGATTGATGTTGATGAAGTCAAACCTATTAATGAATAGATAAACCATTTAATTTGATGGAGCAGTGAATATGTCTTTAATTAATGTAGGGTGATTTTAATATATCCAAATGGTATTCAGTACACTTTTACAAAGGCAACAAATCCTTTTATTTAAACTTGTAATTTTTTTTTGTATCACTTATAGTATCTAAGCCACCTGGAGCCTCCGCCATTGAATTTGATGCATCTATTAACTATATTTTTCTAGGCAAAATAATTGGTTTAACAAACAAAATATGCATATGTCATGAATATAAAAGAAAGAAAAACACATGTAAGCATCATCAATTATTTTCACTAAGACTTCCTTTCCAGTTTTTTTGTTTCCTTATAAAGTTGTGAGCAAAGAAAACTGCAAAAACATTTGCACTTGCATAATTAAATTTATCAAGAGTTGAATTAACCTACATTAAGGTGATAAAATAAAGGGTTATGATTCTAAATAAGATAAATGAAATTCTCAACAATAAAAGGGATGATTAGATTTTCAAGAAACATTGGCATAAAAGACAAGTCTAAAATAATAAACGAAAAAAGCAAAAAATCCTATAGGCTAATTCCCCTTGTGATAGATACCATCCCTGACTAACAATACTAATAACAAATAATAAAATTCTATCAATGATAAAAATTGCAATGTTAAATCACTTTCATCATCTAAGATCAAATCGAAAACTTTGTTTGAATGTAACAATAATATAGTAGAGTATAAAACATGTGTACATGATGTCGCACACAACATCTCGATGAATCTTTATATTTTTTTCATAGGGAAATGTTTTTTATATAGTGAGTAGGGGAAAAGGTTTGAAACTTATAAAAATTATAAAGAAAGCATCACTTAGTATGATGGTCACTAAAAATCCTAAATGGTTTTTAGAATTTTAAGGTAAAGACTTGTTGTTGTAGATGAAAAATACTTTCACTTTAAAGTATCCTACTTAAGGTAAGTTGCAATTCTACTTGTCATTCATTCTAAGTTCTTTGTTATGCATAATACTAGTGGTCTATCTATATGATTTTGAATAAGTGTACTTAAATGAGTTAAACTCTAAGTAGGTTTAAGCCTTTCCGTTTTAAAGTTCATGTTAGTTTTTTTTATTTCCAATCATAATTTTCACTGTTAATAGTTTATCAAGTCATGCTAATAGATAAATGCATAGGGTTTTTCTTGGTCCTATTGAACTCATCCCAAATCTTAGAAGGAGTTGTTGTTACACATTTTATTTATATAACAATGGTTGACTTGTTTAGGTCTATTTATCCTATTGTACTAGGACTCACTTATTATTATTTTTAATGAATTAGGTTTTTGTACCTAGTCCTGATATATCCCAATATTAACCATTATGCATTTATCTACTTAGTGGTAAAATCTAGTGGTATAAATGTTTAGAACTTGCTAGCAGTAGCCTCTGCTAAAACTCAAGTGTTATAAATGAATATTAAATTGAAAAAACTTATAATTTTAAACGAAATATATGTTTTGAAAACAAAGAAAATTGAGGTGTTACACTCAATAACATTTAAGATAATACCTCGTTATGAGTCTAATTAGTTCAAAAACTATGAATGAATATCAAAACATTTATTTTTAATATTTTTAACAATATTTATCAGAAATATTGGTTTCCTCTTGACATTGCCCTTATTTCTTTTACTCTATTTTTTTTTTAAAGCATTTTTAAACAAGAGAGACTAAACCCTATGATGTTTGACTACTAGATTTAGAAGCTATAAAAATTCAACAACAAAAACATTGCCTGCAAAATAAAATAAAATAAATAATGAAACAAAAAAAAGTTTGAACTAAAACAAATGATGCCCAAAAAGCCTTTTACCACCGATATTTTACACTGGCCCTCTTATGACTCTATATTAGCCAATAAACTTATAAACCCCGAGGCAAGGTGATACAAAAAAAGTCATGACTTTTATATAAACATGATTCCTAACAAAAAAGACTTTATTGAACCCATGTTCATGCCCCAAAGACAAAGATTTTATAAAAAAAAATATACCTTTATATGCAAGAAAAGAAAACAACATGTCTAAAATAACATATTTTAAGCAAAACATCAAAACAATAAACATATGAAGAAAGGGTTTTACAAGCCATACCTACAATTACAATCATTAATCCTTTTTTTTATTATTAAGTTAAAAGCTTTGAGAAATAAGTAATTTTGTTTACTTTCCCTTCACCCTTCCCTATTTTTCTTCCTTCTAGTTTGCTTTCTCTACCATTTTCTTTTCCTTTATTTCCCCTCTTTTCTTTCTTGTTTTTCTTATTTATTTATTCTTCTTTTTATATTTCTTTATATATGCTTTCTTTTTCTATTAACCTTGTTGTCCATTTTCTCTTCTTCTTGTTTGCTTTATATTGCCTCAATATCAAAACACAATCATTTTAATTAAAGTGAGACAACGTTGTTTCTGTCTTGGGTAAGTTAGGGATTTAGACTTAATCCCATTAGTCTAGTTTAGACCATCACTCTGGTCCCCCTTTTATCTTAATCTAGGGTCTTTTGAAACTTGCAATTCATCCTAAAATTGGTCTTTTCCTCTTGGATCTTTTAATATCACCCCTAGTCCATCTTAATTTGGTCATTGTCTTTTGGATCACGATGCAACGTGGTTCTTGACTTCTTATATTAAGTAATTTCAATTGATTTTTTTTTATTTTAATATTCTTTCTAAAGGAATCTATAATCTAAACAAAAAATGCCCTCTTAATTCCAATATTTTTTCACTTTAGCCCCCATACATTTAATTCTTTTATTTTTTTTTGTTAAATTGACTTATAATTTTGATTTTTTTATTATATTGACCATTTGATGGAATCAATTAAACATTTCCACCACTTTTATTATGCTCATTAGCTTATAAATATGACCAATTTGCCCTAAATTCAATTGTTGTCCTCATTTAGACCCTTTAAATGACTAATTGGACTTCTAAACATTTTTATCTTTTCCATTTGAATCATCAATCTTTTTATTTATACAAATATGATCAATTTCCATCCTTTTACATAAATTTCTTCAATTAAACCTCATATTGCATGCCTATATTAACCTTTAACTAGTTGTAAATTAATTTCTTTCTTGTTTATAACCTAGAACCTTGATGTGATGCTTTCTTTCTTGTAATACATTGAGAATCAAGAGTATCCATGTGATGCTTTCGAGATAGATAAGAAAACTTTTAGAAGATTGAATTTGGACTTTTATTTAAATGGTGAGATCTTATATAAAAAAGAGTTTAAGAAAAACTTAATGAGATGTTATTATAAGGAATAAATACAATGATAGAGATTTATGAAAGAGTTTGGACCACCTATACCAATAGACACATTTTACATTAAAAATTCAAAGGAGTGATTGTTATTAGACCACTATGAAAAGAGACTATATTCATCATGATGTGATATTGTTTCATCGATATTATCGTAATATTTTTCCATATGCTCTACACACTTAATGCACATCAATTTGAACCTCAATCAAAGCTCCACCCTGCTATATTTTATATAAGATGGAAGCAGTAAACAAATAATAGTAAAGATACTATCTCTGAGAGTCTTGAAAGAATAATAATCTGAAGAGTTAAAATGGGCTAAAATATAGTATAAACAGTTGAATGTAATTGGTGATAAATTAATTATAGTTATTTATCATGCCCAACTACATCACAAGACAATGACAAGAGTATAGGATAAGAAAGTACAACCTAGAGTTTCCAAGAAAGAGATCTAGTGCTAACATACAAAAGCAATAAAAACCACAATTGAGTTGGTCAAATATTCTTTAGTATTTTTATCACACTTTTAAAAATTGATCAAAATCAATTTATAACAATTATATATATATATATATATATATATATATATATATATTAAGAACAATTTTCAACAATCAAGAATTTTTTTGTTGTTTTACACGAATGGTCGAAACATTTTTTAACAAAAAAATTAACTTTATCAAAATAAATAAAAATTATTAAAAAAAAAACTTACCCATGGGAATGGGGAGTGCCATGAGCGTGAGCAATCACATCATATCAACTTCTGTAATGGGTGATGCGCTAGCTATATGACTATAGCCAATGCACAGTTGGAAATGGACTGTTTTTTTTATATAAAAAAAAGAAAAAGAAAAGGCCTCCTGAAATGCAAAAGAAATGACAATTTTTTGTTATGCACTTTTACATCCAATTAGAGAACAAAACGTCCTGATCTAAGCTCACTTGTACCCATTCATAGCCCAAACAAATCACAGTCCAATTTGAATTTAGAAACATTTAATCGAGATCTTGGATTAAACTAGGCATGATCTGAACTATCCAGTAATAAATATTATTTAAATAAATAATATTTCTAAAAATAACCGATACTAAAATATAAATATATATTGGGTTTCTTTTATTTATTTTTTAAAAACCAATAATAGCAGGCCTCGACTTAAAGGCCTTAAGCCTAGCTTGCTTCAGCGAGACATGCAGGCCAGAACACACATGTCATGGCCCTTCACTTCTGTCTTGTTACTCTGTTTTTTTGTTTTTTTATTTTATATATATTTTTTTTTAATTTTTCCTCTGGTGTAAGAACAGGGTGCTGATAAATAACACAGTGTTTAACCTTTAACAACCGACATGGTTCAAGTCCGACAGGCGCATCAGTATAAAAAAAATAATTCTTTATCTTCGAATTTTCTAGTGGCAAACCAAGTGGCCATAATTTTAGTACAATTGTTTTGAATTATTTTTCCATCTGTGATGGATTTATGATCGAATTTCGCACTTCTTAAAGTTTAAGAATTTCAACATTATTTATTTATTTATTTTATTTTCCTTATTCTTTTCTTCTTGGTCACTCATTCAAACCTCTTTCAGTCTAAAAAACTCCTGATCACGAAGTTGTCGTAAATTTTAAATTTATAATTAACTGATTTTAGCGACCGGATTTTGGTATAAGAAAAAAGAAGGTGCGTCCAAATGGTAGACCTCAAAACTTGTACTCTACCAGCATTTAGCATTTAGCCACTTGGTTTTGCTGAACCAAAAGTTTCCTGGAGAAATCATCATCAACTATCATATTTCCTTATCACCTGTAAAGTTCCTTGTTTCTTTCTACCAGTCACAACAACGCGTTCTTCAAGCTCCATATATATATATATATACACACACAGAGAGAGAGAGAGAGAGAGAGAGAGGGATAGTAATATTATATAGTTTTGATCGTTAAATTAAGATGACTCCGTCGATAATTTAACAAAAAAAGAGACCCATTTAGAATTCTTGCATTCCTCGAGTGCTCGGGATGTGAATTCTATAATTCTCACAGAAGGTTACGAGGACAAAAACAAAAGGGACTTCAATATACAGTAACGTATATTCCAAGTGTACTGTGTTTCTTTTTGGATCATTGAGAAGGTCAGGAAGAGCTCGGTGGATGAATATACAGTAACGTATATTCCTAGTATACTGTGTTTCTTTTTGGATCATTGAGAAGGTCAGGAAGAGCTCGGTGGATGAATTTTGCACGCCTAATAACTTTCCTTCTTGTTTTTTTAGATAAAAAAATAGCTTTTTTTATTTGGGAATAATGGTAACCCCACCTTGAGGTCTGTGTAGTTTCCGGAAACATGCAATTTATGTCATGGAAATTGAGGTCTTGTAACGAAATTGATGGCATTGCCTTTAGGAACAAGATATTACTTTATGGATTGTTCCTTGAAGTCTTTGTTAACTTGAGCTTCGGAGGATAAACTTTACATCAAAACCACGAACCTGACCTTTTCCTTTAGTTTTTCTTTTTTCTTTATTTAAAGCTGGTTATTTTTTAGAATAGTACACAGGTCAATGGGCAGCGCACCGAAGACTTTCATGAACTTGTAAACCTGATTGCTTATATATATATATATATATATATATATATATATATAGGTAAACTCTCAATCCTTTGATTGTTTAGTATGTAAGGGTTAGTATAATTGAGATAAATAAAGTATGAAATGGTAAAAATGCACATGATTGATTTGACTAAATAACATCGATTAGGTGTAAATTTGATTAATTAGAGTTTATGTTGGATTTTGAGACTCTCGACTATAATTGGGAATTTTGTCTAATTGAATAAATTAGGTGTGAATTGATGAAATTAGGTGTGATATGATGCATTTGATGCTATAAATGATATCAATTAGTTAGAAATTAGATCAATTAGGGTTTATGTTCTATTTTGAAAATAATGCTATAATTTGGAATATTATCCAATTGAATCAATTAGGTATGACAGATTGCAATTTGATGCTATAAACTACATCAATTAGGTAGCAACTACATCTATTAAAGTTCTTGTTGAATTTTGGGACTAGTTGCTACAATTAAGAATGTTATTCAATTAAATCAATTCGGTATAGATTGATAAAATTAAGTTTGATTTGATGTAATTGACTCTATAAATAACATTATTTAGGTAAAAAATAGATGAAGTAGGATTTATGTTGAATTTTGAGAGAATTTGTCATAATTGAGAATTTTTTCCAATTGAATCAATTAGGTATGAGAATTAGGTGTGATTTGTTGCAATTGATGTTATAAGTAACATCAATTTGGATAAATTTGATAATAAATATTTATGTTATATATTATTTTTATTATTTGGAATAATTGAGAATATTTTTTTTTAACACTAGTTTCGATAAATTTGATCAATCATGTTATATATTTTTTTTTACTATTTGGAATAATTAAGAATGTTTTTTTTAATATACATTTTAATATACTATTGTTGTGTTATTATGATGGTTTATTGTTATTAGTATGAGCAACAGTATCACATATAATAAGATATATTTAATATAATGAATTGTAACGATGTTCAAGAACAATGAAGGAGTCTTATCTAAACAAGATCTTTATGTACAAATGCTAGTTTTATATCTAAGATATGCCATGAATTTTGAGTTTCCAAAGCAATAATTAATCTAATTGTATTATGCCTTGCAAATAAAGCAAAAACTTCTTTAAGGTGGACATCATACTCTTGCTTGTAACCTTTAGCCACCTAGCATGCTTATATTTGGCAACGTCACCATTTTCCTTTAATTTTGTTTTGTACACCCACTTTACTTCAATGGTCTCTTTTCCTTTCAAAAACTTTGTCAACTTCCAAGTTTTATTTTTCTAAATAACATCAATGTCATCATCCATAGTGTTCATCACTTTTTTTTTATTTACAACATCTTAAAAAACTCATAAGATCATAATATGAGAATAAAGTAAAATGAGTAAGGGATAATTATGTTGATCAATCCCACTTACCTCATAATCACTCATCTATGTAGGCTTTCTTCTAACATATTATGATCGTTTCATTATTTGTTAATATTACAAGGGATTTTTAATCATATACTAGTTATGATGTATTTTCCATAAACTTTTTTTCCCTATTCATTAATTTTCTTCAAATCTAAGGAAAATTATTCTTTTTTTTTTACTTTTTCTTTAAGAGAAGTGATATGTTAAAGCTCGCTTATGTTCTCTAGCTTGTGTATTTTGTGTGATATAATGAACTTATACATGTCCTTTTATTTTGGTCAATACTAGTTTTATACATTGTCAAACATCCCACAATTTCAAAAATACATTCTTGCATCTTTTTTTTATTCATATGTGTCTTTTAAATATTGATGTCATTTTATACTTTTTATGTTCATGTTTTTTTTTTAAAAAAAAAAAGGAAAGGCCAAAAATATTTTTCTTATTATATGCATCTATTTTGGGTTTATAATTTGTTGATGAAACTAATTAAGGTTTGACCCACTTTAAAAGGCCTTCAAAAACTCAACATTCTAAAATCCTAAAAAAATATCCTCTTTTTAAATTGCATAAAAAAATAAATGATTTGTTTCTCACTCATAATACATGAAGTAAATAGACTCATAATGAACTATTACTTTAAATATTAACGCCTCTTTTTTGTTTTCAAATTATGTCTTTACTTTTAAAAAGTTTCAATATTCACTAATGACACCTAAGTATCACTCAAAAGTACTAATTCTCTTTTTAGTCTAATAGTCATCAAAGATACTTGAGTGTAAATTGAGAGATTATTTTTTTAATATGTTTTGAGTGACAATATCACTAGGTCATACCTCTAAGTAGATCAATCCAAAATGCATATTGCTTTTATATTTTAGAAATGAGGCATGAAATGTCCCATTCATTAAAAGTTACAAATGAACCTTAACACTATAGGATAAATTAATTGAAACAATTAATTATCTATAGAACATCATTGCATAAAAATAAAAAAAAAACTCCACTTCCTAGGACTTGAGCGAGTTTCGATAAGCTCAACATAGGCCCATATAATTATTCACTAATTGGAATTAATAAACTATTGATAGTCATAAGTCATGATCTAGATTAAATATGTATAAAGATGTCAATTAATAAAATAAATTAGAAGTGATTAAATTAAGCAGAACTTAAGAATGCATAAGCATGAAACCTACCCCAAATTTCACTCAACATAGTAGATCCATGTAGATAGACCATCTTAATCCTTTGCTTAGATTTTGAATAACAATTAAGATTTCTAGTGACCATAATACAAGATAATTACTTCTCTTTCCATTTTTACCCCATTTCCAAATGTCAAATTTATTTTTATGGGTTATTTGGGATGTTGAGTGTGATAAGCCCGAGGTGTCAAGAATTAACAAAATTATACATTTTTAATACTTTGTTTAATTGGCATAATGTAAATAACGAGTTTATATTTTATGTATGGATTGATATATTTCATGTGAATATTAGGTTGAGATAAAGTTATGAGAGGTTAGACAAGTCACTATTGTGATTTATGATTCCACTAATAATTTCTGACATCCTGATATCCTATTGGCTTCATAATTGCCACTCTATTTCTTATGTGATTGGAAAGTTGTCACATTTATATATGACATAGCTTATGATGAGGTGACTCTAATATTCTTATAATATGGTACATATGAAATCGATCCATCAATAAAAAGTAAGCAACTAAGCATATATAAAGTTGGTTATGCATATTATAATACATTGTTTTGTTATTTTATTAATGTTGAATTTGTACTTTATTTTACATATATTTGATTCTATATTTATAATTAATTTAGAAATGCTAGTATAGGATATCATTGTTGTTTATCATTTTTCATATTTATGATGGAGTAGTAGAATTTAAAATTAGGCATTTATAGGTGAATGAAAACAATAGATTTAAGAGAACAACAATAATATTATTTATTTCTTAAAGATTTCCAATTTTTAGGCTTTGTAATTTTGAAAAATTATTATTCTGAAGCATAATTTGAAATTTCATAACCAAATTTTTCAAGTGAATGAAGACAATATGGTTGTGTGAATTAATGAGATTAAATGAGAGAATTAACACAATGATTTTTCTTATCATTTTAAAAGTTTGGATGTGTTATTATGATAACCAAATGAATATTATAACGATGGTGTTAAACTTGAATATTGAAATATTTTAAATCTCTTATAATATATTAATGAATAGAGAGATAGAAGATGAGAATAACTTATTGGAGGGAAATGTTGTAAGAGATTGTTGAGTTGACTTAATACAAGTAAAAGAAATATAAAGTGTTTGTGTTTTAAAATAAATTGGTTTACACTTATGATTTGGGGTTTAGAGTTATACGTTTGAATTTTGGAGTTAATTTTAAGGTTTGAAAATTGAGTTTGAGGTTTTGATTTTGAATTTTAGTTTGGGGTTTGAGGTTTACTTTTAGTATTTTAAGTTTAGTGTATGAAGTTTTGGAGTTAGAATTTAGGGTTTATGAATTAAGATTTAAGTTTGAGGGTTTAATGTTTAGGGTTTTGATTTTGAGCTTTTAGTGTTTGTAATTGGGATTCGAGTTTAGGTTTGGTGTTTTAGTGTTTGGATTTGAGATTTGAGATTTGGGGTTGATTTGACTTGAATTTTAGGTTTTCTTTTCAAGTTTGCGACTTGGATTTAGAATTTTGATTTGGGGGTTTTAGGTTGGGTTCGAGGTTGAGATTGGGGGTTTGGCTAGGGTTTTAGCATTGGGGATTTCAATTTGGTATTTGAGTATTGAGCTCACGGTTAGGGTTTGAGCTAAAGTTTTGGATTAGAATTTAATTTGGATTAATATTTTGAAATTTACATTTTATTACTATTGATACAATAAATTTAAAGGGTATTGACTAATATATATATTTTTTATTTTACACTACATGTATCAAAAGTTAATTGCATTGTTGTTCGAAAAGTATAACCCATAAAATATATTGTTTTCCTAACAAAATTTTGGCTACACTAAACATTTTTGTAAATCGTGTTTTATGGTGTTATGATGTGTTGTATTTTTTTTAAAATATAATTATTTCATACACAAAAACACTACCATAAAAGAAGAGATTTACACTATTTTTTTATTTAAGTTTTCTTAAAATTTCTTATGAAACTCAACCAGATGACATTCTCAACGCACACCAAATAATTGATGGAAAGTCTCTGTCAAGCCCAGCATATATGAATTATTGCAGGGCAGAACCTAGGCTCTGTTTGTCCAAATTCATGATTTATTGCAGGGACCCACTTTCTCATGAATAAAGAAACACTCTCCTCTATCAGTGTGGTAACCAACAAAGTTTTTTTTTACTGCCAATATTCATCTCAGATACAACGTCATTGTCAAAATGACTGAATGTGGTTTATCATATTTCGTTATGAGTTTGTCACGGGATTTTGTTGGAAAGTTTCGTCCCTTTTTGTTGTTCTCCTTTTGAAAAAAATGTGTGGACGTGAGAATTCCTCAGTCCATGTTCCCATGCAAGCAGCTGCTGAATATGCCTGTTCTTCTATTCGAGCTCCTTTTCTCTTATGAAAAAAACATTGAGCGCCTTTTCCTCGGACGAGGTTTTTTTTTTATTCGATAAATACATATTTTATAGATACAAGTGAGCGAGTAAAATCCTGACTGTTTCAGATTTTTATAAATAATACAAATTTTAACTCGAATTTAAAACTTATTATACAAATCACAAGCCTTCTGGTATCTGGACACAACTTCAATGACTCTTTAGAGCAGATGCTAGCTACTTATGCTAGATTAACAAGTGGCTCTTTCGGGAATAGAGTTTAAAACTTCAAATGGTCAGAAATCATGTCTAAATTTGCTGTTTTCTGTGACCATTTATGAATTAAACTGTTCTCTTCTCCTCTTTTCTATTTTTACATGGAAAAAAAGAAAATAATTCTTAGTATCATTTTATATGAATGATGAAATGATGTTATATTTGTGTCTAATAGTGTAAAGAAATTTCTGTCACTTAAAATTTCATTCTCCTTAAAGTTTTGAATTGAGATATATATATTTACATTATTCAACATTTATTATCTTTAGCTGCTAATTGTCTCTTTTAATAACTACGATGTTCGGTTTAACTTGCACGTATCTCAATTAATCTATAATATTTTAAGATTAATAATTAGAAAAACCTCAAATGGACCCGGGAGAAAACTATTAATTGTTTCATATATATATATAGCATACATTTACAGTTAAAAACCACAACCATAATAAATAATGCATCCTAGGATTTCCCTCGTAATTAAATGGTGAAGCTGAGGATAAAAACGACAAGTAAACATGGGATTGCTCGTTTTGACAGTCCTAGTAATCTATCAGTGATATTTGCTAGAACTTTATTAGCATGAACGGAGCGATTTCACCATGTAACTGATCATATGTTCAAGAACGAATCTTGATTACAACAAGTACAAAGAAGGGTGGAAACAATATTCAGAACATTTATAATATAAAATCTCATAAAAGAATTACTATATTAAATCTTATTTTTATACAAGTGAAAATAGTTAAAAAAAAATTATTTAAGAAAACTTCACCCCCTCTTTAATTCTATTTGCAGGTCTGAATGAGTAAAATTCTAGCTATTCTAAACTCTTACAATCTGATCACGTCCTGACTCGAATCCAAGATCTTCGAAGTAAATCTCAAATCTTTTGTTACCACCCCACACCCACAACACCCTGACAAAAATAGCTATAATACTAAAAGTATTTAATGATATTTCTACACAATAATGTAATAAGTCAGTCATTTAGTGTATTTGCATTGTGATTCTTCAATGAATTCTAGCTCCATTTTTTATATATATATTATCCTACCCATGAACGATAACTCAAATTAATGTCAATAATATTCTCTTTTTCTTAATCCCGAGATCTAATCTCCTTTTATAAATAAAAAAAATTACATGTTGTCACTTCATAAAGTTTTCTAAACTCTAGAAATATTAATCAATTATCTTCAGAAATAAATAAAAATATCAGGGGGTAAAAAAGACATATTTTCCATCTGAAGCCAATATTATGTGCACGGATCATTATAGTTTTTCTTAGCACATCCAAAAATAAATAAAAATTTCAAGGAATTTGGTTTAAAAAAATAATTCAATTTCATATAAACAAGACAAGCATATTCGATTCAAATCCTAGCATGAATTATTTGATTATTACGTATATTTTGAGTCTCACACAAAGCATTACGATTTCCGCACACCATGAAAACCTAGCTCAAAGGAAACAGAGATACTTTATCAAATACTCTGATTAATCGGTAGGAAGTAGCATCAAGTTAGACGGCCAGGATGTAACCAAGAAATTAAGATTCAAACTTTTGTTTATCTATAAAATTCCAAAGAAGGATTGTGCAACTTGCCGACCAGTGTATATATATCCTATATTTTAAGGCATGAATACGAACAAATAAATCGATATAATAAGCATCATATCTAGAAATTGAACTGAAAAGTGAATTGACTTGAAAAAATATAACTGGGTGATAATATTACAGTGTATATATTTATATATTAATTGATATATTAATTAAAACGTTGCATCAAATCAGTGCCGGTAATGATTCATTTATACATAAGGTTTTATGCATACATTACGTGCCACTTGATCCCTACTTACCGACAAAAACACCCGATTAATACGTAATATGTTACTAGTGTCTATGCTTCAACATGGACAAGTCTTAATCAAAATACTTTGGATGTAAATTTATGTTGTGGTATCAACCTTTGTCATGTCAAAGAAGACAAACATGTATATATATATATATATATATATAACTGAAATCTCATAATTAATTAATATATATTGAGATAACGCATAAAATAGGCTTTGCTAGTGCAAGTCCCTTTTATCATACAGCTTAATTACATACTATATCTAACTCTTATGGCATATCTTAAAACTGATACGTGCTAAGCATCGCTTGATCGATCTATAAGCGATCAAAATCTACTAACAAATTATTAAATATTAAACTGAAAATAGATATAAATCGATTTAAGGGCTGGTGCCTCATCTTCTAATTATTAAAAATTACATAATTAAACTTCGTATTATCGCTGCTTCTGGACTATCAGCATCAATTGTTGCCAAAAGCTGAGACAACCGCTCACTTAAGTCATCAACCTCCCTGTGCAAGTTCCTGATATAATTGCAAGTCTCTTGTAGGACCTTGGAAGCTGATACCTGTGTATGTATGTATATATATATACACGCTCAAGAAAGTCAAAATTCAAATTCAAATTATTGGTCACATGTAATTATTACTTCTTGTGAAACAAGCATAACATTTTCTAATTAGTTTACGTTACAAGTAGTAGATAAACTATAGATAATCCTTCCTTGCAAATTACCAAATTGTCATTATGTTAGTATAAATTAACCATATGGTACCACATGTAGTCATAACGTTAACATATCCTTATTGTGGCGAAAGGGTATGCACTAAATGGTCTGGAACAGTATTTAAGACGGTAAAATGTGTTTCGGTTGGCTCTTCCTTCGGCTGGTCCAACTACAAAAACTGTTCAGGTCAAACAGAACATGGAGAGCTATGAAAATATTTTCCTTGATGGCCGGGTCCTAGTTCAAAAATGTCTCGGGAGTGCAATTATTATAAATGTTATACACTATTCTTGTCCCGCATATCATGTGCAACGTTGCTAATGTATTTCTCTACTTTCCCTAGCTACAAGATTTCATGCCCTTCCCTTCCCTCCAATCCCGGAGTGAAACAAAGACTAGGAGTTGACGTACCTTATCGGAGCGCCGTTGACTAATCTCAGGGAGAAGCTGGCGTAGCTTGGAGACGAGGTCGATGATCTGATCATCAGTGATCCTGGGATCACTAGATTGCCTCGACCTTCTGTTCGACATGCCTGCACACAGATTGTCTACTTGAAAGCTTGAGTCCCAGCTAGGAAGAGCTCTGATGAACCCGAAGAGAAAATGGGAAATGGTAACGAGATAGATATATCGGCCGAAAGAGAAGAAAGGATTGTGCCGAATGTAATTAGCTAGGGAGGGAGGGAGGGAGGGAGGGAGGTGAAGAATTGGAGAAAGTGATGAGAGAGTTATAAAGACAAGGACCACAAGGGCAAGTGAAGAAAGGGTGTGAGAGAGGAGAGGGGGAGAGTACAGAAACAAAGACAGTGATGTTGGATGTGATGAAGACAAGTGCATGGAAGAAAGAAGTGGACTAGGCTTGATGTTTTTTTCAGGAGATAGAAAGAGAAAGTAGAGAGACCATACACTTCTTCGACGTGTTCCCAACCTGGGGTTTGATCTCAAGTGGGCTTCAAGAAATATGTTTGTTTTTTCGCAAACAAAGTGGGCCTCCATGCGGGTGTGAAATGCACAACACCATGTGATCGATCTCAGAACATTACGATGTTTGGCACTGTATTTTAGAAGTATTTTTTAAATACAAGCTTTTTTATCTGCTTTTTAATGTATTTTTTAATAAAAAATATTTTTAAAAACAACAACAATTCCTTTATCATCAGGGACTTAAAAGCACTGAATTTCATACTCCAATCACAGTCTGCCACCTTATAGTGCTCTAAACTGTTTATCCTTATGATGCACCCTCCTATATTTCTGGGCCTTGACTCAAAATTTACCATTCCACTGTATCCTGACATGGCATGATCTCAGTGGCCACTGACCTAACTAAAGAACACATGAGTTCATAAGGTTCCGCAACAGATGATAGATAACCTTGTACCGTCCTCATCACAATTAGCACTTGCCCTTTATTATTTCTGTAGAACTCTGTGGTCGAGAAACTACGATCGGAAGTTTGATCATGTGCAGAAATTAATGTTTGGTGTCTTTATTTATATGAAGAAAAATATATCTAACGAGGCAAAATCAATCTCCAGTGACAATATCTTTCGCATATGTAATCGCTTTTCTTCCTTGTTTGGGACATAACTACGTGAGTGTTGCAAGCTTGATTACCAAAACCTCAAGTCACATGCCCTTTCCCTAGCATACACGACATGCCACGTGTCGTGTCATGGCCTAGTACTTTAATGTATATAAAATTTCAAATTGCTTTTGGCTAGCAGTGTCACGTGCTACTAGGAATTTGGACGACCCCTCCCTCACCTCCCCCATCCCTAAAATTGTTTGTGTTGTGACCAAGTTCAAAAACCATCTTGAGTTTTTGCCAACAACCAACAAATTCTTGAATTGGGATTATCGTGAGCTTCTTAATTTGATGCTTCTTGATTGACGATGACTAGTATATAATTCTTTGATTGAACCTTAATTATATATATAAGGGTAATAGCTAGAATAGTTTATTCCAATTAATCTCTCGATATATTCATTTAACCTTCTTCTTTTTACTTGTAATTAGGATTTTCTTCTCTTTTTTTCCTGGTGCGGTTGGGGGAAGAGAGGTGTGAAGTAGTTTATAAGATAACGAAAGACAAACAAGTAGGTTGATATAATGGTTCTGTTCCATAAATGGTATTTCTTGTAAGGTGTATACACGAATGGAAAGGTTGTTTTGTACACACATCACACATGGATTGTGAATACATAGTAAGAAATAATAGAATTAAGTAAAATCTTTCAGCTTTTTCGCAAATGGAATTGGGCATAAATTAGGCAAGCTAAATTAATGGCGAAGACACATAAATATGGCAACTGATTTTGTGCCGAAAGTCAATATCAAGATGACATTCATGGCTCACCACCTCCCTTCTTTTTAGGAAGAATATATATATATATATATATATATTCAGATATTTATTTCCATAAACTGGAAATTCGAATTGGTGGCATCACATGTTAGTCCATGTGAGTTTTTCAGTGTAAATAAGGTACTAGAACCACATCATTTAACCATTATAGAACAAACACATGAGGGTGGATGTGTGGGGAGAATGAAGACCTGTGATCACCGAAAACGCAAAATGCTCTTGTCTGTCTTCTTCCCTTGAAGTGACAGATTCAAGCCAAAAAGGGCGTGTCTGCTCCAAACATTTTATGGATTTGAAGAGTCGATGAACCGCAGCTAGGGCTGCGTTTCGAACCCTACTAGCTACATGCCTTGTTTGGTCACGATGCAGGACCATGAATTGTGGGGAAACAAGGACTTAATGCAATATCATAATCATCGGGTGATTTTCCTTCCGTAATAAACGAATGGATGAAAGTAAAATTTTGCGGCAGTTAATAATATCTGGACTATGCACGTTCCTTTCGGCGTCGGCAAGAGAAATTTGGTAGATCTCGTAGTTTGGCATATAGTATAAGTGAAGTTCTCACACCTTTTCTAGGTAAATAATCACACCCCTAAATGCGTTATTTGATTGAGAAAAGGCACAGATATTGGAATGATTATGATTCATTTCTCTCCGACAAGTACAATCCTCTATTGGGTTTGCTAATTTTTGTTTATTTGATTAATTAAAACCTTAAAAAACAAGGGATGATTATACCTTTGGACATACACATCGAGAAGTTGCAGAGTTGACAACATGCGTGAGTAGGAGCACCTTCAGCAGTATTTTGATTGTCACGGGAATCTACTCCGTAGTTGTGATTTCTTTGGGTACAAAAGTTGCCGAAGACGCGGCCTCTCTGCCGCTTTTTTTGCTGCATTTTCCACGATTTCTGCGAAAGTTGCTTCTGACCCTTTCGGTCTGAAACTGCTGTTATCGTTGCCTCAAGATGGTTTTAAAAGTCTTCCCACTTTGGAGTGGGTCGCCTCAGTTGAGTCCTTACGAAAGAATCCATGGCTCAAGTCCAGCAGTCAGAATAATCACCAAATCTTTGAAGTCACATCTTAACCGTTTGAAAACATAAAGATTTTAGTCCCAAGGGACGGCCAGCAGCAACTAATTCACCATTGTAAGACTAGCAACCATTGGGTACGTAGGATGAGACAAACTCTGAGTTCATGATGAAGCTCTTGGAGGGCCATTTGAAGAGTTGTGATCCTTGGGTTGGAGGGCGAGGCAAGACGTTTTTCCAGGATTATCCGTTGGGCAATCAATGATAAGAGGCATCACAACATTAAATGCAGAATCAATCAGTGTGCCCATGATGAGCTGATCCAGATATGATATGCAGGATTTTCTCAGGGCTTCCCAGCACCAGAATCGACTTAGACCCAATAATATAGCCGAAATCTCCTTCCAAGAATTAAGAAACAGTTTCATTTAACAAAGAAAACAAAATTTCAATGGTAAGTTTGAGAGGAAGAAAGTGATTGGAATTACTTAGAGGGATGTTGTTCATTACTCAAATATTTTTTTTTATAATATGCTACTAGTTAATCATTCCTACTAGCTAATCATTTCTGACTTCTATATATATATATATATATAAACTGTACAGTAGAAGTTTAATTCAAGAGAAGCACATGGCAACCTTGAAAAATTATGCTGTGAGAATCTAAGATTCAGAATCCTAAGAATAAGTGAAGGCTTTAAGTAACACCACTAAGAAAAAAAGTTTATGAAGAAAGAAAAGATTTCAAGTGTAATAAAATTAAGAAAAGTTATAAAGAAAATAAAAATCCTATAGGAGAAAAGATAGATAAGATTTTATAAAAATTTCATAGGTAAGGCACGACATCATTCATAACAGATGGTATATGACCTTTTTATATTGTTAGAGTGATAGATTTTCATATATACAATTCAATTTAATCCTATATGAGCTTATTCACATCAAGGATTTTACAAGATAAATCCTATATAAATTAAACCTTGGTTTTATCTCTTTGTTGATAACTACATGAATCTTAAGTAATCTACAACATCAATCAATTTCATTTGTTGATAACTTCTCCTTTGAATAAGATTAAACCTTCTAGTTGATTACAAGGACTCTTGATTCTATAAATAATCAATTTTCCTTGATCAATCATGTTCTTGTATGCATAAAAGATCAAGTTATTCTTTCTTAAAAGATAAAGCCCTGGTGATTTGCTAAAAAGTCAAGGAAATTTGTTTAAAGATCATATTGGATAAGTTTTCTTTTAAAATACAAGAGTTAAAATTTTAGGATATTTTTTTGAGTTACGGATAACCTAGCTTTGAATTAATATTTCCTTCTCATCCATACCTTGTCAATTGTCAACCAAATACACATGAAAGCTCCATCTTAGTATTGAATCATGTTTCTTCATCATGATCAAAGAAATATTTTTAAATTACATATTCATGATTTCATTACAGCAATTAGACTTAAATGGATATGATCCTTAAAATATATTTGATTAAAAAAAATTGGTTTTCAAATAAAAAAGGTTATCGACCAAGTTTATAAAGTCTTTGACAAAGATGGTGTTGACACTTTTTAAAAGTCATCATTGGGAAGTTAAGCAATCAAGGTGTAACATTTTGGACCCTATAAGTTTTAATAGATAAAATCTAAATTAGTTAGGGGTAAGGAGTTCATTGCAACCAATAGTAAAATGATGGTTTAGTGAACTTTATTAAAACCATGAACGATACTTGATGTGATGGTATGTATACATTTTGATAAATATTAAAAGAATGAGAACATCTAAATCAAATGAAGGCAATTTTAATTTTAAAAAATCCATGGAAAAACAAGAGTGGTGGTTTTAATTACAAAATGCAGTTTGAAACAAAACTTTTCTAATAGTGAGGCAAAAAATAACAATTTGAGTTCATATTTCATAATAGATGCTTGATGAAAAGGTACAAAATAATCCTCTTAAATGGATGAGCAAGATAGAAATTTTTTTAGAAAAACAAATAAAATTGGTCCATATAAATTGCCAACAATTTGAAAAGGGACTTATTTGCCATTTTAGGTAGGTCGAAAGCCAACTAACTAAAGGCCATATCAATGATAGCAAAACCTTCCATTAATCAAAATATGAGTTGTGAGTAGAGGGGCCTATAATTAAAACCAATTAAAGATATATGTATAACATTTAAATCATTATATAGAGCTTTGCATAAGAAATAACACTTAATGAAGTCCAAAAAAACTCTACTAAATTATCCATCAAGGTTGCAATAAAAAGATAGTCTAGCAAGACTCCATAAAATAAGAGATTAACAAGGTTGTAGTTGATTAAAAACCTAGCAAAGTTTTAACCAAAAAAAAAAGTCAAGCAAAACTCCACAAGAGAGGACCCAGTAATTCCCCAATTAATTAAAAACCCAACAAGGTTTTAATAAAAAAGAGATTTTAGCAAAAGCCCACCAAATGAGGACCTATAAATAGTATGAGCCTAGCAAGTCTAATTTGATTAAAAATCAAAAAGGGTTTAACAAAGAGAGAGTCTAGCAATACTCCAACAAACAAGGACCCAACAAAGCTTTAAATGATTAAAAACCCAACAAGGCTTCAGTTGGTAAAAATCCCAGTAAGGTTTTAACAAAAAAAAGTCCAGCAAGACTATCAAATTGAACTCAGCAGGGTTCTAAGCCTAGTAAGACTTCAATTAGCTAAAAACCCAACAAGGTTTTAATAAGAAAAGAGTCAAGCAAGACTTTATCAAATAAAGATTGTGCAAGTTTCTTATCCCAATAATGTTCTTTAATATTAAAGAGTTTAGCAACACTTTAGTAAATAAGGACTAAACAAGGTTTTGAGCCCAGTAATACTCTAGTTTATTAAAAACCCACCAAGGTTTTAGCAAAGAGATGGTCTAGGAAGACTCCAACAAACAAGGACCCAATAAGACATTAGTTGATTAAGAATCTAGCAAGAATTTAGAAAATAAGAGTTTAACAAATATGGACCCGATAATTCTTTAAGCCTAACAAGGCTATCTTTTATGACAAGAAGTTTAACATGGATTACTCCAAAAAATCATAAAATAGTCCAGCTTGGAGAGAAAAAAGGTAAGCATTTCCTATGCAAAATCAAAAACATCATCAATCATCATTAGTCAAAACCAATAATTTCACTTAGGAAAGATCCTATATATTTTCATACAACTGGTAGGTCCTTTGATCATGAAATATAAGTCATCTAAACATAGACCATTCATAAAAAATCATAGATGTTTTTCACATCATATGCAGGTCATCCAAACATAGACCATTCATAAAAAAATTCTAGATATTTTTCACACCAATAACAAGTCACGTGATTACAAACCATAGGCACGATACCTGATCATAAACCACATAAGGTCACTTGATCAAGGACCACGAGTAGGTCAATTGAACACAAATCATGTTTTAAAAATCCTTGATATTTCTCACACAACACATTGGTCACCCAAATAACAACAACAATTTTTAAAACAAAGTGAAAACTCTTGATTTCTAAAATAATTAAGTTTTAAGACATCTATAAGGGTAACCAACTCTTGATTGTTAATATCAATACTCCCAAATGGATTTATCTTGTAAATAAGGGAGGTTTTCAAACCATTTTATTTTCTTTATGAACTTATATTTTAAAGTTCCTTATAAGATTTTATACCGTAAGTATTGTAAGGAGATGGGCAACTATCACAACCTAATTTTAGGTCCCTTAAAATTCTTTTATGTTAAAATGAAATCTTTTAATTCATATAATAAAAATCAAAAAATACTTTTAGGTCATATATATATTAGCTTTTGAGTTGCAAATAGGTCAAAAGACCATACAGATAATCATATTGGAATGTTATTGACAAGATAGGCTAAAGATGGACTTACTTGAAATAAAATTAAATCTAAAAGTCAATTTGACCAATATTGAAAGAATTAATGAAGTTCAAGTGCTTAATTAAACTTCTAATGACTTTAATTAACTTAATTAAAGACTTAAATGAAAGAAAATTGAGTTTGGAAGTCAATTTAGCCAAAATTAGGTTTTTGGAATTAATTAAACTCTAAAGAAATTTAATTGACTTAATTAAAGACTTAATTGAAAGAAAATCAAGTTTCGAGGACTAATTTAGGTCAATTTGAAATAAATAGAAAATTAGGGACCTAATTAAACTTTAGAGAGCCTAATTGGTGTGATTAAAAGCTTGATTGAAACGAATTAGAAGTTTAAAGGTCTGATAGGGATGAAATTAAAAATATCCAAGACCAATGACCATGTTAAACAGGCATTAGTCAAAGGATCTAATTTAATTATTCCAGGTATGAAATTGGATAATTTTTTGAAATCTCATTCAATTCAGGACTTAATTGAAAAAACTTAAAAGATAAAGAGAAACCATAAACAACATATTATTCTGTTTTCATTCATTTTCTATTTCATTTTAACCCTAAAAAATTGTCTGCATTGCTCTATTTCAATCCAATTCTAACCGCATTCTCTTTACCAAAATACCCAATTGATTTTCTAAAATATAGTAACGATTCCCCTCAATAGTATCTAACCATCATAATTATAATTGTATTTCAAAAAGATTCAAAAAAAAACACGAAATGACTCATCCCAATTATGGGTCATGAAAAGCACGAGTTGCACTCTTCTAAACTCTTCTTTTACATCTTCATCTCTACATTAATTAAGATGATAAATGTCTATATCCATGATTCTACAATCCCATTCCAACTGTATAGATCTTCTTCCTTCTCCCCCAAGATCAAAACAAAATCACAACAATCTCGAAACGGTGCGAGTGACCATTTTGCAAGCTGCATGGTAGAACAATCTTCTACTTTGAGGTGATAATTTATTTTTTATCTACCTGTGATAGTAGGCCATCTCCACCATTATGTATAGTTAAAATTGATCCCAAAACCACCTCAAGCAAAACTCACTCTAGTGCAACACCTAGAAATAAGGTGGAAAACCATTAGATTTTGAAGTATCCACTTACCAGTGATGATAGTTTGATCAAATTTGAAGTGGTTTGATTAGAGACATGGTACTAGCAGCTGAGGTAGCAGACCTATCATCCACTAATTTATTTACGCAGTGCTCTCGTAATGTATCACCAAGAAATTGCAGAGATTACCTCCGGCAATCCGCAGCCAAAAGCCGAGCTGTGTCTTTCGGTGGAATTTGTATTCCTTCTTCAACTTATTTCCTGCATTTATTATTAGTGTGTTGTTGGGTCAGTTCTTTCAACTTATTAGTGTCTTGCTGAGTCATGGGCTTAATCTTTAATTTGTTTGGTTGGTGGACTGACCCTCCTTCCTTTACAATTAAAATGATTTTGTGTGCTGCCTTGTGATATGCTTGACCCTTAAACTTTGTTTGGATCCATGTTTTATTTTCTTATGTGTGAACATTTTCTTATGTGTGAACATTATCCATGTTTTATTTTAAATAAACAAATATAATACAAATAAATATGAAAAAAAGACAAGAAATGAAATACATTGCATGATTTAGTACTCCTTAAAAATACTATAAAATCTCAAAAAAAAATATTTTTTTAACTTTACATGCATCATGGATATAATAACAAGTTTATCAAAGTCATTGGTATTTAGCATAAACTTCAAAAAAAACAAAAAAACAATTTGTTCGTTTTTAATATCAAGGACTATGAACATGTAAATATACTCATACATAAGAAGTATTTTTGTTACAAAAAAATAAATACAAAAAAAATTGTTTTGACCATAGAATGATTAGGTTTGACCCATAAAATCATGGTCTTCTCTACTATGATGGTCTCACTTTAACCAAGAGACAGACAAATAGTTAAAAAAACACAACATGATCTTAGTAATAATAAGACGAATGACCAATGCATCTTAGGTGAAGTGTCTTAGGGGTGATGTAGTTCTTCCAATACATAATTAGTCATTTTCTCTGGAACATGAAGACCAATTAATGTTTCTAGTGACTAACATTTCAATTCTTTGTAAACCATGAAAGAATAGGAATTAATTATTCTTTTCATACATCTCTATCCCGATCCAAGAAGATAATTGTCATGATGCCATAAATATGCAACAAAAGTGATTACTTTGTAATTGATGATATTATTGATGGAAAATATCTAATGCCAACATATAATTAAACTTTTCCCATCAAAATTATGGTAAAATATAGGATACAAGTTTGTTGATAAGCAATAAAATTCTCCAAAGTTGAATAGATATTGATAAGCAATGAAATTAAGGTTAGAAAGAACAAGAGCCTAAAACCATAACATATATGGATTAAAAAAATAATATGAGCTAAGTGGATGTTGAAAGGATCATAAATTTTATTGGAAAATTATATTGAGTTCGAAGTTAGCTAAAACTTCATTGAAAATAACTCATGACCAAATATTAATATATAAATATCGTTGAAAAACACTACATATTAAAAACCCATAAAAGGTTGTCTGATAAATATTGAAAATCAATAATGATGGAACTAATTAACCTAAGAAATCAAGTTACATTGATATCATCTTAAAATTTAAGTAATGTAAATTGAAAATATAATGAAAAAACCACATGATTTATATATGGTGGCCTACTCCACAAGCATAAAGCCACGAAGAACTATATATTGTAGAAATGTTAGCTAGTTCTCATTGAAAAGAAAACAAATACTCTATATTTATAATGGATGATACAATAAAAAAAATCAAACATTTCATTATATAATAAATCAATCATTCTTTTAAATTACTTTAAGAAATATCATAATTTATCTTATAAAATTTAGATTAATTCTCATTCTTTTGGAAAGTTAATATTTTGTTAGGCATCTAAAGATTGTTAGATGGTGATTGGTAGGTTATCATCACGCACATTAAGAGGGGAAAACCAATACATGGTAGCTTTGTCTCATTCAAGAACAATTAACTAATACTCTAAAAGATAGGGGAAATTATTTTCCCCCATGCCAGTGCTCATCATAAAACAAATCTTATGGATTACAACAATTATTATTATTTTGGTCTTTTTTATTTCACCTTTATAAGCCTAAATTGATCCCCAATTAAATTAAATTGATTATAGAAGGGAAAGATTCTAGTATTAGGGACTAAAATGAAACACGTGATAAAATTGAATCATTTTTTTTCTAAAATTATAGCTAAACATACGATTTGGTCCTCTAATTTTTCATATTATAAGATCTCAGTCCCTATCCATTTTGATCCTAAACTTTATTTTCCTAATTTTTTGTCCCTAGTTTGCAAAAGGAAAGGGAAAGTGGCTAAATTCTAGTAATTGGGAGAGAAATTCTAGATTGAGAATGGTTTTAGTGCCAATGGATTCCTTTTGATGTGTAAAGTCTATACAAGGTGTTTCTCTCCTTTATGTTTCTTGAAATTATAGGTTTTGAACCCAAAATAAAGTTTGGTTTAAAGTTGATTGTGGATTGGAGATAATGTTTAGGTAGATAGAGGCCATTGACATGTTTGCAAGGTGTTAAGTGTGTTTTTTATGTTGAAATATAGTACAAAATGAAGTTTCCTTAGTCCAAAACATTCAAGCCTGATTTTTCAACACTCTCCAATCACTTTAATTTGGGTAGTAAAAGTGATGCACAATTTTTTTTTTCAAATCATGTTGGGGTGGATGACGTATCTTTCACCGCTTAGGTAATGTCTTAAGAAATAAAGCCAACACATATGGTCACACTAGGTCCACACACCTAACCCTTTTTCATAATGCCTATAATATTTTGGCAATCCGAGCCCAAAAGACTAGGCCTTATTTTTTTCATTACAATTGCATTTTTCTTATCTTTTCTTGCTTATTGTTTTCAATCTCATTACTTAATGTTTGATTGATTATTAATTAGGCAATGTAACTTGTTTTGATTTGATTTTTTTCAATAACTTTAATATTTTGTTGGTTCTTAATTTTATAAGTGTCTATTTTAGATCAAAAATAACATATATATAAAATTTTGATGAACCCAGTAAAGTTCTTAATTTAGGTTATGAGTTTGGCTAATTTTGGTAGGTTAGGTAGGGATCAAGCTTGATATTTTTTATACGCAAAAACATGTCATAAGAAATTGCATATATATATATATATATATATATATATATATATATATATATTCTTTTAAAATATTCAACCCATAATGAAATGAGGGTTAAATAGTTGGTTACTTTGAAATCTCATGGGATTTTAGCCTTGTTTATTAAAAACACAAATCATGTTTATTAAAAACACAAATCAACTAAAGAAATCCTACAATATAGTTCACTTCTTATCTTTATTGTCACTGTCGAAAGAGAACTCATTATCCAAGCATGTTTTTGGACCAAAATATCCAATCATAAAATCAACTAATTTTGGATTTTATAAATAAAAGAGATTGACACTCATTTTTATTATTGATGGGCTATCAACCTAACTTTGGAATAAAGGATTAATATGGCTTTAAGTAGACTATAACTTAAACACACTTATGTATGCACCTTTCCTCACACTCAAAATTAAGGCTTCATGCCCAAATGAATCATACATTGCTTAAGTTCTAAAACCCATGCTAGTTTTATCTTTCTCCATTTTCCAAATTGATCCCGTAAAAAACAAAATGTTGTCTTTGTTTTAAATTATGGATCCAAGTAATAAAATAAATACTCATGTTCTTAATTCACAAATACAAGCCTGAAGTTGTTATATTTTACGGTTAAGACTTGTTTCTAAGTGACTTCATTCTCTACACTTTGGTGACTGAAGAGAAAAGAGGAAAGATGGATTTTAAGTTACTTTGGGATCTTGGGTGAGATAGCAATTTTATGTAATCTCTTACTTTCTCATAAAGAATTTCCATTATCATCTTATCCTTGAAGTAGGTCTAAGTTATTCAACCATATAAACCCCTTGTATATTTTTTTATGATTGATCGCACTTGTTATTTTATATTTCTCTATTTGTCGATTGGATTGAGATTATATTCTAGGGTCATTTCCACAGTAAATTAGGATCATAATTTGCCTATTTATCAGTTGGTTTTCATGATGGTGAAAAAAATAACATAACGATGAAGTTTTATATAGAGAGATTTAATGGTAGGAATGAGTTCCATATGTGGTGTACTAAGATGCATGACTTGTAAGTTAAATAAGATTTAGTTAAGGTATTAAGTGATGTACATTGCTTTCCTAAAGGACTTAAAGAGGAGGACAAAAATATCTCATGGCATAGACATATAATGTTATTTAGCTTAGATGTTTGATGAGGTTCTGAAAAAAGTTATTAAGAAGACTATAACTATTAGATTCTGGACAAAGTTGTAAACTCTTTATATGACTAAAATCCATGATGAACTGATTGTATTTGAAATATTGATTGTATACTCTTTAGATGAAATAAGTTGTGTCCATTAAAAACTATCTTGATAAATTCAATAAAGTAATTTTGGATTTAAAAAATATTGATGTTAAGGTTGAAGATAATGATCATACTCTGATTTTATTGTGTTTATTACCTTTGTGTAGGATCATTTTATTGATGCTTTATTACAAGTAAACAATAGTATAAATTTAGAATATGTCAAAAGTTTTTAAAAATCTATAGAGTTCAAAAAACTGATTTCATGATGTCATAATGATAATCATGCAAATAGCGTGATTTTGAGGGTATAATAAATAATAAGGGTTCAAATAGTGGTGGTAGGTGTACATCAAAATCAAATTCATGGGAAATTAAACGATTTGAATGTCATAAAAGAGAGCAATTTAGGAAGAACTACCTTAAACAAAAAGATAAAAGGGAAAAAAGTCTAATTATACAAATGTTTCTAATAAAGTGAAAGCTTTTGATGTTGTTAAAAGTATTTTGGTTATATATGTTGGTACCTCAAGTGATGGATGAATTCTTGAATTAGTTTAAATATTTTATAATTTTCATAATAAAAGCTAGTTTAACACTTATAAATCTGTAAATGGTATTGTTTTATTAAGAGAGAACCCAAAAGACTTTTTAATTTAAATTAGCATGTATGATGACTTGTTACATCACTATAGGTTTGATATATTCTAGAGTTTTCTTGTCCAATTTTGTTTTTGTTTTTTTGTAAAGAACTTTTAGGCTAAAGTAGTTAATATGACTTTTTATATGGTGAAAAGATATTTATCATTAGTTTTAGAGTTAAAGACTTTTATTAAGACATGGTCTATTTCTTTTGATAATTAGTTTAAATTTTGAGTGTTTAGTTGTCCTACATATCCTTATATTAAGAAAGATAAACTTGGGTTAAGAGTAAAAAAAAATGTATATTTTTAGGTGGAGTTTGAGGTTAAAGTTTTACATACAAGATAAGAAGATACTTCAATTTAGCCTTTTGAGAAAGTGGTACATGATATTATAACACAAAGAATTATCTTACTGTATTGCTATAAAAAGAAAAGGAAAATAGATACAAGCACCAATTAAGTATAATTATGTTGATTTACTTTATTTTCCTTAAATATTGCAAAGAATCTTAATGATTATAACCAAAGAATTATCTTACTTTATTGCTACAAAAAGAAAAGGAAAATAGATACCAACACCAATTAAGTATAATTATGTTGATTTAGTTTATTTTTCCTTAAATATTGCAAAGAATCTTGATGATTATAAACGAGGTAATTTCTTGCATATAATCTTCTTAGTGGATTTTTCTATGAATGAGAATATTTAGTCTCTTTATAATAACCAAAACATTATTGAGTGCAGATAGGTTTACAAAAGAAAAGATAGAATCTCAATGGTTAAAAATGCAATGTTTAAAACATGTCTAATCGTTTGGGGCTTTACATATAAAAAAGGTGGTGGCTTCAATAAAAGTTTTCTTTGTAATTATAAAGGATAGTTTTATCCAAGTATTGCTTGTTATGGTTGCTTTGTTTAACTTAAAGCTTGAGCAGTTGGATATCAAACTAACTTTTTTACATGGTGAGCTAAAGAAGAGGATTTATTGCTTAAGGTAAAGATGACCATGTATGTTTATTAAAAGAATCATTATATGGGTTGAACCAAACACTAAGGTAGTTATATAACTACTTTGATACTTTTATTTTTTTACATGGTTACTTTACGAGTGATTAAGATAGTTGTGTACATGTACCTAACTTTCTTAAATGGTTCATTTATGTACTTCGTATTATATGTTGATGGCATATTGATTTTCTATAAGAACATGTTTGAGATCAATATATTATTTTAAAATGTTTAAAACACAAGGATTTGGAGTTTTATTAGAAGAAGAAATTGGAGAGAAAAAAGGAGTATTAGGCTGACAGCAACAGGAAGAAAAAGAGGGGAGGAGGAGATTGTGATTTCACAAATTATTAGGATCTTAAATCTTTCTTGGTATGGTGTTTCTTATATGCAATTAAAAGATTCTTGATTTTATGGTTAAATTGTATTTTTATGAGATTTGGGTTAGGGTTCTTGGCAAAGTTTTGGGGGAAATGTGGAATTGGGTGTAATTGATAAATGTGGGATGAAATGAGAGCTAATTGCAAGACAAATGGAAAGAAAAAGGGGAGCCCCTGGGAAAGGCCATGGCTGCCCATTGAGAGCAATAATTAGGACGGAAAGATTATGTGTTTTGCAAAATAATTGTATATGTTGTGTTGGATGTGAATGTTTGTATAATGAATGACTGAGCATGAAAAGAATGAGGGAATTATTGTTTTCCCAAGGCCAAGTTTCGGCCAAATGTATATGATGCAAAAATTAACAACTGGGCAGAATGATCTCTTGAATTTCAGAGAGAATGTGAGTGGGAAAACATCGGAATTAGGATCGGTTTCCTTCATAGGAGTTGCAGTTCTAGATGTGCACTATCCAAGGAAGCTGGTTTCATTTAATTTGGAATTTTATAACTATAATTAAGGTTCATCGAACGTGACTATACAAGGCAGACTCTGCAAAACAGTAGGTTTGTCTCATTTATGATGCATTTCGTGAATGTTGGGAATAGAGATAGATTTTCTCCTTCACAATAGTTGTAACCCTGTATGTTATCTTTCCATCAAGATCAATTTTGTACAAAACAGAGTTCTATAACTCCCGTTATAATGAAAAATCTAGGAAGAGGTCCAAATTCGACCTCTACTGGCAGTTTTGAGAGGAAAAAAAGAAAAAGTGGGATATCGCGAAGTGATGGAGTTAGATGCGTTAAAGGAAAAGAAACGTGTTATGTTCAAAAAGGGGTGTTTATAATGATATTTTGATTGACAAAAGTTATAAAAAAAATGAAAGAATAACAAATTTAAAAGCATATTGGATTGTTTCAGTGTGGTTATTAGGAAGTGTATCGGTGGTTAAAAATGATTTATGAGAATTTCCTATAATTGCAAGAGAGCCCACGAGTGTGGTGCAACAACAGGCACAAGGGACCACGAGCAGAGCATCCAAACTAGGTAGGTGATTTGTGTCTATGTTTTTGTATTAATTTTCATAATAAAAATATGTGAATTATGTTGAAGCTTTGGTGAAAGTTTGAAAAGATATGATTTATTAGTAAGAATATTTAAGGAATATGTGTCAAAGAAGTTTGAAAATGTCATGAACAAAACATGGCGGTGGCTAGTATACATTTAGTGTATGCTAGGATCCCAAATAAAGGGATCACCAAAAATGGCTAATATACATTTTAGTATATGTTAAGATCCCTGATGAGGGGATCATCATGAATGACTGTCATACATTCAGTGTATTTCAGGATCCCGATGATGGGGATCATTATGCACAGGCTAATATACATCGAGTGTATGCTAGAATCCTGGATAAAGGGACTGTGGTGTAATGTTTAATACAAATTTATGTATATTGAAATTTCAAAAAAAAAATCAATGCATGTCCTCAAAAAAAATATATAAGGAGGTATGTCAGGGACCTAGGAAAAGGTCTTCTCTGATTTATGATGTTGGTAGGGTAACAAGGGTATCGGCAATACTTAGTATCAACAATACATAAGTGGGGAAGTTAGTTATGTTTCAAATAGTTATGTTGATTATTTTAATTATGTATGATTGCATACCATGGATTTAATAGCTTTAATATTAATTTTTCATATTTTCTTTATGGAATTATCTTGTATTTCCATTTCAGGTCCATCATCTTCACGTCAAGAGTAAAGTTGGTAAATTAATATGTATGATCACTATTTTTTCTAAAAATTGGAATGTAAGAAAATTAACTCGTTTTATCATACTCTATTAAATGTGACTGGATTTATATTAACTCTGGTGCAAATTGTTGATTGTTGTTAAACATATGATTTATTTATTGTGGTTGTAATGAGGATGGTGTTTATGGTTTTGTAGACCTAGGATGATTAGGTCAAGATTGAATTAAAAGTTATGTTATATGTCAAAAAATTGGGATCTGCTAGTACAAGGGAGGTTCTGCCAAAATTTCTATAGAAATTTTAGTGAAACCTTATATAAATATATATATATATGTAAAAAAAAAATTATGTCTTATTATCTTGGCAAATGTGTATTAATAAGATTATTTGTTTGTCTCCTAGAGAAAATGACGTTACATATTTGGTCTAACATCATCAACCACCTCTGACAGAGAAGTTGTCTTCCTTTTCTCAGCCTCGCTATTTCTAGCCCCCTTCAACTAGAAGATTATTATTTTAGTCACACCCTCGACCCCTCTACCTCATATGGTTTAGAGGTTGATAAAGCTAAAATAAAGTCAGTTGAAGAGCCTCTTAAACCAGGCTTTCCCTCCACCGATAATAGCAACAACAACCAGCTCTTGATTCTAGCCAACATAAACCTGTAAGAATATTTCCCGTAGAGTGGCCGATGTATTAACGGTCCGATCATGAAAGTTCAAGTTCTTTGTAAAGTCTACGGATTCTAATACGTTAAAGCGAAACCGTGATGGATCGGTCTCAATAAACGAGTATTAGAATGGGTACGTTGAGACCCTCTCCTCTAACCATAATATAACATATATTCTCATAAGGTTGTATACATACATATATTGATGGTTTTAAATATATGTATGTGTATAAAAATAAAGTTAAGGTAATGTCTTTAATGTCATTTAATGTCATTTAATTAAAAGACACATGTCATTTAATTAAAAGACACAACCCTCCTATTGTTGACACCCATTCGGTGGGTATAAAAGGAAGAAGGGTGGTGGTTATTTGGTTACCCGAAACCAAAATACTGAATATTGGAAGAGAATAGAAAAGCAAACCGAAAAGTTAATTCCTCTCCATCAAGGGATTGCCGAAAAGAAGAAGGTTTAGAGGAGAAGATCAACACAGTGATCATCAAAGGATTCTATGCAACAGTTCAAGATCAAAATGGAGAACGGTATGTTCTAAATTCTCCATTGTTATATATCCGAAAGTTTCATCATCAATATAAATGTTTGTGGGATCAAATGATCTATTGTTTAGGGACTGATTTCGGTAATAGAAATCAGTATGTATGATTAACAAAACCATCATCAACCTTTCTTCATTCTCTATTCATCTCCCCTCTCTCAATCGAATAGTCAATAAAGCTAGCAACTCAACCAACCTTTCCCCTATTATTGATGTTTGAGCCAACTAGAAAAGGGGGGGGGGAAATGAAAGAAAAAAAAACAACTCGAAAAGCACATCTAAAAAATGAAGAAAGTAAATCAATTGCTTGTGTTTTTTTCTTTCTTTATTTGCATTTGATGGTCATTACTCGTACAAATGCAAAGTGAAGGATGTGATTTATTTTATCTATCTATTTGCAATCTTCAATGATGATGGCATGTAGTTTCATGTGTTGCTAATGGTGGCGGTGCATGAGACCTACATGTCATCACTACTCTACCATGTTTCCAAGTTTCAACCACTTTAACAAATTATTTTTTGAATGTTAGGAGGTCTATTTTGTAATTTTAAATTTGTATGTGTGCATTTAAATTATTATTAGATTTTTTATTTGTAAACATTTAATTTTTACAAGTGTAGGTTAAAATATAATAAAAAAGAAGAAATATGTGTTTGTGTGCTGTGTTCCCTTTTATTTATTTTTGTTCTAAAAAGATATAAAAAAAATTAGATTAAAGATTAAAATTTTTAATTAATATAAAAGATTTTTTTAATTGCATATGGTCAAGTCTCTTAAAAATACAAAAAATCATATCGTTTGGTATTTCCATATAAAAAAACTCAAAACACTTATTTGCATGTGTTTCGGGATGTAATAACCAAATTACTAAATTCATGAGAATTGGTTAATATTTAAATAATTCACAATTTTAATTCATGAGAATTAATAGTAAAACTCTTATATAAATATTTGACCTCCAAGTAGGTTAATATTTAAATAATTAAAACTGACCAAAAACATTTTCATAATTATTCTGAGTTTTCACCAATTTTCTTAATTGGATTTTTTTTTTTCACAACGAATGAATTGTGAAAAACTCATTCGCCTTTCAGGATATGTGAATCCTGTAAAGGCATCTAAATGGATATTTGTCCTAAAAATCTTTTTAAGCATACGAGCCCATAATAAAATTCAAAAAACCATATTTATTCACATGAATAAATTGCACTCATCAAAGCTTTTAAACCACATTCAAAACCATACAATACAACCTACCTTAGGTAATATATACTATGGGTGTTAATACATTTCTTTTACATAATCTCTGGTAAGACTAGTACACCTGAGTTTTCATAGTGACATTGTATCAAACAACTAGGAGGCTACTTCATCTCCCTCCCTCCTAACATCGTGTGTCCACGTGTGACATTGGAAAAGTTTATCATAAGATTAGAATTGAGAAGAAAAAAAAGGTGAGCAGTACCTAAGGTTTTTACCATATTCATGGATAATATTGGTTTGGTCATTGAAGGATCATCTTGATAAAAAAGTCCAACAAGTATTAATGATATTTGATGGAATGGCTACTGCATTGAAGTGACTAGATGGGCACAATTTACAATTGTGATGAAGTGTTAATTTTTTGGATGAGGGATTGTGATAATGGTGTAGTATCTACTATATACAATAGAAAAGAAATGGAAGAAGTAGATTATGTTGTTGATATGGTGAGAACTTATTGTTCATTTGGGATGGTGGGGTTAGTTGGTTATTTAAGTTGGTGAAGTATGGAGGCCCATATAAAGATGGAAAATAATTATTTTTCTTGGCCAGAGACCCATATCATAATTTAGAGATGGGTCATTATTTGAAAACCAAGGTCTAGGTGTATAAAATTATTATGTGATGCAAAACAATGAAATATGGTTTCAAAGAAAATGAAATCTCTTGAGACCATTATCTTTTTTATTTATAATATTGAAGACTTGATATCCTTTTTGTCCAAAAATATATCCAAGAAAGATATATCAAAATGCTCGAGGATCAAATTTTGAACAATTTTATGCGTGAGTTGAAGCAAAGCATAGGCAACCAAATAATCATAAATATGAATAATTTGAAATTTTGTTGAACAATTTTTTCATATAGGGTTTTCTATTAGATGAGAAGAGTGAGTGTTTGATTTATGAGATATGCTAAAGTAACAGTAACATCAGCCCAAGACAAGTTTGGAAAACTAAATTCAATAAATAGTGCACATGCCAAATTCAACAAATACTTATGTTTTCCTTCGGCAAATCAAATTTTTATGGAGTATATGTTCTACTAGTTTGATGAATCATGCTTTTTTTGTATAAAAATTTCAAGCTTGAATTCAAGGTCATTGTCACAACGAATGAATTTGACTTCGAAATTGAATTGATTTCCAGCCATGTTGATGAAGTTGACTAGATGTTTCATAGTATTTTATTTGTGTTTCATAAGATAAACTCATATGCATCTAGTGTGATCATCAATAATAGTAAAGAATGTATTTGGCACCTAAAATAAGAAGAAATTTTATAACCACTCCAAATGTTAACTTGAATCAAAATAAAATGAAGAAGTAATGCAACATAAAGGGAATGGAATCCTTGTTTATTTACCCAACAAACAAATTAAGCATTTTTTAATATTACAAGGTTTATTTTTGAAATGTGAAAGATAAAATAATTGAGACTTTGGTTGAGGGTTGCCTATGGCATTAATGCCAAAGGTTGGGGTTGGAAATTTAAGCATGGATGCATGTTTATTTCTTGGCTTGATTGAGATGGTAAACCCTCCCATTCAATTCTTGTTTCCATCATCTTCCCCGAGAGTAAGGTCTTCAATGACATAAAATTGTCTTAGAAAGATATTTATGCAAGATAAATCATAGGATAATTTGCTGATTGAAATTAAATTCAATCAGAAATACAGGACATAAAAAACATTATTAAAAATCAAATCAGGAGAAAACAAGTTTGCCAAGGTGAGTCACTTGTGCTACTGATCCATTTTGTAATTCCACAATAAGGTTATTGATAGATTTTGAATACATGAACAAACTCTGATCTGAAATCATATGATTTCTGCATCCATCGTTCATAATCCATGTTCTTTGCAGCGGAAGAAGTTGCATTTAAGATGTGCATGCTTGGTTTTGGTGTTATGGGTTCTGTTACATCCAAAGCATTTGGTTGAGTATGGCTTTTCCCTGCTGTCACCTCCAATTGCATCTCATGAAAAAGAACCAACAAGCATGCTTCGTTCACTGTGATTAACGGATCTTGTAGCAAGGAATTGCATGGTTTTTTGTGTTTCTGAATGCACTGTCACTTCTTTTATCGATCCACAATGTGTAGATTGGAAAGGTGCAAAGTGCCATCACCTTCATCCTATAATTCTTCAAGTTTTGTGAAATAAGATCCGTTACCTTGCACACAATCATGAATCTCGTTCTCAACATTGAATAATTAATTAAACACGTACGTTCATATGTGAAAGCTTCTCTTGTAAATCATCACCCATCTATCTGGCATCCTTGCGGTTGATGAAACTGCTAGATATGAGTCTGATTTTGTTTTTGGCTGTCAAATGGATTGTCTCCATGTGCTATAATTATCTCCGACCGAAGTCTAAGGCACAAGAATAAACCTAGGTTGATCTGAATGGTGAAAATAAAGTGGGGATTATCCCATCTTACACCTGAAGCCATGCTTCTTTGTTTCTTGTGAAAGTTTCACAAGTCGGCTTAGGGTTTGTCGTTGTGTTTTGTTTCGATACTCTGATACCATAAAAAAAGCATTACGTGAATAACTTGACAAAATTTTATAATTTATATTATTCTGTAACACCCTTAAATGAAAGCTTTTTGAGTTTGAAAATTTCATAGATCAATATTATCTTGTGCTTGATTTTTCATCAAATAGAACGAGAGTGGTGAGATTCGAACTTGTGATCATTGAGGTTTTACAAGGCTCTGATATCATGTTAACGAACCACTTCACCTAAAAACAATCAAGTCTGATCACTTGCAAATAACTAGAGATGAATTTCCAATATCTTCGAAGTTGACAGCTTTTTCTGAGGTTGATTTCCTTCAACATCTCGAGAGCAGCTGCCTATCTTATTTTTAAAGACCTAAACCGATGCTCATTAGTTGATGAAAGTTGAGCAGTCCTTGATCATCACTTTGTGCAGACGAAGCTCTTGGAAATGCACCAATATTTCCCTGTTGTTGACCTGATGCAGCTAAAAGATATCGTTCTTATTTAAAAATACAAGATAGGAGTCTCATGAACTTCAATTAATTTTTCACTTCGACTTACTTAGAGGTAATTTGACTAATTTTCTGATATTAATTGATTAATTAAACACAAGATAAATTTAATGGACTGAACTAGATATAAAATATTAGTGCATTTATAAATCTAATCATTGCCTCACAGACAATGTAAATTAAAAGACAATGTCAATTAAAATTTAGATGATATTTGGATTGTTTTTTAAAATATTTTTTGCTCGGAAATATATTAAAATTATTTTTTTATTTTTAAAAAAATTTATTTTTACTATCAACAAATTAAATAAATAAAAAACCTTAAATTTTAACTCCCAAGCAACCACTCTGTCAGTAAACGCATCCTGATTTTGCAATAAAACGGCACGTCTACTCATGATTAAGATGCTTCAAAAGGAATCTTCATCTGAAATTTAATTCTTAATTGCGTATACTTAACAAATGAAAATGATTGGTGGGGGTTACAGAATTACCGTTGCCCCCACAATCAGAATAGAAACTCTTTGTTATGATTGAATTCGGCGCTGAGGCACTGTGCCTTACAACAGGCTATCAAATCCCATTCGTCCAGAAAATTAAAAAAAAAAAATAGACTCGGACTCTCTAGCGACAAACAGTCAACATTTGTAGACTCGAGAAAAAGACGAGTCGGCTAGGGGTATGATACATCCACCTCCGAATCTGCCACCATTTTCCCATGTGACATGTCTCCGAAACACCAAATATATCCTCCACCCTCCTGGGCCATACAAGTGGGTGGACGAGATCTCACCGGGTAAATCTGGGATCTCAGGACTTAACTCATGACACATGATGGGGTTTTAATGGCTGCAGAGGCGGCAGGGACCCCATGAACGGTGCTCCGATTGCAATTGAAGGGACCACAACTTCCAGATTTTGAAAAGTCTCGAGAATATATAATGCGACTGAAGACTGACATGAGCCATCATCTTTGCCATGTGCCCCCGTAAATCAGTACTCTTTTTGTAGGGCCCTGATTTCTCACCACCTTGCCATTTCTCCGGGAATCTCATTCCTGGTTCTGTTCGCTGATTTTCATCTTCCTGGCAGGCTGGGAAAACATGGATAAAGAGTAGGACCCTTGTGGCAGATCAAGTACACCTACAGTAGAATCCTTTTAGGTGAACATAATAATAACCACTATGATAGGGGAAAGAAGCTTTCAAAATCTAACATGGGATGGAGACTCTGGAAAATCCAATTATTTATGGGGAAAAAGAGGCACCTCCACTCAAAAATCTGCACTTACTTGGGCCCTGCATCATGACACTCACTTTTGAAAAACATGCGTATACTTTACAACTAACAAGATCTCCACCCTCATTTGCCTGATATGAATCTGTCCCCATATGTGATCGAACCATTTTCTCTTGTTGCTGTCTCCAATGATTCACGCGGGCCTTCAACTCACCAGCGGGGGAAAGGGTGGTGGTGGGGGTGGGGGGGACTGTTATTCCAAATCCAAAACACACTAACGATCACATGCAACAAGAGGCATGCAGCTGCTAGAAAAGGTTTTGAATGGGAGCTTCAAATATGATTACGGGGAGCAACAGTTGAGAGGAGGAGAAGCTAATCAGTTGGCAATAAAAACCAGATGATAGACAACATGGATACGCACCCTTAGATATTTATATTTTAACATAAGCTACCCCATTTGAAATGGGATAGTTTTCTTCAAGATGTAGCCTCCACATTCCCATATCTACAACTGTCATCATCGTCCAGAAAAAAAAGGAAAAAGAAAATTGAAACATAAGGTTAATGGAACCCCAAACATAATTAACAATCAACAAGTCCATGCTGCTTCAATCAAAATCCTCTCTCATATGTGATGGTGCTGTAGCTGCAAGAGTCTGAAATAAGCCCCGTCAGGCCGGCTAACCAGTTCAGAATGGCTTCCTTGCTCCACGATCCGCCCATCTTGCACAACTCCGATGCTATCCACCCCTCTAATGGTGGATAAACGATGAGCCACGAGCACTGTGGTTCGGCCCCTCATTAACCTCTCGAGTGCTTCTTGTAGCACACATTCTGATTCAGCGTCAAGTGCACTTGTAGCCTCATCCAGTAGTAGTATTGCTGGGTCCTTAAGAACAGCTCTAGCTATTGCGATTCTTTGTTTTTGACCCCCAGACAGCTGAACTCCTCTCTCACCAACTGGCGTTTTATATCCATCAGGCAATGCACTAACAAACCCATGCACATTGGCAGCACGAGCTGCTTCAATTACTTCAGCTTCAGTCGCGCCATCTTTTCCATAGGCAATGTTATCAAAAATGCTTGCTGCAAATAGCGCTGGCTCTTGTTGCACCAATCCAATTTTAAGCCTAAGAGACTTCAAATTCAATCGTCGAATATCCTTCCCATCAATCATAACTTTGCCCGCTAGAGGATCATAGAATCGTTCAATCAACGAGATCACTGAACTTTTTCCACACCCACTAGCACCAACAAGAGCCTGGCTTTGGCCAGCTCGGATTCTAAGGTTAAAGTCCTTGAACACAGGAACATCAGGTCGAGAAGGGTATGCAAAATCAACATGTCTGAGTTCAATTTCACCACGGATCGATTCAACAGGCTCAGCCTCGGAATCATCAGGGTCAATCCTAGTCGAACGTTCCAAAATTGAAAATACGGAACCAACAGCTTCGCCACCCCTAATAATCTCAGGGGCAAGACTAACAGTTTCCGCAACTGAATTAGCTGTGATGACCAGTACCACGAAAACCTTAATGACCTTTGAGAACGTGGAATCCCCTTTGCTAACAAGGTGAGCACCGTACCACAGAATAAGAGCTTCAGAACCATAGAGAGCAAGCTGAGAGAGGCCAAAGAGGAGGCCAGAGGTTTGACTTCGACGTAGGCTATGAAGCTGCGGAACACGAAGCTCATGGCAGAACAGAGAGAGGACCTTGTCTTGGGCATTGAAGGCTGCAACAGTTCGGATATTGCTCACCCCCTCACCAGCAATCATGCTAGTCTTTGCATGGGCCTTGGCTGTGTCTCCAGCAAATCCTTTGAGAGAGAGTTGCTGTGTGATCAAGACAATAACAAAATTAAGTGTCATCAAAATCACACTTGTAAATTCAATTATGCGGTGGGGGGAGTTCTTTCAAACAGGCAAGTAATTCAGAAAAGGCTCAAATTCTTGTCTGTAGTCTTAAACAAAACATTCGAACTATTAAAGATAGATGTCTTCTGAAAAAAATACAATTAAAGTAGAAATGAACCCAGTTCAGTTTGCTACTAAAAAAAACAAAAGCCTAAGTCTCAAATCAACTTATATTTGGACCTTGTACATCCTTTCAAGAACGAGTTCCTAGGAGCTTGTCCCAGATGATTCGAGCAAACTTACTTTATCATATGAATAAATAAAGCAATCATGAACAAAATGAGATGGTGTAAACATTTTATAGTTTTGTTCTTCCCTTTCACTGCTCAGTTAAAAATCTTCCCAAGTAACACCCAACTCGAATCGGTATTTTATTCTACAGAAGACATTTTTGGTTATTAACAAGCAACTACAACAGTAGTTGTTTCCATGTTTAATTTGTGCAACAGGATTTTACACTCAACATTTGGAACCCACTTGAAGTAGAGCCAAAGCAGGCAACAGTCTCCTCCTGTATCACCAGGACATATACAGGACTTTCTTTTGTCCACAAAACTGTACATTTCAGGTATTTCCGCAAGCAATCAAAATTGTGTGACTGCATATAGCATGCGCAGCTTAGAGCACCACTGTCACTGTCTATACTTAGCTGTTGTACCAATTCCAGTCCAGTCTAGTCTACTGTTTGAAAACTAGCCCAGAAAATGGAAACCCACAAGAAATTCAAAACGACAAAGGCCACCATCTAAAAGACAATAATGCAGGACAAGATAGGGTGGTGTCACTGCCATGCTACTATTGACTGTCACAGCCTGACACTCTCCAGGGAGAGAAAAGAAGAAGGCAAAAGACACAAATAACCCAACAGGAAAAACAATGGAAGAAAACATATCTGGCAGAAAAAGTGTCATGAATAATGTGATTCACGGGCCAAGAATCCCTTGAAACGCTCGCTTGGGGTGACTAGTCTACTAGTAAAATACAGTAGTAAACAAAAGATAATACAAATGGCCCGTGTACCTAGACTGACTTCTACAGACTGCATGGTGTCGGTGCATGGTAAAACTCCAAGATGGGGTCGCGAAAAAATTAATATTAACAGAGAAAAAAAATCATAAAAGGGTGATAGAAACAAGACATGTTGAAATTTGACTGGGATAAGAATGATCAGGAAAGAGGTGTGATAAGGGCAAGGCCTCGAGATTTTAGTTAGAGAATAACACTTTTCTGTGCCATGGAAGTCCATAGAATCTTGGCTATTATTAATGTTCACTGTTATTTATGCATGACCTCAATATTCAAAATATTTTATGTGTTGGTGATTTTTAGGAGTCAATGCACAGGGTTTGGAGATGAGAGCATGTGCTTGGCAGTAGAAAACTCTTAAATGGCAGAGGTTTGTTCTAGCTTTTGTCGTCTAGTGGTGAGACCAGTTTAAAATTAGATTCCAAGGTCAGCAAATGGGATGATAGTGTAGGACTTAAAAAATTTGGGAGTTTGGGATTTCTTTTAGTTTACTCTTTTGCCCTTGATGAGCCCTTTGGAGTGAAGTAGGATAGGTCAATGTGTTTGAAAAAACAAGTACAGAAGTGATGCTCACATTAGTGCTTCGTAAAACAGAAAGACTTAAATTTACCTGGGCAAAGTTGGCTAGGACAAGAAGAGGGAAGGTGGCTAAAATGAGAAGGGAGACCCTCCATTCTACGATGAAAGCAACGATGAATGAAGTGAGGAGGGAAGTCATGTTTTGTAGTATGACGGATATTCTCTCAGCAATTGCAGATTTTACATCTGCAGCATCGGTAGCTAATCGAGCAGCAACTAGGCTTGAGTTATGCTCTTCTTCATCGAACCATCCAACTTCATTCCTCAGAATTGCTGATCAAGAGAACAAAATTAAATTAAGATCCAAGAACAAGAAATTTTCTGCATGGAACCATGCATTAAACTATATTGGTCGGCGTTTATAAATATGAATTGGTGCTAAATAAGAATCAGCACAGTAATAGTGACGTTTATTACCTGCAAGCATCATCCTCCTCACTCTTGTAGTGAGGTTCTCTCCCATAATGCTGAAGAAGTAGTGCTGAATCAAGTATGCAACAACAGCATAAAGACCAGCACCAATATATATGAAAACATATTCTTTTGTCTTCCTTTCCATAGAGGCCGGGTTTCTATAGTAGAAAACTTCAATCATATTGCTCATCACAATCGCAAAGGTTGGACCAATAAACCCGGAAAGCACGGATCCTATAGCACCCATTATCGAATAAGGCCATTCAGGAGCATTCAGCTTTAGCAACCTGAAGAAATAGCCATGAGGTGCGGGATTTTTACGGTCAGTTTCAGCATTTGAGATCATCTCAATACGGCCATCAGCACCAGTGCTGTATGAATAGCTCAAGTTTCGTAAACTGCCAGACCGCAAGCTTAGAGACTTTGTTGAAAGCGAATGGCTTAGTCTTGATGAGCGTGAACGGCGCGTGGATGGGTTCGCAAAGTCCCTATTTCTCACCATTTCTTGGAATCGGATTAGAGAAGCATATGCTCCTGCTTTGGCAATGAGTTCTTCATGGGTTCCTGTCTCAACAACTTGCCCTTGCTGAATAACTGCAATGGAATCAACATTTCTAATGGTGGAGAGTCGATGTGCAACAACTACAGTTGTTCTTCCGATCATGAGGCGGTCTAATGCTTCTTGAACAATGCTCTCAGAACTCGCATCAAGAGCACTGGTTGCTTCATCAAGAAGCAGGATCTTCGGGTCCTTCAACATAGCTCTAGCAATTGCAATCCTCTGTTTCTGGCCACCTGAGAGTTGGACTCCTCGCTCTCCCACCTGAATCAGGATCAAAGTGTATCGTCATACTGGAGCCTTATGTCCTATTGAGACAGCTAGTGATAGTGAAATTATATTTGCTCTATATATGTTGCCTGATATATACCAACCTGAGTGTTGTATCCATTAGGAAGCAAATTAATGAAACTATGAGCATTTGCAGCAGAGGTGGCAGCTTCCACTTCGTCCATTGTTGCATCAGGCTTTCCATATCGTATGTTCTCAAGTATAGTAGTTGCAAAGAGCGCAGGTTCTTGGTTCACCAACCCAATCTGATCCCGCAGCCATCTTAATTGCAAGGTTTTTATGTCCACGTTATCCAGCAAAACTTGCCCTGCTCACCCATTGAAAAAGAAATAAGGACAACCAATATAATTGCTCTAGGCCACTTAGAAAAAGAAAATATTACTTACCCTGGCTAGGATCATAAAATCTCTCTATTAGAGAGACGACAGTGCTTTTTCCTGATCCACTGCCACCAACAACAGCAACTGTCTTTCCAGCAGGAAAGAAGATTGAGAAATCACGGAATATAATAACATCTGGCCTTGATGGGTAACTGAATGTTACACTCTTGAATTCTATATCTCCTTTAACCTCAGCCACGCACTTCCCATCTGTGGCATCTTGAACTATGGAAGGCCTTTGCTTGATAATCTCCATCAATTTGTATCCAGCTGCTTTGCCTTTGCTAAATGCACCAAGATTAGAAAACGACTGACCCAGACTCCTGAAACAATCATTAATTTTCTAGTTATTACCACCTTTCCATTCTTTAAATACCTAGAATGAGAAACATGATGTTTCGGTTAGATATTTACATGCCACCAACAATCGCAGAGAAAATGGCCGTAAATGCTTTCCCTCCATCGGTCTGTCCATTCCTGATAAAAACACCAGCGTACCAGAATACAAGGGCCCATGACATGCAAGCTATTCCATAGGTACATCCCAGCCCCAAACCCTTGGCCATTCCAGCCTTGTATCCAATCTTCAACGTGTTTTGTATTGCATCTGTATAAGAACTTAGGGCTTTGCTCTCACCAACAAAAGAGTAAACTGTCCGAACTTGCGCAATAGCCTAAACCACAAGGGAGAAATATTCAGATTGGTAAAAACGAATGCAACTAATGTGATAGTTATGCAATAGAATTTATGCAGTACATGCAGTTCAACATCATCCATAACTAAGGTCTTTTGAGTGAAATTTGGCAAAATCTTGGGTCTAAATGACAGAATAGAATTCAAGATTTCATCAACACTCTAAACAAGTCAAAAATTGGAAAGTAGAGAAAAAGCTCATCTCCATTTAGGAAGTAGCACATGCTAAAACATCATTTGGGCCATCCAAGTAATCCAAAGCTTACAGCTTTCCAATGCCCAACAAATTACACAAACTAACGTGATGTCAACAAAACTGTACTTTCTTTGTCATTAATCCGAAGTCTGAATCAAGACAAATTATGCAGCATATGGTACTCAAAAGGAAAGAAATGCACCAACTAGACAATTTATTCACATTGAATTAGCTACATTTACTTTACTAAACTTTAAGGCTATTAAACCTCACCTGCTCGGCAATTATACCGGCCTGCGCATACGATTCACGGCTCTTGGACGTGAGTCCAGTGAGAGTATAAGCATACAAACCCCCAGCAAAAGCTATTCCTGGTATCACTGCTACACTCAGCAATGCCAGCCTCCACGCGGACACAAAACCAACCACTAGCCCGGCTAGAAATGTAGATAAATAATGTATAAAATTCCCCACCTGAAATTTTCAAATAATTAAAAAATAATTAGAAAAATATTTGAAATGTTTTAGCCATGAATAAGCATTAAATTAGTCCCTGGTAGCTGGGTTCTGCTGAGAAACCCAGTCACAAAAGTCCAACAGAGATGTAAGCGCACATTAAGTCAGAACTGCTAACATGCACCGTCAAAGTCCATAAAATGATAATGGGACCCTTGCTAATGGATAACCAGCAAGTCTGACAATGATCGTTTTGCAATTTAACTCCAACCCCAAAACTATACTTTCCCCCATACCCATACTGTACAAAAAACATTAGAGAAACAAACTGAGGAAAAACTTACTTTTAACATAAATAAATAAAAAAAAAAAGGCGGGGAGAAAGAGGGAAGGTTAGTAAATAAGGAAAAAGAGCATCTTTGAAGTTGAGGGAATTAAATTAACCTTCTCACTAATGGCATCTTGGACAAGAAGGGTGTCAGTTGAGACACTAAAGACAATATCCCCAGTTCTAGCATCTGTGTCAAAGAATCCAACATCTTGTTTCAATACTGCTTCTAAATACTTCTTTCTCAATGTGCTCACTTGCCTTTCTCCAGTGTACATCCAGCATGCAATCTCTGGTGGTAAAACAAAAAAAAAACCATTCTTATGTTACTTTGAAAGTCCAATACTAAACAGTGAAAATGAGATGAAAAACTTTTTACAAAATGGAACAAAGAATTAATGTTAGTAGAAGAGCACATGAGCATGAATAAGAGAGATAGATGGTGTGTGCATATGGGTGTTGAAATGGACTAGCCCATGGTCCACGTGGGTTAAGCCACGCACCCACCGGTCTGAAGTGAACTGGCTACGTATGTAACCATTGGCCACCCCCCAAGTGGGATTCAGTATAAAAATATCAAGATGAAGAAAAACAAGAAATTTCATGAATGTTAATTAACATACCTGCATAGGATGATAGACACACAACAATACCAAGATACACAAAATAGAGAGCGTACTGCATTCACAAGGAAAACAAAAACAATAGATCTCAGAGATCTAACAGTAACATGAACAAAAGAAGATAGAAGCTTCGAGGAGGTAGATAATCATCCATAAAATTTAAAAGAACGGACCTTGGAGACTTCATGAGTCATCTTATACAAATCGGATTGGTTCTTGCCAAACCCATTAACCATTTCACCAAACAAGAGGAAAAAAACAGGCATTGAAGAGCCATGAATAATGGCTCCTATGCTACCACAGATCATAAGTAACCAATCATATTTGTCTGCAAATGAGAAAAGCTGATAGAATGGCAAGCTTTGGTCTTTCTTCTTCTCTGCTTCGGGCAATGATGGTTTATTCGCTTCTGTAGTTTCTGCCATTATGGCCCCAGAACCAAGCTCTCCTCAGAAAAAAACACTAGAAAGATGGAAAAAGTTTTGTAAGACAATGGGTTGACTCTCGGGAGTAGTGAAAAGAAAAGGATTCCTGTAAAGTTAATATTGAGTGATAGTAGCTGGTGGGCTTATTGCCATTGAAGGTGATGAGAGATCTCTGAAGAAAAGGTTCATGTGGAGAAGGGAAAGGAAGGGAGAGTAAACATAGAAAGGAGGAGACAGAGAGAGTAGAGTGTGTTTTGAGTAAAGTGAGAGTATACTGAGCTAGTGGTCAATGGGGGAGAAGAACAGGAGAGTGCGAGGTGTTCTTGAAGAGAGAGATATATACACATTATTAACGAGTGAGAGAGGAGTTTTTATAGGGGAGGGCTTAACTTTCTACTTGTTTTATAGTTTTATATCCCGGATATTTTAAAAAATATATATTTTTATTTAATTATGAGATAATTAAAATTAATATTTACATGAATTTTAATGATTCAATTTTTTTTATGAAAGCATGTCTTTTTTATTATAAGCATATATAGTTTTTTAAATAATATTTTTTATTCTCATTGGATATTCATGTGTAATTTAAAAAAATACTTTTTATATTATATTTATATATAATTGTTCATAGCATAATTGTTAATATTACCATAAAAGACTAAATCTTATTTAAAAAAGATATCGTAACCATATGACTTTTTATGGTAAAATAATTATTTATTTAAAAACTTGAAGACAGGGAAAAAAACACTAGACATTGACTTAACCATTCAATGTAAAAGCATGAATAGTGTATAAACAGTAAATGTTCCTTCTATTTTAGATTTTTGAATTTTAACTTTTAGTAACCGTGTAGTAGAGCGGTTGCAGTTGTTTTTTAAAATATTTTTTATTTAGAAATATATCAAAATAATATTTTTTTTATTTTTAAAAATCATTTTTGACATTAGCACATCAAAATGATCTAAAAACACCAAAAAAATTTCATTTAAAATGAAAAAAAATCAAAATTTAGCCAAACAGGGTTTCAACCACTGTGCCAAACAGCTTCTTAATCTATTATGTCATAATATATTGTTGTTGTGGTTAATTTTTTAAAAGTATTTTTTGTTTAAAAATATATTAAAATAATATTTTTATTTTTTAAAAATTATTTTTGACATAACACATGAAAATATCTAAAAATATCAAAAATAATTAATTTAAAAATATAAAAAATCATTTTTTTATTTTGAAACATAGTTTTAAACAGTCTTATATAGGTTAAGTGGAATATGGTTGAAAGTATGGTGCCCTACATGCGTTGTCTTGGTTCGTTTGCCCCCGCACACACACACATATATTGAGACAAAATGGGTGTACGAGATCTAAATAGATCAAACATTTGCAGATGAGGCATTGCATCTTTTTATATTTACAGTTTATGATATTATTACGATAGAATCCAGTTTAATTTAATTTAATTTAATTTAATTGTAATATATATTTGAAGAAAAAAAAGATGAAAAATTGGATCTAAATCTTTAAGCCGAGTTAATTTTATTTTATATTATCATTTAAACCGACTCATGAAGTTGCCAGCAAAATATTCACTAGCATTATTATATTGGGCAAGGCATGTGACAAGCTTTGTATTTAATTCTAAAATTGAGAGAAAAGAAGATGTATCATGTTGATTTGTTTGTGTTTTGGAGTATGGTTCTGGTTATTTTAAATATAATTTTTATTCAAAAATATATTAAAATAATATTTTTTTAAAAATATATTTTTAACATATCAACATAAAAAAAGTAATTGAAAATAAAATAAAAACTTTTGCAACAAACAATGATATTTTATAAACACTAGAGGCTAAGCTAGCCAGGCTAGGTTAGTAGGCAAAGATAAAAAGATAAAAAAGGAAAAAAAGAAAAAGATGAACCCCCGTTTGAGAGTACGTTTCAATCAGTGTTTTACTGAAATTTGAATTTTTTTTTCATTTTAAATGAATATAGTTTGGTGTTTTTAGATCATTTTGATGTGCTGATGTCAAAAATAATTTTTTTAAAAAAAAAAACATCATTTTAATGTATTTCGACATGATAAGCACTTCAAAAAGCTACCGCAATCACACTCTCAAACAGGAAAGCTTGTAGGCTAGAAGTATGCTTGTAGCGGCAGTATAGGTTTGGCAATTTAAATGCAGCTCAGATGAATTACTTGTTGGTGAGATATAATGCTATGCCATTGATTATGATGTTGATTGTGTTGCTTAACAGAGCTCCATTGATTTGTCTTTTAAAGGGCTTTTTGTTGAAGGTTGGTGGAAGCAGTGAAGAGACTTTTGTTGAAGAGATTATCACCAACGTTACACAGCAAGAGATTTTATTGCTTTTGTGGGTTTATTTTCATATTATTTCAAGGGATTATCACTAAGCAAGGACTTGTTGGTTCTCGATCAAATCACAGTTGTCAATTTCATTTTAATTGGTGCTTTATTTTTTCAATTCGAACGTTTATGTTTCAGAGTATTTCAGCGTGTTTTTTCGGGGTTATACTGTTTATGTATATGTATATATATATTAATTCAAAAAAAATAGTTCAAATCCAAAAATAAAATTATTTCAATTGTGCAATTTAATCTAAAAAACATGATAAAATGATTTTTCTGAACAAAATTATGAACATGTATAATATTACGAGAATCCATCATCAATCTCGCAAGGTCATTATATTCTTTGATTGCTCTGAAATTTTAATATAATATATATAAATATATCAAGAAACTCCTTGTAAAATATCATCTCAATGTAACGGTCAGATTAAGAGATACGATTGATATTGTAAAATTATTTATTATTTAAAAAAAACACTATTTGGCCGAAACGGAACGGGCGGAACGAAAGCAAAACGTTTCAGCTGGTATTTAACAAAAAAAAATCCAGAATTTTACAGGTAGCTTCACAAGAATCCCTCTTTCTTTTGCAGTGCTTAGGTGATTTACGGGACAGCAGAGATCAAGAGATGTTACTTTTGGTGATTTTAGCGTTCTTACTCTATAAAAAAAAAAAAAAAAAAGCAATTTGCAAAAGCATATCCACTGACATTGCATGTGTGATTGCAGCCTCTTTTTCCATGAAACTGTTTGGAGACCCTCAATAATTCCCCCCTCGCTATGCCAATGATCCCTTTCTTCATGAGTAGCTTTCAAATTATAGGGATTGTGTTGGCGATTTGGTACCTGAAATAATACTCTCCCTCCACAGACGAGCCATGCCATAAAAGCTGAGGAAAAACTAGCCTTCCTTTTGCTCCCCTTACTGTGTGCACTTGATTTTTTATAGCATGCATGAGAAAGTCAAGTGGTGAAATTCACTATAGGTTGCAAATTACAAATTAGAAATGAATTCATGCAAGATTGCTGGAGCCATTGGATTGATTTTCATTTTTTTTATTGGATTTAGATCCTCTTATTTATATTCTTGAAAATTGATTAATGATTTATGACTAATCTTACCTTTAAAATTTAAATCACATGTTAGGGTTTTGATTGCAAGAGATTGTGCCAAATATTTATAAGAACTAAGAATCCCATTACAAATCATGATGATGCTACAAGTTCTTTTCTTAATGGAAAACATGATTGATTCCATCATCTTTTATTGAATGATTAAATCATCTAATTTTAGAACTTCTGTAAAAAAATATATAGAATGATTATAATAACAATGATATAAAGGGGAAAAGAACAATTGTTTTGCACTACTTATAGTACTATTTACAAACACAAAAGCTAAGCTATTTCAAATATATATATATATATATATATATATATATAATCTTGCTTCATTAAATGTAACATTACAATTTACAACCACTATAAAAAAATTATTATTTCAAATTCAACTAGCTAAAAAGTAACTAAACTAACCATTGTTACAAAAATAGAAGTTGTTTTACCTCTATCAAAGTAGATATATAATAAAATACTCATAAATGTTGTGTCACTACTAGAAAATACAGTTTTATTGACTCAAATATCCGTCGGTAATTTTATATAATTTCCACCAGAAATTTATATCCTGGTCACCACATGGATCATAAAATCCTCATCGGTAATTTTTATTATGTCGGTAATTGCTTCAGAATAATTTTTATTGTGTTTTCGTTGGTACTTATCAATGGAATTACCAACGGATGTGCTCATCGATTACTTTAGTTTTACTCCTTTGTTGCCACAATTTAGCTATAGTGTTGATTTTTTAATATGGATTAAAAACAATAATTTACATTCATTAATCTTTTATCCCATTTATAAGAAATTTATACAAGTGTAATTAAGCATTGAAAGACACTACATGTAAATAATGACAAGAAAACATATTTTTCAAGTATTTACCGGGCATCTTTAATTTTAAGAAAAATTAATATTAAAGAAAGAAAAAACTTTTACAATCTCCTTATAGAATTAAGTTTCACTTAAAAGTAAGTAATTAGGATTAGAATTGGTGTTAGATTCTCTTTCATCTTTATAAAAGATCCACCTCTTTATGGGAATTATATAGATAGGCTTTTGATATGGAAATTAGATCGGCCATGTTTAGTATTGTGTTTAAAAAAAAATTAAATTTAAAAAGTTTTAGTTTTAGTTTTTATATTAAATTAAATTTTTTTAGTGTTTTTAGATCATTTTCATGTGCTGATATTAAAAATAATTTTTTAAATATATATCATTTTAATACATTTTAAATTAAATATATTTTCAAAAGCAATATCAATCACACTCTTAAACGGTCACTAAAAAATCTCCGTAATACGACATAAATAGAAGTAAATTACTTAAATAATATAGCAATTAATAATGGTGATGCGTTTAATACAACAATTATAGATACATTTCACTAGAAAAAACAAAAACAACTTACTTTGATGGCTTTAGTTTTACTCCATTGTTGCTCTAAATCTAGTATATGCTAAAAGAAAAAACGATGTAATTATTTATAATTTTATTATTCAATATGAAAAAAAATATGAAAAATAATATAAGTACAATACACTTCATTACTTCGCAGGTAATTTCCTTTTAATTCCCCAATAAAAAAAACATGTAGATCGAATAGCAGAAGTAAATTAATATATATACAATAAGGATTCAAGTTAGAAATAAATAACTTGAATGAGAGGAGGATATGGTAATAAGACTAACAAAAAAGAAAAAGAAAAAGAAAAATACCTTTGTTTTTCCAGTAACAAAGGCTGCCTGCAACCTAACGGTCCAGAATCATCTGAACTTTTAAAACCCAGAAGTAATTCAGTTGATTTTGGAAATTTATGGAGCACAGTCGGTCCCAGTCTGCATTCATTGCCAGCAGAAATCAGAACTGCAAAACCCTTTTCCTCCTCTGGTTTTGGCCATTTACCTTTCCTGGTCCATGAAAGTATCCCACGAAGCTGTTGTACCTAGCTACTATTCCAAAATTACTACACTCTGTTACCAGTTACAGTTTTCCATATATTAAAAAAAAGCTAAAATGCGTTGATGCTTTACTATTATTGATTTTAACAATAAAATTATTATTTTTTTCCTTGATCTGAAAAATTTAACACTCGGAACCAGGGTATTTTAGACATTTCTAGAGGGTATGTGTGATGTTTTTAGATTGTTTGGGGTTTTGCGGTATTTTCCGTTTTAAATTGTATAGTGTAACTATCATTTTACCCCTGAAAGCTGACAAAAAGATGAGGAACAGTTGATGGTATTTTTGACTTTTTATATATTCATTCACAATGACACAAACACAAATACCCACATAAAACACAAAAAAAAGACCTAACAATGTTTTTTTATTATCATTTTCTTTAATTTATCATTTTTTTTGGAAACACTGCACACGCGTCGTACGGACACGCCAACAATGGTTAACACGCATGTGCCTTTTAGACGGCGCGTGCGGTGTCTTTTGCTGTGGAAACTATTTGGTCTCTGTGTCACTAGGTGCGCCACCATGACCTCTGCCTCCCAGTAAAAGGTGTGTCGTATGATGGTGGTATGTGAATCACCAGTGGATGGTTTTTATTTTTCTCTCCCTTTTCTTTCTCCAATCGCCAGAAAATACATAACAGCCCTTCATGTTTGTGATTCATTTTAGTCCCTGTCTTTTTTTTCGGTTTTATTCCTGATTTCTTTAATGGAAATTTTGATTGTTTTCAATTTTGTCTTTCAATTGAAACTGATTATATATGTTGATTTTCATTGCAGTCCCTTATTTTTTTTATTTTTGATTTTTTTTTGTTTCTTTATTTTTTTTGGTATGCAAGTTTTAATTTTATCCTTCAATTGAAATTGATCATATATGTTACTTTTCAATTTGGTCCTTATTTTTTTAATTTTGTAACAAAATTACACTATATTTTTTTAAAATCCCTTTATTTGTTTCAGTCCTAAGGTTTTTATTTATTTTAATTTTTTTCTTTGATTGGAATTAATTATGTATTTTATTTTCTATTTCAACCTTTATTCTTTGATTTTTTTATTTGATATTAATTCCTTTTGTTTTTTCGGTTTTTCTTGGACAATGTTTATTTTTTACCCGTATTTATGCATCTATACTTTTAGTTTTTGTTTTTATTTTTTATTGTTTTATTTTTTATTGGGGTTTAATTTTTATTTGATCCAATCCTGAAATTTTAATTTATATTAGTGATTATTTTAAAATTAATATTTCTCCTTTTTTCTTTTGTTCTTTTTTTTGTATTTTATGTTATTTTATTTGTTCTTTGGATCAGATGATTTTATGATTTCATTGATTGGGCAATAAAAATAATAATTTTAGTGATTTTTTATTGTTTTTTTTTTGTAATTGTTTTTGGTTTTTTATTATTAATCTTTGGGGGCAATTTCATGATTTTAATTGTTTGAGAAATAATATTGATAATAATTTTAACTGTTATAGTCATGATAATGATGGTAACATAGGGATAGATTCAATGATGTTTTTTTTTGTAGATAAAAAATTAACTACTTGTTTTTTGTTATTTGATTATTACATGTATTTTCATAATTTATATTTTGTTTATTGTGATTAATTTAAATTGGATTATAAAATGAACTAAAACTAATACAGTGAATTCGATAATTGAGGTATCAGAATCTTCTTGATTTTTTTAATGATGATGATAATTTTATGTTGATGATTTCATTGAATCTGCTAAACAAATAAATTCATATCGATTTAAAATTCATATATTTTATAAAAAACTTGCACTCCATAAAAAAATTTCACAGATTTATTATTTTACCCAAATTTATATTATAATAAAAAAATCTCACACAATTAATATTTTTACACTGAAAAAAATATAATTCCAGACTTGACGAGACGCTGATAAATGACTAATATATATATATATATTAAAGCAGTGTGCATGTACTATGATCTAGACTCTACAGTTCTTCATTAATATGTCTTGTGGGCACATCAATATCAAACCCAAGATAGCATGATAAGATCATTGGAGGTTCCATCTCAACAAAGATCATGGGAGGTTCATGGATGTGAGATTTTATGCCACGTACGATAGCAATCCAGGCCATGTTAGGAGTTGGTGAGGGAGCAAAATCAAATGAAGCTTTCCATCCCATCAACTCCAATTGCATCTTTATATATTCACGCTACAGCTTGACCTACTTTCGAACTCGGAGCTCTATTTATTCTTACACCTCAATTATTTTCCAAATAAAATGTATTTAAACAAATAAACATTATTATACAAATGCGTGTGTCCAAAAACAAGCCTCCAAAATCTTATATCAAGTCCAAGTCCCATCGACCCATCATTTTTGCATCTGTTGTAATCATACATGCTCGGCTTTCTGTAAAATGGGCCGGTCCATGCAAAAGCCCACATGACAATTTTCTTGGGCCTGGGTTTGATTTATTCTCTAGAATAATAAACTTATTTCTGTCTTTTTTTGAGAATCATACGACTAATAAAATAATGAATATATCAGATCTCAAAAAATATAAAAATTCTTTTGTTTATGCATCTACACAATCGTCCTTCCTAACTTCTCTCAGGCCCTCAATTTGTCCCAGATTGGCTCAGGTGATTTTGACTGGTGGCAAGTGCACGAAAGGCCCTCCAATTTATCAAAACGTTGCAATCAACTCCACATCGCAGCTCAAAAGCAGGAAACATTTCATTTCTCGAAGGATATGACCTTGAGGGAACCCATAATTAGCATCTTCTGGGACATGGTGTCGCCACCGAGTCATCTCACCTTTGACTCTGGCTGACATCCGTACTGACTCACCCAACACAGAGCCACATATCATGGTGCTTTTAATTATAATATTGATACATTAAGGACTAAATCATCCCATTTAATGACCTGTTCTAAACCCCATCCAAGCCCTAAAGCGACAGCGATTAAGGGATTTAACTACGTTGCCAACAAACCCCAAGCACTTTACAAGTTATAAATTGCAAGTCATCAGAGGAGAGAGGTTGTAATTTAATGAACAAGATGCTTGCTGTAAAAGGTCAGTTCAAGGTCACAGAGAGCAGGAAAATGGTCGGCAGATACTTCGGCACTCGAGTGTGCTACCGTGTTTCCCTTGGCCCGTTGTGGCTACAAAAGCTAGGGCTAAGTGTATGGAATCAAGGATATGAAAAAAGAAAAATCCTTGCTGTCCTGAGGATTTAAAAAGAAAAAAAAGAATTTTTTTATTTTTTATATTTTTAGATTATTTTCATGTATTTTTATTTGAAAAAACAACCAAAAACGAACAACCAAACAGTAACCAAGTGTCTTCGGTTTTGCTGTAGCCACTTTTGGGAACATTAGATCCGTTTTGGTTAGATAGTTTAGTCCTAGTTTATGTCTTAATAGCCCCATATTCCTACCACAGGCACATGTGATGTGTTCGAGCCTCAGATTCTTGCAAGAGCTAATCATCCTGTGCGCCAAAAGCATGCTTTCCAGTTTCTCCTTTTCTTCCAGCTCGCTAACTCCATGATATCATGATGATTGTTGTCATAAAGAAATGGTCTACTTAATTACAATCGAACCACTTGATCACTCGATTTGAATCATGGTTTCTTATGGTCTCGCAAGAAATTGGAGTTGTCAAATTCCAAATGGCCAGGATGCATTAAAAAATGAAATAAATCTGCTTAAAAGTTTCTACTGGGAAGCTCAGACTGAGGTGGCAATGCCAGTGAATGCCTGGAAAAGGCATAGTCAAGGACCGTGATGTTTTGGGTCCGTGGAGTCAAGGGTATTGGCTCGAGGGTATGGACCACTTTTTGGAGTTTGGGTCCAAATAAATGTGTCGTTGATATATGTTATACTAAAATAAATAAAGTTAATCTTCTGTATGTTTTTCCACCTAATCCATACTCATTAGGAAGCCAGAGCTTCACATCTAGATCCTTTAAGTAAATATTGGCCTACGCATTTCATGAGTTAGAATAAAACATTAGTGTATGCTTTATTGATATGGTACAAAGTTCATTGATGATGTCCTAAAATATCTAATTTGTTTAGAAATAAGATTTATATGTTGAATAATTATAGAGATTGAAATATTTTCCTAATAGAATTAACATAGGATAAATAACGTTTATATATATATATGCATTAATGAGAAATAAATATCCCTTATACAAATATTAATAAAATGAAAATATGATAGACTCTTGAGATATTTTTTGTACATCTAAAGGTGTAAGGCGAATATGATATAAGATATAGTTGGACTCACTGACTATGAGCTATTCTCCTAGGTTGAGCTTATGAAGGCTTGACTCTTCTCCAAGGCTAGATCTATAAGGGTTGAGCCTTTTTTTCTAGGTAAAGCCAATGATATTGGGCTCTTCTCATGCTTGAGCCCATAAGGGCGAGACTTTTTTCCTAGATTGAGCCATTAACATTGGGCTCTTTTCTTGGATTGAGCCCATAAGGGTCTGGTTTTTTCTCAAGATTGGGCCATTAACATTAGACTCTTTTCTTCGAGTGAGCCCATATGGGTCTAGTTTTTTCCCAAAATTAAGCCTACGAAGGTTAAACTCTTCTCTAAGGTTGAACCCATACGAGTTGAGCTCTTCCCCTAAGATAAGCCCATGATGTTAAACTCTTCCCCAAGATCAAGCAAATAAGCGGTTGGGCCAAGAAATTTTTCTTAAGATTATGAGTTTTAAGGCATTCAAGGGTTTTTTAGGCCCCGTTACATTTTGCATTTGTTGTAATCATACATAATACAAGCTTGGCTTCCTGCAAAATGGGTCAGTCCATGCAAAAGCCCTCACAAGATAGCACCAGGTTGTTAGTCCAATTAGGTTGCTTGGGCTTGGGTATGATTTATTCTCTAGAATAAAAAACTTATTTTTATCATTTTTGAGAATCATATGACTACTAAAATAATGAATAAGCTGTGATCAAATCTAAAAAAAAATCCTTTTGTTTAAGCATCCACATAATCCTTCTTCCAACTTCTCCTAGGCCTTTAATTTGTCTCGAATTGAAAGTGATTATGCATCAAAGGCTCAAGTGATTATGATTGGTGGCAAGTTTACTAAAGGTCCTCAATTTTATCAATAAATTGTAATCAGCCCCACATCGCAACTCAATAGTAGAAAACATTTTATTTCTCAAAGGAATAGAGAACCCTTTATATTCTTAGTGAATTTGGGCACCTTAGACCTCCTTGATTTGAAAATATTTGGTAGTAGGCACATTTTAAATGCCTTAGTAAAATCATAAAAGTTTATGCCCTTAATTTTTCTTAAGCGTTTTTCATATGACAAAAACTTCTTTATCTTTAACTATTTTATAGGCTTTTAATCTAAGATTTTTTTCATGGTAGACTCTATAATTGAAGTAACTTTTTTTTTGGTGATACGAAGGCATCACCATGAAATGTTATGAAACTTTTAGGGATGAGCATCAAATATAACTCTTGGGAATCTTTGATTAAATGGCCTAGTGGGGATGGTGGTTTCTTATTAAGCGACTCTTGTCAAATACGAGTGGAAACTGAGTGTAGCATTTAAGGGTATGAGAGTTATGGGAAATTGTTAAGGATCACTTGGTTTTAAAGTATTCTTTCTAATAAAGGTCATTCACTTGATGATCTTATATGGCAAAATTATTCAAACAAAGTGAGCCTAAATATCTCATTTTTCATTAATGTTGTCTCTCTAGTAGTTTTACTTAAAAAAGCTCACTTTATTTTTTCTTTGAAAAAACTGAACTTTTATATATATATATATATATATATATATTCTGTTTATATGTTAAACTCAAAAACCAACCTATATAAATATAAATATTCATAGGAAAATGATTGATTAGATAAAGAATAGTGATAACACAAGGAGACACCCTCATGGAAGGTTATGTCCATTACTTGGAAGGTGGGTTAGCTAACTAATTGGTCATGAAGGTTTTTCTTGCTCAATGATCAACTTCTGAAAGTTGATAAGGCTTACAATAGCTTAGAATCATGTCACGTTAGTAAACTAACAACATCCAATTTGAAAATCCATGAAAGTTGACTTGGACAACAAGGTCCAGTCCTCATTTTTAAAACATGGGCATGGGACTCGTATGGAACAATTAATTGACATATGCCAATTCAAGATTATATTGATTAAAACATGTCTAAAAGCTACCAATTATATTTAATGGATGTATATGGGGTTGCACTTATCCAACCTCAATTTGCTCTGACCATGAAAGAAAATAATTCTAAAAAAGTAGCACAAGAACACATACCACTGGTCCTATCTGGTGTTCCACAAGCTTAAGTGTATGTTTGACTGTGTGTTTCAATCGGTGTTTTGCCGAAATTTGAATTTTTTTTTTCATTTTAAATGAATATGATTTGATTTTTTTAGATCATTTTGATGTGCTGATATCAAAACTAATTTTTTTAAAAATAAAAAAACATCATTTTAATATATTTCAGCATGAAAAATATTTTCAAAAACTACCACAATCACACTTCCAAACAAGCCCTAAATCTAACGATCCCATTGTACCAGTCCAAATAAGCCCGTTAAACACTGGTTCGCCCATTTTAGTCAACAGATATTGGGTGAAGTAGAGCCTTCCAGAAATTCAAATTTCAAATTTATTCTCAACGGTTACTGCCAGTTGGATCCCAGCAGCAGCAACCATTTCAAATTTCAAAAACACCAATAGTCTTCTTAAAAGCCGTTTCAAACGGTCCTTTCTCTTCGTGTATAAATTCTTAATTTCCGAACCCTAAAACGAAGTTCCCTTTTCTCTACTCTGCACTTAGCCGTCAGCTGAACTCTATTGGCATCAATTTCTCTTTTCCTCCAACCAAAAATGAGGGAGTGCATCTCAATCCACATTGGTCAAGCTGGTATTCAAGTTGGTAATGCCTGCTGGGAACTCTATTGTCTCGAACATGGCATTCAGGTATAATTATTTCCCATTTCACCATTCCTTTTGCTCTCTATATATTTCACCCAAATGTCTTTTTTACTTATTTGTGTGCTATTTTTTTTTTTTTTGTATTTCTTGTAGCCTGATGGACAGATGCCAGGTGATAAGACCGTAGGGGGAGGAGACGATGCTTTCAACACATTCTTTAGCGAAACTGGGGCTGGGAAGCACGTTCCTCGTGCTGTGTTTTTGGACTTGGAGCCAACTGTGATTGACGAGGTCCGGACTGGGGCTTATCGCCAATTATTTCACCCTGAACAACTTATCAGTGGCAAAGAAGATGCTGCCAATAACTTTGCAAGAGGCCACTACACAAGTAGGCACAACATAATGAAGCCCCCTTCGTCTTAATTTCAAAATCTCAGCTTCTTTTGACTAACTATTTTTTATTGAAATTTTTTGGCGTGCAGTTGGGAAAGAGATTGTGGATTTGTGTCTTGACAGGATTAGGAAGCTAGCAGATAACTGTACCGGGCTTCAAGGGTTTTTAGTTTTTCACGCTGTTGGTGGAGGTACTGGTTCTGGGCTTGGATCTTTGCTTTTGGAGAGGCTTTCTGTTGATTATGGAAAGAAATCGAAGCTTGGTTTCACCGTTTACCCCTCACCACAAGTTTCCACCTCCGTGGTCGAGCCATATAACAGTGTGTTGTCAACTCATTCACTTTTGGAACACACTGACGTTTCTGTGTTGCTTGATAATGAGGCCATATACGATATTTGTCGCAGATCTCTTGATATTGAGAGACCCACTTACACTAATCTTAACAGGCTTGTGTCTCAGGTACTGTTGAAATCGGATATTTTGAAAAAAGAAAGTTTTGTTTTACTTGTTTGATTAGATACTGAAAGATTCGATTTTCTGCAGGTTATCTCCTCGTTGACAGCATCGCTTCGGTTTGATGGAGCATTGAATGTGGATGTGACAGAATTCCAAACCAATTTGGTCCCATACCCTCGAATCCATTTCATGCTTTCGTCATATGCCCCAGTTATCTCTGCAGAGAAGGCCTACCATGAGCAGCTCTCAGTCGCTGAGGTGACAAACAGTGCTTTCGAGCCATCTTCAATGATGGCGAAATGTGACCCTCGCCATGGTAAATACATGGCATGTTGCCTGATGTATAGAGGGGATGTGGTGCCAAAAGATGTGAATGCAGCAGTAGCAACAATTAAGACCAAGAGGACTATTCAATTTGTGGATTGGTGTCCAACTGGGTTTAAATGTGGTATTAACTACCAGCCTCCTACTGTGGTTCCTGGTGGTGACTTGGCTAAAGTCCAGAGGGCAGTTTGCATGATTTCAAACTCGACCAGCGTTGCTGAGGTGTTCTCTAGGATTGATCACAAGTTCGATCTCATGTATGCGAAGCGTGCTTTTGTGCATTGGTATGTTGGTGAAGGTATGGAGGAAGGAGAGTTTTCAGAAGCTAGGGAGGATTTGGCTGCTCTGGAAAAGGATTATGAGGAAGTTGGAGCGGAGTCCGCTGAGGGGGAAGATGATGATGGAGAGGAATACTAGGTTATTCTGCCAATGGACTCATTGGTTTGTGACAGGGGCATGGATATGATTGGTTGTTAGGTTGTAGGTAACTGGATGGATAAGAATGATGAACTCGTTTCCTTCTCTAGATTTCGGATCTAGTAGTAAACATGTTGTTTGTTTTTTATGGAATGAAACTATCCTCTGTTTTGCATTATATTCTGGTTTCCAGTCCAGCTATCCTCTGGATTTGCAGAGCTAAAAATGTGATGCCCAGCTCTTTCTTAGAGCCGAGCTTTCTTCTTTTTTCTTTTTTTTTTTCCTGTGGGTGAACCGTGAACAAGTTTATTTTTTTAAAAAAAAACTTCAAAATAATATTCTTTAAAATGGACTCCCAAGCACCTCAAATTTTGAACGACCCTTTTCTGAGAAGTCTCCGAGCAGGGATTTGTTTACCATCATGATCAAAAAAGAGAACTTTGAACCACCAAGCAGCTAAGAAGACAATATAATTTGAAGGCTGCCTTTATTGGGTTATATGTGTGTTTTCCTGTCACTGATCTAATTTTCTAAAAAAAAATTTATGTAGTTTTACAATTTTTCATTTGATAGTTACGATTTTGTCTATTTGTTTTTTTATTTTATTTTGTTTGACAGTTTTCTTTATTAGGCACTTGACATCTCTAATCATATTGAGTAATTATCTCAAAATAAATATTCAAATTTTTTTAATTATAAAATATTCAATATTCTTAGGATCAATCCAAGTTTTTATACCTATGTTTAATATCACTATGATAACTTAATAAAAAAATGAACAATGATTTTAAGAATTCAAGTTTTTTTTTTAAAAAAATTAACTTTTATTGTCTAACATACATGTCTAGAGACTTTAAATTGTTATTCATAGTTTTTAGTGTTGTGTCTTCTAAATGTATTCTCTTTTTCTTAACTACACATTGTTCAAAATTTTAGTCTGATTAGATTTCTTACATTCTTCTAATTTATCAATTTTTTTTCTATAATACATATATATTTTTTTGGATTTGAGGAAACCCCACCCCGGAAAGCATAGTCCAGGTGAGCGAGTAAAAATCCAGTTGTCACAGTCTTTTATAAAAGATGCACGTTCCAACTCGAACTCGAGATTTACTGTGCAGATCTCAAGCTCTTTATCATCACGTCACGTCCCTTGAGGATTATAATACATAATTGATTTAAAACATGTCAACCTGGTACTCTAGGTTTTGAGATCAAAACAATTTATTTTTATATGTCCTTTAATTCCATAATACTGATAAATAAAAATAAGTTTACCTTTTAGAACGTTGTGTAATTCGATTTTAGGAATGAAAGGTTCCTTGTGTATTACAAAGGTAATTCTTTTGGAGAATGTGGGTATATGTATTGTTGATGGAGTTTCCATGTGTCTTTATGAAAATTACTTATGCTCAAAGCTTGATGAGTTATTGAAAGCTCAAAGCATAAGTAATTTTCATACAGGATTAGGATCTTCCTTGCAATTCATGCATTCTTCATTTTCTCATATATTAAACCTAAAATTCACATTATCATAAAGTTTGTTGCTACTATTTTTAAGGCCTCAAATAAAATAATATATAAAAAAAAGAGAATGCAAAAAACACAATATTGAAGATAATACATATATATATATATATATATATATATATATAGAGAGAGAGAGAGAGAGAGAGAGAGAAGAATATACCAAAATACCTAGGAAATTATCAAAGATTGGTCAAAGAAGGCCAAATGTACAAGATTGGAAAATTTGACAATGTATTTTTGATTGTTGAAGGTTTTATTTGCAAGAACTTAATTCAATGAGAATTTTAAAATTGGATGTTTGAGAACTCAATTAGAATATACAAAAGTTTGTTTTGGTTTATTGTGGGTTTAATTGGAAGGAAAAACAAGATTTTCAACTTTTAGGGGTTAATTTGCAAAAATTTTAGAGTTAATTTGGTCAAATTCGAGGTTTAATTGCATAAATTTTGAAGTTTGATTAAGGACTTGATTGAACAAATTCAAAACCAAAGACCAAACTGAAAAAAAACATATGAATATAAAGGTGAAATTGAACACTCAAGCTACATTCTACCAAGTCGCCACAGATTACCAGGGAAAACATGATTTTATTACCTTAAAAATTAAGATATTCTTTTATTTAAGAAAAAAACATCTAAATAGTCCTCAAATCCTTGTAAACATAAATCTAATTACAGTAGCTAGTGTTTAACGCAACAGCCAAAAAGAATATAGGATTATGAAAAAGGAAAACGAAAGCACCAATCAAAGAAAAAAAATATCAAATGTTATAGGAGAGAGAAGAAAAGGAGCAAGAAGTCTAGGTAGAAAAACCATTTTTTAATAATAAAAAGAAAAAAACTCCGCACAGTAGAGTTGACCATTGACAATTGAAAAGCTAAGAGCAAACTTGATGAATAACAAAGATTGGCAGAATAAAATAGGAGGAAAAAACAAATCAATAATGAGTCGACGCCGTACTTTCCACTTAACTCATAATGAACAGAAAATCAAGTGCTCAAAATATCAACTGTAAGAAATTGAATTGGTGCAAGCAGCAACTTTATAAACAACCAATCACTGCAAAAATCAATCAATAATGTTTAAATATTTTAAATTAAAAATTTCAAAACGACATATTGGACTTTTAAAAATAAAAAAAAGTTGGATTTTGGTATCTATAAATTCATCACAACTTTCATTTAGTGTTGCTTGTATTACATTCAAAGCACCGTCTCTTTTCTCTTCCTATTTTCTATTTATTTTCCTCCTTTTTATGATTTTTAGTTTTACACTTATTTTTTTTGTTTAATCAAATTCAATGGTAAAAAATAATCTTATACAAAATCAAGAGGGGTAATGTTAGGGCCATGACTTGAAAAAAAAATGAATTAGAGATTCTTATACTCCTTACCAAACTACCCAAGTAAATCAAAATTTCCTCTACCATGCAAGTTCTTCAATAGCATTTAAAAGGGAGAAAATTCAATGATTCACGTATCTTGCTGAAAGATCCTTAACACAAATTGTTATTCATTATATGCTACAATTCCATATACTCAAAATCTAAAATAACCATGAAAAACTTACATGTCAACATACTTGGATGGGTGAAAACAAGAATCCCCGTAGAATGTGAGAGATCTTATCCTTGCGGTTATCAAAGATTCGAGACTGTAAAGTTGACACGTTTACACTCACAAGCACATACACTTCTAGACTCTTTCACCATACGCTGTGATCTCCGGGTGTGAAGCCTGATGTTCACCAGTTTACCAGCCATCTGTTTGCATACGAGATGAAAATGAAACATGTCCTCAAAATTCAACTAAAGACACCATCATTTTCAAACAAATTTACAGGCATCATGCTAATGAGTAAGTTGTAACAATGGACAGTTATTTTAAAAATTTGAGGGGACAATTATCTGAAACAACAACAGAATTGCTTGATGATACAGAAATGGTGAATCTCTCCTGCATCTTTTCAAAATAAAACAATAATTATGCTCTTTTCTTTCTTTTGGTCTTTTGAACAAATATAAAAAAGGTCATGATTGCAACAAAACGAGATCTCTGTAAGAGTAAATTTGTTATTTGAACATACATGGGCTTCCTCACACAACAGTTTGAAATATGGCTACATCACCACAAACTGCAAGATTATTCTGTTCCTTTTTTTCCCCAAACTGGTTTCAGCAAAATCGTGGATAGTTTGCCAAAAACTCTACTAAACAGAAGAGCACAAGTCTAACAAGCATCTAAAACAAGTTACTGAAATAAATGATGCTATCAGATAAAAGAGCAATAGCATGATTTTTTTTTTTACCTTAAAACAATATTGAAAGCACGCCTGCCATAACTATTAGCAATCCACATAAATAGAAATGCATGCATATAGATATAAAAAGCAATCAGACTTTAGAAGCAGGAAAGAGTAGCAAACCATTCTCCAAACAAAATCTTCAGGTCCTAAAGGTAGAGCTGGACTGGAATAAATAAAGTGCCTTGAATACTGAAAGAAATGGAAGTATAAGAAACACTTGCCTTAGACATATTAACAAATCTAAAATTAATAAAATAAAACTTAATACAGGGAGAACTAATAAACAAAGAGATTAGTAACTCAACAAATGTAGAAAAAATAGAAAAGCATGGAGAAAACAAAGAAATGTTTTGTGGAGGTATGAATGACTTGAATTGAGGCAAGAAAGATTACTCGGGCACAAGGAAAGAATAAACAGCATTTGGTCAAATATCAGTTTTTTCAACTCCAATTTAATCTTTGAAAAGTGAGAAGGAATAATTAAGTCCAACTTAAGTTTCCAAACTTTCCATGTTTGTTTATAATTAGAAAAGTTGGTCAATGAAAAACATTTTATAATTAAAAGGAAATTTAGCTTGGTTTCTAGAAAAAATATTTTTATTTTATTTTAAAAAGAGCACACTCTCTAGAAGCGGCAAATAAAAATAAAGTTATAATAACTAAATTATCGTTAAAAGAAAATTTGTTAAACTAGTTTTCAAGGGCTTTTTGTTTAATCCGCGGGCAAGGTGTGGATTGCAAATGAAGGTAAATCTGGCTTGCTTCGTTTTCACCTCATTAGTCTCCACTTGTTTTCTTAGTCAGGTTACAACTAAGGAGCTTGGATCAAACATTCCCACCAAAAATATTGAACAAAAAACGTAGGGCTTGTTCAAAATAAGAATTGAGAAACATGTGGCTACTCTTTGATTGGGTTAGCAACAATCTTGGTAATTCTCAAAAGGAATTGATTTAATTTATTTTATATATCAACTTAGATTTTTATTCTTTTGATTGTTATTTCTTTCTCTTATTTTTTTTTAATTGAAAGTTCTTTTATTAATTAGATATGGTCCTCTCTTTTTTTAATCATTATTTCTTTTATTTGAAATAATTTATGAAATTGATTTTTTTTTTCAATTTTTCATGCCCCTTCAAATTTTTTATATTTTATATTTTATACACAAATCTTTTTATTGTTATTTGTTTTATTAGAAGTAATTTATAAATTATATATTTTTTTAATTTTATCCTCTTAGCTTGTTCATCTGTCAGATTTGGTACTCGTCCTTTTAATAAACTTGAAAAATATAAAAAATAGTAAGTTATTTTCCAACTCATTTTCCATGGCACTACCAAACATTAAAAAATAATATATTTGTCAGGAATCCACTTTCCATGTAAACCATTTTTAAAAATAAAAAAAAAACTACTTTTTAGCAAACAAACATAGCCTAAATCATTTTCCTGGGTCCAAATTGAACCTAAAGGTTAAAAATGTCCAAAAATGCATGTTCACCCAAACATTTTAGCATATCTCACCAAAGTTATAGTTGCAAAGTGGTACAGACTATGGTAAATAAAGGGGTGGTTGGGAAGGTATTTCATAGGTTATATTTGTCAGGAATCCACTTTCCATGTAAACCATTTTTAAAAATAAAAAAAACTACTTTTTAGCAAACAAACATAGCCTAAATCATTTTCCTGGGTCCAAATTGAACCTAAAGGTTAAAAATGTCCAAAAATGCATGTTCACCCAAACATTTTAGCATATCTCACCAAAGTTATAGTTGCAAAGTGGTACAGACTATGGTAAATAAAGGGGTGGTTGGGAAGGTATTTCATAGGTTTGATTATTTCAATTGGCAAAAGAACTAAGAAAATCAAGATATCATTCAATAGCTCAATCAAACAACAAAATAATAAAATAAATCTGAAATAATGTAAACTTTAATAGAGTCACAAACCTTGGCAAGGTTTCTTTGCATTCCTTGAATTTGAGCAAGGCTAACACCTTTCAAAAAATTTAATAGCCAACCTGGTTGTTCAGCATCACTGGAAGAAACAAATAAAGCGATCTGCATAGCAAGGGAAAGGATTGGAGGCCTCATCAATTACCTAGTTTTTGGGCAAGCTGTTTATTTTAAAGTTAGCAACATAACAAAATCAGCTACAACTTCTCATTTTCCAAATCAGTTGTATATATGTTTGAAGAATCTAATTCATCAAAATTGCAAAAATTGAGACATAAAACATCTTTTATTTTCTTCACACAACTGTTATATGAAATAAATTGGATATATAATAAAATTCACCAAAAGATTGTCCATGTCCCCACAAAGAATATGTTTTGCAAGATAAATGAAAAAACCCTATCCTCACAAAGGTTTCCATCAAACACATGATTTTTGTAAGCTACCAAATTAAGTGATTTGCCTTATTGATGCAAAATTATAAAGAAATAAAATTATAATCACATACTTTTTTAAATAATAATGGTCCCATAATGCTAAATGAAGGACATCACTACTTTTCCCTTGAGTGGAAGTGATTTTTGAAGTTTTTAGCATTCCTCCCTTTCCAAACACATGAAATTACAACAAATGTAGGATAACTCTCAATATCTTAGCATCATTCCTTTTCAAGAAAATAAAAACACAAATGTTACAACGAAGTCTAACAACATATCCACCATTTATTCAGAAAATATCCATGATTCACCACCAAAGCAAATAATAATAATAATAATAATAATAATAATAATAATAATAATAATAATAATAATAATAATAATAGGGGGTCCAAAAATGAAGCACACCTTTCTGTAATCAAGTATTCCTTCAAAAGGCAACTCTAATTCATCACTGACTATAACTGGTATGCACCCACTGACAATGGCATCGAATAATCTAGCAGATGATGGTGTATCACCAGCTGGACTTAAGCAAAAAATGGACCTGTGACATAGGAGAACTCAATAATTAATGAAAACTACACAGAAAAGTTAGATTGAGAAAGATAGCCAAGGAACCAATGTATTTACTGGCGCATGCCAATTTGAGATGCTGCTTTCCCTTCCTCTCCAGTTGTCCCCTCCTCTATAACCACCCCCTCAACACCACTTAGTTCTACTACAAGTTTTGCACGTATCTTCCCACCCTAGAAAAACAATGCAATTAACCAAGGAAATACACCTTAAAAACATATAGACGTGGGGGGAAAAAATGACAAACATGGGTAGCATATGAAAGATGACAATCAAATTCCAATCAATAAAAAATAGAAAACCTCATTCCAGAAACCAAAGGATAACACGATCGGAATCAGTACATTATTCATATTGTCAAGCAAGCTGGCAAACCCTATTTTATAGAATTCATTTGTTTCCAAAGTTGAAAATCAAGATTATAGGGAGAGAAAAAAAATCATACCTAGAGCATTGTTTCTAAAGTTTTGTTTAAAAATTCATCAATGTTATTTCCCACTAGGAACTTTTTGAAACTATATTAAAAGAAATTAAAAAAAAAATGACTAGAAGAGGAAAATGGGAAAAAATTCATTCCATAGACTTCCAGAAAATAAGATGAGATATCACATGACAAAAAAATAAATGGAATATTAAAAGCACACAAAAAAGTAAATGTGAATCTATGAAAATTTTGAGTTGAAAGATCTTTATTTATAGGAAAATCATAAGTTTTATGATATTATTTATTTATACAAGGAAAACCAGGACTATTCCATGTGTATATATAAGCTCTAAGTATTGGTAAGTCCACCTATTTGAAATTGGAGTGTAAAATCAGACATAAATTTGAGAACTTCAGAAAAAAGAAGCAACAAAGAAAACTATTGATGGCCAACAGAAAAACAGAAACATACACTGAAAAACCTGCACCCCTGTTAGTTACTATTTCTACCAAAACATGGAATTAAAGAAATAATGAACAACTCACATTAGAAAAAAACTTATCTAGCAGCTGATACATTCAACAAACATTTATACATTAATTTGGACCAGCAAAGACTAAAAATTAACCTTAAGGAGCTCCTATGGCCTTAACCACCGTTTCAATTGAACTAGTTGAAAAAAAACTTACAGCATTTCTTTTAATCCTCCCAGGAAAGTAAAGCAAGGTGCTTCGCTTTGATTCAATTTCTGATATCATTTGCTGTGACACAAACTCGCATGGGGGACACAAGGAAGAATTAGGTCTTTCTCCAAAAAATCTTGTCCTGGTCTGTACCTGCAGATTAGATGATTATTCGCTGTTATTATAACAAGTCAAATACTGAAATGTAGACAAGTTTTCTTAGTTAAGTCAGTCACCAGTTCCCTGTGGAGTCCATATCTGGTATCGACCAGATTGTATTTTTGACATATCTACAAACAGATTTGAAAGACCATGGATGATGAATAGGTAATATGTGATTCCTTCCTTCTGATCATTTCCATGCAGGCTGATCCGTCACCCACTTCAGAGCTTCCTAAATCCACATACAGCAGAGTTAAAATTTTGAGTGCAGAGATAATGCTAATTAGCTTCATTCTCTACAAGAAGGGAACTCCAAACAAGAACAAGCACATTTCATGGAGCTTCAAGCCATAAACATGATTTCAAAAGCCCAATTCAGTGTCTTGCATGCATAATGAAAACAAGTAGTAGATATAATAAAACATTGCAACATCACTCACACCCTATAAAGCGCCTTGCACTGCTGCTTCTCCAATAAGAAAAAGCTTATAGTTGTGAAAAAAGGCACGTAGAACAGATCCGCATCCTCCTGCCTCTCAACTCTCACCACACTTTTCAACAACCTTTCCGATTCGGGCGCAATCAGATCCGCCCAAAGCCAATAATCAACTGAATGCTGCACGCACGTTATAATCACAGACAACAATTAATTCCACAAAAATATATAAAATTACTCTGATGATAATGATAATATAACGACAAAAGGAAATGATACCTGTTCGATTAATCGATGGACGGGGCTGCCATTAGAGGTGAGATTAGCAGTGTCTCTATAAGAATTTCTAAACAGCCAAAGCAAATCGAAGGTGAATTTTGTCGGCATCTCGTAAACGTAAACCCTAATTGGCAAATCCAACGGGTAGTATGGTTCTCTGTAAAATCTATCGCGCTCTTTGGAAAACACTTGATCGTCGAGTCTTGACACATCCTCTTCACTAGCTGTAGTAGACGGAGAGGAGGAGGAGGCTCTCGGGTATTTGTGATCGAGGAAGTGCTCGAGGGCAGCGACGAAGGAGGTTTCGGGTTTGAGAGAGAGATTGGGGTTACTGTTAGGGTATGGAGAGGCTGAGGGGTGACGGGTAGAGAGAGAGAAGAGTAAGAAAATAAGAGAAAAAACGAAAAGACAGATTGTGAAGAGGAGGATTGGAGATCTGGATCTTGAAGATGGTGTATGGAGCTGTTTGTTCGCCATTTCTATTCTATTTTAGCTCTGTTGTTTTTCTTAGTTTTAGAATAACAAGAACACTACTCTCTGCTCTTTGTAACTGATTCGTCGTCCGTCAAGTGCCAACGGCACTCTCTCGAATTTACCCTCGGAACCAGGAAGCCAAGGTCTTCTCTTCTCCTATCTCTTCCGTCGCGTTTTAATATAGTTTTCCACTATTATATTATATTATATTACAATTACAATTACAATTACAATTACAATTACAACAAAAGCTAAGACATAATGGATTTTTACTGTTTACAATTTGATCGCGCGAGTTCGTCTATTCTTTTTTTCTTCTTTATCCGCCCATGAACAGTGAAATGATGATATCATCCCTCACAAAACCACAAACAAGGACGCTGTTTTGAGGGGCTAACCAGTCATTGCGCTTTTTCGGTCCGGTCCAGTCTGTCCGGCCGATTTTTTTTTTAATATTTATTTGAATAGTGCAATCACTGTTTTAACCCCACAAAACGATATAATAACGCCTAGGGTGGGAGGGGTGATACGGTAATTAGTTAATTTTTTATTCTTTTTCACGCCGAATTACTGTTGGCGCGTCCCATCATGCGCTATCCGTTTCTGCCCTCACGCGCCTTTTGGACGGCGCGTTCGCATTCATAAGGCGTCCAAAAATACCCAACCGGCATCTAGAACGATTTTTCGCCATGAGCTCTTCCTCATGGGGTGGCGCGTGTAGCCATGTAGTGTCCGGGTACGTGTCAATGATCGTTTGAATTTCCCCCCCTCATTTCTCTCTCCTCCTGCGCAAGCTGACGTCAGCAAAGCAGTGTTTTTGGCAAAATTCATTTCAGTCCCTGAACGCCAGAATTTGTTGTTCTGACCCTTATTACAATTATATAAGTTTTGATTTGTTTCAATTGCGTCCTTCAATTCAAAATAATTATAATATATAGTTTCAGTTCGGTCCCTGGGCTTTTAATTTTGCGTTTTGGCCTGAAATCCTTAAATATTTTTGGTATCCAAGTTTTGATTTATTTCAATTTTATCCTTCCAAGCAAATTAATCATAAATCCTTAATAATTTTGGTGCCAAAGTTTGATTTCTTTCAATTTTATCCTTCTATGCGGATAAATTACATATTTGAGTTTCATTTCGGTCCCACTTCTTTTAATTTCTGATTTTATTTCGGATTATGGAATTTCCATATTAGGATTTATTTCAGTTTTGTCCTTTAAATTAGATTTATTATAGATTTTTTTTTATTTTATCCCTTATACTTTTAATGCTATACTTTTAATTCTTATTTTTGTCCATGTTTATATGTGCATGCTCTTGGTTATTGTTTCCAAAAAAAAATTTATTCCACTGTTATTAAGATTTTTTTCAATGTTTAAATTTTAATTTGTATTGGTGATTATTTCAAAAATAATGTTTATTATTATTTCTTTTTTTTATTCTTCAAGTTCAACAGTTTCTTTAAATATAATAATATTTATTTATTGTTAATATTGTTAGGTATTGAATTTTTTTATTATTATAGATAAAACATTCAAAATAATAATAATGATTATTTTTAAGTTTTATTTTCTTTTAAATATGTCAGCCTAATTATATATTTTGATATTTATTTAATGTTAGAGGCTTAATATATATATATATATATATATATATATATATATTGAAAAAAAATTAGTTTTTTAATATTTACATTTTAATTTTTGTTGGTTATCATTTCAAAAATAATATTGTCTATTTTTTATTTATTTATTTATTCTTCAATTCATATAATTTTTTAAAATCTAATAATATTTATTTTTGTTTTTTCATTTATTTAGTTTTTTAATTTTCTTTTTTTTATTAATATTCTTAGATGTTGAAATTTCTTGTTATTATAGACAAGGTATTCAAAATAATGATAATGATTATTTATAATATATTTTTTTCTTATAATATATGAGACTATTTATATATTTTGATATTTATTTAATTGAAGCTTAATATATATATATATATATTATTTTTCAAAAAATAATAATTTACTATTAGTATTCTAAAATATTTTTGATATAATAATATGAGCAATAAATTTTATAACCAGTTTCATACATAGAAAAAAAATATTTCTAATAAATTTTATCAAAAGAGTTTTAACAGTAGCAACATTCAATCACTTTTCGGTTGGAAAAAAAACCCGTTTCTAACATATTTGATGAATTATAATTTTACTGATTAAATATTAAAATAAAAAATTACAACACATAAAAAATCAAACAGTTTTCTATATAAATAAAAAAGCCTGGCGCATCACGCAGACAAATTCGCTCGTTTTATACTAAAAGAGGTCATGAGTCGGTTATTGTAGTTTGTGAGTGAAATCACTATGGATTATAATAATATTGCTCAATTTTCGAGTCGGTTCGGGTTGTTCGATTCACCGATTTACTGGGTTTTTTTTGCACAGTAAAATAACGATTTTGTCCCTCGAAAAAGACTAAAAAGGGTACTCGCTGGAGGGGTGTCACGGTAATTGCACGTTTTGGTCCGGTTCGGTTCACCAGTTTTTCTATTTTTTTATATTTTTTTGCATAGGAAAATAATCATTTTGTCCCTTGGAAAGACAAAAATCAGTTCTGGCCAGGAGGAGTACCTCTGACATTTCATATTTTTTAAAATGGCTAAATACGGATATACCCCCAATAATTTTTTTTGAAGAGATGGATACAAGGATAGCTCGGTAATTGACCATATTATTTTATTATTTTTCTTGGAATACTGTCGGCGTGTTTGACACGCGCGCCTGACAGTATTCAGCTTTACGCTCTCTTCGGGAGGTCCGTGAGGCCTCTTATGGTGGTTTAAAATGGTCTTCCGGCATCTTCGTCGATGCACTGCAGTGTGAGCGCATGGAGTGACACGTGACCTATCATGGTGGACGAGAACAAGCTAGTGAGCGGTTGAACATTTTTTGCTCTTTTCTCTCTCCTGCTACCTAAACTACACGTCAGCCCCCCAGTTTTATATCTTTTTTTTATTTTGGTCCCTTCTCTTTTAATTGTGCTGTGTAGTCCTTATTTAAGTTATGTAAGTTTTGATTGGTTTTAATTATGTACTTTGATTGAAATTGATTATATATTACATTTTCATTTAAGTCTTTATTATTTTAATTTTCCGATTGCTTTTAAATCCCTTAATATTTTTGGTACAAAAGATTTGATTTGTTCAATTTTGTCCTTTGATTTAAATTGATAATATATTTGGTTTTCATTTTAGTCCTTATACTTTTAAGTTTTTAATTTAACTCCTTTATTTTTTAATATTTCTTAAATAGTCCATATTTTTGTCCATGTTTATATATATATATATGTGCTCTTAGTTTTTGTTTTTAAATTTTATTATTTTCTCTTTTGTTGAGATAACATTTTTTTCAAAAAAATTGTCATTAAATTTTAGTTTGTGTTTATAATCATTTGAAAATTGATTTTTTTTCCTTTGTTCTTTCTTTTTGTTTTTTTTGTTAGTTTTTTTTTAAATTATTTTCACATCAAATGATTTTTTTTAGCTAATATTTTTTTATCATTTTTTTGTTTGCTCTTTTATTAAAGTTTTTAGGATTTTTTATTGAATTTATTTTCTCATTATTCACGCAATAATAATAATAATAATAATTTTAGTTTTTTTCTTGCTTCCTCCTTTGGTAATATTTTTGAGTTTTTTTTTCTCGAGGTAATTTAATAATTTTAATTTTTTAGCAATAATAGTAATGATATTTTTTAGATGTTAAACCTTCAATGTTGTTGTTGTTATAATAGAGTATGCTGATGTATTTTATTATATCAAACATTGCATGTATAAATGCTATATTTTATTTTTAAAATAGCAAAATCTATTGATTGTTTTAATTCTAACAGTTATAAAAATTATTTTCTTGACCCGCAATGTAATATGGGCAATTTAATTAGTATCCCTCAAAAAAGGGTCACAAATAGATGAGGAAAAAAAAGTTATATTTAAGTAGTAATCTATAATATCAATAATTATATTTTTTATAATATAAATATCTTATGTGATAACGATAAGGATAATCTTCTAACTTTCTAGTTGTTACATTGATAAAAGATGGCTAACGTGTTCTACAAAAACACTGATAAAATTATCTTCAGATAGATTTTTCTTCTCTATCTAAACTCATCTCTTATCTTATGTTAACAAAATTTAATTAGATAACTATAGAGAAGGTCTTGATAAACTTTCATCTCAAGCAAAATATTTTTTTACCAATCATAGATCTTCACTGATCTAAACCAATAAAACAACATCCACAATCAAAGGTCTCAAACTCTGAGATTGCTGAGATTGTGGTAATGTTTCAGACACTGAAGTGATTATGGTTTCCAAGCACCAACCTGCCTGCACTCTTTATTCATTAAGAAAAAACAGGATTAAGTAGGTAAACCTTAACAAAACCCCATCTCAAACTTTCCATGCCACAACTCCCATTGACATCCCAATCCTCCAATTCAGTCAACAACTCTGCAAGTATATTATAGTGACATTTTCACGATATACATTTCTTATTTCAGTTTTCTGTTCTCTTTCTTACTCGATGGAGAATCCCTCATCCGCTGATTTGTGTTCCCCCCCCCTCCTATTCTTTACTGCTACTTTCACATTCTTTATCCAACAACGAAAGATTGAGAAAAAACCAAAGCATCTACCATAAATAATTAGCAACATTTATAAAAATGCCAGCTACTTTTATATATAGAAGATAAAGTTATATATAGAAGATAAAGCATGATCTAAAAAATGTTCTATAGCTAGATGAAAAATCTTTCAAAAATCCCATGTAAGAAACTCAGGAAAGCTAAAAATATTCAAAACCGCAGGTAACTCCACATCATTTACTATTCCATGTCCTTTATCTAGTTTGGTACTTTCACCCTCTTTGACAAGAATATCACGACACCAAGAGAAATTTCAATTATCTTCCTCGTCACCATCTTCATCGTCATCTTCAGCATCGTCTTCTTCGTCATCGTCTTGCTCATCACCATTTTCCTATAGACAGATCGTTTATGTCAAGAGGACATGCACAGAATTTTCAAACCATAAAATGAGGTAGCAGTAACAAATTATTATTGGAATTTACGACTCTTTTTCATAGCTAAAAAGATATGAGATGCAATTGGGAGACAAGGACTATCAAAGCAAATAAGTGCCCATGTTAGACATTGGGATGCAAACAAACACACATGCACAGTTCAGTGGTTCGTAGTGAGAAACACTGGCGCAGATACCAACACTATTCAATCATAATTTAAATAAAATTAAGGAATTGAAGTACAGTGATTATGATTATAAGCTATTTGTCCAAACTTAGATTTGTGTGCTATGCTTAAGCCTCAAAAAGAACATTTGCGTTTCTGTTAATAATTAGTCCAAATCTAGACTGCAATCACTTCTGATCTCCATCAGAACAGAATAACAGAACTTAAAGTTGCGGCAGCACACACACAAACATGTTCCCCATTGATTATGATTATAAGCTATTTGTCCAAACTTAGATTTGTGTGCTATGCTTAAGCCTCAAAAAGAACATTTGCGTTTCTGTTAATAATTAGTCCAAATCTAGACTGCAATCACTTCTGATCTCCATCAGAACAGAATAACAGAACTTAAAGTTGCGGCAGCACACACACAAACATGTTCCCCATTGCCCATAGCAAATAAAACATTCTATGCTTGATGTTAGTAGTGTTTAATAAAACAATAAATTTCATGGAACTTCTGCATAAATGCATATGCTATTTCTATGGAACTTGGCTACATATAGAATTCCTACAGGTCAGTTGCTCGGCAAAAAATGTGCCTAAAACTCAGTTTCCAAGTAAACAAGAAAGACCACGGAGTGACTAATGCAATGCTCAACTATGAGATATACTATCACACATATATTCATACATAGCATTGCATACATATGGAAGTGCTCTCATGTGCATGCAAGGATGTATATTTTGAAATCTTAGCTTCATTACCTCTTCCTCTTCAACTCCATCAGAATCCTCTTCATCAGCTTCCTGAAACAATAAAATAGTGACTTGAAAAATTAACATATTTCTAGGAAAGAGGACAGAAAATGTGAACAGAATCAAAATGAAAATGTATGATAAAAAAAAAAAAGCAATACATTGTTAAAGTACTTCAGAGGATTAGGCCACAAGTCCTCCTTAATTATCTCTGCAACCTGCAATTTTGGAGGAAAATCAAAATTCAGAAGACACTAAGAACTAGATGGATGCAGTTTAACTTTAATCCAATTGTCCCAGATTAAGCTAATATAGGTGAAAAATTGAACATATTTATACACTAAAACAGAGCTAAGCATAACAGAACAAACAGTCAAATCATCATTATACACTATCAACATAAGACATTGGTAAAGCAAAGAGCATCTCATACCTCATCATGAAGCTCAGTGATCTCCTTCTGTTCAGTTTCAGCAAACCAACTGAAGAAGCTGCACCATCAAATAATTGATGATAATTGATGAATGCATCAATGAGAACATATACAGCGAAATAAAAACAATAACCATTAAAAAAAAAATGATTGTTTTCTCAATGGTTACTGCATCTGCAAGTCAAGGCAAAAGGATAATTTTACAGTTCTAGAGCAGCTCCCAAATTAAAATTGCTTTTATATTTTGAATTGGAAAGTTCATGAATCTGAAACTGTAGATGCAAAGAGAAACAAATCAAAAGATAGCAGATAGGATCCCAGTATCAGATTAATAAAGAGAATGAGCAATTAAAACAGGGATGCTAAGGCATAATCCTAGAGTGAGAAACAGGAAAATGAAGAAATAGCACAAGGGTTTTCCAATTCGTTGAAACATTGACTGAAAAACTCCTAAAAAATCCCATGAGCCAGAGGTCCATATAGAGACCAAAATACTGAACTAAAGCTCACAGAAACTGTTTAAATGATAAAGGTTGATTCAGTTTCCAATTAGATACCTCCAAACAACGACATACAGGCCCCTTACCACAAAATTCTACAGCCAATCCCAAACCCATACATGACCAATACAGGTAGAGTGCAAAGTCAATCTGAAACTGTGAAGGAGAGACTACCTAACAAATTTATAGATTTTCAGGTTAGCCAATTTAAGTTTTACTTCAAGCTTCTAAAATAAAGGTTGAATTGTTTCCCTCCACAAAAAATAAACAGTATCCTCCAGTTGAAGCATGCAAGATAAATATTTTAGCTTAGAAGTTGGCATCTGAATTCTGATTAACCTACTTCAAAGTTGAACACAAAAAAGGTAGGTTACTGTTTTGGTACATCAAGTAATTATTCCCTTAAACACTCATGTATAATTAATAAAATCTCAATTAATATTGTGAAATTATAGAAAATTTTACAACTCGTAGTCACATGTTACTTTTATGCCCATTCCTCGGCAAACCTTTTTGGTAACAAAGCATAAAATATGAAATTAGCTGTACCTCTTTTTTTAAAAAAAAACAACAAATGGTTTGATAAAGCAAAGAATGGATAGAGAATAACCTCAACTCAGCCAAAGGTCGTTTGTTTCCTTTTTTCTCATGATTACCTCCATTTGCAGTGCCCTTCACATGATAGAATTCACAATCAATTTTCTACAAAAACACAAGCAAGAGAGGAAAGGGCAGAGGATGCCACAGGGATTATAGATAAGCCTTACCATGCCCTCCTTCCACTTTATGTCTGTACCAGTTATCTTAGTTGTACCCTCATCAGAGAATGTAAAGGTTTTTATCAGCTTTGTATCTTCAAAATGAGGATTCTCTTTGAAGTTCTGGAAGGTAGAGTGATAAGAGAAAAAAAAAGGAAAGACAAGAAAATGATCAGTAATAATTCATCAACACTAAGGTCATGGGAGCAAAATAAGAGATATATAGCATCTGAAAAGAACAAATGAATAAAAACTAAATAACAGCTCATTGGAACAATAGAATCCATTCCAGAAACAAGAGCAACATTAATCAAGTGACCCAAAAAGAAAGGGTGGCGAAAAATACTTACAAATGTTATAGAATACCCTGACTTCACATCTTTGGAATCCTCCACATGTAGAGAATCCAGATACTTGAAGATCTGTATCAACAACAGAAGACAAATGAGTCCTTTGGGTGCAACCATTCATTGTCAACATGATTATCGAATTAATAACTTTCTATTTCAAGTTAAAGTTATAACCAATAAAGATTCCAAGTATTTTTCTGGGTTGCAGTGGCAGGAAATGTAATTAAACCCTGCCTCTACCATCCCAACTTTGCATGAGCATACCATTGGATTAAACACTCATTGATATTGATATCTTGAACATAAGAAATTAAAGGTAATAAAACAAAGTGCAGTTCCAAACAACCAGTTAGTGTTGAGTTACATAAAAAGTAATAAAATGAAATTCAGAATTCAGGTGAGAAACCTTTTGGTCATCCTCAGTCAAAAGATCACAAAGGGCAGGATGACTCAGGAACTGCATCGCATACATGTCACGTAAAGGTTAGAAACTTATAGCCAATAGTGAACTCAAAACAGAAATTTAAGAGTGTATAAAGGTCACTCACAGCAGTTAACCAGAAGTCAGGAATACATTTGATGATATCGTTCCTTTTAGTGTAGACAGGTCTGCGAACCTCATTGTACTTCTGCTCAATTTCCAGCACTTCATCACTTGCTTGTTCATTAATCTGTTCAATGTTAAAGCATACGCCAAGATTCATTATTAAAATTTCCTATAAAAAATCTCAAAGCATACCCTGATGGTCTACTCCAGTCTCGCATCAGAATTATATAGAAACTGCAATACATTCAGCAACGTTAACATTGAAAGGCATATACAACACTTATAACCCTTTTTATGTTCTCTTTCTTTCCTTTCCTTTTTTTCTTCTTTTGGCCTACCAATTATATGGAGTTCAATTTAATTGCAACAGAGCCTACATTTCCAAGGTACATAAAATCTCACCCAAGAAATAACAGGATTGGAGCTAGTAATTCATGACTCACAAGGTCATTTCTCCGAAACAGATGCTTAAAAAACTTAGAATTTCAGAACATCAACTTGGCCATCTAGCTAAGTTGTCTTTAAATTGTTAACCTAAGCAGAAGATAATGTATCCAAGCATATATTTTGTTCGTGGTATTGTTACGATAAACCCAACAAAATTCGACAGCTTCAACCCCCAAAAAAAAAAATTCACACACACACACACACACACACACACACACACACACACACACACACACACACACACATATATGACAAAAGTAAAAGCATACAAAGAGAGGAAGATAGGGAGGAAGAAGAAAACCTTCTCGAGCTCATCTTGGAGCTCTTGCAACTTCTCAATGGAAAGAACAAGTTCTCCATCAATGTGATCAGTCTCTTCTTCTTCAGTGGCCTTTAGTTTCTTTCCTTTGTCAGACACCATTCTCTTTCGTTATTCAAAGAAAACAAAAAAACCCTAACTTTTGTCGAGAGAATGAGAGAACCCCTAAATAGGGTTTTAGGGTGAATTCGGCTTTTCTTGTATTAACAAAGGCGAATTCGTGGTGAAGAGTCAGCAGTGGCTATTTATACCCACCAAGACAACCAAATTACAGCTTCACTTCTGTGCTTGATATTTCATGCTTCTCTGTCTTTCTTCTTGTTTTTTTTCTTCTTTGTTTGTGGGTCCCATGACTATTAGGGTTTAAGAGAAGGAAAAGCGATCAAAAGACAAAAGGTAAGAATTGGGCTGACATATATTGCTCTCAAGTGGGCTTTGAGAGGCTATCACCTTTTTATATTGCAGCCCAGGCCCATTGTTTGAGTCATGTTGCTTGGAAAAATGTAACACAGTAAATAGTGATATATCAAGGAGTAACAACCGTTAGATCAAAAGGTAATCTATCATTGACAAGATGTGTAGAACTCACACGCGTCTTCAAAACGAAAATGAAGCTATCTTTATCGTTTGGGAAGGAAAATATCACATGGACAGGAATAGTAAACTTTTTTTTATATAATGATGTCTTTTATAAGAGCAAGTTCAATGGTAGGAGTCATTTTTAAAAGGCAAATGATAGAAATGACTCTTTGAATAGTGTATAAATGATTCTTGAGTTGATATGGTCTCCAATAGTAAGAGCCATTTTTTTAAAACTTATTTTAAATAAAATTCAATTATTTTGTATATAGTTTAATTATACAATTCATTATACAATTAATATGAGTAAGTTATATAATTAAATAATTGTTTTTGAGAAACCCGCTAACAATAAAATTATTTTAAAAAAAATAATAAAAAAATGAATTTAATTATAATTAAAAGATCCAGAATATTTGAAATTTGAAATTTTAAAATGTTGAAAAAACTTGCCAAAATTTCATTTTGTAAAAAAAAAACCCGCTAATATTTGAAATTCAAAAATTTTAAAAATTGAAAGTTCAATGAAATTAACTACTATTAGTAGTACTTCTTTTTGCCATAATTTCCAACATTTTTATAGTATTAATAAAACTGATAAAAATATTCTATTACAAATTATGAATAAATTCACAGCAGCTTTAAACACAAAATTTAAACAGTCTATAAATCTAACAGTACATTTATAGTATGTAATTAAGTTAATTTAACCGAAAAAAATCTTAATTAACAAATTTCGCATAATTATTTTTCTGTGTTAACTATTTTTTAATGCTAACTATTTTAACCGATAAAAAAAATCTTAATTAACGAATTTCGCCTATTTATTTTTTTGTGCTAACTATTATTTTTTACTAACTATTATAACTATTATAATTAATAATAATAATACTATATAAAACCCCTATACTATATAAACCCCCCGGTTCCCTTTCCCTTCTCTTCTCTTGCCCTAATTTCCATTTTCATCTCAGCACCGCCCCCCTCCCTTCTCAGCCTCCAGCCCCCCCCCCCCCTCTCAGCCTCAAGCCACCCCCCTTTCATCTTAGCCGTAAGCCACCCCGCTGCCACCTCCAGCCCCCCTCTCTCTCAGCCTCCAGCCACCCCCCTTCCCTCTCTCCTAAATCCCCCCATCTCCCTCGGCTCCATCCCCCCTCACTCTGCTCCCTAAGGATTCTACTTTACCTACAATCCTCCTTTCAATTTGCTTCTGCTGAAACTTCGCTTTCAACCGAGACTAGGTGCCCGTTTGGCAATGTGGTGCGTTCCACGATTGCCAAACGGGACGCAATTTTAGTGTTTGGTATTGTACCAAACACAGGTACAAATGCGCGGGTCCCACTCTGTTTTTACTTCTGATCGGCGTTTCAAAATAAGCATCTTTTCGATGCTTTTTGAACGCCGATTATCTTCTCTGCACCAAAATGTGAGGAAATCGGTGATTCAATGTTTTTCATCAACAAAAAATTACCGTTGAAATTTATAATTCCAAATCAAACCCTCGTGAGACGAAGAATGTCAGATATCCCGTGGATACAAATGTTAATCAAACCCTCTCAACATCTCTGCTCCCTTCACTTCTGCGCCTCACGCCCCTCACTTCCCGTCCTCATTATCCTCTACAAAACCCATCTAACAAACCCATTTGCTCTCCCATTCTCCTTCTGACTAGATGCTCAGCCATATTCAAGTGAATGAAAAAATCACTGCAAGAGTTGATGGTGATGTACATGATGATGGGTATGAGAAAATAATGTGAGAGAGAGATGGTGTTGGATACAAATTCATGCCCATGTCTTTCTTGTTGGTGTGATTGTGATGGTGGGTGAGGAGAGGAGGAGGGTTATTGATGGTTTCTTCCAAGACAGAGAGCGCATAAGTAGTGGGAGCGTTTTTCTTTGCTTTGCTTTGCTTTGCTTTCATTCTTCTCCTCTCACCTGAATAAAACGGAAAAAATAACAAAATAATAGATGAAGAAGGATAGTAGGAAAAATGAAAATATTTAAGAAAAAACCAAGAATAATTATTAAAAAAAAAATGAATCTGGAATAAATAACTTAAAAAACAAAACAAAAATGTATTTCTTAATTAACATTAAAAAAACGAGAGAAAAAAATGGGCTAAAAAATAATTGATAAAATAAAAAAATAAAAATTGATAAAAAGAAATATATTTGTATATACCCTTTAAAGTAATTTCACATGTTGAAAGCAATATGAAAAGCTTGGTAACCAAACACCCAAAATTGTTTTTTTTTCAACCTCCAACTCAACCACAGTTTTAACCAAACACTTCACTGCTTATTTTGAACCACAGTAAAAGCACTTTTTTTTAAACTGATTTTTTTCAACCTCAATCGCAAAAGCAAAAGCAATACCAAACACACCCTAAGATTTGACAAACCGATGATGCAGTGGGCAGAAGATTTGACACGAAGTGAAGATGCAACTCGTTGGATTTGTGGTATTTTGATGTGATTTTTCTTGTTTGAGTTTGCTGTAAAATATGTGTTTTTGCAATTTTTCAATTAATTGGTTTGCTGTGTTCATGTTGGTTTCTGTGTTCATTGCAACGGTAAAAAAATTACAACGGTCGGATTTTGTGTTTTGGCTCCCCGGCTGAAACCTGTGGGAATGCCTCCCGAAACTGGAAGAGGCATTTTGCCTCTTCATTTGGCTCTCCCCGTTGGAGTGACAAATTTAACAAAAAGAGCTATTTTTTTAAAAATATGGCTTTGCCTCCTCTGATGGCTAGTCCCGTTGGACTTGCCCTAACATTTCAAAAGAATTCTCATTCTTTCTCCATATTTATTAATTTTAAAAGTGAATTTGAAAAATTTTAAATATAAATATTTTTTTATAAAAATACAATTTATGATTAGAAGAATAAATACCAAACTTAAAAATAAAAAAAAAACAAGATTACATATCTCAAATTCATGATTAAATATTTTTGTAATAGTTAAATCGAGCTTTTACTTAATATATTAAAAAAAAAAAATCTAACCAACACCACCCTCTTTTCTCCTCCATTTTCTCTTGAATTGTCGTGGATAAACTCAACCCATCAAATATTTGTTGTAATACCTTGTGGGAAGGAGAACAATGGTGGACATCGGAAAGCACTTCAAAATTATTAGCTAAAAAGATGCTGACGAAGCTGAGCATGTTGTTGACCGAGTTACGTGTTGCGATAGTGTTTTTTCCTAGTCTCCCTGGTGCAGATCGAGTACGTGGATTGTTTTTTTTATATATAAATATAAAATTATTATTATAATTTTTAAGAGTTGTTATCTAGTATTAATGTCACTATAAAACTTAATGATATACGAGAGTCTGGATAAAAAGACTTGTTGTGCAAAGGAAAGACGCATCACCCTAGTGCATCTTATCTTAGGTAAACTACATTGTTATTTAATTGTTTTTCTAGGCTAAATTTCTATTTGTTGATCTATTTTAAGGTTCAAAGTAAATCTCTCTTCGTGAGGGAGTCTCTACCTTATTGAGTCAAAAATCTAACTGTTCTAAATTCTGAATTTTAGCATTGCATTTATTATACTTTTAATATCTAAGAGTGTATTTTACAATTATAGTTTTACACCCTAAATATTAAAATTTACAGCTAAATAAAATGAAAGAAATGATTAGTGAATTTGTTTTTGATATTTTGGCTAAACTCTAAATGATAATCATATACACATCAAGTTTAACATAATCAATGTATTATATTATTAAAGCAATATAAGATTGAATAATAAGTGAGTGACATAAGATAAACATGATTACAATATAACATACCAAAAAAGAACAAGCTCTTGCAATTATGTACTAATCTTCTAAATACAAAATTATGCTTTTACAATTCATTATCCATAACACAAAATTATATACTAATCTTTCCTATTAATTAGTCATGGAAAGTAATAATGAAAGTCCATTCTTGAATAACTCTACTATCTCATGTCGTAGTCTATCAATCCAGTTATTCATTATGAATATAATTAATTCATAAACCTTCATACGATTATCCATAAATTCATCAAATCCTCATGATCAGCAATTATTATGGTGCTTTTTTACAATCCCTACTGGATACCAATTGATCATTACAACGTTCCTAATGAATTCTTCAGGTTAAGCATATTGCAAATGTTTCCAGTGTTGTTGCATAGTAATTCTTCAGGTTAACTATATTGATGCAGGAACTTATCTGCTGCTTGGCTTCACAGCATGGATTCTCATGAATAGTATGATCAGATCACATTATTCAGTTCTCAACAATGAATTCTTGAATTTCTATCCCCGTATGCCGTGCCACTCCTTGTATTCGCAATAATACTTCATCTCCAACTTTCAGTGAAGTAACAGGAATCGCTGCTTTTAGCAGTCCTTTTCCTGCGAAAGATAGATAGGCGATTTTGGAACATTCAAATATGCAAGACGAAGAGAAACAATGGACACAAATAAATGACTGCAAAAACTAAAACCAGCGGTCCTGACAGACCTTCGCAAGGAGGGACTAAGGCAACTGTTTCTGCATTCTGGAGGAAAATGCTGTATACCGTTTGATCATCTGACTCTCCCTGCAACACCAAACATTCTATAAGATTTAAAATACAATCCTTCTTCAATCAGAATCAGCAAGTTCTTTAACATAATTTATATACATGGCAAACTCAAGGAACAAATCCTCAGACAAAGAACTAGCTACAAGGAATATTCTCAAAGGAAACATACCAACTATGAAAGGAACCAGCGAGACATGAAATCCTTATTTATGGCTACTAAAATAACTGAAGAATCTCAACTATTGATGTATTTCCCTCCAGATCTGTTTGGATTTCACTTATTTAGATTCACGATATGGTCAAAAAGGAAAAAAAAACAAGGTTCCCTAATCGAAGTTGCTTTTATGATACTCTTTTAGCAACCAAACTGGTGCATAGTCCTACAAGTCACAAAGCAGAAACATAACATGAGAAGAATTTCATCCTCACTTTCTCTATAGAGTATTCTGTAAAATGATTTAACTACAATTTTGATTGTTTCTGATTTTCCACTTTTCCTTTGATATTAGAGGTCAACTCAATATTAAAAAGAAACGGTTTTTATGTGATCCATCTTCACAACAGTTTCCATGCCCTGAACATATTCATCTCATTCTATTTTCTCATCCTAATATGTTATAGCAGTTCATGCGACTTCATGTCTTCAGAGATTCTGTTCTGCTCATGGAATTTTTAACAAGGTTTATCACTACCAGCTAAACATCTCAAATTCTGCAGGAATGAAGAACTTAGTAGCTCCACCATCTTGAACTGCACCTCTTACTAATTAATTTAATTTGTTTTGATCAATTGACTTCAAAGACCGCTCATCAGGTGTTTAATCATTCTGTAGATAGTTGTTAGCAATCATATTTTAACAAGCAGATGACAAATTGCGATGGTGCAGATTATCAAATTGCGGTCTCAAGTTTATTTGCTCAGTTTTTTATAATCCGTGGTTTACAATATTTGTAATAGAACCATAGATCATGCTTGCTAATGGTATGTTCATACAAACCTTTGCCTCAACAAGAATAAGAGGTCTAGTTTCTATCTTCACACGGCCAACAATTGCAGTTCGCAGCTGCCCGTTCTGATCAGCCACAGAAATTTCTTTACCTGCTTTTAGCTCTGAAAGATAGCAAGTCCTTCCACCTGGAAGTGAGACATATGAATGCACTGGTCCCTGCACGTGTACATTAGATAAGTTGGTAAAATATAATAGCATGTATCACATAACAAATGACCCAGAAAATACTGCAAATGGAAAATCCAGCTGCTTGAACATCTGAGAAACCAACCTATTTTCTTGCTTAAATTGTGCAGTAGAATAACATGACACAACCAGAAATTTACATACAATTTTACAGTTTAAGATATTATTATAGTATCATTTAAAATGTTGAAAAGACTAGATCAACTATTTTCAACTGTTGTCTGCCCAAGTTTCTCAAGTATTTGCAAATGTTGAATGCAACAGAAAGAAAGCAATGAAGTGAATATTTTATGAATAAGTTCACTTTTAATTGCATGGTTTCCATGCTTAATGCAACAATATTAGGATCCAGACTGCACAGTACAGTGACTACTGAAATTTGCAAAAAGAAAATAGTCATCAAGATACTCTTCTCAGCATGACAAACAACTCACTGCATTAATGCGAAATGGCCTGCTTGCAATGTAATTTGACTCCAAGCACTCTGAGTGAACAAGGAATAGTCCTCTAGCAAAGGAACCAACCTATGAAAGAATATCCATCTTATCATAAAAGATAATATATAACCAGCTCAAGGAAAAAAAAAAACAGAGGACACATAGGAATGTTCATGATAAACAAGAGGGATACCAGAAGCCCTTCACCAGGTTTCATGAGGCTACAGAGATCCACACAAATACGATCACCCATTCCAGCTGCTTGAACTCGAGTCACAGTGGCTTTGGTCAAGCTTATCAGATTGGTTGCTTCATTCCTTCTATCAAAATATTCCTGATGATATTAACCAGGATAAGAAACAATCCTTACTACTTATGAATCAAGGAGCCAAATACTAAAATAAAATTACCTTTAACTTAATAACAGCTTCAACATCTTCAACTTTTAGAACAACTCCACCCAAACCATGCTCCAAGGCCTACAAATATGACAGCACAAGCATTAAAAGTCACACCAATACAACTAAGGAAACATCCAGAAAGCAGTAATTTAAACAATAAATCGGGCATGCAAATTCAGCAGATACCTCAAGGAAGATTTGTGCTTCAGAATGATTTTTTGAGATGGCAAGCACTGTCTTTCGACTACCTTGAAAAGTTGCAACAATATTCTCTGCAGGTATTATCTGCAAGACATTATTACAGTTATGAGATAAATGTTTAAACTTGTGAATGCTTGCAATCAAAGAAATCATTTTTGAAAATAATCTACTATGTCAATCCTTAATGAGAGCGCTTGAAACTGTAAGCAAGAGATGTTCATGGAATAGGGGTAACCGCCAGTAGATCTAATTGTTTGGAATATAAAACAATTTTAGGTGATTCTTAAAAAAAGTAATGGATCACTTGAATATGCAAGGGATGTTCATGGAATAGCAAGAAACGTCCATCAGATTTAATTTTTTGAAATTCAAAGCTTTTTTTTGGCGTAAAACATATTTGTTAATAAAGTAACAGCTAGCGAAGCTAACAACCACATCATTACATTGTGCTTCAGGGAGAGGTACTCCTAAAAAAAGATGCTGTTCTTAATATCCTAAACCAGGTAAGCTCAGTGTTTTATAAAACAAGCAAGTCCTAAACGATAAAATATGACAGATTGATTCACGAAATCCTAGTGACAATAGAATCTCCCAAGGAGCAGCATCTGTACCTGCCAATCCAATAGATTAATAACTACATTCTCAGCCTGCCCATTTTCTGGTTGAATCTGCTGTAATTCTTGGGGAGTTGAAACCTCAAAAATAGTGGCAACCCTTTTGTTCTCACCATCCAAAACTTCTCCTTCCTCAATAAATAAAGGGTGTATTAAGGCGATTGCTGCACACAGCTTAATAAAACTTTAAAATGAGAAACTTTCATCATGCTGTTCGCTCCATTTATGGATTATATCTAATTGTATCTTATTGTATTAATACAATAAAACCCATGTCCTAATTAGTAATCAGAGAATGAAAAACAATGTAGAGGATGTTTAACATAGAGAGTATTTACATGACCAGTCAATAGCAAGCTGTCTATGGTTGGGCAAGAAGATGAATGTATTCCAGCCCCTTTCGACAGCAGCAGTCATGACTTGCTTACTTTCTGTCCATATCCATACCCTCTTCGATTTCTCATAGGAACCGCCACTTGATGACGTTGTGAACACAGAAGTGGAAGAAGTAGAACACGTTGTCTTGTTCAATCTCAACGAGTTCCATTTATCTGCAAGTATTTACCAGTATAGAAAGCAAATTAATAAAAAGAAATATTGGGGCTTGATGAAGAGGAGAGAAAAAAACGAGAGGAATTTGAAAGAAACCTGTCAAGGGAGTGAAGGAGGAGAAGTGCCTGAGGAATGGGAATCCCAGGAGACATGTGGAAGAGATTAACGTAGCCATGTTTTCAATTTGTCGTTAATTTTTTAGGGGTGCTTCTTTTCTTAGTTGTAATTTTTGGCGAATGCCTAGCTGGGTAAATTAACTTATTATATAAAATAATTTGTAATATATATCCTAACCTTATTAATCTAGCGGTCACGAGTTCAAATCTTATTATCTCATTCTATTTGATAAAAATTAAGCATAAATTAGTATAAATCTGTATAAATTTCAAGAATTAAAAGACTTTCACTTAAAAAATATATTAAAAAATAATATAAATCATATTTTAAGGTTTTATCTAACTGTTTAAGATTTTAAATGAAATGTTATAATACCAACAAACACTCATGTAATTAGGCTACACTAGTTTCTTCTCATGATTATATAAGATCATGAGATTGGCTTAACATCATATGATTAGGATTCATGCATCGAGATTGATTATCTTCTTCACCAAGTTTTAAGTAACCCTCGAGACTTGATACATTCACCACTTTTCAGCTTAATAATAATGGTAGAATTCTCTAAGAGGAATGATTTTTCCACACTTTATTAACAAACCACTAAACTGTACTATTTCCCCCTTTTTGTTTTCTTCGTTTTTTCCTTCTTTTTTTTTGTCTTTTTTACCTCATTACGTTTTATTTATTTTTTTGTAATTATTTTTGTTTTGTTTTTTTTCTACTTATATATATATATATATATATATATTTGTTTGTTTGTTTGTTTGTTTTTTTATAATTGGGGTGTCTGAGCTAGCTTAATTGTACCACGATTAATACTCGAATCTAATTTTTTTATAGTTTTTGTTTTTGTTTTTTTTCTGATTATTTTTTTGGCTTTTTTATTGTTTTTTTATTACGTTTTATTTTTATTTTTTTCTAATTATTTTTTTTCTAATTATTTTTGTTTTGTGTTTTTTCCATGAATTTCTTTTTCTGATTATATTTTTTTTCTTTTTACACTATATATATATATATATATATATATATATATATATATATTTTTTTTTATATAATTGGGGTGTTTGGGCTAGCTTAAACGCACCACGATTAATCCTCGAATTCAATTTTTGATAGTTTTTGTTTTTGTATTTTTCCTGATTATATTTTTTTTCATTTTTTTCTTATACTTTTGTTTTGTTCACTTATATATTTTTTTTATAACCGGGATCTACGGGCAAGCTTAAGTATACCACGACTAATTCCTGGACCGAATTTTTTTTAAAACAATATGGATTGCTACAGTGCTTTCACGCTGATATTTTTTTTGTTTTCTTTAACTTATACATTTTTTTATAATCATGGTCTCTAAGCCAACTTAAGCTTTTTTTATCTATTTTTTTACTTATATATATATATATATATATATATATTTTTTTTTTTATAACCAGGATCTTCAGCCCACCTTAAGGGCACCAACTCAGCCCGAATCAAATTTGTTTTGATAGCCAGAGTGTCCAGGTCAGTTTGTGCGCATCACAACTAAGCCCCAGACCAATTTATTATTTTTTTAATTATTTTTCCTTATACTTTTTTTATTCACTTATATATTTTTTCCCTTATCCCCAGACCATTTTTTTTTGATAACTGGGGTCTCCGAGTCAGCTTAAGCACACCACGACTAATTCCCAGATCGATTTTTTTTTATAAACAATAGTGGATTGTAAAATGTGTGGGGAAAACACTGTAACTCCCCACACATAACATTGTTGATTGTAACAGTGCTTTCCCACTACAGTGTTTTTTCCCCGTTTTTTGCTTCTTCTTTTTTTGCCTTTTTTTTGTTTTTTTCCATATTATATTTTTTTTTTATTTTTTTTCTTATTATATTTTTTCCCCAAAACATTTTTTTTGCATGTTATACTTTTTTATATATTTTTTTTCTTTTTCCTATATGTATATATATATTTTTATAATTGAGGTGTTCGAGCTGGCTTAAGAACACCACGATTAATCCTCAGATCCAATTTTTTTCGATAACTAGGGCATCCAGGTCAATTTATGTGTACTACGACAATCCCCAGACCTTTTTTTTTTTCCTTTCTAAAGTGCTTTCCTACTAGTACATTTTTTTTCTTATGCTTTTGTTTTGTTCACTTATACATTTTTTTTATAACCGAGGTTTTCGGGTCAGCTTAAGCACACCACGACTAATTCCTAGGTCGAATTTAAAAAAAAAACAATATGGATTGCTACAGTGCTTTCACGCTTATATTTTTTCTTTCACTTATATTTTTTTTTATAACCATGGTCTCTCAGCCATCTTAAACCTTTTTTTATTTTTTCACTTATACATTTTTTTTATAACTAGGATCTCTGGGCCAGCTTAAGCGCACCACCACCACTCCCTTGACCAAAATGTTTTTTTGATAACTAGGGTGTGTAGGCCAGCTTGAACGCACCATGACTAATCCCCAAACCAATTTATTATTTTTTTTCCTTATACCCTTTTTTTTGGTAACTTATATATATTTTTTATAATCGGGGTCTCCGGTCCAGCTTAAGCGCACCACAACTAATTCCCGGATTGATTTTTTTTAAAAAAATAATATGGATTGGTACCGTGCTTTCATGCTTATACTTTTTTTTTGTTTTTTTTTTCACTTATATATTTTTTTATAACTGGGGTCTCTGGGTGAGTTTAAGCGCACCATGACTAATCCTTGGACCCTTTTTTTATAATCAGGGTGTTCGGGTCAGCTGATGCTCATCACGAGTTGTATAAGTACGTACATACCCCCTATAAGATAAAATCAAAGAGTTGGTTATAGGGGTATATTGGTAATTTATCAATTTTTAATTATATTTTCTGTCGCGGTGTTGTGGGCGTGTTGTCGGGCGCAACTGTCAATTTCAAAGCTCATGCACATTTTGGATGACGCGTGCAGCGTCGTAGAACTTCTAAAAATGTATATTAGTTTTTTATATATTCATTTTATTATGTAAAATATGTTTAAAATAATGTTATGGTATTATAGGTATTTTCAAAAAAAATTCATTTTTGTGCATAGTACAATAATCATAATACCTTCAAATAAGACAAAAACCAAGAATGTCAGTGGGGGTGTCTCAATAATTTTTCTTTTTTAGTGCACAGTGAAATAACTTTTGTAGCCTTAAATGAGGCAAAACGAAAGAGTTACTTGCGGTGGTGTTTCAAACATCTCATGTTTAACTATACATGCATAAGAAAGAGTTTCACTTTCATTTTAAACCACCAAAGCTAAATTTACAATGTTTTTTAACACGAGTTCTATTTAATACAAATAAAAATAACAATAAAAATTAAAAATCTAAACTAAGAGCAAAGGTGTAGAGATATAAGTAAAAAATTTAAAACTATCTTAGAAGGACCGAAAAAATCAAGGGATCAAAACTAAACTAAAAAAATCAAAGAATAAAAACCGAAATACAAAATAAAAAATTATATATATTAAAACTAGACAAAAAAAAATTTAATCCCTGCGATGGAGCGCGGGTTAATGGCTCGTTGTTATTATTATTGTTTGTGACTCAATGAAGTCACTGTGCTCTCTTTTTATGTGTTAAAGATATTCTAAAAGGAGAAATTTTATGGGAACTGGTGTGAAAAAACAGCACATCCCATTCCATCTCTCTGCTGACAAAAAAACCAAGAGAGACACTTTCAAAAATTCACAGCACAGCTCCTCCCTGTCCCTCGCGTAGCACAGCACCACTGTCCTCCCTTTCTCTAACGCTGCACAACCACGCCTCTCTCTCTCTTTCTCTCTATTTTAGATGGGAGCTGAGTTTGGGGTGATAATTACCCTTTGTATCATAATCAATATTACTCCTTGGTAGACACTAGTTTTAGTTGTTTAGAGATGGTACGCCTAGTAGTTTCTACACCAAGTGGCGTTGGCAACCCAAAGATTCCAGCTTGCCCAGGTATTCTTTTGTTTGATTCGGTATTTTTGGCTTCTTCAATTAAAGCATTAATTGATTTTGTTTGCACGGCTGATATCATGTTGATTTTCCTTGAAATTAGCATGTGAATTCCATTCTCTTTGTTAACAAAGTGTTTCAATCTGAGGGGTAGTGCTAAAAACATACATGCATTGTATCTGTTTGACTAAAAGACAATGTGTTCCTGTTAGCCATGAAAATGGTAAAAAGTAACGAAGATGAGATTTTAGATCTTTCGAATGCCATAGATTGACTTCTGATTCTGCTGAAAATAGCATCTTTCTATTGAGCTTGAATGCACCAACGTGCAGAGGAAACTCTTTGGTGTTTGTTCAGTTGCATATGGAGGAAATTTAATTACAAGACATGCGCCATCATAGATGTAAACAGAGAACTATAAAAGTTGAGCGCATGAGTAGGGACAACGTAAAGGCAAAATCCATCCTGGACATGGACATGGAGATGGACAAGGAATTAGTTTCTAGCCAATTGAATATTTGAAGATGGTTTTTTTCCAGACACCAGTTCGTATCATTAGCAAATTGTAGTGATGAAGATGTACTGTCTGCCCCTGAATTCTGATACATTTTGATTGTCGATTTTTTCCATAGACTAGGGGAAAAAGAGGCAACCAAGCAGAAGAAACAGAGATTCTAACATCATGGTCAGCAATATCAAGACAACACATTTGACTAACAACAATGCATTAATCTATCAGGGGAAGGCTTGCTTTTTGCTGATGTTGGTTCAGATATTTAAGCCGCGAACTAGTCTTTTTATCCACCAGAACTCAGAAATATCTATATCTAAAGCAGTCTAAAAAAACTGTCTGCTTCTCTAACAAGTGTTTTTTTTTTTATTAATTGATATATTGACCAGTTCAATTTATTAAGCTAATGTTCTCTTTAATTTTGGTGTTTTCAAGGAACTATCTTATCTAAAAATTTATGCTTTTAAGTGAAATCCCAGAATATGATTTATATTATTCTCTAACACACCTCCTCAGGTGAAAGTCATTTGGGCTTGAAACTTGCACATGCCCATATTATCTTGTGCTTAATTTTAATCAAATAGAATGAGGGTGGTGAGATTCGAACTTGAGACCACAAGGTCAATAAGGCTCTGATACCATGTTAATAAACAAAGTTTGTTCATTGTTTTCAAGCCAACATACATATTTTATAATCCATTTATATGATAATTCTTAAGCCAGTAAGCTTTGTGTAAAAGGGATATTTGTTTACTTACATTAAATTAAATGATAAAAAGGATATTGTGAACGAATAATGTAACAAATCCCAAGTTCTTAAAAATATACTAAAACCATCTAATATTCCATAATCAAAATCACAAGAATAATTTATGTATAACTAATAGTTGCTTGAAAACATTATAAAGAATATTATTGATTATACCAAGTGACTAATGGTTTGAATTTGAGCCCGATGGAGCGTATCTTAAACAATAATAAGATGAATTATATATATATATATATATATATATATATATATATATATGAAAACATTATAATTATTTTTTAGTAGAATATGAAATAAATAACCGAGGTTGAGAAGATATTTACCTAAATGTTTATTAAAATTGTTGGCTATTGTTAAAAAGACATTACAAAAAAAACTAAGCCGTGCTGAGAAAATATTGTTTGTTAAGACTCGTAGAACTATGGATTCAAACAATTGAAATTGTTATGTTCACTATTCATGTTAATTAATTAAAAAATTGACATTGTTAGGTTAACTATTCATGTTAATTAATTGAAAAGTTGACACTATTATGTCCATTATTCATGTTAATTAATTGGGAGATCTCATTCAAAACTTGAAAAGTTGTTCATTGTTCATGTTAATTAATTGGCAGGGAGGTGTTGTGTTGTGGAGGTGCTACGTTCACTATTCATGTTGATTAATTGACAATTCAGTGTTGTTTATTAATGCATTCTACATGCATCAATTAATTAATGCGCTCTTCACTTGCTGTCACCTTTTCTTTTCATTTCTCAAATGTTGTTTTGTTGTCATCTTGCAATAACCGGTTAATCAATCTTGCAATCACCTTTGTTATCATTTTTCAACAGTTTTTAGTGCATTCTTGGTCGTTGATTGTGTTTTGAAATAATTGTTGTTAGGCGGACAATTAATGTAATTTTACAGCTGCTTTTAGTTGTTAAATAATGCTCTGTTGTTATCGTGTGTCAATGATTGTTTAATGCATTCATTGTAGTTGATTATGTCTTAGGACAACTGTTAATACATCAATTAAGTAGTTAATTAATGCATCTTTTCATGTCTCTGGAAAAAAAATGAGCTCCAAAAAATTGAAGCAACCCCTTGCAATGATGCTCAGACAACAAATCTAATGGAAGGTGCACTACCTTGGACATGAAGATTAATGTTGTGCAGTTTCTTGCTTCCAATCAGCTCTGGACAAGGAAGAAGTTGTAGAAAACCGAGATAACCTGTAGCCATGACATTTTGTCTAGCCAAGAAAAAATAAGCCCTTCCATTAAGAAGAAAGCTAAAGTAGCTCGGTGTATCATTGTTCACCCTGACTCATTGTCACTGTGGATTCGTCATTTGCTCCGGTGCTTCGTGCACGTACGTGAGCTTTTTTGTTGTTGTTAATGAACAGTGTATTAACAAATCTGTCCCCTGAAAACGACAAAAAACGCCACCGGTCTGAGGGGCTTAGTGGTCATTGATCGTTTTTGGACCGGTCCAGTTCGTCTGGCCGTTTTTTTTTTTAATTTAATAATTCATGGAACAGTGCAATAATTGTTTTGTCCCTCGAAAAGGACAAAAACCAGGCGTAGGAGGGAGGGGCGATCTGGTAATTAACTTTTTTTCTTTTTCTTTTTTACGCTGGTTTATTGTTGGCGCGTCGCTGGACGCGCCATTCGTTTCCGCGCTCACACATGTTTCTGACGAAGCGTGCGGCTAACTCCAGCGTCTAAAAATGTCCAACCGGCGTCTATAATGATTTTCAGGCATCTTCTCTTCCACCTGGTGCAACGCATGTGACTATGTGGTGTCCGGAAACGCGTTAGTGGTCGTTTGAAATTTCCCCTCATTTTTCTCTCCTACCTGCGCCTGATGACGTCATCACAGCTGCTTTTTGGCAAATTTCATTTCAATCCCTGAACGGTAGAATTTGTTTTTCTGACCCTTAATAGGTTTTGATTTGTTTCAATTTCATCCTTTAATTCAAATTGATTATATATTGTCGTTTCAATTAGGTCCCCAGTCTTTTAATTTTGCAGATTGGTCTGGAATCCTTAATATTTTTGGTATCAAAGTTTTGATTTATTTCAATTTCATCCTTCCATGCAAATTTATTATAAATCCTTAATATTTTTGGTATCAAATTTTGATTTCTTTCAATTTTATCCTTCTATATAAATGAATTATGCATTTCAGTTTCATTTCAGTCTTGATTCTTTTAATTTTCGGTTTTGTTTTAAATTTTTTAATTTCAATGTTTGGATTTATTTCAATTTCATCTTTTCAATTAAATTTATTACATATGTGTTTTTTTTATCCCTTATACTTTTAATCTTGGATTTTATTTTAGTTCCTTTATTTTTTATACATATTTCTTACATGATTCCTATTTCTGTTCATGTTTATATGTATATGCTCTTAGTTTTTCTTTTCAATTTTTCTTTATTTCCAATGTTATTAAGTGTTTTTTATTTAATGTCCAAATTTTACCGAAATAATGTTTGTTATTATTTCTCTTTTTTCTATTCTTCAAATTAAGTGATTTATTTAAATATAATAAAATTTAGTTTTTTTGTTAATATTGTTAGGTATTGAATTTTGTAATTATTACAGATAAAACATTCAAAATAATAATAATGATTATTTGTGAGCTTTATTTTATTTTAAATATATATCAGACTAATTATACATTTTGGTATTTATTTAATATTAGAGCTTTAATATATATAAATGACCTAGGTTTTTTTGTGAATTTTTTTTTTAATATCGTTGTTCTCAAATACTTTTAATATAATAATATAAAATTCAAAAAAAATATTGAATTTTTTTCTCTAACAATAATTATGGTCTCACCAATTTTTATTATTTTCACTGTTAGTAAGGTTATTTTTTGTGATATTTACATTTTAATTTCTGTTCGTGATCATTTCAAATACAATTTTATTTTTTTTATTCTTCCGTCAAAATAATTTTTTATAATCTAATAATATTTTTTATTTGGTCATTTATTTAGTTTTGTAGTTGCTTTTCTATTAATATTGTTAGGTCTTAAAATTTCTTCTTATTATAGATAAGACATTCAAAATAATGATAATGATTATTTGTAATATTTGTTTCCTTATCAATATATGAGACTAATTATATATTTTGATATTTATTTAATATCAACACCTTCATATATATATATATATAACCTATTTATTATTATTCTAAAATATTTTTAATATAATAATATAAGCAATAAATTTTACAATCAATTTTCTACATAGAAAAAAAATAATTTTTTAACAAATTTTATCAAAAGAGTTTTGGCAATAACAACATTCAATCATTTTTTGATGGGAAAAAACATCTGTTTCTGACAGATTTTATCAATTATAATTTTACTGATTAAATATTAAAACAACAAATTACAATACACATAAAATCAATCAATTTTTTATATAGATAAAAAAATCTAGCGCATCGCGTGCGTATATCTCTCATCTTTTTCTATAATTCATTACTTAACCATTAGAGTTTTTGGTGCATCAATTTTTTTTCGAGTATGGGCTTTCGAGTGTTGAGTTGCTTTTTATGTATTTTCATACGGGATTGAACACGTTGTTGGAATAAAACCATCATCTCATGAAGGAAGAAAATGATATCACTTAATCCATTGCTGATAAAATTAAAATTCATTGCTTATACAAAAAATATAGTTTTGTGGTTGTTGATTTATCAACAACAAAAAAATCCATAGTTGATTGTGAGACCAACAATGGATTTTTTATGAATTTTGTTTTTTTATTAAATAGTATGTTTTTTCTTAATTATTTGTGGATATTTTAAAAGTAGTAGAATATATATAAAAAATATATATTAATATTTAAACTACTTTATTATCAATAATGAACCAAATAAAATTCATAATACCATTTGAAACTTCAAAGACTTTAAGATTAAGAGTAGTATGTTTGTTTTAGCATTTCAAAAATTAAATTTTATTTTTATTTTTTTCTTTACTTCAAATTATTATATTTTTATATTTTCAGATTATTTTAATATGCTCATGTCAAAAATATATATTTTTTTAAAAAATTAATATTTTAATATATTTTCAAACAAAAAAATACTTTAAAAAATAATTACTAAAATTCAATACCTGGTCTCCAAGTTTGTTTAAATTTCCGAGATACATTCTTTAGGTGGGGCAAAGCAGAAAATATATAATTCAGCGAAAAATACAGCAAGAAGGTGAAATAAAAGCACAAATTAATTCAGAAAAAGGTGGCTTGATAAAGATCAATAATTGTCCATTACGAACAATATCTACTCAGCGATTATTCATTTTCTGGAGCAATATTTTGCATCAGACAGCCGAAATAACAAACAACCTCTGACCTTGAAGCTACCGGAAAAGCAGTCTCAAAACACGACCCAGCAGAATGCACTTGTTCTTGAAAAATATCTAGAAAGTAGAAAACTTGAACAGCATGATATGGTTGTAGGGCTTCCCTGGATTCACAATCTGTGAAGGGAAGTTGGGATGGTTGACAGAATCAGGAAATCCTTCAGTCACCACACACAGACCTCCATGAGGTTTATACATAAAACCACCTTTTCCCTTCACGTTCAAATTGTTGCCCGTGAAGAGCTGCACGCCAGGCTGATCGGTTAATATCTCCATCACTCTTCCAGACTTCTCATCATGCACGATTGCTGCTTTCTTCAACTTGCTGCTTCCACTTCCATCGAGTGCGTAGTTTACGTCGTAGCCCTTAGGGAGTTCGTTGATCCTGCTGCCAACGGTTCTAGCTGTGAGAAAATCATAGGGTGTTCCTTTCACCGTCACAATTTCTCCTGTAGGAATGAGCGTACTGTCAGTAGGAAGGTAACGCGAGGCAAAAATCTGAATTTTTTCCGACAAGATATCGCCACTGTTGTGGCCACCAAGGTTCAAGAAGGCATGGTTGAAGAGATTAACCGGCGTGGCCTTGTTTAGAGCTTCTGCTTTCATTGTTATACATAATTGGTTGTCTCCAAGGAGCGTGTAGCTTGTTTTTACAAGGAGATCGCCTGGGAATCCTGTGAGTACGTAGGAAAATAATTTTTACATTAATAGTGTAGATATAATTAAAACTATTATATTAGAGAATAATATAAATTATATTCTGGGATCTCATTTAATAGCAAAAGTTTTTAGATGAGATGATTCCTTGATATGGTATCAGAACCTTTTGATGACCAAGCGGTCATGAGTTCGAATCTCACCATCTCTATTTTATTTGATGAAATTCAAGCACAAAGAAGTGTGAACCTGTGCAAGTTTCAAGCCCAAGGAGCTTTCACTTGAGGGAATATGTTAAAAAATAATATAAATTATATTTGAAAACCTTGCTTAATAGTCTAAATTTTTAAATGAGATAATTGTATATTTACCTTGTTCACCATCAAAGCTATGATAAGCAAAGTCAATGCGAGGGATCGCACCATCTGGCCTGTATTTTTTCACTTTCCAAACAACTTTACTGAATCCTATCGGCCCACCTGATTTCCACCACAGAAACGAGCAATTCGTTCAGAAAGAAATAAGAAATGATGTCTTGAAGATATATGAGGAAATTAAGCTGCTTCCAGTTTGCGAGGTGTAGTATGATTTGTAGTTACCATGAATCGTGTTATTCCCTGAATTAGCAGGTAGTTTATAAACAGTTCCGTTCAGGGTGAATCGAGCTTTAGAGATTCGAGTGGCAACCCGTCCCACAGTGGCTCCAAAGGGTGATGAAGCATTCTGCACAAATTAAGTTTAGCAATTTCATAGTATATTTCAAGGGAAATTATAAATAGAAAATATTAGGACTTGACATGAAACATAGGGCAAAGTGTCACACAAAAATAAAGTTGAAAAACAATTTAAAAAACAAAAACAAACAATCAATTAGTGTTCATTGTGATAATTTTTGCTTTTTAATTTAGATTTTTTTACTTAAAAATGAATATATCAAATTGATTTTTTTAGATATTTTTTTATTTTATTTTGATATGTTACAATTAAAAAAAAACATAAAAATATTATTTTAATACATTTTAAATTAAATGCACTCGACAAAACAAAACAGAAATAAACAATCATTTAGTGTTCATTTGATAATCTAACAGCCTTTGCCTTTTAAATTATTTCTTGTCTAGAAAAAAAAAATACTAAACTATGCTTTTTAGATATTTTTATAGTTTTGATATGTTAATATCCAAAATAGAAAAATATAATATTTTTTAATATATTTTCGATTAAAAATATTATACATGGGATTACCTTGAAACGTATAATTTATAAACTCGTCTCCGTTTACGAAAAGAAAAACATTTAAAAAAACAAAGTGAACTTTGAAATGTCAAGGTCAACTCGCATCGCCATACGATTAATTTATCTTGGAAAAGCCGAAGGCCAAAATGTGTCTTTATATCAAAGGGAAAGGCATTTAAAAAAGAATGCCTTCGCATTTTGGCACGGGCACTGCAAAATTTGCGGCATAAAAGGTGCTGTGAAACTATATTTTAAAAATATTTTTAAAAAAAATTTAAAATTAATTTTTATTTTTATTGGATATTTTTTTAACTAATTTTTTAAATATTTTTAGATCATTTAGATATATTGATATTAAAAATAATTTTAAAAATTAAAAAAAATCATCTAAATATATTTTGAGCAAAAAATATTATAAAAAAAAATTCAGTTATATTCACAAACAGTGTAGGTGTGGTCTAAATATATTTTAAACAAAAAAACACTTTCAAAAACAATACTATTATATTCGCAAACAGTGTAGGTGTGGTGGGAATTCTGTATAACCATCACCATGTGCTTGCATGTTCTTGAAAGAGACACAGACAAGGGCCATCCCCTATCAGTGGCGATCATTTCGCACAAGCAAGAATGTGAAACCATCTTCTCTATCATCAACCGAAAGCTAAAACATGGAAAATAAATAGAGAAAATTCTCACCATGAATCCCTGAATAGTATCAAAGCCAAGAGCAACATCGCCTAGCTTTCCTGTTAAGTGTTCATCAACAAACAGACGTTATGAGCTCATGAACACGTAATCTCGAACTTGAAATGCAATTTATAACATCAAACAGCAAATTTCAGAGAACTTGAACTGATCCCAACTTGGATCAAGGAAGACAGCATACCATTTTTATCAGGGAGAACAAGGGAGACAATACGGGCGCCATAGTTGGTAAGCTTCAAGCTGAGATTTCCTTTCTTGAGCTCGTACATCCCGATCTCTTCCGCCATTGCCGAGTCAATGGAGGCACACTCAAGAACTACCAGAATGCTAAAGCAAAACAAGGCAGAAAACCTGGCCATCTTCTCCCCCACAGAAGATATGAAATAAGTGCGGTCTTTTGTCTGGAGATCTAGCCCTTGATCATAAAAGAGATATTTATGGGTGGGTACTTAAATTGAACGTCTGAAATAAAAGAGTGATTGATGACTTAATTGGAGCTCGCAGTTCGAATTTTCTCTATTGACGATAGCATGTGGTGTTGACCGACGAGTAATGGATCAACACAAGAGGATTGTTAATTTCTCCATTTGCGGACCCCGCCATGCATGCCTGGGCCAAAATGGTAATGGCGCTGCTTACTTCCGGCGTATCCGAGTCACAGATTGGATATTTTTTTAATTGATAAAATTTATTGAATATGAGTTTTTTTTTTTTTTTTTTAAGTAAACTAATTAATTGTTGTTGGGTAGACTTTAACTAGTTGACTAAATATTTAATTAACAGATAATAATTTGTAATTGAAAAAATCCACTAAAAATAAATTATTTGTTTTCTGCAACAAAGATTGATTATTATAAATTTCTAAATCAAAATTTCTTCTTTTTATTATTGTGATTGAAGGAGAACTAAATAAAATATTAGCAACATAAAAAAAATATTATTTGATTTGAAGAATAAATAAAACTAATTAATGACAAAAGCTAAATTAGTATTATTATCATTATGAATATAATTATTATAATAGCTTGGATTATAACAAAAAATTTAAATTGTCCTGAAGAATAAAAAAAAATTGTAACAGAAGATCAAGCAAGAAATTTTTTTATAAAAAAAATTTGCTAAGATTATTGTTATTGTGTAAACAATTAAGACCATAAAATTATATTGAAGAACAAAACAAAAAAAACTTTAATAAAAGAGCAAATTAAAACAACCAAAATAAATGAAAAAATCAAAATAAATATTACTAGCATTTGAAAAATCATTTGATTTTAAAAATAAATAAAAATAGAAACAAAAGAAGAAGAAAAAGAAAAAAAGGAAAAAAAAGAAGAAATATCAATTTTCATAAAAGAGCAAACCAAAAAACAAAATAAAAAAAACCAAAATAAATATTATGAGCAAAAACAAAATTATATGATCCGAAGAACAAATAAAAATAACATAAAATACTAAAGAAAAAGAATAAAGGGGAAAAAGAAGAAACATCAATTTTTAAAATGATCACCAACATAAATTAAAATTTCAAGTTTAAACTGAATAAAACAAAACCCCAAGAAAAACAAAATGATAAAAAAATGAAAACTAAAAGCATGAATACATAAATAAGGATGAAAAATAAAAACTATTTAAGAAGGATCGAAAATATAAAAGTATTGAAACTAAACAAAAAATTAAAAGAATAAAGACCGAAATAAAAAATAAAATATATATTACGTTTTCTTTTGTCCAAAAATTATTTTTATAAATTTATTTTCAATGTTTGCTTTTGTCAAAAAACAATATTTTCATTGTCTACCTTCAACCATAATAATAACAATAAGAATAATAACCTAAGTAATTTATCATTCGATACTGTATTTTTAACAAATTATTGTTAAAAAAAAGATGGAAATACCAATTTTAAGAGTAGAATAACATAAACATGAACAAAAAATAGCGACTATCCTAGAAGGACATAAAAAATTAAAACAAAAAAAATGAATTAGGGACGAAACGAATAAAATAATATATGGTCCATTTGAATTGAAGGACAAAATTATAACAAATCAAAATCTTGGGACCAAAAAAGTTAAAGAAATAAAAAACAAATCAAAAATCAAAAGAATAAGGGTTGATATGAAAAATAATATATATGATTAATTTTAATTGAAGGACAAATTGCAACAAATCAACACCTCGATGTTGAAATAATTAAAGCAATTCAGCACAAACAAAAAACTAAAAGAATAAGGGTCGAAATGAAAATCATGTATATCATCAATTTCAATTAAATGACAAAATTGCAACAAATCAAAAATTATATAGAAGAAATCAGGTGGAAAAAACAAATCAAAAGCTCAGGGATTGAAAGGATCACACTATAAACACAGAGAACTACTATGTAGTTTTGTCTATAGGGAGAGAAAAGGTGAAAAAAGGATCAATCGGCTACCGGCACATCTCCGACCTCCATTGGATGACACGTGCACCACCATAATGAAGAGAACACGTCATCGTGTTTGGTGAGATTACAAATGAACATTTCTTACCACAAAAAAACATCGCACATGTTGTCTAAAAGACACGGACGGAAGACACTTGTCAAAGCGTTCATGAAACACCTACAACTTTTCCTTAAGAAAAAAATAAAATGAAGATGAAAATACGAATCTACCCTGAGAGCTAACTCTTTGATTTTGTCGTTTTCGAGGGTACATCCGTAGTTTCATTGTGCAGTAAACGATGAAAAAACGTAAAGACCCTCAACCAAAACTCTTATATTTTGTCATATTAAAGGGTATAACAATTATTTCACTGTTCATTTACAAACCAAAAGGCTAAAAATACCCTTCCACATTAAACACTATTTTGTCTAATAGTAGGGGTGAAAGAGTAGTTTTATTGTGCAAAACAACTAGGAGAAGACGCAAATATCCCCATAGAATCATAAAATCCAAGAAATTTCTTATAAAATAATCTTCTTACTAACAAATAATAAAGAACAGATACATAAGACATCACGAGTGTATAATTTGATAAAAAAAACAAATATTAAATTATAGGGATTGTTTTGAAAATAAAAAAGAAATTGGATCAAGTTAACAAGAAGGGTAAAATTTGTTAGAGGAAGTTTAGTGAAAAAAAAAAGATTTAAGTAACTGTGGAGGGAAAATTTAAGAACTTTTTTTTTTTTTATCTATTTAAGGCTGAAAACAAACAAAGAGAAAAAAGGAGGAGAGCATGAAAAAATATTGAAATAAATTCTTTATGAAAATGCTTAAGGAAAAGAGAGAGTGAGGGTTAGAGAGGGTTTAGATATGAATTAAACAAAAGAAAACGCTAAGATTCGGTAAGAATTGTAGAGAGAAAGAGAGTGATTAGAGGAAAACGTGAAAAAAAAAGAATGAGACTTCGAGAAAACTTAAATTGGTTAGTGTTTGAAACTCAAATTATTACTTGATAGGATGTATGTTTAGAATTTGTTTATATCAATTTGAATAACAATTTCTTGATTTTAATTGAATTCTTTTTGCAAAATTATATTAGGGTTTTAAAATAAAATTTAGAGGAAAGGTATATTACCTTGAGATTAGGTCTCTAGGATCATTATAGGTTATGAAGAAAATTTTTAAAAAAACTTATTAAGTCCATATTTTTCTTCTTCAGGGTCATCCAAAATTGATGATGGAAGGTGTTAGAGTATAAGATAGAGAGTATACAAGGTGTATAAATAGTGATTGTTGTAACACAATGAATATGACAAATATAATAAAATTCAAATTATCTTCTCTCCCTCTCCTCTGTTTTCTCTTTTATTATTATTCATTAATTACACAATCCTAACATGGTATCAGAGTGCAAATGAATTGATTGATCCAATTCTTTGCTTCCGCAATCTGATTATGGAGCTTCAAAATCTCAAAATTGTTTTTCTTCATGAGTGTATATGAAATTTGATTGATTTTCTTTGCTTGAAAAGCACTCCATCTGTTCATCTTCATTTTCTCTCTCTCGATCCTGCTGTGCAGAAATTAAAACCAACGAACACTTCATCCATTCAAGATCACTCTCTAGTTCACTAAAATCTTCCATATATGTACTATTGAGCAACTCAATTTCATTAGAAATCCTTGCACTCTCAGCCTCTGCCTCGTCAAGCTCCTCTATCAAGTGTGCTAACTCATGCCATATACGCTCCGACACATTCTATAGATGCAACAAGCAATTTAAAAGGGGAAAGAGCCTAAGGACATACTCAATTACAACTTGCCCCATAACTTGCTGAGAATCGGCGTTCTCCTTTGCATTGCCACAATCATGATTTGTGGCGTCACTATCGTCTTCGTTTGCAGTAGCTGCGGCGGCTGAAGCATCGGGTGTAAAATCAAGTTATAGAGACGACTGTTTTAGCCAAAAAGGTAATACAACCGTGTGTATTGTTATCATTATATATATAGATGTTACAGTGGTGATAAAGATTACAATAACTACAACCATAACTTTCAGAGTAATCACCATAGAGTTCAAAGTGAAACATAACAGTAAAGTTTGACAGTTTAAGTGTCTTGGTTTGTAGGGAGCACAGGATTGATATCCTTATCATCCTTAACACCTTCCCTCAAATTATTGGGTAAGGAACGGACCAATAATTTGTCACGCAAAGCACAAAACCGATCAACAGTGTGGCCCTTGGTGAAGATATTTGCAACTTGATTGCGGGTGTTGATACATCGAACTACGACATCTTTATTAACAACCTTTTCTTTAATAAAATGATAATCTATTTCGATATGTTTTGTGCGCGCATGGAAGATAGGATTAGAGGCCAGAGATATAACACTGAGATTATTACACCAAAGTGTAGGTGGTGAAGACAGGTAAATGTGCAACTCTCGCAAAATCATATGGATCCAATATACCTCAGCTGTCTTTAATGCCAAGCTACGATACCCTGCTTCAGTACTAGACTTGGAGACAGTAGGTTGTTTCTTAGAGGACCAAGAAACTAGACACTACCCAATATAGATACCATAGCCACTAGAAGAACGCCTATCATCAGGATTACCCGCCCAGTCTGCATCACAGAAGGCATGTAAGGCAACAAGACTTGGTTTGTAGTGAAGACCAAAGTCAGTAGTGTGCTTTAAGTAACGAAGGACTCTATTTGCAGAAGTCCAATGGGTACTAGTAGGTGCTTGCGTATGTTGACACAACTGGTTTACTGAATATACTATATCAGGACATGTGATGGTAACATATTGGAGAGCCCCGACAATGTGGCGGTATTCAGAGGGATCATCTAAGAGATCACCATCAAATTTTGACATCTTCGATCCAGAGATGTAGGGAGCCATGTAAGGTCAAGCGCTTACCATATTAGCACGATCAAGTAAATCAACAATATATTTAGATTGTCATAAATGCAAACCTGTATGGTCACGTGTAGCCTCTATCCCTAAAAAATAACTCAAGTCACCCAAGTCCTTCATCACAAATTCAGAGTTCAGCTGTGAGATAATAGAGAAAATTGTTGAATCATCATTGCCAGTGACGATGATATTATCAACGTATACTAATATATACATATGCAATTTATCTCTATGAAAAGTAAAGAGAGAGTAGTCAACATGTGAACCAGAGAAGCCAAGATCAAATAGTGCCTGTGAGAGTCGAGTGAACCAAGCTCGTGGTGCTTGCTTAAGGCTATAAAGAGAACGATGCAAACGACAAATAAAGGTAGATGTTCAGCACTGATAAACCCTTTCGGTTGCTCGATATAGACTTCCTCATCAAGATATCCTTGGAGAAAAGCATTAGAGACATCTAGTTGTCTTGTTGTCCATCAAAATTGGACAGCCAAAGCCAAAATAATACGGACAGTTGTTGGTTTGACAACTGAGCTAAAGGTCTTAAAGTAGTCGATGCCAGACCTCTGGTCAAATCCTTTGGCGACTAATCTCGCCTTGTAGCGATCAATGGAGCCATCAGGTTTTTGTTTGATCTTATAAACCCATTTGTTGTGAACAATATGATGAGATGAAGGCCGTGGACAGAGGGACCATGTACCATTATCCAATAATGCCTTGAACTCAGTTTCCATGGCGGCACGCCATTCTAGTTTTGAGACTGCCTGTGTATATGTGTTAGCCTCAGGGGGAATGGCAATTGTATGGAATAGGTGAAGTGGATGTCGTGAGGAATAATAGGCCCTATAGTTAGGAAACTAGCAAGGTCGAGAATGCCCTGTTTGTGAGCGAGTAACAATACGGGGAACAAGGGAGTGCTCAATAGAGGCAGGTGAGTTAATGATAGGAGGAAGAGGAGGAGGATTAGGGTGCACAGGTAGATCTTAAATTGGAGAAGAATATGTATCAGAAGATCTATGAGGTGGGGAACCCAGAAAATTATGAGAAATTGGAATTTGAAGAGGAGAGGAAGACATACCAGTGGAAGACGTACCGGAGGGGATCACGATACCAATAGAAGAGTGATTTGAGATCTTTATTTTAGCTGGAAAGTGTGTTTCATCAAACACAACGCTCCGAGAGATGTAGACATGCTCACTTATAGGATCAAGACACTGTAACCCTTTTGACTGGAGCAATAACCAATAAACACACATGGGATACTACAATATGACAATTTTTTTTCAACATATAGGCGTAACAAAGGATAACATCGACATCCAAAGTTTCGTAGAAAAGAATAATCAGGTGCTTTTTTGTATAGTTTGAAGAAAGGAGTATCATTATTTAAAACTGGCGTAGGTAACCTATTGATTAAATATATGGCAATTAAAAATGATTCAACCCAAAATTTCTTAGTAAGACCATATTGTGCAAGTAAAGTGAGTCCCATATAAACAATGTGATGATGTTTACATTCAACAATACCATTTTGTTGAGAAGTATGTGGACATGTTCGTCTATGTAAAATACCATTTTCCATGAGATACCGAGTACAAGTTGATGAAATATATTCACCACCATTATCGGTTTATAAACTTCGAATAGAGGATGAAAATTGTTTTTCCACAAGTAGGCGAAACTGAATAAATGAATTGAAAACATCAAATTTATTGGCAATTGGATATAACCATGTAAATCGACTAAAGTCATCAATAAATATGACATAGAATTTAAAACCACTAGGTGAAACAAGAGGTGCAACCCAAACATCTGAGTGGACCAAAGCTAAGGGACCAGATGTCTCATGGTGAGAAAAGGAAAAAGGTTGTTGGATGGATTTGCCAAGTTGACAAGATTCACATACAAAGTTCTTTTGCAACGAACCAGCAAGAGGTAAATTAGACTTGAATAAAACATGACGCAAGACCGACTCAGATGGATGACCTAAACGTTGATGCCAAAGAGAGCTAGGTGCCTTGATTCCCATAAAGGCAGTTAACCCTCTGCGTTTATTGTGTGATAAATTGTCGAGGTTGACAGGATAAAGCCCATTTTCACTCGGACCCTGGAGGAGCATGATTCCCATCTGATTGTCCTGAACTGAATAGGCATTATATGTGAGATGGAAAGTAACATCATTATCAACACAAAATTTGTTAATAGAAAGGAGATTGGTAGTAGCTTGAGGATAATGTATAATATTTTTAAGAAGAAAATGATTGTTACGAGAGTGGACAATGGAGGAACTAGTATGTTTAATAGACAAACCTGCACCATTAACTACATCGACGGTCTCATTAACATCAAATGAGCGTTTGGAATCCAAGTTCTCAGCATTATTAGTTATATGTGCATTAGCACCACTGTCTGCATGCCATTGGCAATTCAAAAATTATGAATTAATATTAGCAACCATGGCTACCAGGTCTATAAGGGGATGACGTCTTTGGAAGGAAAAATCCATTCGTCGAAAACAGTCCAATGCTTGATGATTACTGCTTTTACAGATCTAGCAGGGAGAACGACTACCTGAGTTGGAGATAGAGCGAACATTCTTAGTAGATGTGGAGGAGACAGGTTTTGGAAAGAAGTGTGGCCTTGTAGCAGTGGTGTTTAAGGATCTAGAATAATGGAGTTTTCGTCTCACAGGCTGAAACTTTGGTTGATTTGTGAATAAGGCAAAGGATGATGTTTCTGGCACAGGATTTACTGGAGCATGATGATTCAGAATTATTTCATGATTCAGCAGTTCAGACCTAAAATCAAAAAATGACATAGAGTTCTCCCGAGTGTGGAAGGAGTAAGAGGTAATAAACTGTGTAAAAGTATTATTAAGACCCCTAATAATAAAGGATAAGAGATCGTCATCATTAACTGGTTTTCCAACAGCAGATAATTAGTTTGCTAAGAACTTGGCTTCAGCCAGATACGAGGCACTGGTCAAAAAGCCTTGTTGGAGATTCTGTAGTTGACGTTTCAGGTGAGAGATACGGGATTTTGATTGAGAAGCAAAATGATCAGCAAGAGACTGCCATGCTAGAAGTGAAGAATCCAAACCATAAAGAGAAGCTACCAGTGTAGGAGAAATAGAGGAGATGATCCAACTTAGCAAAAGCTGGTCACGACTCTGCCAACTAATGTAGGCAGGATTTACAGACTTATTTGTGGCAGCAGTGTCATCAGTAAATATAGCAGGGCAGAGCTTAGACCCATCAATAAAGCCAAGCAAATTGTGACTCTTGAGAATGGGTTTAAACTGGGCAGTCCATGCAAGATAGTTTGTCTCATCAAGTTTTTGCGTTGGACTAGGAAAAATAAATTGGGATGAGGCGGAGGAACCAGACTCAGCCATGTTTTTGAAAGAAAAAGAAAAAGAAAAAGAAAAAGGAAAGCGGAAGAAGAATCTTTAAAGCGTAAGCTATATCAGCTCTAATACCATGTAAAGTCAAGTTATAGAGACGACTGTTTTAGCCATAAAGGTAATATAACCGTGTGTATTGTTATCATTATATATATAGATGTTACAGTGGTGATAAAAATTACAATAACTACAACCATAACTTTCGGAGTAATCACCATAGAGTTCAAAGTGAAACATAACAGTAGAGTTTGACAGTTTAAGTGTCCTGGTTTGTAGGGAGCACGGGATTGATATCCTTATCATCCTTAACATTGGGTGCCTGAGACTTCTTCTTCTGGTTGCTTCTGCGACGACGACGTTCACTCCTTTTGGATTTCTTTGCAGAGTTAGGGTTAGTGGAGGTTAGATTTCCATTGGAGACGACATGGTTTTGATATGGTAGAGTTTCTGTCTTCTCATCAAACATAAGCAAAAATCAATTTCTCTTCTTTTAATTGCTAATTTCTTTCAATGGCTCGTACCAAGCAGACTACAAAAAATCCATCGGAGGCAAGGCACCTCGTAAGTAGCTAGCCACCAAAGCTGCTCGTCAATCTACCCCAGCCATCGAAGGCATGAAGAAACCTCACTGTTTCACGCCAGGAAATGTGTCTTTGCGAGAAATCATGACATACCAGAAGAGCACTGAGCTTCTGATCTGCAAGCTTCCATTCCAAAGGTTGGTGAGAGAAATTGCAGCTCTTCAAGAGGTGGCTGCTTCAAAAATGCCTTTTCTGTCTGCTCAGCAATTGTTGTGGCTGTTGCTGCGCGATTGAGGTTTATCTCATGGGTCTCTTTGAGGACACAAATGTGTGTCATTTTGTGAGTAAAAAAAAGAATAATAAAAAAAATCATCGAGAAGTAGAAAATGAATTCTTACATAGATTAAAAAATTCATCAACAAGTAGAATATGAAATACAAATTCTATCCCTTCTCTTCCCTCTCTTCTCAATTTCTTACACAAACAAATGAAATTCAAACAAATTCTATTCCTTCTCATCCCTTTTGTTTTTTCCCTCTTATCCCTTTCTCTCTCAAATTCTTACAGATAAATGAGATTCAAATCAAGAAATAGACATATGAAATTTCTTCCCTCTATGCTCTCTCTTCTCTACTATTTGAGCATTCTTCTTCTTCTTCTTCTTCTTCTTCTTCTTCTTCTTCTTCTCAATCTCTCAATTTCTCAAAATCTATAAACCAAATTAAATTCATCTTTCTATTATCTTCTCTTTCTCTTTTTCCAAACTGATTCTGTTAAAAAAGATTAAGTCCTCATGTGTTTCGTGTTCATTGTTGCAATCTCATGCTTGGTTTACCAAAGCAGGAGATTGAGGAGGGATGTTAGACTATAAAATCTGGGTTGTCAATATCGTTCCGCTCCGGCAAAAATAGCCAGAACGTTCCATGCCGTTAAAAAAAGCGAGACAAAACGGCGTTCTTTTTGTCTCGGTTTTAATTCCAGCCCGTTCCAGAAATACCGGCTAAATACCAGCCAGAACATCTCGGTGCCGTTTCAGGTGTGCCGTTTCGGCCTTAAAATCCTCCTTATTTTAATTAACTTGTGGTTGTGTTTCTAATTTTGAGATTATGTTTGTTTGACTTTGTGTTTGTATTGTATAATTTAAAGTTAATTTATCTTAATTTTTAATTATGCTTGTTAAATTAATATTTTATTTTTTTTTCATATATATGTATAATTAATTATATATAAACAGTACAACCCCAAAACGGCACGCCGAAACGCTCCTAAACCAAAATATTCTGTACCAATAGAAAAACCAGAATGACGACCAAAACGGTATTAACAACCTTGCATAAAATAGAGAGTAAGCCGTGAGAAAATATTGTTTGTTAAGACTAATGGAACTATAAATTCAAACAGTTGAAATTGTTATATTCACTATTTATGTTAATTAATTGGAAAGTTGACGTTGTTATGTTCACTGTTCATGTTAATTAATTGGCAGACCTAATTCAATTAATTGGCATGCCTCATTCAAAGCTTGAAAAATTGTTCATTGTTCATGTTAATTAATTCACAGGGAGGTGATGTGTTTTGGAGGCACTGTGTTCACTGTTCATGTTAATTAATTGGCAATTTGGTGCTGAAAACATTGTGTGTTGATACTCATGGAACTGTGGATTCAAATAGTTAACACTGTTATGTTTACTATTCATGTTAATTAATTAGGAAGTTTACATTGTTATGTTCACTATTCAGGTTAATTAATTGGCAATCCTCATTCAAAGCTTGAAAAGTTGTTCACTTTCATGTTAATTAATTGGCAAAGAGTGTTGTGCTGTGTTATGGAGGTGCTATGTTCACTGTTCATGTTAATTAATTGAAAGTTTGGTGATGTTTATTAATGCACTCTACATGCAACAATTAATTAATGCGCTCTTCACTTATAGTCACCTTTTCTTATCATTCATCAAATGTTGTTTTGTTATCATCTTGCAATAACCGGTTAATCAATCTTGCAATCATCTTTTGTTATCATTTTCAATAGTTTTTAGTGCATGCTTGGTCTTTGATAACTACAGCTTGACGATCAATTAATACAATTTTATGGTTGCTTTTAGTTGCTAATTAATGCTCGCGTGTCAACAGTTGCTTTATGCATTCATTGAGGTTGATTATGTCTTAAGATAACAATTAATGCATCAATTAGTTAATGCATCTTTTCATGCCTTAGGAAAAGAAATTGAGCTCTAAAAAATTGAAGTAACCCTTTGTAATGACACTCAAACAACAAATCTATTGAGGGTGAATTGGGCAGCAGAATTGAAAATTTTCTTAACGTCATTTTTTTCCTTAACACGTGTCTGTTGAAGGAAACCATGAGACAAATGAGATAGCCTCTTTTGGTGTTGTACAACGATGAAATTGATTGTGCACTACCTTGGACATAAAGATTGATGTTGTGTAGTTTTTTCATTCCAATCAGGTTTGGACAGGGAAGAAAGTTGCACAAAACTGAGGCAACTTGTTGTCATGACATTTGGCCAACCAAGAAAAAATATGCCCTTCCATCTTTTTCTTACAATTCATTGCCTAACCATTAGATTTTTTGGTGCATCAATTTTGTTTGAGTGTAGGCTTTCAGGTGGTGAGTTTGCACTCTTAATTATTTGTTGATATTTTAAAAATTATTAGAATATATATAAACAATATATATTAATATTTCAACTACTTTATTATCAATAATCAACCAAATAATATTCATAATACACTTTGAAAATTCAAAATTACTAAAGGCTTACTAGACTTTAAGATTAAGAGTAGTATGATTGTTTTTGCATTTCAAAAATTAGATTTTATTTTTATTTTTTTCTTTACTTCAAATTATTATATTGTATATTTTTAGATTATTTTGATATGCTCATGTCAAAAATATATATATATTTTTAAAATATTATTTTAATATATTTTCAAACAAAAAACACTTTAACAAATAATTACTAAAATTCAATATCGGGCTCTAAGTTCTTTTAAATTTCCGAGATACATTCTTTAGGTGGGGCAAAGCAAAGAATATATAATTTAGCGAAAAATACAGCAAGAAGGTTAGCACAAATTAATTCAGAAAAAGGTGGCCTAATAAAGATCAATAATTGTCCATTATGAACAATATCTACTCAGCGATTATTCATTTTCTGGAGCAATAACGGAAAAGCAGTCTCAAAACACGATCGAGCAGGATGCACTTGTTCTTGAAAAATATCTAGAAAGTAGAAAACTTGAACAACATGATATGGTTGTAGGGCTTCCCTGGATTCACAATCTGTGAAGGGAAGTTGGGATGGTTGACAGAATCAGGAAATCCTTGAGTCTCTAGACACAGACCTCCATGAGGTTTATACATAAAACCACCTTTTCCCTTCACGTTCAAAGTGTTGCTCGTGAAGAACTGCACGCCAGGCTGATCGGTTAATATCTCCATCACTCTTCCAGACTTCTCATCATGCACGATTGCTGCTTTCTTCAACTTGTTGTTTCCACTTCCATCGAGTGCGTAGTTTATGTCGTAGCCCTTAGGGAGTTCGTTGATCCTGCTGCCAACGGTTCTAGCCGTGAGAAAATCATAGGGTGTTTCTTTCACGGCCACGATTTCTCCTGTAGGAATGAGCTTACTGTCAGTAGGAGTGTAATGCGAGGCAAAAATCTGAATTTTTTCCGACAAGATATCGCCACTGTTGTGGCCACCAAGGTTCCAGAACGCATGGTTGACGAGATTAACCGGTGTGGCCTTGTTTAGAGCTTCTGCTTTCATTGTTATACGGAATTGGTTGTCTCCAAGGAGCGTGTAGCTTGTTTTTACAAGGAGATCGCCTGGGAATCCTGTGAGTACATAGGAAAATAATTTTTACATTAATAGTGTAGATATAATTAAAAAAAACTATGTTAAAGAATAATATAAATTATATTCTGGAGCCTCATTTAATAATTTAAATTTTTAGATAAAATTGTTATTTGGTATAGTATCAGAGCCTTGATAATCCAGCGGTCATGAATTTGAATCTCAACACCTCTATTTTATTTAATGAAATTCAAGCACAAGGAAGTGTATTTCTGTGCAAGTTTTAAGTCCAAAAAACTTTTACTTAAATGAATATATTAGAAAATAATATAAATTATATTCTGAAAGTTTTTTTAATAATTTAAATTTTTAGATGAATGATTAACAGAATATTTATTCTTACCTTGGTCACCATCAAAGCTGTGATAAGTAAAGTCGATGCGAGGGATAGCACCATCTGGGTTGTACTTTTTCACTTTCCAAACAACCTTACTGAATCCTATCGGCCCACCTGATATACACCACAGAAGCGAGCAGTTCGTTCAGAAGGAAATAAGAAATGATGTCTTGAAGACATATGAGGAAATTAAGCTGCTTCCAGTTTACGAGGTGTAATATGATTTGTAGTTACCATGAATCGTGTTATTCCCTGAATTAGCAGGTAGTTTATAAACAGTTCCGTTCAGGGTGAATTGAGCTTTAGAGATTCTATTGGCAACCCGTCCCACAGTGGCTCCAAAGGGTGATGAAGCATTCTGCACAAATTAAGTCTAGCAATTTCATAGTATATTTCAAGGGAGATTATAAATGGTATTTAAAAAAAAACAAAAACAAACAATCAATTAGAGATCACTGTGATAATTTTTGCCTTTTAATTTAGTTTTTACTTAAAAATCAATATATCAAATTGATTTTTTTAGATATATTTTTTTATGATTTTGATATGTTTCAATTAAAAAAAAAACATAAAAATATAATTTTAATACATTTTAAATTAAAATGCACTCGAAATAAACAATCATTTAGTGTTCATTTGATAATCTAACAGCCTTTGCCTTTTAAATTATTTCTTGTCTAGAAAAAGAATACCAAACTATGCTTTTTAGATATTTTTTATAGTTTTGATATGTTAATATCCAAAATAAAAAAATATAATATTTTTTAATATATTTTCGATTAAAAATATTATACATGGGATTACCTTGAAATGTATAATTTATAAACTCGTCTCCGTTTATGGAAAGAAAAACATTTAAAAAAACAAAGTGAACTTTGAAATGTCAAGGTCAACTCGCATCGCCATACGATTAATTTAAAATGTGTCTTTATATTAAAGGGAAAGGCATTTAAAAAAGAATGCCTTCGCATTTTGGCACGGACACTGCAAAATTTGCGGTCGAAAATGGTTTTCACTAAGTTCCTGTTTGTTTGATGGAAAGTGGTTTCCTTTTGAAAAGTGAATTTCGAGAAAATTGAATTCTTGGAAAGTGAATTCCTGAAAAGTGAATTCCGATATTTAAAAGTGTTATGGAAAATGAACTGGAAAACACTTTCTAGTGTTTGTTTGTGTTATGGAAAATGAACTGGAAAATAATTTATTAATAAATTTTTTTTTTCAAGTTTATTAAAATAATGAGGAACAAATCTTATAAATTAAAAAGGTGAATGAGAATGAAATTGAAAAAAAAATATAATTTCATAAATTATCTCAAATAAAATAAATAATAATCAAAATAATAGAGATCAAATCTAAAAATTTTAAAAAAATGAAAGGTGAATAAATTAAAATAATAATAATTAACATTTCATAAATTATTTCAAATAAAATAAGTAACAATAAAAAAAATGAGACCAAATTTGATAGATAAAAAATTTCAATAAAAAAATGATAAGAAAAAAGCAAATAGCAATTATAAAAATAAGGACCAAAATTAATATAAAAATTAAATTTTAAGAGATGGAATTGAAAAATAAATATTCAAAAACAAATTATATATAACAATCAAAAGTTTGAGGATCAAATTTGATATAATCAGCAAATAATGATATTTTTAAATTTTTCACAACTTCTGGAAAGTGTTTTCCGCCCAAATTTTCCGGAAAACACTTTCCTGAAAACCAAGCCAAATTTTTCTTTGACTGGAAAGTGTTTTCCGTTGACCGGAAAGTGTTTTCCGTTGATCAACTTTCCAGAAGATAAACAAACACAGGAAAGTTTGGAAAGTGATTTCCCGAAAAGTGAATTCCGGGAAACAAACAAAACCTAAATTTCTAATAGTTTTTTTTAAAAAACAAAATTAAAAAATATTATTTTAATATATTTTTAAACAAAAAAATTCTTTAAAAAACAAACTCAAAGTATTCTACATATCCAGCACCATGTGCTTGCATGTCCTTGAAAGAGACACCGACAAGGGCCATCTCTATCAGTGGCGATCATTTCGCACAAGCGACAATGTGAAACCATCTTCTCTATCATCAACCGAAAGCTAAAACATGGAAAACAAATGGAGAAAATTCTCACCATGAATCCCTGAATAGTATCAAAGCCAAGAGCAACATCACCTCGCTTTCCTGTTAAGTGTTCATCAAGAAACAGACGTTATGAGCTCAAGAACACGTAATCTCGAACTTGAAATGCAATTTATAACATCAAACAGCAGATTTCAAAGAACTTGAACTGATCCCAACTTGGATCAAGGAAGACAGCATACCATTTTTATCAGGGAGAACAAGGGAGACAATACGGGCGCCATAGTTGGTAAGCTTCATGCTGAGATTTCCTTTCTTGAGCTCATACATCCCGATCTCTTCCGCCATTGCCGAGTGATCAATGGAGGCACACTCAAGAACTACCAGAATGCTAAAGCAAAACAAGGCAGAAAACCTGGCCATCTTCTCCCCCACAGAAGATATGAAATAAGTGCGGTCTTTTGTCTGGAGATCTAGCCCTTGATCATAAAAGAGATATTTATGGGTGGGTATTCAAAATGAACGTCTGAAATAAAAGAGTGATTGAGGACTTGTAGCGAGCAGTTTTCTTCCTTGGAATTTTCTCTTTTGACGGTAGCATGTGGTGTTGACCGGCGAGTAATGGATCCACACAAGAGGATTGTTAATTTCTCCATTTGCGGGCCCCGCCATGCAGCCTGGCCCCAAAGATTGGATATTTCTTTAGAAAGTCACCTGACATGCATGCGCTCCGGCCGCAGAGACAGTACAATTATTTAAAATGTACAAAAATAATACCGTTAAATTTATTAAGAGTTTGTCAAGTTATTTTTTAATTATTTAAATAAAACAAATCAGTCTTTCATCTCAAATATTATGGGGTGCTTTTTGAATGAAAGTGGTTATATTCTTAAGTGCACCTTAAACTTTTTTTAAAAAAATGAAGAATTTAGTGTTTTTAATTTGTTTTCTCTTGAAAAAAAATAAAAAAATATAGAGGGTAAAATAATCTACTAAAAACATAATCAGTGGAGAACTTTTTATTTTCAATAATAAGCTATTTCATTCTAAATATCTGACTATGTTTCTATAAGAAAACAAATTGAAAGAAGCAGATAAAACTTAAAAAAAATAGAGGAAATATATTTAAAATAAAAAGTACAATGAGATATCTTATAGGGATTGTTTTGAAAATAAAAAAGAAATTGGATCAAGTTAACAAGAAGGGTAAAATTTGTTAGAGGAAGTTTAGTGAAAAAAAAAAGATTTAAGTAACTGTGGAGGGAAAATTTAAGAACTTTTTTTTTTTATCTATTTAAGGCTGAAAACAAACAAAGAGAAAAAAGGAGGAGAGCATGAAAAAATATTGAAATAAATTCTTTATGAAAATGCTTAAGGAAAAGAGAGAGTGAGGGTTAGAGAGGGTTTAGATATGAATTAAACAAAAGAAAACGCTAAGATTCGGTAAGAATTGTAGAGAGAAAGAGAGTGATTAGAGGAAAACGTGAAAAAAAAAGAATGAGACTTCGAGAAAACTTAAATTGGTTAGTGTTTGAAACTCAAATTATTACTTGATAGGATGTATGTTTAGAATTTGTTTATATCAATTTGAATAACAATTTCTTGATTTTAATTGAATTCTTTTTGCAAAATTATATTAGGGTTTTAAAATAAAATTTAGAGGAAAGGTATATTACCTTGAGATTAGGTCTCTAGGATCATTATAGGTTATGAAGAAAATTTTTAAAAAAACTTATTAAGTCCATATTTTTCTTCTTCAGGGTCATCCAAAATTGATGATGGAAGGTGTTAGAGTATAAGATAGAGAGTATACAAGGTGTATAAATAGTGATTGTTGTAACACAATGAATATGACAAATATAATAAAATTCAAATTATCTTCTCTCCCTCTCCTCTGTTTTCTCTTTTATTATTATTCATTAATTACACAATCCTAACATGGTATCAGAGTGCAAATGAATTGATTGATCCAATTCTTTGCTTCCGCAATCTGATTATGGAGCTTCAAAATCTCAAAATTGTTTTTCTTCATGAGTGTATATGAAATTTGATTGATTTTCTTTGCTTGAAAAGCACTCCATCTGTTCATCTTCATTTTCTCTCTCTCGATCCTGCTGTGCAGAAATTAAAACCAACGAACACTTCATCCATTCAAGATCACTCTCTAGTTCACTAAAATCTTCCATATATGTACTATTGAGCAACTCAATTTCATTAGAAATCCTTGCACTCTCAGCCTCTGCCTCGTCAAGCTCCTCTATCAAGTGTGCTAACTCATGCCATATACGCTCCGACACATTCTATAGATGCAACAAGCAATTTAAAAGGGGAAAGAGCCTAAGGACATACTCAATTACAACTTGCCCCATAACTTGCTGAGAATCGGCGTTCTCCTTTGCATTGCCACAATCATGATTTGTGGCGTCACTATCGTCTTTGTTTGCAGTAGCTGCGGCGGCTGAAGCATCGGGTGTAAAATCAAGTTATAGAGACGACTGTTTTAGCCAAAAAGGTAATACAACCGTGTGTATTGTTATCATTATATATATAGATGTTACAGTGGTGATAAAGATTACAATAACTACAACCATAACTTTCAGAGTAATCACCATAGAGTTCAAAGTGAAACATAACAGTAAAGTTTGACAGTTTAAGTGTCTTGGTTTGTAGGGAGCACAGGATTGATATCCTTATCATCCTTAACACCTTCCCTCAAATTATTGGGTAAGGAACGGACCAATAATTTGTCACGCAAAGCACAAAACCGATCAACAGTGTGGCCCTTGGTGAAGATATTTGCAACTTGATTGCGGGTGTTGATACATCGAACTACGACATCTTTATTAACAACCTTTTCTTTAATAAAATGATAATCTATTTCGATATGTTTTGTGCGCGCATGGAAGATAGGATTAGAGGCCAGAGATATAACACTGAGATTATTACACCAAAGTGTAGGTGGTGAAGACAGGTAAATGTGCAACTCTCGCAAAATCATATGGATCCAATATACCTCAGCTGTCTTTAATGCCAAGCTACGATACCCTGCTTCAGTACTAGACTTGGAGACAGTAGGTTGTTTCTTAGAGGACCAAGAAACTAGACACTACCCAATATAGATACCATAGCCACTAGAAGAACGCCTATCATCAGGATTACCCGCCCAGTCTGCATCACAGAAGGCATGTAAGGCAACAAGACTTGGTTTGTAGTGAAGACCAAAGTCAGTAGTGTGCTTTAAGTAACGAAGGACTCTATTTGCAGAAGTCCAATGGGTACTAGTAGGTGCTTGCGTATGTTGACACAACTGGTTTACTGAATATACTATATCAGGACATGTGATGGTAACATATTGGAGAGCCCCGACAATGTGGCGGTATTCAGAGGGATCATCTAAGAGATCACCATCAAATTTTGACATCTTCGATCCAGAGATGTAGGGAGCCATGTAAGGTCAAGCGCTTACCATATTAGCACGATCAAGTAAATCAACAATATATTTAGATTGTCATAAATGCAAACCTGTATGGTCACGTGTAGCCTCTATCCCTAAAAAATAACTCAAGTCACCCAAGTCCTTCATCACAAATTCAGAGTTCAGCTGTGAGATAATAGAGAAAATTGTTGAATCATCATTGCCAGTGACGATGATATTATCAACGTATACTAATATATACATATGCAATTTATCTCTATGAAAAGTAAAGAGAGAGTAGTCAACATGTGAACCAGAGAAGCCAAGATCAAATAGTGCCTGTGAGAGTCGAGTGAACCAAGCTCGTGGTGCTTGCTTAAGGCTATAAAGAGAACGATGCAAACGACAAATAAAGGTAGATGTTCAGCACTGATAAACCCTTTCGGTTGCTCGATATAGACTTCCTCATCAAGATATCCTTGGAGAAAAGCATTAGAGACATCTAGTTGTCTTGTTGTCCATCAAAATTGGACAGCCAAAGCCAAAATAATACGGACAGTTGTTGGTTTGACAACTGAGCTAAAGGTCTTAAAGTAGTCGATGCCAGACCTCTGGTCAAATCCTTTGGCGACTAATCTCGCCTTGTAGCGATCAATGGAGCCATCAGGTTTTTGTTTGATCTTATAAACCCATTTGTTGTGAACAATATGATGAGATGAAGGCCGTGGACAGAGGGACCATGTACCATTATCCAATAATGCCTTGAACTCAGTTTCCATGGCGGCACGCCATTCTAGTTTTGAGACTGCCTGTGTATATGTGTTAGCCTCAGGGGGAATGGCAATTGTATGGAATAGGTGAAGTGGATGTCGTGAGGAATAATAGGCCCTATAGTTAGGAAACTAGCAAGGTCGAGAATGCCCTGTTTGTGAGCGAGTAACAATACGGGGAACAAGGGAGTGCTCAATAGAGGCAGGTGAGTTAATGATAGGAGGAAGAGGAGGAGGATTAGGGTGCACAGGTAGATCTTAAATTGGAGAAGAATATGTATCAGAAGATCTATGAGGTGGGGAACCCAGAAAATTATGAGAAATTGGAATTTGAAGAGGAGAGGAAGACATACCAGTGGAAGACGTACCGGAGGGGATCACGATACCAATAGAAGAGTGATTTGAGATCTTTATTTTAGCTGGAAAGTGTGTTTCATCAAACACAACGCTCCGAGAGATGTAGACATGCTCACTTATAGGATCAAGACACTGTAACCCTTTTGACTGGAGCAATAACCAATAAACACACATGGGATACTACAATATGACAATTTTTTTTCAACATATAGGCGTAACAAAGGATAACATCGACATCCAAAGTTTCGTAGAAAAGAATAATCAGGTGCTTTTTTGTATAGTTTGAAGAAAGGAGTATCATTATTTAAAACTGGCGTAGGTAACCTATTGATTAAATATATGGCAATTAAAAATGATTCAACCCAAAATTTCTTAGTAAGACCATATTGTGCAAGTAAAGTGAGTCCCATATAAACAATGTGATGATGTTTACATTCAACAATACCATTTTGTTGAGAAGTATGTGGACATGTTCGTCTATGTAAAATACCATTTTCCATGAGATACCGAGTACAAGTTGATGAAATATATTCACCACCATTATCGGTTTATAAACTTCGAATAGAGGATGAAAATTGTTTTTCCACAAGTAGGCGAAACTGAATAAATGAATTGAAAACATCAAATTTATTGGCAATTGGATATAACCATGTAAATCGACTAAAGTCATCAATAAATATGACATAGAATTTAAAACCACTAGGTGAAACAAGAGGTGCAACCCAAACATCTGAGTGGACCAAAGCTAAGGGACCAGATGTCTCATGGTGAGAAAAGGAAAAAGGTTGTTGGATGGATTTGCCAAGTTGACAAGATTCACATACAAAGTTCTTTTGCAACGAACCAGCAAGAGGTAAATTAGACTTGAATAAAACATGACGCAAGACCGACTCAGATGGATGACCTAAACGTTGATGCCAAAGAGAGCTAGGTGCCTTGATTCCCATAAAGGCAGTTAACCCTCTGCGTTTATTGTGTGATAAATTGTCGAGGTTGACAGGATAAAGCCCATTTTCACTCGGACCCTGGAGGAGCATGATTCCCATCTGATTGTCCTGAACTGAATAGGCATTATATGTGAGATGGAAAGTAACATCATTATCAACACAAAATTTGTTAATAGAAAGGAGATTGGTAGTAGCTTGAGGATAATGTATAATATTTTTAAGAAGAAAATGATTGTTACGAGAGTGGACAATGGAGGAACTAGTATGTTTAATAGACAAACCTGCACCATTAACTACATCGACGGTCTCATTAACATCAAATGAGCGTTTGGAATCCAAGTTCTCAGCATTATTAGTTATATGTGCATTAGCACCACTGTCTGCATGCCATTGGCAATTCAAAAATTATGAATTAATATTAGCAACCATGGCTACCAGGTCTATAAGGGGATGACGTCTTTGGAAGGAAAAATCCATTCGTCGAAAACAGTCCAATGCTTGATGATTACTGCTTTTACAGATCTAGCAGGGAGAACGACTACCTGAGTTGGAGATAGAGCGAACATTCTTAGTAGATGTGGAGGAGACAGGTTTTGGAAAGAAGTGTGGCCTTGTAGCAGTGGTGTTTAAGGATCTAGAATAATGGAGTTTTCGTCTCACAGGCTGAAACTTTGGTTGATTTGTGAATAAGGCAAAGGATGATGTTTCTGGCACAGGATTTACTGGAGCATGATGATTCAGAATTATTTCATGATTCAGCAGTTCAGACCTAAAATCAAAAAATGACATAGAGTTCTCCCGAGTGTGGAAGGAGTAAGAGGTAATAAACTGTGTAAAAGTATTATTAAGACCCCTAATAATAAAGGATAAGAGATCGTCATCATTAACTGGTTTTCCAACAGCAGATAATTAGTTTGCTAAGAACTTGGCTTCAGCCAGATACGAGGCACTGGTCAAAAAGCCTTGTTGGAGATTCTGTAGTTGACGTTTCAGGTGAGAGATACGGGATTTTGATTGAGAAGCAAAATGATCAGCAAGAGACTGCCATGCTAGAAGTGAAGAATCCAAACCATAAAGAGAAGCTACCAGTGTAGGAGAAATAGAGGAGATGATCCAACTTAGCAAAAGCTGGTCACGACTCTGCCAACTAATGTAGGCAGGATTTACAGACTTATTTGTGGCAGCAGTGTCATCAGTAAATATAGCAGGGCAGAGCTTAGACCCATCAATAAAGCCAAGCAAATTGTGACTCTTGAGAATGGGTTTAAACTGGGCAGTCCATGCAAGATAGTTTGTCTCATCAAGTTTTTGCGTTGGACTAGGAAAAATAAATTGGGATGAGGCGGAGGAACCAGACTCAGCCATGTTTTTGAAAGAAAAAGAAAAAGAAAAAGAAAAAGGAAAGCGGAAGAAGAATCTTTAAAGCGTAAGCTATATCAGCTCTAATACCATGTAAAGTCAAGTTATAGAGACGACTGTTTTAGCCATAAAGGTAATATAACCGTGTGTATTGTTATCATTATATATATAGATGTTACAGTGGTGATAAAAATTACAATAACTACAACCATAACTTTCGGAGTAATCACCATAGAGTTCAAAGTGAAACATAACAGTAGAGTTTGACAGTTTAAGTGTCCTGGTTTGTAGGGAGCACGGGATTGATATCCTTATCATCCTTAACATTGGGTGCCTGAGACTTCTTCTTCTGGTTGCTTCTGCGACGACGACGTTCACTCCTTTTGGATTTCTTTGCAGAGTTAGGGTTAGTGGAGGTTAGATTTCCATTGGAGACGACATGGTTTTGATATGGTAGAGTTTCTGTCTTCTCATCAAACATAAGCAAAAATCAATTTCTCTTCTTTTAATTGCTAATTTCTTTCAATGGCTCGTACCAAGCAGACTACAAAAAATCCATCGGAGGCAAGGCACCTCGTAAGTAGCTAGCCACCAAAGCTGCTCGTCAATCTACCCCAGCCATCGAAGGCATGAAGAAACCTCACTGTTTCACGCCAGGAAATGTGTCTTTGCGAGAAATCATGACATACCAGAAGAGCACTGAGCTTCTGATCTGCAAGCTTCCATTCCAAAGGTTGGTGAGAGAAATTGCAGCTCTTCAAGAGGTGGCTGCTTCAAAAATGCCTTTTCTGTCTGCTCAGCAATTGTTGTGGCTGTTGCTGCGCGATTGAGGTTTATCTCATGGGTCTCTTTGAGGACACAAATGTGTGTCATTTTGTGAGTAAAAAAAAGAATAATAAAAAAAATCATCGAGAAGTAGAAAATGAATTCTTACATAGATTAAAAAATTCATCAACAAGTAGAATATGAAATACAAATTCTATCCCTTCTCTTCCCTCTCTTCTCAATTTCTTACACAAACAAATGAAATTCAAACAAATTCTATTCCTTCTCATCCCTTTTGTTTTTTCCCTCTTATCCCTTTCTCTCTCAAATTCTTACAGATAAATGAGATTCAAATCAAGAAATAGACATATGAAATTTCTTCCCTCTATGCTCTCTCTTCTCTACTATTTGAGCATTCTTCTTCTTCTTCTTCTTCTTCTTCTTCTTCTTCTTCTTCTCAATCTCTCAATTTCTCAAAATCTATAAACCAAATTAAATTCATCTTTCTATTATCTTCTCTTTCTCTTTTTCCAAACTGATTCTGTTAAAAAAGATTAAGTCCTCATGTGTTTCGTGTTCATTGTTGCAATCTCATGCTTGGTTTACCAAAGCAGGAGATTGAGGAGGGATGTTAGACTATAAAATCTGGGTTGTCAATATCGTTCCGCTCCGGCAAAAATAGCCAGAACGTTCCATGCCGTTAAAAAAAGCGAGACAAAACGGCGTTCTTTTTGTCTCGGTTTTAATTCCAGCCCGTTCCAGAAATACCGGCTAAATACCAGCCAGAACATCTCGGTGCCGTTTCAGGTGTGCCGTTTCGGCCTTAAAATCCTCCTTATTTTAATTAACTTGTGGTTGTGTTTCTAATTTTGAGATTATGTTTGTTTGACTTTGTGTTTGTATTGTATAATTTAAAGTTAATTTATCTTAATTTTTAATTATGCTTGTTAAATTAATATTTTATTTTTTTTTCATATATATGTATAATTAATTATATATAAACAGTACAACCCCAAAACGGCACGCCGAAACGCTCCTAAACCAAAATATTCTGTACCAATAGAAAAACCAGAATGACGACCAAAACGGTATTAACAACCTTGCATAAAATAGAGAGTAAGCCGTGAGAAAATATTGTTTGTTAAGACTAATGGAACTATAAATTCAAACAGTTGAAATTGTTATATTCACTATTTATGTTAATTAATTGGAAAGTTGACGTTGTTATGTTCACTGTTCATGTTAATTAATTGGCAGACCTAATTCAATTAATTGGCATGCCTCATTCAAAGCTTGAAAAATTGTTCATTGTTCATGTTAATTAATTCACAGGGAGGTGATGTGTTTTGGAGGCACTGTGTTCACTGTTCATGTTAATTAATTGGCAATTTGGTGCTGAAAACATTGTGTGTTGATACTCATGGAACTGTGGATTCAAATAGTTAACACTGTTATGTTTACTATTCATGTTAATTAATTAGGAAGTTTACATTGTTATGTTCACTATTCAGGTTAATTAATTGGCAATCCTCATTCAAAGCTTGAAAAGTTGTTCACTTTCATGTTAATTAATTGGCAAAGAGTGTTGTGCTGTGTTATGGAGGTGCTATGTTCACTGTTCATGTTAATTAATTGAAAGTTTGGTGATGTTTATTAATGCACTCTACATGCAACAATTAATTAATGCGCTCTTCACTTATAGTCACCTTTTCTTATCATTCATCAAATGTTGTTTTGTTATCATCTTGCAATAACCGGTTAATCAATCTTGCAATCATCTTTTGTTATCATTTTCAATAGTTTTTAGTGCATGCTTGGTCTTTGATAACTACAGCTTGACGATCAATTAATACAATTTTATGGTTGCTTTTAGTTGCTAATTAATGCTCGCGTGTCAACAGTTGCTTTATGCATTCATTGAGGTTGATTATGTCTTAAGATAACAATTAATGCATCAATTAGTTAATGCATCTTTTCATGCCTTAGGAAAAGAAATTGAGCTCTAAAAAATTGAAGTAACCCTTTGTAATGACACTCAAACAACAAATCTATTGAGGGTGAATTGGGCAGCAGAATTGAAAATTTTCTTAACGTCATTTTTTTCCTTAACACGTGTCTGTTGAAGGAAACCATGAGACAAATGAGATAGCCTCTTTTGGTGTTGTACAACGATGAAATTGATTGTGCACTACCTTGGACATAAAGATTGATGTTGTGTAGTTTTTTCATTCCAATCAGGTTTGGACAGGGAAGAAAGTTGCACAAAACTGAGGCAACTTGTTGTCATGACATTTGGCCAACCAAGAAAAAATATGCCCTTCCATCTTTTTCTTACAATTCATTGCCTAACCATTAGATTTTTTGGTGCATCAATTTTGTTTGAGTGTAGGCTTTCAGGTGGTGAGTTTGCACTCTTAATTATTTGTTGATATTTTAAAAATTATTAGAATATATATAAACAATATATATTAATATTTCAACTACTTTATTATCAATAATCAACCAAATAATATTCATAATACACTTTGAAAATTCAAAATTACTAAAGGCTTACTAGACTTTAAGATTAAGAGTAGTATGATTGTTTTTGCATTTCAAAAATTAGATTTTATTTTTATTTTTTTCTTTACTTCAAATTATTATATTGTATATTTTTAGATTATTTTGATATGCTCATGTCAAAAATATATATATATTTTTAAAATATTATTTTAATATATTTTCAAACAAAAAACACTTTAACAAATAATTACTAAAATTCAATATCGGGCTCTAAGTTCTTTTAAATTTCCGAGATACATTCTTTAGGTGGGGCAAAGCAAAGAATATATAATTTAGCGAAAAATACAGCAAGAAGGTTAGCACAAATTAATTCAGAAAAAGGTGGCCTAATAAAGATCAATAATTGTCCATTATGAACAATATCTACTCAGCGATTATTCATTTTCTGGAGCAATAACGGAAAAGCAGTCTCAAAACACGATCGAGCAGGATGCACTTGTTCTTGAAAAATATCTAGAAAGTAGAAAACTTGAACAACATGATATGGTTGTAGGGCTTCCCTGGATTCACAATCTGTGAAGGGAAGTTGGGATGGTTGACAGAATCAGGAAATCCTTGAGTCTCTAGACACAGACCTCCATGAGGTTTATACATAAAACCACCTTTTCCCTTCACGTTCAAAGTGTTGCTCGTGAAGAACTGCACGCCAGGCTGATCGGTTAATATCTCCATCACTCTTCCAGACTTCTCATCATGCACGATTGCTGCTTTCTTCAACTTGTTGTTTCCACTTCCATCGAGTGCGTAGTTTATGTCGTAGCCCTTAGGGAGTTCGTTGATCCTGCTGCCAACGGTTCTAGCCGTGAGAAAATCATAGGGTGTTTCTTTCACGGCCACGATTTCTCCTGTAGGAATGAGCTTACTGTCAGTAGGAGTGTAATGCGAGGCAAAAATCTGAATTTTTTCCGACAAGATATCGCCACTGTTGTGGCCACCAAGGTTCCAGAACGCATGGTTGACGAGATTAACCGGTGTGGCCTTGTTTAGAGCTTCTGCTTTCATTGTTATACGGAATTGGTTGTCTCCAAGGAGCGTGTAGCTTGTTTTTACAAGGAGATCGCCTGGGAATCCTGTGAGTACATAGGAAAATAATTTTTACATTAATAGTGTAGATATAATTAAAAAAAACTATGTTAAAGAATAATATAAATTATATTCTGGAGCCTCATTTAATAATTTAAATTTTTAGATAAAATTGTTATTTGGTATAGTATCAGAGCCTTGATAATCCAGCGGTCATGAATTTGAATCTCAACACCTCTATTTTATTTAATGAAATTCAAGCACAAGGAAGTGTATTTCTGTGCAAGTTTTAAGTCCAAAAAACTTTTACTTAAATGAATATATTAGAAAATAATATAAATTATATTCTGAAAGTTTTTTTAATAATTTAAATTTTTAGATGAATGATTAACAGAATATTTATTCTTACCTTGGTCACCATCAAAGCTGTGATAAGTAAAGTCGATGCGAGGGATAGCACCATCTGGGTTGTACTTTTTCACTTTCCAAACAACCTTACTGAATCCTATCGGCCCACCTGATATACACCACAGAAGCGAGCAGTTCGTTCAGAAGGAAATAAGAAATGATGTCTTGAAGACATATGAGGAAATTAAGCTGCTTCCAGTTTACGAGGTGTAATATGATTTGTAGTTACCATGAATCGTGTTATTCCCTGAATTAGCAGGTAGTTTATAAACAGTTCCGTTCAGGGTGAATTGAGCTTTAGAGATTCTATTGGCAACCCGTCCCACAGTGGCTCCAAAGGGTGATGAAGCATTCTGCACAAATTAAGTCTAGCAATTTCATAGTATATTTCAAGGGAGATTATAAATGGTATTTAAAAAAAAACAAAAACAAACAATCAATTAGAGATCACTGTGATAATTTTTGCCTTTTAATTTAGTTTTTACTTAAAAATCAATATATCAAATTGATTTTTTTAGATATATTTTTTTATGATTTTGATATGTTTCAATTAAAAAAAAAACATAAAAATATAATTTTAATACATTTTAAATTAAAATGCACTCGAAATAAACAATCATTTAGTGTTCATTTGATAATCTAACAGCCTTTGCCTTTTAAATTATTTCTTGTCTAGAAAAAGAATACCAAACTATGCTTTTTAGATATTTTTTATAGTTTTGATATGTTAATATCCAAAATAAAAAAATATAATATTTTTTAATATATTTTCGATTAAAAATATTATACATGGGATTACCTTGAAATGTATAATTTATAAACTCGTCTCCGTTTATGGAAAGAAAAACATTTAAAAAAACAAAGTGAACTTTGAAATGTCAAGGTCAACTCGCATCGCCATACGATTAATTTAAAATGTGTCTTTATATTAAAGGGAAAGGCATTTAAAAAAGAATGCCTTCGCATTTTGGCACGGACACTGCAAAATTTGCGGTCGAAAATGGTTTTCACTAAGTTCCTGTTTGTTTGATGGAAAGTGGTTTCCTTTTGAAAAGTGAATTTCGAGAAAATTGAATTCTTGGAAAGTGAATTCCTGAAAAGTGAATTCCGATATTTAAAAGTGTTATGGAAAATGAACTGGAAAACACTTTCTAGTGTTTGTTTGTGTTATGGAAAATGAACTGGAAAATAATTTATTAATAAATTTTTTTTTTCAAGTTTATTAAAATAATGAGGAACAAATCTTATAAATTAAAAAGGTGAATGAGAATGAAATTGAAAAAAAAATATAATTTCATAAATTATCTCAAATAAAATAAATAATAATCAAAATAATAGAGATCAAATCTAAAAATTTTAAAAAAATGAAAGGTGAATAAATTAAAATAATAATAATTAACATTTCATAAATTATTTCAAATAAAATAAGTAACAATAAAAAAAATGAGACCAAATTTGATAGATAAAAAATTTCAATAAAAAAATGATAAGAAAAAAGCAAATAGCAATTATAAAAATAAGGACCAAAATTAATATAAAAATTAAATTTTAAGAGATGGAATTGAAAAATAAATATTCAAAAACAAATTATATATAACAATCAAAAGTTTGAGGATCAAATTTGATATAATCAGCAAATAATGATATTTTTAAATTTTTCACAACTTCTGGAAAGTGTTTTCCGCCCAAATTTTCCGGAAAACACTTTCCTGAAAACCAAGCCAAATTTTTCTTTGACTGGAAAGTGTTTTCCGTTGACCGGAAAGTGTTTTCCGTTGATCAACTTTCCAGAAGATAAACAAACACAGGAAAGTTTGGAAAGTGATTTCCCGAAAAGTGAATTCCGGGAAACAAACAAAACCTAAATTTCTAATAGTTTTTTTTAAAAAACAAAATTAAAAAATATTATTTTAATATATTTTTAAACAAAAAAATTCTTTAAAAAACAAACTCAAAGTATTCTACATATCCAGCACCATGTGCTTGCATGTCCTTGAAAGAGACACCGACAAGGGCCATCTCTATCAGTGGCGATCATTTCGCACAAGCGACAATGTGAAACCATCTTCTCTATCATCAACCGAAAGCTAAAACATGGAAAACAAATGGAGAAAATTCTCACCATGAATCCCTGAATAGTATCAAAGCCAAGAGCAACATCACCTCGCTTTCCTGTTAAGTGTTCATCAAGAAACAGACGTTATGAGCTCAAGAACACGTAATCTCGAACTTGAAATGCAATTTATAACATCAAACAGCAGATTTCAAAGAACTTGAACTGATCCCAACTTGGATCAAGGAAGACAGCATACCATTTTTATCAGGGAGAACAAGGGAGACAATACGGGCGCCATAGTTGGTAAGCTTCATGCTGAGATTTCCTTTCTTGAGCTCATACATCCCGATCTCTTCCGCCATTGCCGAGTGATCAATGGAGGCACACTCAAGAACTACCAGAATGCTAAAGCAAAACAAGGCAGAAAACCTGGCCATCTTCTCCCCCACAGAAGATATGAAATAAGTGCGGTCTTTTGTCTGGAGATCTAGCCCTTGATCATAAAAGAGATATTTATGGGTGGGTATTCAAAATGAACGTCTGAAATAAAAGAGTGATTGAGGACTTGTAGCGAGCAGTTTTCTTCCTTGGAATTTTCTCTTTTGACGGTAGCATGTGGTGTTGACCGGCGAGTAATGGATCCACACAAGAGGATTGTTAATTTCTCCATTTGCGGGCCCCGCCATGCAGCCTGGCCCCAAAGATTGGATATTTCTTTAGAAAGTCACCTGACATGCATGCGCTCCGGCCGCAGAGACAGTACAATTATTTAAAATGTACAAAAATAATACCGTTAAATTTATTAAGAGTTTGTCAAGTTATTTTTTAATTATTTAAATAAAACAAATCAGTCTTTCATCTCAAATATTATGGGGTGCTTTTTGAATGAAAGTGGTTATATTCTTAAGTGCACCTTAAACTTTTTTTAAAAAAATGAAGAATTTAGTGTTTTTAATTTGTTTTCTCTTGAAAAAAAATAAAAAAATATAGAGGGTAAAATAATCTACTAAAAACATAATCAGTGGAGAACTTTTTATTTTCAATAATAAGCTATTTCATTCTAAATATCTGACTATGTTTCTATAAGAAAACAAATTGAAAGAAGCAGATAAAACTTAAAAAAAATAGAGGAAATATATTTAAAATAAAAAGTACAATGAGATATCTTATAGGGATTGTTTTGAAAATAAAAAAGAAATTGGATCAAGTTAACAAGAAGGGTAAAATTTGTTAGAGGAAGTTTAGTGAAAAAAAAAAGATTTAAGTAACTGTGGAGGGAAAATTTAAGAACTTTTTTTTTTTATCTATTTAAGGCTGAAAACAAACAAAGAGAAAAAAGGAGGAGAGCATGAAAAAATATTGAAATAAATTCTTTATGAAAATGCTTAAGGAAAAGAGAGAGTGAGGGTTAGAGAGGGTTTAGATATGAATTAAACAAAAGAAAACGCTAAGATTCGGTAAGAATTGTAGAGAGAAAGAGAGTGATTAGAGGAAAACGTGAAAAAAAAAGAATGAGACTTCGAGAAAACTTAAATTGGTTAGTGTTTGAAACTCAAATTATTACTTGATAGGATGTATGTTTAGAATTTGTTTATATCAATTTGAATAACAATTTCTTGATTTTAATTGAATTCTTTTTGCAAAATTATATTAGGGTTTTAAAATAAAATTTAGAGGAAAGGTATATTACCTTGAGATTAGGTCTCTAGGATCATTATAGGTTATGAAGAAAATTTTTAAAAAAACTTATTAAGTCCATATTTTTCTTCTTCAGGGTCATCCAAAATTGATGATGGAAGGTGTTAGAGTATAAGATAGAGAGTATACAAGGTGTATAAATAGTGATTGTTGTAACACAATGAATATGACAAATATAATAAAATTCAAATTATCTTCTCTCCCTCTCCTCTGTTTTCTCTTTTATTATTATTCATTAATTACACAATCCTAACATGGTATCAGAGTGCAAATGAATTGATTGATCCAATTCTTTGCTTCCGCAATCTGATTATGGAGCTTCAAAATCTCAAAATTGTTTTTCTTCATGAGTGTATATGAAATTTGATTGATTTTCTTTGCTTGAAAAGCACTCCATCTGTTCATCTTCATTTTCTCTCTCTCGATCCTGCTGTGCAGAAATTAAAACCAACGAACACTTCATCCATTCAAGATCACTCTCTAGTTCACTAAAATCTTCCATATATGTACTATTGAGCAACTCAATTTCATTAGAAATCCTTGCACTCTCAGCCTCTGCCTCGTCAAGCTCCTCTATCAAGTGTGCTAACTCATGCCATATACGCTCCGACACATTCTATAGATGCAACAAGCAATTTAAAAGGGGAAAGAGCCTAAGGACATACTCAATTACAACTTGCCCCATAACTTGCTGAGAATCGGCGTTCTCCTTTGCATTGCCACAATCATGATTTGTGGCGTCACTATCGTCTTTGTTTGCAGTAGCTGCGGCGGCTGAAGCATCGGGTGTAAAATCAAGTTATAGAGACGACTGTTTTAGCCAAAAAGGTAATACAACCGTGTGTATTGTTATCATTATATATATAGATGTTACAGTGGTGATAAAGATTACAATAACTACAACCATAACTTTCAGAGTAATCACCATAGAGTTCAAAGTGAAACATAACAGTAAAGTTTGACAGTTTAAGTGTCTTGGTTTGTAGGGAGCACAGGATTGATATCCTTATCATCCTTAACACCTTCCCTCAAATTATTGGGTAAGGAACGGACCAATAATTTGTCACGCAAAGCACAAAACCGATCAACAGTGTGGCCCTTGGTGAAGATATTTGCAACTTGATTGCGGGTGTTGATACATCGAACTACGACATCTTTATTAACAACCTTTTCTTTAATAAAATGATAATCTATTTCGATATGTTTTGTGCGCGCATGGAAGATAGGATTAGAGGCCAGAGATATAACACTGAGATTATTACACCAAAGTGTAGGTGGTGAAGACAGGTAAATGTGCAACTCTCGCAAAATCATATGGATCCAATATACCTCAGCTGTCTTTAATGCCAAGCTACGATACCCTGCTTCAGTACTAGACTTGGAGACAGTAGGTTGTTTCTTAGAGGACCAAGAAACTAGACACTACCCAATATAGATACCATAGCCACTAGAAGAACGCCTATCATCAGGATTACCCGCCCAGTCTGCATCACAGAAGGCATGTAAGGCAACAAGACTTGGTTTGTAGTGAAGACCAAAGTCAGTAGTGTGCTTTAAGTAACGAAGGACTCTATTTGCAGAAGTCCAATGGGTACTAGTAGGTGCTTGCGTATGTTGACACAACTGGTTTACTGAATATACTATATCAGGACATGTGATGGTAACATATTGGAGAGCCCCGACAATGTGGCGGTATTCAGAGGGATCATCTAAGAGATCACCATCAAATTTTGACATCTTCGATCCAGAGATGTAGGGAGCCATGTAAGGTCAAGCGCTTACCATATTAGCACGATCAAGTAAATCAACAATATATTTAGATTGTCATAAATGCAAACCTGTATGGTCACGTGTAGCCTCTATCCCTAAAAAATAACTCAAGTCACCCAAGTCCTTCATCACAAATTCAGAGTTCAGCTGTGAGATAATAGAGAAAATTGTTGAATCATCATTGCCAGTGACGATGATATTATCAACGTATACTAATATATACATATGCAATTTATCTCTATGAAAAGTAAAGAGAGAGTAGTCAACATGTGAACCAGAGAAGCCAAGATCAAATAGTGCCTGTGAGAGTCGAGTGAACCAAGCTCGTGGTGCTTGCTTAAGGCTATAAAGAGAACGATGCAAACGACAAATAAAGGTAGATGTTCAGCACTGATAAACCCTTTCGGTTGCTCGATATAGACTTCCTCATCAAGATATCCTTGGAGAAAAGCATTAGAGACATCTAGTTGTCTTGTTGTCCATCAAAATTGGACAGCCAAAGCCAAAATAATACGGACAGTTGTTGGTTTGACAACTGAGCTAAAGGTCTTAAAGTAGTCGATGCCAGACCTCTGGTCAAATCCTTTGGCGACTAATCTCGCCTTGTAGCGATCAATGGAGCCATCAGGTTTTTGTTTGATCTTATAAACCCATTTGTTGTGAACAATATGATGAGATGAAGGCCGTGGACAGAGGGACCATGTACCATTATCCAATAATGCCTTGAACTCAGTTTCCATGGCGGCACGCCATTCTAGTTTTGAGACTGCCTGTGTATATGTGTTAGCCTCAGGGGGAATGGCAATTGTATGGAATAGGTGAAGTGGATGTCGTGAGGAATAATAGGCCCTATAGTTAGGAAACTAGCAAGGTCGAGAATGCCCTGTTTGTGAGCGAGTAACAATACGGGGAACAAGGGAGTGCTCAATAGAGGCAGGTGAGTTAATGATAGGAGGAAGAGGAGGAGGATTAGGGTGCACAGGTAGATCTTAAATTGGAGAAGAATATGTATCAGAAGATCTATGAGGTGGGGAACCCAGAAAATTATGAGAAATTGGAATTTGAAGAGGAGAGGAAGACATACCAGTGGAAGACGTACCGGAGGGGATCACGATACCAATAGAAGAGTGATTTGAGATCTTTATTTTAGCTGGAAAGTGTGTTTCATCAAACACAACGCTCCGAGAGATGTAGACATGCTCACTTATAGGATCAAGACACTGTAACCCTTTTGACTGGAGCAATAACCAATAAACACACATGGGATACTACAATATGACAATTTTTTTTCAACATATAGGCGTAACAAAGGATAACATCGACATCCAAAGTTTCGTAGAAAAGAATAATCAGGTGCTTTTTTGTATAGTTTGAAGAAAGGAGTATCATTATTTAAAACTGGCGTAGGTAACCTATTGATTAAATATATGGCAATTAAAAATGATTCAACCCAAAATTTCTTAGTAAGACCATATTGTGCAAGTAAAGTGAGTCCCATATAAACAATGTGATGATGTTTACATTCAACAATACCATTTTGTTGAGAAGTATGTGGACATGTTCGTCTATGTAAAATACCATTTTCCATGAGATACCGAGTACAAGTTGATGAAATATATTCACCACCATTATCGGTTTATAAACTTCGAATAGAGGATGAAAATTGTTTTTCCACAAGTAGGCGAAACTGAATAAATGAATTGAAAACATCAAATTTATTGGCAATTGGATATAACCATGTAAATCGACTAAAGTCATCAATAAATATGACATAGAATTTAAAACCACTAGGTGAAACAAGAGGTGCAACCCAAACATCTGAGTGGACCAAAGCTAAGGGACCAGATGTCTCATGGTGAGAAAAGGAAAAAGGTTGTTGGATGGATTTGCCAAGTTGACAAGATTCACATACAAAGTTCTTTTGCAACGAACCAGCAAGAGGTAAATTAGACTTGAATAAAACATGACGCAAGACCGACTCAGATGGATGACCTAAACGTTGATGCCAAAGAGAGCTAGGTGCCTTGATTCCCATAAAGGCAGTTAACCCTCTGCGTTTATTGTGTGATAAATTGTCGAGGTTGACAGGATAAAGCCCATTTTCACTCGGACCCTGGAGGAGCATGATTCCCATCTGATTGTCCTGAACTGAATAGGCATTATATGTGAGATGGAAAGTAACATCATTATCAACACAAAATTTGTTAATAGAAAGGAGATTGGTAGTAGCTTGAGGATAATGTATAATATTTTTAAGAAGAAAATGATTGTTACGAGAGTGGACAATGGAGGAACTAGTATGTTTAATAGACAAACCTGCACCATTAACTACATCGACGGTCTCATTAACATCAAATGAGCGTTTGGAATCCAAGTTCTCAGCATTATTAGTTATATGTGCATTAGCACCACTGTCTGCATGCCATTGGCAATTCAAAAATTATGAATTAATATTAGCAACCATGGCTACCAGGTCTATAAGGGGATGACGTCTTTGGAAGGAAAAATCCATTCGTCGAAAACAGTCCAATGCTTGATGATTACTGCTTTTACAGATCTAGCAGGGAGAACGACTACCTGAGTTGGAGATAGAGCGAACATTCTTAGTAGATGTGGAGGAGACAGGTTTTGGAAAGAAGTGTGGCCTTGTAGCAGTGGTGTTTAAGGATCTAGAATAATGGAGTTTTCGTCTCACAGGCTGAAACTTTGGTTGATTTGTGAATAAGGCAAAGGATGATGTTTCTGGCACAGGATTTACTGGAGCATGATGATTCAGAATTATTTCATGATTCAGCAGTTCAGACCTAAAATCAAAAAATGACATAGAGTTCTCCCGAGTGTGGAAGGAGTAAGAGGTAATAAACTGTGTAAAAGTATTATTAAGACCCCTAATAATAAAGGATAAGAGATCGTCATCATTAACTGGTTTTCCAACAGCAGATAATTAGTTTGCTAAGAACTTGGCTTCAGCCAGATACGAGGCACTGGTCAAAAAGCCTTGTTGGAGATTCTGTAGTTGACGTTTCAGGTGAGAGATACGGGATTTTGATTGAGAAGCAAAATGATCAGCAAGAGACTGCCATGCTAGAAGTGAAGAATCCAAACCATAAAGAGAAGCTACCAGTGTAGGAGAAATAGAGGAGATGATCCAACTTAGCAAAAGCTGGTCACGACTCTGCCAACTAATGTAGGCAGGATTTACAGACTTATTTGTGGCAGCAGTGTCATCAGTAAATATAGCAGGGCAGAGCTTAGACCCATCAATAAAGCCAAGCAAATTGTGACTCTTGAGAATGGGTTTAAACTGGGCAGTCCATGCAAGATAGTTTGTCTCATCAAGTTTTTGCGTTGGACTAGGAAAAATAAATTGGGATGAGGCGGAGGAACCAGACTCAGCCATGTTTTTGAAAGAAAAAGAAAAAGAAAAAGAAAAAGGAAAGCGGAAGAAGAATCTTTAAAGCGTAAGCTATATCAGCTCTAATACCATGTAAAGTCAAGTTATAGAGACGACTGTTTTAGCCATAAAGGTAATATAACCGTGTGTATTGTTATCATTATATATATAGATGTTACAGTGGTGATAAAAATTACAATAACTACAACCATAACTTTCGGAGTAATCACCATAGAGTTCAAAGTGAAACATAACAGTAGAGTTTGACAGTTTAAGTGTCCTGGTTTGTAGGGAGCACGGGATTGATATCCTTATCATCCTTAACATTGGGTGCCTGAGACTTCTTCTTCTGGTTGCTTCTGCGACGACGACGTTCACTCCTTTTGGATTTCTTTGCAGAGTTAGGGTTAGTGGAGGTTAGATTTCCATTGGAGACGACATGGTTTTGATATGGTAGAGTTTCTGTCTTCTCATCAAACATAAGCAAAAATCAATTTCTCTTCTTTTAATTGCTAATTTCTTTCAATGGCTCGTACCAAGCAGACTACAAAAAATCCATCGGAGGCAAGGCACCTCGTAAGTAGCTAGCCACCAAAGCTGCTCGTCAATCTACCCCAGCCATCGAAGGCATGAAGAAACCTCACTGTTTCACGCCAGGAAATGTGTCTTTGCGAGAAATCATGACATACCAGAAGAGCACTGAGCTTCTGATCTGCAAGCTTCCATTCCAAAGGTTGGTGAGAGAAATTGCAGCTCTTCAAGAGGTGGCTGCTTCAAAAATGCCTTTTCTGTCTGCTCAGCAATTGTTGTGGCTGTTGCTGCGCGATTGAGGTTTATCTCATGGGTCTCTTTGAGGACACAAATGTGTGTCATTTTGTGAGTAAAAAAAAGAATAATAAAAAAAATCATCGAGAAGTAGAAAATGAATTCTTACATAGATTAAAAAATTCATCAACAAGTAGAATATGAAATACAAATTCTATCCCTTCTCTTCCCTCTCTTCTCAATTTCTTACACAAACAAATGAAATTCAAACAAATTCTATTCCTTCTCATCCCTTTTGTTTTTTCCCTCTTATCCCTTTCTCTCTCAAATTCTTACAGATAAATGAGATTCAAATCAAGAAATAGACATATGAAATTTCTTCCCTCTATGCTCTCTCTTCTCTACTATTTGAGCATTCTTCTTCTTCTTCTTCTTCTTCTTCTTCTTCTTCTTCTTCTCAATCTCTCAATTTCTCAAAATCTATAAACCAAATTAAATTCATCTTTCTATTATCTTCTCTTTCTCTTTTTCCAAACTGATTCTGTTAAAAAAGATTAAGTCCTCATGTGTTTCGTGTTCATTGTTGCAATCTCATGCTTGGTTTACCAAAGCAGGAGATTGAGGAGGGATGTTAGACTATAAAATCTGGGTTGTCAATATCGTTCCGCTCCGGCAAAAATAGCCAGAACGTTCCATGCCGTTAAAAAAAGCGAGACAAAACGGCGTTCTTTTTGTCTCGGTTTTAATTCCAGCCCGTTCCAGAAATACCGGCTAAATACCAGCCAGAACATCTCGGTGCCGTTTCAGGTGTGCCGTTTCGGCCTTAAAATCCTCCTTATTTTAATTAACTTGTGGTTGTGTTTCTAATTTTGAGATTATGTTTGTTTGACTTTGTGTTTGTATTGTATAATTTAAAGTTAATTTATCTTAATTTTTAATTATGCTTGTTAAATTAATATTTTATTTTTTTTTCATATATATGTATAATTAATTATATATAAACAGTACAACCCCAAAACGGCACGCCGAAACGCTCCTAAACCAAAATATTCTGTACCAATAGAAAAACCAGAATGACGACCAAAACGGTATTAACAACCTTGCATAAAATAGAGAGTAAGCCGTGAGAAAATATTGTTTGTTAAGACTAATGGAACTATAAATTCAAACAGTTGAAATTGTTATATTCACTATTTATGTTAATTAATTGGAAAGTTGACGTTGTTATGTTCACTGTTCATGTTAATTAATTGGCAGACCTAATTCAATTAATTGGCATGCCTCATTCAAAGCTTGAAAAATTGTTCATTGTTCATGTTAATTAATTCACAGGGAGGTGATGTGTTTTGGAGGCACTGTGTTCACTGTTCATGTTAATTAATTGGCAATTTGGTGCTGAAAACATTGTGTGTTGATACTCATGGAACTGTGGATTCAAATAGTTAACACTGTTATGTTTACTATTCATGTTAATTAATTAGGAAGTTTACATTGTTATGTTCACTATTCAGGTTAATTAATTGGCAATCCTCATTCAAAGCTTGAAAAGTTGTTCACTTTCATGTTAATTAATTGGCAAAGAGTGTTGTGCTGTGTTATGGAGGTGCTATGTTCACTGTTCATGTTAATTAATTGAAAGTTTGGTGATGTTTATTAATGCACTCTACATGCAACAATTAATTAATGCGCTCTTCACTTATAGTCACCTTTTCTTATCATTCATCAAATGTTGTTTTGTTATCATCTTGCAATAACCGGTTAATCAATCTTGCAATCATCTTTTGTTATCATTTTCAATAGTTTTTAGTGCATGCTTGGTCTTTGATAACTACAGCTTGACGATCAATTAATACAATTTTATGGTTGCTTTTAGTTGCTAATTAATGCTCGCGTGTCAACAGTTGCTTTATGCATTCATTGAGGTTGATTATGTCTTAAGATAACAATTAATGCATCAATTAGTTAATGCATCTTTTCATGCCTTAGGAAAAGAAATTGAGCTCTAAAAAATTGAAGTAACCCTTTGTAATGACACTCAAACAACAAATCTATTGAGGGTGAATTGGGCAGCAGAATTGAAAATTTTCTTAACGTCATTTTTTTCCTTAACACGTGTCTGTTGAAGGAAACCATGAGACAAATGAGATAGCCTCTTTTGGTGTTGTACAACGATGAAATTGATTGTGCACTACCTTGGACATAAAGATTGATGTTGTGTAGTTTTTTCATTCCAATCAGGTTTGGACAGGGAAGAAAGTTGCACAAAACTGAGGCAACTTGTTGTCATGACATTTGGCCAACCAAGAAAAAATATGCCCTTCCATCTTTTTCTTACAATTCATTGCCTAACCATTAGATTTTTTGGTGCATCAATTTTGTTTGAGTGTAGGCTTTCAGGTGGTGAGTTTGCACTCTTAATTATTTGTTGATATTTTAAAAATTATTAGAATATATATAAACAATATATATTAATATTTCAACTACTTTATTATCAATAATCAACCAAATAATATTCATAATACACTTTGAAAATTCAAAATTACTAAAGGCTTACTAGACTTTAAGATTAAGAGTAGTATGATTGTTTTTGCATTTCAAAAATTAGATTTTATTTTTATTTTTTTCTTTACTTCAAATTATTATATTGTATATTTTTAGATTATTTTGATATGCTCATGTCAAAAATATATATATATTTTTAAAATATTATTTTAATATATTTTCAAACAAAAAACACTTTAACAAATAATTACTAAAATTCAATATCGGGCTCTAAGTTCTTTTAAATTTCCGAGATACATTCTTTAGGTGGGGCAAAGCAAAGAATATATAATTTAGCGAAAAATACAGCAAGAAGGTTAGCACAAATTAATTCAGAAAAAGGTGGCCTAATAAAGATCAATAATTGTCCATTATGAACAATATCTACTCAGCGATTATTCATTTTCTGGAGCAATAACGGAAAAGCAGTCTCAAAACACGATCGAGCAGGATGCACTTGTTCTTGAAAAATATCTAGAAAGTAGAAAACTTGAACAACATGATATGGTTGTAGGGCTTCCCTGGATTCACAATCTGTGAAGGGAAGTTGGGATGGTTGACAGAATCAGGAAATCCTTGAGTCTCTAGACACAGACCTCCATGAGGTTTATACATAAAACCACCTTTTCCCTTCACGTTCAAAGTGTTGCTCGTGAAGAACTGCACGCCAGGCTGATCGGTTAATATCTCCATCACTCTTCCAGACTTCTCATCATGCACGATTGCTGCTTTCTTCAACTTGTTGTTTCCACTTCCATCGAGTGCGTAGTTTATGTCGTAGCCCTTAGGGAGTTCGTTGATCCTGCTGCCAACGGTTCTAGCCGTGAGAAAATCATAGGGTGTTTCTTTCACGGCCACGATTTCTCCTGTAGGAATGAGCTTACTGTCAGTAGGAGTGTAATGCGAGGCAAAAATCTGAATTTTTTCCGACAAGATATCGCCACTGTTGTGGCCACCAAGGTTCCAGAACGCATGGTTGACGAGATTAACCGGTGTGGCCTTGTTTAGAGCTTCTGCTTTCATTGTTATACGGAATTGGTTGTCTCCAAGGAGCGTGTAGCTTGTTTTTACAAGGAGATCGCCTGGGAATCCTGTGAGTACATAGGAAAATAATTTTTACATTAATAGTGTAGATATAATTAAAAAAAACTATGTTAAAGAATAATATAAATTATATTCTGGAGCCTCATTTAATAATTTAAATTTTTAGATAAAATTGTTATTTGGTATAGTATCAGAGCCTTGATAATCCAGCGGTCATGAATTTGAATCTCAACACCTCTATTTTATTTAATGAAATTCAAGCACAAGGAAGTGTATTTCTGTGCAAGTTTTAAGTCCAAAAAACTTTTACTTAAATGAATATATTAGAAAATAATATAAATTATATTCTGAAAGTTTTTTTAATAATTTAAATTTTTAGATGAATGATTAACAGAATATTTATTCTTACCTTGGTCACCATCAAAGCTGTGATAAGTAAAGTCGATGCGAGGGATAGCACCATCTGGGTTGTACTTTTTCACTTTCCAAACAACCTTACTGAATCCTATCGGCCCACCTGATATACACCACAGAAGCGAGCAGTTCGTTCAGAAGGAAATAAGAAATGATGTCTTGAAGACATATGAGGAAATTAAGCTGCTTCCAGTTTACGAGGTGTAATATGATTTGTAGTTACCATGAATCGTGTTATTCCCTGAATTAGCAGGTAGTTTATAAACAGTTCCGTTCAGGGTGAATTGAGCTTTAGAGATTCTATTGGCAACCCGTCCCACAGTGGCTCCAAAGGGTGATGAAGCATTCTGCACAAATTAAGTCTAGCAATTTCATAGTATATTTCAAGGGAGATTATAAATGGTATTTAAAAAAAAACAAAAACAAACAATCAATTAGAGATCACTGTGATAATTTTTGCCTTTTAATTTAGTTTTTACTTAAAAATCAATATATCAAATTGATTTTTTTAGATATATTTTTTTATGATTTTGATATGTTTCAATTAAAAAAAAAACATAAAAATATAATTTTAATACATTTTAAATTAAAATGCACTCGAAATAAACAATCATTTAGTGTTCATTTGATAATCTAACAGCCTTTGCCTTTTAAATTATTTCTTGTCTAGAAAAAGAATACCAAACTATGCTTTTTAGATATTTTTTATAGTTTTGATATGTTAATATCCGAAATAAAAAAATATAATATTTTTTAATATATTTTCGATTAAAAATATTATACATGGGATTACCTTGAAATGTATAATTTATAAACTCGTCTCCGTTTATGGAAAGAAAAACATTTAAAAAAACAAAGTGAACTTTGAAATGTCAAGGTCAACTCGCATCGCCATACGATTAATTTAAAATGTGTCTTTATATTAAAGGGAAAGGCATTTAAAAAAGAATGCCTTCGCATTTTGGCACGGACACTGCAAAATTTGCGGTCGAAAAGGGTTTTCACTAAGTTCCTGTTTGTTTGATGGAAATTGGTTTCCTTTTGAAAAGTGAATTTCGAGAAAATTGAATTCTTGGAAAGTGAATTCCTGAAAAGTGAATTCCGATATTTAAAAGTGTTATGGAAAATGAACTGGAAAACACTTTCTAGTGTTTGTTTGTGTTATGGAAAATGAACTGGAAAATAATTTATTAATAAATTTTTTTTTTCAAGTTTATTAAAATAATGAGGAACAAATCTTATAAATTAAAAAGGTGAATGAGAATGAAATTGAAAAAAAAATATAATTTCATAAATTATCTCAAATAAAATAAATAATAATCAAAATAATAGAGATCAAATCTAAAAATTTTAAAAAAATGAAAGGTGAATAAATTAAAATAATAATAATTAACATTTCATAAATTATTTCAAATAAAATAAGTAACAATAAAAAAAATGAGACCAAATTTGATAGATAAAAAATTTCAATAAAAAAATGATAAGAAAAAAGCAAATAGCAATTATAAAAATAAGGACCAAAATTAATATAAAAATTAAATTTTAAGAGATGGAATTGAAAAATAAATATTCAAAAACAAATTATATATAACAATCAAAAGTTTGAGGATCAAATTTGATATAATCAGCAAATAATGATATTTTTAAATTTTTCACAACTTCTGGAAAGTGTTTTCCGTCCAAATTTTCCGGAAAACACTTTCCTGAAAACCAAGCCAAATTTTTCTTTGACTGGAAAGTGTTTTCCGTTGACCGGAAAGTGTTTTCCGTTGATCAACTTTCCAGAAGATAAACAAACACAGGAAAGTTTGGAAAGTGATTTCCCGAAAAGTGAATTCCAGAAAACAAACACAACCTAAATTTCTAATAGTTCTTTTCAAAAAACAAAATTAAAAAATATTATTTTAATATATTTTTAAACAAAAAAATTCTTTAAAAAACAAACTCAAAGTATTCTACATATCCAGCACCATGTGCTTGCATGTCCTTGAAAGAGACACCGACAAGGGCCATCTCTATCAGTGGCGATCATTTCGCACAAGCGACAATGTGAAACCATCTTCTCTATCATCAACCGAAAGCTAAAACATGGAAAACAAATGGAGAAAATTCTCACCATGAATCCCTGAATAGTATCAAAGCCAAGAGCAACATCACCTCGCTTTCCTGTTAAGTGTTCATCAAGAAACAGACGTTATGAGCTCAAGAACACGTAATCTCGAACTTGAAATGCAATTTATAACATCAAACAGCAGATTTCAAAGAACTTGAACTGATCCCAACTTGGATCAAGGAAGACAGCATACCATTTTTATCAGGGAGAACAAGGGAGACAATACGGGCGCCATAGTTGGTAAGCTTCATGCTGAGATTTCCTTTCTTGAGCTCATACATCCCGATCTCTTCCGCCATTGCCGAGTGATCAATGGAGGCACACTCAAGAACTACCAGAATGCTAAAGCAAAACAAGGCAGAAAACCTGGCCATCTTCTCCCCCACAGAAGATATGAAATAAGTGCGGTCTTTTGTCTGGAGATCTAGCCCTTGATCATAAAAGAGATATTTATGGGTGGGTATTCAAAATGAACGTCTGAAATAAAAGAGTGATTGAGGACTTGTAGCGAGCAGTTTTCTTCCTTGGAATTTTCTCTTTTGACGGTAGCATGTGGTGTTGACCGGCGAGTAATGGATCCACACAAGAGGATTGTTAATTTCTCCATTTGCGGGCCCCGCCATGCAGCCTGGCCCCAAAGATTGGATATTTCTTTAGAAAGTCACCTGACATGCATGCGCTCCGGCCGCAGAGACAGTACAATTATTTAAAATGTACAAAAATAATACCGTTAAATTTATTAAGAGTTTGTCAAGTTATTTTTTAATTATTTAAATAAAACAAATCAGTCTTTCATCTCAAATATTATGGGGTGCTTTTTGAATGAAAGTGGTTATATTCTTAAGTGCACCTTAAACTTTTTTTAAAAAAATGAAGAATTTAGTGTTTTTAATTTGTTTTCTCTTGAAAAAAAATAAAAAAATATAGAGGGTAAAATAATCTACTAAAAACATAATCAGTGGAGAACTTTTTATTTTCAATAATAAGCTATTTCATTCTAAATATCTGACTATGTTTCTATAAGAAAACAAATTGAAAGAAGCAGATAAAACTTAAAAAAAATAGAGGAAATATATTTAAAATAAAAAGTACAATGAGATATCTTCTTTTATTTTCTCTTAATAATAATCAAACCATGTGAATCAATATATATATATATATATATATTTCCTCAGTTAGAGTCTGTTTGTTTGAAAGTGTAATAAAATTTATTTTTAAAATTATTTTTTGCTTGAAAATACAGAAAATAAATTTCTTACAATTATTTTTTACACCATTATATTAAAAAAACACTAAAAAAATATTAATTTAATTTGTTTTACTAAAATAAAACTTTTAAAAATATAATTTAACCGCACCCCCAAGCCTGAGAGATTTGCTATATAAGAAATTTTGTTTTTGAGTTTTTTGTTTGAGAAAAAAATAGAGATTAGAGTTTTTTTCTAGCTATTATTTACATTACTTTAGGAAAAGAAATTAAGAACATCAAATAAGCATTTAGTATTTGATATTTTTCACTCAATTCGTACGAAGTGGGATATGATTCCGAGTAAAGCATATTGGCATCAAGATGAAAAAAAGCTGTGGAATTGTTTTATTTTTTTTAAAGAAAAGAAAATGAAACTAATATGCCAATCGAAATCTTATTCATTCTGAAAGCATTATTAAAGCATCGTGCTTTCGCAATGTGAAAGTTCAGCGTGAGAGATTATCTAGAGATTTGAGAATTTGAACAGCATGTAATGCTTGTAGGACTCCCCTGGATTCACAATCTGTGAAGGGAAGTTGGGGTGGTTCACAGAATCAGGAAATCCCTGAGTCTCCAGACACAGAGCTGCATGAGGTTTATACGTAAATCCGCCTTTCCCCTTCTGGTACAGAGTGTTGCTCGTATAGAATTGCACGCCAGGCTGATTCGTTGATATCTCCATCACTCTCCCAGACTTCTTGTCATGCACGATCGCTGCTTTTTTTAGCTTCTGCTCGGCCCTTCCGTCAAGTGCGTAGTTGATGTCGTAGCCAGCAGCGAGCTTGCTGAACATGCTCCCGACGGTGCTGGGTCTGAGAAAATCATAGGGTGTTCCTTTCACCGTCACTACTTTTCCGGTGGGAATGAGCTGAGCGTCGACCGGAGTGTAGTGCGAACCGAAGATCTGAATTTCTTCAGACAAGATATCACCGCTGTCGTGGCCACCGAGGTTCCAGTATGCATGGTTGACTAGATTCACTGGAGTGGCCTTGTTGAGAGCTTTTGCTTTCATGGTTATACTCATCTTGTTGTCTCCAAGGAGCTTGTACACCACAATTACAAGGAGATCACCAGGGAATCCTGTGAATATGAAGAAGGTATTCATGAATTTCAATTAATTTTGCATGCTCATAGATAGATATGTTCTGGGAAAGATTATGGTGTTGACAGACTATGCTGACCTTGTTCACCATCAAAGCTGTGATACGCAAAGACAACGTGAGGAGTTTGACCTTCTGGGCTGTACCTTTTCACTGTCCAGACCACCTTACTGAATCCTTTAGGGCCACCTGATATCCATGTAAGCAATTCACAGACGCAAAAACAAAGTTTCTTTTCAGTTCAAGCTGATAGAAAATCAAATTGAAGAAAACTTCTACTTTGCTAGAGAACTGGTATATAAAGTAAGATGTGCATTTTACCATGAAGCGTGTTCTTCCCATCATTGGCAATTAGTTTATATAGAGTTCCGTTCAAAGTAAATTGAGCACCGGAAATTCTATTGGCAACTCGTCCCACAGTGGCTCCAAAGCTGGATGAATCATTCTGCACAAGGTCGCCAATCCAATATGAAATGATCGCAAAGAAATTGTAGATGGCAAATCAACTTTCAGGGCTTGAACGACATAAAGTGTAGGATCAAGTTCAGACACAAGCACAATAAATTCTCAATTCCACTAGTTTTTCAAGGCTACAAATCTAAATTTCCATTCGATCATTGTTTTATAGAGAACTCAAACCTTTTTGTGTAATGTGGTTCTACCATAATTCCTCAATTAAGAAATCAAATTATTTTGAAGTCAAAAGCAATATTATTCCAATAATTTAGGGTTATGTTTAACTTTTGGCTCACATGTTCTATTGTTTTTGTTCAAAGATAGAAGAGGGAAGATTACACATGCTCCAAAAATATAAAATTTATATTTTTAAAAGTGATTTTAATAGATTTAATATGCTAATAACAATATAAAAGATATTATTTTAATTAAAAGGTATGAGCAATAATTTAGGATGTGTGTGTGCCGTTGGAGGTGGGTTAAGGGTCCACAGACCCACCAAGCCTTTAGGTGTACATGCGCATGTAATATTTGAACTTTAGTCGGACAAATTATTACGTAGTTGAAAATTATGTTTAGCTTGTTTATCATCTCAAGAAAAGAAAAGAAAATTATTTTAAGATACCATCGTGTGATGCACACCGCAGTCGGACAAATAACCACAAGTGTCTGTTTCTAGTGCATTTTAAAACGTGTTTTAAAAAAAAGTTGAATTTTTTTAAAAATATCTATATATATTTTTAAATATTTTAATATTTTTAGGTTAAAAATGATTTAAAAATTAAAAAAAATCATTTTAATATATTTTAAAATAAAAAGTATTTTAATAAACAACTTCAAGATCACTTATTTCTAACTAAAACATTATTTGTTGTTGTGTTTTAAAAATATCTTTAAAATAATTAGAAAATCTTTTATTTTTATTTTAAATTAATTTTTAATCACTTAAGATATTTTTATGTTCTATATCAAATATTATTTTTAATAAAAATGAAAATCACTTTACTTTGGAATGCACCACATAAATAAACAATAAAAAAAACGCCCCGGACAAATTTACAAAAGCCGATGAGATTGCTGAAGTCCTAATGTGACCCATATGGTCAAACAAAACATTAAAAAGTTGCTGTTTCAAAGATAAAGATTGACTTTTGAAGATAACCAAGGGACAAGATTAACTGTGACAGCACTATTCTCCAAGCTATTGCTGAATGCAGCCATGAGATACGACAGAGATGGGAAATCAGAACCTTTAATTATATTTTAAGAAATAGATTCGAACTAAAATAATTGGGGAGAGACTAGACTGACTGTCGAGAAGCAAAACACTAGCGCACGACAAACTGTACAGCTAGCTAGCCCTGTTCTGCAAGTCTGGTCCTGCAGAGCCAGCGCTGGCTATGCGTGGCTGTGGCTTGAAAGAGACCCAGGAAACAGAGAGGCACAGCCAGCAATTAACAATGTGGATCAATTCGCAAGAAAGTTTAGAATCATATCCTTTCGTTAAACCAGAAGCAGAAAAAGGAGGAAGAACAGATGAACACAAATCTCACCTTGTATTCCTTGATAGTATCATAGCCAAGAACAACATCACCTAGCTTTCCTGTTGATCAGCGCAGCGCAAGAAACAAAGAAAGCTTAAGAGATGAAATATTATACGTTCTCTGAAGAAATTAACTAAAATACTTCAAGAAATGAAGAGCGGATCATCAAGTTGTTGAAGATATACCGTGTTTATCAGGGACGACGAGGGAGATGATATGGGCTCCATAATTGGTAAGTTTCACGGACATATTTCCTTGCTTGAGCTCGTATATCCCAATCTCTTCCCTTGTCGAAGAGCCGATAGCTAGAAACCCAAAGATCTGCAGCAGGCTAAAGCACCACGACACAGACAACTTGGCCATCTTTTCCACTTAGAATATGAGATATGTTTGGCCTTTATCCGAAGATTTGTGCTCTAATATTGCCTCACTTATTAGGTGCTGTATAAGAGATACCTGTGGGTGGGCGTTGAAACTGATGGTATGGTAGACTAGCTGGTTTATGAGGTAGAGAAATAAGGTATTAGCGTGACAAAATTCTCGAGTTCTCCAACCGACGAATATATATTACTATATATATATATATATATACACACACACACACACAATCGAAACAATATATATATTACAAAACACATAATTGGCGTGGGGTTTTTACTGTGGACCATCTCACAGATCACTGTGGACTCGAGCAGTGCACTGGCGAAATTGGCCCTCGGGCGCGCGGCAAAGGGGGGCTGGCAGGCGGGGCTATTTTCGGTTTTTCCCCTGAATTTTCTATATTTTTTTTAAATATTCAGTTGTGAACAGTGTATTGACGATTTCGTCCCCAGTAATAAGACAAAATAAGGCTTCCGGCTGAGGGGCACCGGCGTAATTGCACGCGTCCGGACCGGCCTGGTCCGGTCTGCCGCAACTTTTTATTTTTTTATTATTTTCTTAAATGGCTAAATACGGTTTTAGCCCCTAATAAGACAAAAACACTCAATTGGGCACAGGGGCAACACGGTAATTGGCCCTATTTTTTGATTTTTTTATTCGGCGTCTGTCATGGCGTGGGCCGCACGCGCCAGGCGGTGTTCCGCATCACGCCCTGTTGAGGTGGCGCGTGCGGCCTCATACGGTGGCCGGAAATTGTCTACCGGCGTCCAGAACGATCGCCTCCGCGTGGTCTTCCTCCCGCGGTGGTGCGTGTAACCACCAGATGTCCGTGGATGCGGCGGAGGCCGGTTAAAGCCGCCGGCCACGTTTCTCTCTCTCCTGCACGTCAATGTGCAGGAGAGTCCCCCATGTTGCGTTCCTTTTCGCTTCGCTCCTTGTACTTTTAATTTCGTTTTTGGTCCTCATTTTTTTGATATAAGTTTTGATTTTTTTCGATTGGGTCCTCCGATTTTAATTGATTGAATGTGAAAGTTTCACTTCGGTCCTTCTACTTTCAATTTCAGGGTTGGCTGTATATAACTCAATCAATTCGGTACAAAAGTTCTGATTTTTGCAATTTTATCCTCTGATTTCAATTGACAATAAATGTAATTTGCATTTCAGCCCTTTGGCTTTTTATTTTTTAATTTAATCCCTTTATATTTAATTTTAGCTTTTATGTTTTTTAATCCCTACTTTTGTCCATGTATATATAAGTGTATTTAACACAATAATAATAATAATAATAATAATAATAATAATAATAATAATAATAATAATAATAATAATAATCATAATCATAATAATAATAATAATAATAATAATAATAATAATAATAATAATAATAATAATAATAATAATAATAATAATAATCATAATCATAATTTAATTATTTTTCATTCTTGCTCTTTTGTTATTTTTTTCCCTCCCGATAATTTGATGTGTTTTTTTTCCCGGTAATAGCAATGATAATTTTTTTTAGTTTTTTATCTTTTGGTAAAGTTTTTGGGATATTTTTAGTCTTTCATTTTTTTATGTTTATTTCATTATTAACATAATAATAATAATTATAATAATAATAATAATAATAGTGATTATTATTAATATTATAATAATTGTGATTATGTATTCTATGATTATAATAATAGTAATTATTTATTCTTTCATAATAATAATAATAATAATAATAATAATAGTTTTTAATTTGTTTTTCTTGCTTGCTGTTTTGTTCATGCTTTTTATTTTTTTCACTCGGTATAATTTAATAATTTTTTCTTTTTTTATTCTAGCGGCAATAATAATTTTATATATTAAGACTCCGATGTTACTATTGTGATAATATTTTAAATTAATATTGCTTCCTTTTCCCTTTTCTTATAATTTGCTCTTTCTATTAATTGATTTTTATAATTTTATTATCTGCACAATAATGATTTTAGTAATTTGTTTTTTTACTTATTCAATTATTTTGCTCTTTTTTCTAATGTTTGTGCGCGCTCTTTTGTGGTCGTTTATGACGCAATACCTATATTCTAAAAAATGTAATCTATGCTTACGTGACAAACTCAACTACAAATTTTAAATATTTTATCTTTGAATCTATAATTTTTATTTACTTATATCATATAAATTTATCGTTGTAGATTTAATTATGTTAAATTATATACAAAAAAACTACCCGCGGCAACGCGCGGGCAATTATCTAGTATATATATAAACGGAGTCCCACATTTACTGTTTCAATTTTTACTGTTCTCACATACACAAATTACTATAGATTGTGACACTAAAATTATCATTTTTCCCGGGTCTGAAATATTTAACCCCCGATACTAGGGTTATTTTTAATATTTTCAGGAGACATAGATGGTATTTCCGAATTCTTTGCATAGTAAAATTACTATTTTACCCATGAGAGCTTAGAAAGGAACGCGAAATAGTTGGAGGTGTTTTCAGTTTTTCCCAGATTTTTGCACAGTAAAACTATGAAAATAGCCCTAGAAAATGACAAAAAGAACGCCTGGAACCGGGGTATATACGTAATTTACCATTGCAGTACTTTCACCCCTGATTTTTTCGTGGTTATCGCTGAGTCCAGGGGTATATACATAATTTACCATTTTTATTAATTCTTTTTCTGGAACACTGTAGACGCGTCATATGGACACGCCAATGGTGTTCACGTGCACATGCTATTTTGGCGATGTGTGCGAGGTCTTTAGGTGGTGGAAACTTCCCATCCACCATCTTACCTAGTGCGCCTACATGTTCTCTACCTCCCAGCGTGACAAGTGTCATGTGAAAGTGGTCGCGATAGATGGCTTTTCTTTCCCCTCTTTCTCTCTCTCCTACTGCCAGAAAGTACGGTATGGTACTTCATATTTGTGGTTGTTTGATTTTAGTCCAAAGTCTATTGATTTGGTTTTTCTTACTAATTTCTTCAATGAAAATTTTAATTATTTTCAATTATACCTTTCAATTGAAATTGATTATACATGGTATGTTTCATTTCAATCCTTAATCTTTTGATTTTTGGTTTGTTTTTTGTTCCTTTAATAATTTTGGTATACAAGTTTTAATTTGTTCGAATTTTGTCATCCAATTGAAATTGGTCATTTATGCTATTTTTTATTTTGGCCCTTATTCCTTTGATTTTTTCAGCAATTACACTATATTGTTTTTTTTTAAATCCCTTTATTGTTTTTCGATCCCAAAGTTTTGATTTGTTTCATTTTTATCCTTCAATTGGAATTATTTATATATTTTGTTTTTCATTTTGACACTTGTTCTTTTAATTTTTTATTTGATATTAATTCCTTTGGTTTTTTATCTTTCTTGGACAATGTTTATTTTTTGTCCATATTTATGCATTTATGCTTTTACTTTTTGTTTTTAATTTTTGTCATTTTATTTTTCTTGGATTTTATTTTTATTAGGTTCCGTTATGAAATTTTAAATTATGTTGGTTACACTAGATTTTGTTTTTAAGAATCTCTTTATTGTTTTTCGGTTTTTCGATTTTGATTTGTTGTAGTTTTGTCATTCAATTGTAATTAATTATATATTTTGTTTTTCATATAGCACTTATTCTTTTAAATTTTTATTTAGTATTAATTTTTTCTCTCGGTCATTATTGAATAGTGTTTGTTTTTTGTCTGTATTTATTCATTTATGCTTTTATATTTTGTTTTTATTTTTTGTTGGGATTTTATTTTTATTCGGTTCCATTCTGAATTTTTAATTTATGTTGGTTACACTATATTTTATTTTTAAAAATTCTTTTTTTTTGTCCCAAGGCTTTGATTTGTAGAAGTTTTGTCATTCAATTAGAATGAATTATATATATTGTTTTATATTTTGGCATTTGTTCTTTTAATTTTTTTATTTAGTATTGATTCCTTTAGTTTTTCCAGTCCTTCTTAGACAATGTTTATGTTTTTTCCGTATTTATTCATTTATACTTTTAGTTTTTTTTTTAATTCTGTCATTTTATTTTTATTAGAGTTTTATTTTTATTCGGTTTAGTTATGAAATTGTAACTTATGGTGGTGATCATTTTAAAATTAATATTGCTTCTTTTTTATCTTTGTTCTTTTTTTGTGTTTTTTGTTATTTTTATCTGTTTTTCGGATCAGATGATTTTATGATTTTTATAGTTTGCGCAATAATAATGATAATTTTAGTGATTATTTTTTTTATTGTTTTTTTGTAAAAATAATTTTCTTTTTTTTAATTCTTTGGGGCAATTTAATGATTTTAACTGTTTGTGCACTAATGTTCATAATAATTTGAACTGTTATAGGAATGATAATGATGGTAACGTAGGGATGAATTTTCAATTTATGTTTTCTTCTTTTTAGAGATAGAAAATTAAATAATTGTTTTTGTTATTTTATTATTGCAAGTGTTTTCACAATTTATATTTTGTTTTGTTGTATTTAGTAATTCAGATATCCGAATCTTCTTGTTTTTTTAATGATAATAATAATTTAATACTGGTTATTTCGTTGAAACCTACTAAACACATAAATTTATATCCATTTAAAATTCATATATTTTATAGAAAACTTGCACTTCACAAGATTTCTGCAAAGATTTATTATTTAGCCCAAATTTATATTATAATAAAAAAATCTCACACAATTATTATTTTTTTGCGCTGAAACAAATATGATTCCGACCGCAACAAGGCGTAGAGGAAATGGCTAGTAAAGAATTAAAATGGAAGGTAATGTTGTTATAGACACATTATTGTATTTATTGCTACAATCAAGCAATAAATTTTATCTTTCCCAAAAACAAATATATAAGCCTTGGTGTGGGGTATTTTAGACTTTTTATGTGGTCTATTAGTCATTTAATAATTGCATAGGTATATAATTCTTTTAAATAATAAAATAATTTAATTATTTTTTATTTAAAAAAATGGATAGTAAAGGGCATTTTAGCCTTTTATTTTAATAAACATTAGAAATTCAATTGCACCCTTTTAATCAAGGAGAGATTAACCATAGATCTATAGGGCTTTTGGTCATTTCAAATAAGTTTTCTTGTGAGTTTCAGAAACATGATGACCCAACAAGCCTTTTCATCATGTCATTAGATGCATTGTAGTGTCATCTTCCACCAAGTATAGTGAGAGTCATTATTGGTGTGGTGATTTGTCATCAATTGACATTCTTTTTCCTCTTCTTTTATCTCTTCTTTAAAAAAACACAAGTTTGTCTTTTTTTTATTTTTTATTTCAATTTCAGTCCTAGTTCTTTTTATTTTTATTTTTTTACTATTTTATAGAAATTTAATTTAATTTCAATTTAATCATTCAATTCCAATTTGATATATATATATATTTTTTCATTCAATCCTAATTTTTTAACTTCCAATTTGTTTCCTTGTCCTCGTGTGAAAGTTTCTTTGGTCCTCAAATCAATATTATGAGAATTGCCCCAAAGAATAAAAAAAAAGCAAAACATTTTTACAAAAAAACAATAAAAAAATAATCACTAAAATTATTATTATTATTGCGCAAACAATGAAATCATAAAATCATTTGATTTGAAAAAAAAATAAAAATAACATAAAACACAAAAAAAAAAAAACAAAGAGAAAAAAAGAAAAATATTAAAATTAAAATGATCACCAACATAAATTAAAATTTGAGCCCTAGGATAAAATGATAATTTTACTGGCGCAATCGACATTAATCTAAGTCGATGTACACAATGAAAAATCTATCCTAAAATACCCATGACTTTTATATTTTAGTTAATATATATATATATATATATATATATATATATATATATATAAACAACTGAAACAATATAAACAATTAAAATGGAAGGCAATGTGGTCATAGACACATTTTGTCTATTCTTCTAAAACTTTGTGGAATATATCCTCTTAGTGTCTAGTGATGATAATTGCATTATTGTTGAAATCATGGTATTGACTTTAAATATCCTTGAACTTCATATATTGGATACACATTATGTATTGTTAAAATTGATACATATTTCTTGACAGATGATTTTCCAATGCTCTTTCAACCTTAATTGTTTTTCCATTATCACACTAATGATCATAATGTTCATCATATCAAGGAATGGTTGGTTAAATAAAATTATTGAAAGTCGTTATTTTTTATATGTAGTTGTTACTACTAAGTGTTGTGGCTATTGCTACATATGGTGTTGGAATAAAGTTGTTGCCTTGTGTGATGAGACTTTGTTACTCTAAAAAAAAGAGTTAGAAACTATAGAAATAGTTTTTGTTGTAACCTAAGCTTTAATACCAATTTTAAAACTAAACACACAAGTATATAAATTTGTTATGGTGAAGAGTTTTTCCTGTAACTTAAGCTCTAATACTATTTGTTGGAAACTAAGTACACAAGTATTTAAACATTCTAATATGTTATAGATTGGTCCTTATATTGTAGGGAGATGGCAACATCTAGATATCATAATCTAATAAGTATTTTAACTAATTAGTTAAACAATTATTCTAATTAACTAGTATAAAAAACCCTTTTTGTCAAGAATTCTTATTTACATTAGGATTTTAATTAATATCTAACAAAAAATAAATTGAATCATTTAAGTTGATATTGGTGAGTTGGTATAATGTTTCAAGTTATTTAAAGAAATTTAATGATCGAATAAAACACACACACACATATCTTCCATAATATATTTGTTGTCATTCTTGCAAATACTTGGGCAACTCACTAGTTTTGGTCTAAATATTTTAGTTTTATCTTAAGTATTTTTAGGTCATTTTTTTATATATAATTGGATCATGAATAGGTTGAATGGGTCATTTAAATTTTAACTGGGTCGATAAGATTCAATCAAGTAAATGTACTCATCAGTGTAATCACAAACCCGACCGAGGAATTCCTAGTTCACCAAATTTCTAGAAAATTTATTAGATGGGCTATAGAAATTGGGTGTATATGTATTTGTTTTAAGTTAAGGGATATTTTCTTACTAGTTTGTATGTTAATCAAAATTAAATTATCTTTTCGAATAATCTAAAAACAATGATTATTCAAAAAAAGAATTTATTTAAAAAGAATAGTTACATCAGATAAACAATTCATTTATTTATTAAAAAAGAATTATATAAAAAAAAACACAAAATGGGTTATATATGTAGCATATTAAGATTAAACTCCTATATGCCCTTAATGTGTTGAGAATTTGTACATCATCACATGTTTGTACTTCTTTCCAGGCTCAACGACAGATTGAGGGAAGTTGGGTTGATTAACATAGTCAGGATACCATTGAGTCTCCAAGCACAGACCTGCATGAGCCTTGTACACAAATCCATCTTTTCCCTTCACATCCTTGATCATGTTACCCGTGTAAAACTGCAACCCGGGTGCGTTTGTTGAGAGCTCCATCTCAATTCTGGAGTTCTTATCCTGCACCACCGCTGCTTTCCAGATTTTGCGACCTCGAACCCCATCGAGAGCATAGTTTATATCATAACCCTTAGGAAGTTGCTTGATCCTGCTTCCAATGGCATTAGGTTTGAGGAAATCAAATGGGGTTCCTTTCACAGCTTCAATCTTTCCAGTTGGAATAAGTTCGTTATCAACTGGTGTGTAATTCGACGCAAAAATCTGAATCCTTTCAGACAAGATGTCGCCATTGTTATGACCTCCTAAGTTCCAGTAAGCATGGTTGGCAATATTTACTGGGGTTGCCTTCTTACCAATATTTCTGGCTTTCATTACAACTGTCAACCGGTTATCAGCAAGGAGAGTATACCTGACAGTGACCACAATCTCTCCAGGAAATCCTGCAGAAAAGGAGCAAACTTCACTATTTTTTGTCGGAAAGAAAACTAAGATGATGGCATGAAGTAAATCTTATACATGCAGGTGTTTCAAAGGAATGAAGGGAGATAGAAAATTCAGTAACCTTCTTCCCCGTCAAAACTGTGGTAGCTAAAAACAATGTGAGGCTCATCGCCTTTGTTAAGATGTTTGGTGACTTCCCAAACAACATCTGCATATCCTTTTGGACCACCATGAAGCATGTTTTTGCCTTCATTAGGAACTAGTTTATATGTTTCTCCATGCAGCTTAAACTGAGCACCCTTAATTCTGTTAGCAACCCGTCCAACAGTGGCTCCAAAATATGTTGTATCATTCTACACAAATTTATTTATCAAACTTTCTGTCAACATAAACTGGTCCAATCCCAATAATCTTTATTGAAAAATTATCTCACTTAAAAGTTTAAGTTGTAAGATAAGGTCCTTGAATATTATTTATATTATTCTCTAACACACCTTTCAAGTGAAAGCACATTGGACTTGAAATTTGCACAGATTCATATTATTTTGTGCCTAATTTTTATCAAATAGAATGAGGGTGGTGAGATTCGAACTTGTGACTGTTGAGTCAATAAGACTTTGATACCATATTAAAAAACCATCTTATCTAAAAACTTAAGTTGTAAAGTACAATTCTAAAATATGATTTATATTATTCTCTAACATGTATCTCTCTCAGCCCTCCCTCCTTAATTTCTTTAAAAAACAAAGCTGGCTACAAATTAATGAAGTGAAACCTACCTTGTACTGCTTAATTGTATCGTATCCGAGGACAATATCAATCAGCTTACCTGTGACACATCAAAGAAGGGAATCAAAAAGAGGACAGAATGGAGCCTCTGGTTTTTTTTTCCAGAGACCATAGATTATAGAAGAACATAATTGATGAAATGAACAGAAGAGTAACAATGCCTAGCTACCATTTTTGTCAGGGAGAACAAAGGAGACAAGAGTTGCCCCCCAGTTGGTAAACTTCAACGACATGTCTCCTCTCTTAAGCTCATAGATTCCAACCTTCTCCTTTTCTGTGTGGGCATTCACAGAAACAACGACTGCTAGAACACAAAAACAAAGGAACACGGTTACCTTTGCCCTTTTTTTTTGGGGGAAAGCTGGATTGTTTTCGATACGAAGGAGATTTATGTCTGGATTTCGAACCAGCAACAGCTTTATAGCTAGATACTTGTTGGATGCTAAAAGTGCTTGCTTGAATGTCATCCGTTCACTGCGATAATTGAATCTTGGATTTCGGGGTCAAAATTACCTCTGGCTTGAGCTGTTTATTATCCATTCCACAGGCAACACTATTTAGATTGAGATAATGTGTTTTTTTTTTTCTATTTTTATTCATGCTCTTATATATATATGGTTGTGATCTCGACTTGGTAAGGTTATACAAATTTAAGGTGTCCAACGTATACGGTCACCCTTGTCTGATGGGTATAAAGCTAGAATTAGACAAAACTTGGACTGAAGAATAATTAGATCAAAGCCATTCTTATCAAGTGACGTGGCATTTGTTTAAAGGAAGTTTTTTTTTTATAATTACAAAAATCTAAAAATAAGCTTTTTATAATCCAAAATAATTTTGACCGAGAAATCCTTGACCAACATGGAATGGAATGAGAATTGAAAAGAGTTTTAAATCTTATTCAAACAATCAATGAAAATTATGTAGAGAACAAACATAATTTAACATGTCAGACATACTTCATGTTTTAATATTAAATCAAAATATTATTTATGAAAGGATATTAATTATAATGAGAAACCGGTCACTACAAAGTTAAGTTAAACCATTAAAAACTTTAATAATATTTGAGGAATTATGACACGTTATTAGACGATACATCTGATCTTCAAATATAAATTAATCAATTATTGAATTTATAATAAATTAGTTTATTTAATTCTATTTAATAGAATTATAATTAATATTTGGGTCAACATATTAGGAACCTAATAGGTCACACATATTAGAAATCATTTGTAAGGAATTAAACTGTGATGATTTAATTATGGCTCGATTAAAATATATTTTAGAAATTAATAGCTATAATATAATTAATATAGGGATTATGTTTGTTGATCTAAAAAATCAAGGACTTGATTGAGTTAATTTTTAAAATTATCTTGAATTATCATATTGATATTATTCAGGAGGCAAACTGATACTTTTCCAATTTATAGGATTTTTCATATTTATTTATAAATAGTAAGTTATGCCTCATATTTTGAGGAATTGTGGTTGTTGTTAGACAAAAAAACAACGTAAGTCACATAATAGAGATATAGTTCTCTAGGCATAACAATTTCTCTTTTCTAAATAGAGATTTAGGAGATTTATCACTAATGATTCATGTGGATTATCATTAAAGACTACATAATTGGATGACTTGTGGTTGGCGTCAACTTAGCTTTTAAAGAATTATTCAAAGTTGAAAAAGATTAAATCTTCAGACAATAAATCTTTAAACAACTCTATATCTATTTAACACGATCCTAGAAACTCCTGAATAATCATGTTTTATTATATTCACTGCATGTATGATGTTTGAGAAACCTATCGTGGTATCAGAGCCTTCATTAGACAACTAAGGTTGTTTGGTTGCATGTTTTAATTTTTATTGAAGTTAATTATGGATTAATTTTATGTGCAAAATAAATATTTTTCTAAAAAGTAATTTTCTCTCTTGATTTTTCAACAGAAGAAAAATATTTGGCTATTGTTGTGGCCGGATTATTTGAGTTTGGTCGGACCAACGAATTAAAAACAAATGGTTTTACTTTTAGGTATTAAGTAATATGTTCATAATCATCAAATTAGAATGGCATGCTAATAATATTATTTTCTTTATGAAATGAAGCTATTCTTCTCAAAAATAAAGGTATAAGAGATACCTAAAACTAATATGTAGATTCTTATTGTAAGACATGTATACTAAACTGACTCGTACAAGAATTTCATATGGAGAGATCATCTATGTCTATGGAAAGGCTCACGTCAAGATTGTAAAAGTGATTCTTGTTAAACATCCCCCCTCAATCTCATGCTTGGATAAACAAAGCATGAGATTGCGATAGTGAAGAACAAAGAAGTACTTAATTCTTTTGCCAGAAATCAATTTGGAAAAGAGAAAGAGAAGAGAGGAGAACAAGAGAAAATCAGAAGAAAAGAAAGATGAATTTTAATTTGATTGAGAGATTTGAAAATTTGAGAAATTGAGAGATTGAGAGAAGAAGAAGAATGCTCAGATGATAGAGAAGAGAGAGCATAGAGGGAAATAATTTTATTTGTGTATTTCTTCATTTGAATTTCATTTGTCTATGTAAGAAATTGAGAAGAGAGGGGACAAAATTTGTATTTTATTTTCTACTTGTTAATGATTTTTTATAATCTGTGTAAGAATTCATTTTCTACTTCTCGATGATTTTTTTTTGTCAATTAATAAAAAACACACATTTGTTACGCACAAAACGACACCACAACACCACAGTAAAAAGCACAAATTCACATGTCTCTGGCCCGATTGTGCACACCAGTTCCGTATGGCTCAGGGTCTTCCTGTGGCGGCGATGGTTAACAGAGCTGACAACATTGGAGCGAAGAGTCTTTGAACTGAGGAGAGAAGGTGGTGACCCAAGGTTGAGAGGATTAACAAGGGAAGATGGAAGGGTTGATGGTCGCAAAATAGCAGTTCATTTTCATTGTTAAATAGATCATGAATTTCATTGTCTACTGCTTGATGATGATGATTTATTGTCAATCTGCAGCTACACAGCCAAGAGCAACAACATTAAGAAAAGTTGAACTTTGTCTTGAATTTGAGCTCGGATTTTCATCAACATCCTCATCAACAAGCAACGTTGTTGCTCACTTCATCGACTTCGATAACTTAGACATTGCTTGCTTCATCGACTCCGATAACTGAGATATTGCTTGCTTCATCAACTCTGATAACTGAGATAACTCTTTGATCGCTTCCATTTTGGCGTTGCTTGCTTCATCGACTCCGATAACTGAGACAACTCTTCGATCGCTTCCATTTTGGCGTTGCTTGCTTCATCGACTCCGATAATTGAGACAACTCTTTGATCTTTTTCTCGCTTTGCTGCTGCTTTGTTTGAGCTTCACTTTTGTTGTGCAAAATTTGAATTCAGTAATTTTTTGCGCAGAGACTAGAGAGTTGAGGAAGGCAAAAATGGTGATGCATCTGTTTCTATGAAAATGTTTCTATGCTTGATGATTCAAGAGAGGTGACCTTGATGAGGTGTCATTGCTATCTTGCGCCTCTTCAGTCTTGCTAGACATTTGAAATGAGCTCTTCTTCTCACTTTTGCTACTCTCTACTCTCTGGATTTTGGATCTAAAACAGAAGAAACAGATCAAAAAATTCTATTTTTGAATAATGCAAAAAAGGATAGATTGCGGAAGCAGAGGATTGAATCAATCAATTAATCTGCACAACCATAAAAGTTCTGATACCATGTTAATCATTGTAAAGAATTGTGAGAAAGAAGATGAAGAACACTTTTGATAGATAGGGATTTGAGAGAATGAGAGAGGGAAGGAGACAAAGAGGGAGAAAAGAAAGTTAAATCTATTATTATTCTCAACAGAATTCACACTTCATACCTTTGGTATGCTTACAATACCTACTATTTATACATGCTTCATAATATGTATTGCCATACTCTAACAATTCTTAGACTTGAGATCACTAAATTATCTTATATACAGAATGTTATGTTTTGATTCTATTATATATTATCTTAATTGAGGTAATGAAAGAAAAATATTAGGTATAACATAGGTTATATGAAGGTACTTCAGTAATCAAGAGATAATTCATCACCCAAAATCAATTTGAAAAATATATTATATTTATTCTCTAATAGGTTTTAAATGTACCTTCTTTATGCTCTTGAGGAAAGAATATATATATATTTATATATATATATATATATATATATATATATAATAAAGATATTTTGTAGATTGCGCCTAAATAGTTATAACTTATGACTTAACCTGCTTAAAATACAAGTAAAATATTTTATGTTTTCTTACAAAATTAAAATTTGAAATTGTTGAGTTGACAGATATTTAAAATTTTATGAATTACATAAAAGTTACTATATAAATCATGATTCTAAATCTTTTCAAGTATTATAAAATATAAATCATTAATTATTATCAATATTTGATTGTTTTCTTAATGAGTTAATATATTATAAAATATATTATTTAATAGAATGTATAAAGCATAAAATTCGAATTAAATATTGAAGACAAAACACAATCATTAAAATATATCAGTAGTCTTTTTAATTTATTTTTCGTATTTTTTTTTCTTACTATTATTTTGAAAGGGACAATATTAAAAGGATTTTGTAATTCCATGTGCCTATGCCTCTCGTAGTTTCAACAAGGGCTCGTAAACACAATTCACAGCCCAAACATGTGCTAAAAATATACAATCGAGAGCATATTTATTTGATGATATCTGAATTAGTCTTGAGGAAGAAAATGGGGCGAAGAAATAATTTCTAAATTGCCCTTGTAATGTGCTGTCATATTGGGCTTCTTCTTGCCATGAACACAGGACTCAAGACTTAGGCGAACCTGTCTCTTTTTATTAGATATCCCCCTTTTTTTTTCTTTTTTTTTATAAATAAAACTATTTAAATCAATTTATTAGAATAATATTTAACAGATTAATCAATTATGTCAATATTTTTAAGAAATTAAAGCTTTTGTATGATGATGATAATAGCAAAACCACATGTCAATTGGATTCTAGATTTGATTTCAGATTATGCAATTCTAATGAAATACTCAAATGATTATTCAAAAACCATTTCTTTCATTCATGGCCAAAATTTGATACATCCCCCTTTCATTACTCATTCATCAAAATAAGAACACAATCCAACACAACGTGATGAACACTAATCCCAAGTAAATCAAAGAATCAAAAACGCATTGTGAGTTTTACCTCCATCATTCGTATAGGACATTTGAGATTTCTACCATGCACGAATTTGGCTGAAAATACATCATTTATTTTACAAATAAGTTCGGATCAGATAATTTTATGATTTTTATAGTTTGCTTAATAATAATGATAATTTTAGTGATTATTTTTTTATTGTTTTTTTTGTAAAAATAATTTGCTTTTTTCTAATTCTTTGGAGCAATTTAATGATTTTAACTGTTTGTGCACTAATGTTCATAATAATTTGAACTGTTATAGGAATGATAATGATGGTAACGTAGGGATGAATTTTCAATTTATGTTTTCTTCTTTTTAGAGATAGAAAATTAACTAACTGTTTTTGTTATTTTATTATTGCAATTGTTTTCACAATTTATATTTTGTTTGTTGTATTTAATTTAAATTAAATTATAAAATGAACTAATCTTAATACAATGAATTCAGTAATTCAGATATCCGAATCTTCTTGTTTTTGTAATGATAATAATAATTTAATACTGGTTATTTCGTTGAAACCTACTAAACACATAAATTTATATCCATTTAAAATTCATATATTTTATAGAAAACTTGCACATCACAAGATTTCTGAAAGATTTATTATTTAGCCCAAATTTATATTATAATAAAAAAATCTCATACAATTAATATTTTTTTGCGCTGAAACAAATATGATTCCGACCGCAACAAGGCGGAGGGGAAATGGCTAGTAAAGAATTAAAATGGAAGGTAATGTTGTTATAGACACATTTTTGTATTTATTGCTACAATCAAATGATAACTTTTATCTTTCCTAAAAACAAATATATAAGCCTTGGTGGGGGGTATTTTAGACTTTTTATGTGGTCTATTAGTCATTTAATAATTGCATAGGTATATAATTCTTTTAAATAGTAAAATAATTTAATTATTTTTTATTTAAAAAAAATGGATAGTAAAGGGCATTTTAGCCTTCTATTTTAATAAACATTAAAAATTCAATTGCACCCTTTTAATCAAGGAGATTAACCATAGATCTATAGGCCTTTTGGTCATTTCAAATAAGTTTTATTGTGAGTTTCAGAAACATGATGACCCAACAAGCCCTTTCACCATGTCATTAGATGCATTGTAGTGTCATCTTCCACCAAGTATAGTGAGTGTCATTGTTGGTGTGGTGATTTGTCATCGATTGACATTCTTTTTCCTCTTCTTTTATCTCTTCTTTAAACAAAACAAGTTTGTCTTTTTTTTTGTTTTTTATTTCAATTTCAGTCCTAGTTCTTTTTATTTTTATTTTTTTACTATTTTATAGAAATTTAATTTAATTTCAATTTAATCATTCAATTCCAATTTGATATATATATATATATTTTTTTTCATTCAATCCTAATTTTTTAACTTCCAATTTGTTTCCTTGGTCCTCATGTGAAAGTTTCTTTGGTCCTCAAATCAATATTATGAGAATTGCCCCAAAGAATAAAAAAAAAAAGCAAAACATTTTTACAAAAAAAAAATAAAAACAATAATCACTAAAATTATCATTATTATTGCGCAAACAATGAAATCATAAAATCATTTGATCTGAAGAAAAAATAAAAATAACATAAAACACAAAAAAAAACAAAGAGAAAAAAGAAAAATATTAATTTTAAAATGATCACCAACATAAATTAAAATTTCAGGATTGAACCGAATAAAAATAAAGCAATAATAAAACATAAAACGAAAAAAAAATTAAAAACAAAAACTAAAAGTATAGATGCATAAATTCAGGTAAAAAATAAATATTGTTCAAGAAGGAACAAAAAAACAAAAGGAATTAATACCAAATAAAAAATTCAAACAATAAGGGCCAAAATGAAAAAATAAAATATAAAATTAAGAAGGAAAAAATTGAAACAAATAAAAACATTGGGACCAAAATAAATAAAAGGATTTAAAAAAAAATCAGTGTAATTTTCTTGAAAAATTATAAGAATAAGGATCAAAATGAAAAGTAGTATATATAACCAATTTTAATTGGAGAACAAAATTAAATAAATGAAACTTGCATACCGAAAAAATTAAAGGAACCAAAACAAAAAATCGAAAGAGTAAGGACTGAAATGAAAACTAACATATATAATCAGCCTCAATTAAAGGGAGAAATTGAAAAAAAAAATCAAAATTTTCATTAAAGAAATCAAACGAATAAAACCGAAATCAAACGAATAAGGAGTAGAATAAAACATGACAAACATGAAGGACTTACATGTATTTTTACAGCGACAGTTGAGAGCAAAGGGAGGACAAACAAAAAATCATTCATTGTCGATGCACCGACCCACAACGCGCGCAACACCGAGAGGCAGAGGACATGACGTCTCACCAGGTAACACAACGGAAAGGCATTTTCCACTACCCAGAGACTCCACACACGCTGCCTGAATGGCGCATGCACGTGAAACATTGTTGGTGTGGTCGTACAACGTGCTTGCAGTGTTTTTGAAAATAAATAATAAAAAAATATTAAATTATCTATACATCCCTGTAACCAGCAATAAAAAACGAAAAAAACGGTAATGAAAGTACCGTAATACCCCTGGCTTTAGGGCTTCTTTTTTTTCGTTTTAGGTGGTTATTTTCATAGTTTTACTATACACGAATTTATGAAAACATGAAAAAAAACCCACTGTTCTGCATCCTTTTGACAGCACCAAGGGGTAAAATAGTAGTTTTACTGTGATTTTTTTTTGAAAATACCATACATGTTCTCTGGAAATATCGAAAATGATTCTAGTTCGAAAAAAACGGTAATGAAAGTACCGTAATACCCCTGGCTTTAGGGCTTCTTTTTTTTCGTTTTAGGTGGTTATTTTCATAGTTTTACTATACACGAATTTATGAAAACACGAAAAAAAATCCACTGTTCTGCATCCTTTTGACAGCACCAAGGGGTAAAATAGTAGTTTTACTGTGATTTTTTTTTGAAAATACCATACATGTTCTCTGGAAATATCGAAAATGATTCTAGTTCTGAGGGTTAAATTTTTCAGCCCTGGGATGAAATGATAATTTTACTGGCGCAATCGACATTAATCTAAGTCTATGTACACAATGAAAAATCTATCGTAAAATACCCACGACTTTTATATTTTAGTTAATATATATATAACTCTTAGTGTCTGGTGATGATAATTGCATTATTGTTGAAATTATGGTATTGACTTTAAATATCCTTGAACTTCATATATTGGATACACATTATGTATTGTTAAAATTGATACATATTTCTTGACAGATGATTTTCCAATGCTCTTTCAACCTTAATTTTTTTTTTCCATTATCACACTAATGATCATAATGTTCATCATATCAAGGAATGGTTGGTTAAATAAAATTATTGAAAGTCATTATTTTTTATATGTAGTTGTTACTACTGAGTGTTGTGGCTATTGCTACATATGGTGTTGGAATAAAGTTGTTGCCTTGTGTGATGAGACTTTGTTACTCTAAAAAAAGAGAGTTAGAAACTATAGAAATAGTTTTTGTTGTAACCTAAGCTTTAATACCAATTTTAAAACTACACACACAAGTATATAAATTTGTTATGGTGAAGAGTTTTTCCTGTAACTTAAGCTCTAATATTATTTGTTGGAAACTAAGTACACAAGTATTTAAACATTCTAATATGTTATAGATTGGTCCTTATATTATAGGGAGATGGCAACATCTAGATATCATAATCTAATAAGTATTTTAACTAATTAGTTAAACAATTATTCTAATTAACTAGTATAAAAAACCCTTTTTGTCAAGAATTCTTATTTACATTAGGATTTTAATTAATCTAACAAAAAATAAATTGAATCATTTCAGTTGATATTGGTGAGTTGGTATAATGTTTCAAGTTATTTAAAGAAATTTAACGATCGAATTACACTATAAACTAAAAAAATAACCTTTTATTATTTTTATAAAATATTGTTTTTCACTCAAATGCGTTAACGCATGGTTCATCACCTTTTTATTTTGACTTTGAAAAATTATTTCCTATGTGCACTGTTTGTTTTTCAATTTTATTCTTCGATCTATGTTCATATGATTTAAAACCTAACAATTCCTTTTAGTTTGTGTTATATATCATATTTGTAGTGTCATAAAATATCCAACTTAAAATTGATGGACACTCTTGTTGAGTTGAAATTAATTTTATCAATTTAAAATATTAAAACAAAGTAAATTAAATTTAACACAACAATATATAAGCATCAATTTTGGTGTCATGTTAAGGTATTTCTTAGCTTCCATCTTGCATAAAAACTAAAACATAAATTAGGATTAAGGAAGATTTTTTTTATTTTGACTGGTTTATGAGGATGTAAATTGATTTATTGAGCTACTTACGGTATTTTCTAGATGAAAAGTATTATATTCTTTATGAAAAAACTTGTTGTTTGTCCTTAAATATAAATAATAAAAAAATTATTTCTTGGTGAACTAGCCTAGACTTGTAGATCCATTTACACTGGGTCACGTGTCCTTTTTTCAATGTTTCAATTTTGTTTTAAGATTTTGAATGAAATGTACTATAAATAAAATAATTCATATTGTATTTAAATTTCTAGTCAATTTTTATATAGTTCTTAAATAATATTATAATATTTTTATAGGAATGTTAATAAAATAATTTAATTATTATATATTTGATATGAAAAAAACAAAATTATTAACAGATATACAATCAAAATAATTTTTTTTATATAGGTTTTTTACACGATCAAGTCATATTAAATAATTATTTTTTTCCTTCATTCACTCTTAAAATATTGAGATATAAATTTTATATTTATATTAAAATTTGCTTTTGAATTCAAGATGATTTTTTATTTTAAAACAAATACTTGCAATTAAAAAACTTGCTTTTAAAAAAAAAATAAAAAGATGCATTAATAACGAAATAGAATTTATTTGTAGACATATTTTTCCAACTTATTTCAAATGATTGAGATTTTTAACAAACATTTAGTTTAACCATTTTTTCATTTTTATTTACAAACAAACTCGTATTAAAAATTTTCACATCATTTTTAAGACGATTATGGATATTTATGATGATATTATTGAAATCTTGATGGACAATTACGTATTAGCATAATTTGTAGAATTTTTAAAATCATTTACTCAATAATATTCAATGAGAATAAAATATCATTTTTTTAATTCGCTTCTTGTACGTGTTTCTTAATTTTTTTATTGTGTTTTTTTATAAATTTTCTAATTTATTATTCTCATTTTTTTTTCAAATAACTATAGCGAGATGATTGATTCATGATTTTCAATTCTTTAATTGATACTTTCTTATAAAATAATGTTTATAATAAAAAAAATATTTTCATCAATATTAAAAATAACTCGAATAAGAATGTTAGGTTTTTTTAATTAAAAATATTCTTTTTTTTAGTTCAAACCATTATATTTTTCTCAATTTTTCTCTTCTATTGTTGTTATTTTTTTTATTAATGAATTATAATTGTAATAACCTTTTTGTTGAGTTGTTAAAAAAAATCAGAAAGACAATTTCAATAAAACACACACACACATATCTTCCATAATATATTTGTTGTCATTCCTGCAGATAGTTGGGCAACGAACTAGTTTTCATCTAAATATTTTAGTTTTATCTTAAGTTTTTTGAGTCACTTTTTTTTTATATAATTCGATCATGAATAGATTGAGTGGGTCATTTAAATTTTAACTGGGTCGATAAGATTCAATCAAGTAAATGTACTCATCAGTGTAATCATAAACCCGACCTAGGAATTCCTAGTTCACCAAATTTCTAGTCAATTTATTAGTTGGGCTATAGAAATTGGGTGTATATGTATTTGTTTTAAGTTGAGGGATATTTTCTTACTAATTTGTATGTTAATCAAAATTAAATTATCTTTTCGGATAATCTAAAAACAATGATTATTCAAAAAAAGAATTTATTTAAAAGAATGGTTACATCAGATAAACAATTCATTGATTTATTAAAAAAATTATATATATAAAAAAAAAAACACAAATTGTGTTATATATGTAGCATATTAAGATTAAACTCCTATATGCCCTTAATGTGTTGAGAATTTGTACATCATCACATGTTTGTACTTCTTTCCAGGCTCCACAACAGATTGAGGGAAGTTGGGTTGATTAACATAGTCAGGATACCATTGAGTCTCCAAGCACAGACCTGCATGAGCCTTGTACACAAATCCATCTTTTCCCTTCACATCCTTGATCATGTTGCCCGTGTAAAACTGCAACCCGGGTGCGTTTGTTGAGAGCTCCATCTCAATTCCGGAGTTCTTATCCTGCACCACCGCTGCTTTCCAGATTTTGCGACCTCGAACCCTATCGAGAGCATAGTTTATATCATAACCCTTAGGAAGTTGCTTGATCCTGCTTCCAATGGCATTAGGTTTGAGGAAATCAAATGGGGTTCCTTTCACAGCTTCAATCTTCCCAGTTGGAATAAGTTCGCTATCGACTGGTGTGTAATTGGACGCAAAAATCTGAATCTTTTCAGACAAGATGTCGCCATTGTTATGACCTCTCAAGTTCCAGTAAGCATGGTTGGCAATATTTACTGGGGTTGCCTTCTTACCAATATTTCTGGCTTTCATTACAATAGTCAACCGGTTATCAGCAAGGAGAGTATACCTGACAGTGACCACAATCTCTCCAGGAAATCCTGCAAAAAAGGAGCAAACTTCACCATTTTTTGTCGGAAAGAAAACTAAGATGATGGCATGAAGTAAATCTTATACATGCAGGTGTTTCAAAGGAATGAAGGGAGATAGAAAATTCAGTAACCTTCTTCCCCATCAAAACTGTGGTAGCTAAAAACAATGTGAGGCTCATCGCCTTCGTTAAGATGGTTGGTGACTTCCCAAACAACATCAGCATATCCTTTTGGACCACCATGAAGCATGTTTTTGCCTTCATTAGGAACTAGTTTATATGTTTCTCCATGCAGCTTAAACTGAGCACCCTTAATTCTGTTAGCAACCCGTCCAACAGTGGATCCAAAATATGTTGTATCATTCTGCACAAATTTATTTATCAAACTTTCTGTCAGCATAAACTTAATGTCATAATGCTATTCATGTCCAATCCCAATAATTTGTCTATTAAGAAACAATCTCACTTAAAAATTTAAGTTATAAGGTAAGGTCCTAGAATTTGATTTATATTATTCTCTAACACGTCTCCTCAAGTGAAAACTCATTGGGTTTGAAACTTGCACAAACCCACACTACTTTATGCTTGATTTTGAGGATAGTGAGATTCGAACTTGTAACCATTGAATCAACAAGACTCTAAGATCATGTTAAGAAACTATCTCATATACAAACTTAAGTTATAAGGTAAGGTTTTAAAATATAATTTATATTATTCTATATCGTGTATCTCTCTCGGCTCTCCTTTCTTTCAAAAACAAAGCTGGCTACAAATAAATGAAGAAGTGAAACCCTACCTTGTACTGCTTAATTGTATCGTATCCAAGGACAATATCAATCAGCTTGCCTGTATCACACCAAAAAAGGGAATCAAAAAGAGGACGAACATTTAGAAGAGACACCATGGAGCCTCTGGTTTTTTTTCCTTCCAAAAAACATAATTGAAATGAACAGAAGAGTAACAATGCCTAGCTACCATTTTTGTCAGGGAGAACAAAGGAGACAAGGGTTGCCCCCCAGTTGGTAAACTTCAACGACATGTCTCCTCTCTTAAGCTCATAGATTCCAACCTTCTCCTTTTCTGTGTGGGCATTCACAGAAACGACTGCTAGAACACATAAACAAAGCAACACGGTTACCTTTGCCATTTTTTTTGGGGGGAAAGCTGGATTGTTTTCGATACGAAGGAGATTTATGTCTGGATTTCTAACCAGCAACAGCTTTATAGCTAGATAGTTGTTGGATGCTAAAAGTGCTTGCTTGAATGTCATCCGTTCACTGCGATAATTGAATCTTGGATTTCGGGGTCAAAATTACCTCTGGCTTGAACTGTTTATTATCCATTAATTCCACAGGCAACACTATTTAGATTGAGATACTGTGTTTTTTTTTTCTATTTTTATTCATGCTCTTATATATATATGGTTGTGATCTCGACTTGGTAAGGTTGTACAAATTTAAGGTGTCCAACGTATACGGTCACCCTTGTCTGATGGGTATAAAGCTAGAATTAGACAAAACTTGGACTGAAGAATAATTAGATCAAAGCCATTCTTATCAAGTGACGTGGCATTTGTTTAAAGGAAGTTTTTTTTTTATATAATTACAAAAATCTAAAAATAAGCTTTTTATAATCCAAAATAATTTTGACCGAGAAATCCTTGACCAACATGGAATGGAATGAGAATTGAAAAGAGTTTTAAATCTTATTCAAACAATCAATGAAAATTATGTAGAGAACAAACATAATTTAACATGTCAGACATACTTCTGTAAATAAGTTTGTAGTACTGCTAGTATTTCTGCATACTTATGCATGCTTAAGTGTCCAGTAGTATTCAGTCCAGTGTTACATATTGTGCATGCTCTGTTTGCATACGAATTTGTAGCTTACATATGCATTAGTTTACATATGCATTTCAGTACATACATGCAGCACACATGAACTGCATGTTTTTCAATTTCTTGTTAAATAACAGATTCAGTTAGAAACTGTTATTACTAACTGAATCTGTTAGTAGCTGCATTATCAACAGAAGTAATGTGTGTTGAGTTTCTGTAGGCTATATATAGCCATCTCTTTTCAATAATAAACTGAGTGATATTCATTATATGCTACTGTTATATTTCACATTTGGTATCAGAGCCTTAAACGTGAGAAATCACAAAAGCAAGGTAACATGACTAGTGAAGGAAGCTTTGTACAGCCAACAATCCCTCGGTTTGATGGCCATTATGATCACTGGAGCATGCTTATGGAAAACTTCCTGCGATCAAAGGAGTTCTGGGGATTGGTTAAGCATGGGTGTGTAGAACCTTTGAGTGGATCGATGCAAACAGATGCACAGCAAAAGAAATCTGATGAGCTGAGGTTAAAGGACCTCAAAGTGAAGAATTATCTCTTCCAAGCCATTGATCGCACTGTTCTTGATACGATCTTAAAGAAAGACACTGCAAAAGACATTTGGGATGCAATGAAGAAGAGGTTTGAAGGAAATGCAAGAGTGAAAAAGTCTCACCTACAAGCTTTACGAAGGGAGTTTGAAACCTTAGAGATGAAAATGGGAGAAGGAGTGACAGGTTATTTCTCTCGAGTGATGACAGTTGCAAACAAAATGAGAGTCTATGGGGAAGAGATGGAAGATGTAAAGATTGTGGAGAAAATTTTGAGGACTCTCACAGAAAGGTTCAATTACATTGTTTGCTGCATAGAGGAGTCAAAAGATACTAAAAAATTGACTGTGGATGAACTTCAAAGCACATTGATTGTGCACGAACAGAAGTTTCGAAAATCTGGAGGTGAGGAACAGGTTTTGAAGATCACAGTTGAAGAAGGGAAAGGCAGAGGCAGAGGCAAAATTGCTTTTAGAGGAAGAGGAAGAGGAAGAAATAAATGGAATTATGACAGAAGTAACTTCAATAAGGCCATAATTGAATGTTATAAATGTCATAGACTGGGACATTTCCAGTATGAATGTCCATCTTGGACTAAAGAGATCAATTACGTCAATCTTGATGAGGAAGACGAGATGCTGCTTATGGCCTTTGTGGAGGAAAACAAAGCAGAAAGGAGAGATGCTTGGTTCCTCGATTCTAGATGCTCAAACCACATGTGTGGTGACAGAACCATGTTTGATAAAATTGATGAGAATTTTAGGCAGATGGTGAGACTGGGGAACAACACCAGGATGAGGGTGCTAGGGAGAGGGAGTGTAAGGCTGCATGTGAAAGGAATTAATGTTACAGTAACTGAGGTATATTACATTCCAGAACTCAAGAATAATCTCTTGAGCATAGGGCAGTTCCAAGAGAAAGGGCTGTCGATATTAATTCAGGGAGGTGTATGCAAAATTTATCACCCTTATAGAGGGTGTATCATGGAGGTCAATATGAGTGCAAACAGAATGTTTATTCTACTTGCACAGACGTGTGCAACACAAGCATGTGCTGAAACTCATCATGATGAGTGCCTTCACACCAGTTCCAGTTCAAGTTTGAGCACACAGAATATGCAACAAAACACACAGAATATGCAGCACCTGGTGCAACTTTGGCATCACAGGTATGGGCACTTAAACTATACAAGTTTAAGAGCCCTACAAAGCAAAGGAATGGTTCGGGGACTCCCTGCAATGACAGTGACAGACGAGTTGTGCCCAGATTGCATCACTAGAAAACACCATCGTGAACCCATTCCAAGAAAGAGTTTTCGGAGGGTCAGTCAAGTGCTAGGTCTCATTCATGCTGACATTTGCGGCCCAATTACTCCCATGTCTTACGGTAATAAGAAGTATGTTTTGTGCTTTATAGACGATCATAGCAGGAGATCATGGACCTACTTCTTATCTGTTAAGTCTGAGGCATTTGATCATTTTAAGTGCTTTAAAAAAAGAGTAAAGAATGAAGTTGGACTGCCAATCAAATGTCTGCGAACTGATAAAGGAGGGGAGTTTACATCAGCTGATTTCAAGTCATTCTGTGAAGAGAATGGAATTAAAAGGCAGCTAACAACTGCCTACACTCCTCAGCAAAATGGCATGGCGGAAAAGAAAAATAGGATGATAATGAACATGGTGCGCACACTGTTAATTGAGAAAAATGTACCTAAAATGCTGTGGGCTGAGGCAGTGAGATGGAGCAATCATGTACTGAATAGATGTCCAACTTCAATGGTTAAAGACATTACACCAGCAGAGGCTTGGAATGGGATTAAGCCCTCTGTGGAGCATTTTAGAGTGTTCGGGTGTGTAGCACATGCTCATGTGCCAGAGGTGCAAAGAACCAAGCTTGACAATCAAAGCATTAAATGTGTTTTCTTGGGCATTAGTGAAGAATCAAAGGGTTACAGGTTATTCAACCCAGCCACAAAGAAAATAATAGTGAGTCAAGATGTGATATTTGAGGAGGAAAAGAAATGGGAATGGGATAAGAGCTTTCAAGAGCAAATACTGGTGGATTTACACTGGGGAGATGAGTGCTGTGAAGAAGGAATGGAAGCCTATGTTGACAGCAATGATACTGGGAATGAACATGGTGCAGAGGGAGAAGTGGCAGATGACAGAAATGAAGATTGTTGTGAGGTTGAAATCACAGCAGAAAATGTGGCTGAGAATTCACATGGTGCAGGGTGCAGTAATTGTGCAAACACTGGAGTTTTGAATGGCAGTGGTGAGGCAGGCTGTATTGAAGATGATGCAGGTGTAGTGAACAACAGTGGTGGAATGTTGAATGTTCACAGTGGTGGAATTTTGACAGATTGTGCAGATGGTGATAGTGCAAGAATAGAACAGAGAAGAGCTAGAAAGCCTTCAATTTGGATGAAGGACTATACCAGCAGAGAGGGCTCGGGATCTTCTGATGAGGATGGAATAAATATGGCATTATTAATGTCTAATGATCCAGTGCATTATGAAGAAGCTGTGACAAATGCAAATTGGAGAATGGCAATGGATAATGAAATCAAGTCCATAGAAAAGAATAAGACATGGACATTAGTTACAGTACCTGTTGGCTGCAAGATAATTGGGGTGAGATGGATTTATAAAACTAAGTACAATGAGCATGGTGTACTTGAGAAATATAAAGCGTGGTTGGTCGCAAAAGGATATATGCAGAGGCATGGTATAGACTATACAGAGGTATACGCTCTAGTGGCCAGAATTGAGACTGTCAGGATGATAGTGGCACTAGCGGCTCAAAAGAACTGGGATATATTCTAGTTAGATGTAAAGTCAGCCTTCCTTCATGGTGAGCTCAATGAAGATGTGTATATTGAGCAACCAAAAGGATATGAAGTCAAGGGATGCGAGGGCAAAGTATACAAACTGCACAAAGCATTATATGGATTGAAACAAGCTCCATGAGCTTGGTTCAGTCGTATGGAGAATTACTTTGTCAATGAGGGGTTCACAAAATGCCCAAATGAACAGACGCTTTTCACAAAGCAGAATGACAAAGGTAATATACTCATTGTTAGTGTTTACGTTGACGATTTAGTATACACTGGTGATGATAAAGAAATGATGAGCAGTTTCAAAAGGTCTATGATGCAAGTTTTTGAGATGACTGATTTGGGACGAATGAAGTTTTTTCTTGGCATTGAAGTAATGCAACGTAGTGATGGTATCTTCATTTGCCAAAGAAAGTATGCCCTGGAGATTCTGAAGAGTTTTGGAATGTCAGAAAGTCATGAAGTGAGTAGCCATATTGTTCCTGGATCTAAGCTATACAGATATGGTGAAGGAGCTGCAGTGGATGAATCATACTATAAGCAAATTATTGGAAGTCTCATGTATCTCACGTCAACACGTCCAGACTTGGTATACAGTGTAAGTTTGATCAGTAGATACATGGCTAAGCCTTTGGATATACATCTGCAAGCTACTAAGCGAATTTTGAGGTACCTGAAGGGGACAATTGAGTGTGGAATTATGTACAAAAGGGGTAGTTCAGCTGATTTGGTTGCTTATACCGATAGCGACTACGCTGGTGATATAGGCGATCGGAAAAGTAGTTCAGGTTATGTGTTCTTATTGGGTTCAGGAGCAGTGTCCTGGGCATCAAAGAAACAGCCAATCGTCACCTTGTCAACTACCGAGGCAGAATTTGTGGCAGCAGCTGGTTGTGCAAGTCAGGTTGTATGGATGAGAAGGGTTCTGGAACAGCTTGGTCAAGAGCAAGAGAAAGGAACTATTGTCATGTGTGATAACAGCTCCACCATTAAGCTGTCAAAAAATCCAGTCATGCACGGAAGAAGCAAGCATATTGACGTGCGTTTCATTTCTTGAGGGAACTTGCTAACAGTGGAATTATTGAGCTTCTGTAATGTGGGTCAGGAGAACAGGTTGCTGATGTAATGACTAAACCTTTGAAATTGGAATCTTTCCAGAAGTTCAAGAGTGAAATGGGGGTGTGTAGAGCTGATGAATTAAACTAACCAAGTATCATGGTTAGTTTAAGGGAGGGAATGTAAATAAGTTTGCAGTACTGCTAGTATTTCTGCATACTTATGCATGCTTAAGTGTCCAGTAGTGTTCAGTCCAGTGTTACATATTGTGTATGCTCTGTTTGCATACGAATTTGTAGCTTTCATATGCTTTAGTTTACATATGCATTTCAGTTCATACATGCAGCACACATGAACTACATGTTTTTCAATTTCTTGTTAAATAACAGATTCAGTTAGAAACTGTTATTACTAACTGAATCTGTTAGTAGCTGCATTATCAACAGAAGTAATGTGTGTTGAGTTTCTGTAGGCTATATATAGCCATCTCTTTTCAATAATAAACTGAGTGATATTCATTATATGCTACTGTTATATTTCATAACTTCATGTTTTAATATTAAATCAAAATATTATTTATGAAAGGATATTAATTATAATGAGAAACCGGTCACTACAAAGTTAAGTTAAACCATTAATAACTTTAATAATATTTGAGGGATTATGACACGTTATTAGACGACACATCTGATCTTCAAATATAAATTAATCAATTATTGAATTCATAATAAATTAAATTTTTTAATTTATTTAATTCTATTTAATAGAATTAGAATTAATATTTGGGTCAACATATTAGGAACCTAATAGGTCACACATATTAGAAATCATTTGTAAGGAATTAAACTGTGATGATTTAATTAAGTATGGCTCGATTAAAATATATTTTAGAAATTAATAGTATAATATAATTAATATAGGGATTATGTTTGTTGATCTAAAAATCAAGGACTTGATTGAGTTAATTTTTAAAATTATCTTGAATTATCATATGGATATTATTCAGGAGGCAAACTGATAATTTTCTAATTTATAGGATTTTTCATATTTATTTATAAATAGTAAGTTATGCCTCATATTTTGAGGAATTGTGGTTGTTGTTAGACAAAAAACAACATAAGTCATATAATAGAGATATAGTTCTCTAGGCATAACAATTTCTCTTTTCTAAATAGAGATTTAGGAGATTTATCACTAGTGATTCATGTGGATTATCGTTAAAGACTACATAATTGGATGACTTGTGGTTGGCGTCAACTTAGCTTTTAAAGAATTATTCAAAGTTGAAAAAATTAAATCTTCAGATAATAATTCTTTAAACAACTCTATATCTATTTAACAGGATCCTAGAAACTCCTGAATAATCATGTTTTATTATATTCACTGCACGTATGATGTTTGAGAAACCTATCGTGGCATCAGAGCCTTCATTAGACAACTAAGGTTGTTTGGTTGCATGTTTTAATTTTTATTGAAGTTAATTATGGATTAATTTTATGTGCAAAATAAATATTTTCTAAAAAGTAATTTTCTCTCTTGATTTTTCAACAAATAAAAAATATTTGGCTATTGTTGTGGCCGGATTATTTGAGTTTGGTTGGACCAATAATTAAAAACAAATGGTTTTACTTTTAGGTATTAAGTAATATGTTCATAATCATCAAATTAGAATGGCATGCTAATAATATTATTTTCTTTATGAAAGGAAGCAATTCTTCTCAAAAGTTAAGGTATAAGAGATACCTAAAACTAATATGTAGATTCTTATTGTAAGACATGTATACTAAACTGACTCGCACAACAATTTCATATGGAGAGATCATCTATGTCTATGGAAAGGCTCACGTCAAGATTGTATAAGTGATTCTTGTTAAACATCCCCCCTCAATCTCATGCTTGGATAAACAAAGCATGAGATTACGATAGTGAAGAACAAAGAAGTACTTAATTCTTTTGCCAGAAATCAATTTGGAAAAGAGAAGAGAAGAGAAGAGAAGAGAACAAGAGAAAATTAGAAGAAAAGAAGATGAATTTTAATTTGATTGACATATTTGAAAATTTGAGAAATTGAGAGATTGAGAAGAAGAAGAAGAAGAAGAAGAAGAATGCTCAGATGACAGAGAAGAGAGAGCATTGAGGGAAATAATTTTATTTGTCTATTTCTTGATTTGAATTTCATTTGTATATGTAAGAAGTTGAGAAAAGAGGGAAGAAAGGGACGAGAGAGGATAAAATTTGTATTTTATTTTCTACTTGTTGATGAATTTCATAGTCTGTGTAAGAATTTATTTTATACTTCTTGATGATTTTTTTTTGTCAACTAATCAAAAACACACATTTGTTACGTACAAAACGACACCACAATAAAAAGCACAAATTCACACGTCTCTGGCCCGATTATGCACACCAGTTCCGTATGGCGCAGGCTCGTGAACACAATTCACAGCCCAAACATGTGCTAAAAATATACAATCGAGAGCATATTTATTTGATGATATCTGAATTAGTCTTGAGGAGGAAAATGGGGCGAAGATATAATTTCTAAACTGCCCATGTAATGTGCTGCCATAGGGCTTCTTCTTGCCATGAACACAGGACTGAAAGCTGAGTTATAATTTAATGTAACCAGGTCTGAGCCAGCAAACCAAGATCATTTGGGAGCGATTCTTCCTGTCAGAAATCATTTACCTCCGTCAACTACCAATCCTAGTTGAACTCTATAAGTTTATACGAAGATTATTTAAAGTCCTTTTCGATTTTGAATATTTGTTTCAAGGTGAGTTCTTATAAATCACAATATTCAGCTTTTAAAAATAATTCATACGAACCACTTGTAAAAAACCTCTTAAATCTTTTAGGAAGGAGAGACTATTGTACCTTATAGTGTTAGGTTTTTTCTTTTATATTTTAAGTGATTATATGTATACTTTTTTCTCACATTTTCTTAGATAATATTAAGCACAGTACTCTATCTATAAAAAAAATAAATTAAAATCCAATAAATAATAAAATATCAATTTATTTCTTGTAAAACAAAACCCAGTCACATGAACAAAGATGAACCGAACTATCAAAAACAATTCGAAGATGAGTGCAGGAAGCTGATCTTTCAATCGTAGTGACTTCTTAAGCAAATAAGTTCTATCTATGGTCGATGAATTGCAGATCCTAGCAATGCCACTGCTCCTGGACTAGTTAGTTTGGCTAATGGTGTTGATGCTGGCTCCACATTTAGAAAAGGACCCATTTATGCAATTGAAGCAAGGACATGAAAAGTTCTGTGGTCATACCAAGGTGGAGCCGCTGTGCACGGTGGTGTTTCAGCCAGCAATATTGGGTGGATTTCCTTGGTGATGAATGTTAAGGTTAGCGTCGGAGCTCTGAATCCCTCATTCACCGCAGGGACCTCACTCTTTGCATTCTGTGTATGGTGATGGCTTTGGATACAATCAAATACGTGGACATAAACGTGTTATGGTGTCCCATTTTCGTTCATCACTACTAATTATTGGAAATAATTATATACAAAAAAAGAAGCTCTCCAAATCATTACTTGTCCCACTCGTGATCATGTGGTCATGCAACCCACAATCAAAAATGAGATCTGATTCTGAAAAACCGAAATAGATCTGATAGGAGTATGATACAATGAAAATCTGCTCCAAGACACCAACACTATTGAAATGAATTGAATGATGCCACAAAACCAGTTAATCTTCGATAAGGCGGATTCAGTTCGTCCAAGAACTAAAGAATACAAGAATTACTATCACACATAAAACTGAAAAGTTCAGAATTAATATTCATCAATGGTTGCCGAAATTTAGGTTACATAAGTTTAAATAATTTTTGAAAAAGTAACCCTAATGGACCCTTTACGTGGATTTAAAAGAGATCCACTCAAAACTGACTCAAAACCCTAAGTTGGAAAGCATATGACTTAATCCAAACAAGCCTTGGATCTTAGCTGAAAACAAAATCTTAATTTTTAGGCCAAACAAGTTTTGGGTTGTACCTAACAAAATTAAATGAAGCCCATAAGGTTTATTTATAGCCTTCCATCCAGCCTATTAATCCAATGTTTCCAAGTTGTAGTAGAATTCTTTTGGCTCCTTTGTTGTCCTCACTTTATGACCCAAATAAGGTTTTGTTGGACCATGAATAAGATGTATCGGGGTCTCCTCTTGATACTCCAATGATCCTTGCAGTTCTGACTTGGTTGAAACCTTCAAAACCAATGCATTCATTGTCTCTTTCAATGCCTTTGTCTTAAACCGCATCATTGGACCATTTGGAACATGTAATGGAGCCTTACTGATGTTTCTGGACTGGTCTGCATCACAAAATAATCAATTTTTATTTTACCTATGAAGGATTATATCGTCTTTAATTCCAATGATTAAATTAAATCTCTTTTTGTCAATGATGGGCTAGAGTTAATGGATTCTAACAACAGAGATTAGCATTACATAGAGAATAATTGTAGACATATGAAAAGTATCGTTCTGATGGCAATTACGTAGGATTTTCTTAAGATTATTATGATGGATTTTGTTTTCAAGAAAAAAATAGGCATGTCTCCGAACATGATGCAAAACTCCTACAAATACACAATAAATTGTAACTCAATCCTTGCTAGTTTTACCCTTCATCCTATGATGTCTTGAGTTCAAATCATGACCATGAAACCTATTAATAGGTTTTCATGGAAAACATGCAACTCGGAACTTGATCATTACTTGATTGGGAATCAAGTTGAACCAATTTTGATATTGAGTTGATCAAATCAATTAACCCGATCAAATTGAACAATAGCCTAGTTGATCTAGGTAGATCCAATTTAGATTAATCTAGATCAGCACATTAAAATCCTTTGAAAATAATCTAAAAATATATTGTTTTGAATAAACAATCAAGTTGATTTGGTGTTTGGAAATGCGTTTGGAAAATATTTTTGAAAAAAATTGAAAATTGCTTATTTTTATTTTTTTTACTTTAAATTAATTTTTTTGATGTTTTTAAATTATTTTAATTTGATGATGTCAAAAATAATTTTTAAAAAATAAAAAATATATTATTTTCATATAATTCTGAACAAAAAAATATTTTAAAAACCAATTTTAACCGAATTTGAGTTAAGCTGACGATACAATGACTTATTCAGCCTGTTTATGTTGTGGTGCTAGGAAGTCATATAAAATCATTTTTAAAGTTTTATTCAATAATTAAAATTTTTAAGCTATTGAATAAAAAAGCAGTCACGGATTCGAAATTTAACTTAAGAAGGGATATATTAAATAATAATAAAAATTATTATTGAAATATCAACCAATTGATATGATTCTTTTGACAATCGAACTTCGAAACTCAAACCAAATTTGGCAACTGTGATTTAAACCTCTCTAAGATATAGTTGTCAATTCCTTTCCGTTCCATTAAAAAAACCGAGATGAAACGGCGTCGTTTTTGTCTCGGTTTTAATTCCGGCCTGTTCCGGAAATTTCGACCAAATTACGGCCGGAACATCTCGGTACCGTTTCGGGTGTGCCGTTCCGGCCTTAAAATTCTCTTCTTCTTTTTTAACTTTTGATTTTTTTTTCTAATTTTGAGATTATATTTGTTTGACTTTGTGTTTATATTATATAATTTAAAGTTAATTTATCTTGAATTTTAATTATGCTTATTAAATTAATATTTTAATTTATATATATATAATTAATTAATTATATATGAACAGTACAACCCCGAAACGGCACTTCGAAACGCTCCGAAACCGGAACGTTTCGTTCCAATAGAAAAACCGTAACGGTATTGACAACTATGCTCTAAGATGATAAAGAAATTGTACAGAGATGTGTGTTGGATCAGAAATGGAAATGGGAGTTTAATTGAGAAGAGACTTGTTCTTTTGGTTATAATAGAATTAGTTCCTGTTTGACTGTGTTTTAAAAGTGTATTTTAAAAAAATTAAAAAAAGTTATTTTTGTATTTTAAATTAAATTTTTTTAGTGTTTTTAAATTATTTATATGTGCTATGTTAAAAATATTTTTAAAAATATATTATTTTATTGTATTTATAAAAAAAAACATTTTAAAAAATAAATTCAATCACTCAGCATCAGTGATGAAGGAACCATTCAAAAGTAGGTCAACTTGGTTGATGATAGAGGTGTAGTTAGTTGACTATTCGTATTCTAACCATCCGTAGATCTCATGAGCATCGAACTAGCCTAACGATAAGGAAAAGAAGAAAAAAACATCATATCTTACGTGTGGTTCATTGTTTCTTTTTTCTTTTTTTATGTCTAGGTTCTCATTAGGATGGACTTCAGGTTTAAAGAGAGTGTAGTTAAAATTATTTTTTTATTTAGAAATATATTAAAATAATTCTTTATTTTTAATTTTTTAAAAATTATTTTTTATATCAACACATATAAAAATAATCTAAAAATATATAAAAATTATATTTTTTAAAATGTTCTTCAAACACATTATCAAACAAATATTTTATCAAGAAACATACGTTTTCCTAGTCTTGTGCATCATTGCAATTCGAACCCACAATATATCTTTAGGGGTAGGAGAGAAAAAAACCAAAAAACCAATTAAACCTAGAAAAATTATTAAAAAAAACCAATTATAATTTAAAAAAATCTTCTTGTCCGGTTCAGTTTTTTTAAGCTAAAACCAGTATACCAAAATTGAACCGAATTGGAAATCCAACAGCTACAGCATCGCCTCCCAGTCCCTAGAGATTGAGTAGGTTACCGATGATTTAGAGGGTGTTTGAGATTGTGGTGCAACTGGAAGTTACAAAAAAACACCCTAATCTAGTGTTTAGTTAAGTGTGAAAAGTAGAAATTTAGCATGGACCCCATAGAGCAAAACAAATGAAAAGCCAGTGCAAGAAAAGCAACTATTAGCTGCTTTTCTTGCTTTTCACTCGAGAGATTACAAGCTACAGGGGGGCTGGGGAGGGTTAATATATTTATATTTTTAATATTAAAATAATTTAAAAATTAATTAAAATATAAATAAATATATTAGAAGAAGATCACAATATAATTTTTATCTCGCAATTATTATATGTTGTTTCGAGATCACAGAGACCTTCACGTACGGATATATAGTTCGTGATGAAATTACAAGTAGTTTGATGAGAGAATAAAAACAAGTGTCTGATTTACGTGAATTATTAATTATATTTTATTATCATAATTATTAAATATTTAAAAAACAATACACACACACTCTTTAAAATAATTTCACAAGTTGGAAACAATATGAAAAACTTGGTAACCAAACACTTGAAACTGTTTTTTATTAATCTCAAACTCAACCACAATTTTAAGCAAATACTTTAAAAATTATTTTAAATCGTAATTAAAATGTTTTTCATGAAACTGTTTTTTTAAAACTTTAACCACAAAAACAAAAACAATATCATTTTTAGAAGAGGTGTCTTTACCGATGAAGAAGTCAATTTCAGAGAGTCCATTCAAAACGCATACCTTGAAAGAAATCAATTACTTACTATCAAGTATGTGTACCTACTAGGTAACCTACTCAATCTCCGGGGACTTCTTATCAAGAGTTAGGCGAACCTGTCTCTTTTTGTTAGATATCCCCCTTTTTTTTTTTAAATAAAACTATTTAAATCAATTTATTAGAATAATATTTAACAGATTAATCAATTATGTCAATATTTTTAAGAAATTAAAGCTTTTGTATGATGATGATAATAGCAAAACCACATGTCAATTGGATTCTAGATTTGATTTCAGATTATGCAATTCTAATGAAATACTCAAATGATTATTCAAAAACCATTTCTTTCATTCATGGCCAAAATTTGATACACCCCCCTTTCATTACTCATTCATCAAAATAAGAACACAATCCAACACAACGTGATGAACACTAATCCCAAGTAAATCAAAGAATCAAAAACGCATTGTGAGTTTTACCTACATTATTCGTATAGGACATTTGAGATTTCTACCATGCACGAATTTGGCTGAAAATACATCATTTATTTTACAAATACGTTTGTTCCGCTAGAGTTGAAAGGGCTGCCTGCATGAAAACCGTTGTTCTCTAGAAAGACTAGCAAGATATAGCTCTGTTATTAAAAGAATCCCCAAACACCAACTGTCAACCAAACAATCACAAACCATTTGATCTTACCAGTGATTTGTGCTATGGCCCGTATTTGACATTTTGCTTAAGACACTTTCAACAGTTCATGGAAAGCCTCCTGAGGTATATCTACAGAACCAATGCGCTTCATTCGCTTTTTTCCTTCCTTTTGTTTTTCCAATAGCTTTTTCTTTCTACTAACATCCCCACCATAACACTTTGCAAGGACATTCTTTCGCATGGCCGAAATCCTAAGAAGCAATATGGAGAGGTTTAGTTGAGCGGTGAATATTAAATCACGCTGACTTTAAAATAATCACTGCAATGTCTACTGATTTGCAAACAGGGAGAAAAACTCAAGATAAGCTACCGCTTCAGAACAAAGTACCACAGAAATGTTATTTCATATTCTAGTTTTATCATGAACAGAGATTACCAAGAACTGGAAGCAAAAAAACCCGTAACACCAGGCAGCAATGGCACAAGATGACTTACGTTTCCCTTGCAATAACTTTTGTTCCAATTGCAGCTTGGATCGTTATCTCAAACATTTGCCTGTTCAAAATGAGAGAATCTGAAAATAGTCAATAAAGAAGAAACTATAGAGCCACAAAGTAAAATTAGATTAAATACCTGTCTATGAATTTCTTCAGCTTGTCCACCAGTTCCCGCCCGACACGTTGTGCCTTCAATTTGTGAACGATAGTTGACATGGCATCGACTGCTTGTCCATTTAAGAGAATGTCTAGTTTCACCAAATCAGATTCTTGATAACTGTTGATGACACCATCAAAAGATAAGAAAAGGGTGATAGTCCCAAAGTTGCACAATAAAGTTGGAAATCAATGCCCTTTATCAATGCAATTTCAATCACCTAAATTGTTGTTATAAGAATCCAAATATGAGGTGGTCAGTATTAAAACCATAAAATAGAGCACATAGAAGACATTTTACGTTCACTGATTACATGGTAATGGTTGAACCACAAAGGAAATATACTTTAGTAGCCATAATCAGTTATTTTGACAAACAACAAGAGATACAAAAAGTCACAGAACTTCTTTTGGAACACCGAGTCACCAACCATCAAATCACATCTATTTGGTGGGCATCAGTCTTTAGTATGAGAAGTTCCTTGTCTGGGTAGCCATGAGCACTTATGCATGCATGTGCACAAGTACATGTGTTACAGAGAGAGAGAAAACATACTCTGAATCCTCGTAGTCAAATGATGCATATCCTGATGTGATACTCTTTAGCTCATTGTAGAAATCAACAACAATTTCCCTCAAGGGTAGTCGATACTTCATAAAGGCTCGTTGGCTGCGCATAAAGGATCAATATTGTTAATGGTGGATCAGCTTGCAAAATGAAAACGAGCAATAGAAAACAGTAATCAACTTCACATTCTCAACATGGTAAACATACTCTATAGCACAGTAATCACTCCATACTCTATAAATTAACATGACTGCCTATGATAATCCACTACTAAGTTTTGTCAAGCCCAGAAAATTACCTGTCCATAAATGAGTACTCCAACTGCTGCCCTCTCCGTTCAGAGCAAAGGGTAATAACAGGCCCCACATACCTTACTCAATCCAGTGACAGCATAATGAATAAGTACTTTAGATGATATGGAATAATAAGTAACTGTGCAAAGGGATTATAAGAGCTTACTCGCTAGGGAAAATAATTGTAGCTAAGACTGTAGGCTCCCAGCTAGCTGTAACTCGTTTATTGGGGTCAGAGGGTAACATAGCTGGATTCTGAACTTGTACTTTGCTAGCAAACTCACCAAGTATATTGTGCGATAAGCATATGTGAAGACAAAATTACAGAGATGGATCACAAAACATACCTTCCATCAGAATACTCAAAAATATATGGAACAGTTGGGACTGTAGAAATGACATGAGCTCCATGTTCCTGTCACCGTTGATAATTGGATACTGTTATTATGAAAATAAGTTTCCAAACATTTTTCTCTGAAGCAATGCATATGTTCAATGAGAATAGTTTTATGCCAACTTGGATTGTCTGATGTAGTGACATAACAGATGGAATCCTTACTTGTTCAAGACGCTGATGGAAAACATCCATGTGAAGTAAACCTAAGAAACCACATCTGCAGATAAGAATCTATAATCATAAGGATGAAACTAAGGAAACATCATGGTTTAACTTTTTAAAAAGCTATCAGTCGATAGTCGAAGCCCACCTAAAACCCAGACCAAGGGCAGAACTGCTCTCTTTTGTAACAGAGACACTGGCATCATTGCATGTCAGTCTCTCTATAGCATGGTTTAGTGCTTCAAAGTCAGATCCATCTGCTGGATAGAGACCAGAAAACACCATATGTTTTGCAGCCTTAAATCCTACATTTTTTGATAGGAATGCACAAAGAAAGGATATTAGGATTTACAATAGACATAACAGAATTTGAATTTCCGCAGTGGGTCCATAAATTGCACAAATTCCTATACATGTCTACTACAAGTATGAAACCAATATGTGGTGTCTCAAACTCAAACATAAATGTCAACCACCATGTTTTTCTTGTCTTTTAAAGTAACTTGTAATACTGCAAATTTCTATCTTACAAATTATTTGGTGACAGGACAAATTCTCACTGTAGTTACATACAAATGCGTGCTAATGCTACTTTGTCTCCCTTACCTAACATAAAGTGATCTACAAACTTGATTTTCTAATAAAATAGAACTGTCTAAAATCATGCAGGCACCATCAAAATAGCAGATGGTGAATTCTCCAAGTCTGTCTATGAAACAAATAGTTTTGTGAAGGTTATCATCATGGATTTGTTAAGATTCTAAGAGTTTTGTAAAGGTTCAATTGAAATCTACCGGAAAAAAACAAGTGAAACAGGAGCTTGCTTAAAGTTTCTAGCTGTGGTTCAAAAAGATCAGTAAGCATCAGTTCAAGGGAAAAAAGAGTTGGCTTGAAAATACCTGGTAGAGGTTCTACACTGAATCGATTATGATGTAGGGTGTCTCCAACACGTGCTTCTTTGGTTGATCTCATGCCACTAACAATATAACCCACTTGTCCAGTTAGAAGAACTCCAGTCGGAGTTAGTTCAGGATGCATGATCCCTACATCTGCAACTTCATACGTATAACCAGTCGCTGCAGATGAAATCTTATCGCCTTTGCACAGCACACCATCCACAATGGCAACATGGCAAATCACTCCCTTGTATTCATCATAGTAAGAATCCAACAAAAGCATACGCAAAGGTGAACTAGTATTCCCAGGAGGATGAGGTATCCGATCTATCACACTGGGAAGAACTTGCTCGAGGCCAAGCCCTGTTTTGGCAGATGTCAAAAGACATTCACTGGGTTCAAGATCAAACATTGATTTAAGTTGAGCTTTGACGCGATCAGGATCAGCAGTTGGTTGGTCAATTTTGTTAATGATAGGTATTATAGCAAGGTTAGATTCAAAAGCAAGATAGAAATTAGCCACAGTTTGAGCCTGAACACCTTGTACAGCATCAACAACCAAAAGTGCACCCTGGCAAGCAGCCAAGGATCTGGATACTTCATAACTAAAATCGACGTGACCAGGAGTGTCAATTAAGTTAAGTAGAAATGTCGGTGCTTTGTCCACATCCTTAGTGTTCGAGCCATTATGGTTGCACTTGTGGAACATAGTAGCTGTCTGTGCTTTAACTGTTATTCCTCTTTCTCTCTCTACCTAAGACAATCAAAATTTCATCACATACACGCCCACATTTTCCTTCCTCTTTTTTTCTAACTACCATTTAACAACTATTATCACTGCGTCTATAACAACCCATCAAATCAACATCACTACTAAATAGGGTCCTGAACAATAATGATTGAAAGTAATAGAAAAATCCATAATTCATGTTTCTCTCAAAACATGGAATGCGCAGCATGAAAACCCATTAAAATAAAATAAAATAAAAAATTAATTTAGTAAATTGGGTCCTAAAAACTACTTACAAAAACAACAAAATTCATAAATGGGGTCTAAGAAAAGACTATAACTTTAGATACAAAAACAAAATCTAAGAAAAACGCAATTCATACTTTACTTAAAACAGCACTAGACCAATATAAAGAAACCTGCAATTTATCGAGGTACTGAGGTTGGCCATGCCCTCTTTTAATAGTCCCAGTGAGCTCCAAAAGCCGGTCAGCAAGAGTTGACTTTCCATGGTCAACGTGAGCGATAATAGAGAAGTTTCTGATTCTCTCAGGTGAGTACTGGGCCAAATCGATGCTGTTTTGGCGCGAGTTGGAGCAGAAATCATGGGCTACTCCAAAACGGCTGTCGTTTAATGTGAATGTAGAAGCGAATGGAGGGAAATTGGAAAATGTGTTTAGTAGAGAGAGGTATTTTTGTGATTTTAGGGTTTTTGATGCCCTGAAGAGAGAACCCATTTGTGTGGGTTTTAGGGAATGACGACGGAGTAGAGATTTGCAGTTTTGAAGGTTTAACAACAATTTATGAATCTTTTAAACGACACCGTAACCACTATAATACTTTTTAGTGTAAGGTTTTGATATAGCCTATAAACTTATAATTTAGTTATTCTTTTGTTATTTATTTTAAAGTATATAAAATAATTCTTTTTTTATAAAAAAATATGAACATAAAATTTTATTTTTTATTTAATATTTAGAGTGTTTAGTATTGTGGTAAAAGTTATTTTTCAAAGTGTTTTTCACTTAGAAATACATTAAAATAATTTTTTTTTACATTAGTACATAAAAGAAATTCAATATATAAAGAAACAATTCAAAAACACAATCTAACCACACAAAAAAATCATTAATTTAATAGCCAATGATATACAAACCTACACAAGAACTCCTAAAATAATAATAATAATAATAATAATAACTGAACTTATGTTTATTAGCACAAGTAACAATTAAAATAATATTATACCAATCATGGTGTTACAGTTTATAATATCCAAAGTTCCAAATAGATTTTACATGCAGGGGGCAACCACAGAAGGGAACAGATTTTTATGTTTTACTGTAATGTACATGAATAACTGTCTTAATTAAGAATTATAATTATTTAACGAATTCATTAAAAAAATTAATTAATTTAACTATATAAAATTAAACATAATTGATATATAGATAAAAATGTGATAACAAAAAAATCTTAAAAAGGTTTTTGGTTTTGATTAATGACATTTAGTAAATATTTATCAATGAAGACTCTTGGAAAAGTTTAAGGGATAAATGACTCAAATTGGTTTTATATAATTGAGAGTCTCCAATGTATTTCTATATTTTTTATTATAATATCTATTATATCATTGTAAAACATTCAATTCTAACACCCTTCATTTATTAGAAATACTATAAAAATAAATAACTTTAAATTTTAGAAATAAAGTTCGATTATATATAACATAAAAAATATAGATGAATTAGAATAACCTCTTCCAAAACTAAATACATAAAAATAATTAAAAAAACAACAACCTCTATTTAAAAAAAGCTAAATATAAAAAATAAAAAATTAGAAAGAGGGGATATTAATTGAAATATAGTATACAAAGTTATTGAAAAAAACATACATATAAAAAAAATTATTGTTTTCAAAAAAGAAAAAAGAAAAAAAAAATGATCAGACGCTGCTAAGTCTGGAAAGTCCGGCCAATGCCTCATCCATTAAAGAAAGGGCCTACACACGACCCTTTTATTTTCATATGTAAGTGGGGTGATCCGCCCTATTATTATTTTTTTTAAATAATTCTAGATGATGCCTTGTCTAGGACTCTCCATATTCTAGCCACTATAAAACCAAGTTCAATGACAAGAGCTATTTTTAAGAGCTAAATTATAGAAATAACTCTCTGAATAGTATATAAATGACTCTTGAGCTGATATACCACTCCAATGGTAAGAGCCATTTTTAAGAGCCATTTTTTTTAATCTTATTTTAAATAAAATTCAATTATTTTGTATATAGTATAATTATATAATTTATTATACAATTAATATGAGTAAGTTATATAATTAAATAATTATTTTTGAGAAACCCGCCAACAATAAAATTATTTTTTAAAAAAAATAAAAAATAAAAAAATGAATTTAATTATAATTAAAAGATCCAGAATATTTTAAATTTTAAATTTTAAAATGTTGAAAAAACCCGTCAAAATTGAGATGCTTATTTGGGAACGATTATTCAAGTTTCCTCCATTCTCGACAAAGTACGCATGTACTCGAGCCCCAAATTGTCTTACTTGTTGATCAACTCCTGTGATTGGATCTTTGCTAGTATTTAATCATGCAGATACAAGTAAACAATCTTCTTCCGGCGAGAAGTTTTTACTTCAATCTTCTTCCGGCGAGAAGTTTTTACTTCTTTGTGATTTTTTAGGAATATGAACATTAGGATCACTTTGTTGACAAACAATTTGTTCAGACTCATTTATAAGAAATTCAGTGAATGAATTTGGCAAATTTGAGTCCATCTGCATAAAAAATACATTGTGTTAATTAAGCTAATTGATCAAAAAATTCGTAATTTTTCAATTTCGCATACTTATTTTTTTACTAAATATTATTCTTAATTACCCTTTTTTTTTCCTAAATATTATTATTAATTACCTCCACAACAATTCTAAAAACTAAATTTACACACTTCTGAAATTTAACTGTAAATTTAAAACATGTAATTAAGCTAATTGCTCTAAAAATTCGTAATTTATCAATTTTGCATAATTATTATTTTTACTAAATATTATTAATATTCACCATTTTTCAATATTACTAATTATTATTTTTACTAAATATTATTATTAACTACTTATTTTTTTCCTAAACATTTAACACCCCCCACCTCGAAACCCTACTTCATTTTGCGCCGCACCCCCATTTTCATCTCATCAACTCTCGCCTCCTCCTCCTTCAACCACTGCTAACTCTCTCTTCTTCCTCTCCTATCCTTCTAAATCCACACCATGTCCCTTCTGTAACCTCTCTTAAAAAACCCAAGAAGATTCTCCTTTCAAAACCTCTCAAAATCCCACCTTTTGCCCCCCTCCCTCGGGCTTCATATCATTTTCGATTTTTTGCAAAAAAATCCATCGCTGAAGAAGAAATCAAAGCTTTCTATTTTTTATCCATCTCCCCCCTCACTCTGCTCCCTGCTCGCTGCTCCCTGCTCCCCCCCCCCCCCCTCTCCCTCGGGCTTGATATCATTTTCGATCTTTGGCACACATCAATTGTTGAAGAAGAAATCAAAGCTTCTACTTTGATATTCTTGTTCAAGTTTCTATATCATGGGTTCTTGTTCAAATAGCAATTCAGTTTCTGTGAAATTTCTATTATGGGTTCTTGGTTGTGATAAACAAACCTACATACTCGTTGGATCTGTGGTATTTTCTGTGATTTTTCTTGTTTGAGTTTGCTGTAAAATATATGTGTTCTTGCAATTTTTCAATTCATTGTATTGTTGTGTTGATGTTGGTTTTTATTTGTACAATGACAACGGTCACATTTCTACAACGGTTAGATTTTTTGTTTTGCCTCTCCGGCAGAAAACTGTGGGAATGGCTTCCAAAAAAGAAAAAAGACATTTTGCCTCTTCATTTAGCTCTCCCCGTTGGAGAGACAAATTTAACAAAAAGAGCCATTTTTAAAAAAAATATGCCTTTGCCTCCTCTGATGGCTAGTCCCATTGGACTTGCCCTAACGGTAAAAAAAACAAGATATATGTTTTCTGATCTAAAAATTTATTTTCAAACCATTTTTTATCCATAAAACTTAGAAAAGCATAGCCTAGATACCTTTACAAACCCATAAATAGTCTTAAAAAATAATAATAAAAAAAAAACAACCAAAAAAACCAAAACCCAAAATTTTTCGAGCTTAGATATGTTTTGTATATAATTTCAAGGTCTCCTCACCAAATAGAACCATTTGACATCAATATCAACTATTTTGATGTTCATATTAATGATAATAATGATTTTCTCTTTCAATACGGGATTCTAACGACCTCTTTCTCTTGTTTTTGTGAAACTAGAGGCTAAAAAATAATAAAAATAAAATTTGTACTAAAGTTGAATTAAGAAAATATTGAGGGACTAAATATATATAGATTATAAAGTTAGAAGACTAGAATTAACATTCTGTGCGAACTTTGAAGCCATTACCCATCTATGGTCTTGTTTCTTTTTCAACACTTTCTCTTTTAGAGGATATTTGGAAAAGCTGTTACTGTAGCTTTTCAAAGTAATTTTCATATCGAAATATATCAAAATGATATTTTTTTATTTTTTAAAAATCATTTTTGACATCAGGACATCAAAATGATCTAAAAATACCAAACCATATTCAATTAAAATAAAATAAAAACTGCAAACCAGCATTTGAAACGTCATTCAAACATGCACTTAATTTTATCAATTGTTGAGCAAATCGCTTCCAATATTTTTGGGCCCAAGAAAAGATGCAACTACGCTAAGAAAAAACCCTTCAAGTATAAAATTAAAAAAAAAATACAAATAATAAATCCACAATAAATTAGTATTAATGGATAAACAACATTGTCCGTACACGATAGTTAACCCACATCTTTTATTTTTTCAGTTAATGTAGAATAAGTTACTGTAAAATGATTGAAAAAATTATCACTGCCATGTTTTTGAGAAGAGTTATGCAAGATCGTAGTGGTTATGAAACGAAACATTTCCCTTCCGAAAATAATTTACTTCAAGGTGCTATTTCGTTGAAAAGTCCGATTCCATCGCCTTACTTTATCATAATTTTTTTTTATTATCATGGATATCTTAAGTTAGCTTATGTATATTTCGATTAATTGCACGAGTCTCGAAATTAATGATTGTGTAAAATTACAGTAATCATCATATTAATAACCATAAGACTCGAATTTAAAATTTTAGAAAGAACAAATTTGTTAGTTCTAAACCTGTCTCATTGTCCGAGTTAACTTGCGCGTGTCTCAACTAATCTCACAGGTTTTAAAATTAATAACAGTATAAAACTACAATAATTATCATATTAATAAACACAAATTCAACAATCCTCAGACCACATAAAAAACAAAACAGTTAGTTCCACTGTCATCGGTTACTTTATTATAATTTTGTTTTTATAGAAAGGAGTTTAGAGTTAGGTTACTGTTTTCAATCATTTTGCTTCATTTTCTTACAGGACTTTTCTTCTTACAGTATGCAAGAGACTTTCGATCGACGCATACACTCTGGATTCATATGTAAAGCCCTGACAAGGTGTCGGTGGCTTTGTCAGGTCGTATCCAGCCAGCACCAAAGATTTTCATGAAAAAGTTCTCTCCACAGAGTTAGATACATGATATATTCCTTGCTAGCAAGCAAGCCAAATATTTAATGATTAGACCCCAGCTTGGGGTCCATGTACATTCTCATTACTTCCTTGAAAAAGCGAGTCCCACATCCTGTCTGGTGCAACTACCACCTGGAAGACAGTATAAGCCGTTTGATTTAGCTGTGTTTGTCAATCGCGGTCAAGCAATATTTTTAGATGATTTTAATTCGAAGAAATGAAAATATAGATAGTTTCTGTTAAAGAATAATCTTATCTAAAAATTTAAGCTATTAGATAAGATCTAGAATATAATTTATATTATTTTTTAACACAACTCTTCAAATAAAAGCTTTTTGGGTTTGAAATTTACACACAAACCCGCACTATTTTGTGCTTGATTTTTATCAAATAGAATAAAGATGATGAAATTCGTGACTGTTAGGTCAACAAGTCTCTGATACCATATTAAAGAACAATCTCACCTAAATACTTAAACTATTAAGTAAAGCCCTGCAAGTTCGTTATGGTCATATATATATATATATATATATATATATATATCTTGCAACCCATCACATACTATATTTTAATTAATTCTTTCATTATCTTTTTGGTGAAATGATGATTCATAATTCAGGAAATAAAAGAGTAGAATATATAGGTTGTACATTACATGAATTGAAAAATCAAAACTGGTTTAAAACTAAATTAAAAAAACCATATTGGTATTCATGGAAAAGCAATCCGAAGCTCCTTGGAATATCAGCTACGTACAAATCTTTATCTTTTACGTTTCCACTTGATGCTTTTTGTCAAAGCAAAGAAGGAACACAGACAGATATAATGTAACCTCTTTTTTTCTTTTTCTTTTTATAATCAATGAGTTTTATTATTCTTCAGAAGCAACCAATGCATTCCTTTTCATAGTTCAGTACTGCAAATTTATATAATTACAGAATGAAAAATGGGAAAAAAGAATTATAAGATGTAATGCTCATCTGTCATCCTCTCCAGTGTCTGAACTTCACTAAAATTGATGTTTAGTAGACTAAGATTATGTAAAAAGAATGAGAGGGAGATGGGAGGGGTCCATCTTCTAAATTAGTAGCCATGTTTGGTTATAACTTCACTCTCAATCTTTATGCTTTATATATCACCTGAAATTTAATATTCACTCACTCTTTTTTCAACTCAACTGCTTCAACAGCAACAGCAACATTCTCCATTTTTTCAGGTATCTATCAGATCTCAACTACATTGCTGTAAATTCCCACTTTCAGTCTTCTTTTTCCTGTTCTCTTTTGATCTTTTCTTTACTTCAGTTTTCTTTTCCTTTGTCTTTTGGTCTGTTCTTTGTGTTTCATTTCTGCAATGTGTTTATATTTGACTTGGTTCATAAGCTTAGCCATGTACTGCAGTTTTCTTGGCCCATTTATTGGGTCAATTCTCTTCAAGTTCTAGTAAATTGAGACCAAGTCTTATTTTCAGTGTCTAAATTTGCTTTGATATATAATGAAAATTGTTTTCGTGTTTTTTTTTCTTCTTTCTATAATGAAATTTTGTGCGTGATTTGTACAGAAAGGGTATTGTATGTTTTAAGATACTGTGGTGGTTACTTTTTCTTGAATATTTTTTAATTACTGAAGTGGGTTTTAATGATTTTGATATTTTCTTACATGATGCTGATGACGAGCTCTGTTATTTTATGCAGGGCTTCACACTCAAGTTTCACTTTGCTTGATCCAGGTTTCCTGCAATGGGAAAATCTGCAGGAAATTGGATCAAGACTGTAATCTTCAGGAAGAAATCATATAAATCTAGCATTTCAAAAGTAAGTCTCTCTCTTCTTCCTCTAGCTTTGTGTGCATGTGTATGAGCTCAGGCTGGAGTGCAGGCTTGTGTTTTTTGTTTCAGTATGAATGTTCAAGGTTATATTGATTAACATTTATGAGGCCTGTAATGGATTTGAACAAAATTGGTTTGCAATTGGCCTGTCGGCTCTGTACTGTAATATTTTTTAACATTTTGACAACAAAAGCAAGTTCTAATTTTTCAATCTACCTTTTTCATGAAGAGAGCTGCAGTGAAGGAGGCATTTGCTATTTCTAAGGGATCAACTGCTGACTTGACATTGAGTCCTCCTGTAATCTCAGATCCACTATCTCATTTGTCAGATAAAAATGGTAAATATTAGAATCTAATGAAATCGGAACAAGCTTTCCACATGAATAAGCTGTCTTATTTCTTAGAGCACATAGTGCAGATACAGAAGAAACTATGGGGTTGGATTCACCACGCACTTCAGAGCTCATCGGGCAAGAACAAGCTGCCACGAAGGTTCAGGCTGCCTTCAGGGGCTATTTGGTAGTTTTCTTTTGTGGATATATATGTGTATTTGTCATTTCCATGTTAAGAATATTATGGAGACAAATATTGCTCATTGGGACACAAATGTGAGTTGATGACGTCTTTGAATTCTCATTTGGATTTGAGGGAGGACGTGAGGAGATTTAGAGTATAAACGCGAGAATTTACTTTTGAATCACTCAAAATGTAGCCTGAAAAATCCCAACGAAAAACTGAGTTCCTACAGCCACTATGAAGCTGTTTGGAACAGCTTCTCAAATTGCGTTTCATTTTTTTTTTCATTTTAAATAAATATATTTTGGTGTTTTTAGATCATTTTGATGTGCTGATGTCAAAAATAATTTTAAAAAAATAAAAAAAATCATTTTGATATATTTCGGCACGAAAAGCACTTTGAAAAGCTACAACAACAGCTGTCCCAAACAGGACCTATATTAGAACAAGTATCATCACAAGGCAATCTATGTTCTGCTACAACTGATATCTACATTATATTATTGCCTTTTGGAATTGTGATAGTTAAATTTTAGAACAAATTTGCAATAGCTTTTCTACCCTGTCCCTGTTCAAGTTGTGCAATTTCTCCTTATTAAAGCTAATGCAATACAATTATATATTTGCGAAGGCTCGCAGGTCATTTCATGTCCTCAAGGGTATCATAAGACTTCAAGCACTCATTCGTGGACACTTAGTCAGGAGACAAGCTGTTGCTACTTTGCACTGCTTGCAAGGGATTGTCAAGTTGCAGGCCCTAATTCGGGGACGAGGGGTTAGAGTTCTTGGTGAAGGTCCAGGAAGGTTTCTGGTAATTTCTTGGAAGACAGCTACCTCAATTGTTTTCAATCCATAGTTGACTCTTGACTATTTTGAACAAAAAATTCTGCAATCTATTGAGCCATTGCTCGTTCCTGAAATGCTTACAATTGATCAGTGAAAATGTCTACAATTTTATTAATGCTTTACCAAGCTCTCTCATCTTCTAACAGTTTCAGGCTGTTTTTCTGAGATCCAGTTACTTCCCTTCGTAGCCATTTTATTTTTGGGATATATTGTCGAAATGTTTAAAGACAATTCAAGATTTCTGCATGGCATAGAATGTTAATCTTTGTGGTTTTAAGCGCCTGTGTTGTCTTAATAATACGCTTTACTTCAACAGGGTGCTAAGCAAGTTGATCCATTTGATTTAGATACAGCAGCCAGGCCTAAGAAGCTATACACAAATCCTTTTATCTGTAAGGTATACTCGTTTTTTGTGGTTATATTTTCTGATTTCTTACATGACATGATAAGGGAACTGATCGCATTCAATTTTACTTGTTCAGCTTCTAGCTTCATCATCCACTGCAATGCCCCTGAACCTCCATTATGATTTGGTCGAGCAGAACTCAGCCTGGAACTGGCTAGAACGGTGGTCAAAATTCCTTTTCCAGGAATCCTTTCCACAGAAAAAACTGGTTCTTGACTCGAGGTCTAGTTCGAAGCATAAAGATGGCAGGCAGAAACGCGGTGTGTGGAGGATCCCTGCTGTCAATGCTGACAATAACCCATTGCGTTCTGTTGCTGAGTTTGGAAAGCCTAAGAACAACATGAGAAAACCTTTGAGTCATCCAACAGAATCAGCACAGGAAAACCCTCCAAGTGAACTTGAGAGGGTAAGGAAGAATCTGAGGAAAATCTCTGCATCCAGCCCAGGGGCTCCTGATGGCACAGAAACTGTGACTGAAAAGCCAAAGCTAAGCCCAAGAGAGCTGATAGGATCTCCTACTCGGGATGATCTCATGAATATCACAGATAATTCTTCGAAGAAGACGAGTGATACCATGGTTTCAATGACAAAAGATTTACAAAAAGTTGAGGTAGAAACTTCTCCTGAACCACTGACAACGAAGGAGATGGTCAATTTGCAGAATGAGAAGCTGCCTAATGCTCAGTTTTATCATCTGGAAAGTAGTGCTGATAACACTCACGTGGTGGTTGAGGATATGAATTCCAAGGAGGAATGTAGCAAGGATAATAAGACAACCAGGAAGAGAAGATCCTCGACAAAACAGGAATACCAAGAGAATGTCTCACAGAACACAACAACAGTTCCAAGCTACATGGCCGCAACTGAATCTGCAAAAGCAAAACTTAGAGGGCAAGGATATCCAAAGATTGTTCAAGATGAAGCTGAAAATTTATTGATCCGGAGGCAATCTCTTCCAGCCAGAAACGATGGAGAATTGAAATTCGTGCCACCCCAGACACAGAGGATAGTTCATTCAAACAGCAAGGGCAGAAGCAGAGTTGACAGATTATTGCTGTCCACTAAAGATAGTAATGGTAAGAATCTGTTTGCTGGCGAGATATATCTTTCTTTCTTTCTGCATATCCACCGAACACAACAGTTGCCTTCATCTGATATATCTCTTATGCCATCAAATTGAATTTGAAAATTTAGCATTTTGTGATGATTCTTCGTTTCATTTTCAGAGAAGGTGAGCCAGCCTGCATGGAGGAGGTAAATCTTTCAGCAATTGCTTTGAGGAAAGGCAAGTTATCTTATATTTGATTGGTGTAAAATGTACTGGTGATCTTCAAAAACTGTTTTCTTCTGGTGTGTTTTCGAGTGCATGTATAGTAAAAGACCTTAGGCTTTATTACTAATGGTGCTGGTTTCCTTCACCATCATGTATACTTCATTTGATAATTTCTTTCCACTGTTCTTGCCAGATGGAAGAAACACTTAAATGCTTTTAAACCATGTTGTTTTCGAAATAAACATATATTATTTATGATTTTATTCTGGATACCTCCTGATAACCAGCTTCTTCAAAATTTTGAACAACTCCTGCTGCTAACAAAAATTGACAGAAAACAAAATCCCCAGGCATGGACCGACTGAGAAGGGAGCAATTCATTTCTTATTTCATTGCCTTAAAGCACACCCCATGAATTAATTAGTTGTTGATTATGATTTTTTAACCAAGTTTCAACTCTCTCAGTCCATTTACTTTGCGTGCCACCAAGTTCCACGACTTTTAATAATTGCATCTGATATATATATTTAGTTAAATTAATTTAAAATGACCAGCTGTAGGTGTGAGAGTATGACTGTAGATTTAATTAACATCATCATGCATGTTGCTTGATTTAATTATTAAATTAATTATCTGGATCATTTCAATTATAAAAAAAAACTCAACTTTATGGTTAGGTCATTGTCATGACTCCTAAGGGCTTGTAATAAATAGAAATTATTTTTGACTTTGATACATTAAAATAATCTAAAAATATTATTTTTTTTAATTTAAAATAAAAAATAATTTTTTTATTCAAGAATATTTTCCAAACAAACACGGCCAAACACCTATAGTTTTTGTCAGCATCAGCCAGACACCTTGTACCCATGAACTTTTGATCCTATAAATGACGAGTCTTCCCATGCATGGTGCTACCTTTCACTAAATCCTACATCCAAGCCTAGCATTCAAGCCCCCAAGCTCAAGATCAATCATGTCATCCAATATCTCTTTAAAGTTTCAGTGATTAGCGTTGTTTGTTGAAAAAATTAAACAAAAGCTAGTTTTTTTCCTTCTTCTTTTTTAATTCTTATACGCATTTTTAAGAAGTTTTTCATGGCCAGCAACATAGAAACTCTAAAAAGAAGAATTAATCACCATATAACACAATTAATCACCCCATAAACTGCTCTACTAGTTCATAAACAGCTTCACTTTCTACAAAAGATTGGAAAAATTGATATATATGAGAGTAGATAGGAGTTTTGCTACATCTTCACTATGTTGTGAAGCGAACAGCATGACAAGCACTCCTAGGATGTGTTCGGAAATACGTTTGGTGTTTTTGAAAAAAATGAAAAACAATTATTTTTATTTTTTATTTTAAATTATTGTTTTGTTGGTGTTTTAAGATCATTTTGATATGATGATGTCAAAAATGATTTTAAAAAAATAAAAAAAATATTATTTTGATATATTTTTGAACAAGAAACACTTTAAAAAAAACTTCAAACACAATCCCAAATAAACGCTTAAATCAAGTCCTTAAAATAGGATCTCTATAAATCAGAATATTAGAGGGAAAAAAGGCCTTCCTTATCAGACAAGAGATTTCCTGCTATGCTATAGTATATAAACAATCATATCTCAAAGGAGTTTGTCACCATGAAGATGATGATTCTAGATATGTTATCCCGTGAATGCTCAAATGCAAATTCGATGAAATTAATCAAAGCTTCAATGTTTTTTTTTTTTTAAAAAATAAATACCATGACATGTACTAAAGCTAAGCCTCTTAGTAAAAATTGTCTTCAAGTTTCATTACAAATAATAAATAGATTTATTAATGTTTACATGTTACCGAACAAAAGTGATGAGATCATTGTTAATTTAATATGTTCCGTAGCTAACCGATTGGTTACATATTTATTCTTAATAAAAAAATATTTTATCTTTAATATTCATGTTATATTAGATTAATGAATCTAGTATTTGATTTATGAATCTAGAGTAAAGATAAAGTTCATGAGACAAAAATATTTTATAAAAACAATTATTAAGATTTTGTAATTAAGACATTCTTATTGTAATAAAGCATTATTTCTAATTGAGACTCTCTTAACCACTATATATTTATTAGAACCTTAGAGACTGATACATAATATTTTCTTTATATATATATTTATTTATTTTTATAAGCTGAGGTATAAGGAATATCTAAAATTAATATATAGGTGTTTGTCATAAAACATATACACTAAAATGACTCTCATGAGAATTTCATATAAGGATATCATTTGTGTTTATGAAAAAATTTACATGATAGTTTTGCAAGTAATTTTTAGACTTGAAATCACTTATTTATAATTTTCAAAGAGTATTATGTTTTGATCATATTACATTTTTTTTTTGAATGGGTAATCCAGACCCGCTGGGGCCTGACTAATCTCATGGCCCAGCTGCACCGCGGCAAGCCAGAGGAACCATTTAATTCATGGGCTTCGCCCAAGTCCGCTGGCCCAAAGGAGTTGTTTGCACCTGGTGGGATTCGAACCTGAGACGTGGAAGGAGCACACTCCCCCGTCCCAGGCCTCCTACCGCCGGGCCAACCCCCTTGGGTTTTGATCATATTACATGCTATCTTGGTAAAGGTAATAAATAGGTAGATATTGTATATAACATAAACTATATGAAGGTATTTGAGTGATCAAAAGAACATTCATCACCCTGGTTGAATAAGAAAAAATGCTCCACATGTTCTCAAACAACATTGATTGTTAAATTCTTGGCCAAGGTGAAATTAAATTTGAGAAGAGTTTCAAATCTTATTCAAAGAATAAATGACTATAATATTGTGAATAAATATGATTTTACATGGCAAACATACTCCATGCTATAATATCTAAATTAGAATATTATTGATGAAGAAATAATAATTCCATTAGAAAACCAATCACTGAAATATTAAGTCAAATTACTTATTAATTTTCTATTATTTGAGAGATTGTGAGACGTTGATAGACGATGCACTTGATCTTTAATTATAAACTAACCAATTATTGAATTGATAACAAATTCAATTGTTTGATTTATTGAATTCTATTTATTTAGAATTATAATTTATATTTGGATCAACATATTAAAAACTTAATTGAGTCACACATATTAAAAATCATTAGTAAAAAATTAAATTCAAATAATTAATCAAGAAATAATACATATATATTATTTAAGGGGCAAATGGTTATTTTATCATTTATAAGGTTTTAATTTTTTTTCTTATAAATATAAAGTTATGCCTCTCATTTTTCAGAGAGATTGTCTACTAGACAAAAAAATTATATAAGTTACAAAATAAAAAATTAACACTCCAGGCATAACCATTCCTTATTGTTACAGGGCGAGCAATTGAATGACCTATAGTTTGGGATAACTTATCAAATCTTTAGGTAATAAATTCATAAATAACTCTATATTTGTCTAACGCATCCTAATAATTACAAAATAATTTTGTTTTATTGCTTCCGCTGTGTGTATGATATTCAAACACCTAACAATTATGTATATTTATTTCAAGTTCACTCAATCAGCAAGTTTTCATTATATTGATTATGGAATTATGAAAATAAAATTTCAAACTCAAATTCTCAATCTTTGAATCTGAATATGATGGACGTCTTTTTATTGGAATTAATGACTGTTTTAGTGTCTCAAAAATCAATATTGTATTTTCTAGTTTCTACGTTGCTCTTAATTTATTGTACAGATTTCACAAATCGACCCCATAAGAAGGAAAAACAATTAATCTATACATTTCAATATTTTTATTTTTATTGGCATACTAAATATAATATGATCACAAGAATATTGTCCCAGGTATTATACAGCACTTCAACTATTGCTGTCTTAACGAAATTACATTTTCTTGTTGCTGTCTTAACTCTTGTGTTCCTCAATATTGTCAGTATTAGGCATGGAGGCACTGTTAAATACAGAAAATGGCAACGCCGGTTGAAGCGGACTCCCCTTCTGAGAAGTCGACGTCGAAGATGACAATCCATTGAAACAGCTTGATGCACATCCTTTCCCGCTCTGGGTCAATGAATTGATGGAGAATGCCGAAGCAGTGCTGGTCTCACCAAAGTTCAAGTTCTGCCCGAAACAATTCTGATCCCCGACCCTTTGGTTTCTATTGTTTGCACTTGCACCACCTCCACCTCCCATCATCGATGAAATAGCCGTGGCAATTACTGTTCGAAAACTTGGATCCGACGTTATTGCCTTCGTCAAGGTTTCTGTCAAAACCTGCTGAGAAGCTACGGCCTGGTGGTTCTTCTCCATGAATGACTGGTATAATTGCTGGTTATTGTAGGATCGTGTGCCATAATTATGGAGCCCGTTTCCCCATATTGGAGGCAGAGAGTTGGATTCGGTGGAGGAAAAGTTAAGACTTGTTGAAGGAAATCTTGAGGTTGAACTGAAGCTTGAAGAGAACCTACCGAAAGGAGTAGATGAAGTGGAGGGAGAGGTGGTAAGGTCTAAAGTAATTGTTGGGAACATTGGCGAGGAAGAATTTGGAAAGTAGAGTTGCTTATTTGCTCTCAAATATTGATCGTGAAGACTGAAGCTTAATCCATTGAGTTCAGTACGAGCAGAGGTTCCATTGATATGGGAAACAAGACCTTGCTGCGAGGTTGAAGAACCAGATAATAACATGGAAGCAGCTGCCGAGGTGGTAGAAGCCATGGCGGTGGCCGAAACTGGAAGCGGGTGGTTGTGTGTTCCTTCATAGGTAGTGATCAAGATCGTCGTGTCCTCAGCACATCTTTGCACCTGAAATCATGTTTGCAAAACAAAATTGTTCAGATAATCTCTTCATTTCTAGGAAATAAAATCCTATAATCTTACGTAACGTAATACAAAAAACGACTCATAAACTCGAGGGTTTAATTTTACCTGTTTTCTTACTGGACATGATGGTGCAACAGTGCATCGATAATATGCTCGTGGGCATGGATTTCCTTTGGAAATTTTCTGTCCGTATTTCCTCCACTGGCATCCATCATTCATCTGCACGTAGGGTTCACATCACGGAATTTAGAAATTATTGAAAATCAATTCAAATTAATGCAAAGTTAAGGAAAGTTTTGATCAATCGATCAATATTACTAGACTACTTACTGTGGGTGTATCACATCTTGTTCTCACACAAACCCTAGCTCTTTTTGGTGGGCTTTGTTGTGCAGCCTCATCATGATCTCCATTTCTTTTTGGAATAACCTTGCTTGGTGGCCATGTTTCTCCAGCTTCCTCTTCCTTCGGTTCCTCTACACTTTCTGCGGGGCTTGGGTTTGACAGTACAGTTTCTGTGGATACCAGAATCTTGGAATCCAATCCAAGAGTTAAGTTAGCCTTGAGCTCTTCATTTTCCATACTTTTGGTAGAGTTGGTAGACTTGTCTTCCTTTTTAGGCTCGGTTGGACTTCTTCCGAGGCAAAGTGACACCAGCTCATTAGATTCTTCAGTTTCGTCATGGGATGGGGCTGAATCTGTAGATTGCTTAGAACTAGTTTCGTGCTGAAGAATGTCGAAAAAGCGCAACTGGAGAGACTTGTAATCTTTCTCAATTCGCTCCAGCATCATCTTTAACCTTTGATTTTCTTCTTTCACATCACCCATTTCGCTTTTGGCAGATTCAATTACCTCCTCCTGATTAACAAAAAGAAAGCAAGAGGTTCATCAGAGAATGATTTTTGTCAACCATAAAATTATTAGATCAAGAAATATTCAACAAGAAATTAAGAAAATATACTCCTATCAAAGCAATTACCAAAATATATAGATTAATTAGTATATAAATTTATAATATGCTTCTCAAAACAGAAAAAGATCCTGAACTAATCAGGAATTATCAACTTGGTCGGTCCATCGAAGGAGTTTTATGCTTTCTACACACACATATATGAGAAAGAGATCTGATAATCAGAGAAGAAACAGACCAGATAACAAGTAAAACAAAACATAAACCACACTTTTTTATGATCTGCTCATCAACAGGGTCGTTTGTAAATCTAAAGCCTCTAAACTTCTTCTTTTTTTCTTTCTAACTCACCACTTTGCTGATGCTTGACTCCTCATTGTTGGATGAAGATGGCTTCATTTTGTAGATCTTGCAACTCTATATATTCTAGTCTTAACCCAACCACATGACAGTCATTAACACGTATGAAAGTATTATCCTCGGCCGTTGACTTTTAAAATCATCCAGAAACATGAAAATTCTAAAGATGGAAAATTATTCTGGAGATTGATCACATGCGTTTGATCGCTCATTAATATGCGTAAGACCTTTCAATATTGGTAACATGAAAGCATCAAGTTCAGTTGATTTGGTAGGCGTTTGATCGCTCATTAATATTCACGAAAAGTGATCAAAGCTAGAAACTTTGTAAATCAAGTACCTTCTTAGCCTCCTGACTGCAACCGGAATCTTCACGGCTAGTCAATCCAAATTGCACCGCCCTTTCTTCTATAGCTGCACCACCGGAACTTGGCATTTCGAAAAAACCCTTTTCAGCAAGCCTGTTGCCTTTGATTTTCTAAACTATGTATTTGCGCAGATCGTTTCTTCCTTACGAGCTTCTCCTCAAATATAAATACGAATATCCTTGCGTCTGCTGACTTTAGTGAATACATATTCCTAGTATATATCTATAATTTTATCCGGTTATTACGCAGATACACAAAGAAATGTCAACACCCCAATCCCATTAATCTCTTTGATTATTCTACTGACAAAAGAGTAAACAATATAGGCAGAATTCAACTTCAACGCTTTCACAGTTAAGACCTAGCTGAGAGGGCAATAGATTATTCACGCGAGAGAGCTAAAAAATCGGCAGCTGCCAGTACTCTCTTTGAAGCTTCGTACAGAGGGAAGACTTCCACATTGCTAACGGTCAACGACTATGCTACTACTGACGTCTTAGATCCGGTGGCCGGTGGGGGGTCAGCCTCTAATGATGCAGCTGCCTGCCGTATACTATCGTTGTCAAGTTCCTGGTCAATGCGCTTGTTTAACGCGCTATCGGCGAGACAGATTGCTGCTCAATGCCTTTGACCTTGTTGGTGTTTGTTCGTATTATTCATTACACACACACACACACACACACACACACACACACACAACTTGCAATATATTTCATCTTGCATTTCAAAACCACAAGGTGTCGTATAAGTTAATTTATTTTATTTTATTTTAAATGTTATTACTTGTATACATTCATTATTTGATCGGAAAGTGTGCAACGTACTAATTTAAGATTGTTTAGGGGGCTAAAAGAAGTAACATATTTTCTTATCCAAAAATAAATAAAAAGAATTCAACTTTCTAACATTCTAAACAATTTGTTTATTTGGTTTTAACAGCCAGAATCCTCAAAATCTAAATTGATGTGCTCGGAAGAGACTTTTTTCTTGCGGTGCATATGTTTTTGGTTTCAAATTTATTTATTAGCTGAGCTTACACTTTTGAATAAGATTTTGATGATGGTTTCATATAAACTCTGGTGTAAAACATACCTGAACTTGAGATTTCTATAGATTTTACTGAATTGTTTTTCAATTAGAAATATGAGGTGTTAGGGTTTGAGCTCCATACTATTTGACCACCAAGACTTTGATTTATATTAAAGAATTGTTTCAATCTAAAAACCTATACTATAAAATGAAGTTATAGGAAAGGTTATATAGCAACTCTTTAATAAATCAAGCACATCTAAGCTAAAAATCTTAAGACAAATCTTACTTTATAGTATTGCCAGAGGAAAAGATTTTTCAAAATAAGTACATAGACTTCTTGTTGAAATATGATGGTTTGAGCTTATAATATTCCACAATTTTGTATGTATCTTGAACATCAATGAATAAGATAACGGGGTTCAAACATTTAGTTTTCAACATTTGATGTTAGAGTTCAACGATTGTTGTTGGTAGTGTTGCATGTTGGAATAGCCATGGCTGGGAAAAATTGCAGAATAAAACAAGCTCGAGCAATGAAGGATAAGGCGATTCCTTTTCTAAAGATAAATGTTCAAGAGCTGGTGGTAGAAGACATAAAAAGATAGGTTATAATTTTGTAGTGAAATTAGGATTATTTCCTATTTAGTATAGGAATAATTAATTATTTATTTTAATTATGGATTTTCTTTTATTTTTATTTTGGTGATCATAAATTGCTTACCTAGTACATGTCAACTAATGACCTATTTAAAGAGTTGTATACCTCTTAGACAGGCAAAATAAATCAGGTTTTATATATCAAAAGTAAACCTATGACTAAGGATTTTGTTTATAACAAGTATGAGCATGTTTTGATGGCGTTTCAAACACCGGTTTGTAGTTTTTTATTATTATTTTAAATGAATATGGTTTGGTGTTTTTAAATCATTTTGATGTGCTGATGTCAAAAATGATTTTTAAAAAATAAAAAAAATATCATTTTGATATATTTCGACACGAAAAGCACTTTGAAAAGCTACAGTAACAGCTCTCCCAAACACCCTCTATATTCTAGTTTGATTTTGTATATTTTTATGTTAGGAGTTATCATTATTGTGCTTCCACCAATATTAGGTGGTAGCATAGCATGGAAGAACTATCTGTATGTAATTGGGTGATTGATTTGGGGTCGATATTAAAAAATAAAACTTTGTAAATACCAGGTTTCATTCTTCGTATATATTATTCAAGTAGTTTTCTCTCTTCCAGAATTGACCTTGGCAAATGCACGTCACACATATCCTAGATGACACATTGGAAAATAAAGGTTGACCAACTCAAGATTGACAAAGTAAAAGGAATGCCAAAATTAGTTTATTATTTGTTCACACATAAAAAATAGAATTTGATCTCCCTAAAGAAACCTTATTTCAAGAAATGAAGTTGAGTGTAGTGAGCCAACAAGAAGTGTGTGTGTGTGTGTGTGTGTGTGTGTGTGTGTGTGTGTGTGTAAAATGGGTGCTCTTCACAAGGTTGTATGTGTCGCTCCATATAGAATACCTCCTGATAACCAGCTTCTTCAAAAATTTGAACAACTCCTGCTGCTAACAAAAATTGACAGAAAACAAAATCCCCAGGCATGGACCGACTGAGAAGGGAGCAATTCATTTCTTATTTCATTGCCTTGAAGCACACCCCATGAATTAATTAGTTGTTGATTATGATTTTTTAACCAAGTTTCAACTCTCTCAGTCCATTTACTTTGCGTACCACCAAGTTCCACGACTTTTAATAATTGCATCTGATATATATATTTAGTTAAATTAATTTTAAATGACCAGCTACAGGTGTGAGAGTATGACTGTAGATTTAATTAACATCATCATGCATGTTGCTTGATTTAATTATTAAATTAATTACCTGGATCATTTCAATTATAAAAAAAAACTCAAGTTTTATGGCCAGGTCATTGTCATGACTCCCAAGGGCTCGTAAGAAATAGAGGTTATCTCCATGGCTCGAGAATTTCCACCCTTGTGAGATATAAATATAAGGACTCTCTGCCCATTATCCTATGTTTTTCAACTCCCATACACGTAAACAATAACGTGAACCATTTTATTTTATTGCAGCACTTGCGAGGATTCCATCGGTAAAAAGATGATGATTTGCCAACAGAAAATATAAATAAAAAAAATTACCATTTCAAATATGAACAAAGGAAATATTATAAGCCACGCCAACTTGTATTTAACTATCGCGTATACTAATCGAAGTCTCAGGTTTTAAAGCTCTGTTTGACATGGTATTTCAAAAGTATTTTTGAAAGAAAAAAAAAAAATTAGTATTTTTATATTATTTACATGTACTGATGTTAAAAATAATTTAAAAATTATATTATTTTAATATGTTTATAAACAAAAATTATTTTAAAAAACAACTTTAATCACAATTTCAAACATACACTATGAAAGTTGAATGGGTTTTTGAAGTCCAATGAATAGCTTTTTTTCATTTGCATGCTTCTAAAAGCCTCGTTGAAATTCTTATTCTTTTTTAAAAATTAAAAAAAAGTCTTAAGAAATAAAATATAGCATTAGGTTTCATGATCAAGACTTCGGTCCTGTACATAAGGTATTCGCTATGTATTAGATTCATGATAGTCAATGGAAACACATGGAATAGCAGCCCTTAGCTTGGAAACAAAAACCGGATGGTAGGTTCAACATGTCATCGCACTTCTTACATTAAAATCCAAGACATTGACCTAAGAAGTTTTTTAAGAAAAAACTTTAAAAAATATAGGAGACATTGTCAATCTTACCATCAAATAAATAAAATCTAGTATCATACTGAGTAGTATATGCTACGCTTACCGAATTAAATTTTTTTCTAATATTATAAAAAAGATATTTATATAAAGATAATCAGATTTAACATGTATTGATTTGATCAACATTGAATTCAAAAAAACTTGTTTAAGGTCACAATAAAACACTTACGACTTTTAAGTTATATATATATATATATATATATATATATATATATTAAATTTTTAGAAATTCTCAATTTAAGAATTTCCATCTATCCAAAAATATATATTTTTTAATAAAATCTCATGGGTATCTCAATCCAAATTATACTTTTATATTTTCCAATGATATTATTTAAAAAAAAAAACTAACCATTTTTTTTATAAACATAACACAAGTTACAATTAAAAATCAAAATATTTTTTTTAAAAAAATTAATATAAAAATAATTATAATGTAAAATTAAAAGTATCGCAATTAGAAAATTCATAAACCCATGTTCCAAGCCTTTCTTCTAAGAAAACGTTAAACAGTATTTATTCTGGCAATAAATAATGCAGTGGGGGTGTGGTGGTACCGGTTCACTGGGTTGTGAAGACATCACGTTTTTTTTTGTCTTCCAAGTTGCAGATAGAAGACTTTTTGGGCAAGTTGTGATTTTTCTATTTCAAACAGGTCAATGATTTAAGATGAGGCATCGAATTGAATATATGAGTTGGGTTTTATATATCCAGGCATTAAGTCATCAATTGCGAGTCGAATCTATGGATTTTTTTTTTTTTATGGATTTGCATAGGAAATTTTTTGAAATTTATGTGTAAACCTTTTGAAACTGAAAAATTAGATACACGTAAACATGACCTGGGAAATTGGACTGCTAATAAATAAATAAAAAAAGTCATATTATGCATAGATTAATATTAAACTAAACTGCAAGTAGGGTCTTGACCTAGTGGAGGAAGAGACTTGTTCCTTTCTTCTACACCAGGGTTCAAGCCCCACCGTGCATGTCTGTTACTCCCGCGATGCCTTACTTGTTCACTGGACTTGCAAGATGTTTAATGGGTCTGGGGATTATTTTTGGTGAGCATAAGCTGATCCGGACATTTCGGTTATAAAAAAAATAATTAAACTAAACTAGTGGGGGGAATAAAAATGTTTAGAGAGAGGGGCTCCCAAAAACCTTCATCATAGAGCTGCCGGATACCTACTGTAATTGGTCGAAAAAACCAACCCCTTTTACCTTCCTATCTTCCCTTCCCCCAACCTCCTACAAGTGGCCACTCAATCAGCTCCGTCACAGTTGTCACGAGAAAAGACCCCCCTCCCCCCCCCCCCCCCCCCCCCCCCCCCCCCCCCCCCCGACAACCCCTTTGCATAAACCAAATCCCAAAACCACCAGACCCCAAGCCACAAAAATTACCCAACCCCTGGCATCCTGGGCTAAGAGAGTAAAGATTACCAACTTCACCACACGATTCACACTAGAGCCTCTCCCACGGCAGCCACCAGAGAGGGAATTTAAAAATACCTGCAGATGTTGTCATGGATAGAGTCGACCACTAGCAAGGGTTCCTAGTGGGGTCTTTCTAGCATTCAAAATGAATTACCATACAATCAACATCATTGCAAACAAAGTTTGGAAGAAAGAGGGTCTTGAAAGTGTCATGACAATTGTGAATGGTTTCATACTCTTCTATTTTCAACAAGAAAAGAAGCTGCACACGGTGATGGAGAAAGGACCATGGATGTTCAGGGGAAGGACCTCAACTTGGCTGCTAGTATGGTGGGCAAGCCACTGTCATGCGACTAGCAAACTCATGGCTTCACAAGCTGGAATATACTAGAATCTGCATAGAAATTGATGCCTCTCTTCCCTATGTTCAGTCCTTTTCAATTGAAAGCATGTTGTCTGAGGAGCCCATGCATGTAACGGTTGATTACGAATGAAAGCCATCCAGGTACACAAAGTGCCATGTTTTTGGCCACTCGTGCACCACTAAAGAGACCACTGTGGAGCTTGTGCACAGTAGCCAACAACTCGTCACCACCTCTAGCAATGCTAACCCTAAGAGCTTGTAACCTTTCAATGAACAAAACCCTACCCCCCAACAAAATATTCCCATGCAACTCTCTACCAAACAAAACCCTAGCAGCCAACACGCTAACCCTAAGAGCTTGTAACCTTTCAATGAACAAAACCCTACCCCCCAACAAAATATTCCCATGCAACTCTCTACCATACAAAACCCTAGCAGCCAACACGCTACCCCTCTTGACCTAACAATCCACACCCACGCCCGGTAATAAGCCACTAGTGACAACAAACCCTCTCCCCTAGCCACAGGCATACCCCCCTTGCAGACACACAATCCCATGATCTCATAAACAACCTAAACAACCCCCCTGCCACAATGTTAGACCACCCACCTCAGAACCACAGTTCCCAAACTAAGTAAACAAACCAATATGTCAGGAGTCGTTGCACCTCTATCTATGCAGAGAACCGATTGCCCCGCCCCCCCCCCCCCCCCCCCCCCCCCCATAGCCAAAGTGCTCCTCTTCAGAGTAGGCAGACAACTGTGATAAAGTAATCTCCCCACTACTGACCATGGAGAAATCTGCTCCTATGCAAACACTCTCCCAAAGGAAGGGTGACAGAAAATGAAGATAGGCTAAGGCCCTCTAACTTGGCAAATAAATGATTAATATCGGCTACTGGAATTTTTAGGGGCTTAACAATGTTTGAAAACAAAAATTATCTATGATTGAGTCACCAAAAATAACCTTGATATAACAGGCCTTTGGAGGCCATAGTAGTAGCAGCTAAGCAAGTAACAACTGAGGAGAATCTTCGCCTTAAGCATTGAAAATTCTTCACCAATACCACCAGCTCCGGCCACGGCAGAATCATGGTTGGCTAGAACAGCCACAAAATACAACTCACTTGCACCCACTCCTCAATCCAATGGGTGACCTGTGACCTGCAATTCTTCACAAACCTAGCCAGAATCACCTCAAAATCACTTTTATAAATGGCCTTAACACCCTAGTTAGTAGGGCTTCCCTTTGGCATATATTGAGCAAGCGAGTGCCGCTAATAGAACCACACCATGGATTATTCTAGGAGATTTCAACGCAGTGTTAAGGCCTGAAGACCAACTAGGAGAGAGCCAAACCTGGATCACTCACCATGCATATTCAACAACTACATACATGATGCTAAGCTCATCCACCTCCCTTACAAAGGCATGTATTATACTTGGCACAATGGCCAAAACACTGATAATGGCATCCATCAGAAACTGGGCTGGGTGTTTGTTAATGCTGCCTTTTGCAACTCATGGCCGGCAACTCAGACCCCCTTCCAGCCCAAAAGCATCTCCGACCATAGTGCAACTATCACAACCCTTACAAGCAACTTTTGTAAGTCCTGCTCCCTTTTCAAATTCCTGAACTTATGGGCAGTTAGGGTTGATTTCATCCCCCTAATTAGGGATACCTGGAATCCGTCCCATTTACCAATTTACCAGCAAGTTGAAGCTGGTAAAGGTGCAGCTGCAAGCTTTCCACCAGAAGCACACTAGCCACATCTCAAGCAAAGTTTGGCAAACTGCTCGGTAATGGGAAGAAGCTCAACAAAACCTTGAGCACCACCCAAACAGCCACCCCCATGCTATCACATAACGAGAGTTAGGTAATCTGCACTCTTAACTCACTAAGGAATAAGAGGCTTTCTATCGTTAACGATCGAGAATCCGTGGCTTCACCTTGGGAACTGCAATACCAAGTTCTTCCACAAGTCTCTTCTTCACTAGTAGACTAGGAACACTATTCACAACCTCAAAGATGACAAGGGAAACCACATCACCAGAAATGGGGCAATGGGTTAACTAGTGGTAAATCACTTCACAAAATTGTTACCACTAGCAATACTCGTCGATAAATACCAACAAAAATTACAACGGTAACTTTTTTATAGTAAAATTATCAATCAAATACCAAACGGAAAATTTCCTTATGAATTAGATGATTTTCTAGCATTGTTAAAGAAATCATGAAAGTTTGTTAACAAATATTAAAATTAAAAAAAAAAACATAGCCAACAAAAAAATCCAACTAAAAGACAGCATTCAATGATTAAATTGGAAAATAACAAATAAATGGACTAAAAAAACAAGGAAAAAAATGTCTAAATGCCTAGGTTGGGTTTTATTTTTAATTGTTTTTCAAGGGAGGGATGACATGTTGTTTGCTCCTTATTTTAAAAAAAAAACAAAATAGGTGACTACTAGCCCAATCTCAATTGACTACCAGCTACTAAAGGGTCAATTGAGATTTGGACCATGGATATTGTTTGTCAAAAAAATTGATTTTCAACCTATTTTTGATACAATACACCTAACAACACACCTTGAAAAACCTATCAATGACCTTAAATAACACAAAACATCTAAAATCCTTCGAGCTTAGATTTATCATTTCATATGCTGAGAAGGACACTACAAGAAAATGGTGCCATTAGCAATGAAATTTTGCAACGGCAAAATTCCGTTGCTAAATTTGCATTCGGAAATTGTTTAGCAACGGATATTCCGTTGCTAAACGATTTGCAAAAATTAAAAAAAGGAAACAAGGATTGCAACGGATTTCCCGTTGCAAGTTTAATGTGCAACGGATTTTCTCTTGAATTTGCAACGGATTTTCCTTTGCATTTGCAACAGATGTTCCGTTGCACGGGCAAGATTTGCAACGGCAAAGCCGTTGCATTGGCAACGGATTAGCTGTTGCACATGCAACGGATTAGCCGTTGCAAAGTAAAAATTTAGGCATGAAACGCACTGTTTTAACTTTTTAAATTTTATATCCATTGTCTTCCTCTTCTTCTCTCCTGGTCGCTTAATTCTCTGCATACCTAGCTAATTTACTAACATCAAGAACGAACACCAGCCTACCTTCGCTCCAGCTCATCTTCCCGATCACCACCTCGCCGGTGACGAGCGTCAGCTATCCAGCAGTCCGAGCACCACCACAATGAAGGTACGGTCAGCATTTCAAATTTTAAATTTCTGCTCAGTTTCTAAATTTGCTTAGTTTCTAAATTTATTTAGGGTTTAGGGAGTTTTAGGGGAGCTTTGTCATGGGTTTGCTTCGAATTTCCATCTATGCTCGTGGGTTTTGACAAATTAAGTGTTTTGGCCGAGAAATTGCATGCTTGAAGTTAATTTCCACAAGTTTTTTTTTCTGTCTTTAACATCATTAACGTTTAATTGCAAAGATTTTCCCTTAGCATAATTAATGTGTGATTTTCACTTCAGAGGAGAAGTGAATGGATATTTTTGTGATCCCTATTTAAAATTTTTAGATTTGCAGAAATAAGTATACATGTTTTTATAACAAAATTATACATGATTGGCCAGATCATTGATAGATATAATGTCCAAATGCTAAACCCACCCTCTTTATGATCTTTTTTGAAATAGAAGAAAAAAGGAAAAAGAAAACTAAGAATGAAACAACACACTCTTCTTTTAATAAGAAAAAAGTTAAACCTCTATAAGGAGGGGACTTTGAAGCATGACTTCAGGGTATGCACGCTCAATTGTTTTAAAATCTATCTCAAGCTCTCTCAACTAGCAAGCTTACTAATTTGACCATCAGAGTGGTCTCCCAAGAAAAACTACGGGGTCACCCTTAGGTTTCAATTGTTTTACACCCACAACGCTTGAGTTCAATGTGGGAAGCAGCGAAGGAGCTTGATATTGACTAGCTCATAGCCGTACTCAACAATTCTAAATTTTCGATAATATGGCTGTTTTTTGGCTGTCTTTGGGAATAAGCACAATGACAATTCATGATGACATCAATAATACTTTAACTCTTCACCTTTGCTCACTGGTGTCAACAAGAAAAAGGGTGAGCTCATCCATGAAATCAAATACAATTATCAAGTAAGAACATTATTCATCATGATGATTGCCATGAATAAGAACAAGGAGTTGGCTAAAACAATTTGTCAGCACATGAAATCGAGATAACCACAACTTAGGTTAGCCACTTATCAAGCTTTGATTATTAAAAGAAACACACATGCTGTGTAGTTCTTGAAAATTGCATCAACTTGCAAAATAAAACTTCCGTTGCTACACAACAGTCATGAACTCCTTAATTTGTTGGTTAAACCAGGAGAGAGAGAAGGATGGGGAAGCCTCATGTCTAACTGATGTAAAGGAACATCAAGCATCGATCAATATTTTTTGACTTCAAATTGTATTAAATTCGCTTGAAAGGTTAGTGTAATTTGTTGATTGTGTCATTTGAGTATTAGTATCGATTTAATGCATATTGTTGTGTATGATGTTGTTGTGTGTGTTGCTCCTATGTGTTTTGTTGTTGTGTGTTTGATGTTTTGTTAAGTATTTGTTGGTTTTTTGTTTTTTTTGTCTCGGCCATGAATAATCCATAAACTAGAGATATTGATTGAACTCAAGGGATACATAGTTGTCCCTTTTGCATTGTAATTAATGTAGTATTGAATTGCGTCAAATATTTACATTATGCGTAATACAAAATGTGTCAACATTCTAAAATGTTTCTATGTTATAATGTTTACTAGATTAATATGGATGATCGAGAGTGGATATATCATCGTCGTATGAGAAGTGGTCGTATGAATCCTGAATATATTACGGGTGTTAGAAGATTTATAAATTTTGCATATTCAATTGAAAGAAATGTATCAGTGGGGAAAATTAGATGTCCTTGTGTGAAATGCAAAAATCAAAAGTTTCAGATAGAAGATGATGTTTGTAATCACTTATTGAGAAAAGGGTTTTTACCTTATTATAAAAATTGGACTGTACACGGGGAGCCTTATGACACAGATAATATGGTCGGACCTTCATCAGGAGGGATTAGTCGTGTTGTGAATGATGAGGGAGATGCAAATCCATATAGAAATATGGTTCTAGATGCAATGAGGGATGATGATGCATACTATAATGATAGGGTTTGCAGTACTGTTGTGATAGAGGAACCTCCGAATCTAGAGGCATCTAAATTTTTTAAGTTGTTGAAAGCTGCAGAGGAACCTTTGTGGGATGGGTGTACTAAGCAATCAAAACTATCTGCTTGTGTTCAATTGCTTAATATGAAGTCAAATTTAAATTTAAATCAGAATGCCTTCAACAAATTCACTGAATTTGCTAAGAGTTGCATGCCTGATGATGCTAATTTGGTTTCAAATTTTTATGATGCCAAGAAATTTATGCGGCCTCTTGGACTTGGCTATGAGAAATATGATGTGTGTCGTAATAACTGCATGCTGTATTATGGGGTTGATGAGATGAAAATAAGGTGTGATTTCTGTGGAAGTTCACGATACAAGCCTAGAAACCCTACTAGGAAAGGCCCTTACAAGGCGGAGAAGCATCTCCGATACTTTCCATTGACACCAAGACTTCAGAGACTATTTATGTCTCCACATCATGCCAAGGATATGACATGGCATCATTTTCATAAGTCGGATGATGGAATAATGGTGCACCCATCAGATGGATATGCTTGGAAAGAGTTTAATCGTGTCCATCCGAGCTTCGCGGCAGATCCACGAAATGTTCGATTAGGATTATGCACTGATGGGTTTTGTCCATTTAATATGGTTTCAAATGCATATTCTTGTTGGCCAGTAATTGTGACTGTGTACAATTTGCCTCCTTGGAAGTGCATGACAAGACCATTTATGTTTTTATCAATGATAATTCCCGGGCCAAAAAATCCGGGAAAAAACCTTGATATTTTTCTAAGACCTTTGATTGATGAACTGAATAAGTTATGGTCTGTAGGTGTAGAAACTTATGATGTATACCATAAAGAAAATTTTCAGTTAAAAGAAGCTTTGATGTGGACCATAAGTGATTTTCCAGCATATGGTATGTTGTCGGGCTGGAGTACACATGGCAAATTATCATGTCCTTATTGTATGGAAAACAGCAAGGCATTTCGATTAAAACATGGTGGGAAAAATTCATTCTTTGACTGTCACCGATGATTCCTACCCATGAATCACCCTTACAGATATCAGTCGGATAAGTTTAGAAAAGGAGTAATTGAAGAGCTCCCTTCTTTTCCTCGTCGATCTGGTTTACAAATTTTAGCTGAAGTTTCTAAGTTCACCGAGGGACATGTTGGTAGCTCTTCAAATTGTGGTAAAATTCCCGGATTTGGTGTCTATCACAATTGGGTGAAGAAAAGTATTTTTTGGGAGCTTCCATATTGGCATACAAATTTAATTCGTCACAACCTAGATGTCATGCACATAGAAAAAAATTTCTTTGACAATATCTTCTACACGGTAATGGATTGCCCTGATAGAAGCAAGGATAATGTAAAGGCTAGGTTGGATATTCAGTTGTATTGTAAAAAGCCAAGCTTACATTTGCAACAAGATGCAAGTGGTCGAGTTTACAAACCGAAAGCCACTTATTATCTCTTCAAGAAAGAACAACAACAAGTGTTGTCATGGATGAAAGAGATGTCCTTTCCTGATGGCTATGCTTCAAACATATCACGGTGTGTGAAAGAGGCACAATGTAAGGTCTCGGGCATGAAAAGTCATGATTGCCATGTTTTTATGCAAAGACTTCTTCCTGTTGCGTTCCGACCTTACTTGCCTAGACCATTGTGGGAGGCATTAACAGAATTGTCAGTATTTTTTCGGGACATCTGTGCGACAAATTTAAATGTCCAACACTTGGAGTTGATGCAGAGAAATATTATTGAAATAATTTGTAAACTTGAAAGGATTTTCCCTCCATCGTTCTTCGACTCCATGGAACACTTAGCAATACACCTACCTTATGAGGCACAAGTTGGTGGACCCGTTCAATATCGATGGATGTATCCATTTGAACGGTATGTTTTCATACAATGTAATTTTTATTCACTTTAATTGAATAATTTGTTTATTTCTCAAACTAATTAACATAAATAATGTAGGTATATGTTCTATTTGAAGAAGAAAGTCACCAATAAATCCCAAGTAGAGGGTTCCATATGTGAAGCGTACTTGATAGATGAAATTACAAATTTTGCGTCTTATTATTTTGGTGATGATGTTCAAACAATATGGAATCGAGTTCCACGAAATGACGATGGTGGAGCTAAAAGTGAAGGTGGACAACTTTCTATTTTTTCCTATCCAGGAAGAAAATTGTCTAAAAAATATTATACACGGCAATTATCGCAGGAAGAAATGAAAATTGCGCACAACTATGTCATTTTCAATTGTCAAGAATTGAAACCCTATATAGAGTAAGTGTGAAATATTTTATTTTGTTTCTGAATTTATAATAACTTGATTTCAACTAACAGTATACAATTTAGGCAATGTCGGCATGAGCTACATTCACGACAACCACAATTGACCGATATTGAAATTGAAAAATAATGTGAGGTGGAATTTCCAATTTGGTTGAAAAACCATGTAAGTATTTTTCAGGACATCTTTTGTTAAATTAACTATTTTGTATGAAAAATAATTCATACATTGTTATTGTTATGCTAGGTTGAATACAAATCAACTGGAATTGAGAATCAAATCTTTGCTCTTTCTATGGGTACGTCAAATTCCGTGAAATGTTATAATGGGTATTATGTCAATGGGTTTAAATTTCATACTCAATTTTATGGTCGCTATAAAAAAACAATGAATAGCGGGGTTTGTGTCAAAGGAAGTTGCTACAATGGTAATGAAATTGATTACTATGGAATGCTTGAAGAAGTGATCCGACTTAAATATTTAGGGAGTAAGTGCAAGGTTTTTATGTTTAAGTGTCATTGGTACGATACCAAACGTGGGCTTAAAGTGCATCGTTCAAATGGTTTGGTTGAGATCAAGCATACCTCTAGACTACATGGAAGTGAAGATTTTGTCTTGGCGCAGCAATGTCAACAAGTCTACTATACGTGTCCACCCGATAATAAATCTTCAGAATGGTGGGTAGTTATAAAGACAACAACTAGAAGTCGTTATAATGTTGAGATGGATGAATTTATTGAAAACATTGACAATGTTAAAACATTTGATGTTGATCAATCAGATAAAATTTCTCAGTCATGTTGTGTGCTTCCTAATATGACACTTGATGAACCAAGTATATTTGTTGACACATCTTATTATGAAGAAGTCAACCAAAATGATTTGCATACGATAGAGGGAAATTAGGGAGAAGATAATGAAATGGATTCGGATGAGGAAATTGATTATGATAATGAAGTCGTTGGTGATGATGATAATGATGATGATTTGATTAGAAGTGATGATGATGATGATTAGCATGATGCAGGTATATTTAATGCATTTTTTTTATGTGATGATGATGATGATTAGCATGCTGCTTGTATTTCTTATATTTAATTGATATATTAACTTATGATATTTAATATTCTTTTGTTCATATTTCTTATTATTGTCATATTTATTAGTTTTTAGCAACAATACTTATTGACGACAATACAATTGTTGTAGGATGTCTAGACGTGGATCTATATTACAATATTCTAGGAGTGATAGGTCCGCTTCCAGATCGAAACAAACTCCATCTACTGTGAATAAGAACGCACCAGCTTCTCACCAACCCGAGCCAGATCAATTACATGATTATTATACACACAGAGTTGAAAGTACATTTCCTAATCAAGAGGATCATGTGAGGTTAAATACACATGAAGCTTACGGGTTTCAAGATTTGTTAGCAACACAAGGTGTCCCGCGAGATGATACAAACATGTACAGAGAATTTAATGTACATCAAGGTTATGGGGAGTAGGTGGTGTTGGTGATGAGCATGCCATTAGCAATGAAGTTGATGAAGTTGGTAGTGATGGGAGAGAATTCTATGAGTCAAGAGAAGGTAGTAACATGAGATGTTCAGAGGATCCTGATTGCCTCCATTCAATCCATGGTTCAAACTGTTCTCGAAATAGTATATGCATTAAACGGAAGAGTTTTGACACGACAATCGATCCATTATCAGGAAAAAAAGAACTGAGTTTGTATGGAACATCTGAGTAAATATAATATTTTTATTAGATAGTTATCATTTGTGTCATTATTGTTCCATGAAAGTTTGTTACTTTCATATTTCAGGTTCAATAACGCTTCATGTGGCCGTGAAATCGGAATAATTTTGAGAACTAATTTCAAGGGGCCATGGCACTCTTGGGATATAGTTGATGTTATGTGTAAAGATGAACTATTTAAGGAGTTCAAGGTATGCTTTTCTGTTAACTATTTTTGAGGGAGATTTGACAATCATGTTTAACAGTAGTTGAATGATTATTGCGAATTGATTTCTGTTTTCTTTCTATTGCTTTGTTGAAATTTGAAAATGTTGAGTATAAGAGATACTTTCTGTAACAGCCCGGCCCAACTTGCCATATATTGTCCGCTTTGGGCCTTACCGCCCTCACGGTTTTGTTCCTGGTGACGCGAGCTCACTTCTGAGCCTGACACCCCAAAACGTGTATGACAAGTTAGCAATCAGCACTCTTAATAAGGCCATCTACCACTCCCTCACCCGCCGATGTGGGATATTACAATTCACCCCCCTTAAGGAGCCCGACGACCCCGTCGGCACAACCGGACAGCCAGTGAGGTCGGCTCTGATACCAAATGTAACAGCCCGGCCCAACTTGCCATATATTGTCCGCTTTGGGCCTTACCGCCCTCACGGTTTTGTTCCTGGTGACGCGAGCTCACTTCTGAGCCTGACACCCCAAAACGTGTATGACAAGTTAGCAATCAGCACTCTTAATAAGGCCATCTACCACTCCCTCACCCGCCGATGTGGGATATTACAATTCACCCCCCTTAAGGAGCCCGACGACCTCGTCGGCACAACCGGACAGCCAGTGAGGTCGGCTCTGATACCAAATGTAACAGCCCAGCCCAACTTGCCATATATTGTCCGCTTTGGGCCTTACCGCCCTCACGGTTTTGTTCCTGGTGACGCGAGCTCACTTCTGAGCCTGACGCCCCAAAACACGTATGACAAGTTAGCAACCAGCACTCTTAATAAGGCCATCTACCACTCCCTCACCCGCCGATGTGGGATATTACACTTTCCTTGTCAGATTTAGTATATATCTGTTGCATATTCCACTGGCTATAAATGTTGTAATTGTGTCCATCTCATGTTCTGGGTGTATATTATTTCTTTCATAAATGGTTTTTAAATCTAGAAATATATGGAACTAGAATTAAGTAGAATTAACTTTTTATCTTTATAAGTCTTCAGGATTGGTTCTCATTTGCTGATAACAGTCAGGGTTTCACATTATGGGCAGAATTTGAAAATCTGAGAATTCACAAACAACATTTTGATCCATTTCATTGGCATGCTATTAGTTGGATCTAGTTATTTAGGTTATTATTATATTGTTTTCTATGTGATATGGATCGAGATACTAGTTTTTTGTTAAATGATGAGGTTGTTTGAGATTTGTGTGTTTATGTTAACATTTATTACTTGTCATATGTATTTCATAGAAAAAATATGCCTTCCCTGAAGAAGATGAAGAAAATGTTCGTAAAATTTGGGAAGATAAAGCTCGAATTTCCTTGAACCAACAATTGGCACGAGCTCGCAATAAAGTTATGTCAATAATGAACACCACAAATATTATTGATTGCCTGGATAAAGGACCTATTTGGATCCAAAATGAAGATTGGAATACGATGATCAACGATGTTTGGTCCACTGATGGATTCCACAAACGATCCAAATCTTCACAACAGAATCGATTGAAGAAAACAGATGGGAAAATAAGTACCCATTCTGCTGGCTCGGTTTCATTTGCATCATATCGAGCTAGTATGGTATGAAATGTTGTTGTTCAACAATTGTAATTTAATTTGTTTAATATTTTTGTATATTCAATACTTTTTTTTTCATGTTCGTAGCAAGAACAAGCCGGGGCGAAAGAACTTCCATGGGATGAGGTCTTTTCTACTTTGCATCAAAAAGCAAATAAGACCGGCACATTTGTAGATAACAGGTCTAAAACAGTGGTGGTAAGTACTTATATTTTTTTATATATATATGAAATATCATTCATATTCAAATTAATATATTTTGATATGGACTTGTCTGTTTGTAGGAAAAATATAGAAATGAGATGATTGCAAGATATGGACCTGATCAGGACAATCATCCCTCTTTTGATGGAGCAGCTTGGTGTGAGGCTTCAGGGGGAGTAAGCAAGGGTAGAGTATATGGTGCACCTCGTATGCCAAAATCTAAAGTTAATGTGAGTTCTTCATCACATAGCTACTCAGTACATTCATCATATCCAAGCACAGCTACTAGAGGGTATCAAGAGCAATTGCAAGAAAATCATGAAGTTATTAATGAAATGAGAACTGAAATTTCTTCCCTTAAAGATTGTCTTAAGCTCTTGGTAGGACATATGGGTCTAAGTATGTCATCACCTATGGCTCCGTCGATGCCATCACATACAATGGCACCTATAGGTCCCGTTTCTTCACCAGTATATCGACCTCGACCTCGACCTTGACCTCAAGTACCATATAATGGTCCATCTTCCTCTCATCCACAACATCGTAGATCATTTCCGCCTTAAACACTTTAAAATATGTATTTTTAAGTTCCATGTTTATTTACTTAGTCAAGTAAATGTAATCGAATCTGTAGTGTATTAAGAATTTTAATTTATAATAATTTTTATTTCCACCATATTGGTAATGTTCTGGGTGCAGAAGACAATGGCCCTCCTGAAAAATGGCTAGCTCTCATCAGATTTTGAGGGATCATCAAGACAAAAGAATGCTTCTTTCTTTCACCGCCGGTCATTCCAGACAACCCATAGCTGGATCATGGACAACCCATTTAAAATATTTATTCATAATTAATTAAACAATAAATAACTATAAAATTGATGAAAAAAATTAATTACCATTTGCAAATTGCAATGGGATTTCCGTTGCAAATCGCATTGGATTTGCAACGGAATTGCCGTTGCAAATCCGTTGCAAATGAATTTGCAACAGCAAGATTGCAATGGATTATGTCCGTTGCAAATTCCGTTGCTAATTAATATTAGCAACGGATTCCTATGTTATTTGCAACGGATCAATCCGTTGCAAACACCCTCTTTTTCTAGTAGTGGTTGGTGGAGGTGCAACAACTAAAACTTCCTTTTCTTTTTAGTCATAAAAATTTAAGAATAAAATGTAGTATTTTAACCGAATCTAAAATTCTAGAATAGTAACAAATACATTTTTCTAAATTGATTTCAAAAATCATGAGAGAGAAACTATCATTTGGGGGAAAAAATCTTTGCATAAAAAATTTAATTCCTATTTAACACCAAGAACAATAACATATGCAATCAAACAACCTTAATTATTCTAACAAAGGCTATGATACGTTGGGTTCCTGAATATCATACATGTAATTAAAATAATAAAACAAAATTATTCAGAAGTCTCTATTATCCCATTAGATAGATCTAGGATTGTTTAGGAATTTATTGCCTAAATATATAATCTTTTATGACTTTGAATAATTTTTTAAAGGTTGAGTTATTGCAAATCACAAATCATCCAATTATTCGGCCTATAACATTAATCCACATAAAGCAGCAGTAAGAAATATTCTAAATCCCTATTTAGAATAAATAGATCATTAACCCTAGAGTGTTATCTCTCTATTTTATAACTTACATGTTTTTTCTGTCTAATGGACAATCTTTTTTAAGAAAATATTAGGCATATATATATATATATATATATATATATATATATATATATATATATATATATCTTAAAAACCCTATAAATAAAAATATATATTTTCCCTTTTAAAATATCACTATATTATTTAAGAATAATTTTAGAAATTTAACCAATCAAGTCCCTAATTGATTATTCTAGGACTACAATTATAACCCCTGAATTAAATATATTATAGCACTCAATTTCTAAAATTATTTTCAATCAAGTCACACTTGATTAATTATTTCAATTTAGTTTCAGACTAATGATTCTTAATGTATATGATTCATTAAGTTTCTAATATGTTGATCCAAATATAAATTATAATTCTAAATAAATCAAACAATTTAATTTATTAATAATTATATAATTGATTAAATTATTTTAGTTTACCTTAACTTATAATTCCATGAACTTGTCATGATCCTCTAAATATTAGAAAAATCATAAGCGGTTTAATTTAACCTTTTAGTGATTAGTTTCTCAGTGTAATTATTATTTTATTATTAATAATATTTTGATTTATACATTTTAGCATGAAGTATGTCTATCATGTCATATTATATTTGTACATAACATTATAGTCATGATTTTTTGAATAATATTTGAAACTCTTTTCAAATCTCATTTCATCTCGCATAAAACTTAACAATCAACACTATTTAAAAACATGTGGAATATTTTCTCTAATTCACCCGGGGTGATGAATCCTCTCTTCATCACTTACATATTTTTATATAGTTTATGTTAATTCCAATATATGTCAATTTGTTACTTTTATCAAGATGATATGTAACAAGATAAAAGTAATAGAGATCAAACCATAACACTCTTTCTATAAGATAACAAGTCAAATGATTATTTACAAAACCGTCACGTGAGTTTTTTTATAGACATAAGTGATATCTCTATATGAAATTCTCTTGTGGATCAATTCAGTATACATGTCTTATAACAAACATCTACATATCAATTCTAGATATCCTTTTTACCATAGCTTATGAGAACAATTATTTGTTGTCATAAAAAAAGAAAAACATAATATGTATCAGTTTCTACAGCTTTAATAAATATGTAGTATTTAAAAGAGTAACAACCAGAAATATTGTAAGAACAATATTTCGATACAATATAAATCTCATAAATCTAATAACTTTATAAAAAACAATATGTAAAATATTTTTGTCTCATGGGTTTTATCTTTATTTTAAAGTCATAAATTAAATATTGGAAGAGTAATTCAACATATATTGAGTTTGTAATCTTACCTAAGTTCAAGGAATGTTCAAGGAATATTGGTTTTTGACTAGAAGTCCATTTTTAACCGGTTGGAATGGATCATGTTACTCTAAAGCGCCATCACCAAGTGAAGAACAATCAAGGCCAAGCGTGAAGATATCCGTAATACAGCATTGAATTTGAATACTACCATGAAAATATAAGACAAAAAGTTTATGCCAATAAACACGTAGCTCAGCTAGCATTCACGTCCTCTAAAAGGTTTCAGGTTCGAGTCTTCTCTTGTAAACTGGGAAAAAAAAAGTAGACACAGTATATAAAGTAAGCATGATATAAACCTCCATTGAGCCATAAGGTCAAGGACGTGAAAGTGGACCAGCTGATTCTTCTTCAACAAAGTAATAGAATAGAACTCGGCCATGTTTGGCTGCCCTGGTTGTCTCGTTAACAGCTGAGCACAAGATGTTGAGCACCCGAGAAAGAAGAACAAGGAAAGGAACCGAATAGCCATTAGAAGAAAAGATAAGACAGCAATGGCTCGTTTGTCTCAAACTGCAGTTGGCCACAAAAGCATAGAAAATGATGCTTTTTGCGGCCAAGTGCAGTTTGAAAGGTGATTAAACGATGAAGTAGATAAAGGGGGATATCATTGATGGTTTAGATTGGAATCCCGCATTGTCCTCTCTTTTTTTTCATTTACTGGCTTCTTGTCTGTGTCAATCTGGCGCATATCCTCGATCTCAAGTTCTTTGCTTGAGACAACGAATAGCTCAAAAAAGATTATTTTGTTGAGCGTGAGGATGATGATTAGCTCGTTAGAGACTTCACCAACTAATTGTTAGCTACATCTCAAATGCAGATGGAAGATGGAAATGGTCAACACGTACACAGAAAGAATGAACTGCGTGATGTAAGGTAAGCGTACAACGTCTACGTACACGTTTGCCTATATATGTAGAACTCGTAACCTTTCTTTTAAAATCCAAAATATTCACCATTACCCATGCATGTGCCGGGCTTCAAGCCGAAGTGGGTTTCACCTTGACTTTTGAGGGGAACATTCCAAAGAATTATGACTTTCACCAACTAGCCTCAGGTGTTGTGTTTCATGCTAGCTAGAGAGAACTACTTGCATATTAAGGCATATTTCCTTCGATTTGTCTAAATTCGTGCCATCATTTGAGCCCATGCAGAACGCGGGGGGATCATTTTCAATTTATTAACTAATCATGATCTAGCTTATAACCACGTCATGACAGGATGTATCTGTTAAAGGAATGATAAAACATTTTAAAATATAATTTATATTATTATCAGAAATAGGAAAGGTGAGATCTAGCACATACAACCTAACGCCCCTTTGTTTCTTTTACTAGGGATAACGGCAAATGCCACCGAAAAGCGAAAAAGATTCCCAATAGCAACAGTTGCATCAGTACATCTCGCGATCCACGAAACCTTAGCATGCACTACAAATTTCCTACAAAACCTAGTTTTGTCCTTTCTAAACACAGGCAGCATGCTGTGCCTTCAAATCTCCCTCACTAGGTAGGTAAACGGTTTGATTTCAGATTTGGAAGAACGGCAGGAAACGTCTACTTGTGGGATTCCAGGTATATCTAGAAAATGACAGGAGATAGAGATGATGGTGACTCCAAAAGTGCACTTTTTAATATTTCCTCGTTCAGCCAGTGAGCTAACAACCTGTTTCCAGTGCACTTACAAGAGTACTGTCCCCTTTCTTCTTTTTATGTACAGAAATTATAGCGAAAAGCCACCAGGCGCCTTCCGTGGTGTTCAACAAGAAAAGGAAAAAGGAAAAAAGCCATACGCGTAAAAGTAGAAAAGAATTAAGATCTGCTAATCTGCTACAGAAAATAGGTGGCAGCAACTGACAATATGGATGGAAGGATGGTGTAGACAGCAGGTTCAGTTCTCCACGATTACTGGACCTCTGTACAGTTCTCCAACAAATGTTAAGTCCTCAGGTTTTTCCCTCTCACTAAGCCACGCAGAGCCTTCCTTCTCTCCTTCTGGCAATTTAAGTCCATCGACGGCATTGTCAGCCAGAAAATATTATCAAATACTCTTATTAACTTGAAAGATTTCACCAAGTCAGATCATTATTTCATTAATGAAACATTTTGAATCAGCTTTCTGAAGATGCACCATCATACCTGAGAAATTGGCAAGTGGGAAATCCAGGTAGTATTGGCAATGTCGGCCATCAGGTTCGGAGTAGGGAGGGCCAAGCACATCTAGCACAGCACATGCTGTTACTGCTGTGAAGCAATGCATGTTGCCTCCATCATTGGGGTAAAGGATTGAGGTATTGCAAGGAGCAGTGAAGTTGGAGTTGACCTTCACCTTGGCCAAACGAGCTTCAGGTTGCTGGACATCAGGCTGCTTTGCTTCATCAACCAAAACCATTAAGTCAGACTAGTTTCTTTTGCAAATATATATAGATGAGGGAAGGTTGAAATTGTGGGTTTTGGTCAGATCATTTTCTAGCTCAACACTAACCCTCATAGAGCATTTCTATTTCTTCTTCAAGTACAAAATCTGGCTGCATAAAATTCAGTATCAGACACACAAAAAGAGAGTAAAACTTACATTTTGAAGTACTGACCACAGCAGAAGTGCTGGGAGGGACATCATCCACCCAGTCATATGATTTTATGTGCATAGTCCCAAAGAGAAGTTTGCTAAATACAGTCATTCCCGGATGATTATGAAGTGGAATGACACCTGAAGGCGGCAAGCAGAAAATCCCTATCTGTGATAATTGAAAATTAGAGCACTCAAGTCAAATAGAATTCCTCAAATATACAAGAAAGCACCTCAGAAGGCTGCATACAGAGAATTTTTCACATTCATGGATATGTATGTATCTGATCACAGGAGTTTTCCCAGCAATGGAAGCTCGAAAATGTGGCATCTCTGGACTGAGACCAACATCAGCAGGCTTGAAGTCATCTAAATAAAAAGAATCAAGGAGAAATATCAAAACCCAAAAAACAACATATAGCTAACGCTACTTTTTCATCAGCAGTAACGAAGATGTGGCACTTCCTCAGTTTTATTCCTGTGTGCTTCAATCCTATCACTGTCCTGATTTTATTGAAATGAATCAAGAAAAAAAAAAACTTGAAGCAGACCATATTCATCAATGGCAAATATTACTCGTGTGCCTGCATGTTTATCCGTGCATGTGTGTGTGAGCATGCAATCATACGAACCAAATGCCATTAAAATAAGAAAGGATGAACAACAGAAGAAATGAAAGCATGGCCAGGAAGGGAATAGCAGCAACAGAGGTTGAAATAGCGAGGTAGAGGAAATTGAGAAGAGGTTGCATATATAGTCGTGCTATCCATGCTGGCTCACTCACGTCTTCATTCAACTTTGTAAGGCCTCTCTCTCCCCAAGGATTATAAATCTAGTAACTAAAGGGCCGGGCATAATTAGGGTCAAGACCATAAAATATTAAAACGACAAAAAAGCAATCGCATCTACATTCTTGCCGAAAAACATCGTACATGTCATCAGCATTATTTTATTTCAATTAAACAGAAAATAAAAAAAAAACAAAAAAAAAACTGCTGTAGGTACAAAAAACAATAATAAAAAGCAGATACCAATGGGCCTCTCTCAGACAGTAAGGAATTATTAATTAAACGAAATCTGATTGAAGGAAGAGGGTAAAGAAGATAGCATAAAATGTACTGGAAAAGGTAAAACCATGCCCCGTTCAACAGCATCACAACAATAAGAACTGAGACAAAACTGGCAATCAGTGTTTAGCACAGCTGATGGCCTCAAGATTTAACCTTTTTTAATATATATATGGTGAAAATGTTACTATTTATAAATCTTTACCTGATCAATAGCCGACACCAAACTAAAAATCCCATCTCGATTGTATAGCATTAAAAACAGAATTATCAAAACCAAACTCTAAAACCCCTCTATGCTGCTTATGCTACCCAATTTTCCAACTCTTAAGGAATCGAATTCAAGGTGGTGAATAAAGGGAATTAATATCACAAAGAAACATACCCAAAACTGCCTTTAGCTTTTGGATATTATCGGGAGAAGGAATAATTCCAGCGCTACAAGAGTCAAAGACTTCATTGCAGGTGTTATAAAGCTTCTGAACCGGCGATACAAACACCATCTTCTTATGGTGGCGCCGCCGGCTCTTCTTTCCTTTGCTATTCGTATTGGTTTTCGGATCCAAATTCGGATTCGGAGTCGAACCTTAATCCTTATGCCAATTCACAAACTTCGTTTACTTTCTTATTAGCCACACTCATCTCAATTCCCATTCAGCTCCCACAACACCTCTCAAAACAACATAAATTCCTATCTGGGTATCTTCTTAAATGCAAGAATTTCAGTTCGAAATTTCCTTTTTCAAAAAAAAAAACACAGATATGGGTATATGGGCATGCAAGACTTTATAGGAAAGAACAAAACAAAGGACAGAGAGAGAGAGAGAAACACAGTCTGTATGTATTATGGATGAATGAATACGCAGTTTTTACTAAGAATGGCACTGTTTACTTAGTTTGATGCTATGTGTATTTGCGTGTTTAGAATACAAGAATAGAGAGGCAAAAGGAGAATGGAGATGGTGCGGAAGTGAAATTTCGCATCTCAATTCTCAGGTGATGTGATGAGTGAGGGTGGGTGAGTGAAAAACGACGGAGGGGTGGGTATTTAAGGGGAGAAGGTAGACCACGTGGGTTTTCTAGGGTTATTTAGTTTAAAGGAAAATACAGTTGGTTTCTTTGAGAGAGAATCAAAACCAGGGGCCATTACTTCCATTCTATGGGCTGTTTTTCTATTTTCCTATAATTTATCCAAAGTCTTTTTTTTTCTTTGTTTTATATATAGTGTATTTTTTTCTTTCTTTCCAATTTTGCCCATTCTTTTTTATTTCTTTTAGAATAAACTAGTTATTTCACTCCACTTCGATTAAATATACTTTTTATAAAAATATTATATTTATGTATTTTTATAACATGGAAAAATTATATAAACTAAAAAAACTCTTACATGCATATGCATATAATCAAATAAATTAAAAACTATATGTATTAAACGTCATGGAAAAAACCATTAATAATAACTACAAATAAATTTAAAAAATTAAGAGACAGATGTAGATCAAGATGTTTAATTTTATAAGACAAGATATTTACCCGGTTATAATTATTGAATTTATTTATTAAAATCATTTTTTATCCAATCAAACAATAATAGAAATAGAGAAACACGTTAAATTGATTGAATAAAAAACATTTATGCAAGGTTTTATATACAAGAAATATTACCTGAAAATAGTTTCTTTATTCTTAAAAATAAGTTTAATTTATATAAAAGATAAAAATAATTATAGATGAATCAGAATAATTCTAAAAAAATTAAATACACACAACATTATTTAAAAACATATCTCTATTCAAAAAAGATTAAATAAAAAAATCACAAAGGATTGATATCAATTGAAACATAAATTTAAAAATTATTTAAGAAAAAAATATGAATTAAAAAAAAGTAATACTACAAAAAAAATTATTGTGGTTTAACTCATCAAACTTGGGTTTCAAGCACTGTACTCATAAAAACCCCAAATTTGTCTTGGTTTATGGTCATTACAAAGAAAAGCTTAGGCATGTGGTGGGCCTTTAAGCTCAGGTCCGTGTGCCTAGACTTGGATCTTTTATATTTCAAAGGGGAAAACGACTTGTTTCCCACTCTTGTTTTTTTTTAAATATATATATATATATATATACACACACATAGGCAACATGTCACCCGCCAAAGGTAGTAGTTTTTTTGTCTAAAAAAAACTATTTTTTTAGTTATTACAACCCAAAACCATTTTATTAACACCATTAGAACATCCATAAACCAACACATCAACTTAAAAATGGTCCAACATATAAAATCAAGTTAGATTAGATTTATCTTTTTTTGACTTGGATATGTTTTTTTTCTAGATAACATTAAGGTTCAAACACCCATTATCAACTTATTTATGTGTTTTTAGGCAATATTAAGATTTCAAACAACCAACATCAAGCCTCACTCATCTTATGGAACTCGTAGACATAACAAACTCATATATTTGGTGGTCAAGATGTCCAAAACAACAACCTTTTTTTTCATTGTCAAATCTAGTAAAATCTCTTCTCTCTCTCTAACTAGGTATTGAGAAATAATGTAAATAAAATTTTAAACCAAAATTAATTTGCTTGAAATCTAAAGGGGTCTAAACTGTATAAATAATGTTATTTTTAAAGTTTGAGGATGTAAGTGTATTTTTTTTTTAAAAAATATTTTCTAGTATGTCACCTTTTTTGCTTGGCCCCTCTTTTTTCAATTTCATCCTTGTTTAAGAAACCAAAACCAATTGATCTTCAATTAGGATTAGACAACCTCGAAAAAAAATTTAAGGACTAAAATGAATTGTTGAAAAATAGACAGTGTTATCCACAATATTTTGTGTATATATGAATAGTGGGCCTCAATAATACTCATGCTACGCCTTTTGGTTTTCATATCTAATAGTTGGATAAATAAATGAATATAAAAAAATAGCATCTTGATTACAAAGAGTTTTTGGTATTGCCTTGATACCCAGTTTAATGGGTCAGGTTTAAAACCAAATTACTTGAATTGTTGTCTAGCTTGAATTTTGAATTAAAATAGTGTAAGAGTTTCTTCAACATAACACAATTGACTTGACTGGTCCAAAAAAATCAAAGGATAAAGAAAATAAACAAGAATGTGGTTTGGCTTTTAAAATAATAATTAAATGTGAGATATTTTTTAAAAACATTTAAATAATGATGTATTTGATCGACACAAGTACCCAGGGTTTAATAACTTTTTTATATTTAATTATATGATAAAAATATATAAAAAAAATCCAAAATCAATCAAATATTTAAGGATGAAAAAAAGAGCATAAAAAAAAGATAATCAATGTAATAAAAAAAAGTTAGACCAAACATGGGGTTATTGGCCTTATATGTTTATTTATTTAAAGAAAGCCTAAGGTAGGCCTACTTATTTTTCAAGAGGGGTCTTATCAAAAAACAAAAACATAAGAGAGAGAGAGAGAGAGAGAGAGAGAGAGAGAGAGAGGTGACATATTGCTTGCCTATTATAAATGATGTGTCGCTTGTTTATGTGCTCAAAACCTAACCACTACTATAGTGACTAAAAACTTAAAAGGTATAATTTTTTAGGTTGGAAAATAATTCTTCAATCTATTCTCACCAAAAAACATCTAAAAACCCATATACACAATATAAACAATCTAGCATCATGAAACAACTCTAAATCACTCAAAAATAATGACACTCAATTGAATCCTAAATATTAAAAATATATCTAATTTGTCTTTCCCACCATATGGAGGGAAAAATCATCATCTTTTTTTTTTATTTAGTTTTTTGGCAAACACCTTTGTCCGCTCACTAATCCAAGAATTAAAAGAATAAAATGAGATTTTATACCAAAATAAAATTTGTTTTGAGTTTTAAGTTAGCAATATATTTTCTATACATTTTACTTTCTAGTCTCCTATTGTTTAATTTGATACTTTTATTATAATTCTAAATACAATTCATCTAATTAAACTATAAAATGATAATTAAACTATAAAATGATGTAACTAAAAAATGGTACTTAAGATAATTTATTAAATCTTATATCGATGTGGGTATTATAATTATGAATGCACTAGATTGATGTAAAAGTGTGTGCTTACAATTAGTTGAGAATGAGATTTAGCGGGTGTTTGACAATGTGTTTTAAAAGGTTTTTTTTTAAATAAAATATTTATTTAATTTTATTACTTTAAATTAAATTTTTTTGGTATTTTAAATTATTTTCATGTGACAATATAAAAAATTATGAACTTTCTTAGAGTGCATAGCAATGGTGGTAATTATGAACTTTGTTAAAAAATTACTATTTTTAATGTTTTTTTATTTGTAAGTGTTAATCAGAGAATTGATGTCAAAACCAAAAATTACTACACATTTAATTGATCTACTTTTAACAATGCAAGTTTTAGTTGTGGACATATTGATCATGAAAATATGAATTTAAACATTGTGAATGATAATATTTGTGCTATAATTCTAAATTGATCAACTCTACAAATTTTTGAATAATATTTTATTATGTAATATATGAAGTTAAAATTTAAGGACTTGTTGATAGGCTTGAAAAAGCCTTCCACTATTTTAAAAAAAAATCACATAAAGCTAAAATATTAATAATAACTCATATATATATATATATATATATATATATGTGTGTGTGTATGTGTGTGTGTGTTAGTTATTATTAATATTTTAGCTTTATGTAATAGTGGAAGGCTTTTTCAAGCCTATCAATATATATATATATATAAACAATGACTTGAGCAAACATATATCATTGGTCGGCGCAATGCTACATGCTAGGCCAAATACACCTAAATGTAAGAAGAACAAAGTTAAGGCAATTGGATTTCTAAAGAAGTAAAGGGAATTCAAGACTGGGGTCATTGAGTCAATTGAGTTTATTAAATATAATTAATTTAATAACATAAAAAAGCAACTCTAATTTAATAATATTAAAAAGGAAACAAATTTGAGAAAATCTTCTAAAATTCCAAGTTAATCTTTCAAAATCATAACCTATAAAATCTCATATTCGAGCTTAATCAAAAAGCTTGATTCCTAACTAATTGAATGATAAAATTAGGAAAATATAATCTAAATCTTCTTAAAACATAAAATAACAATAAAAAAATTAGGATCAAACTTCATAGAAATAAATAGAGGATGAAATCATCAAAAATAAAAATAGTATGAACCAAATCTATGATATTATAAACTATAAGGGGAAGAAATGAAAATATTTTTGAATTTGAAACAATTCTTTCAAATAAAATTAAAAGAACATAGATTAAATTTAAAATAAAAAAATAAAGGTTATTGTGAGTTGTTTAAAAGCAATGCACAAATCAAGGTGGACAAAATTACCATACTTGCTCCATTTAGAGAGAAAAAAATATCAAGACAAATTGAATAGCTTAGCAAAATGATTGTTTTAACCACTAGAGTTGGTTGCATACGTTGTTTAAAAGTAGAGCGACATCAAAAATATTTTTTATTTTATTTATAAAATTACCACTATACCTCTAAAATAATATAAATATTATAAAATTATAAAGAAACCCTAAAGCCTTGTTATGAGAGTTTCGTTTCCAACAAAAAATAATCTTTACATTGTTCTTTAAATGTAAAATACAAAAATGATCATGGACCATAGTCCAAGTGTTTTTTTATTGGTATTGTTGGAGGTTTGCTATGCAAAATAACTAATGAAAAGACAAATATATTCCTTAATCGATAAAAAATATATTTTATTTTTCAAGGCTAGTAAGTAATATTTTTTCTTTCGAGGATAAAGATGTAATTTTATTGTTGTAAATGAATCATGTCTTTTTTGCTGTACTTATGTCATCCGTTTAGTTTAGTTTTTTTTAAAGTAAAATAAAATAAAATTGTCTTGAATAAAACAAAAGACAAACAGGTGGTCAATAGGACCCGGCAGGACACCTTTGGAAACGTGAACTGTCGTCTATCACTTGCCTTTGTCTAGATTAGCATCCTACCATTTCTACACTATATTCGTAAGAAAGCTCGGACTACAACGAGGAATTTCTTTTGGTTTGCTCACTGAAAAGGGATGGCTAGCGCTAGGGTTTCATGTTTGGAATTTTGTTTTATTCATTGATTTGTTTTGCTTTTTATTTTTTTCTCTTTAATTTATGATGCTTTTTTATTATTATTATTTTAACACAATATAATTTTGCGGTCATTAAATAAAAAATAATTTCAATTTTATAAATAAATAAATAAGATATTTTTTTCTGATTGTTTTTATTAACATTGGTGTTCAGGTTAATTTACGTGTACTTTGACTAATCTCACAGACCCTAAAATTAATGATTTTGTAAGTCTTCAGTAATTATCATATTAGCAAATACAAGGTTCGAATATAAAATCAAAGAGAGAACAAACTTTTTAGTCTCAACATCCTTCGATGTAAAATGTCATGTGCATACTAAAATATAGGATATAAACAAAATTTCTCAAAGTATAGCGGATAAATGATTATTTTATCTAATCAGTATTATTAGATTTTTATGGTTTTACTATTTAAAAGGAATAATCTTCTATTTTTATTTTCATATTAAGTATTAATAGGGTTTTTTAGTTTTTTTTAATATATAAAAGGTTATAATAGTTTCTTTTTTGAAAAAAAAAGATTTGAATGAATAAAAATCAAATATTTTTAATATATTCATTGTTTATCCTTAAAAAAATATTATCTTGTAATAAACCTCGTTAGTTTTTTGCTCTGGACTATGTGACCTTGCAAGGTGTTATGTTTAAAAAACGAAGAGTGGTTTGGTGTTGTTGATTGGTATGAACTGGGATGCAAGCAGGATGTGCACTCCATTTCCTGTGATATTCCTTCACCTACTTCCCTTGCCTTGTGATTTGAAAAACTAACTGGAATTTAGTTTGACATTCAAAATATTGTTGTATATATATATATATATATATATATATATATTTTATTTTTTTTAAATATTTTTATATCATTTTATCAAAAATAATTTTTTAAAAATTCAAAATTAATACTTTAATATATTTCTAAAAACAAACATTTTAAAAATCAACAGTAAACATACCTTTTAATCCAGAAATAAAGCAAGACAACTTAAGTACCGATTAATTATTTGTTTTCTTTTTCAGGGCTAGTGCCCTCGTACGTGTCAAACTCAAGAAAGTATTTTAACATCAGCCTGCCTTCTTTTATTGCTAAGACATTACTTTTCTCTCTCGAAGGATGAAGATTGCTTATAAATTATTCTAACGCTAAAGAGTGTAGTTGTTTCAACATATTTTTAAAAAAAACCAAGAATTTGTAATTGAAACGTTAATTAGACTTGAGTTTTGGGAGGGTTTTTTTGAAATATGTTGTAACATGCGTGTTCGAATTACAATAACCAAAAAAACCTAAAGCATAATTAGAGTTCACTCGGCACTGAAATACCGTGCATATACTTATAAATTACGATGAACTTCAATACTATTTTTCTTAAAAAAACATTAATAATAATAAAATTCTCTATAATTTGAGCTTTTAGTGGCTAAATTTATGGTTAATCAAATTTAGTTTATTGAGAATGGACCTGATTGAAAGATCAAAAAATCAAAGTGAAAAGGTAAGGGAAATTAGGTAGCAACTTTCAATTTGTGATGATAAGTTAACTTTGTTTTTTCTACTTTTCACTAGATACATGTCAGTCCCTGTAGTTTCCTAAAACTCACTGTTGGTCCAAAATCTTGTTTTCTCTAGATCTTTGGTGTGAGAAGTGAGAGTGAGATATTCAGTGAATTTCAACTGAAAAGAAAAAAATTCATTGTTAACGTCAATTTCAACCAGGCTTGTCAATTCCGTTCCGTTCCGGCTGGAACATTCCGTGCCGTTAAAAAAACCGAGATGAAACGGTGTCGTTTTTATCTCGATTTTAATTCCGACTCGTTCCGGAAATTCCGGCTAAATTCCGGCAAGAACGTCTCGGTACCGTTCCAGATGTGCCGTTCCGGCGTTAAAATCCTCTTTATTTTGATTAACTTGTGATTTTTTTTTTCTAATTTTGAGATTATGTTTGTTTGACTTTGTGTTTATATTGTATAATTTAAAGTTAATTTATCTTGAATTTTAATTATGCTTGTTAAATTAATATTTTAATTATATATATATATATATATAATTAATTATATATGAACAGTACAACCCCGAAACGGCATGCCAAAACACTCCAAAACTGGAACGTTCCGTTCCAATAGAAAAACCGGAACGGCGACCGGAACGGTATTAATAACCTTGATTCCAACAATTAAAAATATTCATCTTGGTATCAACAAATTTCATAAAACGAGGAGGGTCTCATTGAGAAGTGATTGAAACTTTATCTTGGTTAAAAAAGTAAAAAGAGGTCCAGAAAAAATATTTTTCCTCAATTTCATTTTGTATTTTTAGAATGTTTTCAGAAATTTTTGGGCTATTAATTGTTTTTCTTAAATGATGCCATATTGATTTCTTTTAAAGTCATGCTATTTTTTTAGCTCATCATTTTGAATTGTGTTTGGAGTCACCAAGTCAGTTGGGTCACTTTAAAACAATTCTCACACGATTTGATTTCATACACGGGCTAACAAGGTGTCAAGTGGAAAAGTTTGAAATTTGACTCGTTGGCCGAGTTTAATGACAATACAAATGAGTTTCTCTTAGCTTGAGCATTGTTTTATGTTAAGACCGAGAGCAGTCCCACAAGCTCTAACATGTCTGTCTATTTGTTTAGACCAAGAGCTGTCCCACATTACCAACACTCCTAGGCTTTTCCCATAAGACCCTAATTTTTTCTTGAAATTTATCAAAATAAAATAACTATTAATATATATTGTTTATTTGTTTTAGATAAACCTAACTCTTTATATTAGCATGCTCTCCTTTTGTTATGCCTTAATAATATTTCTTTTTATTTAAATTTAATTATGATTTAATAGATACTATTATATTTGAAATATTATTTAAATAGGTACCAATCAATTATTTTTATATAATTATACATAATAAAAATAGATATTTGTAAAATTAAGCACCAACCACATATTATAATATTTGTTTGAGACCCATAAACCAACAGAAAGCAAACTAAAAAAAATCATAAATCATAATTCACAATTAACCAAATATTGAATAATAAAATTAAAAAAAATCAATAAAAACATAATAATGAAAGAAAATAAAAAAGAGAATAAAAGGGAGGAAAAGTTAGATGCATGGGTTGGGTGGCCTAGCAAACCTTTATTTTGTTTTACAAGGAGCAAACCACACGTTGTCTTCCTACCTAGAATTCGATCATCGTAAAGGTGTTTTGGAAACTGAAGGTATTTTAAAACCCAATTTCAACCCTTTCCACCAAATAAACACTGTAAGAACATGAAAAAAAATCAACTAAAAAACAATTTAAAAACACAAAATCAAACAAACAAACAAAAATTCTTTCTTGACCCCAATCTAAATTTTCATGTAAAATAATGGTTTGAAACACCTTAATGAAACTCATCAACACCAAAATCAGACTTTCTTGTTATCAAAATGTGATGAACCAACAAGTACTTTTTAAAAGATTCAAGGATTGAAATGTTAATTAAATGTTGGGCCGAAATTAAAATGAATAAAACTAAAGGGACGGTAGAGGAAACAAAATGAACGAAGGTATAGATCTTGTTAACTTGAGAATGATCATACGATTTCTCTTAGTTTACTCTTTGGTTCTCTTTTATTGAATTTTATTTTCTTGAACAAATTGATCATAGAATAAAGCAACTGAAAAACAAGTTGAGGATGAAATTAAGTTGAAGAAGAGAAATTAAATAGTTATGGTGAATTGCTACTGGCTATTGTAGTATACTTTTCGATTTAATTTATACTTTTATTAATTATAAGATAGAGTTATCAATTACAAAACCACATCCCTTTGAATGCTTCGTCTAGGAAAAGTTTAATTGGCAGCACATTGTTTCCCTCGAATGGCTTAGATCCTGTTTGGAAGTGCATTGCAACCGGTGTTTGCCGAAAATTTGATTTTTTTATTTTATTTTAAATGAATATATTTTGGTGTTTTTAGATCATTTTAATGTGCTGATGTCAAAAATAATTTTTTAAAAATAAAAAAATATCATTTTGATATATTTTAGCACGAAAAGCACTTTAAAAAACTACCGCAATCACACTACCAAATAGGCCCTTAAGCTTCCAAAATTAAAGAATTCCTATATCTCTCGATCTCTTCGGATTATGGAAGCCATGAATACGTGTGCTTTCGATAAAAAATTATTTTAATTTATTTTTAAATAAAAATTATTTAAAAAAAATCTCAGTAAAACCTCCATGTACCCACTTTGACTATCTGCTTTCGATGCTGCTAATTAATTCCTTTCTTTAATTTGGGATATCAATTTATTTATTTCTTTTTCTTTTTCTTTTTGAAAAAACCATTACATCCAACTGAAGTTTAACTTTCTGAGAGTACGAGGTCTATTAATTTCGTTGCTTTCATGTCCCCTTTCTTGTCCTATTACTTGTGTTACCGAATCTTAATGTGTTTATATATACACAGTGATAGATTTATAATCCAGTAGTTTTGACTTTTGGATTGAAAATGTCTTCCATTAGATTTATAATATTATATTATTGTTTCGCACACAATATTATGAGTTGATTTTTTTTAATATAAAATATAGTTTAATGCATTGTTAATGTGTTTTTAAATAAAAAATAATCATAAATTCAAAATATAATATATATTAGATGATATTTTTTTAAAACAATATTGAAACGATGATATATTAAAAGATATTTCTCTTTAAATAATGAAAATGTATGTTAGATGACATCCTTTTTAAATATTGATACAATTATATATTTAAATTTATTTAAAAAAATATTGATACAACTATATATATAAAGTTATTAAAAAAATATTGAAACAACAATTTTATTGAAATCTACAACATGTGTCAAGAGACCATGATAATCAATTCTTAATCAACCCAATATTGAAGGATAAAACTAGAAAAAAAATTAAATTAAAAAAAATTTACCAGAGTCAACCTGCCAAACTCGAAACTAGGTCATAAGATTGAAATAACTCCCAGAAATAAATTTAAAAATAATAATTATGAAACTTAATTTCTAACCAAGTCAATATTAAAGGATAAAATAAAATAAAATCAATTAAAAAAACAAAAAATACAACCTAAGTCAAGTCAAGGCGGACTAACTTGTTAAACTTGCTAGTAAGGTCATAAGACTAGCATAACTTTAGAAAAAAGAAAATAAAAAAATTACAAATCTCTAATTCAAACATATCCAACAATGAAGGTTGAAATTGAAAACAAATAAATTCATGAGACCGGGATAATTCCACATAATGCAAATTAAAAACAAATTACAGAGCTTGATTTCTAAACAACCTAATATTGAAATGATAAAATTAAAAAAAAATAATTGAGGGATAAAAAAAGAAAAAGAAAATATTCAATTAAAACCAAAAGGAAAACAAACTAAGTCAATCAAGACTAACTTGCCAAATTTACAACTTAAGTTCTCTAATTTGAAAAACCCTGTGAAGAAGTCATTTGAAAAAAAATATGGAGTCTATTAAAACAAATCTGAGTTAAAAAATTACCCAAAACAAAGTCAACCTCGATTAATCTATCAAATTCATGAGCTAGTCATGAAATATGAATAATATCATAAAAGGTAAATATAAACAAATTACAAAATCTAGTTTCCTACCAACTCAATCTTAAGGAATTAAATCTAAAAAAATCAATTAGAAAAAAAAAGAGTCAATCTAGATTAACTTGTTAAACTCGCAAAAAAGATCATAAGATTGGAATAAACTCATTTAAAAAAAATAATTTTTATATGAAGCCTCACTTTCAATAGATATAATGTTAAGATTGAAATCGAGAAGAAAACAAATTAAATCTATGAAACTAATATATAACCTAATAGAAAGAAAATGAAAATAAACTATGAAGCACAAATTCTAAAACAAACAAATATTGAAGTATAAAGCTGAAAAAAGAAACAAAAAAAAAAGATTGGGTCATGAAGGGTTAAATTAAAAAAGAAAATCAAACAAAAAAAAATCAATAAGTAGTGTTTTGTGGAACAATGATTCAACTACCCCCTTTATTGTTTTACTAGTAAGATGGCCCGAGCTTGGGTTAACTTTTTTTAATATAAAAAAAATATTCATGTGATACCAATAATTTAAAAAGATTGGAAAAATCTAAGAATTTCTTAATTGAAAGAGATTACACATGTTGTCAAAATAATGATGTAAACCCTCAGTTTAAAAACAAAATCTAGTGGTATGAATATTTATTTTTGGTTATCATCCTTAAAATAGTAAAATTTTAGAAATTTACTCCTTTAATGCATATTAATATATTTCAATTAAAAAAAGCTTGATTAAATGAAGGGATGAAATTAAAATGGACAGAAACTAACACTAATTAAACTAAAACAAGTTATGGGGTTTCTTGTATAAATAAAAGAAATATGGGTCTATAGAATAATTAAGCAAAACTTGAAGTTATATAAGAATGAATAGTGTTCTTGAAGAACACTCTATTGTTGATGAAAGACGAAGAACAAAGAGAATAGAAAATTATGATGAGAACCAAGTAAATTCATCTTAAAATTCACAAAAAAAGGGAGATATATTAGGTAATCAAAGCATTTTAGAAAGAGATTTGAACAAGAAAAAAATTAAATTAAAGGTCTAAATCCTTTAAATTTTAGGATAAGGGATTTTTAGAAGGAAGGAAAAAAAGTGAGGGTAAATGTGTTTTCTAAACTTTCAACTTTTTTTTTTATCTTTAAGTTAAGAGGTAAGAAACTTCTTCAAAGCAATTGATTGGGGTAGTTTATGTGTCTTTTTAAAGTAAAAGTTTTAGTTTATAGGGATGTTTAAAATTGTATGATAGGTGTTAGATTATATGTTTTTATTGTTAAATTATGTAAAATGGTATGAAAAATGATTTGGTAACAACTCAATTTGAAATTAAAGGAAAATTTATCCTCCTTGCAGACTAAGGTTTCATTCAAATTGGAAAGAAAATGATGTTTGGGTTATTCAATGTAACTAATATATAATTATATATAAAATTGTATTAATCAAATGAATAATGTATAATGATTGGATCAATTGAATAAAAGAAAACTCATTTTTAAGGTATAGAAAATTTCAATTAAGACACACTCAGACATAAAAATTAATTAGAATAGTTAATTTACCATATAGTGTGGTTATTAACATGTTACTTTAATTATTTATATATGAATAAATGATTAATTTTAAGAAAAATTGAAATGGAATATGATTACCATATTTATGCATAATTACAACAAAAAGAGAATTATAAGTTGTTAACAATGAATTTAAAACTTAGTAATGATGGTGAAATGGAAATGTGGATTTTATGTGGGTGAAAATTTGAAATTTGTACAATGTATATGTTGGTATATGTGAGACTACGGGTAGAGCATAAGTTCCACATTATTGTTAAACACCATACTCTTTTTAATTTATTTAATTAAATTTAAGCATGTTATTGAAATATCATTTAGTTTAAAATCTATGTTGTTAAGTAATAAATGTTGAGTTAGTTATCTCGGTATAGGGATTGACAATTGGTTTGAACATGTTAAACTAGTTTTCATGGTTAGGTACTAACACCCGATTTATACATATTGAGCTAGTCATCCCAATATAGGGACTAACACTTAGATTGGGTAGATACAAATAACTTTACCAGTTATATGGTCTATGTTTGATTATGGTCATAAATAAAAGTTTATTTGATAATAAAAAGTGTCTTATAGAGGTTTATGATTTATTTGTAAAATACATTAACTATTTTTTACCTATTTCATATTTTATTTATTTTTCATATCTTGATAGTGTTAAATTTATATGAAACAAATTCCAGGTACCTCGTAGCAGCGCATTAGTCCATAGTTGTTTTAAGAGTTTCAATTTTGTATTAATTTTTGCAATGTAACAAATTGTTAGGTCATTTTGTATGTAAACATGTCAATTTAATTTAGAATGTTATAAAATTATTATGTATGATGAAATGACTAGGATGATTTAAATTATGTCCTTCCATGTGCTTTCTTTAAATTCTTAGATAGGTTATGTCATGAACTATACTTCAATTTTAATTCATAATAATTATATCTTTTGAAAATTGTTAATAATAAATGTTTTATTTTTAATTATAGATTAAAGATGCTAAAAATTATTAGTTGGATGATATTGCGAATGTGAAAGTCCTGAAAGTTGTGGTGCTATATTGGTGAAAATATTGGATGACAAGAAAAGTTGAAATTGTTATTTGGAGGGTGTGAAAATTTGATTGAGTCGATAACTTAATAATGAGATAAAAAAATTGTCAATAATTAATATTTATTTAAAATTATAAACTAAAGATGTTAAAAAATAATTGTTGGATGATATTGAAATTGTGAAAATCCTTGAAGGTGGGATACTATATATTGTTGAAACACATTGATTAAGGAAGAAACTTTATTTGTAACGTGTGAAACACATTGATTAAGGAAGAAACTTTGTTGAAAAACAAAATTCCTACCTTTTTAGTAATAATATAACCCGCACATATGGAATATCATGCGAGTAAAATTTGGGGTTGTTGCAAGTTACTTGAAAAGAAAACAAAAAAAAAAAACATCTAAATATTCGTGGATAAAACCAATACACACATGAGACTATAAAAAAGAGAGATTCCTTAAAAAATCTAAATTTAACAAAGAAAAAATATTAGATGATTAAACAAAAAAGTGAAACAAGTTTAAGAAAAGAGGGGGAAAACACATGCAAAAGTAGACCTCGTAAACTTTGGCTAATCTCTTAACCAACAATTTATTAAATTCTAGGCCTAGGCTCAACTAATAATGTAAACACTCAACAATTAAATGTTGAAAAATGAAACAATATGGGATTATTTGGGAGAGCTTTTGAAAAGTACTTTTGAAAAAATATGAAAAAAATTTATTTTTATTTTTTATTTTAAATTAAAAATTAAAAATTTTTGGTGTTTTTATATAATTTTGATGTGCTGATGTCAAAAATGATTTTAAGAAAATAATAAAAAAATATTTTGATGCATTTCTAAATGAAAAGTACTTTCAAAAGCAACCGCAACCACACTCTCAAATAGGCACAAAGAATCAGTATATATTAAAAAATGACAATAAAAATGAGAGAATTAAATTTGATAGAAAAAAAACACAAAAACATTAATATATATATAACAATAGTCTCAATAACGATGTCAAGTAAAATAAATAACAATAAAAAAATGAAAATCAAATGTGACAAATGAGAAAAAACTCCTTGGGGGATAAAATTGAGAAAAAAACTTTAAACTCATAAATTGCTCTAAATTAAAAATTATAATCAAGAGAATATGAATCGAATTTCAAGGATAATAAACTTCTGGGGTTGATTTGAAATCTTTGAAGTCCAACACAAAAAAAGAAAAAAAGAAAAGAAAAGAGGAATAGCCAGAAACCGGAAATAATTATGCTACGCGTGCTACAGAAGCAGGGTTTTGACCACTGTACCTAGCGAACATTCTTCATAAGCCTCCATTGTAGAATTTGTAATGCTTATCCCTTAAATAACACGCTAAGTCGTATACCATTGTTAAATACAATTCCATCTTTATTTCATCTAAATCTTTAAGCACATATCATGTCATGTGTAGGTTCACAATGACTAATCTATACATATCCCACCTTTTCCTTCCTCTACGTGGAACGATCAAATTGCTGCTACAAATGTCTCTTTGTGACGAACTTGCACTAACAATACACTCATATTATGGGTTGAAATGATGATTTCATGGATCGAGCCATTAGCCTGCAATCTGACCTAGACAAAGGCACAATTCAAAAATGACATCTAGGGTTATATGCTTTCAAGCGAGGACCGCCAGAGGCTTCTCATCATCCTCTGCGCTCCTAATCTGTAATCTCTCCATGGTAGTAAAATTCAACAGCTCCCTCTTCTTGTCGCCGCATCTGACATCAGATGGGTTGCAATTGTTGAACCATGAGTAGATATGATGATACTAGCTATCTTGACTTGGTCCTGAACCAAGAAAATAATCTTTGGACGCAGTCAATTCTTAGAGTAGAGAGGCAAAATATGGATTGCGAAATTTCCATCCTTAGGGTTTAAGAAACAAATCTCCTTTGACCGCATAAAACCAACGTTCAAATGACGGTGTATCTTCCATCTTTTTGTGTCCCCATCACACTTTGTGATTCTACTAGACGTGGCTGGCTGGACCCTGAATTTACAAAATAATAATCTCTCTTTATGCCATAAAGTAGAGAAGGGAAACATTTACAATATATGTTTATCTTAAATTAATTTAAGTTTTAAAAGAGAATCAATAGGAGAATTTTATCTCTCTGGTTTTTTTTTTATTAACGTGGGTGTCCGGGCCAGCTTTTGCGTACCTCGACTAATCTTATAGGCTCTAAAATTAACGACCATGTCTAAAATTCTTAATAAATCCAAATAAAAGTTGAAATATTCTAAATGAGTACTCAAACATCTAATTTTGATTTTTTTCTCCTTGAATTTATTTTTTCTTGTAAATAAAGTCTTAACCCAAAACACCTAGCAAACACCCTAGAGATCCTGGGGAACCAATCCATCGCCTCCAAAACACACAAAAAACCTCCTGAAAATCCAAAATCAAACTAAAATAAAAAAATCTTCTAAAGCTTAAATATGTTATTTTAGGTGTTTTCAAAGTAAACAAAAATAGCATTTAATCTTAACCTCTTTCATCATGTAAAACCATTTGACACAACAATATAATGTTTTGGTGGTTGAATCTTCTCAAACAGGAAATTTTCTCTTTCTAATCTGAAATTTGACAACCTCCCAAAAAAAGAACTAAAAAGAAAAAAATAAAGTTTGATATCAAAATATAATGTTTAATAGTTATAGAAATTGGTTACCTAATAGTTTAAAAAAGACATACTAAAATGAACTTCACAAAGAAATTGCAGGGAATAAACCTATTTTATTCATATTTTCACCAAAAGGTAAAAAAGTTGTTTGACTTTGCAATATGCATAATTTAGCTTTATATATAATATTCTCTTTCTGGTTCTCAAATAATTAGTTTAATTCAAAAGCTTAAATTATGGAATAATATTTTTTATATATTATTCTTTAATACTCACAAACTCTTTTATAACCAAAAGCCAAAAACCTGCTCTTACTGTCCATATGAAAGTTAAAGACATTCTCCATATCAAATTTAGTATTTATTTGAGAGTGTAGTTGAGTTTGTTTTTAAAAGTGTTTTTCATTTAGAAATGCATCAAAATAATTTATTTATTTTCAAAAAATATTTTTGATATCAGCACATTAAAATGAACTAAAACATATTGTTTTTTAATTTAAAATAAAAAAATAAAAATAAAACATTTTCAATTTTTTCAAAAACTTTTTTGAAATGCAGTGTCAAACACCCCCTTAATTTATTATCACAAAAATAAGGAGCATTTTTGCCCTCTAACATTGTTTTTCACATATATGCATAAAAAATGATTTTGCTAACTTTTAATATTATTGAGGAATTTGGATAAATATTAAGGAGAGTTATTAATTTTTGTCTCTTACATGCCAATTGGATGGACCAAGGAAATAAGGAATACATGTCTTATATATATAAAAAGAGTTAAAGAGGAAAGGGATTCTAACTATAAATTTATTTTAATTTTACTCTTCATTTAAGTAACTATATACATATTTTATTATTCATTGAACCTAAAAAATTGCCTGTCTTTAAACAAAGGTAATTTTATCTTTTCTCATAGTGTATTAGTCATTATTTGTTTTAAGATGTTTTTGTTATATTTTAATGAATAGTAAAATGATCTCCAAATCAAAAAAGCTAACGGTATATAGGTTTTTATCTTTGTTTGTATATATTTAAATTACAAATATATCATTTGAGTGTTGGAAAATATGTTTCTTCTATCTCATTTTATTTTATTTGATTTTATTTCAAATTTTTGTTTGTTTTGAATTTTTATTTGACATATAATGCCTTTTAGTTTGATCCTTTATTTTTTTTCTTGATTTTTTTGTCAAATATTTTATGGTTTTCAATTTTATCCTTAAGATCAAGTTTATAGCTTTTTTCAATAGTAATAATAATAATAATAATAGTGACAATAATGGTAATAATATTTTTTTTCATAACAATAACAATAACGTAAATGATAACAACAACAACAACAATAACAACAAATGTGATAATAATAATTATTATAGTGATAAAATTAATTAGTAGTGGTGGTGGTGTCAATAATAATAGGAATAATAATGATAACTCATCATCCAACATTACAATTGTTAGGGATTGAGTTTCATCATTTTTTCATATATAGTACTTACAGTTTAATGACTCTAATTATAGGTTTGAAAAGTTGATGTGACCTGATACCTTTGCTTTTGCCTTTTTGTTTTTTTGTTTCATTGTTAATATTAGTTTTATTTAAATTAAAAAAACTTTTTGGTTTCTCAAATTTATTGTCTATCAAGTTAATGTGGTCTCATAACCTAGATCACATATTTTACAAGTTAACTCGGGTTGACTCGTCATTTATTACTTAGATCACATCTCTATCATGATACCTTAGATTGACTTAGTCCTAGTTTTTTATTTGATATTTTTTCAAAGGATTTATATCTTTCATTAATGGGAATTATTTTATGTTTATTTTTATCAAATAACATACTTTTAAAGGGCTTTTCTTTAAACATAAAATTAATATTTTTTTTTATGGTTATCACGATTTTTTTTAATCTTGTTCATTTGCTATTATTTCCGAAAACTTTTATCATCTATTTTAAATAAAGCAAACTTATTAAACCGATATAGGCCTATAACTTGAATCATTTTTTTATTTCTTCGAAAGTTGTTTGAGTACTAGATATCTAGTTTTTTGCAATGAAAAATGTAGAACTGCAGCATAGTATGGGCCTATATCTATTTTCCCTTTATGTATGTAGAGGTCATGTATAGAGTTCATATATTATGATTCAAAAATACCATTCTATATTTTACTGAATTATTTCTCTTTTTTCTTATTAAGAAGCATTTGTATAGTTCATGACTAGAAAATTGATTTTCACCAATAGAATAGTTCTTTACTTATTAAGCTGTTTTTCCATTGGTATATATATCACCAATGGACTCTTTAATGGAAATATGTTGTAGGAAAGTTTTTTATCTGATATATTAGGTTCGTTAGTAATTTAATCAATGAAGTTAATTACCTATGAAAATACTGACAAAATATTCATGCTAGGAAAATATTTGGCAATCATTGTTTTTCTATAAATCCATCAATAAATATTAATGATGTATCAACTACAAAATACGAATCAATAATGGATCATATATCATTGATGGTTTCATCAACAATAAAATCAGTGAATCTGTTATTATTTATCAAAACATTTCACAACTCTCTATAATTATTTGAGAAAAATGAATCTACTTTATCGATGGAATCACCTACATAATTATATGTTTGTTAGTGATTCAATTGGCATTTCGATAAAACAAATTCTAATACATGTTCATTTGGATCAAACAATTTGACATTAAATACTTAAATTAAATTAAAGGATACATTTATATTATTATTTTAACTACAAAATTAATTACAAATGTTTCTACACATTATAAAGAAGATGGAGTTATAGGTGGAGTATGAGGTGGAAGGGAAGGGGGAGAAAAATCTCATGGGGATTTATAAGGGGGAGGATAATAAATTGATATGTATGCCCTTATTTACTCTCATTGCTTTCTAATTCATTATTTATAGTGCACCTCTAGTCTGGCCATCAAATCATCCATCACAACAACAATTTGTCTTGAATTAACTCCTAAATGATTATTGATGGCTTACTTAGGTTAGATTGTAAGGTGTCGACAGTCGAGATACTATAATTGTAAGCAAATCAACAATATATGGTCAACAAATCAATAATATATGACAACTCAATTGTAACAGAAAATCTAATATTTATTACAGACTACAAATCAGGGATTATAGACTGTAAATTAGAGATTATTACATGTATTTAGATAACTGAATTCCTCCTTTGTAAATCAATGAAAATACTAAACAAATTTGATATTTGTGACAGACCAAAGGCCATTGAAAAACTAAATGAGTTGATTTTATATGTTTAGTTATTATGGTGCTAATTTGTATATGTCAAAATTAAGAAAATGATTTTAAAATTCTATGGAGAGGTTGGGTTAAATTCGGTTCGTACCATACAAAATAAATTCTATTACGTGGAAGAAATTAAAATAATGTGCTCTATGTTTGATTTTAACCAATTAACATCATGGAAATATCCATTAAAAATACTTTTATATTTTTTATTATATAGTTTATTTATTTATTTTGAAATTGGTAGAGACTCGTTACTAATATTATTGTTTTTAAAATATTCTTTATAAGAAACTTTTTTGTGAAGTTTCCTCATTAAATGAGAAAATGTTTTATTTTAAATTAAAAAAAAATAGTTTTCTATATTAGATGATTTTTTACTCACCATTATTAAAAAAAGAAAAATTAATAAATTATTTTATAAATATAACCAAAGGACGCGGATGTTTTATTTTAAAACTCAATAATTTAAGAGATTTAGAAAACAAAAATGGATTTGAAAATACTTTTATCAGTAAATCCAAAACATTGTGCACATCAAGTTAGATAATTACAATATCTTACATGTTCTGCAACGGAGATTGGTTCATTTTCTAATTGCAGAGATGACATCCATCAGCCTGTTCTCTATCCTGGAATTTAAAATTTGATCACTATTTATAAACGACATCTCCAGCTGCCGAGACGACAAAAATTGATCTCCACTTGCTTTAAAATATTCTAATAATTCGAAAGATTCCATCGTAGTAACTAATCTCTCACGTGTAATTGTTTTTCATTTTAATATACTGATTTTTTCAAAATTAGAATCAAATATTTCCATTTGACCGGAAAAAAAATACAATATCGGTTGATCAACTTTAACTTTCCCCAGTCAAATACACGAGGTTAATTTGTTTATTTTAATATATCAATTATTTTAATTATGATTTGATTGATGAAAGTAAAAGTTGATGGAACTTAGTTTTTATTTTATTTTAGTACACTATTTGTTTCAATTATTGCAATCAAAATCCCTTAACTTAGATTTATTTATTTATTTTATTTATTGATCACGTGATTATAGATATTAAAATTTCAGCAAGTCCAAATGCAAGGACAATAAATACAGGCTAAGGTCCAAGTACAAATAATTGGAAGTTATCTCGAAAACATTCATTTCCTTCATCAAATTAGATTAAGTTCAAATCTCACACGATTAAAACTTTTTAGGATCTTGTGAATAATTTTCATCAAGTTAAGATCTCAAACAGTTAAAGTTTTTGAGCTCATGTGAATATATTATCATCCAAAATAAGATCCATATATGATCATTAATTAGATAATTCATGCAAGCTAAGGGCACCTCAAGAGATTTTCCATTTTTTTCTTATAATCAAATTTGTTATTGTAACTTTGACATCATTTTTAGTGTCTTTTTAACATGCAGCATTTTGTGCTAACAAGTTTCTAAAATGTCTAGTGGTACCATCTCTTCCTCTCAAACCAATTGCTCTACTATCCAAAATGAAAAATATAAAAGATCTAAACAATTCTCCAATTGATTCTTAAGATGCTGCTAATGTGGATATTTTTCTAGCCACTCATCCAAAGACTAATTCTAGAAAGTTCAAATGGGTCTCTTTGTTTAAAAATATTCTCTATGAGAAAAGAGAAGAAGCAATTTCCTTAAAATATGAGTCTAAAAACTCTTCATTTCCAAATTCACAAGAAGAGATTAAGATTCCACCATATGAATTAAAATCAAGCATGCAATCAAAGTCCATATCTTATTCTATGACTTAAAAAAAAAAAGGGAGATTACTCATCCTCATCTGACTATAACTCTCAAGTGCTAGCCATTGTCATTGAGGCATCGTATTTTGAGGGTCATATCTATTAGATGTCTCTGAAAATAGAGGAGCTGAAAAGATCAATCAAGGAAAAGGATGTTCAAATCGCCATGTTGATGGATCAATTAGGAAAACAAATCCATATGCTGAAAGCATCTAAAGGATAGAAGATCTATCAAGGAATAATGTTTATCAAGATCCTTTAAAAAACCAAGATGCTCATGAAGAGTAGTAAAAAAAATGCAATATGATTAAACAATAGCGCAAAATGATTTTAAGAACACTATTGAACTATCAATGAGCTTATTCATTCTCTAACATCTACAACATGTGATTGTTGATATTATTCATGTTTAGAATCGAAGTGTTCCCTAGTATTCTTATGTGTATGTTAAGTCATACACCAAGCATATCAATGAAATAAGGATGTCACTAAACTATTAACCCTTAAAGTTCCAATAATTTAAAGGTAAAGGTGATTCAAAGCAATAAATTACTCATTTTATTGAGACAAGTAATAATACAGGAACCTATGAAGACTTGATGGTGAAGAAGTTATTCTAGTCGTCAAATGGAATTGTCTTTTACTGGCATACTAAGAGCTATGTTAGAAAGATAAATAGTTGGAACCAATTAGCATAAGAGTTCTTGACTTGCTTGTATAACACACAACGAACTATAAATTTACCAACTTTCTTATACTAAGCAAAGAAAAGAAAAGTCAATTTTGAATTACATTGAGAGATGAAGGAACTTAGTACTTAGTTGTAAGGATAATATAAATGAAGCTTTCTTTATGGAGATATATGTCTAGGGAAAATGCAGTAGAAGTTGTTATATAGTATTCAAAGGAACATGTCATTCACTTTTGAATAACTTGCTATAAGAGACTATGACTTAGAGATTTAAATAGCAAGGCATGTAAGCTATTTCTTTAGTGATCATCATAAGAAAAAAAACAAAGACAAAATTTAAAAACAATGTAAAGCCTATAAAATCAAAAGAAGTCATGGTTGTCTTCATAACACCTATAAAGGTTTTTAGCCAACAATCCAATCCAAAGCTAATGATTAAAGAAAAAAATCCAAAACAAACCAAATCCCTGCAAAAAAACAATTCCACTGTTAAACAATTACGAGAAAAAATACCTTTTTTTTCATACTTTGAAGTTTCATGTATTTCTAAATCAATTTCTGGAATGAAGTTTGAGTGTACTTCCTATACCTAAAAGGCTTAAGAAAGTTAATATAATTAATCATCTAAAGTATTATAAGTACCACGAGACAATCAATTATCTTATCGAGATATGCTTTATTCTTAATGATTTATATTTTATCGAGATATAAATAATAAAAGAAAAACCTAATTTGCAAGAGGAGAAGAAGCCATAAGTACAAATATAAAAATGGTTGTCTTTAGATCTTTTTATCTTATTCCCCTTCTAAGTTTGCTCTCCAAAAAAGAGGTATCCTTCATACAAATGATTCATTTAATAATCTATCATAATGAGCACGTTTTGTTCAATTCGAAGTGGACAAGATAAGAAAGATAGTCTAAGAATATCTAGGAACGTCATTGTACAATTCGATGACAAAAGATCTTGATGATCTATAGTCATCCTAATAACCTAAAGATAAAATCAGATATGGATGGTCTATTTTTATTTTAAAAAAGAAAAAAAATGTAAAAGATATACTTTTTCAAATTTTAATTGAAGAAAGTCTCTTTAATGATAAAACCAATTGGATACGGATCATCCAATAACATAGTTGTTCCTAAGGCAAATAAAACATGGTTTGAGCCATCCAGCTTTACTATTTCATGAGGTAGCTTCGCCTAAAATCAAGATTGAGAAAAAGGTTAAGCAATCAAAACTAAGGCGTATATGAACTTTAAAAAGAAGAGGCTCATCAATATCCTATTTAAAGGAGAAAAATTTGGGTACTACAACTAGAAAGTTTGACAACCTTACAGAGTATTTTCCAATAACATTGTTCCAAGATGAAATTGTTATAATCAATGTTATAACTGTTAGGCAAGAAGAAAATGTAGCAACTATGGAATAGTTTTCTCCAAAGAAAACTTAATCCTAAAAAAAGATGCAAATTATAAATGAAATTGTCTTTAAGTCAGAGAATATTCCATTAAACTCAAGTTGTCTAAGGTAATAAAGTTTTCTTTAAAGGCTTGATTGGCTCTTGGTTTATTTTTTCTTGTCCTTTAAAAGACTTGAAGAAAAGTTATTCTCAAGGGTTTATGATGTAACTAATATTGATTATTTAATAATAATTTCATTCTAAAAATGAAGATTTGCATATTGGAGCGAAGCCATATATTATATAAGTGGGTAAGTTCAAAGCCAAGGAATAAGACAACTTAATTGATGATGGATCAATAACTACCATCATGCTAGTTTATATAACAAAAAAGATTAACATATCTTAATATAAAATATTCAAAAGTAAAATGGTGATCCAAGACTTTAATAAAAAGGGATAACATATTGTTTGAAATATTCGTGTGAAGATTTAGATTAGATAGATGAACTCTTTAGCACTTTTTATATTATTGAGACAAAAAATATTATGACTTCCTTTTAAAAAGAACCTGATTACACAAGAATGACGTGGTTCCATCAACATGGCATTAAATTTTTAAGTATAGCTATGATAGTGAAATCAAGTGTGGTATGACTATAAAAGAACCATTCTCTATTAAAGAATTATATTATCCAAACGTCAGGTTTTACTTTCAAGAGGATAAAGAGTTGAGACTATAAAGCATACATAATTCTAATTCAAAAGATATGATATAAGTAAACAAGACTAAAACATTGATAAAATCAACAAAGGATCTCATGTAAAATCCTTAAGTCCAACTTTCCAACACAATTTCTCACTTTTTAGAATCTATGATGTATAAAACCTCTAAAGAGGCAATAGAGCAATCAGAAGGATGGTTTTATTCTTATATATACAATCTTTTTAAGAATATAGGATATGAGACAAGTAAACCTTGTAAACTTGAAATTTTGGATGATATTCTTATATGACCAATCAAACTATTGATGAGCCCAAAATGGTAAAATATCTATAAACGGTTGTTAATGAACTTGATGGTCATAAATGGTGTAATACTTTAAGATATTGAAAGATGATATAATCAAGTTATAAACGACATCATGAGTATTGCAGTGAACCAACAAAACTATCTAGTAAAAAATGATATAACAGGTGTTGAATATAAATGAATATGATTAGTGAAAAACACTAATATATCCAAAAATATTTATTTTCAATCATATATAATGATTTGAATGTTTGTGTGTGTTAAAAAGGTTTACAAAGTTTTGACATTGATATTGGATACCCATTGGAATTTAAAATAGACTTCAGAAGAGAATCTTGGAGTAAAAGGAACATGTTTCAACAAAAGTACCAAGTAGATGCTTTGTATTTTTTTCTCCGATCAAAAACATTTAGGCTTGTAATACTATAAATTATTTAAATCTATATGAAACTATGTGCAAGAACTAAAAAGGATCCTAACTCACTATGAGATCTAAGTGAGATTTCTCAAATTAATAGTGAATGTTATTAATTTGCAAGAAAATAGTGTAATACCAAATTATGATTAAAGATCTGATTTAAATTTAGTTATGAATATTTATACATAAATTGATATTTGTTATCTTTATAGGAGTAAGTTGGTATATTACAATGAGTAAAAATAAATATATCCCTACATAGCATATATGATGCTAATAAATTGACTAAACCAAAATTGTTAGTACAATACAAGAACTATTCTTGAACTGGAAAAAATGTTATATGTTCTTGAAAATCCAATTCCTCGTATTAATGATGATGAGTTGGTATATAATTGGTGCTAGTTCGCATGTTACTTGAACTTTAAACACATCATGAGAATATAGATGCTTATATAATAATTATATATCAAAAAAGTTTTTGATGTGGCTATATAAACTAAGAGATATATGACCTCTAAAGAATTATTTTGTTGTAAGATGACTGATTATTTTAAAGGAATTAGATTAATTGGGATTTGTTATTGATAATAAGTTAAGTATTGACTTGGTTTTATAGTCTAAGTATAAAAATTTTATTCGGTGGATCAAGAATGATAAGGGTATGTGCATCATTATAGTAAGGAAAATCACTATAAAAGAAAATATAAAGATAAGGGTATTTGCATCATGTGGGTTTATGATTGAATAAATATAAAGTGAACCTATGAGTTGGTAATGATGCAAGTATCTCTTCCTTAACTTTGAAAAATAGTTTGATACTAAACTTATTATTCTTATTTATTCAAGTACTTTCTAAGGTCATCATTTTATTTTTAAAGGATTTAAATTTATTTTTAAAGGAAAATATTGTTTTTTTCCATTATAGATTTGGTACTTATATAAATAGTTTGTATATACATGATCTTGAAATACTTAGATTCAATCTAAATAGAAAGAAAAACATATTAAATAATGAATATCTATATTATTTATGACATTGTACATAAAGTCATATCAATGAAACAAGAGCAACTAAGTTATGTAAAGAAAGGTATTTAATCATTTTATTTATGAGTCATATGAAACTTGTAAAGTTTGTTTATTGATTAGGATGACCAAAACACATTTTCCTAAAAGAGTGAAAGATCTAATGAGTTGTTAGGTTTAGTACATAGAGATGTATGTGAACCAACTATTTATATAATAGATTGATATACATGTTTCATCATTGATGACCATATTAAATATGAAAGGTTTAAAGAGTTCAAAAATGAAGTCGAGATATAGATTGGAAAGAGTATTAAGATACTTTGATCAAATCAAATTGGTGAATGCCTTACCCAAGTTTTCAAGATTATATAAAAGAGAATGAAATGATAAGCTATAAAAACTTTCATCTTCCTTTTAAGGTTATACCATATAAATTACTACTTACCTTTTAAAAAGAGTTTATGTGAGATATGGAATGGTAGGAAACCAATCTTATCATACTTAAATATTTAGATGTGATGATTATGTATACGTAATGTATTTGAAAATGTAGAAGTTATGTCAAATAAATGTAAGTGTTTAGGATATATAAAACTATTTGACATTTTATATATCATCTCGTTAAGCAAAAGTGTTTGTCTTAAAACATATTACCTTTCTAGAAAAAAAATGTTCTTTAAAAGAGTAAAAATAAAATAGAATTTTAAGAAGTTTAATAACATAAACTAACATCTAAATAGAATTTGAGCTTGGGCTATAACATTAGATGTTCATCCTAAAACACAAAAAATATGAATTGTTTTTGTAGATTTAGTAGGACATGTCATGCACCGTTTATATATTAATTTCTCATGAAAGTTACTAATGATTAGATCTTTACACTTGATGAACCTACCAATTATATAGAAGTAATATTTAATATTAATTCTAAGAAGTGGTACAAGGCAATAAATTTAAAATGAGTTTTTGTATACCAATCAGGTATGGATTGTGGTTGATCCATCTTAAAATATAAATCCTATTACATATAAGTGCATCTTTAAGAGAAAAATTGATATGGAAGACAATGTATAAAGTTAGAATAATTGTTAAAAATTACAAAAAAAAAAAACACAAGAGGTTGACTTTAATATAACCTTCTTGCTAGTAACTATATTAAATTCATAAGGATTTTGGTAATATAGTTTTATATCATGATTTGTTAAATGAATGTCAAGACTTAATTCTTGAATGAGAATCTTTATAGGGATATGTATATGACACAACTCGAAGGTTTTGAATCTAAGAAATTTACCAAAAAAAATATAAGCTATAAAAACTCATTTATAGACTTAAGCAAGCTTCAAAGTGTTGGAATATCCCTTTTGATTAGATAATCAAAGAGTTTGATTTTATCAAAAATATGGATAAATCATGTGTTTATAAAAGGATTAATGAGGGTGAAGTTGTTTTTAATACTATCTGTAGATGACATATTATTGATAGAAAATGACATTCATTTACTCTTGTCATGAAAATATGGTTATACAAGAATTATTCCATGAAGGATATAGAGAAATAACCTATATATTACGAATAAGAATCTATAAAAATATATCTAAAAGATTGCTTGGATTGTTCTAATCCATATATATAGACAAGATGCTAAAATAGTTTAGCATGAAAGAATCTAAAATAAGATATTGACCTATTTTGCAACAAATATACCTCTCCAAAGATATGTATTCTAAGACACAAATTGAGAAAGATATGATGAAAATGATTCCTTATACTTTGATTTTAAGAGTCATTATATATGTGACATTATGTATAAGATTAAATGTATCTTATGCTTTAAGCATAACAACTAGATATCAATCTAATCCATGTGAGAGTCACTAGAAGATTGTCAAAGACATTTTCAAGTACCTTTTGGTCTATAGAAAACATGAATTCAAAGCTCATGGTTATTTAGATGTTAGTTTTCTATCAGATATTAATGAAATATCAGTCATGATATGTTTTCAATCTAAATGGTGTGTTATGAGTTGGAAAGTTCCAAATAAAAAACCATAATAGATTCTATAACTAAAGTTAAACACCTTTATATGTTTACAGTAGCAAATATGGTTATCTAAATGTTCATCATTAAACGTGTGGTTCCTATCATAGTTGATCTAGTAACCCTATATTATGATAACAATAAAGACATTACCTAAGCTACAGAACTAAATTCTCATCAAAGATCCAAACATATACTTAGGCAATGCTATTTGAAATCATATAGAAAAAAATATAAAAGTAGAATGAGTATTAACCAAAAATAATCTTACATATTCTTTAATTAAGGCATTGGCCCAATAATAATATGATCATTATACAAAAAGGTATAATATTACATATATGAGTGATTAGTTTTAATGCAAGTAAGAGATTTATAGTGAATTTACCCTATAACCAATTGGTTGATTACACATATTACTAATTTTATTCATGTAAAATAAAATTATTATTCATGTAAAATAAAATTATTATTAATAAAGACTTTCTTTAATATTCAATTATATTTCATTAATAAATATAGTAGAAAATTATAATACATATGATATTATATAGGGGGAATTGATTTTTTTTTCATTTATAGGGTTATTTAGTTTTTTCAATAAATAAAATGTTATGCCTCATATTTTTACTAAGAGAGATATGTTATTAAATATGCAATGTGAGGTATATAGATTTTATAGAACACACGATATAAAAAAAATTTAAAAACACAGAAGTATGAGTTAGCACTTAAGGACATAACGATCTCTCTCTCTTAAAAGGGTATTATAAGATTATCACTAATGATTAATGTGGTTTACTATTAAATGCTAAATAATTAGAAAACTTATGGTTTGGAATTACCAAAACTTAAAGAAATTGATCAAATATAACAAATAAGATATGATCTTTAGATAATCTTTACTTAAATCTTAAACAACTCTAGTTTGTCTAATTGGATCATTGGACTTCTCAAAAGGTTAAATTACCATTTTTGCAACATTTAAGAGTATTGGGAATCTAACATGATGAGTCTCTTAGGTTTAGGAACTAATAAAGATGTAACACATTTTTTAACACTAAAATAAGTTCAAAATATGTTGATGAGTTTTTATCGAGTTGTTTTTAAACTATTTGAATAGTTAGATCAATGATTCTCCTAGTTTTAAAGTCTAATATAAACCTAGCATGGTGTTTTGATATTAAATGGGTTTGAGAATGTTGACATATTTTCATCAATTTTTCATTATATTGACAATGTTTTGGTCTAAATTTGGTTTGGTTTTTAATGGCTAGGTTAATGAGTCTATTAGTATTCGGAATCGACATGCCAAACATGATCTTTAATTAAAATAATTGAGCTACGAGACTATTGATATAAGGCTTAATGTTATTCGTATATACTTATAATTTTATGTCTTGTTTTTTTTATGATTTGATTTATGAGAATGATCATCCACTAAGAATAACACAACTTGCAAATAAGCTTAGAGATAATTTAGACAATCAATAACATTCATAAACTAAAATTACGAGAAAACACATAGTTAAGTAATGTTTCCATCTAAAAAGTTTAGTAAGGATGATTTATATCTTTCCTTACCTTAAATATAACCAACCTCTTATTCAAATCCTTAAATCGAGTTCATATTTTAAATCCTTTGTTTTCTTAAAAATTTGGTTATTACTTTGTTTTCCTTATTTCTTTTAATTTTAAAGGTCTTATATTTATATCAAGTGCAATAACCTTAAAGATTGTATTCCACACCTTATCAATCTTAATCAAATTTTCTTTATTGAAGGTAGAAAGATTGGTGACAATAATTTGTTGGTTCAAAACATTTTAAATTATTATTGTATATATTTAATATTTTAAAATACAAACCTAAATTTAATCTTATAAAGGCCTTTGAATCAATGCAAAGGAAATTTTCGTCCTTAACAAAATGAATTTTCCTAACTGGTTCATTATCTGGATCAAAGATTTTTTTTTCTATTTCTAGCTATGTTATTTCTATTATACCAACTTTTATAGTTATACAAAAGGTCAAGAAAGGGCTATATAAAGTGAACTAATTTCTTCTTATTTATAATTTTTAAAGAGGTCTTCTCTTACTTTTTAAATTCAATAGCTAATCATAGAATTTTATATTATTAAAAGAGGAGAAAAATCTCACTAATCTATTTTTTCTTTTTTAATGATTCCATAATATATTTTAAAGGGTCAAGAAAGTTATTATAGCTATTAAGATTGTATTAGTGGAGTTTCACCCTTTATAAGGTTTGAAATGTAATTGCTTTAAAGTGGGTTTATTTATGAGGTTGCTACTAATAAATTATTGAGTTTTTTAACATGTTTTTTATTGGAAGGACCCAATTAAAATATATAGGAATACTACGTGTTATTTTTGAGGAATTGAGTAATAGTGACAGTAAAATTCTTATTAATAAAATCACTAGTAGATTGTCAGAATGGACAACAAAAAACCTCTTTTTTTTATGAAGACTTTGACTTATTACTTTTATAATATTTAGTATTTAGAATTATTATGCATTGATTTTCATTCTTTTTACTACAGTCATTAAAATTATCGCACGTCGTTGCGCAGCGTCCTAGGAGGGTCGTCTCGCAGGGAGTTAATGAGTCACTACTTGGCTATTAAGGGTCACTAGGAAAACCCGGTTGCACTGGTCTGGTAAGAGATTCAAAGCTAGAAGACTGGTTGCATAAAGGGAAGGTATTAGCACCCCTAGTACGCCTTACTTATTTTGATGTTATTTTTAACATTCTGATGGGCTGTATTTATTCATGTGAATAAATTTAGCTTTTAAATATTTACTATGAGCTCGTGAACCCGAATAAAATCTTATGAAAAAGGTCCATGTAGATGCCTTAAAAGGATCATCTATCTTGGATGAGTTTTCCGCAATTTATGCATCGTAAAAATATATTCCGATTCAAAAAATTGGTCACCGCTCAGAATAACTCTATGAATTTCTGTGGTCATTTCTAGATATTTAAATATTAACTTACATGTAGGTCCAACATTTAGTATCTGAATTTAACCATTAATCCTCATTAACTAATTTCACGATTCATTTTAATATAGGCCAAATTATCAAAATTTAATAAACTTGTTATTAAATCTAGAATAATTTTTCTTGGAAAGCTTTGGCGTATGCAAATAAAACATATTTTTTTATAGTTTTATAAAATGCAACACACACACTATTTTTTATTATTTTTCATTTAATATTTATACAACACTTCCAAAATCCATAAAATTTAAATACATGAAATAATCAAAGATAAAAAAAAAATAATACATAAAACCAAGACATGGTTGGAACAGTGCTGGAGTCGTGACAGTGGTGACAGGAGCAGTGGCAGCACCGACGATGCGTGGAACCATGTGACGTCGTTGGTGAAGTGGTAGAAGAGGGGGCAATGGATTTGCTCTCTTTCTCGTCGGCAAGGGTCTTTCATAGTGACTTGCAAACACAAATAAAGCAAATAGCAAAACACAACAAGCAATTTCATTTTTTCATCAGATATGTTCTTCTCGGGTTCTTCTTCTTCTTTTTCTTCAAAGGGGCTGTTGTGGTGGCCGAACAGGGTGCTATTGGTGTACAGGGCTGCCTTCGATCAACGACAACTAATGATCCGAGGAGGTTGTCAGCGTTGGCTAGCTGAGGTTGGCTGTAGGCAGGGCAGTGAGAGGCTAGCTAGAGGCACAACTGAGAGAAATGAACAGTGGGGCTACCATGGCTGGTAGAGAGGGGTTGTTGTCTAGTGGTGTTGACCGGCATGGCCAAGAGGAGAGGAAGAGTGGATGATGGTGCTGGCCAGTAACTAAAAGGAGTAGAGAGGAGGCTGACCGGAGAAGAAGAGGAAAAGAGTGAAGGAGAGACAAAAGAGAGTGAGGAAGGGGGAGAAGTGGCTGGTTTGAGGGAGGTAGAGAGGAGGAGAGAGTGAGGAAAAGGGGGGCTGAGATTGGCCAAAAAGGGGGTTGGCGACTGCAACCCCCTAGGAGAGAAAATATTAGAGAAAATTAGCTCTATTTATAAAGTTTTTTTCTAGTCAAAATTTCAAAAGTGACCTTAAGCTTGCGTGCCTTTTTAATTTCATCATTGGTTTTGAATTCATGCACTTTAACCCCTAATTGACCATTAAACTCTCAATTTCCTTCAATTTTGCCCCTGTACCGAGATATTTTTGGATTTATCTTTTTTTGATGTTTTTTTTCCAAACATAAAAATAAGTGGATAAAAAATTGGGTAGCAACAATAATGATAAGGGTAATTCTACTCATGTTACGAAAATGATTTGGAATATACTATTTCTTCTTAGAAAAAAAATGAAAAATGGCTTACGGATTCGAAATACGAGGGAATGAAATTTAGTTTATGTTATCGTAAGTATTTAATGTCTAATCCTTCAAATAAGTTTTTTATGGCTTGATATTCTATGTATCTTTTTTGAGGTATAACTATTTAGAGCATTTTATAATTGGGGTTTTGAATAAGTTGATTTTTCTTCTTCTATGTTGTCAAAAGAGTTTAATAATAAAACTTTATTCTAAATTATTGCTAATATAATTGGAAGTAGATTTGAGGTTTAGAAGTCTTATTTTTTTCTTATCAAATTATTATTATTATGAACAAAAACTAAAAGAGAAAGTGAATTAACTGTCCACATTCTCATAAAGTATTATTTACTAGAAGAAAAATATATATATTTTTTAATTTTATCTTTTAATATTAAGTTTACTAGAGTTTAAGTATAATAACATGTTTCAATTTACTTTCTATGATGTTATCATAATCTTATAACTCATGTCACAGTTGAGAAGTTAACCCAAGTTGATTATTTTTTTGTTATTTATTTTTTCAATTTCACTGTTTCAATATTAGGTTGATTAAGTTTGAATTTAATGATTTATTTTTCATTTAATTATCAAAGTTTTATGATCCAATTCACAAATTTAGTAGGCTACATATGCTAACTTAGGTTGACTGAGATAAATTAACGATGGTGTTGTTCAATATTAAAATAAAAAGATATTGACTTGAATTTTTGAAATAAAATTATATTTTTACAAGTTATGTTAGTTGTTTTGAACCTATTAAATTGAATATATCATATCTAAATGAATACACACACAATTTTTTTAATTGTCTTTTCTAGAAACATGTTACCAATATTTAAATGTTGTTTTATGTTAAAATAATTTTTTCTCCAACCAATAACATGTTACAAGATAATGAAAGAAAGGTGGAAACATCTTTCATGATCGGCTTGTCAAATCTCATGGCACCAAGATCATGTTTGACAATGGGTATTATTACAAATTTTTGGAAATTATTTTATTATATCTCATCTTCCATCGTTTATTTGTAATCCTTAATGATTAAATCTTATGAAATAAAACAAATCATCATTATCTCCATTGAAATACGGGCTCTGAGCCCAATTGTTAATCAAGAGCCCCATTCGTGCTCAGCCCATAAACCCAAAAGCGTATTATTGGCTAGCCCAATAATAATAATTGTTTTCTTAAAAAAAATCAAGAGAGAGAGAAACAGATCCAGAAATAAAAAATAAGCACAAAACCAGGCACCGCACTGTCATTCTTGTCATTACCAATAAAGAGGAAGGGAAAAGGAAACTACTTCTCTATATCTGTTTGATCTTTACAAGGGGACCCTCGCCTCTGGTTCTTCTTCTCCTTGTTCGTCGTGGTCTTGAAGAAATCACAAATTCTTGAAATAATATCAAAAATCTTTCTGGGTCTGAAAATGTACGGATTCGAGGCCATGACTTTCAACATTCATGGAGGGTATTTGGAAGCCATCGTGAGAGGACACAGATCAGGGCTTTTAACAGCCTCTGATTACAACAATCTCTGCCAGTGTGAAACCCTTGATGATATCAAGATGCATCTCTCTGCTACCGAGTACGGTCCCTATCTTCAAAACGGTCACTGCAGCGCGTCCACCGTCTTCCTGTTTTTATTATGATCTATCTGTTTCAGTTTTGCAATTAGTTGAAGAGATCTGATGATTTTCTTTCATCTTATGATTGTAATAATTCTAATTGTGGGATGCAGAACCTTCTCCATTGCATACCATTACTATCGTGGAGAAATGCACTCTGAAATTAGTTGATGAGTACAGGCATATGCTAACCCAAGCCACAGAGCCCTTGTCCACCTTCTTGGAGTATTGCACGTATGTCAACACCCTTGTTCTTCAATTTACTTAATTCGCTTCCTCATCACTTAAGATCATTGGGTGTGTGTTTTCCTCTATAGATTGATCCACCATGTGCTTTGAAATATGATATGAGGTTACTGTCGCATATTGCGTTTCAATATAGAGTTTCATGAATATAGATATGTTCTTAAGGTTAGTCTTGGATCGATCAGCTTAATGTCTTCTTTTTGCTTCTTTCGTCAGCAGTACCCAACTTGCCTTCTAGGAAACAGGTGGGCACTGCATTAGGGCAATTCGTTGTGCATATTGTTAATTTAGGAGGTTGGTTTCATATTATTTTAATGGTTCTAGAAATAAGCAGAAAAGGCTAACCCTTGTCCTTCTGCTTTGACCAGATATGGTCACATGATAGACAATGTTGTCTTGATTGTAACTGGAACCTTGCACGAGAGAGATGTTCAGGAGCTATTGGAGAAATGCCATCCTTTGGGCATGTTTGACAGGTTTTGTTACACTATGTTTTACTGCTTTTTAGTCTTGATAGTTTATGGAACCTTTCGTGATTTCTATTTGTGTTGGCCCCCAGTATTGCCACCCTGGCTGTTGCGCAGAATATGCGAGAGCTTTACAGATTGGTGCTTGTTGACACACCACTTGCACCATACTTCTCAGAGTGCATCACATCAGATGTATGTTACAGCATCACTTGCTTGTCTCACTTTTAATGTTCTTTTGATTCTTGCACTTGTGATATTCACTTCTGCATCAAATTGTTCATACATTTTTGTGTAGCATAAAATAGGCTTTTATGACAACTTGAATGATCGGCAACTTGTTCATTCCTGTTTGCCAGTCAATATTATGCTATCATGTTGTTTTGTTGATGGGTCTGAGGATGTAGTGTGTAGAGAGAAATCAACTCAAAACAACAATGAACAGAAAATTGTTGGGTTAAACTAGAAGAAAATTGAAGTTGGAACTAAATAGGTTTATGAGCTGTAGAAAACTTCTCAAATGTATAATGAATGGTTATAATATAAAACATATCTGAATAATAACCTAGCAATCATATATATTCTAGTGCTAGGCCTGAATCCTAATCCACGTAGGAAAATAAAAATCCTTATTGAAAGTTATATAGCTAATTAGAATCCAACTAAATAACTAAGGAACTAACAAAGGAAAAATATTTAATAATCCTGAAGCTCCTATGCCAATCCCCTTGGGGTTAGAAAACTTGACTTAGATGCAAAATCTTCATCGATTCAGCATGTAACTCAGGTTCAGCCTTCTTCAACCCTTCCTCAGCCCTCCAAGTGCTCTCACTAGCTGGTTTACCAAAAAAAAATGCTTCCACCGTCTGACCTCTTTGACATCCAAAATCTTTTCATAACTTCTTGTTGCACCTTTGGTAGTTGAAACATTTGCGCTGCAACTTCAGCCATCAAATCCCTCAAATTGAAATAGATCGCATACATTAAATATTGGACTGATCTGTAAATCAGGAGGCAGCTCTATAACCTAGGCATTGGAACTAATTTTCTTTAATATTTTACTTAGAGCAAAATCTTTTCGTTAACATCTTGTTGCACCTTTTGTATTTGAATCATTTGATCTGCAGCTGAAGCTGCTTCTCCATCAATGTGGATTGGAATGATCTGTAATTCAGACGGCAGCTCTATAAAATAGGCATTGGATTTAAGTTTTGTTAATATTTTACATGCCCAAAATCTTTTTGATAACTTCTTGGTTGCACCTTTGGTTGTTAAACCATTTTCTCTGCAACTTCAGCTGCTTCTCCATCAAATCCCTCTAATGGAAATAGATCACAAACAATGTGGATTGAAATGATCTGTAATGCAGACGGCAGCTCTATAAAATAGGCATTGGAACTAAGTTTCGTTAATCTTTTACATGCCCAAAATCTTTTTGATAACTTCTTGGTTGCACCTTGGGTTGTTGAATCATTTTCTCTGCAACTTCAGCTGCTTCTCCATCAAATCCCCCAAATGGAAATAGATCAAAAACATTAATTTTTTTACTGATCTGTTATTCAGATGGTTGTATAAAATAGGCATTGGAACTAATTTTCTTCAATATTTTACATGTCCCAAACTTACCTGACTTGAGTTTATGATATTTTCCCTTAGGAAGCCTTTCTATCTTTAAATGTACAAGTAGCAATCTCCCTCTTCAAATTCTTGGACCTTGCAATATTTACTTGCAGAAGTAGCATAGGATTGATTGCTAGCCTTTAAAGTTTTCCCTACTTCTTTTTCACGAGCCCTTCTAGTTTGATCAGAAAAGGCTCACTGTCATCACTAAATCTAGCTTCTGGAGGTAGTGGCACCAAATCAAGAATGTGTTGTCGCTTGAGTCCATGGGCTGCTTTGAATGTTGTATTCTTTATTGATCTAGTAATTAAATTGATGCAAGTAAATTCAGCTTGAGGAATAACCAAATCCCAACTTTTCACATGATTTCCAGCTAGACATATCAGCAAATTCCCCAGCTTCGATTAATAGATTCAGTTTGACCATCTGTTTGAGGATGATAAGTGTTGGAAATATTTCAATTCAGTCCCCATTTTCCTCCATAAAGTACTCCAAAAGTGTGGTGTAAACTTAAAACCCCATTCTGAAACACTTGAAGAGGTACACCATGTAATCTCATGACCTCTCTAAAGAATAAATAAGCAATATATGTAGCACCAGAGGTTTTGAAACATAGAATAAAATATGCCAACTTTGAAAAATCATTCACCATAAAAAAAGTAGAATCATATCCCTTTGCTGTATTTGAAAGTCCTGAGCGAAAATCAATGCTCAAATGAATCCATGAAGCTTTTGGTATTGGCAAAGGAGTTTACAAACCTGTATTTTGGGTAGTACCTTTGCCAATTGACACACACAACAACTTTTTGCCAACCTATCCACATCTCTATACACTTTGTTTGTCACCTTTGCCAAAGTCTTGTCTCTACCAAAAGAACCACCTATTCCATTCCCATGAAGCTCTAGCATAATCTGTTTGCGCTGTGATCCCTTTGGAATACATAATTGATTGCCTTTGAATATATAACCTTCATGCAACCTGCATGGTAACTGATCCAAGCTTGTTGGCCCTTTTAATTTCTCCAAAAACAGTTTTTAAATAGGGGTCTGTTTCATACTTATTTTTTAGTTCAATGAACCCCACAACTTGTGTTACACATTACAGCCAAGAGAGAAGACTGCCTACTTAGCCCATCATCTACTTTGTTAGATGCACCAGTGCTGATTTTAGCCTTACCTTGTTGTGCACGCTGCTCTGCAACCCCCTCCCACCATTGAAGTGTGGTGCCCTTCAATTTAAGCTTAACAAACAAACTTTCCTAGCTTCAACCATAGTTTTCCATTCAAAATAATTTTTCAAGCTTGCTTCCAATCTAAATAATCCTCTATATGCATCTTTTCATAAAAATCAGCAACTTCTATCTTAATGACTCCTCCATTCAGATCAAGGGCATGGGCTAAACTCTCTTCAAATCCACCTATTACTCCAGCATCTTGAGAAGGGTCTTCATCGTCCACCCCATCATCATGTTCATCCTCAAGATCAGCTTCTGATATGTCCAAGGGGTTGTGGTTCCCTTCTAGAATCTCCATTTGGGCTCCCATGACAAATCTTCAATTTCTTGTCTCAGTGCAGCCATATCTGCTTGGTGATCTTGATTTCCTCATCCACTAGCATGTCCAGCCACAGTTTAGGACCAAAACCTAAAGTAATCTAGGATCTTTTATGCTCTGATACAAATTCGACTTAGCTTTGGAAGAGAAATCAACTCAAAACAGCAAAGAACTGAATTTTTGGCTAAAATTAGAAGAAAAGTGAAGTTGGAACTAGAAAAATAGGTTTAGGGCCTGCAGAGAACCTCTAAAACATATAATGATTGATAATAACATGAGATATGGCTGAAAAATAAACTAGACAACCCTATTTATACTAGTTCTAGGCTTTAATCCTAATCCTTATAGGAAAAGGAATCCTTATTTAAAGTTGTGTGGCTAATATAGAATCTAAATATCATTAGGATTCCAACTAAATAAGAAAAGTAAAATAACTAAGGAAAAATAATTAATAATCCAAAAGCTCCAGTGTCATGTGATGCTGTTGAATTAAAATCATTGGCCAATAAACATTGATAAACAAGATGATTTTGGCCTATTAAAGACCATATATTTTTTCCTAATTAACATATTAACTAATTTATTCACACCTAGTAGTTAACTTGTATATATATGCTCACATGTGCCCCCTTATTGGTCCTTTACAGCAAATGTGATTTGACTATCTGATTGTTTCTATATCTTCTGGATTTTCTGCCTGTATTGATGTTTTGGCATTTCTAGGACTTGGATGACATGAATATTGAAATTATGAGGAACACCCTTTACAAGGCATATCTTGAGGATTTTTACAGGTTTTGCCAGGTTAGCTTATCCACAAGAAGGATAATGAAATCTCTTTCTGGTATATGAAGTTCCGCCTTTTGCTCTTTTCTTATGAAATTAATGTGATCTTTGACCAGAAACTTGGAGGTGCCACAAGTGAGATCATGTCTGACCTCCTCTCCTTTGAGGCTGACAGAAGGGCTGTCAATATCAGCATAAATAGGTTTGTTAGCGGTGTGGGGTAACAGTGAACATAGGGGTAACAGTTTAATTTAAATTTACCTTACCATCCATTCTGATGTCATTGATTTGTTTGCTCTGTTCAGCATTGGCACTGAGCTGACCCGGGAGGATCGTAGGAAACTGTACTCGAATTTTGGTTTACTGTAAGCATTTGCTGATTCTTGATATGCCTTTATATAATTTCTGCTGTTCTGTAATGCGCCACTCTGATGAACTTGTGCTTTCATTGAACAGTTACCCCTATGGACATGAGGAGCTTGCTGTCTCTGAGGATTTGGATCAGGTTTGTTATGGATTTATGAATGATTAAAATCTTTTTCTTTTTCTGGTCAAAAATCTTCTGGTCCGTGTTTCTGCCGCCTTGTGCTTTTCTCTTTCCTTCTGTTTTCCAATAAGCTGTTGCTAAATGGGGGTCTTATATAGAACTGAACAATTATGTGGATTGAAATTACCTGCTTGGTTGTTTCTGGAATGGTTGGCTTTGGGTAATGATTATTCCTTTCGGAAGATACATGCAAATAAACATGTTAATAGGAAATCCTACCATTCATTTTTGTTTCAATTCAATTTTCATCAAGGCCATGTTGAGATCTATTTGATGTCTCAGTGTTACTGGACGTCTTCGAATCTTTCAAGAAGACAGCTTGCTACATTAATTTGTTTTCAAGAATTTGTATGGTCATGTAGTGATTTTTTTCAACTCTCTTTTTGATCATTTGATGTGATTAGTGGGTAAAATGAACCTAGGAAGTATTTCTCTTTAAATAGTTGCTTGACATAGTGTTTTTATCTGACTTGATTTTGCTTTATTTCATAGAATGATGCATATAACATATCTCATGATTGTGGGTCATCTGGTTGTTTACCATTGCAGGTTCGTGGTGTAATGGAAAAATATCCTCCTTATCAGTCGATCTTTGCCAAGTTGTCGTATGGCGAGAGTCAGCTGCTTGACAAAGCATTTTATGAAGAAGAAGTGAAGAGGCTGTGCTTAGCTTTTGAGCAGCAGGTTTGTACTGGTAGCTGAGTAGGGCATCTATACTAATTCCATATTCTAAGATGACCCCCTCTTTTGGCACCAACTCTCTTGTCTGTTCAAAGTAGATACATATATATTGCAAGGAAGAGCATGGCTGATTTCTGATGGCTCCTCTTTTTCTTGTAGTTTTCATTTTGAGCGTTTTTACATTCTGGAAACAGTATTTTGTTCATGAATAACCCTCAATTTTACAACAATTCTGAACTATTGGTTTTTTTCCTTTTTAAAAAGAACCTAACTGGAGTAGCCCTAGCATGCAGTCCCTTTTTCTTTAGTCTTATGCCTCATGAATTGCTTTACGTCTTCTTTGGTCTGCAGTTCCATTATGCTGTCTTCTTTGCATACATAAGATTGAGGGAGCAGGAGATCAGGAATCTGATGTGGATATCTGAATGTGTGGCTCAGAACCAGAAGTCTAGAGTTCATGGCAGTGTTGTCTTCATATTTTAGTTCCTTTACAAGCCAATAGAAATGAAACATGTGGCCTTTTGCGTAATCCACTGTAAATTGCCTTTACATGACACTTGATTTTAAGCTGCAGAGCATGCCTAGTTATATTGTTTGGAGATGTGGGTTAAAATAAGTGCTGAAATATGTTTTATTTGTATCCAGAATGAAAAAAATACTTTATTTGTTATTTGGAGGCACAAATAACGTATCGGTATTCAAAAATATTATGGTTGAGTGCAAGACGACTGGTGATATTATTATAATTGAATCTGTTGTCATGTTTGGAGTTCATAATAACATTTTAGTTGGAGGAAGCTATACATGTAATTCCAACTTGCATCTTTTCTGACTTGATGATGTAGATGAGTATTTGTGGAACCATTGTATTTCAATAAATAACAAGTTTGATTGTGTTTTAAAATACTTTTGAAAAAATCCGCAAGCTTTTTATTTTTGCTTCAAATTATTTTATTTTTTCACATGCTTCCACATATAGGGATAGCATGATAATTGTTGTTACTGTGGGCTAGCATGGTTGTCAATTTCATTCTGTTTCGACCGAAACATTTCGTACCAATTAAAAAAGGAGATAAAATGATGTTTTTATCTCGGTTTAAATACCAGTTCCAAGTTTTCAGATAGATATTAGTCGAAATGTATTGGTTTTGTATATATAAACATTATAAATTTCAGAGCAATCAGAGAATGTAATGATCTTGTAAGATTAATAATGGTATTCTTATAATATTATACATGTTCATAATTTTATTTAAAAAAGTTATTTTATTATGTTTTTTTAGATTAAATGGTACAATTCTAAATAATTTTATTTTTGAATTTGAATTAATTCTATTTTTGAATTAATATATTTAATTATATATATAAATAATACAATTTTGAAATGACATGTCAAAATATTTTGAAATAAAAATATTCTAAACGAAGCACTAACAGAAATGATAATGACAATTTGGGTGGGAGTCTTAGTGAGCTATAAGAAGGCAAGCATCCTCTGGAATCAAGGTGTTGGGCTCAATCAAATTGTCTTGTATGGCAATATAATTTAGCCTTTGCCAAGGCACAAGAAGAGAAGAGAAATGCTGTCGGCTTCATCATGCTGTGGACAGTGATGAGGCAGCCTGTACAGGAACTTATAGTTAAAGAGAAAGACTAATCATGGGATTTTGTTTAGCTGCGTTTTATGATGATCTATCGTTACATTTGATTCACCTTTTAATTTTAAAATGAGATTTGAATTTTTGGTTGATTTGAATTTTTTCTTCATAATTTATTTTAGCTTACTTTTTATGAGGTTATCACAATCTCAAAAAAATATTTTAATATTTGATTAGAACTCCTCTTTGCAAGTGTATTTTTATTGTTAAGGAACTATCTTACCTAAAAGCTTAAGCTAATAGATGAGGTTCCAGAATATAATTTATATTATTCTCTAACACCCCCTCAAGTGAAAGCTTTTTGAGCTTGAAACTTGTATCTAGGCCCATTCTACCTTGTGCTTGATTTTTATCAAATAAAATGAGTGTGGTGAGATTCAAACTCGTGACCGCTATGTCAATAAGGTTTTGATATCATGTTAAGGAACCATCTCACCTAAAAGCTTAAGCTTACAAATGAGGTCCTAGAATATAGTTTATATTATTCTCTAACATTTATTATCGTGCAATTAAGTTCAAAACAATTTGAAAAGAAAATTCAAAGTTGAGTTGCGAAGCACAATCTATCTAATATGTCTATCTCAATATTAAGATAAAAATATTTCATCTTTTATTTATTTATTTTTTAATTCCATACCATAATTTGTGTTTTTTAGACTGGACAAGTTAATTGAGTCATATCAAAATAATTTATTATTATTATTATTAATCAAAAAAATAACATCACTTTTGAAACTAACTATCTCTAGACATAATTCACTATTTGTTTGTGTTCGCTGGCATTTGCAACATTTACGTTCAAATAGACTTATTTGCAACATTTACGTTCGATTCATATCATTTCATGGAGTTTGCTTTTTAGTCCCTTGTTGTTGAGAGAGGAGAGGATTTTAGAGAGAGAAAGCTCTGGTTAGGATCTATTTTGGCCATGAAAATCGTGGCTTGCGAGACCACTTCTTGGAACTTTTTGTCCAGCTTGTGCTGAATTAAGCTAGCTGTAACTGCACAGAGCTTTCTCGACAAGATCGCTTTACCTAGAAGATGGCGCTTTGGATCTTTCTTACCGACTCATCGACATTTGATTCTCCTTCTTCAGCTTCCTACGAGATGGGAGTGGAAGACAAGACGGCTCCAAAGAACAATATTGGATTCCATGTTGTCGGGTGGATGACGTGGTTAGTTGATGGTGGTGGCGAGCCTTCAGAATCGGTGGAAAAGGGAGGGTTTTTTTTTTGGAATTTTAAGGCCAATTACATATATTTTGATATTAAAAATGAGTTTACAAAGGTTGTTAAAATTGTTTTTAAATGTTTGAAGGAAAGAAAATTGAAATGCTTGGATTTTGGGTGTCAAAATTGTTGGCCTTTAATTGTGGTTTTCTTTTTCTTTTTATTAAAATAATAATTTTTTTATTGGAAACAAATGACTATAATATGTTTTTCTTTTAAAAAACAATACTCACTACGTGCATATTCTAATGAATATTGGATAACATTAAGAAAATAATTTATGTCAAGCAACTAGCTGAATCTCCTTTTTTTTCTTCTAATTGCCATGGTAAAAAAAAAAGGAAACACAAAGTCTTTAGGGGTGTTTTACACTGCATTTCAAAAGCAATTTTTTAAAAACAATGATTTTTTTTTATTTTTTATTTTAAATTAATTTTTTTAGTGTCAAAAATAAAAAAATTATTTAAGCATAATTATCAAATTAACTTGTACCGTTACTTACTCGAACCAATTTCTTTATATAAAAATTACTCTCACTCAAGCGTGGATGCACAACTAGATAATAATCATATAATTTTATTTATTTCAACTTAATTTTAATTTAAATAAATAATATTTTTTAAACGGTTCTTTTTCTTTTAATTTCTTATCTTTTCCCCTAATTCTTTTATCAAAATTCTTATGATTTTTAATTTTTATACTTCAAATCATTTTTTTCAATAAAAATAATTTTTTAATTTAATATTTTTTTATAATTGTTTTTCACAATTGTTTTTCACTTGCTCTTTTGTGAAAAAAATTATGTTTTTGATTTTATACTTTAATATAAAAAATTTAAAAATTTACTATTTTACGCGAGTTTATAATATCGCAAAGACATTTCTATGCTCTTAATTATTTGCTATATGTATATATATATATAGTTCAGTCTACAGTGGGGCACGAGCAAATCATCTACTAGACACTAACGAGTTTATTTGCCTGTGCGCTGCGCTAGATTTTTTTTTATACAGGAAACTGATTAAATTTGTGCGTGTTGTAATTGGTTATCTTAATATTTATTTAGTAAAATTGCAATCGATGAAATCTGTTAGAAATGAGTTATTGTTTTTTGCCTAAAAATGATTGAATGTTGCTATTGTTAAAACTATTTTGATAATTATTTAATCGGTAGATTGCACAATTAGAATCGATAAAATTCATTGAAAATGAGTCATGCGCTTCGTGTAACACATTGATTGATCGTTGTGTATGTTTAATTTGTTTGATGAAGATTTTCATCAGAAAATAATAAATTTACAATCAATGAATTTTAGCACGGATGAGTGATTTGTTTAACGTAACAAATAATTTGATTGGTGGTTCTGTTTTAACTACTTGGGTAATAATTTAATTGGTAGATAGCAAAACTGTAATTGATCAAATTGACTAAAGATGAGTTATTTGTTGCCTGCAACACAATAATTGTTTGTTGGGCATATTTGAAATATATGACAAATTATTTATTTGATAGATAGCAAAAATGGAATTGCAAAAATTTCTTAAAGATTGATTATTTGCTCTATGTTTTGAATTGATTGATTGTTATTATGGTTTTAATTGTCTGCATAATTATTTAATCCGCAAATCGCTAAATTGCAATTGAGAAAAATTAGTGCCTTAGTCTGATTGATAAAATTTATTGATGCATTTTATATATATATATAGTAAACTGACTGATTGTTTCACGTGTTAATTTTTCTTTAGCTAATTGAATGATTGAATCTGTTTTAATTGGTGAAGAGCGAAATTGGAATCGTTAATACTTATTAAAGATTAGCCATTTAGTTTTTTTATACAAGCATAAATAAAGCAATAATTGTTGTCGCATTATAATTCTTTTTTGCCATTTGAATAAACTCATTAGAGATCTCTAAGTTGAAAAAGACATGGTAATAATGGGGTTGGCTGCAAGATTTTTTTCTCCTGTCATAAGCATCATTTAAAATCAAGGCTTCAATTATAAGTTTTAATTGTGTACTTGTTTTCTAGCAATTTTAAAAGCATGCTTCAACAATCCATGGAAGGGACCTAACATGATGAAGTTGATTTTGATATTATTATGCTTTAAAAAACTCTATATTGTTTGCATAAATGTGTATACTCAATGGATCAGAGATAGAAAATAACAATTTAAGCTTTTCTTTGGCATAGTAAAAGATTTTCACATGCTTTTGTTGGGAAAAAATATTGTTGCTATTTTTTAGAAAAGTTGGAGGACTTAGGACTAACAAAAACTCTCTTATAATAAACAAACATGTCATCCCTATTTTTTAAAATGAATTTTCACCCCAATAGAAGTGCATCAAAATAAATAATCCATTGGAGTTTTTCTTAAGAACCAAAAAATTGAAAGCGTATAAATGTTATGCAATAAAACTGTTATATGATTAGATTTGCTAAACTATTATATTAATCATATCTTACATCCAAAATAGCAAATGGATTAGCTTACTAATTCAAGAGTTGAAAGCATAACAAAATAAACATATTAATTTATTACAACAAATGATGTCATAGCAATGTCATAAAGTATCAGTGCTTTTTAAGAGAGGATAGTGACCTTGAAACAGCATAAGGAGACATGCAAAATGAGCAGAGACGATGTTCACGGGGAGGTCCTGTCAATGAAAAAATAATTGACATTGATAGTGATGCTTATAAAAAAAAAACAATGATATCCACAGGGTTTGTAAGTGATTTTGTTGGCATATAAATTGATGTTATGATTTTAAACACCTTGTTTTGATATTGTTTATCCAGAAAGTATTTTTTGGTTTGCATAAAAGTTATAATAAATTTAAGAATAAAGATGTCTAGGTTTTTGTATATGAAGTGTCTGGTAAAAAAGTTATAAGCGATGTTGCATGAAACAATATATAACAATTTTTTTTGTTTGGCATGAAAAGGCCTTGCAAAGAAATGGTATAGCTCGCGAAATGGTATAATTAAAGAGCATGAAAAGGCCTTGCAAAGAAATGGTATAGTTCGCGAAATGGTATATTTAGATCGACATTAATGTTTTTTTTGGTGGATCATCCTTCTTAGACATGGTTGATGCATTGCCATCAAGCAATGAGAATATATTTGGAGGTCCGGCTATAGCATCTGTTGTAGAGATGTGAGTTTAAAAAGAACCAACAAATTGTGCATTTAGCATTGTCAAAGCAAACATATAGAAACGATATTATTGAAATTTCAAGGTAATAGGTATGAAGAAAGGAAGAAATATGTTACATTTTAAGAGGTGTTTCATCTTCAAATAGTAGATGTTTCATAGTTTGTGAATTGTGAAGGAGTATCTGTGAAACCCGAGAATAAAGTATACAAAAAGGGAGGAGGTTTATAATAATTCAAAATGTTGTTATAATGCAAAATTTATGCAATGAAAAAAAACAAGGCCAAAATGGAATTAAGAGATGGGACTATAAATACCCATCCCTTCTCTCATCCATGGTCAGCTGGTAACTAGAAGAAGAGGGGATAATTTCATATTTTTCCTTCATGAAAGTAGGAGTAAACACTCAAAATTAGTAAACTCATATAAGCCTTGGAATTCTAAAGTGGAGGAACACAATCGGGTGGAGAATTAACAAGAAGAGAAGTGAAGAATTGGGGAAGAAAAAACGGGAGAAGAGTGGTTAGTTATATATAAGGAGAAGAAGGCTAAGATTCTTCCAAAATTTGTGAAGTAAAGTTAGATTCCATACAAGTAAAGTTTAGATTCCATCCAAGTAAGGAGTTCTAATTCCAATTTCTATGAAATTAATTTCAATTTGATTAGAAGTTCATGATTCTTCTTAAATTGGAAATTAGGGTTCTTTAACACAAAATATTAGGAAAATACAGAAATGAGTGAGAATAAATGGACTAGAATAACCTAAGTGCCTTAAAGAGGAAGAAGAAATGTGTGCATAGAAGAGAGGAAGGGATCTCTTGTTTCCCTTGGGCATGTCACGGCACCAACACTGTAGAGAGGGAATGAAAATTTATGAAATTTCTTAACTAATTAACTTGGTACAAATGAACTTAAGAGGACATATATGAGAAAGGTTTCCATGAATAAAGGAAAGGCATGGTTGTGACTGATAAGGAAGCAAAGATTGAAGATGAATTGGAGGTACTTTCTCTATTTGCAAAACAGGGCAGATTCGTTGCCATGTTTCCTAGGGGAATTTGGACCTAAAAACTATAAAATTCAGGGAGAGTCCCTGCATAGAAGTTGTATCCGGGAGTGTTATCTTTCCAATGAATTTGCCCCCATCTAATTTGGAGTTCTGTAACTCCATATACAGATTAAAATCTGAGGAGAGGTCAAGTTGTCACCCCTATTGGCAAGACAAGAACGCTAGAGGTAGAGACACATTTACAAGACAAGGCCGGAAAAATGAACATTTTTTGAGTAGTAGCTCTTCCCGAGCTACTTTCTGACGCTAAGCTAAGGCCATCTGAGAAGGAAGAAGACGCATCTTCCAATAATAAGTACCACAACCGTCAAATTTTTTAGAGTCGGGTTTAGGGTTTTTATTTTATTATCAAAATCCATACCAGGAGTTTTGGAGAAAGGCCATCTTGGCTTTCCAGTCTAGTTGTCGAGCAACAGTGTCGTAAAGTATCCCTTACTTATTTCTGTTCCCCCGTGACCCTCTATTTAGTATTCAGCCAAGTTGATAAAATAGCAAAATTTAGCCATGTTAAGGGTAGAATTGTTTTTCTTGCCCTTCATAAAGTGTCTTAATCTTAAGAAAATAAAATAAAAGAATAAATGGTGATTAAAATGGAATTCATGATGTCCACTTGGAATATTAATGAGCTAAAAAGTTAAAGGATAATAATGAGGAATGTAAGTGAGAAAGAAAAGATTGGTAAAAGAGAAATGAATATTTTTACCATTGTTGTTGTGTGTTATATGTGGATTAATATGGAATAATGGCAGGTGTTTGTAGTTTCAAGAGGAACCGCGGGAGGAGTACAGCAACAACAGGAGACACAAGTCGAGCGTTTACAACAGGTAGGTACTTGATACCTATATCTTCTCTAGTCAATAATTATTTTAACTAAGTATTGAACTATAAAAAACAATTTGGTGCTTATTGATGAGGAAAAGAAAAGGGGTAAAGGAAAGGTTAAGTGATGGGAATATATATATATATATATATAGAAAGAAACAAGTTGGTTGACATCGGCATTACCAGTACCTGAGAGGAGAAAATTCAGTTTCAGAATAGTTAATGATATCGGCAGGTAACGTCGATATCAGCAAAATTTATAAACTTGATTAAATATTCAGTTTTGGAATAGTTAATGATATTGGTGGGTGACGTCGATATCGACAAAATTTATAGACTTGATTAACTTTCCGAGGTGAAAGCTAATGATGTCAAGAATTCTTGACATCGGCATACCCGAGAATCTCCCAAGGTAATATGAAACAATGATTAACTACTTTGGTTTTAAAAATAGTTAATGACACAAACGGTTATGTTCGTATCGGCATTTTCATGAAACTGATTAGTTGTTTCCAAGACGGGCAACTAAAGACACCAATGGAGGTCATTAGTATCGGCTATAGTGTTTTCGATATGGAGGGGGGGGGGAGAAGTAGTCAAAAGAAACAAATTTTCTTTTATATAACCTTAAAAAGGTGTATATGGTTGTATTTGGAATCTCATATGATTTAAGTAGATTGATAGATATGTTGTTTAAATTTCTTCTGTAAATTGCTTGTATTTACTTAATTGTTTTTACTTATATGAAAAATCTATATTTTGCAGGTTCCTCTCATTCTCGTCAGGAATAGATTTTAAGTACTTGATCCTTTTTTTATATAAGTTAGGAACTTAGGGATTTGTGGTGTAATTTTGTCATGCAGAAAACATGTAAACTATATAGAATATTATATTTGTAATATTTTATTTTGGAATATTAAATGTATAAACCTACGCTTTGAATATTAGAAAGTACTAAATTATGCTAGAATATATATATATATATATATATATAATATGAAATCTTCATGTTCAAATTGGCTCTTTTAATTATTATCTTATACGTGTGGTGTAAGATGGAGTTTGAGACTTAATATGGTTCTGAGCATATTCTGAAATGAATTATGCAGTTGTTTGTACTAAACATGGATGTGATTGTGGATAAGATGTGATTCAAATTGTGTGCAGGTTTCATTATCGATAACTTGGAATCTTCCAATATAGGAGAGACTTTGCTGAAATTTCTAATGAAATTTCGGCGAGAGAAAAAAAAAAAACTTGTGCTCCATCTACACTTTATAAGGGGAAAGGTTAACGAATAAACTAATAAGAAACAAAAAAAATCTTTAGGGTTGTTATAGTATTAGCGTGATCTCTGCATGGTGGAATATGTGCTGGAGTTATTGGGTCTAATAGAAGGGTTTTTTTAGAGGAAGATGCAATAACATCTTCCATGAAAGGAACATCAATTTCATGAAGTTCTGGCTCAACATGTTGTTGTGAAGGTTCAACATCTATAATGTCATAAATAACATTGGCAACAATGATATCACAACGATTCATAATTGAGTGAAAAGTTATGAATCTTATCTGAAAAGCTTTTGGTTTCTGTAATTTGTCAATCATGGGAGGTTGAATAGAATCAATAAACCTTTTATCATAGACATAATTGTAAAAAGAGGAGCCAAAAGAGTTTCAGCAGTTTTTCTAACAATTAGAAATGTTGTTATATCGGTGCCATCAATCACAATGCAATCAACTATAAACCTAAGAAAAAGTTAGAAATGAGATAATTAAATATAAAAGAAAATGAAGAATATGCACAATTTAGGTTTGGACATGAAAAGCAATTAATTTTTTTTGCTGACCATGGAATCGACGTTACTTCATTGTGTTCAATGCATATAAAACCCGTGCCTTTGTCAGAAAGTGACTTCGTGCATACTGGGTAGCTATGATACCACCAACCCCAATAAAGATCATAGTCAGCTATTAAGGTCTTACATGTAAATCTTTGGCTCTGTATTTTTTTAAATAAGACTAAAAATTTAATATATATTTTTGAACGGTTGGCAGAACACCAAATCAAAGCTAATGTGCTAAAAGAAAGGTGGAGATCATTTTTGACATACTTTGTATTGGTATGGATTCATGTAAAGGATTTCTTTGATTGTCTTCCTATTTTCTTTCAGCTGCTGATCAATGGTTTAAGTATTTGATGAAGAAGGGAGTTGATAGACCTCAACTGGAACATCTTTATAGCTGATTATAAAAGTTGTCTAGTATAAATACCTTAAAAAAATAATATTTGATATAAGACAACTAAAAAAACAGGAAGCTCACAAATGTTTATATGGAAGAACTTCTAGAATTTCTGTGTTGAAATACCATAATGAGGAAACAATGCTAGCGAGGTTTGGTTTTTCTAACAACAAAAAGACAAATATACATTGAGATTATTCTAAATTGAATTGAATGAAGCATAAAATGTATAAAAGCATAAAATAAATGATCGATCAAAATAAATGTGTAACAATTCAGTTAATGGTAATAAGAAGAAGATAGAGAAGTCAAGGTGATATATATGGAAAGTGCAAATAACAATCATTAAAAATTAAAGGGAAATGTTTGAAAAGAAAAACCTTTGAACTCTATGATTCAAAAGCCAGCAAAAACAATTATAATGACTTGCTTGGCTATTTAGATCAGTATCATCAAAGCTTTTTGCCACATCACCCCAAAAAGTTACCTTGAGCTCATCACCCCTACATTTAAGATTGATTTTAAAAAGTTAAGGCATGAACATCAATAAAAAAATGTATGAGATTGAGATAACAAACCTGATATTTTCAATTATAAATTCTCTTTTATCTATCATATCTTAACCCCTAACCATAATTTGTTCAAGTGGTTGAATAATTTTTAATCGACCAAGCACATCTAATATATGAAAAATAAATAAATATTAGCGGTGAAAGTAAATATAAGAAAACAATGAAAATGAAGTGGGAATGTTATTTTTGTGATAAAACCTGTCAGCACTCCTGATCTTTTTCTGTAGTTAACACATGTGCAAGGTCGATGAAGTTAATGTAATGGCACGGTACGAGGGGTGTCAGTGGATCAAGCTAATTAGGTCGTGAGCTACACTGTTCCAATCCATAGTGAATTCAGTGTGGATTAACAATGCAGCCATGACTTGATTTAGCTTTTTCTATATTTTATGGATTGTTCAGCACTGGGCACTGGTCACATGAGCAGTGGCTCACAATGATAAAGGGACTGAGCATCTTGGAGACTATTCATGCTAACTAATTAGCATGAATAGTACCTAGGGAATACATCGATTCAACATTGTGGAGTAGCATTCAACAAAACAAGAATGCATCCAGTTGAGTGTTGAACAAGAGCGGAAGATGGTCTTTGCATAGAGATAGTTTTTACTCTGAATCTCTCAACCAGGTTTGGTTTAAAACCAATCCCAGCTACCCTCAAAAGAAGACCAATGTGTAGGGTAGCCTTTAAGTTTTGTCCATGCTAATTAATTAGCATGCAAAGTAACATATGATGATTTGTCGCTCACCCACTCTGAGAATCGATGATGTTAACAACTGTAAAGGATGATCAATGGTGTGGAATTCACTGGACAATTCTAGCCTCAAAAGAAGATTTGTGCACTGAGCAGGCTTTAACAACTGTTAGCATTTTGGGCAACGCTTGAAGTTGTTAATGCCAATGATAATGAGTGGTTGCGGGAGCTCTACAACTGTTCATGCTAATTAATTAGCTTGAGTAGTTGAAAAAGAAAGCAAATGAGGTCGTGAGTCGCACTGTTCCAATCCATAGTGAATTAAGTGTGGATGAACAATGCAATCACGACCTGATTTAGCTTTTCTATATTTTATGGTTTGGCAGCTCTGGGCACCGATCACATGAGTAGTGACTCACAATGATAAAAGGAATGGGCATCTTCGACACTCTTCATGCTAACTAATTAGCTTGAACAGTTCCTAGGGAATGCATCAATTGGACATTATTGAGTAGCATTCAGCAACAAAAGAATGCATCTAGTTGAGTGCTGATCAGCAGCAGAAGATGGTCTTTGCATAACGTAGGTTTTACTCTGTATTGCTCAACCAGGTTTGGTTTAAAACCAATTCCAGTTACCCTCAAAAGAAAACACATGTGTTGGGCAGACTACAAGTTTTATCCATGCTAATTAATTAGCATGCACAATAACAAATAATGATTTTTCACTCACCCACTTTACGAATTAGTGATGTGAACAACTGCAAACGATGATCATAGATGTGGCATGCACCGAACACTTCTAACCTCAAAAGAAGATTTGTACGCTGAGGAGGCTTTAACAACGCGAATTAGGTGGCATAATCAGTGGAATATGATGATCTGTTGTTCAGGCAGCAATTGATTATCAGCGGTATGGGGAGCGTTTGAAGTTGTTCATGTTGATGATGATGTGATGTGCGATCGCGGGAGCTCTAGGAACTGTTCATGATAATTAATTAGCTTGAGCAGTTGCAAAAGAAAGCAAATTAGGTCGTGAGCTACACTGTTCCAATCCATAGTGAATTCAGTGTGGATTAATAGTGTGACATGACCTGATTTAGCTTTTTCTATATTTTATGGTTTGTGCAGCACTAAGCACCGATCATATGAGTAGTGGCTCACAATGATAAAGGAGCAACTGATTATCAGCGGCATCTTTGGCACTATTCATGCTAACTAATTAGCATGAATAGTACCTAGGGAATATATCGAGTCATCACTGTGGAGTAGCATTCAACAAAAAAAGAATGCATCCAGTTGAGTGTTGAATAGGAGCGGAAGATGGTCTTTGCATGACGATAATTTTTACTCCGAATCTCTCAACCAGGTTTGGTTTAAAACCAAATCTAGCTACCCTCAAAAGAAGACTAGTGCGCGTTGGGTAGCCTTCAAGTTTTGTCCATGCTAATTAATTAGCATACATAGTAACATATGATGATTTGTCACTCACCCACTTTGCGAATCGGTGATGTCAACAACTGTAAAGGATGATCAACGGTGTGGAATTCGCTGGACAATTCTAGCCTCAAAAGAAGATTTGTGCGCTAAGTAGGCTTTAACAATTGTTAATGCAAATTAGGTGGCATAATCAATGGAATATGGTGATCTGTTGTTCAGGAAGCAGTTGATTATCAGCGGTTTGGGCAGCGCTTGACACTGTTCATGTTGATAATGATGTGCAGTCGTAGGAGCTCTGACAATTTTTCATGCAAATTAATTAGCATGAGTAGTTGCAAAAGAAAGCAATTAAGGTCGTAAGCTTCACTGTTCCAATCCACAGTGAATTCACTGTGGATGAATAGTGTGGACATAACCTGATAGAGCCTTTTCCTATATTTTATGGTTTGGGCAGCTCTAGACACCGGTCACATGAGCAATGCTCACAATAATTAGGGGGCAGGGCATCTTCGACGTTATTCATGCTAACTAATTAGAATGAACAATACCTAAGGAGTGCATCGATTGAACACTGTTGAGTAGCATTCAGCAGCAAACAAATGCATTTGATTGAGTGTTGATCAGCAGCGGGAGATGATCTTTTCATGGCAACAATTTTTACTCTGCATCTATCAATCAGGTTTGGTTTAAAACCAATTCTAGTGACCCTTAAAAGAAGATCCGTGCGTTAGGCAACCTTTAAATTTTGTCCATGCTAATTAATTAGCATGCAAAGCAACAGATGATGATTTATCGCTCGCCCACTCTACGAATCGGTGATGTCAATAACTGCAAAGGATGATCAACGGTGTGGAATTCATCGGACAATTCTAGCCTCAAAAGAAGATTTGTGCACTGAGCAGGTTTTAACAATTGTTAATGTGAATTAGGTGGCATAATCATTTGAATATGGTGATCTATCATTTAGGCAGCAATTGATCATCACCTGTTTGGGTTGCGTTTAAAGTTGTTCATGCCGATGATGATGTGTGGTTGTGGAAGCTCTGGCAACTGGTCGTGCTAATAAATTAGCATGAGCAGGTGCAAAAGAAAACAAATGAGGTCGTGAGCAGCACTGTTCCAATCCACAATGAATTCAGTGTGGATGAATAGTGCGGCCATGACATGATTTAGCTTTTTATAATTTATGGTTTGCTCATAATGATAAGGTGGTTGGGCATCTTCGACACTACTCATGTTAACTAATTAGCATGAACAATACCTAGGGAATGCATTGATTGGACACTATTGAGTAGCATTTAACAACAAAAGAATGCATCCAGTTGAGTGTTGATCAGCAGCGGGAGATTGTCATTGCATGGTGACAGTTTTTACTCCGCATCTCTCAATCAGGTTTGGCTTAAAACCAATTCTAGTTACCCTAAAAAAAAAAAATACTTATGCGTGTCCAGCCTTCAAGTTTTGTCCATGCTACTAAATTAGCATGCATAGTAACGCATGATGATTTATCGCTCGCCCATTCTACAAATCTTTGATGTGAACAGCTACAAAGGATGATCAGCGGTGCGGCATGCGCCAGACACTGCTAGCCTCAAAAGAAGATTTATGCGCTTAGAAGGCTTTACAGTTTATTAATGCTAATTAGGTGGCATAATCAGTGGAATATTGTGATTTGTCGTTCAGACAACAGTTGATCATCAGTGGTTTGGGCAGTGCTTGAAGTTGTTCATGCCGATGATGAAGTGCGGTCGCGAGAGCTCTAGAAACTACTTATGCTAATTAATTAGCATGAGCAGTTGCAAAAGAAAGCTAATTAGGTCGTGAGCTACACTATTCCAATCCACGATGAATTCAATGTGGATTAACAGTGCAACCATGATCTAATTTAGCTTTTTCTATAATTTATGCTTTGGGCAGCTTTAGGCACCAGTCACATGAGCAGTGGCTCACAATGATGAGGGTGCTGAGCATCTTCGGCACTGCTCATGCTAACTAATTAGCATGAACAGTACCTAGGGAATGCATCGATTAGACACTGTTGTGTAGCATTCAACAACAAAAAAATGCATCCAATTGAGTGTTGATCTGCAGCGAGAAATGCTCTTTCCATGGCAACAGTTTTTACTTCGCATCCCTCAACCAGGTTTGGTTTAAAACCAATTCCAATTACCCTCAAAAGAAGACCCGTGTGTTGGGCAACCTTCAAGTTTTGTCCATGCTAATTAATTAGGATGAACAATAACAAATGATGATTTCTTGCTCGTCCACTCTGCGAATCGGTGATGTGAACAGCTGCAAAGAATGATTAGCGGTGTGGCATGTACCGAACACTGTTAGTCTCAAAAGAAAATTTGTACGTTGAATAGGCTTTAACAACTGTTAATGCGAATTAGGTGACATACAGTGGAATATGGTAATCTATTGTTCGGGTAGCAGCTGATTATCAACAGTTTGAGCAGCGCTGGAAGTTGTTCATGCCGATGAAGTGTCATTCTTTATATTTTAAAAATTAATTTTGATATCAACACATGAAAATAATATAAAAATACTAAAAAAATCATTTAAATCAAAAAATAAAAATGTATATAATTTTATTGTTTTAAAACAACACTTTTGTAAATGAAGTGTCAGTACGATAACAAACCTGCAATGTGTGGATTTCCTTTGAATTGGCAAAACATGTTGTGCCTCCCATGCCTAGACTTCTACCCTCGCACGCCTGGGCACCAGGCCTCCCACATCTAGGCGCCGGGCCTCTGTTTTCTTAATAAGGTTATAATATTTTTTTTTCTAATATGAATTGATGTTTTTTATGCAGTTTCTTTTTTATTTCATTTTATTTGATATTTTTTATGTGTATGTATTTTTTTTATTTAAATAAAAATTTAATTTATTAAACATAACTGAATTTATAGATTTATCGCTGAATAATATATCTTCATAATTTAGACTTAGTTACTATAAATAATCTTATTTATTTATTTTTATATATATATATAATTTTTAATTTATTTAACTAAAAATATACAAAATGTTTTTAATTTTTTTATATATAAAGAAACGTTGAAATACTTGCAATTTCATATTTCTTTTATTTCTGCCTTAAATAAAAATTATAATGGAAGGCCGGGGCAATTACATTTGCTTATAAATGAATGTAATTTTATTAAAAAAAGAAGAATTGTGCAAGAAAGAAAATCTTGGAGGTTCATGTTAAAGCAAGAAACGAAAGGGCGAGAGAGAGAGGAAATAAACAAAACAACCACAAGTTTTCTGTATGTACACTTAACAAAAAGGTGAGCCGGCTTTGGTAATACCAATCTTGATTTTGTTAATCTTTCTTTATGCTGCAAGAAAACTGGAGAAAATGGAAGCAGAGCCATCAACCACAACAACAACCAGGATTACTGATTTGAACGAGGACTCACTGGCTCACTGTGCCACATACTTGTCCCTTCAGGACCTCTCCAATTTAGCCACGACCTGCAAATCCCTCAAACGCGTTGCTTATTCTGATTCCATCTGGCAAAACTGCTTCAGGTTTCAAAAACCCATTTCCCTTTTCTTCTCTTACTTACAGTTTTTGTGTATTTGAATGAATTGTATATTCAGGGAGCATTGGCCACACGAGTTGTTACAAACTTCAGGGTTGAGAGAAGCATATTTAAAACGACGTGTTGCGGTTCAGCAATTCAAGTTTGTTGATCCTTTGGTTGCTGCCTTGTATGTTACAAATGCTAAACCTTTTGATCATATCATTTTGGACAAGAATGATTTTACCTTTTCCCAGGTATATTAACTCATCTACTTTTAATTTGCTGCTCTTTTTTTTCCCCATGACATTCATTGAGTTGTAAGCTTTTCTTGGTTGTTCAGGGCTCCTTCATACAAATGACAAATATTGATAGCTTTTTAAATGGAAGGGACGGTCTTACAGTGCTGAGTGATCATAATGCAAGAATCACTTGTATGAGGTTAGACTTTCTGAAGGGTTTGCCTTTTCTAAACTGGTTTAGGATCTGTTTTAAGTATGTAGAGAAAAGTAAAAAAAATAAAAATAGAAGAAAAATAAAAATGAGGAATTCAAATATCTTTTCTTTGATTTAAGAGAAGCTAGAGAAATCTAGTTTTCTTTGTTTCGATATATTGATGGAAAAGAAAAGAATTATTTTTTAAAGGATGTAATGAACAAGATTCTGTCAAAGATTTATTTTCTCATCGTTTCTCTTCCTTTCCTTTCTTTACTTTTCATAATTTCAGCATCGAAACAAAGGAAGGTGACTTAATTCCCTTTACATCATTACTCTCCCTTTCCAGTCCTTACCCTTAAAACATAAATAAAGCTAGAATCTGGTGAGTGGGCTGAAATGTTTCTCTGGATTTGACTAATGCAAGGAATATTAGTGTGTTACCAGGAATTTATTTTGTGGATGTAAATAGAGAGGAATGAGTTTGGATAGCTGGGATGCTTACTTGGAAATTTTATAGTTATGCTATCGTTCATATTAACAGAACTGGAATTTTGTGTGATTGTTTTTTGAGATATGAAAAATAATATGCGCAGATTGTTTCCCCTTAGCGAAACCTCTCTCTTTCGACATGACACACAGAGGAAGGAAAGTGTTTTGGTAACCTCAAGTTGCGATCATTCAATTCGTCTATGGTGGAAGGTATACATGAATTATTGATGTTGCTACTTTTTCATCAAAGTGAGACTGTTAGATTTGTACCTCCCTTGTTACCGAATTCATACTGGTCATACATGCTTTCAACTTCTCAGAAACTTTAGGACAACATAAATTATCAGCAGTTCCTGATCTATGTTGTTTTCGTGAATTTCTATTGACAAACAGAGGGAATGTTTTGTTAAGTTTATATGATATTGATTTATTGGTCTTGTGCTTTTCTATAGGGTTCTTGCCAACGATGTTTTAGAGGTCATAGCGGTCCTGTTTTGACCTTGTCTGATAAATTGTTAGGCGATGGTAGTGCCAAAGTACTGGCAAGTGGTGGGGAGGATGGTACAGTTCGACTTTGGTCCCTCAGTTCAAGTGGAAAGCGTGGCCAACATGCTTTAAAGGCTACACTTTACAGGCATGAGAAGCCTATTAAATTGATGTCAGTTGCCGGGTATGAGCTGTTTTCTTAATATAGCATCTAATGCTTTCTTACCATGAAAACTAGAAGAAAGTAAAGTTTTAGCCTTTTATTGAAGTTATTAAGTCTTGTTAACTTGATATTATGAAGATTGGAGGGAAGAAAAAATTTACAAATCTTCTTCTTTCAGTTTATTTTTTAGTTCTTCTGATTTCACCGACTCTTGTTGAGGTTATCATGCCCATAGAAGAAGAAGCAACTTCTAGTCAGTTAAAATGTGTGTGTTTGTGTGTATAATTAACACTGAAGAAAGGGGATGCATTCTCCTATTGAATTTAATTTTGATCATTGTTGTATTCATGGTTGATTTTCTCTAGTAAAAAGTGATAGCTTCTGTGAAAATTGATTAGAATGGTTTGAGGTTCTAGTTTTGACCACATATAACCTTTGGTAGTTTTTTTCTCTGTGACAGATTAGTGATCTTGATTTTATGGCCTGCCCAAGTTTTACCTGCAAAATTTATCAGTCTCATAACTGAAAAGATAAGTTGATAGATTGCATGGTTTAATGGCGTGGTGCTTTACTTTGGTGACTGAAAAGGATAACATGTGGTTTAGTAATGAGTAATCATACAAAGTTGAAAGCTTTTGGCAAACATTGTCTCTATCTATCTGTGTCTGACATGGGCATGTGCTTCATGTGGTGCCTAGCATCTTGTTGTGATCTTTAGTGGAAGTTCCTTGAGGTTCATCTTTTCCCATAATGATACTAATCATATTTCCTTCAGGCACAGAACATCTCTTTTGGCAACCATCTCAAAAGATTCCAAGGTACTCTTTCATCTTTTGAGTGCAACCTTGCTGTAAATTTAGCATACTGATTTTCTGAATTATTGTTTGACCTGTGTCTAGATTGCAAGGTACTCTTTCAAGTTCTGATTTTATTTAGTTGTCCTTTCAAAAAATATGATAGTCCATCTTCAAACGCTACTTTTTTCAGAACTATGAGAGTCACAAGTAAACTTGAATTTTGCATATATGGACAAGGGGACCTGGTTGACGAATGTTTGAAACACTAGGGAGATAATTGAAAGATCTTTCTTTCGAGATGTAATTGAGAATTGGGTAATAGGTTATGGACAAAATATAGGTTCCCTTAGAAATTGTTTTCACCCTAAAGCCCCTTAGAATAACATTTTCATTTTTATGTAATGGCCCTCTCGAAACTGAAAGATACATTCTTAATTCGCTTCCTCATCACTTAAGATCATTGGGTGTGTGTTTTCCTCTATAGATTGATCCACCATGTGCTTTGAAATATGATATGAGGTTACTGTCGCATATTGCGTTTCAATATAGAGTTTCATGAATATAGATATGTTCTTAAGGTTAGTCTTGGATCGATCAGCTTAATGTCTTCTTTTTGCTTCTTTCGTCAGCAGTACCCAACTTGCCTTCTAGGAAACAGGTGGGCACTGCATTAGGGCAATTCGTTGTGCATATTGTTAATTTAGGAGGTTGGTTTCATATTATTTTAATGGTTCTAGAAATAAGCAGAAAAGGCTAACCCTTGTCCTTCTGCTTTGACCAGATATGGTCACATGATAGACAATGTTGTCTTGATTGTAACTGGAACCTTGCACGAGAGAGATGTTCAGGAGCTATTGGAGAAATGCCATCCTTTGGGCATGTTTGACAGGTTTTGTTACACTATGTTTTACTGCTTTTTAGTCTTGATAGTTTATGGAACCTTTCGTGATTTCTATTTGTGTTGGCCCCCGGTATTGCCACCCTGGCTGTTGCGCAGAATATGCGAGAGCTTTACAGATTGGTGCTTGTTGACACACCACTTGCACCATACTTCTCAGAGTGCATCACATCAGATGTATGTTACAGCATCACTTGCTTGTCTCACTTTTAATGTTCTTTTGATTCTTGCACTTGTGATATTCACTTCTGCATCAAATTGTTCATGCATTTTTGTGTAGCATAAAATAGGCTTTTATGACAACTTGAATGATCGGCAACTTGTTCATTCCTGTTTGCCAGTCAATATTATGCTATCATGTTGTTTTGTTGATGGGTCTGAGGATGTAGTGTGTAGAGAGAAATCAACTCAAAACAACAATGAACAGAAAATTGTTGGGTTAAACTAGAAGAAAATTGAAGTTGGAACTAAATAGGTTTATGAGCTGTAGAAAACTTCTCAAATGTATAATGAATGGTTATAATATAAAACATATCTGAATAATAACCTAGCAATCATATATATTCTAGTGCTTTGAAATATGATATGAGGTTACTGTCGCATATTGCGTTTCAATATAGAGTTTCATGAATATAGATATGTTCTTAAGGTTAGTCTTGGATCGATCAGCTTAATGTCTTCTTTTTGCTTCTTTCGTCAGCAGTACCCAACTTGCCTTCTAGGAAACAGGTGGGCACTGCATTAGGGCAATTCGTTGTGCATATTGTTAATTTAGGAGGTTGGTTTCATATTATTTTAATGGTTCTAGAAATAAGCAGAAAAGGCTAACCCTTGTCCTTCTGCTTTGACCAGATATGGTCACATGATAGACAATGTTGTCTTGATTGTAACTGGAACCTTGCACGAGAGAGATGTTCAGGAGCTATTGGAGAAATGCCATCCTTTGGGCATGTTTGACAGGTTTTGTTACACTATGTTTTACTGCTTTTTAGTCTTGATAGTTTATGGAACCTTTCGTGATTTCTATTTGTGTTGGCCCCCAGTATTGCCACCCTGGCTGTTGCGCAGAATATGCGAGAGCTTTACAGATTGGTGCTTGTTGACACACCACTTGCACCATACTTCTCAGAGTGCATCACATCAGATGTATGTTACAGCATCACTTGCTTGTCTCACTTTTAATGTTCTTTTGATTCTTGCACTTGTGATATTCACTTCTGCATCAAATTGTTCATACATTTTTGTGTAGCATAAAATAGGCTTTTATGACAACTTGAATGATCGGCAACTTGTTCATTCCTGTTTGCCAGTCAATATTATGCTATCATGTTGTTTTGTTGATGGGTCTGAGGATGTAGTGTGTAGAGAGAAATCAACTCAAAACAACAATGAACAGAAAATTGTTGGGTTAAACTAGAAGAAAATTGAAGTTGGAACTAAATAGGTTTATGAGCTGTAGAAAACTTCTCAAATGTATAATGAATGGTTATAATATAAAACATATCTGAATAATAACCTAGCAATCATATATATTCTAGTGCTAGGCCTGAATCCTAATCCACGTAGGAAAATAAAAATCCTTATTGAAAGTTATATAGCTAATTAGAATCCAACTAAATAACTAAGGAACTAACAAAGGAAAAATATTTAATAATCCTGAAGCTCCTATGCCAATCCCCTTGGGGTTAGAAAACTTGACTTAGATGCAAAATCTTCATCGATTCAGCATGTAACTCAGGTTCAGCCTTCTTCAACCCTTCCTCAGCCCTCCAAGTGCTCTCACTAGCTGGTTTACCAAAAAAAAATGCTTCCACCGTCTGACCTCTTTGACATCCAAAATCTTTTCATAACTTCTTGTTGCACCTTTGGTAGTTGAAACATTTGCGCTGCAACTTCAGCCATCAAATCCCTCAAATTGAAATAGATCGCATACATTAAATATTGGACTGATCTGTAAATCAGGAGGCAGCTCTATAACCTAGGCATTGGAACTAATTTTCTTTAATATTTTACTTAGAGCAAAATCTTTTCGTTAACATCTTGTTGCACCTTTTGTATTTGAATCATTTGATCTGCAGCTGAAGCTGCTTCTCCATCAATGTGGATTGGAATGATCTGTAATTCAGACGGCAGCTCTATAAAATAGGCATTGGATTTAAGTTTTGTTAATATTTTACATGCCCAAAATCTTTTTGATAACTTCTTGGTTGCACCTTTGGTTGTTAAACCATTTTCTCTGCAACTTCAGCTGCTTCTCCATCAAATCCCTCTAATGGAAATAGATCACAAACAATGTGGATTGAAATGATCTGTAATGCAGACGGCAGCTCTATAAAATAGGCATTGGAACTAAGTTTCGTTAATCTTTTACATGCCCAAAATCTTTTTGATAACTTCTTGGTTGCACCTTGGGTTGTTGAATCATTTTCTCTGCAACTTCAGCTGCTTCTCCATCAAATCCCCCAAATGGAAATAGATCAAAAACATTAATTTTTTTACTGATCTGTTATTCAGATGGCAGCTGTATAAAATAGGCATTGGAACTAATTTTCTTCAATATTTTACATGTCCCAAACTTACCTCACTTGAGTTTATGATATTTTCCCTTAGGAAGCCTTTCTATCTTTAAATGTACAAGTAGCAATCTCCCTCTTCAAATTCTTGGACCTTGCAATATTTACTTGCAGAAGTAGCATAGGATTGATTGCTAGCCTTTAAAGTTTTCCCTACTTCTTTTTCACGAGCCCTTCTAGTTTGATCAGAAAAGGCTCACTGTCATCACTAAATCTAGCTTCTGGAGGTAGTGGCACCAAATCAAGAATGTGTTGTCGCTTGAGTCCATGGGCTGCTTTGAATGTTGTATTCTTTATTGATCTAGTAATTAAATTGATGCAAGTAAATTCAGCTTGAGGAATAACCAAATCCCAACTTTTCACATGATTTCCAGCTAGACATATCAGCAAATTCCCCAGCTTCGATTAATAGATTCAGTTTGACCATCTGTTTGAGGATGATAAGTGTTGGAAATATTTCAATTCAGTCCCCATTTTCCTCCATAAAGTACTCCAAAAGTGTGGTGTAAACTTAAAACCCCATTCTGAAACACTTGAAGAGGTACACCATGTAATCTCATGACCTCTCTAAAGAATAAATAAGCAATATATGTAGCACCAGAGGTTTTGAAACATAGAATAAAATATGCCAACTTTGAAAAATCATTCACCATAAAAAAAGTAGAATCATATCCCTTTGCTGTATTTGAAAGTCCTGAGCGAAAATCAATGCTCAAATGAATCCATGAAGCTTTTGGTATTGGCAAAGGAGTTTACAAACCTGTATTTTGGGTAGTACCTTTGCCAATTGACACACACAACAACTTTTTGCCAACCTATCCACATCTCTATACACTTTGTTTGTCACCTTTGCCAAAGTCTTGTCTCTACCAAAAGAACCACCTATTCCATTCCCATGAAGCTCTAGCATAATCTGTTTGCGCTGTGATCCCTTTGGAATACATAATTGATTGCCTTTGAATATATAACCTTCATGCAACCTGCATGGTAACTGATCCAAGCTTGTTGGCCCTTTTAATTTCTCCAAAAACAGTTTTTAAATAGGGGTCTGTTTCATACTTATTTTTTAGTTCAATGAACCCCACAACTTGTGTTACACATTACAGCCAAGAGAGAAGACTGCCTACTTAGCCCATCATCTACTTTGTTAGATGCACCAGTGCTGATTTTAGCCTTACCTTGTTGTGCACGCTGCTCTGCAACCCCCTCCCACCATTGAAGTGTGGTGCCCTTCAATTTAAGCTTAACAAACAAACTTTCCTAGCTTCAACCATAGTTTTCCATTCAAAATAATTTTTCAAGCTTGCTTCCAATCTAAATAATCCTCTATATGCATCTTTTCATAAAAATCAGCAACTTCTATCTTAATGACTCCTCCATTCAGATCAAGGGCATGGGCTAAACTCTCTTCAAATCCACCTATTACTCCAGCATCTTGAGAAGGGTCTTCATCGTCCACCCCATCATCATGTTCATCCTCAAGATCAGCTTCTGATATGTCCAAGGGGTTGTGGTTCCCTTCTGGAATCTCCATTTGGGCTCCCATGACAAATCTTCAATTTCTTGTCTCAGTGCAGCCATATCTGCTTGGTGATCTTGATTTCCTCATCCACTAGCATGTCCAGCCACAGTTTAGGACCAAAACCTAAAGTAATCTAGGATCTTTTATGCTCTGATACAAATTCGACTTAGCTTTGGAAGAGAAATCAACTCAAAACAGCAAAGAACTGAATTTTTGGCTAAAATTAGAAGAAAAGTGAAGTTGGAACTAGAAAAATAGGTTTAGGGCCTGCAGAGAACCTCTAAAACATATAATGATTGATAATAACATGAGATATGGCTGAAAAATAAACTAGACAACCCTATTTATACTAGTTCTAGGCTTTAATCCTAATCCTTATAGGAAAAGGAATCCTTATTTAAAGTTGTGTGGCTAATATAGAATCTAAATATCATTAGGATTCCAACTAAATAAGAAAAGTAAAATAACTAAGGAAAAATAATTAATAATCCAAAAGCTCCAGTGTCATGTGATGCTGTTGAATTAAAATCATTGGCCAATAAACATTGATAAACAAGATGATTTTGGCCTATTAAAGACCATATATTTTTTCCTACTTAACATATTAACTAATTTATTCACACCTAGTAGTTAACTTGTATATATATGCTCCCATGTGCCCCCTTATTGGTCCTTTACAGCAAATGTGAGGACTATCTGATTGTTTCTATATCTTCTGGATTTTCTGCCTGTATTGATGTTTTGGCATTTCTAGGACTTGGATGACATGAATATTGAAATTATGAGGAACACCCTTTACAAGGCATATCTTGAGGATTTTTACAGGTTTTGCCAGGTTAGCTTATCCACAAGAAGGATAATGAAATCTCTTTCTGGTATATGAAGTTCCGCCTTTTGCTCTTTTCTTATGAAATTAATGTGATCTTTGACCAGAAACTTGGAGGTGCCACAAGTGAGATCATGTCTGACCTCCTCTCCTTTGAGGCTGACAGAAGGGCTGTCAATATCAGCATAAATAGGTTTGTTAGCGGTGGGGGGGTAACAGTGAACATAGGGGTAACAGTTTAATTTAAATTTACCTTACCATCCATTCTGATGTCATTGATTTGTTTGCTCTGTTCAGCATTGGCACTGAGCTGACCCGGGAGGATCGTAGGAAACTGTACTCGAATTTTGGTTTATTGTAAGCATTTGCTGATTCTTGATATGCCTTTATATAATTTCTGCTGTTTTGTAATGCGCCACTCTGATGAACTTGTGCTTTCATTGAACAGTTACCCCTATGGACATGAGGAGCTTGCTGTCTCTGAGGATTTGGATCAGGTTTGTTATGGATTTATGAATGATTAAAATCTTTTTCTTTTTCTGGTCAAAAATCTTCTGGTCCGTGTTTTTGCCGCCTTGTGCTTTTCTCTTTCGTTCTGTTTTCCAATAAGCTGTTGCTAAATGGGGGTCTTATATAGAACTGAACAATTATGTGGATTGAAATTACCTGCTTGGTTGTTTCTGGAATGGTTGGCTTTGGGTAATGATTATTCATTTCGGAAGATACATGCAAATAAACATGTTAATAGGAAATCCTACCATTCATTTTTGTTTCAATTCAATTTTCATCAAGGCCATGTTGAGATCTATTTGATGTCTCAGTGTTACTGGACGTCTTCGAATCTTTCAAGAAGACAGCTTGCTACATTAATTTGTTTTCAAGAATTTGTATGGTCATGTAGTGATTTTTTTCAACTCTCTTTTTGATCATTTGATGTGATTAGTGGGTAAAATGAACCTAGGAAGTATTTCTCTTTAAATAGTTGCTTGACATAGTGTTTTTATCTGACTTGATTTTGCTTTATTTCATAGAATGATGCATATAACATATCTCGTGATTGTGGGTCATCTGGTTGTTTGCCATTGCAGGTTCGTGGTGTAATGGAAAAATATCCTCCTTATCAGTCGATCTTTGCCAAGTTGTCGTATGGCGAGAGTCAGCTGCTTGACAAAGCATTTTATGAAGAAGAAGTGAAGAGGTTGTGCTTAGCTTTTGAGCAGCAGGTTTGTACTGGTAGCTGAGTAGGGCATCTATACTAATTCCATATTCTAAGATGACCCCCTCTTTTGGCACCAACTCTCTTGTCTGTTCAAAGTAGATACATATATATTGCAAGGAAGAGCATGGCTGATTTCTGATGGCTCCTCTTTTTCTTGTAGTTTTCATTTTGAGCGTTTTTACATTCTGGAAACAGTATTTTGTTCATGAATAACCCTCAATTTTACAACAATTCTGAAACTATTGGTTTTTTTCCTTTTTAAAAAGAACCTAACTGGAGTAGCCCTAGCATGCAGTCCCTTTTTCTTTAGTCTTATGCCTCATGAATTGCTTTATGTCTTCTTTGGTCTGCAGTTCCATTATGCTGTCTTCTTTGCATACATAAGATTGAGGGAGCAGGAGATCAGGAATCTGATGTGGATATCTGAATCTGTGGCTCAGAACCAGAAGTCTAGAGTTCATGACAGTGTTGTCTTCATATTTTAGTTCCTTTACAAGCCAATAGAAATGAAACATGTGGCCTTTTGCGTAATCCACTGTAAATTGCCTTTACATGACACTTGATTTTAAGCTGCAGAGCATGCCTAGTTATATTGTTTGGAGATGTGGGTTAAAATAAGTGCTGAAATATGTTTTATTTGTATCCAGAATGAAAAAAATACTTTATTTGTTATTTGGAGGCACAAATAACGTATCGGTATTCAAAAATATTATGGTTGAGTGCAAGACGACTGGTGATATTATTATAATTAAATCTGTTGTCATGTTTGGAGTTCATAATAACATTTTAGTGGGAGGAAGCTATACATGTAATTCCAACTTGCATCTTTTCTGACTTGATGATGTAGATGAGTATTTGTGGAACCATTGTATTTCAATAAATAACAAGTTTGATTGTGTTTTAAAATACTTTTGAAAAAATCCGCAAGCTTTTTATTTTTGCTTCAAATTATTTTATTTTTTCACATGCTTCCACATATAGGGATAGCATGATCATTGTTGTTACTGTGGGCCAGCATGGTTGTCAATTTCATTCTGTTTCGACCGAAACATTTTGTACCAGTTAAAAAACGAGATAAAATGATGTTTTTATCTCGGTTTAAATACCAGTTCCAAGTTTTCAGATAGATATTAGTCGAAATGTATTGGTTTTGTATATATAAACATTATAAATTTCAGAGCAATCAGAGAATGTAATGATCTTGTAAGATTAATAATGGTATTCTTATAATATTATACATGTTCATAATTTTATTTAAAAAAGTTATTTTATTATGTTTTTTTTAGATTAAATGGTACAATTCTAAATAATTTTATTTTTGAATTTGAATTAATTCTATTTTTGAATTAATATATCTAATTATATATATAAATAATACAATTTTGAAATGACACGTCAAAATATTTTGAAATAAAAATATTCTAAACGAAGCACTAACAGAAATGATAATGACAATTTGGGTGGGCAGTCTTAGTGAGCTATAAGAAGGCAAGCATCCTCTGGAATCAAGGTGTTGGGCTCAATCAAATTGTCTTGTATGGCAATATAATTTAGCCTTTGCCAAGGCACAAGAAGAGAAATGCTGTCGGCTTCATCATGCTATGGACAGTGATGAGGCAGCCTGTACAGGAACTTATAATTAAAGAGAAAGACTAATCATGGGATTTTGTTTAGCTGCGTTTTGTGATGATCTATCGTTACATTTGATTCACCTGTTTTGTAGCCTAACCTTTTCATTTTAAAATGAGATTTTACCTGCTGTAGCGACTGCTAGGTCACAAAGGTGATGAAGCCCAGGAAATTATCTACTCTTCCGAACGAACTGACCAGTTCATTCGCTATATTTGTATGGACATCTTTTTTTAAAAATAAATAGAAAGTATCCTTTAATTCTTTTTTCTTTTGATTGAATCCTTTTTTCTTTTCTTTTTTAATTTCAATTACATCCCTCAATATTTGATTGATTTGAATTTTTTCTTCATAATTTATTTTAGCTTACTTCCTATAAGGCTATCACAATCTCAAGAAAATATTTTAATATTTGATTAGAACTCCTCTTCGCAAGTGTATTTTTATTATCATATAATTGAGTACAAAACAATTTAAAAAGAAAATTCAAAGTTGAGTTGCGAAGCACAATCTATCTAATATGTCTATCTCAATATTAAGATAAAAATATTTCATCTTTATTTATTTATTTTTTACTTCCGAACCATAATTTGTGTTTTTTTAGACTGGACAAGTTAATTGAGTCATATCAAAATATTTTCTATAGTTTAATTTTAAACTTGGGTAAGACAAGGAGTTGATTCGGAAAGTTTTAAATTTGCCAAAAAAAAATAACCATCTTTTTAACGTTCCAAAAGATTATTGATCTTATATCAAGCTAAGCGCGAACTAGCAAACTAGTTCTACACTACACAAACTTGCAACTAATTAAAATTTATTATTATTAATCAAAAAAATAACATCACTTTTGAAAACTAACTATCTCTGGACATTATAAAATAACCTAAAAGACATCAGACATTCACTGTAACACCAGACTCAGTGCACTGTGGACTCGCCATTTTTCGTCCGTGCGTCGCACGAGTTCGTCCACCCTTTTTTTTGTCTTTTCCTATTGTGAACAGTGCTTTAACGGTTTTACCCCGATAATAGGACAAAAAAAAGTTCTGGCTGAGGGTCACAGATGTAATTGCGCGCGTACGGACCGGTCCGGTTCGGTCCAGTCTGTCGCAACTTTTTTTTTAATATTTTTTAAAATAGCTAAATACGGATATAGCCCCTAATAAGAAAAAATTGGTGAATTCGGAACAGGGGTATCCCGGTAATTAACCATTATTGTTTTTTTTTTTTCGAATATTGTCGGCGCTTGCGGGACACGCAATCGACATTATTCCGCCTCACGCCCATTTCAGGTGGCGCGTGAAGGCTGATAGGGTGGCCGGAAATGAGCTACCGGCGTCTCTGTTGGTGTGCCTCCTCTTGGTCTTCCTCCCGGTGCGGCGTGTTTTGTCATACGGTGGACGTGGACGCGGCGGTGGCCGGTTAAAGCCGGTTGCACCGTTTCTTCTCTCCTGCACGTAAAAGTGTAGAAGAGGCCCCCGATTTTTATGGCTTTTCGCTTTGGTCCCTTGACTTTTAATTTTATCTATGGTCCTGATTTCTGTTATATAAGTTTTGATTTAGTTCGATTGGGTCCTTCGATTGTAATTAATTCAATGTTAATATTTCACTTCGGTCCTCCTTTTAATTTCCGGATTGGGTTGAAAAAGCTTAATATTTTCGGTACAGAAGTTTCAATTTTTGCAACTTTGTCCTTTAATTGAAAATGTTAATAAATATGATTTTCATTTCAGCCCTTATACTTTTATTTTTCAATATTTCTAGAATAATCCCTACTTTTGTCCATATATATATATAAGTGTGTTTAACACTATAATAATAATAATAATAATTTAATTGTTTTTCTTACTTACTCTTTTGTTAATGTTTTTTAGTTTTTTTTTCTCCGGATGATTTGATAATTTTTATTGTTTTGAAGTAATAGCAATGATAATTTTTATTTTTTTTGTTTTATCTTTTGTTAAAGTTTCTAGCATGTTTTTTAGTCTTTCATTTATTTTTGTTTCTTTTCATAATAATAATAATAATAATAATTTAATTGTTTCTCTTGCTTACTCTTTTGTTAATGTTTTTGAGTGTTTTTTTTCAGGATAATTTGATAATTTTTATTGTTTTAATAGTAAGAGCAATGATAATTTTAGATTTTAAGACTTTGATTTTGCTATTGTTATAATATGGTGTGTTGAGCTATTTTATTATATTAAATTTCACATATATAAATATTATATTTTAATTTTGATCCAGCAAATCCTATAAAAATTGTTTGCTCAGCCCACAACGTAGAACATATATTTTTTTAAATTTTCAAATTAAATGATTTTTTTCAGCTTATAATTTTTTTTATTATTATCTATTATATTTTTTTATTTGCTCTGTCTTTTAGTTTTTTATTGGTTTTTTTTATATATTTTCAAGTTAGATTAATTTTTTTTGCTTGATAATTTTGATTTTATTTTTTTGTTTGATCTTTTGTTAAAGTTATTCGGATTTTTTGTCTTTCATTTATTTCTGGTTTTTTATTCATTATTAACACATTAATAATAATAATAATAATAATAATAATAATAAAAAAATTATTATTATTTTTTTTGCTCACTCTTTTGTGAATGTTTTTGAGTGTTTTTTTCTCTTAGGATAATTGGATAATTTTAATTGTTTTGACAACAATAACAATGATAATTTTAGATGTTAAAACTTTGATTTTGCTATTTTTATAATAGAGCATGATAATCTGTTTTATTATATTATATTTCGTATATATAGATATTATATTTTATTTTAGACCAACAAATCCTATTAATTTCTTTAATCCCAACAATCATAAAAATTGTTTGCTCAACCCGCAACGTAGTGCGGTCAATTTTTTTAATTTTAAAGTGAAATGATTTTTTTTCAGGTAATAATTTTTATTTTTGTTTTATCATTTATTTTATTTTTTTATTTGTTCTTTTGTTAATGTTTTTAGACTTCTTTTAATTTTTGATCTAATTTTGTTTTTTTACGCAATAATAATATTAATATTAAGAAGAATAATAATAATTTGAGTTTTTGTTTTTACTTGCTTTTTTTTTCTCTCGGGGTATTTTAATAATTGTTATTATTTTAACAGTAATAGTGATGATAATTTTAGAAGTTAACACTTCGATGTTACTTTTGTTATGACAGGGTATTTTGATTTGTTTCATTATATCAAACTTTACATGTAGAAATATTATATTTTAATTTGAATAGTTATAAAAATTATTTGCTCCACCTGCGACAAAGTGCAGGCCATAAAACTAGTAATTCACTATTTGTTTGTGTTCGCTGGCATTTGATAACTATTTGGTAACTAGACAGAAGAAATAGACTTATTTGCAACATTTACGTTCGAGTCATATCATTTCATGGAGTTTGCTTTTTAGTCCCTTGTTGTTGAGAGAGGAGAGGATTTTAGAGAGAGAAAGCTCTGGTTAGGATCTATTTTGGCCATGAAAATCGTGGCCTGCGAGACCACTTCTTGGAACTTTTTGTCCAGCTTGTGCTGAATTAAGCTAGCTGTAACTGCACAGAGCTTTCTCGACAAGATCGCTTTACCTAGAAGATGGCGCTTTGGATCTTTCTTACCGAGTCATCGACATTTGATTCTCCTTCTTCAGCTTCCTACGAGATGGGAGTGGAAGACAAGACGGCTTCAAAGAACAATCTTGGATTCCATGTTGTCGGGTGGATGACGTGGATAGTTGATGGTGGTGGCGAGCCTTCAGAATTGGTGGGAAAGGGAGTTTTTTTTTGAAATTTTAAGGCCAATTACATATATTTTGATATTAAAAATGAGTTTACAAAGGTTGCTAAAACTGTTTTTAAATGTTTGAAGGAAAGAAATGTTGCTACCCAATTTTTGACTCATTATTTTTATGTTTCGAAAAAAATATATCCAAAAATATATATCTTGGTACAAGGGCAAGATTGAACAAATTGAGAGTCTAATGATCAATAGGGGGTTAAATCGCGAAAATTAGAAACCAAGGACCAGAATAAAAAGATCGCGCAAAGCTAAGGTTGAGATTGAATTTTTGATGGGATATAATTGCATAAAATCACAAGTTTAAATCCAATTGGGTGCAATTAAAGAAATTATAAATTGGAGAACCAAATCATATTTTTACCTTCTTAAAAATTTCGAAACTTGCATTAATCAAGCGTGCCCTACATCACATTTACCGGCGCAAGCATGCATTGTTCCGGCGTGCATTGGATTGAATTTTCAGGCGCGCCTTGCATTGATTTTTCAGCGGCGGCACCCTGCATTAAACATTATGGCGGCCGAACGGTTGGGTCTTCCCTGCTATAAATAGCAGCTTGCACGGGGAGGAAGAGCGAAAAAAAAAGAGAAAGAACGGAAAACAGAGAAGAGATTTTACGTGAGAAACACAGTGTTTAAAAAACGCAGAGAAATAGAGAGAATTGCATAGCCATTTACATAAAAAATTTGAGTTAATCTTCTTCCAGTTTTTTTCTCTCTCGTTTTCCTCTGCCTCTCTCTCTCTAAAACCAGACCTCTGTCTCTCTCTCCTTCTCGGTTAACAGCTCCAGCAACCAAACTCCAGACACCTCCCTCCACTCTATCGTCACCAGACTCTCATTGCCTCCCCCAGAAACTCATACAGCATCTCAAACAAGGTTTTGGCAGAACAAACCCGTCGTCTGCAACGTGACCGCAAGTTTTCCGACGACCATTCCGGCCACCACAGGCCACCATTTCCGACGAAACCTCGACCATAAGAACCACCTCGATCTCCTCTACCCAACGGTATAAACAGGTACGCCGTTCATCACACTGTTCATCTTCTTCATCTGCATGCGCGGGGAGTGAATTAATTCACTCCCCGCCGGGTCGGTCGGGCCGGGTTATTGTGCCCGGCCCAGCCCAGACCAATATTCATGGGCCGAAGCCCATCTTGGAAATAAGTAGACGAGCCCAGCCCGTTAAGATGGGCCTCGAGCCCAGGAAGCAAATCCGGGCCGGGAGCCCATTACTGAAAGAGGCCGGGCTGGCAGCCAAGCCCGATAGAGACCTGGCTGGCAGCCCAGCCCAACCAGCAGGCGCGCTGGCAGCCCAGCCCAGCCACCAAGCGGGCAGGCTGGCAGCCCAGCAATAGATAAAAAAAATAAAAATAAAAAATAAAATAAAAAATATATAAAGAAAAATACAAAAATACAAAAATACAAGATTTGCAAATAATATTTTTATAAAAAATAAAAATGTGTTTGTTTTCTTGCATACGGCTAATACACTAGCATATTTTAAAAATTCTTTCTTTCAAAAAATATATTATCTTGGAGTTTTGAAGAAAATGTATTTTAGCATGGATTTCACAAAGTAAAATTATTTTCTTGCATTTTTGGATTTTACAGCATATTTGTAAAATCCAAAGGGTATTGGCCAATATTCCAAAAATATTAAAAAATATATTATCTTGGAGTTTTGAAGAAAATGTATTTTATGCTCCTGCTCTCGTGGTAAGACAGCATGGGGGCATACAATTTGTCCCGAGAACCAAGGAAATTACTCAGTTCTTTGGTTTGTTTAAGGATCCTGTTGCACAAGAAGTCGTGGAGGTCATCAAACAAGATTGGAAGCATCTAGTTTTGCTGGAAATAAAGGGTTTGGGAGATCCTAGTACAAGTGAAGGGTATGCAAGATGGAGAAACTCAGTTGCCTCAGCCGCGACCAATAAAGAAGTCAAGTCTCCCCACTGAGAAAAAACTTGTTAAAAGGAAAAGGATTGACAGTGAAGAGGAATTGAGGAGACAAATCGAAAAGCTTCAGCTGGAATTAGGCAAAACCCAAAAAGACAAGTCGATAATGGAAGAAATGGTGTTGGAAGGCGATAAAAGGAGAGCATTTTTAGATGAGCAATTACAGTCTAAAGATGCGAGAATAACCAAGCTCGAGCTGAAGATGGTTGAGGAGGGGAATGTTAGGTTGGGAATTGAGAGAGAATTAATGGAGATGAATCTGAAGTGGATGCAAAGTTGCTCTAAACTCGGCGCATTGAAGATCGAACATAATGAATGCCAAGAGAGCATAGAATATTACCAAGAGAAATTTGCAGAGGTCCAGTGTGAGCTGATGGATAGAATTGAAAAGTATGAAGAATTGTATAAGAAGTATGTAATGTCGGAAAGTCGTTTGGTGGGGTCCGTGAAAGATGAAGCTATTGAAGCAGAATTGACAATTAAGGAAAATGAGATAAGAACTCTGAGGACGAAGCTCGGCAAAGAGAGAGAAAAGGTGAAGCATTTGGACGAGAAACTAGCATTGATAGAAAAACACAAGGATCAAATCGATGCTAATAATTCTTCATTGAACAAAACCAATATGTTGCTCATTGAAAAAATGTCCAAGATGGATGAACAAATGGATGAAGCTGCTGCGCACGCTCGGGTCATTAGAACCAATGCAAGAAATGTAGGGAGAGACATCATCCGTTACCGTCGAAGTCTAGCTGAGACCGATGTGTTCTTGGAGAAAATCGAGAACCGCGGATTCGCTTTCCTACCCTTGGCCAAAGAAATGGCAGAGGAAGAATATTAATTTGCTTTTCCTTTTTTTTTCCAAAAATGTAGTAAGCTTGTCCAACATAAATGAAAGGGCGTTGACCCACCTTATGAAAATTTTGTCTTTTGGTGAAATATGACTTAAGCAAATGACCTGAAAAGCAGTACTCCTAGCGGCAATGTGTCAAGAAACCCATATTCTATGAAGTGTTGGCCATTTATAGTTCACAAGAAAATGCATCCATGCATTGCACAAAGCATATTCATCACAACACGTGCATTTTATCATACATTTTCTCATACATTTATGCATAAACAGCTCAGCTACGAAACATAGGTCCCCCTGCGAAAGTCCACAACACTCGTTTAAGGAAAAGAATGGAGAACGAAGAAAGGACAGAGCCAGAATCCCCATACCAAAAAGAGCTCGAAGCTGTCCGAAATGACGTAGCGCGTTTAACCAGCCTGCTCGAGAAAGCGTTAAGAACAAGGGATGGAGAGGGAACGTCAGCTCAGACGGATGAAGCACCACCGGCAGTTCAAAGCCCGAGGGCACCTCATATTTTAGGGACAAGTTTGCCAAAAAAGAAGCCTGAATCCACTCGGCCCATCCCAATCCCTATTACATTAGATTTAACAGATGAGGACCCACAAGACGCTAGATTCTCTGACCACGCAGGATATGACAAGTGGTCCGCACTAGAAGAAAGGATAAGAGCAGTTGAAGGGAATGATCTATCTGACCCAGTTAGGGCAGCCGAAGCATGCTTGGTGCCTAACATCGTGATACCGCGGAAGTTCAGGGTTCCGGAATTCATCAAGTATACCGGGATAGAATGCCCAAAAACTCATCTTTGTTCCTACTATAACAAGATGGAGGAGGTCATACATGATGATAAATTGTTAATATATTTCTTCCAGGACAGCTTGACAGGGACGACCCTTAGCTGGTATATGAGGTTAGATAACATCCGGATTAAAAAGTGGGCAGACTTGGCAGATGCTGTTTTAAAGCAGTACAAGTTTAACTTGGAGATTGCTCCTAATAGGACCAGCTTGATGACCATGGAGAAGGGAGCTCAGGAGTCTATAAGGACTTATGCTCAAAGATGGCGGGAGCAAGCTGTCAATGTACAACCTCCATTAATAGAGACAGAAATGGTGACTCTATTTGCCAATACGTTTAGGGCCCCGTACTACGAGCACCTGATGGTAAGCTCAGCCCAGCATTTTTACGATGCTGTACGAATCGCTGAGAGGATTGAGCAGGGAATCCGGAGCGGGAGAATTATGGAATCCGTAGAGAAGAGGGGTTTTGTCGGGAAAAGAAAGGAAGTTGAGGTGAATAATCTGGAGGACAGGTACAAGGGGAAAGACAGAAATTACAGAAACTACCAAACACCTGCACCCCAAACCACCAGTGTCAACTTTTCCAAACCCTCCACTCCAAACCAGCCTTTTCACACAAAATTCCCCGCACATAGCCAAAATAATTTCCAAAGGAGAGATTATCAACAACCGGAAGAACAGCTACCACCGTTGCCTATGACCTTAAAGGAGTTATATGCGCAGTTACTAAACATTGGACATGTTGCTCCCCTACCACTACCCCCTTTGAAACCACCTTTCCCTGCCTCACACAACCCCAATTTGACTTGCGAATACCATGCTGGTAATGCAGGACATAGCATTGAGACCTGTGCGGCTTTTAAGAGAAAGGTATTGCAATTGCTCAAGATCGGATGGGTCACCATTGAGGATCCACCCAATGTGAATCTGAATCCTTTGCCCAAGCATGCTGCAGGAGGTAATGGGATAAATGCAGTGGAAGCTAATAACGAAGAAAGGGCTCTAAAGGTGACCATGACCAGATTATACGATATGTTGGTGCAATCTAGACATTTGATGGGATCAACCAAGCACGACATGGGCAAAAGCGACTTTTGCCCATTCCATAACGAGAAAGGGCATCACATTGATGAATGTACCGAGTTTCATCAAAAGGTCACGAGGATGTTGACTCTAGGGGAGCTAAGGATCGAGAATATGGAAGGTAGTGGAGAGATAGCAAGGATAGAAAAGTGTAGGATCCAATCAACAGCTAGTGGGCTCTCGAGGTTGGTATTATATAAGCCCTCATATGCAAAGGAGGCAGACTATAGGGCAACGCCAGGAAATTATTTTGCTACCCCAAATGACGAAACTCTTTTTTTCCAAGCCGAGATAGGTGGTTTGACTCGAAGCGGTCGATGTTTCACGCCTGAGGAGCTGGAAAAACAAAGAAAGGCTAAGGGTAAGGAGGTAATGGGTTTTGAAAAAGAGCTGGAGGTAAATAAACCTGTGACAGAGGAGGAAACGAATGAGTTCCTGAAGTTGATGAAGCACAGTGAGTACTGTGTGGTTGACCAGTTGAAAAAGACCCCTGCCAAGATCTTTATCATGTCATTAATACTCAATTCAGAGCCCCATCGCAATGCCTTACAGAAGGTATTGAATGAGGCTTACGTACCTCAAGATATCGAACAAAGGACTATGGAGCATCTAATAGGAAGGATTCACGCTTCAAACTACCTGTATTTCACTGAGGACGAACTTGACGCTGAAGGAACTGGACATAACAAGCCGTTGTATATCACAGTCCGATGCAAAGATTGTCTCATCGATAAGTTCTCATCGATAATGGCTCAGCCCTAAATGTGTTGCCAAGACATATGCTAAATGAGATGCCAATAGATCCCTCTCATATGCAGCCAAGTGTGATAACGGCTAGAGCATATGATGGTTCACCAAGGCAAGTGCTAGGATCGATCGAAGTTGAATTAGCCGTGGGTCTGCAGGTTTTTCTGGTAAAACTTCAAGTGATGGACATCCACCCTTCCTATAGCATGTTGTTAGGAAGACCATGGATACATGCTGCAGGAGCGGTTACCTCCTCACTGCATCAATGTTTGAAGTACATTGCCAATGGTGTCTTGGTTACTGTTAAGGCCGAAGAAACTATATCGATGATGAAAAATGTGGCTGTCCCTTTCATTGAAGCTGAAGATTGTGTGGATGGGAACCTGCATGCGTTCGAGATTGTGAATACGGAGTGGGTGCCTGAAAATACTATAATAAGGAAACCAGGGATCTCGGAGGCCACTAAAACGGCCGCTAAAAGCCTTTTAAAGCACAAGATTCCTACCAATTTGACGCAGGAAGAGGGAAGGTCGAGTGGATTGGTGTAACAAAGTTGAAGGCTGCAGAACAGAGGTTTGGTTTGGGGTATAAGCCTAGCAAGGGGGATTACCAGCGGTCTGCTGTTGCAAGAAGAGAGAAGAGAATGGCGAGGATTGAAGGAAGGAAGCCTGAAGAAGAAAACTTAATCATTCCTCCGATCAGGGTCTCATTCCCAAAAGCTGCATATGTAATACAACCTGACCCCAGACATGAAAGCTCTCTTTAGAAGCTCTCATCCATGAGCATAAACATGATGGAAAAAGAGGAAATCGATGACATTATCGTGAAGACTCGATCCGAAAGAAGGGATGAAGAGTTGCCGCAGTTAACCATATATGATCTGGAGGAAGCTACGACCTCTACCTGTATTCGGAAGCTAGCCGAGGGAGAGAAGTTCCAGAATTGGGAGACCCAAGAAGCTCCATTGGTTTTCAGAATGTAATGAACAATGTCTGTTTTGTTGTTTTATTTTGTTTTAATTCAAGGCTCAATAGGCCAATCGAATTTTATCTTTGTTTTCGTTGTGAACCGATTTTTTATGAGATCATGCATTTTTAGTTCATCTCTCTTTCTATTTTTTGTTTTTTTGTGCATTTACACTCATTTTCCGCTTTCAGGAACCCTGAAAGCGGAACTTCCACAACACCACCTGCACTTTACACTAAGAATGAATGGCCGAATTTTAAAGAATATATAATAGCTGTAGAAGAGGAAGAAAGACATGAAAATAGCGTTAGAGAATTCACAAAATTAATAGAACAACATGAACAGGCTTGGAAACCCGCTAAAGAGCAACTTGAGACCATAAATGTGGGTAATGAAGAGAGCCAGAGAGAGCTCAAGATAGGAACTTTGGTCACATAGAAGGAAAGAGAAGATTTGATTGCACTGTTTCGAGATTATATGGATGTCTTTGCTTGGTCTTACGAGGATATGCCCGGATTAGATACAAATATCGTAGTGCATAGGGTACCATTGGAAAAAGGTTGCAGGCCGATTAAGCAAAAGCTAAGAAGAACGCATCCAGAAGTTTTGATCAAAGTAAAGGCAGAAATTGAAAAGCAATGGAACGCTGGTTTCTTAGAGGTGGTCAAGTATCCACAATGGGTGTCCAATATAGTGGTGGTACCCAAAAAGGAGGGCAAGATTAGAGTCTGTGTGGACTTAGCGGATTAAATCGTGCTAGCCTAAAGTAATTTCCTATACCAACATATAGACATGTTAGTTGACAATGCAGCTCGTAGCTCCACATTACTCCTTTATGGGATGGTTTTCTAGGCTATAATCAGATAAAAATGGCACAAGAAGATAAGGAGAAGACAACCTTTGTTTACACCATGAGGGACCTTCAGCTATAAAGTCACCATTTGGGTTGAAGGAATGCTGGTGCCACTTACCAAAGAGCTATGGTGACTTTATTTCTTGATATGAGCACAAGGTAATTAAGTATAACGTGGATGACATGATCGCCTAAATCAGACAAACTGATATGGATACACACTGCGTCCTTTAATGGCTTTGAGCTGGAGAATATTACAACCTCGATCACTTGTCAGCGTCAGTGCATGGAAGAAGTGGAAAACTCGCATGCTAGTTTGCCATCTATGGCCAAAACAAGTTCTAAAAGCTTTGTCTGATCGACTGATTAACTATCGTAAACATGTTTAAGAGGTAAATTCTGAATCAAAGTCCTTACACACTGGATCTCTTGCATCGAAAAAAACCCATCTGACAAAGTCCCTGCACATTGGATCTCTTGCATCGAAGCTACTTTGTGCCGATTGTCAGAACTTGAAACCTAAATGGGCATCCATTCGCTACTAAAACGCTGTCCAGCGGGTGGCAATGAAGCACTAACTAATTCGGGGGGGAAGCATTTAATCATCTTCAACTCTCTACTCGAGGAACACGACAGCAATGATTATATTATGATGTAGTGGTGAATGAGCTCGAGTTCTTAATTAATGTTTCTTCGGTCAAATTTCAAGTACCGCGCTCACCGAACAAGGATAATTATATTCTATAAACAGACAGATCTGGGCTCAACCAGAACATGAGATGCATTGGTCATCAATGCTATACCCTATAACATGCTATACCCTATAACAGATAATGTAGAGCAACCAAGCTAAATTAGTGATTGAGTGGTCTCTTTTATGTTGAGATTTACTGGGATCTAAATTAGGGTTTCTTGTGAATACATGCCACTTCTTCCATGACTTCCAGTTGATTAAGTTAATAGTATTCGATTTGAAGGGGTGGATGGAATGGAAAATATGATGAAAATAAAAGCAACCACACCCATCACTACAATCGACCCGTCACTCATTCGACCCGACCACACACCCACTGAATGGACCCCAATTAAACCCCTGGTCCCACCCTTACCTGAAAAAATTGAATACTCGCACACTAACCATAACCGATTTCAGGTTTTTGGGCTTTTTCCGGGCCCACCCTCCTAATAACGCCAAAATTCAAAGGGGCCCACCAGGGATCGGTGCATGGATAGCAACGACAGCTACAGAATCCACGATTAAAAGCAAATAGAATATCGACACGTGGTTAGGCAAGCTCGCTGACACCAGAAAAGAGAAAGATCCAACGATCCATATCTCAGAAGGTACAGATCCTTCGCAAGGTTGCTTATTTAAAAGGAGGACTTCATCTTCACTGACCTGTGTCTGTCAAACCCTTTGCTGTCATTTAATTGTGTTAAAGCCTCTCGAGATATTTCTGTCTTTTAAATCCTTATCTCTTTGACGAATCCAGAGAAGCTAAGAGGAAATGGGTGCTCTCGATCACTTGTCTGGTTTGTTTGATTGCTCCAGCGGAAGGTCCAAGCTCAAGAAACGCAGGCAATTGCAGGTACGTAGCACTGCTACAACTCTTCGTTCTCACCCTGTGTCAATGCTTGTCAAGGAAATGAACTTTATTATTCTGATAGAATAGATCCATTAAAACAGGTGCTGGTTACTGCCAGATCAAGATTTCTTTCTCTTTTGTGGGTGCTAGATCAATATAGTAAGCTTGAGTTCTTGAAATTTTGTTGGTTTTATGGTTGAAGTTAGAACATATGATTCAGCTGGCTCTTTCGCTGTTTCTTTTGAATACCTTGATAATTTCATGGTGCAATCTTTCAACATTCTTGGCCACCCCTGTCTCTCGTATAGTTTTTGAGATTCTTCACAGCGTTTTTTGAATCTTTTTTTATGAAATATTCTGTCGAGAACGCATGTTGTTGTGCTTAAAAGGTGGAGCTATTTTAATAATTTTTAAAAATAAAAAAATTATTATTATTTTAATTTACCTCTAAATAAAATATAAAAAAATCAAAATATTGCCCCCCTTCTAACATTAACATTGACGACAATCGATTGAATTTTGAAAAATGAAAAGATGATCATCATGTCCACATGGACCGTTCTCATAAAGTGAGTATAAGTAACTACCAAGAGAGGGCATTTTGAAGGTTCTATCATAAAATGGCAGAAACATGATGAGCCCCATGGCCCACCAAGTTGTTTTTCTGAGACAGTAACTAGTCCACTTATTAGTTGCCACGTTGACATTCTAAAATGCTTTACATGATTGATTTAATCAGACGGTGGAGGTCAAGGTACGCATAGACTGTGAAGGATGTGAGCGCAAAGTGAAGAGATCATTAGAGGGAATGAAAGGTGTGAAGCAAGTGGAAGTGGAAAGGAAGGCAAACAAGGTGACTGTGGTTGGGTACGTGGACCCATCAAAGGTGGTTGCTCGGGTGGCTTATCGGACGGGCAAGAAGGCAGAGTTGTGGCCGTATGTGCCGTATGATATGGTGGCCCACCCTTACGCCCCTGGAGTTTATGACAAAAGAGCCCCCGCTGGGTACGTGAGAAATGCAGAGGACCCACAAGTGTCCCATCTCGCACGTGCTAGCTCTACCGAAGTTAGATACACCACTGCTTTCAGTGATGAGAACCCGGCAGCTTGTGCTATCATGTGATCGTGTTTGTAATTACTTGAGTTTTGTCCTTTGATTTTTAGGGTTGTTAATTATGTTTTTTTTTATTATCGTTGTTTAGCATGCTGTGATGTATTATTTTTATTTTATTTTTGTTGTCGTTCGTCTTGTTAAGGAATTGAGAATCCCTTTAAAATTTATAGTTTGAATAAATCTTCATTTTCGTGAAAACCCTAATAGAGGATATTCAATATAACATTATAGTCATTGAATTGCCTTTTATAGTTGAATTAAAAAATAGTAGTTAGTTATAAACTGTGATTTACATATGATATATTGACTTTGTTAATGTAATTATATTTAATTTTTAATAGAAGCTTTACCTTTCCTTTAATATTTATTTAATAAATCTAATACTTAATTAAGAAATATAAAATTAAAATAAAAAATCATTTAAACTAAACAAAAATTATAAAGTTATTATAATTATAAAAATTTTATTGCATAGAAATATTATTTGTAAATATTTATGATTAATGCTTTGTTTTAAGACTAAAAATTAAATATAAATATTGAGTTTTATACATATTATGTTTTTTTCATTTATAAAATGAGGTGGTTGTTTTTATAATTTGAGATACAAGAAATACTTAAAACTAATATACATATATTTATTTGTATGATGACACATGTACACCGTGTTAACCCGCATGATTGTTTCATGTAGAAATATCATTTGTGTCTATAAAAAGATTCTTGTAATAATTATATTTTGATCATGTGACACGTTGTCGCGACAACGATTTTTCGCGCTTCGCGCCCCGCCATCCCCCGGGCTTGGGAAGACAACGACGCGCGGTGAAAAATGGGGGTGTGTTTTATTTTATAGTCGCAAAATTACGACTATAATTATTAGGAGTCGCCACCTAATATTAAGGTTACTAGGAACCTAATGGTCTGCGAGAGTCTTGGGTAAGGGGACTTGTTGTGCAAGGGGAAGACGCATCACCCCCAGTGCACCCTACCTAAGGCAAGCTGCATTGTTGTTTGATTGTTTTTCCTAAGTTTGATATTTTTTTTTGTCTTTTCTAAAGTTCGATGTAGATCTCTCTTCGTGAGAGGATCTCTATCTCATTAAGAGTTTGAAAGACTAATCAAAAGAATTTTACACTGCATTAAAAAAATTTGTTTGCGGTGTACTTTACAATGTAATTTTACACCGCAATAAAAGAAAATCTTTTTTAGTATCTCCAAGTGTACTTTACAATGTAATTTTACACCGAGATATCTAAAACAAAAATATTTTTTATTTTTTTTTGATATTTTGGCCAAATTCCAAAGGATAATCATAAACCGGTTACGATATCCAATTTTTGTTTTAAAATATGAGAAAGATGCAAGATATTTTTTTTTATGAAAAATAAACATGGAAAAATCTTGGAATTCGGCCGTATACACGAAAACAACACATTTTTTTTAATAATATTTTTGTATTTTTTTATAAAAAAATAAAAAATAAAAAATTCAGGTGGGCCTAGTCCACCCAAATGGGCCGGCCCAGCCAAGGGGCCAACTATGATAGGCTTGGGCTGTTGGGCTGGGCCGCGAGCAATCCAGCCCGCCCCAAGCAAATTTCCCGCTGCATGAATTAATTCATGCACGTGAACAGTAAAATGGTGGTCGGCTGACCACCACGAGAGGCTCACCTGTCACTGCCGCCGGGTAGAGGAGGCCGAGGTGGTTGTCCTTGCGGTGGTGGCGTCCCAAACGGAGGCCCGTGGTGGCCGTGGGAGGTGTCGGAAGGTGGCTGGTCTGTGCCGCCTTCGTTGCTGCTGGCTGCTGTTCTTCTTCGCCGGAGCTGGAGGTCACGGCTGGGCTTGCTGGTGTGGGGGAGGAACCAATGGTTCCAAGAGAACAACCTCTGTGCTCACCGGGAGCTGCTACTGCAGGGGAGAGAGGGCCAGTTGCCACTGGTTTTAGAGAGAGAGTGCTGTCAACCGAGAGAGAGAGCTGCAACGGGCTGACTGCAAGGGAGAGGGAGAATGACGTCGATGGTGGTGATGGCTTCCCGGGGATGAAGAAGAGAAGGAGAGACGCCGTGCTGCAGCAGCTGGGGGGAGCTGTCGCTGGGGCTGATGAAGGTGATGGGCTGCTGCGCGTGTGTATGTGTTATTTTTGTGTTGTGTTTCTGTGTTTTTCTGTTTTAAATGGTCTCCCCCTGTCAAAAATTTCTACTCTTTCAGCATCATTCACCCATGTTTAATCCCCTCATGATTGCAAAATTTCTCCCCAGTTTTTCCTCAGTTTTCAACCCCGTTTTCTCAGTTTTTTCCCTCAAGTTTTTCGTCTGTCCTCTCCTCGTTCCTCTTTATTTCTCCCCCCTGTCCGTGTTCTTTCCGGTGGTATTTATAGGCGGAGGAGGTGGACTTGTCACACCAAGCTACAGTAGTGAGCTACAGCTGCGGCGATGAGCGACGTGATACAGTTGCCTTGGTTGTCTCTTCAGCCGCGCGGCGACCGCCGCAGTTTTTTTTTTTTGAAAATTTTAAATAAATATGTTGGGACAAAAAGTTTTTTTGACAGAAAAAAAATGTTTTTATCTTCAATTTTAGTTTTTGATTTCACCCAAAAAGTTTCGTCGACGAAAATTTCGATCGTCTCAATTTAACCCAAATTAGGCTTCAAAACTTGATTTCTCGCCAATTAAGCTCTTAATAAAATTAATTTGTGTTATTCAAAGTATAATTAAGCCCTTGCGCTTAATTAAATCCTTTAACCAGGTTCTCAATTAATTCCGAAATCATAATTACATTTTAAATTGGCCGACGATTGAATCGAATTGGCCCATAAAAATATAATTATGTCTTTCGACTTAACTTTTATGCAGATTTATCCAATAATAAATTATTTTAGTCTTAAATCTGCACTTTCCTTCATTTTTAGGCAAAAAGAGGTACGAACGGGCTTTCGAAAACGTCCAAAATTTCCACATTAATTTTTGTGCCGACAATAGCCCCTTTTATTTTATTTTTGTTATTTTTTGGTATATTTTGGGGAATAACCCAGAAATTGGGTTATAATAGTTGCCCTCCTCTTTACAATGCTTTCGACTAAAGTCTTGTAAAAGGCTTTAGAAGGTAAGCGTTGTAAAGAAAAAAGAAAAGTGGATTTACTAGACCAAGAATTGGTTAATAAATCTGAAATTGAGAATGAGGGCTGGAAAGCGCACTCAGAAGGGAATGGTAAGATAGGTCTAGAAAGCGCACTACCAAAGAATTGGGTCCTAAGGACACTAAAAAAAGATGGAAGATGGTGATGTTTGTGAATGATACAGGAAAATGATCTCGTTGTAATGGGTGACCTACCCAGGTGAAAAATGGGGAAGTTGGTCTCATTGTAATGGGTGACCTACCCAGGTGAAAAATGATAGAGACGGTCTCATTGTAATGGGTGACCTACCCGAGTGATAATAGTGAAGATGGTCTCGTTGTAATGGGTGACCTCCCCAGGTGAAAATGGTGAAAATGGTCTCATTGTAATGGGTGACCTACCCAGGTGAAAGATGATGAAGATGGTTTCATTGTAATGGGTGACATACCCAAGTGAAAAATGATGAAAATTTCATGGGATGAAAGATAGGGCTAGAAAGCGCACTATCTTAGTTGATGATTGGGGGTTAGAACACGTAATCGAAGATGAAGGAAAATAGGGCTGGAAAGCGCACTATTTTAGTTGATGGTCGAGGGTTGGAAAACGCACTCGAAGATGGAAAATAGGGCCGGAAAGCGCACTATTTTTGTTGATGGTCGAGGGTTGGAAAACGCACTTGAAGATGAGGGGGCAAATAGGTCTGGAAAGCGCACTATTTTAATTGATGGATTGAGGGTTGGTAAACGCACTCGAAGATGGAAAATAGGGCTGGAAAGCGCACTATTTTTGTTGATGGTCGAGGGTTGGAAAACACACTCGAATATGAGGTGAAAATAGGGCTCGCAAGCGCACTATTTTAATTGATGGTCGAGGGTCTGAAAACGCACTCGAAGATGAGGGGAAAATAGAGCTGGAAAGGGCACTCGAAAATAGGGGGAAAATAGGGCTGGAAAGCGCACTATTTAAATTGATGATCGAGGGTTGGAAAACGCACTCGATGATGGAAGATAGGGCCAGAAAGCGTACTATTTTTGTTGATGGTCGAGGGTTGGAAAACACACTCGAAGATGAGGGGGCAAATAGGGCTGGAAAGCACACTATTTTAATTGATGGATCGAGGGTTGGAAAACGCACTCGAAGATGGAAAATAGGGCCGGAAAACACACTATTTAAATTGATGGTCGAGGGTTGGAAAACGCACTCGAAGATGGAAAATAGGGCTGGAAAGCGCACTATTTTTGTTGATGGTGGCTAGAAAACTCACCAAGTTCTGGAAAGAGATAGGACTTAAATGTGCACTATCTGAGTTGGTTGATGGCTAACAAGCGCAGTCAAATCAAGGAAGAGATAGAATTGAAAAGCGCTCTATCTATGGTAAATGAAAGGCTCGTAAGCGCACTCAGGGAAGTGAAATAATAAGGGCTCAAAGGCGCACACAAAAATGATGAAGGTTTGTAAATTACAATCCCTTCTAAACATTTCCTAGATTATCAGTAAGGAGAAATGCATGATGAAACCCAAAAATCAGGAAAGAGATAGAGTTGAATCAACATACACAAGTAAATGGAAAAGGTGGGAGCTTGAAAGTGTTCACAAAATGATAAATGAAGGTTCGTAAATTACTGTCCCTTCAAAACATTTCCTAGATTCTTGATGGAGATGTAATGCATGATGATGCCCAAAATCAAGAAAGAAATAAAGCTGAAAAGCATGCTCAAGGAAATGCAAGAGGTGAGAGCTTGAAAGCATGCACACAAAATAAATGAAGGTTCGTAAATTACGATTCCTCCAAAATATTTTTTAGATTTTCAATGGGGATGCAATGCATGAATACATGTATACTTACCTGAAAGATATAGGTCCCCCTTTCTTCTTCCTGGCCTTCCTTTCCTGGGGTTTGGATCTCCGACTTTGACGGCTTCTCGCTTCTGCTTACTCGAACCACAATTTATAATTTTCATCATCAGAGATGATATATTTTCCATATCAACATGGCCCCCGAGTTTGATCCAGATTCTTTGAAAATGAATTATGGAGTCAGCTTCATGATTTTGACCACTGGAGATGATAGATTTTCATATCAACATGCCCCCCTGAGTTTGATCCAGATTCTTTGAAAAGAAATGATGGAGCCAACTTCAATTGCATTTGTAGATTGCCCTCAGTGAGGTCATGCCCCAAAAGTGTTTTAGAATTCACGTGTTTGCAGGAAGGGGGTTGGTTATTTGCAAAGATGGTGTTTTCATGTGGGATTTTTGGAATTTCAAAGTCATTCCAAGCACAAAAATCATTTTGATTGCCCAGTCGGGTCATGTCACACCAGTGTTTTAGGCTACTAGTGTTTGCAGGAAAGGGATGGCTATTTGTAAAAATTATTTTCATGTAAAACTTTTGGAATTTCAAAGTCATTCCAAGCACAAAAACCATTTTGATGTTTGTTTAACAAACTTGTTCTCGAAAGAATTCAAGTGATCTCATTGTCAGGTTTTATGTTGAGTTTGACAAGAATGCGAAATGATATTTGCAAGTCTCTTATGTCAGGAAGGTTTCGATCAGGTCATGTGAAACATTTGTAAGGATTGTTTTAAATAGAAAAGCATTGCCTATTGATCCAGATTACTCGTATTTGATCAGAAAGGTCTTTATCAGGCTTGTACCGCAGGCTCTGGTTGCTGGCTATGAAAAAAGATATTTGAAGGCTCAAAAAGTATTTGAGGGTTTTCTAGACTAAGGATCACTTAGTGCTCACTCTTAGAATTCCTTTTAGTCTTCATGATTGATTTTCATGACTTGACATGCCCCCTAGCATTTGTTTGGGTTTTTGTCTTGACATGCCCCCAGTATTTTGTTTGGGCTTTTTATCATTGGCGTTTTAACAGTGCCATCATGTTGACTTAACATGCCCCCCCCAGTATTTTGTTTGGGCTTTTATTGTGACATGCCCCCCCAGTATTTTGTTTGGGCTTTTTATGTTGGGTTTTTAGTACTACCAAAATGTTGAATTGATTTGCTATAGCATACTAAAACCTTTTTATGTTTATGTCCCCTAGCTTTGTTTGGACATCTTTTGTCATTGAGGACTACTTTGTAGATTGAAAATTATTTTCCTCGCACTTGCCCCCTAGTGTAGGGTGTGATCCTTGTCAAGGTTAATTATTAAGAAATACTTATTAGGCTCAAATAGGGACTACAAGGGATATTTGAGACTTTGCGAAGGCATATCAAAGATGGCCTCTCCTCATTTCAAAAACATGCAATCTGAATCGATAAGCTTTGCTTTTCCACACAAAATGATTTTTTTGAGTTTTTGGATTATTTGTTTAGCTAAGAGTTTAGCGTTATTAAGTGGGTTTTGGTGGTATGAGATCACCTTTCAATGAAATCCTTTGAATTCCCAGAACATATTTGTTAAACAAACATCAAATTGACATTTCCTTTTGTACTAGACTTTGATTTGCCAAAAATCTTGATGAAATTATGAGATCATGTATAATTTGAATGAAAAGGTATGAGGTGTGCTTGTGTTATATAAACAAAAAACAAGAGCACGCCATTAACATAAGAAAATACATGATCTTATTGGAGGGAAGAGCTTGTTTAACAAAAGGTCTTGTGGCATTACGAGCAAAATGGCCGACAAGTCAAAATGGGAATACAATGTGCGGACATGACCAAAACAATAGGTAATCATGGAGCAGACTTCATCTTCCACTACCGGCGCGCTCCCCTTTTCAAAAGCTTTTGTTAGGATCACTTTAATGGTGCAGATACTTGTACCTCATCTTCGTGAAGCTTAATTAGATGCAGGACCTGGATTTTCTTCGGATGTTATCCACCCTCCTTTGATCAATTGCATGAGCCTCTTCTTGAAGGCACCACAAGTGTGAATGCTATGTCCCGCAGTACCAGCATGGTATTCGCAGGTCAAATCAGGTTTGTACCAATCAGGATAAGGTGGTTGCAAAGGTGTCTGAGGTTCATGAGCTATTTTCCCAGTGCTTACCAACTTTTGATATATCTCATTCAAAGGCAATGGTAGCGGAGGTAGCTGTTCTCGGGTTTTCTAGTAATTTCTTTTCGGGAAATTTTTAGGTGGATCTATGGCTTGAAGATTAATGTTGGCAATTTGAGATGAAGGGTTATGATAGTTTTGGAATTGGTTGTTCCTACCCTTATAGTCATCTTTGAAATGTTCAACATCTTTTCTTTTGCCTTCAAAACCATTTTTCTCCACAGGCGCGAGAATTCTCCCACTTCGAATTCCTTGCTCTATCCTCTCTGCCACGGCTACAACATCTATAAATTGTTGTGCTGAGCTGCCCATTAAATGTTCGTAATATGGGGCTCTCAGAGTGTTGGAAAATAATGTCACCATTTCTTTATCCAAAAGCGGGGGATGTACCTGTGCAGCGAGATCTCTCCATCTTTGAGCATATTCCCTTATGCTTCTCTGTTCATCTTTTTAAAGTTGGACAAACTTATCCTGTCAGGAGCAATGTCCATGTTGTACTTATATTGCTTGATGAAAGCATCTACCAGATCTTTCCAGCTATGGATCCTGGTGTTATCTAGTCTCATGTACCAATTCAAAGTTGCCCCACTCAAACTGTCTTGAAAGAAATGCATAAGCAATTTTTCATCATGCACTACTTCTGCCATTTTGTTACAATATGATTTTAGGTGAGTGACGGGGCACTGTGTCCCAATGTACTTGATAAAGTCAGGAACACGAAACTTTTTTGGTATCACAACATTCGGGACTAGACACATTTTTGCAGCTTGTACTGGGTCATATATGTTCACCCCTTCAATGGCCCTTATCCTGGCCTCCAATGTCGCCATCTTATCTTGGTTCATGCCCTCTGATGTTGTTATAACCATTGGGGTTGTGACAGGTGTCGGCGCCGTTGATTGTACTACTGCTGGATTTTGTTGAGGATCCTGAACCCTTTCTCCTATCACCTCTTCATGGTGATTCATTGCTTCTGTTTGAGCAGCCGCTGCGAGTCTAGTTGAAGGACCCTCGCCAAAGGTATTTCTCAGTGCTTGCTCGAGTAAGCTGGTAAGACTAGCCACGCTAGCTTTCAGAGAATTCAGTTCTTCTTGAAAATGAGCATTACGGTGTGCACGCTCTTTGTCCTCCATATTTCTCTGCTGGAGTCGAGTGGTAGAAGCTCTTCGGGGACCTATATTTTGACCTATTGATAAAATGTTATGCACAATGATGGATGCAAATGGATGCAAATGTATGTACACATGAAGTGAATTAATAGAGAGTTTGCACCTAAAGACAAGTTCTAGGTCATTACATGAGGGGTAAGCTTTCTACCTGGTCTCGAAGGTTTATGAACTGCCCAGTGACCGCCTTACGTGAAGGTGGTATGGGGGCTTACAAGAAATGGTTGGGGCACGAAGTGACCGCCATTATCAAATAAACACTCATTTCATAGTTGGACGTTTCACGAATCTGAACCCCGACTGAAAGTCATGAGGCAGACCGCTAATCCCCACCTAACTTAGAATTTGGTTTATTCAGGAAATTAAAATGCATGATGACAAAGCAGTAAAATGCGTGTAAAAATATGAACTAAAGAATAAACAATCAAACAACAAAGCTTAGTGCAGCTATGTCCCCAGTGGAGTCGCCATCTGTCGCGACGACGATTTTTACACGCTTCGCGCCCCGCCATCCCCCGGGCTTGGGAAGACAACAACGCGCGGTGAAAAATGGGGGTGTGTTTTATTTTATAATCGCAAAATTAAGACTATAATTATTAGGAGTCGCCACCTAGTATTAAGGTTACTAGGAACCTAATGGTCTGCGAGAGTCTTGGGTAAGGGGACTTGTTGTGCAAGGGGAAGACGCATCACCCCCAGTGCACCCTACCTAAGGCGAGCTGCATTGTTGTTTGATTGTTTTTCCTAAGTTTGATATTTTTTTTTGTCTTTTCTAAAGTTCGATGTAGATCTCTCTTCGTGAGAGGATCTCTACCTCATTAAGAGTTTGAAAGACTAATCAAAAGAATTTTACACTGCATTAAAAAAATTTGTTTGCGGTGTACTTTACAATGTAATTTTACACCGCAATAAAAGAAAATCTTTTTTAGTATCTCCAAGTGTACTTTACAATGTAATTTTACACCGAGATATCTAAAACAAAAATATTTTTTATTTTTTTTGATATTTTGGCCAAATTCCAAAGGATAATCATAAACCGGTTACGATATCCAATTTTTGTTTTAAAATATGAGAAAGATGCAAGATATTTTTTTTATGAAAAATAAACATGGAAAAATCTTGGAATTCGGCCGTATACACGAAAACAACACATTTTTTTTAATAATATTTTTGTATTTTTTTATAAAAAAATAAAAAATAAAAAATTCAGGTGGGCCTAGTCCACCCAAATGGGCCGGCCCAGCCAAGGGGCCAACAATGATAGGCTTGGGCTGTTGGGCTGGACCCGGCCCAGCCAACTGGGCTGGGCCGAGAGCAATCCAGCCTGCCCCAAGCAAATTTCACGCTGCATGAATTAATTCATGCACGTGAGCAGTAAAATGGTGGTCGGTTGACCACCACGAGAGGCTCACCTGTCACTTCCGCCGGGTAGATGAGGCCGAGGTGGTTGTCCCTGCGGTGGTGGCGTCCCAAACGGAGGCCCGTGGTGGCCGTGGGAGGTGTCGGAAGGTGGCTGGTCTGTGCAGCCTTCGTTGCTGCTGGCTGCTGTTCTTCTTCGCCGGAGCTGGAGGTCACGGCTGGGCTTGCTGGTGTGGGGGAGGAACCAATGGTTCCAAGAGAACAACCTCTGTGCTCACCGGGAGCTGCTACTGGAGGGGAGAGAGGGCCAGTTGCCACTGGTTTTAGAGAGAGAGTGCTGTCAACCGAGAGAGAGAGCTGCAACGGGCTGTGTAAGGCCCGACCCACTCCCCCTTGTAGAATATTGTCCGCTATGGCTCAGCCCAACCCGGCGTCCACGCCTCACGGTTTTGTTCTTGGCAGCCCACAGGCCCCAAAACGCGTCCTACAAGGTTAGGTACCACTTGCCTTAATATGCCCTGGCTCTGGACACTCTTCTTTCGATGTGGGATGTTACAATCCCCCCACCTTAAGAACGAGCCGTCCTCGGCTCTGATACCATATGTAAGGCCCGGCCCGGCCCACTCCCCCTTGTAGAATATTGTCCGCTATGGCTCAGCCCAACCCGGCGTCCACGCCTCACGGTTTTGTTCTTGGCAGCCCACAGGCCCCAAAACGCGTCCTACAAGGTTAGGTACCACTTGCCTTAATATGCCCTGGCTCTGGACACTCTTCTTTCGATGTGGGATGTTACAATCCCCCCACCTTAAGAACGAGCCGTCCTCGGCTCTGATACCATATGTAAGGCCCGGCCCGGCCCACTCCCCCTTGTAGAATATTGTCCGCTATGGCTCAGCCCAACCCGGCGTCCACGCCTCACGGTTTTGTTCTTGGCAGCCCACAGGCCCCAAAACGCGTCCTACAAGGTTAGGTACCACTTGCCTTAATATGCCCTGGCTCTGGACACTCTTCTTTCGATGTGGGATGTTACAATCCCCCCACCTTAAGAACGAGCCGTCCTCGGCTCTGATACCATATGTAAGGCCCGGCCCACTCCCCCTTGTAGAATATTGTCCGCTATGGCTCAGCCCAACCCGGCGTCCACGCCTCACGGTTTTGTTCTTGGCAGCCCACAGGCCCCAAAACGCGTCCTACAAGGTTAGGTACCACTTGCCTTAATATGCCCTGGCTCTGGACACTCTTCTTTCGATGTGGGATGTTACAATCCCCCCACCTTAAGAACGAGCCGTCCTCGGCTCTGATACCATATGTAAGGCCCGGCCCGGCCCACTCCCCCTTGTAGAATATTGTCCGCTATGGCTCAGCCCAACCCGGCGTCCACGCCTCACGGTTTTGTTCTTGGCAGCCCACAGGCCCCAAAACGCGTCCTACAAGGTTAGGTACCACTTGCCTTAATATGCCCTGGCTCTGGACACTCTTCTTTCGATGTGGGATGTTACAGGCTGACTGCAAGGGAGAGGGAGAATGACGTCGATGGTGGTGATGGCTTCCCGGGGATGAAGAAGAGAAGGAGAGACGCCGTGCTGCAGCAGCTGGGGGGAGCTGTCGCTGGGGCTGATGAAGGTGATGGGCTGCTGCGCGTGTGTATGTGTTATTTTTGTGTTGTGTTTCTGTGTTTTTCTGTTTTAAATGGTCTCCCCCTGTCAAAAATTTCTACTCTTTCAGCATCATTCACCCATGTTTAATCCCCTCATGATTGCAAAATTTCTCCCCAGTTTTTCCTCAGTTTTCAACCCCGTTTTCTCAGTTTTTTCCCTCAAGTTTTTCGTCTGTCCTCTCCTCGTTCCTCTTTATTTCTCCCCCCCTGTCCGTGTTCTTTCCGGTGGTATTTATAGGCGGAGGAGGTGGACTTGTCACACCAAGCTACAGTAGTGAGCTACAGCTGCGGCGATGAGCGACGTGATACAGTTGCCTTGGTTGTCTCTTCAGCCGCGCGGCGACCGCTGCAGTTTTTTTTTTTTGAAAATTTTAAATAAATATGTTGGGACAAAAAGTTTTTTTGACAGAAAAAAATGTTTTTATCTTCAATTTTAGTTTTTGATTTCACCCAAAAAGTTTCGTCGACGAAAATTTCCATCGTCTCAATTTAACCCAAATTAGGCTTCAAAACTTGATTTCTCGCCAATTAAGCTCTTAATAAAATTAATTTGTGTTATTCAAAGTATAATTAAGCCCTTGCGCTTAATTAAATCCTTTAACCAGGTTCTCAATTAATTCCGAAATCATAATTACATTTTAAATTGGCCGACGATTGAATCGAATTGGCCCATAAAAATATAATTATGTCTTTCGACTTAATTTTTATGCAGATTTATCCAATAATAAATTATTTTAGTCTTGAATCTGCACTTTCCTTCATTTTTAGGCAAAAAGAGGTATGAACGGGCTTTCGAAAACGTCCAAAATTTCCACATTAATTTTTGTGCCGACACCATCCCCTTTTATTTTATTTTTGTTATTTTTTGGTATATTTTGGGGAGTAACCCAAAAATTGGGTTATGACACACGTTATGACACCTGTTAGAGTATATATATGGATTTTTTCCCCTAAAAAAGTTTATTTTGAACACAAACTTGTAATAAAAATCAATAAGCTAAGTTTATTAGCATAAGTAAATTGTACCCACCAAAACCTTTAAACCATATCAAATCTCATAAGGCAACTTACTTTGGGCAGATTACTAAGGGTGCTAATATCTTTTCTAGTCATAACCAATCTCTTACCCTTGATTCTTTAATAAAATCAATGCATCTAAGTTCTTCGTAACAACCCTGAGCCAAATAATTAGGTAATAACACTGTGTGAACCACGTGCGATAATATGTTCCAATTTATTAGTCATAATATACAAAAATAGGTCCTCAAAAGATATCAAGAATATATATCGGGCTTGAGTTTTCATTGATAATTGAATATCTTGAGCTCTTAAAAAATGATTCTTTTACATTATGATTTGTTTACCATATTTTTAATGAAATAATGTTTCAAGCATCAAACTAATAAATTAAATGGCAGGATAAAGATATCACTTGAAATGCATTATAATTGTTGAAATTTGATCCTTTGTACGGAACAATATGATGAACATATTTAAAAGATATTTTGATTGCAACATATAGCCAATCAACTACCAAGTGCATTTACTAACTTGAATTGAGTAATCAAATCTCATATATCATCTTTAAATACTCAAGTCCATGTTAAAGCTTCAATAGAATAATCTGCTAAAATTATAGTAAATGAATCTAAAGCATGCCTAAAAAATGGTAGATTAACTGATTAAGAAGATAAAAATTCTAAAAACAAAAGAATAAATAATCAAATTTGTATTATCGAGGAATTGAAATTCTAATGATATAGACATAATTAATCATAAAACCCCATAAAAGGTTCATGTACCTAGAAACAATAAAAAAAAGATGTCAATAATTATGTATGTACAAAAGAAATATGGAACGTAAATGAGATGGTTGTAGACAATATTTTCTTTATATCATGTATCGTTTAATGTCATTAGTGAAAACGAATACCCCTAGATAAATTTTGTCAAAGAAAATCTGTAGAAATTAGTGGACAAATTAGAAAGAAGCAATTAAGATATAATTAAATTCACTTGCAAACACATGAAGTTTTTTTTACCTATAGTCCAAACATCTAAAAGTGTAAAGCTAGTTTGATACAAATAGGTATTTGTGCGATAAAAAATAAGAAAAATGAAATCATAAGATGTAAAGTATGACTTGTGGCATATGGGTTTTCCCACTTAGATTCTTCCCGAAAGTCAAGACATAAATATGTCCAATTGTTCATTTTTGCATCATATATATTTGGCCAAAACTTGGCCTTGGAAAAACAGAATTCCCTCATTTTTTTCTTGCTTAATCCATTCATTATACAACATTCAGATCCAACACAATATATACAATAATTATTTTACAAAACACATAATCTTTCCCTCTTAATTACTACCCTTAATGGCCTTGGAAAAACAGAATTCCCTCATTTTTTTCTTGCTTAATCCATTCATTATACAACATTCAGATCCAACACAATATATACAATAATTATTTTACAAAACACATAATCTTTCCCTCTTAATTACTACCCTTAATGGCCAACCATGACTTTTACTAGGGGCTCCCCTTTTCTTTTCCATTTGTCTTGCCAATTAGCTCTCATTTCATCCCATTTCATGTCATATTCATCAATTATACACAATTTTATATTTCCCCAATTTTTTTCTAAGAAACCCAAAACTCATAAAAAAATCATGCAATTTAACATTAAAGTCAATAATTTTTATATGCATATAAGAAACATCATACCAATAAAGATTTAAGATCCTAATTGCTTGTGAAATCACAATCTCTTCCCATCTTTTTCTTCCTACAGCTTTTAGCCCAATACTCTTTTTTTCCTTTCAATTTCTTCTTTCAATAATACTCAAAGTCCTTGTTTTTTTTTATGTTTGAATCTTTTGGTCACAATTAATCTCTCTTTTACTTTGAAATTATTCTTTAATTGGGTAAGAAAAATGTCAAAATCCCCCTCATTTTCTTTCCCTCATTATATTGGACATAAGAGAAAAGAGATGGGTATTTATACCCCTCAATTTATCTTATTTTCACCTAGACCCCATTTCCTTTAAATGTTTTCTTTTTACCCCACATCTTCTTTTCTTATAACTTAAATCATACTCTCTACATTTTTTTTCACTTCCACCCCCTCAACCTATTTTATTTCTATTTTAATTCATTCTTTTAATTTAAAACTAACCTCAATTAATTTCAAGTTAAAAATTAAGATATCTCAAATATTTTATCGGGACGTTATATCCAAAGTTTTTGAATTCTCATTTTATTGAAATATGTTTGTGAATTCTTCACTTTGATTTATTTATTTATTTATTTTATTTTATTTATAATTTACAGCTACATTTATTTTTCGGGGCTTACAAAAGATTTGAAAAAAATAAAATTTTATCTCGGCCTGCATATCGAGTATTTAGTAAATAGAATTCTTATTCATTAATCAATTTTCATAATTAAGATCCTTAAAAATTCTTATATGGATAAATCATATCTATGAGTATTCGATGATTATTCAATCATTTGATGTGAAAAATGATTCTCTTAGAACTAAAGAGGATAATAAAGAATTATTTAGTTTTTAAATAGCACACCTCAATGCAATTGATATGTTCTATCTTACTGATAATACTCAATCTAATATAATATTCTTTATGAGTTTTCTAGCAAGATATAGTTTATTTTTTACTCGAAAACATTGAAATAAAGTTAAACATATATTTTTTTTTAATTATATATGAGGAACTATGAATAGGAGCTTATTTTATTGAAACAACGCTAATCATGAAATAGTTGGGGTATGCTAATGCAAGATATTTATTTGATATACCATGAAGATCTATAAGACAAATATTAATTGTCACTTCATTTAAGCACGACAATACTTGCAATTCATAAAACATGTTGAGAGTGTATGTGGTTGAGTTCAATGATTAAATATATCAGGACATGCATGGTTTATTCTCTAATAAAGAAATTCAACCATGTCGTATGAAGATAATATTAGATGTATAATGCAATTAAAAGAAGGATATATAAAAGGAGAATAAATCACATAATAAATAAATCTCACTGAAATGTTTTCACACATGATATAAGTGTGGTGAAATTGCCATTAAAAAATTAGATTTGTTTAATAAAGCATCATGAACTATAATATTTGAAAGATTGTGATATGATATTGGAATGCATTTTTTAAAAAACTTAAAGTATTCATGAGAGCGAGTTGATACATACTGTATTTTTTTTTCTTAACCAACTTTTTTTTCATCGTGATTTTTTTATAAGATTTTTAATGAGATAATTTATATAATGCATAAAGTTGCACAGAAAATATCTAAAAAGAAGTATTATGAAATTATACACTGGAAATATATGTCTATTTACTGTTATTATGTATATTGTGTGCTTCGAAAGTGTTTATTATTATTATTATTACAATAACGATAAAGAAGAATAAGAAATCGTAGTGGTACTTCAACACGTGGGGCCTTTCCCGAATGGTTGGGTTTTTCATAAATCCAGTTGGTATAGATGAACTCGGGCTTTGTTCTATAGAAGAATCTGGGCTTAGCTCATTTCTCTCCTCACATTTTTAGCGGGAAACTAAAAACCCTAAATAAAACCCCCAAACAAAAGGGAAAAGGGGGAACATTGCAGAAAGAAGATACAAATGGCAGCAGTGGAGGATGATCAAGAGGTGGGGCAAGAGCAACTCGATGAGGAATTCTCTGTATGGAAGAAGAACACGCCAATTCTCTATGATCTCGTCATCTCCCACCCTCTCGAGTGGCCATCTCTCACTGTCCAGTGGGTACCCCTCGCTGCACCACTGCCTCACCCAACTGACCCCTCATCTTTCTCCATTCACAAGATGGTTCTTGGAACTCACACTTCTGATGATTTCCCCAACTTTCTCATCATCGCTGATGCTGTGCTGCCCACTTCTGGCGCTGAAACCAAGATTGACACTAGTGGCAGCTCTGCGGATTCTGTGATTCCTAAGGTGAAATTTAGCTCATGGGGTTTATTCAGAGTCTGGTGAAATTACCAATCTAAAACGTTTTTTTTGTTATAAGCGTTTTGATCGATTTTTGAACACATTCTGTGATTATGAAGTTGAAAGTTCAAGTTTTTTATTTTGGTTTTGGTTTTGTTTTGTTTTTTTGTGGGTATTAGATGTTTGATGGAATTACTAGCTGAGATGTTGTTATATTCGGGTGTTAGTTTTTTGGGGCCATAAGCTGCGTCTGCAGCCTCGCGTCAGCAGTTATTTTATGATTCACGGGGTCAAAGTTTTATTGTTTTTTTAAGGTTTCTTCGTGGGTAATGAGTGTTTGACAAAATCACTTGCTGAATCTTGTTTCTGAGTGTGCTTTCTTGGGTGATGAACGCTGAATGTTACAAGACGTGTTGTGTTTTTGCATGATATATAGTTTGACCCCCCTGCATTGTTTTACTGTTTTTGATTGATTTTAAATATTAGGTATCAACTGTTACTTTTGTATTTGTGTGAAATAGTTTATACATGTGCTTTACATACTGGTGATATGTGCTTTCTTATTTTCACTTTCCAATCAAATTGCAGGCCTTGATTATTAAATTATCAAATGGGTGTTGCAAATAATTGAATACTCTATATACATGTCAATTTGGGTTTAAAGAAATATTCAGTGATTATTGAGTGTTTTAGCTGAAATTCTGCATTAGTGTGTTGTCTCCTCAATTATCATTTTTGGCGAGTAATCCATGTCTGAATAAAAAAATGTAGCTGAAACTTTCTTTTTTGGATTAATAGGTGGAAATTACACAGAAGATACGTGTTGATGGAGAGGTGAACAGAGCACGATGTATGCCACAAAATCCTGCTATTGTTGGTGCAAAGACAAGTGGTTGTGAGGTTTATGTGTTTGATTCTACCAAACAGGCGGAGAGGAAACAAAGGGATGGCTGTGATCCGGATTTAAGGTTAACTGGCCATGATAAAGAAGGGTATGGATTGTCATGGAATCCATTCAAGCAGGGTTATCTTGTGAGTGGCTCGCATGATAATAGAATATGTTTGTGGGATGTGTCTGCCATTGCTCAAGATAAAGTGCTTGGTGCATTGCAAGTTTATGAGGTAACCTCAGGACCTTTTTTCTCCCTGTTTTAATCGATAAAGTTAATCTTTAGAATCATGGTGTGTTAAATGGTTCACTGTTGGAGTTGGAAATGTTTTTATAGGCCCATGAAAATGTTGTTGAAGATGTGTCATGGCACTTGAAGAATGAAAATTTGTTTGGTTCTGTGGGGGATGATTGTCGATTAGT